>CM066033.1:1217256547-1218580783 GCA_033557465.1 Ichthyophis bannanicus | reverse complement strand
AAACAAAGAAGGCATATATCAAAGACCAGGCCCACGAATAGGGTTGCCAACCTTTTGAAGGAGAAATCCCACCACCTGTGGCTAGTCACGCTCCACCCATGCCCACCCCAACCCCACCTTTCCCCGCCCCTGCCCCGCCCCATCCCACCCTTGCTCCACCCCCGCCCCCCAAAAAATTGCAGAGAGGGCAATGTGCAAACTGAACAAGCAAGATTTCTACACATTCTTAAACAGAAATTATATACTGACAGAATACGCAGCATTGGTTGCACACACACACACACACACACACACAATACAGACAGGTCTTCATCAATAAATGAGCACAAACCAAAAAGAGAAATATAGACAAAAATTAAACTGAAACCCCAAGAAGACAGACTCTGCATGCAGTGCAGTATCAAATAAATAAGAGATGCAGTTCCCCCATACTGTGTAAAATATAAAGGTAGTACAAAGTCCAATTATTAAATTGAAAATAAATTTATTTTTTCTACCTTTGTTGTCTGACCATTTTATTCTCTGATCATACTGGTTCCGATCTGAGGCTTCCATTTTCCCATCTTCTCTTAGCTCGTTTTCTATGGTCTATAGTCCATCTGTCATTTCTTGTCTCTTCTTTTCTTTTCTTCACTTTCTTCCATCAGCCTATTTCCAGTCCCAGTAACCCTCCATCAGCCCCCTTTCCAGTCCTCCCCTCCCATTACATTCCAATGCCAACCGCCTTGTGTTCCCAGTGGTGTCCATTCCCTTCTAGTCCCCCTCCTTCCTCACTGTCCAGCCCCTTGTAGTCCAAACACCATCCCAGGTATCTTCTCACTTCCACTTCAAGTGTCTTCCCTGTGTCAGCTCCCTTCCAGTCACCCTACCTTCTGTCCATCCCCCTTTCAGTGCCATCCCCATGTTTCTGCTCCCTTCCAGTCCCAGTGCCCCCTCTCTTCCAACCTCCTCCCCATTACCCAGTCACTTATCAATACCATTCCCAGATGTCAGCTCTCTTTGAGCCCCCTCCTTACCCCCTCAGTCAGCTCCCTTCCAGCCACCTCCTCCCCACCTTTCAGCTCTCTTCCAGCCCTCACCTTCCACCTGTCAGTCCCTTCTGCCACCTCTTTCCCCTTGCAGCCGCTGCTCCTGCTTCTTACAGGGCAGCGGCTGCAATAAAGTTAAGATAAAAATAAATTTAAACCTGTGTGGAGCCTTCTGCCCCCCCCCTAGTACAGCTTCACCCCCCCCCCAGTGCTGCTTCATCATCCCTCCCCAGTCCAGCTTCACCCCCTAGTATAGCTTCACCTTCCCCCCGTCCCCCCCAGTACAGCTTCACCTTCCCCCCCAGTGCAGCTTAACCCCCTCCTCAATGCAGCTTAACCCCCTTCTCAGTGCATCTTAACCCCCCTCCTCAGCGCAGCTTAACCCCCCCAGTGCAGCTTAAACCCCCACTGTGCAGCTTAACCCCCCCCCCCTGTGGAGCTTAACCTCCCCGTGCAGCTTAACCCCCCCAGTGCAGCTTAACCCCCCCCTGTGCAGCTTACCCCACACCCCTGTGCAGCTTACCCCCCGTGCAGCTTAACCTCCCCGCCCCCATGCAGCCGCTGCTCCTGCTTCTTACTCAGCAGCGGCTGCAATAAAGTTAATTTAAAAGTAAGGTAAACTGTGAGGAGCCCTCTGGTCCTATGAAACTCCTTCTGCAGGGTCCCTGGCTGAAAAGGAAGTGACATCAGAGGGGCGGGCACTGCAGAAGGAGTTTCATAGGACCGGAGGGTTCCTCACAGTTTTCCTTACTTTTAAATTAACTTTATTGCAGCTGCTGCTCTTTAAGAAACTGAAGCAGCGGCTGCAAGGGGGGGCTAGGACTGTGATTGCAATCGCGATCGCAAAGACGGTTTTCTGCTCTGGCGGCTCCCGATCTCGCGGCCAGAGCAAAAAACGGCTTTTCAAGTGCCGGTTTTGGTTCTCTGCCGGCAGCCGGCCTGGTCATGGGATAACCGGCCAGGCCGGTTGATAACTGGCCAGTTGGCAACCCTAACGCCGAATGACAAAAGACCAGTGACAATAATAGAGCAATTGAATACCCAAAGGAACCACAGGAAATGTCTTTTGCGAAGAAAACAAATTTCTGCTAGTGACATAGAAAGACAGATAAGATTTCTAATAAACCAGGCCATCACAGTATAAAGTCTGATACACTAAGCACAACATTTTAAACTGGATACTAGCCTCCACAGGCAACCAGTGACGAGTCTTCAGAATAGGAGTAATGTGATTCTGTACTTCTGTAAATGTTAGAAACTGAGCAGCTGTATTCTGCACAGAGTTGAAGCCTCTTGTGCTGATACTTCAGAAGCCCAACATAAATTGCATTACAATAATCTAATCAAGTCATAACAAAAAAAATGAACCAAAGTAACAAGATCACACACCTCCAGCAGCAGTCACACCTGATGGAGCAACCATAAACTGGCAAAAGAGGCCCAAACCACTGATGAATTCTGAGAATGTTAAATTAATCTCATCATATGCCACATCCATATTCTGCATTATGCAAGCCAACTGAAGTCCCCCAATATCTGGTACAAAGGTAAGACCTCTATTAAGACGACTAACCCAAAAATATTAAGATTTCCAAATATTTATCTTCAACATGGATGACTGCAACAAAGATGTAATTGCCTGCAAACATTCTACCAACCTAAACAGTGTTGGCTCTGATTCTCCTCCACTTCCATTTTGGGCTCTTCAAAGTTTGGAACTTGATTTTGTAACCTCAATTTTAAAAAAGGGTTACAGGGGTGATCCAGGAAATTACAGACTGGTGAACCTGACGTCAGTACCAGGCAAAATGGTAGAAACCATTATAAAGAAAAAAATTACTAAACTTGTAGATAGTCATGGTTTAATGAGAGAAAGCTAACATGGATTTTCAGAAAGCCTTTGCCAAGGTCCCTCATGAGAGACTTGGCAAAATTAAGAAGTTGTGGGATAGGAGGCAGTGTACTATTGTTGATCAGGAATTGGTTGAAAGACAGAAAGCAGAGAGTAGGGCTAAATGACCAGTTTTCTCAATGGAGAAAGGAGTACCCAGTGGAGTATACCAGGGATCTGTGCTGCGCCCACTGCTTTTTAACATATTCATAAATGACCTGGAAATGGGAATAATGAATGAGATGATCAAATTTGCAAATGACACAAAATTATTCAAAGTTGTTAAAATACAAGAGGATTATGGAAAATTGCAAGAGAATCTTGATAAATTGGAAGACTGGATGTTCAAATGGCAAATGAAATTTAATGTGGACAAGTGCAAAGTTATGCACCTAGGAAAGAAAAACCCAAACTATGGTTACATGATGCAAGGAAAAAGATTTAGGTATCATTGTGCATAATATACATTGAAACCCTCTGCCCAGTGTGCAGCGGCAGCTAAGAAGGCAAATAGAATGCTTGGAATCATAACAAAAGGAATGAAGAATAAAACCAAGGTTATTACAATGCATCTGTATTGTTCCATTGTGCGACTGCATCTTGAATATTGTGTGCAATTCTGGTCACCATATCTTAAAAAGGATACAGCAGAATTCAAAAAGATACAGAGAAGAGCCACCAAAATGGTAATGGGAATGGAAGCATAATCCTATGAAGAAAGGCTTAAAAGGTTAGGTCTCTTCAACCTGGAAAAGAGTCGACTGAGTTTGATTATGCATTGAATGAAAACTATTTTCTCTTATTACTTTTAAATGGGTTACATTGTAGCTTCATTGTGTGTTTCCTAGTCTTTCTACTTTTTAATGGCGTAAACCAATCTACGTTTACCTATTCTACTCCATTCATTAATTTATAGACCTCCATCATATCATATCGACTTTCATACTTTGGACACATCATGCGAAGAGAGAGATCATTAGAGAAAGACATCATGCTTGGCAAGATAGAAGGTCAACGCAATAGAGGAAGGCCAGCAATGAGATGGATCAATACAATAACAGCAGCTACGGGTACCAGTCTGTCAACAATGAGCTGCCTGACTCAAGACCGAACACAATTTAGGATAGGTATCCAGAGGGTCGCCATGAGTCGACTCTGACTCGACGGCACTTAACAACAACATCATATCTCCTCTCAGTTGTCTCTTTTCCAGCCGTGCACATTTCAGAATCTGCCTCTGTGTTTTGTCTTGATTAGATTGTAAGCTCTGATGAGCAGGATATGTACAGTGCTGTGTACGCCTTGTAGCACTGTACAAATGATTAGCAGTAGTAGTAGCTGTAATATTTTAAGTTGTAAACAGTTTAAGTTGATAGATGTTTATGTCTAGTTTATGTTGCAGCTATATAATCAGCAGAATGTTAACCAATCTTTGGATAATAAAACCTTATTTTAACAGATCTCAACCTGCTACATTGTCATTTCTTTTTTTAAATGCTGTCATGTCAATGCTGACTTCTGGTGATCCAGCAGCCCCTGGGTTTTCTTGGCAAAGTATGACCAGAGGTATATTGGCAGGTCTTTTCTTTTGAGGCAATGGAGTGTAAAGTGACTTCCCCAAGGTCACAAGTAGTGCCAGTGAGAATCAAACCATGATTGCTTGGGTACTATGCTGCTGCTCTAACCACTAGGGTACTCCTCCACTCTGCCTTATGGTTTATAAGGGTCTATTATAAACACATGACCAAAGATATGAGCTTAAGGGTCAAGATATTGGTAGGCATCTTGGTTGGCGGGAAAGTGACAGAATGCCAACTGCCTTAGTTTGTGGGAAAGCTGCAATAGAACAATTCTTTATAAGTAGATGAGAGGGAATGTAGTGGAGGCATCGTAACAAGATAAGATCATAACTTTGGTCTTCTCAAGATTCAGTTCTAGACCCATGCTACATATGTTTGTCCTAATGCCTTCAATTGCATTACTTATATGTTTTTGTTGTTAAGTAGTTGAGTCAGAGTTGACTCATGGCAACCCTTTAGATAGCCATCCTAAACTGTGTTTGGTTGTTAGTCAAGTGGCTCATTTTTGATAGAGTGGCACCCACAACTGCTGTTATTATATCAATCCATCTCAATGCTGGCCTCACTCGTTTGTGTTGACCTTCAATCTTGCCAAGCATGATGTTTTTCTCAAATGATCTCTCTCTTTGCATGATAATTCCAAAGTATGAAAGTTGAAGTCTTGTCATCTGAGCTTCTAAAAAAAGCTTAGGTTTGATCTCCTCTAGTACTAACTTGTTTGTTCTTCGAGCAGTTCGTGGCATACATAGTATTCTTGATCAGCACCATAATTCAAAGGCATCAATTTTCTTCTGTCTATCTTTTTCACTGTCCAAATTTCACATTCATAATATGTTATTCAAAATACCATGGCTTGGACAAGTCAAATTTTTTTATGGAGAGAGATAACTCTGCTCCTGCGAATCTTGTCAAGCTCCTTCATAGCCATTCTGCCAAGAGCAATGTGTCAACGGATTTCTTGATTGTCATTTCTTTATTGATAGTTCATCCAAGTAGGTTGAAGTTGTCAACTATTTCAAGAAATCCGACAACGCATTGCTCTTGGCAAAATGGCTATGAAAGACCTAAGAAAGATTTTTCAAGAGCAGAGAGGTTTCTCTCCAAACAACGATTTGACTCGTTCAAACTATGGTATTTTCAATAACATCATATGGATGCGAAAGTTGGACAGTGAAAAAGATAGACAGGAAGAAAATTGATGCCTTTGAATTATGGTGCTGGCGGTGAATACTGCGTATACCATGGACTGCCAGAAGAACAAACCAGTCAGTACTAGAGGAGATCAAACCTAAGCTTTCTTTAGAAGCTCAGATAAGAAGACTTTGACTTTCATACTTTGGACACATCATGAGAAGAGAGAGATCATTAGAGAAAGACATCATGCTTGGCAACATAGCAGGTCAACGCAAAAGAGGAAGGCCAGCAATGAGATTTATTATTTATTTAACATTCTTTTGTATACTGCTTTTCAAGTTTATCAAAGGGGTTCACAGAGAACAGAACATTATTACATTGAACGGTAGAAGATTGATTCAATAACTGCAGCTATGGGTGCCAGTCTGTCAACAATGGGCCGCCTGACTGAAGACTGAACACAATTTAGGACAACTATCCAGAGGGGTGCCATGAGTCGATACCGACTCAACGGCACTTAACAACAACAACAATTTTATTCATATTAATGTGGTTATTGGTAGGCAGGGGTAATTTGCATTGGAACTAAATAAGATTGGGATTCAAATATTATTTTTAAGTTCATGATTGTGGATTTTCTTGGTTTTTCTATTTCCATTTCTCCTGAGATTTTTCATGCCACTGAGGAGAGCTGTAAAATCTTTCTAGTTATGGGCAACCAATTACCTATATTGGTGCTATCTTTATGTTGCATTTCCATGTTTGTGTGTTTTAACGTGGCAAAGGCATAAGAATAAATCTTCTGACCCAGTAAAGTTTCAGCCTCTCTTTATTTGCCAAACGTTATGTGTGCAAGTTCTGAAAATTCATGGATAAGTGATATATATGTTTGGCCCCTGTCAGCAAAAGAACAACTTGCTTTGGTCTACATAAGTATGGAGACCAAAATTATTGGTCTCCATAATTTTCCTCCTTCCACAGACTTGCTAAGAGAAAGCAAGAGAAAAGCAATACAATATAAAGGTCTTTAATGTAAGTCAAAGTTTGCTTTTGACTGCCAGTTTGCTATAAGGATAAATTTAACTGTAAATTGATTAGCAGTATTTTGAAGACAAATAAGGATATGGAGCTAAGAACCAAAGCAATACAGGTATTTGCACCATAACATGCTAATCTTTGAAATCCATATAGTTAGCAGAAAAAATTGAGAGTTATCCATTGAACCAATACATGACCTTCATGCAGGAAGACACCAGATGTGATCTCAATAAAAATCATGTTTTTAAATTCCACATACTTAATCAAATAAAATTAAAACCACTGATGCAATTAATTTATGTGATGACCCTAAACCAAAGCTATTTCTCATGGATTATTAACAGAAGAAAATGTTTGCAAAATGAACAATATTGGATTCCTGAACTCAAGCCAACTATTACAATATCAAAAAAGATGCTTAGTAAATTGTATATATTGTATATTTTATGGTTGTACATAGTTACCCTGTTAGCCAAGTTGATTATCCTGTTCATATGTAAACACAAAGTACTATTGGAAATGTGTATGTTCACTGTTTATTGTAAACCGCGCTGATGCTGAATAGCGCGGTATAAAAGAGACTTTAAATAAATAAATTAAATAAATAAATAAATAGTAGTGTATGTAGCACAGACGTTATTTAGTCTCTGTGAAAATCTCCTGAAGATCCTGAATGTTTTAGTATCATTGCTTGGTGGACATAATTGATCACTATTTAACAAGTCTGGCAGAGAAAATAAGCCACATTATATCTGGTCTCACCTCAAGTCCTGCCATTTCAGCTTGTAAATAAAGTATGTAACCAGTGCATCAATGTTCTGTTTATTCATGATAAAGCAGTTTAGTGCTGAGCTTCTGTCCCAGAAAGCTGAGCTCCTGTCCTAGAGGGATGCACACAGGCCAAAACTTTTCACTTTGTTTTAGGTTCATTTGACTTTTTTTTCCCACTTTGAATATTTTTTGGTTTGTTTCACACATTCTTTATAATAACTTCTTTTTTGTATGTGCATTAATTCATATGTTAACATGCATTAAATCAATTTTGCACCCACTAAAATTATTTAAGGTGCATTAACAAACTGAATTCACAGTAATGAATGATTACTAGTGCATACTCTTGTTTTGAAAACTACCCCAGAGAAATTGTACACATATATTTACACCTGCTCTTTGAAACATGCAAATGTCCCAGCTTACTTTATGTACATATGTGCATATTTTATAAAGTATGCATATAAACACTAACACACACACACCCCTCCTCCAATCTCACCCCCTTGAAATGCCTCTGCTCATTCCAGGAAAAATTATATCAATACAGGCTGTATGCATAACTTTATGCACACACTGAATGTTAAATTTTACAAACATCTATTTCTATGCATAATACAATGCTTTATGTTCAGAAATGGTTTTTGATTGTTTTTTTTTAAATTGTCCTCCACATGTTCAGTTATCCCAGTCCTGGTTATGAGCACTCACTCATACACAACTCTATTGACACAAAAACCAGATTTGTTTTTTAATGGTCTAAAAGGTTGTGCTTGGTTATTAGTGACATCAGTTCTGATATGTCAAATTCAAAGGTCAGCTGCTTGATTTTCCTCTAAATAGATACATGTTTCGGTATTGTTAGTTAAAAATCTCAACTGAAAGGAAAATGTTTCCATTTCCCACCTGACTAACATAAATAGGTGTCAGTCTCCAGTGAATGCCTCACTTTGCCTGAAAAGTGCATGAATTCAGGCCCCTCTGGGAGCTGCAACTGTAGTCATTTAACAAAACAGAAACACATTATATATACCACAGTGTGTATGCCCTAGAGGTGAAGATGCAGAGCAGAGAGGAGCTGATGAAGGTGCTCAAATACCTCAAGTATAAGTCTATTTACTTTGATTTGCTAATTGTCTTTATCAAATAGGTCCAAAGTAAATTATAATAGTACAATAACTTAAACAATTTATATCAACATTAAACTCCCATGTCCCATGCCCAATTAAAACATACATCAGCTGTGGATTGCATAACCAAATCATACACAGAAGAAAAACATTCCTTGGTGGAAAGGAAAATCCTGAAGAGGTTAGGGAAAACAAGCATATTTGCACTCCCCCTTCCTAAGCTGATCCTCACTCTTCTCACTTCACCACTATGCTCTAGATCTCTAGTCATTTTTTCTTCTCTCTTTCTTCAGCTCAAATCCAATACTCTCTCCTCTCACCCTGGATGGTAAGGATAGCTTTACTCTTTCTGGGTTGTCATCCATTGCCAGCTCACACTTGCCTTTCAATCATTTTTCCACTACCAGGGTAGATGAGCCTCAAGCTCAGCCTTAGATACAGAAACAAAGAAACAGAGAAAATTATGGCCGAAAAAGACCATACGGCCTACCTAGTCTGCTTGTCCATAAGAACTATTAATTTCTACAATCTCACCCTCTCCCTCAGAGATCCTCTGCATTTGTCCCAAACCTTTTTGAATTCAGATATAGTTCTGGAATTTGTTGCCGGAGGATGTAGTAAAGGCTGCTAGTGTAGCAGGGTTTAAAAAAGGTTTGGACAAATTCCTGGAGGAAAGGTCCATAAACCATTATTAAAATGGGACCTAGGATATCAATGCTTGACCCAGTACAAGCATTGCGGAACCTGTGTCTTTTGGGGAAACTGCTAGGTACGTATGACCTACATTGGCCACTGCTGGAAACAGGATACTGGGCTTGATGGACCTTGGTCTGACCCAGTATGGCATATCTTATGTTCTTATGTTCTTGTATCTATCACCTCCATTGGGAGACTGTTTCATGAATCTACCACCCTTTCCGTAAAGAAATATTTCCTCATACTACTCCTGAGTCTATCCCCTTTCACCTTCATATTATGACCCCTCATTCCAGAGCTTCCTGCCAACTGGAAAAGGGCCACCTTCTGTGCATTTATTCTGCAAAAATGCAATGTGCGCTTTCAAGTCAATGCTGACTCCTGGTGACCCAGCAGCTCCTGGGTTTTCTTAACAGTATGACCAGAAGTAGGGTGTCAGGCTTTTCTTCTGAGGCAATGGAGGTTTAAGTAACTTGCCCAAGGTCACAAGAAGTGCCAGTGGGAGTTGAACCCTGGTCTCTTGGTTACTAAGCTAGAATTATTCCACAGAAGTATTTAAATGTCTCTATCATATCACGCCTTTCCTGCCTTTTCTCCATTAAGCCAATCCCCATATGCCTTAGGATGAAAACCACTCACCATTTAGTAGCCACCATCTGGACTTCCTCCATCCTATTTATATCTTTTTGAAGGTGTGGTCTTCAGAATTGTACACAGTACTCCAAATGAGGTTTTACTAGAGACTTATATGAAGGCACTATTACATTCCTTTTCCAGTTAGTCATTCCTCTCTCTATGCACCCAAACATCCTTTTGGCTTTTGGCTCTGCCTTTTCTACCTGTCTGGCCTCTTTAACATCATCTGAAAAGAGTAGTTACTCACCTGTAACAGGTGTTCTCCAGGAACAGCAGGAATCAGTCCTCACATATGGGTGACATCAATGTCAATGGAGCCCCTGCGGAGCATTTCCCCAGCTTTCAATGAAAGCCTTTGGGAATACTGCACGCATGCGCGGTCCCCTTCCTGCCTAATGGTGCCATCTTGCTCAGTCAAATGACATAGCTAAAAAGCAGCACACAAAAATGGAAAATAAACTATGTACAACTGCAACTCCCAGGGGAGGAGGGAGGGTCGTGAGGACTGATTCCTGCTGTTCCTTGAGAACACCTGTTACAGGTGAGTAACTACTCTTTCTCCAGAACCAAGCAGGAAGTCAGTCCTCACATATGGGTGACTCCCTAGCTCTAGGCTACCAAGGAACCCAGGCTGAACAAGAGAACTCCCTCTAGTCCCAGCATCAAAGAAAGGCTTTTCACTGAAAGAACCCCCACCGGTAGCCCAATGGAGGGCTGGAGGGCAGGAGTTGCCTAAACCTCAAAGAGATTCCGGAGTACTGCCTGGCCAAAAGCACTGTCCTTACGGGACTCCCTCTCCAGGCAGTAATGAGCTGCAAAAGTCTGGCTTGAGGACCAAGTTGCAGCCCTGCAGATGTCTGCCAACGGCACAGAGCGGAGATGAGCTACTGAGGCAGCCATTGCCCTGACACGATGGGCCGTAACCTGACCCTGCAAGGGAAGGTCAGCCGCCCTGTAAGCCCAGGTGATACAGTCAGCCACCCATATGGACAAGGTACGCTTGGACACAGCTAACCCCAAATTATTAGGGTCAAAAGAGATGAAGAGCTGAGTAGCCCTTCTATGAACTTACGTACGGTCAAGGTAGAAGGATAAGGCCCTCCTACAGTCCAGGGTATGCAGGACTGCTTCAGCCTGGCTTGCATGAGGCCTAGGGAAGAATGTTGGAAGAACCACCTCCTGGTTGAGGTGGAAAGAGGAGACAACTTTAGGGAGGAACTTTGGATGAGTCCTAAGGACTAGCCTGTTCCTATAGAAGCGGGTGTAAGGCCTGTCACAGACGAGGGCCTGAAGCTCACTCACCCGTCTGGCCGAGGTTAAGGCTACTAGGAAGAGTGTCTTCCAGGAAAGGAAGCGGAGAGGACAAGTAGCCATCGGCTCAAAAGGTGGGCGAGTCAGTTGCTGCAAGACCACATTCAACTCCCACTAAGGGGCTGGAGGATGGACAGGAGGTTTCAGTACGAGCAAACCTCTGAGAAACCGGGACACCAAGGGGTGAACCGATAGAGAGTGTCCTTCCACCAGTGAGTGGTGAGCTGCTAGAGCTGAGAGGTGGACCCGAACAGAATTGGACTTAAGGCCCTGATTGGATAAGTGCAGCAGGTACTGAAGCACCACTGGTACAGCACAGGAGAAAGGATCCTCTGTATGCAGCTGACACCACACAGAAAACCTCTTCCACTTCAGGGCATAGGTTTTTCTTGTGGACTGCTTCCAAGAGGCCAGGACGACCTCCTCAACTTCAGGAGGTAGGCCCCAAGGAGCCAAAACTACCCTTGCAGCTTCCAGGCCATCAAATTGAGAGATTTGAGATTGGGGTGCAGAAGAGACCCCTGGTCTTGAGAAAGAAGGTCGAGCTGCAACCCTAGAGGTAGTGGAGTGTCCACTGCTAGCTAAAGCAGAAGTGGGAACCAAGGTTGTCTCGGCCACCTGGGGGCTACCAGAAGGACCGAGGCCTGGTCCTTTAGAATCTTGAACAGGGTTCGGGCCACCAGAGGCATGGGAGGAAACGCATATAGGAGGCCTTGGGACCAGGAAATCAGAAAAGCATCTGCTGCTAGTCTCAGAGGATGCGGCTGCCTGGAGCAGAACTTGGGCAGCTGTCTGTTCAGGGGACTGGCAAAGAGATCTACAGATGGAAGTCCCCATCTCAGGAAGATCTTCTGAAATACAAAGGGATGGAAATTTTGAGTTTATTAAACAAGCAACAAAATACACACAAAAAGCAGAAACAATCACCCCAACCAAGTCCCACCCCCCCCCAAAACCCCCACCCCCCCCGACATATCACAAAACAAATATCACAACCCCCCCGTGACCCGCCTCCCCAAACCCACCACCAAACCCAGCAATCAACACACGTGCTCCTCTTCCCAACAACAACCCACAAACGTCTCTGACAATGTCCATGTCCCCTCCCCCCCTCGGTCCATTGTCCCTGCCCGACCCAACCCCTCCCTGCAAGAACACCCCAAAGCAGTCCACACATTGTCCGTCTTGCAATCCCTGAACCCCTCCCCCACACAACAGTCCCCACCAGTCCAAATGTTCATGCAGTCCTCCAGTGTGTGGGAACTGCCAGACTCCCCCCCCCAACCCCCTCAAAGACAGAGTCCCCTGTCCCCATCCCTCCCCCTGCAGCGGGAGCAGCAGCTCCCCCTCCCTCCACCCCAATCCCTGCCCCCTCCCCATCCGTCCCACAGAACCAAACACATCAAAAACAAACCTCCCTACCCCCACCCCCCAAACAGAAACATAAGGGCATCTTAAGCCCATCCCCAACATAATCCCACCAAAACAAAGCATAACTAATCATACAAATCAAAGGCTAAAAAACAAAACAAATGTAACATAAACCCCTGTGCTGTCCTGCAATCCAGACAGCGGAGCGGGATGCCCAAGACACAAAAAGGACATACAAAAACACTAACATCAATTGGGACAGCCCCCTCGAAGAGGAAAGGGAGAGCGGACAAGTGGTCTCACCCCTGAAGCAGCACCAGCTCACCCCCCCCCCCCCGGGAGAAAAACAACCCCAAAGTCATACTCAGAAATAAACCCCAGGGAAGGGAACCCAACCCCTCCTGCCACACCCCTCCCCTAGTGAAACAAAACAAACCTCAGAGCCCTACAGGGACGATAACCCCAGGGAACCCCTCCCCCTCACGGGGGGCGGAGGGTGAGGTGACGCCACAGACGCTCCCAACGATGGGCTTCCACCACCCGCCTTTCACGTTGCGCCATGCTGGACACTTCCTCCAGAATGTCCCGCACCACCTCGTCGAGGGGCAGGACCAACCCCCGGGTCGAGACATGACAGCGCGCTTGCCACAGGTGGTAGCGCACTACAGCCGTGACGAGGTAGAGGGTCCCGGAGTCCTGCCTTAGAGGAAAGGACCAGGCCCCGTACACCCACTCCGCATACGTGAGGAGGGAAAGGTCGCGCAGGTGAAGAGCAGCGGACACCAACCGGCAGGCCTCCACGTTAAAGGGGCACTGCCGGAGGAAATGGTCCATGGTCTCCGCCTGCCCCTCACACCCGGCCCTCGGACAGACCCGCTCGGCCTGTGACCTGTACTTGAGGTTGTCCCTCACGTACAAACGCCCGTGGAAAGACAACCAGGCTACATCCCAAACCTTCTTCGGTAGCCGAGGGGAGTTCAACAGCCGAAGGCCCCGCTGCATCACATCCGCCGGACAGTCCCGCAGGGCCCACCGTGGTTGATAGTGAGAGGTGAGTACCATCCGGTATAATCCTTTTCGCCCCAAGGACTGGGCGAGCGGGTCGGTCACCCCCCACCGCCGAATAAGCCCCACCATCACAAATACGTACGATGGGGCCTGTTCCCCTCTCCGGCGCACACGTGGGACCGAGGACGCCCCCTCCCACTGCTCCCAGAAGCGGGAGAACCATTCCCGATAGGAGGCCACCCACCAAACCCCACCCCCTTCCCTCATCCTACCTAAGTGAAACGCCATAGACAAGACTGACAGGAAAACAAGGGGGTGCAACATACCCAAACCACCCTCTGCCCGATCCAGGCAGACGATGTTGCGCTGGACAGGGTTCAAGCGGTTACCCCACAGAAAACAGAAAAAGACGGCACAGACAGACGCCTGACGGGACAACGGAAGGACGAAGACCGTGGCTACGTGCAGAAAGAGAGGAAGCAGAAACGTCCCGAGGAGTTTGATCTTCTCCTCGTACGTACACCTCCACCCCCTCCACCGCAGCACCCGACACCGTGCAGTCTCGAGACAACGGTCCCAATTGGACTCCGCACAGTCCTCCGACCCGAAGACGAGGCCCAAAACGCGGACCTCCCCCACGGGAGGAGGAAAGGGGGTGCAGGAAGGCGGGGAGGCCTCCGAGGGGCCCAACCACAGCGTCTGGCACTTGCTGTGGTTGACAACAGAGTGGGCTACCCCCGAGTACTCCTCCATGGCCTCCCGCAGGGCCTCTACCCCTTCAGTGCCGTCCACGTAAACTGAGATGTCATCAGCGTAGGCAACGACGGTCACCGGGGACGCACCAGGCGCCTCCAGGCCCCGTAACCCACCTGAGGACAATCTCCGGAGGAAGGGGTCGAGGGAGAAAACATACAGCAGGGGGCTCAAAGGGCACCCCTGCCGCACCCCCGAGGCGACACCAAATGGCCGTCCGAGCCACCCGTTAATAAACGGGAAGCTCACCCCCCCTCGGTACAGCGCCTGCACGACGAAGAGGAAACCTGCAGGGAGGCCGAAGTGCTGGAGCACCACCCACAGGTACCGGTGACTGACTCGATCAAAGGCCTTGGACTGATCCAAGGAGACCAACCAGTGGTCCCGTTGGAGCGACCGGCCTCTTTCCACCATCTCCCGGACTGTGGCGACAGCGTCCAGAACCCCTCTCCCCCGAACGGAACAATACTGGGAAGGGGACAGCAAATCGCCCGACACCTCCACCAGTCGGTTGGCCAAACACTTGGCCAGGATCTTCCGGTCCGCGTTCAGAAGAGAGAGCGGCCGCCAGAAGTCCAAGGAGCTATCGTCCTTCCCCTTGGAGAGCAGCAGCAGGACAGACTCACGAAATGACCGCGGGAGAGACCCCGTGTCCATGATCTCCTGAAATAGGGAGGTCAGGAAGGGGGCCAGCTGGGCGATGAACGTGCGATAGAACTCCACCGGGAGCCCATCGCGCCCAGGCACCTTCCCCAATGGCATGGCACGAATCGCCCTCTCCACCTCCACCTGCTGAATCGGTGCAGCGAGTGCATCAACCTGTGCCTGGACCACAGCCGAATACACCGGGGGAAGGCCCAGGTACTTTCGGATATGGGTGAGGTCCACGGGGCGATCCCCAAACAGGTCCGAGAAGTATTCCCCCACCATCCGCAAAAGGTCCTCCTGGGAGGTATGAATGGTACCGTCCTCGCCCCGCAGGGCCATGACCTCCCGACGCCGAACCCTCTCCCTGCAAGTCAGGAAAGGGTCTGGAGTGGCGACCCCACCGGCCGCCCCCTCGAAGCATAGGGAGGCATGGCGATCGTAAAGCAGGCCACGGAGCTGGACGCGCACCTCTTCAACCTCCTCCCACGCTGCCCCTCGGGATACCAAACGATCCAGCGACCTCCGGAGGACAGTGTAGGTGAGGTAGCGGGATCGAGCCATGGAGGTACCCCGGGAACGGAAGAGTTGTCGGGCACGCGTCTTCACCTCATCCCACCACGCGCCACGGGAAGGAAAAACACCCAACAGGGTCTCCTGGTCTGCGAGAAAGGCCAAGAACTCCTGGACCACCTCTGATGTTGCCAACAACTGCACATTCAGTCGCCACAGGCCAGGACCCCTGCTAAGCTCCTCGTGGTTAGCCAGGAAGGACACGGAGAGGACGCGGTGGTCCGAAAAGTCAACCGCCTGCAACTGCGGAGGGGAACACTCCACCCGGGCACTCACATATATCCGATCGATACGACTCCTGCAGGTCCCATGGTAGTAGGTGAAACCCGGCGACCGTGGAAAGGCCCGGTGGAAAACATCCACCAGGTCAGCCGTCCGGGTCATCTCGGCCAAAAAGAGGCCCTCGTAACTAGGTGGGCAACGCTCCCCCCCTCGGTCCTGCAAAAAGGTGGTGGTGTTGAAATCCCCGGCGAGGACCACCAAACGGGAGGTGTGTAGGTAGGGGCGGATGACCCCAAACAGGGTCTTCCGCGCCAACTTAGACTGGGGGCCGTAGACCACCATGAAACGAAACCGATGAGGCCCACAGTAGCCGTCTAAGAGCAGACACCGGCCCTGCTCCAGTTCCCACACGTACTGCACCTGAAATCGGTTAGACGTGAACAAAACCGCTACTCCTGCGTAGGGCTGTGCCGCAAGTGACCAGAACGAAGGGCCCCACCTCCACTCTCACTTCGCCCGATGAAGGCTAGCGAGCGAGGTGAGCCTGGTCTCCTGCAAGAAGATGACATCCAGCCCACTCGTAGAAAGAAAATCATAGGCCATAGCCCGCGCTGGTCTGAGAAAATGCTGGCCACGTTGATGGTGGCGCACGAGAACGCAGGAGTGCACGCCATGCCTATTTCGAGTGCAGTGACCCTTTCCTCCTCTTCTCACCAACCCCGGGATCCCCAGAATCCCGCTTGCAGGACACGCCCGCGAGCTGGAGCAACTCCTCCTGGTCCACGTCGACCACCTCGAGGATCTCCTCCTCCTCCCGCTCGACCCTGTCACCCCAGGAGGTGCTGGCGCCCCCGGGACCACCAGGCAAAGCTGTCGCGAGGGCAGGCCCAGCCCCCACCGGAGGAGGAGGTACAAACGGGTCAGGGGTCGGAGGAATGACCTCCTCCGTGGGGTCCACCCCCTGTGCTGCCCCCCCCTCCCCAGACAAAGACTGCGACAATACGACAGTGCCCACCCCCACGGGGGAGGCCAGGGCGGCCGGGTCAGCAGGGGGCTCCTGCGAAGGCCCCGAACCCAACTGCGGGGGTACAAACCCATCCTCCCTCACCCGTCGGGCGCCAGTATCCCCCTTGATTGGAGGACCCTGACTGCGGCGCGCCTTCGGCATCTTTGAAGGTCGCCGCTGAGGAAGAGGGGCCGCCCCCGCCGCTAACCGCTCCGAGCGCCGCACAGGAAGCCCTGCCTCCACAGGCAAGCCCTCATCTGCCTCAGCCGCATCAGCAGCCAAAAAGACGAAACGGTTGATGTCCAATACGGGCTCTGCATCCGGCAACGGGGATGTCTCCCGTTTCTTCCTTTTGGACTTGCCACCCTTGGAAGGGACCGTAGTCCATTCCTCAGGTGGCACCACCCTCAACCCACTATCCTGTCGTGATACATTAACCTCCACCACATCAACCCTCTCCTCCTTCCTACCCGAATCCCCTCCCCCTGGTGGCTCCCTCGGCTCGATGGACTCCTCTACCCTAGGGCCCTCGGACTCCTCCTGAGGGAGAGGGGCCTCCACAACCTCCTCCCACACAGAAGCCCGAGGTGGAGTGACGGCATCCCCCCCCGGTCCATTGTGTGACGCGGAGGGGCAGCGGGCGAAGGGGTGGCCCAACTCCCCGCAAAGGTTACACCGAATTAGCAGACACCCGGCCGAGGCGTGATCCCGTCCACCACAACGGGTGCAGACCTGCTCGGGACAGTTCATGCTCAAATGGCGAAATGAGCCACAGCGGTGACACTCGCGGGGTTGCCCGGGGTAATAGCACAAGATGCGATCCCGACCTAGAAAACCAGCCGAGGGCACGTGCTGCACCACGTTCCCCACCTCACGCAAACGGATCCTGCCCTTCCACGACCCGTCCCACACCCCTAGGGGCCCAGCGCCCTTAACCAGGGGTGCGAGGAGCACCGCATGGCGCGACAACCAAAACTGGATGTCCTGCCCTGGGAGCGACTCATTCCTGGATAGGATGGTCACAGGTACCGTCCCTTGGCGAGAAATAGGCACAACACGAAAGTCAGCCCACCCTCCCTGCCCCCTCTGCTGCTGGTATTGGTCCCAGAAAATCTCCAGCCCCCGTCTCAGCATGAAACTAACATCATATTCAATGGTGTTGTTCATGTGGATAAAGGCGTAGAGATCTCCTGGGAGAAACCCCAGCCCAAGGACAATCCTCAAGACCTGTTCCCTGGCTGGAGGGGACCCCTCCCCAGCCCATCGGATCTGCGCCACGTTGCGCCGTCGGACCTCACCCCCTACCCCTCTTTGGAACCCTCCCCCACCTCCTCCCCCTCCTGCGGGGCCATTCCCCTGGGAGTTCCCCCTCCCCCCACCTTCACCCGACTTCCCCGGAGTGGTGCCCGACCCCCTCAGAGCCTCCGCAAAGGTATGGGGGGGGGAAGCCGACCCCCCAGCTCCCATCCCCTGCCTACCTTGGCCTTCCCCTGCTGCTACCTGCGGGGGGTCCTGCTGCTGGTCTGCAGGATCCACAGTCTCCGCACCTGGGGCGACCTGAGAACTGGGCAAGATCAGCCCTGCCAACACTGAATCAGGGATGCTATCCCTTCCGGATCCCTGGGTACCACCGAGAACCCCCGGATCACCCCCCGCCACCTCCTCCAGCTGCCGAAAAGCAGCAAAGGCCCCGGGAGGGCCCGTCGGGGTCTCCAAAGCTAATCGCAGGGCATCACAAACCTGGTTCTCGGTGACACCCAGGGGACCGGAAGGCTCCCCCAAACCTCCTTCCCGCGTTCCAGACCCAGCGCAAGGCTCCTGGGTCTCGGCCACCACTACCGGGGATGGACCCTGCTCCCCTTCATTCCCAGGATCCAGGGGGACCACCGCCCCCCCTGACCCTACTGAGAACAAATCCTTCCCTCGTTCCGAATCAGCCACTACCTCCTTCCCCACTATATGACCAGTCGTCCGCTCCCCCCTTTCCTCCATCAGCCCTTCCCCTAACCCACCGTCCGCTACCCCCTTTACGGCTACCGACAACAAGGCAGGACCTGCCCGAGACAACAGGGCAGATCCCCCACCCAGAACATCCCCCACACCTCCACCCCCCTGCCCCTTGTCCCTCTCAGGTCCTACCTGGTTGTCGGTGCCAGACGTGGCACATGGGTCCAGAACCACCCGGCCGGTAGCCAAGGCTCCAGCAGGAAGGGTGGACGCCCCCCTGCGAGCCAGGCCCCCCTCGGCCACACTGGCTGAAACTGCAGGCATCTTCTCATCCCGCTCCGCTGACACAGATGACAAAGAAAAATGAAAAACATTTTTCCCCTTCTCTTGACCCCCCCCAGGGGCTGCAGAAAAAGAACAGCAGCCCCTGTCCTGCTCCGTCCCCTTTCCTGGACACTTCCTGTGCCAGACAGCCACCCCCGGGAACCGGGGGCGTCCAGTCTGCAGCCCCCAGGTATCCAGGGAAGAGGAAGAAACCCCCCCCACCTCTTTATGTGCAGCCAGAGGCTGCACAGCATCATGAAGGGCTGCAGCAGGCATCCGACGTGTCCCCACGACATCCTCAGACTTCCGACGCGAACATGGAGTAGGCAGAGGGTCAAAGATACCCTCGGAGTCTCTTCCAGCGGCAGAACCCCCGGAACTCTCCCAAATCGCCTCTGCGGATTTTCGCCGGTGCTCCTTCGGCAAGTCCGGGGAAGAAGAACAGCTGTCGGCACACTTCCGGGTTCTCCCGGAAGTGACGGCATCGGGTTCGTGGCGGCCATCTTGCCTGTGCAAACTAGTGGAGGGAAGCCCAGCTGCTGCGACTGACATCGGGGCAGCCCGTTCGGAACGCCAAACAAACTCTTCACTCTGACAGTCAACTGGGGGAATCCCCTCTGGACGCAGAGACCGCGGGGAGACAGAGGAGAAGGCCGAAATCCCTCCTGGAAGCACTCGTGGAAGGGGGGGAACAGCGCCTCCAAACCCCCCCCCCCCCAATGTGGTGCCCGAGGCTGTCAGCTGTGTGCAGGACACCAACGGAGCCTTTGAATCCGCAGCCAGATGACGCCGGCGAGCCGTGACTCCTCCAGGAAGCATCCAAGCAGGGGGAACAGGATCCAACGGGCCGGGAACCAGTGGCCCATCCTCCAAAACCGGGACAGCCACCTCTCGAACAACACCACTGCGGCTCTGCAGGTAAGGGTCTCCGGACCGCGTTGGCACATCCTGGCAGTGCAACACATCTTCCTCTTCTCTCAGATGGGTGGGATATTGAAAGGGCATGGTATAGGATGGGGGGTAACCACCTTTTCTACCCACCCCCGGGGGTCTCCCCTGGACTACAGATATACCCTGCCATCTATCATAGTTGTGATACACTTCAGACAGGGACCCACAACCCTGGCTCTTCAGATAGATAATCTGCTGGTGTTTGCCCTTCAAGGCCCGCTTCACCCCCTTTCTATAGATGTTAAAGGCCACCCATTCCTCACCTGGAATGGTGGCCTGCAGGCTCTCCAGGTGGGAGAGCTGAGCTTCCAGCTGGGCCGCCTCCTTCTGGAGACCCTGGAGCCGCCGTACCGCCGCCACAATCTCATCTGGGGCCCTAGCTGGCTTCTGGAAGGATGGCAGGCCCGACCCTCCGTCCTCATCCTCACTGGAGGAGGTAGAGGCCTCCTCCAGGACCCGAGGCGGAGGGGGGAACCCACCTCCTCCAGCACCGTACGGGGCAGGCTTCCAAGGCCTCCCCAGGGCCTCTCCCTGCCTCCACCCAGCCTCCACACCCTGCCTGGGGAGGAGAGAGGAGCCTCCTCCCTGGGGCAGCGGGTCCAAACCTCCGGGCAAGTGGGTCCCTGTTCCCTGACCATCTGTAGTCCTACCTGGGGAGGCCCCCTCCTGGGGTATCGGCTGAAGACAGGTCCCAGCATCCTCAGTAGTCTGCACCAAAGGAGGCCTACCAGGCCTGGTAGGCCTCTGAGCCTGGGCCTCTCCTGCTGGAGGTGGCCCAGGGCCTGACATCCAGCCACAGGAAGGAAGTAGGAACTCCTCCCTAACAGGAGCTCTTCAGAACAGGTCTGCTCACTACAACAGCTGAACAGGAAGTGGGAGGAGCTGCCACTCGTGGGGCTGCAGAATCCTGCTCAACCTGTCTGCTAGGTAATTTTCCTGGCCAGGGAGATAAACCGCCTTGAGCAACATGTTGTGCCTGAGCGCAAACAAGCAAAGGTCCTGCGCCACCTGACAAAGGAGCCTACACCCAGTGCCCCCCTGTTTGTTCACATAAAACATGGCTACCTGATTGTCTGTTTGCACTAAAACAGACTGGAGAGCCAGGGTTTGAGAGAAAGTCTTGAGGGCTAAGCGAATAGCCCGAAGTTCCAGTAGATTGATCTGCTGCTGGACCTCCCAGGGAGACCACAGGCCCTGGGTGCACTTGCCCAGACAGTGTGCACCCCAGCCCTGTAGGGAGGCATCGGTGGTCAATACCACTGTGGACTCCGGTGGCTGAAAAGGCATCCCTTTCAGTAAGTTGGGGGGATGCAGTCACCAACGTAGGGAGTGCAGGAATGGTCTGGACACCCCTACTCTGTTGCTGAGGCTCCCTGGGGCCTGCGACCACTGACTCCTGAGACACCATTGCGCAGGCCTCATATGAAGCCTGGCATTGGGAGTCACATGTACTGTCGAAACCATGTGGCCGAGAAACCTCAGGCAGAGCCTGGCGGAGACCCGTGACCTGCTGAGAAACTGGTTTGCCAAGGTCATCAGTCTTTGGGCTCTGTCCTCTGGCAAGAAAGCTTTTGCCTGCAGAGAGTCTAGCCTTGCCCCTATGAACTCTACGTTTTGGGAGGGGAGCAAAGTGGACTTTGCGAAGTTTATGACAAACCCCAGATGCTGGAGTAGAGAAATCGTTCGGAGGGTGGCTTGCCTGGCCTCCTGGCACGTCTGACCCCTGATGAGCCAGTCGTCCAGATAGGGGAAGACAAAGATACCCTGATTCCTCAAGTAGGCCGCCATCACTGCCAGGCATTTGGTAAAGACCCTGGGGGAGGAGGTGAGGCCAAATAGCAGCACTCTGTACTGATAATGGTTTCCTCCCACAATGAACCTGAGGTACTTTCTGTGGTCTGGATGAATGAGGATGTGAGTGTATGCATCCTTTAGATCTAAAGAGCATAGCCAATCTCCCTGCTGGAGGTAGGGCAGAAGTGTTCCAAGAGTAAGCATCCTGAACTTTTCCTTCTGTAAGAACTTGTTGAGATTTCTGAGGTTGAGAATAGGCCTGAGATCCCCTGTTCTCTTTGGTACTAGGAAGTACCTGGAGTAGAAACCGTGACCTTGTAGGTTGGGAGGCACAGGCTCCACCGCCTGGTCTCGTAACAGACCCTGTAGCTCCAGCAGGAGGAGGGCTGTATGGAGAGGAGGCCTTGGAGGCTCTCCTAGAAAATAGGGAGGAGGCAACTGATGAAAATGAAGCAGGTAGCCCTTGTGGACTATGCTTAAGACCCAGTTGTCCCCTGTAATGGGTGGCCACCGGTGGGCAAACAGGGCTAGGTGACCTCCTGTGCAGGGATGGGATAGCAGAGACGGAGAGGCTATGCCTTGGGAGTCAAAAACCCCCACCCTGCTGAGTGGGAGCAGGAGTTGGAGGCTTGGGGGCCTTGTAAGGTGGGAAGTGTTTGTAGGCAGTCACCTTCCTTGGGTAAAAGGACTTTTTACCCGAGCCGTTCTTCTTGTGTGAAGGGGCAGAAGTCTTTCAAGACAGCCTTGTCCTCGTGAGGTGCTCGGTCTCGAGCTCAGCAGCCTTCTCGGCCATGGGCCTGCCAAACAGGTTCTCACCTCGGCAAGGGACATCGACCAACTTGTCCTGAACCCATGGCTCGAGGTCCGATGACTGCAGCCATGCCTGGCATCGAGCCGCGATGCCGGCAGCCGCAACACGGGCCGAGGCCTCGAAGCCATCATAGGCCGCTAGGGACATGAACTTAGAGCATTCCCGGATCCCCGAAGACAAGGACTTGAACCTCTGCAAAGGTTCCCCGGAGAGACCATCAGAGAACCCGGCAAGCTCCTTTGCCAGGTCCCGCAAGTACATGCCCATGTACAGCTGGTAAGACTGGACACGGCAAGCAAGCATCGAGCCCTGGAAGCACTTTCTCCCGAACGCATCCAGGTTCCGGGCCTCCCTGCCAGCGGGCACCGCAGAGTGCATCTTCTGACTTTTCAGACGATGCATGGCCGATTCCACCACCATGGAATGGTGCGGCATCTGAGCCTTTTGAAACCCAGGGCTCTTACGGAGTCAATAAATGGAATCGACCTGCTTGCTCAGAACCGGCGCCGAGGCCGGTGCCTCCCACATCCGGAAGAGGAGCCGTTCCAGCATCAGAGGAACCGGCACAGTAAAGGCCTCCTTCGGAGGAGAGTCATACTGGAGGGCCTCGAGCTCTTCGGCTCGAGGCTCCTCCTCGGGATTCGCCGGGATCGCCAAAGCAGTGACCATATCCCGCACGAACTCCGAGAACCGGGTATCCTCCGGATGGGACCTACTCCAGGGCTCAGACTGCGGTGAGTCCGACGGGACGCACTGAGTCTTGAAGGTATTGGGGGACTCCTCATCCTCCGTCTCCCAGGCGGACTCGTCCAAAGAGGAGTCAGGCTCCGACCGCGCGGGGCCCGGCAGCACCCGCCCCGATGCCAAAGGCACCGGTGTCGACGCCCTCGGTCCCGACTGGGAGGTCGAAGGTGACCGCGACCGAGGATGACCTCGAGCCTTCATGGTCTCGAGTATCGGCTCGGTCTCCGGGGTCGACTTCGACGTCGATGTCCCGGTGGTCGGGGCAGGTGCACCAGCGAGTCTGGCCATTAGCACCCACTGCTGATCCATGAAGGCAGACAGTCTGCACTCCAAGGCTGTCAGCCTGAGACCCAGCTCAGGAGACTCAGCAGCTACCGACTCGGGCCCCGGCGGCGCCGGGCCCGACGTCGTCTCCCTGGGAGGAGAGTCCTCGAGGACAACAGGACTTACGAGTCCAGCAGACTCCAGCTCCACTCGAGGTACTTTTGACAGCTTCTCCTGTTCCACGGGCCTGGGACGGCGGTCGGGGGTCCGAGACCTAGCCCTCGAGGAGCCAGGGACCTCCTCCAACGCCGCCCTCGTGAGCCGCTTCTTCCTCTTTCACTCCCACTCAGGGGACCCCCTCTCCGAGGAACCCCGACAATGCTCGGGGTCAGACTCCTGAGACATTGAGGCCTCAGATGAGGTCCGAGCCCGGCCAGAGGCCGAATTGGAGAAAAGCCTTTCCTTTTGGTGCTGACAACTTTGAAGTGCCTTAGTGGACATTTTTCCACACGGTCCACAGATCTTAGGATCATGATCAGGACCGAGGCACCGAAGGCAGCAGTCGTGTGTGTCGGTGAGAGACATTAGTTTCTTACACCGATCACACTTCTTAAAACCACTGGAAGCCATCGGGGAAAAAAAGAGACCCCACGAGGTCAAAGGACCGGCCTTCCAGGGAAAAGGAAAAACGGGCGCGAACGCCAGCCACGAAGGGCAAACACTGAAAAAATAAGATCGGGCTCAATACCGGTGTACCGAACCCGGTGAGAAGGGGAACCGGCGTCGAACCGGAGAAAAAACCGCGAAGAAATCGCAAGGAATTAACAAAAAAAATCCAACTATTTTCCGGGTGAACTAGAACACACGTCCGATGGGCTCCATGGAAAAAGAGAGACTGAGCAAGATGGCACCTTTAGGCGGGAAGGGGACCGCGTATGCATGCAGAATTCCCAAAGGCTTTCATAGAAAGCTGGGGAAATGCTCCGCAGGGGCTCCATCAACGTCGATGTCACCCATATGTGAGGACTGACTTCCTGCTTGGTCCTGGAGAATGAGCAGTCCCATATCCTGCTCTTCTTTCATGCACTTAAGTAATTCACTACCCTATGCTGTATTTTATTTTTTTATTTTATTTTTATTTTATTTATTTATTTCTCTTATATACCGCGCTATTTGACATCAGTGCGGTTTACATGGAACATTATATTGAACATTACATTGAACAGGTACTACTCCCTTGGGTTTTTGCAACCCGTAATGCATGACCTTGCATTTCTTAGCAATAAATTCTAGCTGCCAAATTCTCAACCTCTTGAATTCTTGAAGCTTTACTAGATCCCTCCTTGTGCTATCCACACTTTCCAGGGTATCCACCCTGTTGCAGATTTTGGTATCGTCCGTAAAGAGACATACCTTTCCCGACAGAATTTCTGCAATATCACTACAAATATGTTAAAAAGAACAGGTCTGAGGATTGATCCCTATGGCACTCCACTGGTAACACCCCTACCTTCAGAGTAAACTCCATTTACTACTACTGTCTAGTGCCTCTCACACAACCAGTTTCATACCCAGCCAGTCACTTTAGGGTCTATCCCATGGGCACTCAGTTTATGTATAAGTTGCTGATGCAAAATGGTGTCAAGGCCTTTGCTAAAATCTTATTATACCACATCTGATGCTCTCCTCTGATCCAATTCTCTGGTTACCCAGTCAAAGAAATCAATCATATTTGTTTGACAAGACCTACCTCTAGTAAAGCCATGGAGGCGCGTTTCAAATAGGACGTCCAACTGCAATCTGGGATGTCAAAGCCAGAATGTCGGAAAACAAAGACAGGTACAAGCAAGTTCAGGTACAATTTCAGAAACGTGGATGTGCCTGATATGCATGTGTATCAAATGTCTATACAGATGTTCCCAGTAGAACATTTTGGGACCAAGATATCTAATAGCATTATGCTTAGAGTTGTGGCTTAAGAGCTGGGTGGCCAGGGTTGAAATCCCAGTGGGGGACTTTGTAATCTAAAGCTAGTCACTTAAATCTCTACACTTTCTGTATGTTTTAGGGTGAAAACAAACACTTTCCTGATGCCTATTCATGCCTGGGGCAGGAATAAACATGCATGTGCCTGCAGACAGCTCTACTGCTTCTGGGATCGAACGGAGACATGTAAGTCCATTGCCCCTCCCCAGACATACCTCCGCCACACCCCTATGCCTACTTGAACATACCTGTACTGCAGACATCTGCAAATGGTGTTTGTGGAATTGTTATGGAGACATGTCCATGATTTTGATGTCCACGTGCATGTCTGCAGGCATCCAATCATGACAAAACCTTTTAGAATAACCCTCATACTGTCTTGGATCCTGTAATTACTTGAATTCCATAAACCATGCCATCATCTCTTTTAGCGGTGTTTCCACCAATTTACTCATCACAAGTGTCAGACTAACCAGTCAGTAGTTACTAGCCCCTTCCTTACTTCTATTTTTGTGGACAGGAACCACATACGCCAATCTCCAGCCCTGCAGGATCACTTCCGACTCTAAAGAAGCATTGAAAAACTCAGCCAGTGGAGACAACAGTACTTCCCTAAGTTCTTTCATTACCTCTTGATGAATCCCATCTGGACCCATCACTTTGTCCACTTTTAGTTTTGCTAGCTGCTCACAAATACAGTCTTTGGAAAATCATTTAAGTTCTACCCAACTTCCATTCCTATTTGTGTTTGTTTTCTGAGGTCCTTGGATTATGCTAAGAGTAGAGAGTAGAAGACTCAGGCCAAAATGTAAGTAAATATTTCTCCACAAAGAAGGTATTGAATACATGGTGCATTTGGCAAAAAATTAGTCCTGGAAGTTAGAAAGAAATGTAATAAGTTCAAAGGATCTTTAGTAGTGGGAAAGTCCCTCACTTGGTTTGCAGCTTGTCGTGCTGTGAGGGCCTGCATGCATCAGTGATGCTGAGAGCTAAGCTATCAGTATTTTAATTGCTGGCAGGGTCTCCCAAGATGGACAGATCTCAGCTGAGGTGCCAGACTAAGACAAACCACCCATCTCAGCAGCAGCAGGATGGGATGGTGTTGGCAGCGGAGGATCACATTTCTGTGACAATGGCAACAACACTAGCATTACCTGCATGGAAGAAAGATCTGGCAATATACTTCCATATCTTGCCATGAAAACCCAATGGATAGTCACAACAAAACAAATTGAACTATAGTGCTACATGATCATACCCCAGGTCAGAAGGCACTCATCTGGCTACTGGGGATGAGCTGAAGACCTTTCAGAGTAAAACCAACATTTATGATGTGGTTGGATCAAAGCCCTTGAGAAGTCTGACTGCAGATGTGGCTGCACATGAAATAAGAGTCAGAAGCTGCAAAGATATCTTACATATTGTAACAAGGGTCATACAAGCATGCCCCAAGGGAAGTTGGAGGTGGTCAAGAATGAAATGGAACATGTATGACTCAGTCTGTTAGGTGTTAGCAAACTGAAATGGATTGGCATTGAGCACTTTGCATCTGATGTTCACATGATTTACTATGCAGGAAATGAAAGACAAAGAAGAAATGGTGTTGCATTTCAAATTAAGAAGAAACTTGCAAGAACTGTAATGAAATACAATGCAATCAGTGAACGCTTAATTTCTATTCTTCTATAAGGAATGTCCATCAACACAACTATTATTCAGGTGTATGCCCCAACAACAAAGGCAGAAGAGGAAGAAGTGGATCAGTTCTATGAACAAGTATAAGCTGAAATTGACAGAACATGCAAACAGGATATCCTATAGTCATGGATGATTGGAATGAAAAAGTTGGCAACAAAGAAGGCAAAGTAGTTGGAAAATATGGACTTGGCAAGAGAAATGAAGCAGAAGAAAGTCAGAATTCTGCAAGACCAACACTAGTCATCTTCGAGCAACACAAGCAGTGACTATACACAAGGACTTCACCCAATGGATTGTACATAAATCAAACTGACTACATCTGTGGCAGTCAACAATGGAATGCTCAGTAACATCAACAAAGAGAAAACCCAGAGCTGACTGTGGTACAGATCACCTACTACTAGTACGCAAACTCAAGCTAAAGCTGAAAAAGAGTAGGCCACTCATGACCTGAGAAAATATGACCTTGAGAATATACCACCGGAATTTAAAGACTGCCTGCAAAATTGATTTGCTGCTCTGGATACAAATGACAAAGCACCAGAGGAGTTATGGGATGACATCAAGAAACTTGTGTTTAAAGAAAGAGAGAAGTCTTTACAAAAAGTGAGAAAGCAAAAATGGCCATAATGGATGACCAAAGAAACTCTAAAAATGTCCAGAAATGTACAGAAGCAAAGTCAGAGGAGAAAGAGAAGCAATCACAGGAGATTTCCAACTTGTGGCATGACAAGATAAGGGGCATGTTTACTAAGCTGGGCTAATAATTAGCACAGGCAATTTGTAACTAGGTCCCATGTTATTTAATGGGACCTAGTTTCAAACAAGCCCATGCTGTTAGCCCTGCTTAGTAAACATGCCCCTAAGAATTTAAAAATACATATCTCTTGGATAGGTAACCAGAGAAGCTTGCTTAGTAAAGGGTGGCTACTTCTATCTCTTCTGCCCAGCAAAAACTGAGTATTGCATTTTTTTGCTACCTGTAGCTTTTTCAACCATTTTCCTGCTAATCCTGTATATAACTATTGCAGCAATCCAAAATACTTAATAACAATTGAGCTAATCATTTTACTCTTTTTTTTTCCATCTGGTGACAAAGAAATTTAACCTAGAAACTAACTATTTAACCTGCGTAGAACACGTCAAAAGAAAAGTTTCCAAAGCTGGAAAAAAAAAGAGTAAAATGATTAGACCAGCTTCTTCCTTTCAGTTTTCTTCTGTAACGGTTTTCTTGTTATTATCTTGATTAGTTGTTGCTCCTCATGACGTGGACTGTAATTTGTATGTTTATTATATGGTAATGTTTCTTTTGGAATGTTTGTATTCTTTGAATTTTCTTAATAAAATATTTTGAAACTTAAAAAAAATAAAAAATAAATAACAATTGAGCTATCATATGTAATTTCTTCTCCCCTAAATGTGTTTTATGTTGTCTAACTAATTTTAAGTTAAAAAACACTGATTGTGTCATATTAGTGATCTGTCCATGTCCTATCCCATCCTTTTCAATTAAATGTCCCATATGCAGGGGGGCGGAGCCTGATGTCCAGCGGGTAAGACGCTTCGCGCTGAAGCTCCCGAGAGGCCTACTTAGAATCCTGACATAATACCTATACAAACTTACTATTTCGCTCCGGGCTGACCGGGGTACCTCGGGGGGGATGGCGGCCCATAAACCAGCGCGCTTGGACTTCGGGTCTCCTTCTTCTTCTCACGGAAAACGCTCCAAAACAGAGGTGTCCTCCCCACAGAAGATGGTTCCATTTCGGGAGAACCCCGAAATGCACCTGGAGATTTTAGAGGAAATACGCGGTGTGAAGGAATTGGTGCAGTCCAATGGAGAAGCGCTTAGAGCCATGCGAGAAGACTTTGGAGTGCTCCAGGACCGACTTGAAAGTCTCTCATTACGGCAGGACAATATGGCGGGGGTCCTCGACTCGCACGCGGTGCACTTGGGCACACTGGACAAGGCTGAGCGCCAGATACAGAATCTTCAAAAGGAGTTAGAAGATAGCAATAATCGAGCCCGTCGCAACAATGTGAGGCTCATTGGAATACCGGAGGGGGTGGAAGCGGGAGATATGAGAGAATTCCTGCTCAAAACTCTTCCCTCCTTGCTGAAGATCACCTTTCATAAAGAACTGGAAATCGATCGTGCACACCGTGTTCCTACCCACATGGCGCTCAACCGAACGACCCCCCGGCCTATTATCTTTCGCTTGCTACGATATCAACAAGTGGAACAAATTTTAAATGCTGCCCGGGCGAACCATCATTTGGAATTTGAAGGTCACAAAGTCTCCTTCTTCCCTGATTTGGCAAAGCCTACAGTCGACCGACGGAAGAAACTCCTTGCTTTTCGCCCTCGACTTCAACAGCTACAGGCTCGCTTTGGCCTGTTGTATCCCGCGAAGCTCCGAGTGACTCTCCACAACCAAACCAGGACATTCGAAGATCCTGATCTACTATCAACATTTTTAGACTCCAAAGAGGCAGAGCAGATGCGCTAATCCAACGACTTGGACTTTTATTTGCCGGCTCTGGCCGCCATTTTGAAGGGCCCGATGTGGCGGTCATAGTTAAGCACAGAGACTACCTGGACTTTCTTTCTTTCTTTCTATGACTTTTGTTTTGTGGTCTCCTATCCCTCCATGATGTGTGCCTCGGTCGGATTCGGAGCACGCACAGTCCTACAGGTTATGTGTTTTTTCAATTACGGCCTTCTCTGGGGCTTCTCCCCGCAGACACATGGTCGCCAGTAATTTTTGGGGTTTCTGCTTCTTCTCTACCGCGCTGCGGTTTTTCTTTTTTAATGTGGGGCGCTTCATTGTATTATCTAAGCTTATTTTCTTTTATGCCATATGTACAGCCAGATACAGTCAATATGAGGGACATTGTGAAATTATGTGCGCTATCATGCTCAGAATTTTTAACTTGTCTGAATGGCTTTATGTAAAATCTTATCACTCAACGTAAAGGGCATTAATAGTCCAATCAAAAGAAAGAAAATCCTTAGCTATCTTAGCCATGAGCATGCTGATTTAGCGTTTCTTCAGGAAACGCACTTAAACTCTGCTGAAACACTGAAACTCAATGTTAAGCCTTACATGGTGGCTGCCTATTCTCCCGCCGTTTCCAAACGGTGCGGGGTAGCCATTCTGGTTAAGAAATCTTTGCAAGCTACTGTAATTGATACTAGTGCTGACAAGGAGGGTAGATGGGCCCGAGTACATCTTAAGGTTGGAGATAGTGAATTTACATGTATTTGCATTTATGCCCCGAATGTGGACAACCCTGCTTACTATGCAAGTATTGCGCAGTTGGCACAGGCCTCTGCCAATACTCCATTAATACTTGGTGGTGATTTTAATCAAGTGTTAGACCCTCTGATAGATAGACAGCCGCCTAGAACGAGTAGTCCACCCAAGAGTCTTGCTACCCTTACAGCTCTGATGCAAGATCTTGCGCTGGTAGATATATGGAGGCTGCTTCACCCCTCCGACTTAGAGTTCACTTTCTTTTCTGCCCCCCATCACTCCCAATCTAGAATAGATTTCTTTCTCATTTCCAAAGCACTGATTTCTCAAGTAGACACGACTAGGACTCATCCTCTCCATATTTCAGATCATGCTGCCATATCTTTATCATTACGTGTCACTGCGCGGGACGATTCTCCCCGAGCTTGGTTTTTTGATAGATCCCTACTGGGTCAAAAAGATTTTCAGGTTGATATAAAGGCCGCTATCCAAGATTATTTTCATTTTAACTCACCCCATGACACAGCGAGCTGGGCTTGGTGGGAGGGTTTTAAAGCATCTATCCGCGCCACTATAACTAGCTATCAAATTCGGCAGGGGAAACAAAGAAAGCAGCATTTACTGATTCTAGAGCAGCAGATACAAGCTGGGGAGCGTCTCCTCACGTCCCGTACTGACCCATGTATTTTACTCCGTTTACAACGCTTGCGTTTTCAATACAATCAGCTTTTGTACACTGCTGCTGTTAAAAATATTGAATCACAACAAGGGCTATATTATCGGGAAAATAATCGTGCTGGCAAATTATTAGCAAATGCCCTAAAAGGTCAAAAAGAAGCCAAGCGTGTTACCGCCCTCCGTAATCCGTCGGGGGGGGGGGCTTGGTCACTAAAGATACCGAAATCTTAGAACTCTTTCGTGATTTTTATACTCGGCTTTATCAATCTGAATGTGATTTTGAGCCAGATGTATTTGAACGCTTACTTTCAGGGGTACAAAGACCGACCCTATCTGACGAAGATAGAGTGGCCTTGGACACACCATTTACTGTCTCAGAAATTCATTCTGCTATCAAGAAATGTGCCTCAGGTCGAGCCGCAGGCCCAGACGGTCTCCCTGCTGAATTCTACAAAACCTTTCACGCTGACTTAGCTCCAGTTTTGAAAATTTATTTTTCTGCTCTGGCCGAGGAGGGTTCTCCTTCTGGGTCCTTTTCAATGGCAAATGTAGTAGTTTTTGAGAAAGAGGGGAGAGACCCGCAACTAACAGCTAATTATCGTCCAATTTCCCTCCTAAACGCGGACTATAAAATATTTGCCACCATTCTCTCTACCCGGCTCTCGGATAGGATGCCTACCTTAATACACCCAGATCAATGCGGTTTCATTCCTGGTAGATCAACTGCTGACAATGCTCGGACTCTATGCCATGTACTGACTACCGCAGTTAATCTTGATCGCCCATTTGTTGGCCTCTCACTTGATGCTGAGAAGGCCTTTGATCGCTTAGAGTGGCCCTTCCTGTTTGCAGTCCTCCGCTGGTACGGATTCGGGGAAGGTTTTCTCCGTTGTCTTCGCACCATGTACGCACAGCCTACAGCCAGTATATGTGCCAATGCTTTAAAGTCTCAGCCTTTTCCCCTTCAACGCGGCACTCGCCAGGGATGCCCACTGTCTCCACTTCTCTTCGATCTTGCACTCGAACCCTTGGCTTTACTAATCCGGCAATCGGAGGAGATTCATGGAGTCCCCTTCACCCATAGGGAAATCAAAATTTCAGCGTATGCTGATGACCTTATGCTTTTTGTCTCTATAGACTCAGTGCCGGCTGTCCTAGAGCAAATTGGTAAATACTCACAACTGTCCGGTTATAAGATAAATTGGACCAAGTCGGTAGCCTTTCCATTAAATCCTTTGCTTCATCAGGCAGATATGCAACCCTTCCCCTTTTTATGGCAACCTCGCATGGTCAAATACCTTGGGGTTCACTATTGTTCTCCTTTGGAAGACACTATCTCCTTCAATGCCAAAGCCTTAACCTCTAAAGTCCGGGCGCTTACTCACCGCTGGACTCCTTTAACACTTACCTGGTGGGGTCGATTAGAAACCATAAAAATGATGATTGTTCCGAAAGTGAATTATATCTTAGAAATGTTGCCCTGTCTCTTCCCTCGACGTATATATAAAGATATAGAGGGCCTTCTGACTAGATACTTGTGGCAAAACAAGACACCTAGGATAGCGAAACATAAGCTACAAGCAGATAAGGAAAATGGGGGTGTCAGATTCCCTGATTTCCTGAAGTATCATCAATCTTTTCTTCTCAAACAAGGCGCTCGTTGGCTGGAAGATCCAGTACCGAGTAGACCTGTGTGGCTAGACATAGAAGAGGACCTTTGCAAACCGATTCCTCTTACTTTTCTCCCTGGTATGACTCTCCCATCAGACTCCCACTTTCCACCAATGCTTTTAGACACCTTAGGTGCCTTTAATAATCTTATGCACTCTTTAGACTCCCGACTCTGCCCGTTAGACAAGCTCCCACTTTGGTACAACACTCGATTTCGAATACAAAATAAGCCGATGGCGTGGAGCCCCTGGTACACTAGGGGCATTTGGATTCCTAGTCAGTTGTTCCATGAAGGTCGCTGGAAAACTTTTAGTGAATTGCAAATTGAATTTGGTCTCCCAGCGAAACACTACTTTCAGTTGGTGCAACTTCAGCATTGCCTTCGGAGTGCTAAGGTGCTCCCGCCATCGGCCTCCCCTACACAAGGTTGGTTGGAGACTATCCGATCTATCGGTAGTTCACCGGGTGTAGCATCCAATTTTTACAACACCTTATGTAATGCTATAACTAGAGATACCCCTATAGCGCAGAAAGCATGGGAGAGAGAATTGCATGTGACTTTGACCCCGGAGCAATGGAGCCTTGTCTGGAGTAGAGTGACACGGGTCTCCCGATCCGCCTCACTCACTCAGACACTCTTCTTTCTAGCCCACCGGTGTTTTTACACTCCTGACAGATTGGCCAAATGGAACACTACTCAGGGCAATAGTTGTTGGACATGTCATGCGGCCATTGGTTCACTACCTCATGTTATGTATGAATGTCCCGCACTACAGTATTACTGGCGTCGGGTCTGGGGTCGTATCCAGTCTATTTTGCACTTTCAAGAGCCCCTTTCTTGGAGGATAGTGGGACTTCGCTCAGCTGCGGGGATCCCCTCTCTTCCAAAAACGGCTTACTTCCTTTTGGACTTTATGCTTGGCATTGCTATTTCCCTAATTACGAAATACTGGAAAAATAGCTCCCAGCTGAGCCCCAATGAATGGTGGAATCATGTCTGTCTCTACAGTAAATATGAACAAATACCTCGTATGTTTGCTTCCCCCATTCAGACTCCTCATCATCGGTCTAAATGGAAGATGCTCAATGACTATGTACATTCTGCTCAATGCTCTCATCTGACTGTCTAAATTTGTATATATCTTTGTCCCATGATTATTCTGTATCGCAGATACTCTTTTGATTGTTTTGATGTATAATCACTGTTGTTTGGAAGCGCTCACATGCTGACATAATCAGCTAGAGAAGAAGCGTGGGGGTGGGGGGTAATTGGGTTTACTTTTCTTTATTGTATACTTGTTTTGTCTCCTTTGGTGTGTTGTTTCTTTTGTTTGTTGCAAAATGAAAATAAAAGTTTAAAAAAAAATAAATGTCCCATATGCAGCCTAATATTCAACTGGGCAGGGCTAAGCACCGTAGCCATTTAGCCTGCCTGCTGACCCCCAAATCTCAGATATTCACTTCCGCTGCAATGGAAGTGAATATCCGGATCTGGCCATGCTGCCCAGAAGCCACCAAGACTAACTGAACAGCATAAATATTGGATGCTGCATGGTTAGCCTCATCGCCTATAAGATAAGCGAGTGTTTTCCTTGGCTATCTTATAGGAACCAAGCGCTAACCGTGCAGCTTTCAATATTGGTGCTGCACGGTTTGCATTGGTTCCCACCTCAACTTCACTCTGGAAAGCCTCCGGCATGCCCGGGACGCGTAGGGGACTTAGTCAGGGATATTTGATGGCACTACCCATGTATGTGCCGTTGAATATCCGGTTAGAAGGCATTTACATGGTTAACAGGCTATTAACTGTGTAAATGCCTTTTGAATACTGGACCCACGGACCTTATCGATCATAGGTAGAAGCTACAGGTCTATTTTCTCCAGACCTTCTATTCTCAAACAAACAGTTCTTGTTATGTTTAATAACAACCTCTCTGATCTAACCAGATTCTAATCTTTTCCAAACACTCATTAAATATTTCTGTTACCTGCTTCTTATTTCAGTCAAGTGGGACAAGCACCTGAATATCATCAGAATAAATATTTATCTTAACTCTAGAATTGCATACCGCGTTTCCTAAGGATTAAAGATAAATATTAAATATAACAGGTCAAAGTGGAGAAATCTGAGGCACACCACATGTCAAATAATGGGGTTTTTTTTATCATTACTTTTCATATCTTATTCAAAAAAGCTGACTTCTAAAAACGATTTTATCCAAGTCAAGGCTGTACCTTGAATATCAAGATGTTGGCAGCAGTCTAAAAAGATCTCAGCTTCTACCCAGCCAAACACTGCAGACAAATCCAACATTACCCAGTCAAGGATCATATCCAAATCTAATACCCTAGACACATTTCTCCTTCAGCCAAAGGCATGTACAGTCAAAGCATACACTGATTTTTATAAAAGTATCTCATGGGCATGGAGTTTTCTTCTTCATACAGCCAGTTTTTTATGATCTTTAAGAGGCCAGTAGGGGAAGTGCCAGCTCATTAATGGTTTGTATCTTATTCTGTGATTTTCGAGTATTTTTCAATATTAGTATTAATCTTCTGTCATATTCTTTACCATTTTTTCTTTCAGCAATGTCTGCCTGATTATCACTTCTTCTTCTTCTTCTCCTAGATATATTTATAAACACTTCACTATTCAAATTTCTTTATGTCATAAGCATCGGTGAAAGAGATTGTTTTCAATTTTTCTCTAAGGAAGTTTGCCTTAGTACATTTGTCCAGGTCACAAATCATTCTGATGTCATCTGAGAAGCTTCTCACTACCTGGAATTGTTTCACTAAGGGGGTCCTTTTAAAAGCCTTAGTCATGATTTGGACATCCAAAGATGTACATGTGGATGCTGAAATCACTGAGACATCTCTGGAGCTATTTCATACGTGTCATTTAGAGATGTCTCTAGTGCCTGGACATCCAGGTAGATGGGGGCGTGATGGAGGTGCAATGAACTTAGACATCCCCATTTTATTTCAAAAATATCCAGGACATCTACAGGCATGTCCATGTGTAGACCTGCTCCAGGCATGAACAGGCATCAGGAAAGTGCTTGTTGTGGCTTTAAAACATCCAAAGGGTGTATAGAAGATGGAGAATTAACTGACTAGCCCAAGATCACAAAGGTCCACATCAGGATTTGACCCCTGGTCACCCTGTTCCTAACCCACTACTTTAATCATTATGCTATTAGACAGACATTTTTTTAAGATGCTATTCTGGGATGTTTATGTAGACGTCTCCATATTGGGCACATCCATGATTCTGAAATTGTGCCTGAACTTGCACATGCCTATTATGTTTTCAGTCATTCTGGCTTTGATGTTCCAGATTGCACTTAAACACCCTTTGTAAAATGTGTCTTTAAGTGTTGATCACTGGAACTCTAAAGCTTCAAGTCATCTAAAAACAGTAAGACATATGTTTACTAAAGCGTGTCAGCTGTCATTGCAGTGCTAATTTGGGATCATCACTCTGTAAAGACAGCTAATTAAGAAGAAATGCAGCTATCATGGGCCTTTTTCTGTAGTAGCTGTGTTTCATGTGGTGGCTGATCAAATGAGTGGGATATGGGTGGAGAGTGGGTATTACTTTTTCAAACACCTACCACGGGCAATCACATCGCATGGTAGCAGCATGTCATGCAGGCATCGTGGATTCTACTACTACTACTACTATTACTACTGAGCATTTGTATAGTGCTACAATTCATATGCGGTGCTGCACAGACATGCAAGAGACAGTCCCTGCTCATCAGAGCTTACAATCTAGTCAAGACAGACAACACAGAAGGTGTAGGCAGGGATAAAAAAAGGGGGAAAGGTAAAGAAACAAGGAGATCAGGTGCGTCAAGATCCAAAAGCAGCAGCGAAGAGGTGAGTTTTCAGCCTGGATTTGAAAAGGGTCAGAAAAGGTGCCTGGTGTACAGACACCAAAAGTTTGTTCCAGGCGTAAGGTGCAGCAAGATGAAAGAAGCGAAGTCTGGAGATAGCAATAGAAGAGAAGGGCACAGATAGAAGCAGTTTGCCAGAAGAGCAGAGTTCCCGAGGGGGGGGGGGGTGTAAGGAGAGATAAGAGAAGAAAGGTAGTGAGGAGCTGCAGAGTGAATGCATTTATAGGTCAGCAGGATAAGTTTGAACTGGATGCGGAAACAGATAGGGAGTCAATGAAGTGACTTGAGAAGAGGAGTAATATGGGCATGACGAGGCTGGCGGAAGATTAACCGCGCAGCAGAGTACTGAACAGATTGAAGGGGAGAGAAATGATTCAAAGGGAGACCAGCAAGTAGTAGGTTACAGTAGTCAAGACAGGAGGTGATTTAGATGATTCATCTGTTGCTACATCATGGGTGGCATTAGCTGCATCCACGAAGTTGGATCCTTGTGTTCCCAATGTTTTTTCCATGGTATCTTCAGGAGAAATGTTGAGAATACCCTGCACATACTGTGGAGACTTTTGCAACTAATGCTGTCTTTTGGTAGTTATCGCCCGGCCAGGCTGGTGCTAGGATTTCTGGCACTCCCTATAACCTTTGTTAGTGATATTGCGGAAGGACTGTTGGGTAAGATTTGCCTCTTTGCGGATGATACCAAAATCTGCAGTAGACACCAGGAAGGAGTAGATAACATGAGAAGGGATTTAGCTAAGCTTGAAGAATGGTCAAGAATTTAGCAGCTGAGAGTTAATGCTAAAAAATGCAAGGGCATGCATTTGGGCTGCAAAAATCCAAGGGAGTGCTACAGTGTAGGGAACTAAATGCTTCTGTCCACAAAAGAAGAGTGAGACCTGGGCATGATTATTTCTGATGATCTTAAAGTGGCTAAACAGTTAGAAAAGGTGACGGTAAAAGCCAGAAGGATGCTTGGTTGCATAAGGAGAAGAATGGTCAGCAGAAAAAAATGAGGTGATAGTGCCTTTGCATAAGTCTTTGGTGCAATTTCATTTGGAGTATTGTGTGCAATTCTGGAGACCACACTTTCAAAAAGATATAAAAAGGATGGAGTCGGTGCAAAGGGTCGCTATTAAAATGGTTAGTGGTCTTCATTATAAAGCAATATAAGGACAGACAAAGCACAGTTACTTACATATGGGTACGTCGGTACCGACGGAGCCTGCACAGGAATGCTGCCCAGCTTTCAATCAGAAAGCTTTTGGCAGCATCCCTCGCGCCTGCGCAGTGACTTCCCGCCTTCTCCACAGCCTCTCTTCAGTTGAGTTTCAGAGCTGAGACAAAGGCGAGGAGAGAAAAGGAAAAAAATAAAAAAGATGCAACTCCTAGGGGAGGTGGGAGGGTTGTGAAGACTAATTCCTGCTGTTCCCAGAGATCACCTGTTACAGATAAGTAACTGTGCTATCTCCAGGAACAAGCAGGAATGAGTCTTCACATATGGGGACTCCCTAGCTGGAGATGCCAGGGGGAGATCCCATAAAATGCAAGTGCCTGGATCAGGGGTGCATTTTGTCTCCAGGAATCCACGGCATCCAATGTGGGATGGAGGGTAGGAGTTGACAATAAAGGAGCTGTGAGGAAAGAAACAGCATAGTCAAGGACTAGAAGGTTCTACAGACTACAGGAGTCCTTGGTAGATATGATGAGTAGCATTAAAACAAATTTAATGTACACTTAAAATATGCAGCTTACCTACTGTATTGTAGGAAGTAGAAAGCATGATGGAGTCTACTGGATAAGCAGTGGCGGAATCTTCAAGGTGACCTCTCAGTAGTGAGGATGAAGGTCCAGACCTGGAGGTAGTAGATGATCCAGGTGTCAACTGGGTAGGAGTAGACGTCAGGTCTTCAATGGAAAGCTTTATGGGAAAAGCTGAAAACTCCTTTAGGCATCATTAACATTGAGGACTAAAGGAAGAAGACTGACGGAGTTGAAGAACTAGCCCAGTCCTGGCAGGAAGAGGGGGACTGGAAAACCCCTATTCCCACGGAAAACAGTTGTGTACTCGAAGATAAAGATGTACACTGCTTTTTCTAGCTGGCGAGAGATAGGAAAAATATTGAAGCTTGATGCTTCAAGGACATAAAGAAAAAATGGAAGATGTTAGCACCAAAGTGGTTTCTGTATCGTAATATGGTATGGGACGTAGGGCGACAGACTGTCTAAAACCTCTAGGAGGTAAATCATGTAGTATAGACAGTAAGGGTGATAGTGAATAAGACAGACGAACCCTTAAGAAGCCCCCCATCAAACACATATACATGGGGATATATATATGTGGCTGGAATATATATGTATATATTCATATATATATATAGATATATAAATATACATATGTCCAGATGTGTATATTAGGATATGGGTGGTGAAATATATATAGCAAATATATATATATAGAGAGAGATATGATATACCTAGATATATGTAAATTTGTGGGGCATGGTTTAGCACCACCAGAGTAATGATATAGGTATGTAGACATATATGGAGATGCTACATACAAGACAAGAGATTGAAGATATGTGTCTACCACCCAGCCCCATTATTGTACATGGGGAATATAAAAGAAAAAGATTCTGCGTTCTACGAGAGGGTGAGCCCACTTGGGATATGTATAGAGAATCTATTTTCGTGGGTTGAGGGATGCAGGAAGGCAATCCAATGAGATAACCGTGATGTTCACGTGAGAACAGATGAAGATATGAATCTGTAAGGAACAAGGCGGGAGTTCCACAGAACACTGACATGGTGGATGCCTTGGATTTTCACGCAGAAGAATTGATATCTCGTGTTAACACCCCAAGCTAGAGGGGGTGTGGAGAACCCTCACAGGTATAGGAAGGGTTTATAAGTTTTTCTCTAATAATAGAGGAACTTCAGAGACAAGGTCAATGCTCTATAGCAAGGCCCCCATAGTAGAAAGCTTCTCTGAAGACTGCAGAGAGCATTGTGCAGGAGAGCTATAAGATAAACTGACTGAAAGTCAGGTATGTTGCCATATCCTAGGAAAGGAGATGGTTAGAATAATGTGAGAAAGCCTAAACGAGTAGGAGGATCCAAGATAGCTTGGAATCACTACTGAGGCTAGACAAAATTTTGAACAAGGGACTGGAACTTGGAAAAAGTCTCAGTAATACAATTACTGTAACTCCTGCAGGCAGAGCTGCTGATGAAAACAGCAGAGAGATTGTCCTGTGCTGAATAAAGAAAAACAGACAAGAAAAAAGAGGGGATATCTCTTCTCCTTGTCTGGGGAACGAGCTTGCCAGAGAAGCAGTTCAGTATGGTAGCCCTCAAGTAGTTGGAGGGTGACGTACCCATGGGGTAAGTCAACTGAAGGAAAAAATGTTCAGTTGGGATAGAAACTATCAGGTGATAGTTGCAACTGCTCTTCTAGAGAGTAAGAAGAGGAGAAGTGTGTAGTTCCTGAACAAAATAATTTTTTTACAGGTTAGTACACTGAAAAAGAAAAGCACAGTGAAGAAACTTCTAAGATGTAGAAGTAAAGTGTAAGTTACAATTCCCGGTCCCTATGGTTGCTGGGAATGCGGAGACTGGCCAGAACTGGAGGACTTCAGACTAGGTTGAGGCGTCCCTTGTTCAGGTACAGCCGAATGATGGGCAGGAGATGAATGAAACTTTCTTTTCTTAGGGAAAGAAGGTTTGGTAGGACATTTCCTACTATTTGAAGAAGGAGGTGGCGTAGAAAGGTTTCTAGTGGAAGAAGAGTCAGTGGAGCATTGAGCAACCTGACGTAAAGCCTCCTTATTAAAAAGACCTTCGCCTGTACAAGGAGAATGAGCTAGTATAGTTTGTGCCCGTTTGCTCAAGTCTGAAGCCTCAGGCCAGGCTCTGCGACGTGCTGCAATGGCAATAGCAGAGGATCTGCTAACTGTCTCAAAAGAATCTATAGAAGCACGAGACAGGAACCAGGATATATTCCGGTTGTGATTGATGAGCAAGGAATAATCAGTAGCCTTGGGATCTGGTAAAAAAGGGGTCAAGAGAGACAATTTCTCTGTGACTTCCTGGAGTGTTAGACTCATGTGAAAGATATATGAGAGAACTCTGGAAGCCAGCATAGAGTTTTGGAAGGCCTGACGGCCAAAAGCATCGAGTGTTCTTGAAGAACGGCCTGGCGGAAAAGAAGAATGCTTCTTCTTGCTCTTAACTTTCCTCAGTGCCGATTCCACTACAAGGGAACGATGAGAAAGTTGAGGCTTTTGGAACCCTGGAGAGGGTGGCACTCAGTACCGAACCTCAATATCTGGAGAAACTTGAGGAAGTCGTAAGGGCGATTTCCAAACCCTGAGAAGGAGATCCTGCAGAGCAGGATGTAAAGGAAAGTTTATATTTTCCATTTGTGCCGGTGAGCCATGAGTAGGATCACAACCAGGGATAGAAATATTAAGAAAGGTTGCCATATCCCGGAGAAAAGCCTGGAAAGACTGATCTCCTATGGGAACCATCCCTGGTAAGGCTAAAGAAAGAGCCTGAGCATCAGAGGACGTACAGGGTAGTGCACCAATGCCAGGTATCGGTTCCAAACTAGGCATCGGTGCAAGAACAGGCATCAACATCGATACTGATAAAGGACTAGCAGGTGAAGTAGCCATCGGGAACTGCTGTAGTGGTACCGAGATCATGAGGGAGTTATGGCTAGGATCTTCGGAACTGCCTATCTGGAAACGACAGGAGTCGGTTCCGGGACGCGTCGGTACGCAGTCCTCGAGACTCGATATCGACTCAAGACTCGATGCATGTCTCGACAGTTACGACGCCGGTGGCAGTATCGGCGATGCCGATACCACTAAGGCAGCCTGGGTTACATCGATCGATACCGACGGTACCGAGGATACCCGATGAGCACCTATGCACCCCGATGCCGATGCTAGGGTATCGGAACCGATCGACGCCGGTACTGTCCCGGAGCATGGCTGAGATTGAGGGAAGTCAATGCGGTGCGTATCGATCGGTCCCGAAGGTACCGAGGATGCCCGATGACGATCCCTGGTGAAGAGTGGAATACTCGACACTGGTGCCGATGCCGGAGGCTCGGTACCGCTCGAAGCGGATACCACCCCCACGCATGGCTCAGGCATGTTCTGTGAGGGGTGAGCCCCAGGAACATCCTGAAACCCCTTTAATGCTTTGGAGCCCGAAGACTCCCGCAGGGGTAATGCCAATGGATTCTTGAGGGTAAGGCCGGAGCCGTCACCATGCTGGGCATGGGACATACCACTCAAGCATTGACTAGTCTTAATAGACTGTTTTTGGGTTACCTGATCCTGTGAAGTAGAGAAACCGGGTACCCTCACTGCCGAAGAAAAAATGGTATCGAGGGAAACTCTAAATACTGAAGGTTTCCTCACAAAATTATCTCCTGACAAGTCAAGGGAAAAAGGGTCAGGACCCACACAGTTGAGACACCAAGTATTGGTGTCTAAAAAGAAACAGGTGTTTCCACATCGGATGCACTTCTTAGGAAAAGAAGGCTCCATAATGAAAAGGCCTAGTAGGCCTAAGAAGTTAAGGCAAAAAAACTGAAGAAAAGTTTTACAGAATTTAGTCAAAAAACCACCGGCGGTACCGGTGGTAGCGGGAAATATAGCCGCGACCACAAGAAAACAAAAAAACTACAGTAATTAAAGCAATTAAAAAGAAAGGTTTCTGCGGTGACAGGAGGACGTCCTGCCGGCTCTGCGGAAAAACGAAAACTGAAGAGAGGCTGTGGAGAAGGCGGGAAGTCACTGCGCAGGCGCGAGGGATGCTGCCAAAAGCTTTCTGATTGAAAGCTGGGGAGCGTTCCCGTGCAGGCTCCGTCGGTACCGACGTACCCATATGTGAAGACTCATTCCTGCTTGTTCCTGGAGATCATAGGTTTTCCTAGTGGATTGCTTCCTAAAGGCTACGACAACCTCCTCAACTTCCTGAGGCAGGCCCCAGGGAGCCAAAACTACCCTTGCAGCCTCCAAGCCATCAAATTGAGAGCCTTGAGATTGGGATGCAGAAGGGAACCCTGATCCTGAGAGAGAAGGTCGGGCTGCAACCCCAGGGGCAGTGGGGGATCCACTGCCAGCTGAAGCAAAAGTTGAAACCAAGGTTGTTTTGGCCACCTGGGAGCCACCAGCAGGACCGAGGCCTTGTCCTGAAAAATCTTGAAAAGAGTTCGGGCCACCAAGGGCATGGGAGGAAACGCATACAAGAGGCCCTGAGACCAGGGAATCAGAAAAGCATCCGGTGCTATTCTCAAAGGATGCGGTTGCCTGGAACAGAACTTTGGCAGTTGTGCGTTCAGTGGACTGGCAAACAGATCTATCCAAGGGAGACCCCATTTGAGGAAGATCCGCTGAACTACCAGGGGATGCAGCTGCCACTCGTGGGGCTGCAGAATCCTGCTCAACTTGTCGGCCAGGTAGTTCTCCTGGTCTGGAAGGTACATAGCCCTGAGGAGCATGCTGTGTTTTAGGGCAAATGACCAAAGGTCTTGAGCTTCCCGACAAAGGAGCCTGGACCCAGTCCCGCCCTGTTTGTTCACATAAAACATGGCCACCTGGTTGTCTGTTTGAACGAGGACAGATTGATGGGTCAGGGCAGAAGAGGAAGCTTTGAGAGCTAGGCGAATAGCCCTGAGTTCCAGGAGATTCATCTGCTGTGCCACCTCCCAAGGAGACCACAGGCCCTGGATGCACTTGTCTAGACAATGAGCTCCCCAGCCCTGCAGGGAGGCGTCGGTGGTCAGTACCACCTTGTACCCAGGAATCTGAAAGGGCACTCCTTTTAGGAGATTGGGTGGGTGCATCCACCAGCTGAGGGAGTTCAGAAAGTGTCTGGACACTCTTATCCTGTCTCTGAGGCTGCCCGTGGCCTGTGACCACTGAGTCCGAAGGCACCACTGTGCAGGCCTCATATGGAGCCTGGCAATGGGGGTCACATGTACTGTCAAAGCCATATGGCCTAAAAGCCTCAGGCAGAGTCTGACGGAGACCAGCGACCTGTTGAGAAACTGTTTTGCCAAGGCAATCAGTCATTGTGCTCTGTCTTCTGGCAAGAAAGCCTTTGCCAGGAAAGAGTCCAGCCTTGCGCCTATGAACTCCAAATTCTGGGAGGGGAGCAAAGTGGACTTTGTGAAGTTTATGACGAACCCCAGGCTTTGGAGAAGAGCAATAGTTCTGAGGGTGGCTTGTCTGGCCTCTTGGCATGTCTGACCCCTGATGAGCCAGTCATCCAGGTAGGGGAAGACAAAGATTCCCTGATTTCTCAGGTAGGCCGCCACCACTGCCAGGCATTTGGTAAATACCCTGGGAGCGGAGGTGAGGCCAAAAGGCAGTACTCTGTACTGATAATGGTTTCCTCCCACAATGAGCCTGAGGTACTTTCTGTGGTCTGGATGAATGAGGATGTAAGTGTACGCATCCTTTAGATCTAAGGAGCACAGCCAATCTCCCTGCTGGAGGTAGGGCAGAAGTGTTCCAAGAGTAAGCATCTTGAACTTCTCTTTCTCAAGGAACTTGTTTAGGTTCCTGAGATCCAGAATAGGTCGAAGGCCACCGGTTCTTTTGGGTACCAGGAAATACCTGGAGTAGAACCCCCGACCTTGCAAGTGGGGAGGCACAGGCTCCACCGCCCTATCCACCAACAGACCTTGAAGCTCTTGGAGGAGTAGGTCTGTGTTCAGGGGAGGCCTTGGAGGCTCCCCTGGAAAGTATGGGGGAGGCAGTTGGAGAAAATGCAGTGCATAGCCCTTGTGGACTATGTCCAATACCCAACTGTCCCCGGTGATGAGTGGCCACTGGTGGGAAAAGAGGGCGAGGTGACCTCCTGTGCAGGGTTGGGATAGATAGCAGGGACGGAGAGGCTATGCTCAAGGAGTCAAAAAACCCCACCCTGCTGAGTGGGAGCAGGGGCCGGAGGCTTGGGGGTCCTCTGCCTACGGAGCCCATTACCCTGCCCCTTGGCTTGCTGACCCTGGGGTGCAGCTTGGGCAGCCTGATACTGAGGGTACTGTTTGTAGGCAGTGCCCTTCTTCAGGTAAAAGGGCTTTTTACCCGAGCCCTTCTTCTTATGAGAAGGGGCAGAGGTATTCCAAGACAGCCTTGTCCGTGTGAGGTGCTCAGTTTCGAGCTGGGCAGCCTTCTCGGTCATGGGCTTGCCAAAAAGGTTTTCACCCCAGCAAGGGACATCGACCAACTTGTCCTGAACCCATGGCTCAAGGTCCGATGACTGCAGCCATGCCTGGCGTCGAGCCGTGATGCCGGCTGCCACAACTCGGGCCGAAGCCTTGAAGCCATCGTAGGCGGCACGGGACATGAACTTCGAGCAGTCCTGAATCCCCGAGGACAAGGACTTGAATCTCTGCAAGGGATCCCCGGAGAGACCAGCAGAGAACCCGGCCAACTCCTTGGCCAGGTCCCACAAGTACATGCCCATGTACAGCTTGTAAGACTGGACACGGCAAGCAAGCATCGAGCCCTGAAAGCACTTTCTACTGACGCCATTGAGGTTCTGGGACTCCCTGCCGGGAGGCACCGCAGAGTGCATCTTCTGACTCTTCAGACGATGCATGGCCAATTCCACAACCATGGAATGGTGTGGTAGCTGTGCCTTTTGAAAGCCAGGGCTCTTCCGGAGTCGATAGATCAAGTCGACTCGCTTGCTGAGAACCGGCGCCGAGGCCGGTGCCTCCCACATTCGGAAGAGGAGCCGTTCCAGCATCGGAGGAACCGGGACAGTAAAGGCCTCCTTCGGAGGAGAGTCATACTGCAGGGCCTCGAGCTCTTCAGCTCGAGGCTCTTCCTCGGGGTCTGCTGGAATAGCCAAGGCAGTGGCCATATCCCGGACAAACTCCAAGAACCGAGTATCCTCTGGAGGGGATCTACTCCGGGGCTCAGACTGCGGTGAGTCCGACGGGACGCACCGAGTCCTGAACGTATCGGGGGACTCCTCATCCTCCGTCTCCCAGGCGGACTCGTCCGACGAGGAGTCAGGGTCCGACCCTGCGGGGCCCTGGAGCACCTGCCCCGATGCCGGATGCACCGGCGTCGACGCCCTCGGTCCCGAATGGGTGGTCGAGGGAGACCGCGACCAAGGTCGACTTCGAGCTATGATGGACTCGAGTATCGGCTCGGTCTCCGGGGTCGACTTCAAAGTCGATGTCCCGGTGGTCGGGGCAGATGCGCCAGACAGGCTGGCCATCAGTGCCCGCTGCTGCTCCATGAAGGCAGACAATTTGCTCTCCAAGGCTGTCATCCTGAGACTCAGCTCGGGAGACGCAGCAGCCACCAACTCGGGCCCCTGTGGCGCCGGGCCCGACTTCGGCTCCCTGGGAGGAGAGTCCTTGAGGACTACAAGGCTTACGTGTCCAGCAGACTCTGGCTCCACGCGAGGAACTTTGGCAGGCTTCTCCGGTTCTGCGGGCCCGGGGCGATGGTTGGGGGTCTTAGACCTGGCCCTCGAGGAGCCAGGGACCTCTTCCGATGACGCCCTCGTGAGCCACTTCTTCCTCTTGCATTCCCGGTCAGGGGACCCCCTGTCCGAGGAGCCATGACGGCGCTCGGGATCCAGATCCTGAGATGTCGAGGCCTCAGACGAGGTCCGGGCCCAGCCGGAGGCTGAGTCCGAGAAAAGCCTTTCTTTCTGCTGCTGTCGACTTCGAAGTGCCTTGGAAGACATCTTCCCACATGGCACGCATGACTTAGGGTCGTGATCAGGGCCGAGGCACCGAAGGCAGCAGTCATGTGTGTCGGTGAGAGACATTAATTTCTTACACCGATCACACTTCTTGAAACTGCTGGAAGCCATCGGGGGAAAAAGAGTCCCCATGAGGTCAAAGGACCGGCCTTCCAGGGAAAAAAACCAAAAAAGGGTGCGAACGCCAGCCACGAAGGGCAAAAACCGAAAAAGAAGAATCGGGCTTGATACCGGTGTACCGAACCCGGCGGGAGGGGAACCGGTGTTGAACCGGGAGAAAAAATAGCGAATATCACAGAAAAAAAATCAACTTTTATCCGGGATGACAGGACACACGTCCGGTGGGCTTCTCGGAAAAAAAGAGGCTGAGGTAAGATGGCACCTTTAGGCGGGAAGGGAACCACGCATGCGTGCCTGCATTCCCAAAGGCTTTCATAGAAAGCTGGGGAAATGCTCCGCTAGGGCTTCATCGGCGCCGATGACACCCATATGTGAGGACTGACTTCCTGCTTGGTCCTGGAGAACAAGAAGAAACAGAATGGTTTAAAATCAGCAGAAGTGTACGACAAGGCTACATACTTTCCCCCTACCTGTTTAATTTATATGCAGACCAAATCATCAGAGAAGCAAGACTGCATGAAGACAACCAAAGTGTGAAGATTAGTGGAAGATTCATCAACAATCTTTGCTATGCTGGAGATACCACATCACTGGCTGAAAGCGAAGAAGATCTGAAACATTTGCTTCACAAGATCAAAGAACATAGTCTTAAAATGGTTCTGCACCTTAATATAAAGAAGACAAAGATCCTGACAACTTGCAAAAGCATTAATTCCATCTTGGATAAAGAAGAAATTGAAAAAGTGGATAACGTTAACCTACTTGGATCAACAATCTATAAAGAAACAGCTAGCAGTCAAAAAATCAGATAACACATTGTTCTTGGCAGAATGGCTATGAAGGATCTAGACAAGATTCTCAAGAGCAGAGATGTCTCTCTTCATACAAAGATTTGTCTTGTTCAAGCTATGGTATTTTCAACATCATATGGATGCGAAAGTTGGACAATGAATTATGGTGCTGGCAACAAATACTATATATCCCATGGACTGTCCGAAGAACAAACCAGTCAGTACTAGAAGAGATCAAACCTAAGCTTTTCTTAGATGCTCAGATGACAAAACTTCGACTTTCATACTTTGGACACATCATGCGAAGAGAGAGATCATTAGAGAAAGACATCATGCTTGGCAAGGTAGAAGGTCAGCGCAAAAGAGGAAAGCCAGCAATGAGATGGATCGATACAATAACAGCAGCTATGGGTGCCACTCTTTCAACAATGAGCCACCTGACTGAAGACCAAACACAGTTTAGGACAACTATCCAGAGAGTCGTCATGAGCTGACAACGACTCGACGCCACTTAACAACAAGAACAGGTGGGTGAGCAGAAAATATGTATTCAAGTGCAATATTACACTGAAGCAAACAAATTGGGGACAATCTTGGCCAACCTTTTCAAAGTCAAGTGTAGAGAGACTAGGATACAGGTAATATGGAAGAATAATGTGTTATTCACTAAAACTGCAGACATTCAGCATGTATTTACTCATTTTTATGCATAGGTTTAACAATCAGAATGTCCAGTAACAAGGGTAGATATTAGGTGATATCTTGACAAGCTCCCTCACTTGGTGTTGTATCCTGGCTACAGAGTGGCTAGGGCGGCCTCTACAGCTCTTAGAAATTGCTGGGGATATCACAGACCTGTGGGCAGGCAAGTCACCTGGGGGGAATGGTTTTAGTGTCAATTTCTCCTAGATGTTTGCTGCATTATTGTCAGCTAGGTTTCTGAAGCTTTATGCATCTTGTTTTGGAAAAGAGGCTGCATCAAGGACTTTAATAGTGGTCTTACCAAAACCCAGGAGGGATAATTCAGTAGTTCAAAATTATAGATCCATATCCCTTCTTAATTATGATTGTAAAATTTATGCCAAACTACTGGCTTGTGGAATGGATAAGGTGTTACTGCATGTGATACACACGCAACAAATTTTATTTGTAAAAGGTAGGTCAATGGCAATAATTCTAGATTGTTTGTCAAATATTAGACAGAAGAGCTTTTTGCAATAATCGGTAATGGTGATGTTCCTTGGTGCAGAAAAGGCCTTTGAGAGGATTGAGTGGCAATTTAAGTTTCAGAGTCTGACTTGGTTTTCTTTTGGTGAGGCCTTCATTAACTTGGTCAAAATTTTGTATTCTCATCCTAGAGCTCCCTTGCACATAAATAAAACCCTGTCAGAGGCTATCTTCCTATCTCAGGATACCTACTAAGCAGGGCCGGATTTACCTTGAGTGAGGCCCTACGCCAACAAAAATTGTGGGCCCCCAGAAAAAATAAAAACGAGATCAACTTACCAAAACAGAAATGGCAATAGATGTATAGAATTGCCTGACATAAAGAGGCAATAGGGACAAAATCAGCATCGGAATTCAAGAAATACATTAAAAAATGTCTTATCCATCAGGGAAGAGGATCACTGAATGATCCGGCGGTACTACAGCAGCTACAGGAAACGGACCTGGCCGTCGCTGCTCCCCGGTACTCACTATGGCTTTGGTGTAACAGGCCACTGCCTCCTGGTACTTGCGGGTGACGAACAGTCTGTTTCCCTGCTCCTTTAACTCCTGAGCGCTAGTGCTCTTCTCCGGACTCCCGCCTCCCCCACTCTCCTTTTCCTCTTTCCCCTTCATGCCAGGGCCTGGAGAAGCTCGCGGACGGCCCCGTTCAGCTAGGCCACAGCAATTTCAACTCTCTCTAGAGAGCAAGGGATCCAGGCTCGCACAACCCCGCCTCTCACTCTGACTATACCCAACACACCCACAAATAGGGTTGCCAACTTTTTCACCGAGAAAAACCCGACACCTGTGGCTCGCCATGCTCCACCCATTCTCTGCCCCTAGTCCCACCCCTGCCCCGCCCCAGCCCCACCCACAAAAATTACCGAGGATACGTGTAGGCTAACTTCCTTGGTCAGATAATAATTAAACTGGGAACCCCAAAATCCAAACATGAAATGTACAACACTGGAGAAATAAAACTATAAAGTAATTTCCTCTTGCACTAAACAAAAACGCAAAGATGTTAGCAATACACACTTCCCAGACCAGACATATTCCAGTTAATAAATTCAAAATAAAAAGTATTTTTCTACCTTCTGTTTGGGCATTTTTTCAGTTGCAATTGCTCGTCACTTTCTTCTGGTTTCTTCGTGTCTTCTGCGAGCTATCCATTTGTCCTTTCTTCTCTTTTAGATGTTCTCCATTCTCTCTCTATTTCTGCTTTAACATACTGATTGTTTCCCTTTTGCTCTTTCCCCCAATTCTTTCCTTATTCCTTTATCATCCATTTAAATTTCACCCTTCCATTTTCAAGCCCCTCTTACTCTCCCAATACTTAGCCCATCATAGACTTTTCTTCCACACAAAATATTTTTCCCCTCTCCATTCTCATTCCCCATCCATTCTAGTCCTCCCCCAAAATCAGTTCCCTTATAGTTCTAGACCCACCCAGCATCCACTCCCTTCTAGTCCCATTCTCCCATGCCCCACATCAGCCCATTTCCAGTCCTATTCCAGCTCTTCATCAGCCCATTTCCAATGCTAGCCCTCACATCACAGGCCATTTCCAGTCCTAGCCCCGCCCCCCCAATCACAGCCCATTTACAGTCCAAGTCCCCCATCACAGCCTATTTCCAGTCTTAGCCCCCCCCCCAATCACAGCCTATTTCCAGTCCTAGCCCCCACCATCACATCCCATTTGCAGACCGAGTCCCCCTGCACCATCACAGCCCATTTGCAGTCCTAGTTCCCCCCCCCCACCATCACAGCCCATTTCCAGTCCAGGTCCCCCCCCCCATAGCCCTTTTCCAGTCCAGGTCCCCCTCCCCATCACAACGCATTTCCAGTCCAGGTCCCCCTCCCCCTCACAACCCATTTCCAGTCCATATCCCCCCCCCCATAGCCCTTTTACAGTTCAGGTCCCCCCCCATCACAGCCCATTTATTTCCAGTCCACGTCCCCCCCCCCCCTAGCCCATTTCCGGTATAGGTCCGTCCCCCCCCCATCACAGCCCATTTCTTTCCAGTCCAAGTCCCCCCCCCCCCCCATAGCCCTTTTCCGGTCCAGGTCCCCCCCAATCACAGCCCATGCAGTCCTTGCCCCCCCCCCCCGACCAGCACTGCGGCTGTCTGAGGGGCTTCAGAGGGAGCAGGGTAAGCTCACGCGAGGCCCCGGCTCCCTCTGTACAGCCGCCAGTGTGAAGAGCCTTTTCCTTCACGCTGGCGGCTGTATCTGTGAAGCCGTGAATGCTGGGAAAGGTTAAAGGGTATTGCCTTTAACCTTTCCCAGCAATCACAGCTTTACAGATACAGCCGCCAGCGTGAAGGAAAAGGCTCTTCACGCTGGCGGCTGTACAGAGGGAGCCGGGGCCTCGCGCGAGCTTACCCTGCTCCCTCTGAAGCCCTCCGGTGTGTGGGCCGGCCCCGGGTGCGGGTTTTCTCAGTCCTGGGGACTCTTGTTTGTGGGCCCTTGCCAGCTGTGGGCCCTACGCCACGGCGTACCTGGCGTATAGCTAAATCCGGCCCTGCTACTAAGATTGCCCCTTATCTCCCATGTTATTCATTGTGGCAGTTGAACCGTTTTGATTGCCACATAGAAGAATCCAGAAATATGAGGTATTGACATAGGAAGGCATCGCATTGAACTGTCCTCATATGCAAATGATCTATTGCTTTATCTTACTGACCTGGCTGACTCAGTTCCAGCATTACTCACAGTTGTACAAGAGTAGACATCTCTACTGGGTTACAAGGTAAACTGTGTCGCGTACTACGCTGGTGGTAAGTAGAGGTCAGGGCAGGTCGGACACAACTGTATAGGGAGGAGATTGGCCAGTAATCCAGAGGCCCAATTGGCTTTTGGTCCTGTTAGTTTCCTGGATCCTAATCTTCCAAAGAATTCAACTGCACAAGTGGTGGGAAAATAAAGGCTTTTATTTCCCCTTCTCGCAAGGGTTCAAAGGATTGGGCAATAACAACAACGTAAATGTCCTTACTTCAGGTAAGAAAAAGTAAAACAAAAGTTTAAAGCAAAACTGTTACTTTCACAGTAGCACTGGTATTCACACAACAGGAATGTTCTAGGCAATAACACATACAGCTTACAAGCCTGGCAAAGATTCTAGGCTTCCCGTGGTACAGTACGTACAGTCCATTTCTGTATCTGAAACCTCATTTGCCAGTTCCACTTGCATTGGCTCATAGGCGGAAGCCTCTGACTCTGAGTCCCTAGGTTCAGGTAGGTTATAGTCAGGCTTCTTATATAGCTCTTTTAGCACAGTCCAATGTTCTGGGTAACTCGTAGGGTGTCGGCTCTGTGCTGTTTTGTATTGAGGAAATTCCTCTCTCCTTAGAGGTTTTATGGCAGCTTTATAAAAACACTTATTATTCAAAATTCTCTTATCAGGTAAACTTTTCCTATAGCCTGTATCATAAAAAGCTTTACCTTGGGAATTTGGCTTCTCTGTTTCCAGCGAAGGTTGAGGCCTGCACCAGTTTCTCCGTTGGCTTGCCTGTACAGCACAGCTTAGGTCTTCAGGCTGTGACCCTGTTGGTTTTGGAAACAGTTGCAACAATGTCTTTGCCACTCTGGGCAAACAGCTTTTACTCCTCTGTGAGCTGAGACCTTCCCAGGTTCCTCGTTAGCTCTCAGGCAATCACCTTTCACTCTGGGTGATCTTCTGGCAGTGGAATATTCAGGTTTGCATTCTAACCTCTTTTCCTCTATCTTGCCTTCCTTCCTGCTGCACGCTGTCCTGCTGCATTCACTCTTGCTGCCTTCACACCTGCTTCTCCAGCTGCCTGCTTTCCAGCTGCCTTCACCGCTGCCTTTCCCGCTGCTCTCACTCCTTCGCTGCCACTTCTTCCCCTGCCACTTCTCTCCTCTGCTTTCCAGTCTTCCTCCTTAAGAAGTCCTCCTGTGCTCGAGGATTGGAGGTTGGCTGGCATTACCTCATGATCAGTGGGGCGTGGTTCCTCAGTCACTCTGGAGTCCCTCTTGCTCCCTCTATCTGGTTCCTCCAGATATTGCAGCTTGTATGTACCTTTTTCTCTATTTAAAGCATTTTCCTTTCTCTCAACCAGGTCTGCTGGGTGACAACTGGGACCGCTAAATCACATGTTATAATAAAACAGTTTGGTCCACAAAGAAGCACACACTCTCACAGTGCAACAGGAAGAAACAACAAGGAGTGAGGTGTAACAGAAAAAGTCCTTTATTGTACACACACCCCCAACATGGCTGTGTTTCAGGAAATGCCTTCGTCAGGGAGAACTTATTTGCACAAAAGGCTAATGTCTTTTCAGAATAGCAAAAGCAATTAAGCATTGGATGGACTCAAGCTCTTCTCAAATGAGGAGCTCACACATGTTTCACCTCGTTCCCTGTTGTTTCTTTATAATAAAACAGTTTGCCACAGTTCCATTAGGTGGGTGGAGAGGGAATAAAATATCTGGGTATCAAATTTAAAAATACAGTGGAACTAACAATAGAGGCAAATTGGATTAATTTGTTGGAAAAAGTTAGGATGCTAGGTACATCAAGATCATGATTGCTCTTCAGCTATTATTATGCATTTGGTATATTTCCCCTTAAATTCCCCTCTAACTTTTATGAGACTGTAGATCGGATGCTATCATCATTTTTGTGGGGAGAGAAGCCTCCATGGATCTCCTTAAGAAAGTTGAAATTGCCTAAAGTATTAAGGGGTGTGGGGTCCTAGATTATGCAGCATATTATCAAATGTATGAACTGCCCAAAGAACAAACCAGTCAGTACTGTCAAACCTAAGCTTTCTTCAGACTTTGACTTTCATACTTTGAACACATCATGTGAAGAGAGAGCACATTACAGAAAGGCATCGTGCTTGGCAATGTTGAAGGTCAACATAAAAGAAGAAGGCCAGCAATGAGATGGATTTATACAAAAACAGCAGCTATGGATGCCATTCTATCAACTATGAGTCGCCTGACTGAAGACTGAAAACAGTTTAGGACAACTATCCAGAAAGTCGCCATGAGTCGAGACCGGCTCGATGGCACTTAACAACAACAACATTCTGGGTTGTGCTAGTTGGTGGTATGCAGGGGATAATAGAGATGAGTACTTTCTTTAAATTCCTATATGCCTTCAAATAGAGAGGGACTGGCTCACACCTTTACTATTAAAATGTCTCTCAGTTATGGTTTATCCTCATTTTGTTCACAACTCTCAAATTATTAGAGAGTCCGAATGATGTTTAAAAGATTTGGATGAGGTCCTAGATACACCTTGCGAACAGTCAGTCTATGCCCCATATGGTATAACCCAGCATTACAGGTTGGCAAATGACCATTTTCCTTGAAGTGCTATGAGGCTGAAGTGCCAATTATTAAGGACATCTGGGATAATGGGATATTTATGTCATTTGAAAATCTCAATTCAAAGTGGAACTTGCCGGGTGCAAGTAGATTTCAATACATTCAGCTTCAGCACGCCACATCTTGTTGCCTAACAGATAAAGCATGGAAGTCTGAACAACCTTCTTTTGAGACCTGTTGCCAATAGTAAGAAACTCAGGACGAGTTGCAGTGGCTTTTTACAGTCTCTTAAGGGCATAGTTTCAGAACCCAAATTGCTTTTTGCAAAACACATGTCAACAGGATCTCTTTCAGCAACTTACAGTTCACCAATGGGCAGGATTCTGGACCAAGGCTAACCAATCATTAGCATCAGTGCATATTGTACAATCTCCTTTTATTTGATGCATAAGGATGTTTGGACTCCTGTGAAAGTGCATAGAGTTTGATCAGGGGCAGGGCTATCAAATCGCTGTACATTATGCCATACCGAGCTGGAAATATTATTGCGTGTATTGTATGATTGCCCAATTATAGAAAACTTCTGGCAGCAGGTGTGGCAGAAAATCATGGAGGTGTTGAAAGTCAAAGTTAATATGCTAGGACTTGGTATACAACTATGCCCACGTTAGGGCCATTTATATGATAGCTTAATTGCCCTGACCTTAAAATTGGAAATATGGGACATTGGTCAACTTCCTTTTTTGATGGAATACAGTCTGTCAAATGGCAAAATCTGAAATGGTAGTAGCTAGGTGAATGTGCAAGAAGTGTGAGATGATGTGGGCACCTATAATGAACATCTGTGATCTTATTTATAAAGACTAGCAATGTGCAAATTTCAGACACCCGGTAGCAGGATATTGTGAGATATGAAGGTTCATTCTGCATTGGGACAGGGGGGATGGAGAGGGAGTTTTGTTTTTACTTTTGTAAAATTGTTAAAGTAAAAAAAAAACAACAACAACCCTGTAACAGGAGAAATCAGAGGAGAAGCTAGCCCATCTCTATCTGAGATGCAGTCACCTTCAGAATCATGGTACCATCTGGCTCTGGCTGTGTGCAGCTCCAGTGAGTCAATACAGGCACTGCTGGGGGTTAGACATTGTAGCTTAAAGATGCTCTTACCACTCTGACAACAAAGAACTCCTCTGGAATAACATTTAGCCTCTGACTCACAAAAGTATCTATAGTAGGCTGATTAGACACCACAGATGGGGGAGAAAACAACAGATAAGACCTGACCCTTTCCTTGTGCTTGACCACTGAAAAACATTAATAGCTAAAAGCAAATAATAATAATAATAATAATTTGCCTCTAAACTTGACACTACATGGAAGCTATATACTGTATAGTCAGTGGTTCTCTTAGATCCTTTAATGGAACTCTTAACTGCTCAATCTGCTATAATAGTATGTTTTGAGGCCTGTCTACCAAGCATTTTCCTTATAGGCACAAAATGGAAAAAATCCTTCAGTAGATAGCCCCCTTGAGTTGGAAGATATTCCCAAGGAAAATGTGTTTCTAGAATAAAAAATAATTGTATTCATTCAATTTTATTTTTTATTTACAGTTTTACCTTTTATTACCCTTATTTAGCCAATTAACAGATAAAATCAACAATGAAACAAAAAATATTTTCATACAAATATGTCTACTAAACCGTATTAGTTTTGGCTGCTAATGTGGTATGTTATCAGCCAAAACTGTACAGTAAGCAGCAAACCTTTGTAGTATCTGCAGAGTGCATTCCCAAGGGAGGTCCTGCAGATAGCACAGAGGTTTGGATTTCCCACGGTCACCCCACACGTTACTTGTCTTTGGCAGATACCACAGGAAACGTTCCTTAGTAAATTCATAGGGAGGGATGGTAGCGATTGGGTGCACAGAGCTGTCATCTGTTCTGTGCCCCGATTGTTACCATGCCTTCCCCCCCCCCCCCAATTACTGCAACTGGGCCTCCCCCCACACAATACTGTCGATGCCATGGTGATGCAATCTGAGGCATCAACAATATAAAAATAAAAGTATGCACCCCCTTTAGCACCGATCCTCCCTGGACAGCTCCTGATCCCCATCAGGAGCTGCCCGGGGGGGATCGGTTCACCCCTGATGATCAAAATGTCCTGGCTAGACAGTTAGGCTAAGCCCTCCCTTCCTCGATGCACAATTCCAAGGGTGGGGTGCCCTGTGGCCCCCCATCCCTCCCACCTCTCCTTACAAAAACACCCTCCTGGCTAGCCAGCAAGCAAGGGGGAGTCCCACGGCCCTCTTATTCTCCTCCCACCTCCCCTCACAAAACAAAAATTTCAGGCTAGATTGTGGACATCTTTGTTTGGGTCTATGATAAGGTCAGGAGAGTCTAGAGGGCAGCACCTCATGATGGTGGCCATTTTGTTTGGGCCGGTATCTGTGCTTCAGAGAGGTAATCCATTAACTGAATATATAATGATTTCATCAATTTAGCAGTGCTCCAAATAAATATATCTTTTAAAGATTGTCATGCCTGCCTCATATTGTTTTAAGTCTCTCACAAACGCCTCCATAATTTTGTAAAACTAAATCTGAAGTTAATGGAAGAACATGTATCAAAGCAGAAAGATTAAAGTAATTAGGGCTGACTTAAACATCTGTTATACCAACCTCCACCGTAATGTGTTCTTAAAAGCTAGATTGCAGTAACAGTTCTAAACTGAATTAATGTTGGCTTAAAAGGTGTCACAGTCTGCAACACAAATTAATTTTCACCCTAGGCCACTAGACCAATGAACACAGTTTTTCACAAAATGATTCCAAGCATACTGATTATTTTAATATGTCTCATTTTTGCAACTGTGGCAGATTAAATGGATAGATCCAATGGTGTAGATATAGACATATAAATATACTATAAATAGATAAAGCAATTCACAGGAGAAACAGATTAATGAATGATACAATGATACTTCTGCAAATCTCAAACTCCTCTAGGACTGCAAATAGTTTTGGTTTTCAGATTAACCAAAATATGTATGTAGATGAATAAAGAAATTCTATGATTATTCATTGCTGATATCCTGAAAAACAGACGTGTTTTTAAGAGTTATGTTTAAAATTGAAAGATTAGATGCTAGAGTAGTGGAGGAGTAGCCGAGTGGTTAGAATACTGGCTTGGTAAACAAGCAACCCAGGAGTTGCTGGGTCACCAGGAGTCAGAACTGACTCAAAGGTACTAAAAGAAAGAAGACACTAGAGAAAGTTGACTGATAGTAAGGCAGTTAAGTAGATAATGATCTTTGAAATTTTCCAAGTCATGCCACATCTTGGTAAGAGGAACCAACATTTCAGCCATAATGCTGTGACTTTCTTCAGGGTGAAGTGGCTATCCGTTCTTATATACCAGGGGTCCTCAAACTTTTTAAACAGGGGGCCAGTTCACTGTCCTTCAGACCGTTGGAGGGCCGGACTATAGTTTAAAAAAAAACTATGAACAAATTCCTATGCACACTGCACATATCTTATTTTGAAGTAAAAAAACAAAACGGGAACAAATACAATATTTAAAATGAAGAACAAGTAAAGTTAAATCAACAAACTTACCAGTATTTCAATGGGAACTATGGGCCTGCTTTTGGCTAATGAGATGGTCAATGTCCGGTTCCATATTTGTCACTGCTAGTCGTAACAAGTGATGCAAGTGTGCGGGGCCATGTGCAGAGACTCAGCGCGGACCTCATTTGCATAAGGGACCTCATTTGCATAAATATTTGCATAATGTTACCATACACTAACTTTTAGTAAACATGCCTCTTCATGGTGTATGGATAAAGAAAGACTAAAAGATTTCTATATTACTATAATCCAGTGCCAACTGCCAGGCACATTAGGAACTAGTACAAACACTGCCCATTTAGAACCCATAACAAACCCGCCGTATCATAACAGCACTACCAGGACTCACAAAGACCATACCCTACCTATCAAAAGGCAACACTGCAAATATTAAACCAATACATTTCAGAGAATAACAATACATGACCTACTGGGGAAAGAGAACAAGTGGCAATGTCAAATAGGAATTACATAAACAGAATACCTCAGCTCAGTTACACATGCAGAATACAGACCATCACCAAACAAGGAATCACAGTTTAGAAACAGGAAGACAATAATTAAACTGGGAACCCTAAAAAGCCAAACTTGGAATGTACAACAACAATGTAGAAATAAAACTATAAATTAATTTCCTCTTGTATTAAACAAAGCACAGACGTTAATGATGCACATTTCCCAGAGCTGTCATATTCCAGTTAATAAATTCAAAATAAGGAGATATCTTTGTATCTTTTGTGCATTTTTTTTTCAGTTGCAATTTCTCCAGACACTTTCTTCTGGTTTCTTTTTGTCTTCTGCTAACTCTCCATCGTCTGCTGTCCATTTGTCCTTTCTTCTCTCTTCTAGTTTTTTTCCATTCTCTTACATCTGCTTTAACATACTAATCTTTCTCCTTTTGCTCTTTCCTCATTCCTTTTTCATCCACTCAAATTTTACCCCTCCATCCTCAATCCCCACTTACTCTCCCAATACCCGGCCAATTGTAGATTTTTCTTCCCTCCCACACAAAATATTTTTCCCCTCTCCATTTCACTCTCCCAGCCCCATACCATTCTAATCTCCCCCAACATCAGCTCCCTTCTAGTTCCAGCCCCACCCAGTATCCGCTCCCTTTTAGTCCCCCCCATCAGCCCATTTCCAGTCCTAGCTCCCCCATCCATTTCCAGTCCTATCCGAGTCCCTCCATCAGCTCATTTCCAATACCAGCCTCCCATCAGCCCATTTCTAGTTCTTTCCTAGCCCCACCATCAGCCCATGTCAAATCCTAGCTCCCCTCCACTCAGCCCATTTCCAATCCAAGCCCCCCATGAGCCTACTTCCAGTTCCAACCCCTTCATGAGTCCATTTCAATTCAAGCCCCCACCACAGCCCATTTCCAATCTTAGCTCCCCCCAACACCCAATTCCCAGTCCTATCCTAGCCCCTTCATCAGCCCATTTCCTGTCCTAGCTCCCTCCCCTCACAGCCCATTTCCATTCCAATCCCCCTCCCCATCAGCTATTTGCAGTTCAAGCCCCCCTTCCACTCAGCCCATTTCCATTCCAAGCCCCGTCCCCATCAGCTATTTGCAGTTCAAGCCTTCCCTTCCACTCAGCCCATTTCCAGTCCTAGCAACCCCCCAACCCATTACCAGTCCTAGCCATCCCATAGCCTATTACCTGTCCTAAACCCCCATCTGCCCACTCCCAGTCCTAATCCCATCAGCCCATTTCCAGTCCTAACCCCCATCACCCAATTTTCAGTTTAAGCCCCCCATAGCCCATTACCAGTCCTAATCCCCATCAGCCCACTTCCAGCCCTAATCCCATCAGCCCATTTCCAGTCCTAACCCCCATCACCCAATTTTCAGTTTAAGCCCCCCCATAGCCCATTACCAGTCCTAATCCCCATCAGCCCACTTCCAGCCCTAATCCTATCAGCCCATTTCCAGTCTTAGCCACCCCCCCCCCATAGCCCATTACCAGTCCTAAACCTCCCCTCTCCCCCCCAGCCTAGGGAAAATTTAAAATTAAAAAAAGCTGTCTGCTGCCGGCCTGCCACTGCTGCCGTGGCAGATTCGAGTGTCCCGCGGGGCCCCCCCTGCCCAGCAGAGCCTTCCCTCCCTGCATCAGCTCCCTCTCCGCAGTCGAAACCGGTTTTCAGAGCGCGAAGGGAGAGTTTCTCCCTCGTGGCTCTGTTAACTCTGAAACTCTCCCTTCGCACTCTGAAAGCCGGTTTCGACTGCGGAGAGGGAGCTGATGCAGGGAGGGCAGGCTCTACCGGGAAGGGGGGGCCCCGCGGGACACTGGAATCTGCCGCGGAGGCAGCGGCAGGCCGGCAGCAAACAGCTTTTTTTTTTTAAATTTAAAATGTACTTTTAAAGCAAAAACACCCGGCGGGCCGGATAAATGTCCTCGGCGGGCCGCATGTGGCCCGCGGGCCGTAGTTTGAGGACCCCTGTTATATACAGTGGTTTTCAAAACCGGATTAGTGGGTTTAAAGCAGGAAATTTGAATTTTGGCAGGAAAATTCATCAAAAAAAAAGTTGGAAATTTGAATTTGATTTTGGAGGGAAAGTTCATTGGAAAAAGGCGGGAGTTCTGAAATTTGAATTTTGTCAAGCAGGTTCAGTGGAGAAAAGGTGGGAAAAGTGCAAGCAGGAATACTGCCTTGCATTCACAGGACTGCTTCTAGTGTCCCTTCCCTTCCAGTCCCCCTCCTTCCCCACTGTCCAGCCCCTTCTAGTCCAAAAAACATCTCAGGTATCAGCTCACTTCCACTCCTAGTACCACCCCCCTTCTATCAGCTCCCTTTCAGTCCTCCTTTAGTATCATCCCCAGGTGTCAGCTCACTTCCAGCCCCCTCCTTCCCCCCATATCAGCTTCCTTCCAGCCCCTATCCTTCCCCCTGTGTCATCTCCCAACCTCTCCCCACCACCCCCCTATGTCAGCTTCCTTCCTGCCCCCACCTTCCCCCTCCTCCCTGTGTCAGCTCCTTTCCTGTCCCCTCCTTCCTCTGGCAGACTCTCTCAGCATCCGTTCCCTTCCAGTCCCATTCTCCTATCCCCCTGCATCAGTCCATTTGTAGCCCTAACCCCCAGTTTTATTTCAGGGCCAGCAGCTCTCTCGTCTCCGCCCCCCCCCCCATATGCACACTTCCAGTTTTATCCCCCAGTCTTCTTCCAGTGCCAGCAGTTCTCTCCTCCCCCATCAGCCATTTCCAGTCCCAGCCTATTTCCAGTCCTATCCCCCTTATCAGCCCACTCTAGTCCTAGCCACCCCAATCAGCCCATTACCAGTCCTAGCTCATTTCCAGTGCTAGCTCCCCGATCAGCCCATTTCCAGTGCTAGCCCCCATCAGCCCATTACCAGTCCTAACCCTTCCCCATAAGCCCATTTCCAGTCCTAGCCGCTCCAGTCTGCTCATTTCCAGTCCTCCCAATCAGCCCATTTCAAGTTCTAGCCCACCTAATCAGCCTATTTCCAGTCCGAACCCACCTGATCATCCCATTTCTAGTCCTAGATTCCCTTGTGCTAATTTCCAGTTCTGCGCCCCCCATCAGCCCATTGCTAGTGCTAGCCCCTCCATCAGCCCACTTTCAGTCCTAACCCCACCTGATCAGCCCATTACCAGTCCTAGCCCCCCTAATCAGCCCATTTCCAGTCCTAGCTTCCCTTAAGTGCCCATTTCCACTTCTAGTCCCCCCTCCCATTAGCCCATTGCTAGTACTACCCCTTCCATCAGCCCACTACCAATCCTAACCCCCCTGATCAGCCCATTACCAGTCCTACCCCCCCCAATCAGAACATTTCTGGGGCTAGCCCCTCCCCCCAGCACAGCCCAGCCCTGCTCAGCTCATTAACAGTCCAAGCCCCCCTCCCCCCTTGGGAAAGAACCCTGCATTTCCTGATCGGCGCCTGGCTCACCTTTGCAGAGCCACGGAAAGGAAAAGTGTTTCTCTTCTTTCCCATGGTTCTGTTAAAGTTGAGCCCACTGGCATGTTGAGGGTCGGGAGCATTTTCTGTCTCCCATGAGACAGGAAATGCCTCAATTACCCTCAACGCTGGCTCTGCAAAGGTGGGCCGGGGTGCCGGCAAGGTTCTTCCGGGGCAAAGGGAAGGTGGGGTGCCACAGGGCTGCTAAGCTGCTGATTCTGCCGCTGCCAAGAAGCAGTGGCAGCAGCTTGTCCTGCACATTTTTTTTTTTAATTTTGAAGGCCGAGTGAGGCGGTCTTTTTGAGGGCATATTTTGCTGCCACCAAAAAGTTGCCGCCTGAGGCCACCGTCTCACTCGGCTTCATTATAGAACCGCCCCTAAGCTTGGGTATTGCAGCTCTCTCATAATGTTGGCAATTAGGGAGAAGCTTCATATTGCAAGGAAGATTCACCAAACATGGATATATTAAATATAATAGATCAAAGCAATTTATTCCATTAAATTTATTTATTCATTTAGCTTCTTTTATATACTGCCTTATTTAAAGTTAAAGCAGTTTACTGGTTAAAACAAAAACAGCTTTACATTGACACACTAATATAGTAAAACATAGCTCAAATGTTTAACTCTAACTTGGGGTGTAGAAAAGCCAAACGGGATTTGAGTGAGTAGTTTGTATAGTTAGGAGGCACTGTGCTAAGTAATGTTGGAATCTTGTGGTCTCTTGTGGTCTGGTAGTACAGTTAGTTCACACTACCAAAGTGTTCCAGAAAAAGATGAATTTTAAGTGTTTTTCAAAAACTTGTTAGGTCAGATATAGTACGTTTGCTCTCTGCTAGTGCATTCCATATGGTTGGTGCAAAAAGAACAAAAAAGAACATTCTTTGTACATAAGTTATGCTTTATTACTTCCAGCCGCATGTCTCTCCTCCCCCTTCCTCCCCACCATAGCTCCTTCATAAGTTAATGTAACTAAATGTTCATAAGTTAATGTAACCAAAATTTTCATAAGTTCTCTGTAAACATGTAAGTTTGATGTAAACCACTTTGATTTAACGATAAGGCGGTATATAAAAACTATTAAATAAAATAAATAAATAAATAAAAAGGCCCTGTTGGATGAAATACGACTACTTTTTGTTCACTAAAATTTACTTTCACCATCCAGTATAAGAACTCTTTTGCTTTAGTCACATCTCCCCAACAATTTGTCAAAACAAAACAAAAATCAGTGATTTTTATGTCTGTATAATCATTGTGGGCCGATATTCATCTGGGCAGGGCTAAGTGCCATAGCTGCTTAACTCTGCCCGCTGACCCCTTAACCCCAGCTATTCACTTCAGCGGGGACGGAAATGAATATCCGGGTCTGGCTGCACTGCACGGTAGCTGCCGGGGCAACCGTGCAGCATTGATATTGGATGCTGCATGGTTAGCGCAAGTCCCATCTCTGCTCTGCCCTGGAACACCCTCGGCATGCCCCAATGCTAGTTGGCTAGCATCAGGGTGCATAGGGGACTTAGTTGGGGATATTTAATGGCACTACCCATGTAAGTGCCGTTGAATATCCAGTTAGCTGGCATTCAGGGCCGGCCCGTCCATTGAGCGAGAATGTTTTTTGCACAGGGCCCCGCGTTTCAGGGGGCCCTGCGCAAAGAACATTCTGCATAGGTATATTTAAAAAAAAAAAAGCTCGCTGCTGCCGCTGCCGCCGTGGCAGCGGCAGCATCGAGTGTCCATGGGGCCCCCCCTGCCTGGCAGAGCCCTCCCTCCCTGCATCCATTTCCTCTCGCGCTGGCTTTCAGATTCGCAAAGGGAGAGTTTCCCTTTCGCGGCTCTGTTAAGCCCGCTGGGGCTGATGGGAAACAGGCATTTCCTGTTTCCCATCAGCCCCAGGCCCCGGCAGGCTTAACAGAGCAACGAAAGGGAAACTCTCCCTTCGTGGATCTGAAAGCCAGTGCAAGAGGGAACAGATGCAGGGAGGGAGGGCTCTGCCGGGCAGGGGGGCCCTGCGGACACTTGATCCTGCCACTGCCATGGCGGCAGCAGCCTGCTTTTTTTTTTGTTTGTTTAATTTTGCTGATGGGAGGGAAGGAGTTTAGGACTGGCTATGGGCTATGGGGGGGGGGCTAAAACTGAAAATGGAGTGATGTGGGGGGTTAGGACTGGTAATGGTCTATGGGGGGCTAACACTGAAAATGGGGTGATGGGGGGTTAGGACTGGAAGTGGGCTGATGGTGGGGTTAGGATTTGCAATTGGCTACGGGGGGGCTAGGACTGGAAATGGGCTAATGAGGGGGTTAGGACTTGAGGTGGGTTGATGGGGTTAGGACTGGTAATGGCTGTGGGCTGATGAGGGGTTAGGACTGGTAATGGGCTATGGGGGGGCTAAGACTGAAAATGGGGTGATAGGGGGGTTTGGACTGGAAGTGGCTGATGGGGGGCTTAGGACTGGTAATGGGCTATGGGGGGGCTAAGACTGAAAATGGGGTGATAGGGGGGTTTGGACTGGAAGTGGCTGATGGGTGGCTTAGGACTGGTAATGGGCTGAGTGGAGGGGAGCTAGGATTTGACATGGGCTGATGGTGGGGCTAGGAAAGGACTAGAAATGGGCTGATGGGGGGCTGGGATTGGAAATGAGCTGATGGAGGGACTTGGATAGGACTGGAAATGGATGGGGAAGATAGGACTGGAAATGGGCTGATGCGGAGCCTAGAAGGGAGCGGATGCTGGGTGGGGCTGGAACTAGAAGGGAGTTGATGTTGGGGGAGGATTAGAATGGGATGGGGCTGGGAGAGTGAAATGGAGAAGGGAAAAATATTTTGTGTGGGAGGGAAGAAAAATCTACAATTGGCCGGGTATTGGGAGAGTAAGTGGGGATTGAGGATGGAGGGGTAAAATTTGAGTGGATGAAATAGGAATGAGGAAAGGGCAAAAGGAGAAAGATCAGTATGTTAAAGCAGATGTAGAGAGAGAATGGAAAAAAACTAGAAGAAAGAAGAAAGGACAAATGGACAGCAGACGATGGAGAGTTAGCAGAAGACACGAAGAAACCAGAAGAAAGTGGCTGGAGCAATTGCAACTGAAAAAAAATGCACAAAAGGTAGAAAGATATCTCTTTATTTTGAATTTATTAACTGGAATATGTCAGCTCTGGGAAATGTGCATCATTAACGTCTGTGCTTTGTTTAGGGGGGAGTGGTCTAGTGGTTAGGACAAGGTACTTCAGGCCGGAGGGCCTGGGGTTCAAGTCCCACCTGGGGACAGCAATCTCAGGCCGGAGGGACTGGGATTTCTAGTCCTATAGGCACTCCTTGTGGTCTTGGGCAAGCCACATAACCCTCCATTGCCCATGTTCCCTGTAAGTATTAACGTATGTGTGTCATATCCCCTTGTGTTAAATGTATCCCCCAATTGACCGCTTTGACCTGGTGAAAAGCGGAATATAAATACAGCTAAATAAATATAAAATATATATATATATATATATATATATATATATACAAGAGGAAATTAATTTATAGTTTGTGATAAGGAAGCTTATCAAAGCTCAGGGAGTAATGACAATAGAGGAGAATTTACTCTGATCAAGGGACCTGTGCTGGCAGGTTATAGAACTAAGACAGCTTGTTTCCCTAAAAGACTACATGATCCAGAATGCACTTGTATGCAAAAAGTCCCTAGGGGAGCTAGAGTGGAAAAGCATGTGCCTAATCAGAGAAAGCATTATGTCATCCCTAATCAAACAGCCCCTAGAGGAATGCTTAATCCACAACACCTGAAGAATGCAAGGGTGGAGTTGCAATCTAAGCCCTTTAAAACTAAAGGGGAATGTTCAGGAAGAGAGAAGGAGAAGGAGACGGAGACAGAGAAGGGGAATCAGAAGAACAGAAGGAAGAACAACCGGAACCTGAAGGAACAAGGACAAGGAAGCAGACGGTCCAAGAGAGGAGTTCAGAGAGGTACCTATGCCTGGAGAGATACCTGGGGGAAAGGATCAGAGGACTGGAGAAAGCCAGAGGTCTGTAGATCCACAGCCAGGGACCCTCAAGCAACACCTAGGAAGAGGACTGTTGTAGCTAAGGAAGAAAGGAGCCCACATACCTCTTGGAGGACGTCTGGAGAAAAGATCCTGAGGTCCAGAGATACCAACTGGAGAACAGGACACAAAAGCTCTATTGCATACTGGCCAGAATACCAGAAGAAGCAGCCTGACGCTTGCCTGGATTCAGGTAGGAACTGGGAACGTTTCTCTAGCTTTGAGCAGTGCAAACAGCAGGGAAACAGTTTCTCTCCGTGCAGAGGTCAGTTCCTAAAGCCCTCTAAGTCAGACGGAGAAACAGAATCTATGCAATTTCAAGAGCAAGGTTCAATATCTGATACAGAGGATAATTATATGGACTGTTCTTTGAATAAGTTGTTATTTTAAGAAAATCCTAAATATCAGAGCAAACATCAAAAGGAAACATTCTGAATATTGGCTTCCTATAAAGTTTTGTCCAAAAGAAAAAGCTTTTGGGAAAGTTTTGCACGTGTGCTGAAATCAAGCTACTGATTGCAGTTAATTGTCACCTGTTGGTGGAGGAGAGCCCAGCACAAGCCGTGCACACGTAGGATTAAAAAGTTATTTTCTGTATGGAGAAAGTGAGCATTGTTTTTGTATAAAGAAGTTTCCCTCTTTGATTTGTTTTTCCCCAGCACTGCTAAGAAGTTTATTAGCAGTGGCTGAAAGAAGCCTTTCTGTTCTATTAAGGACTCTGATTCTTATTTGCATAAGATATTTCAGTTGCCTTATTTTGTGTTGAATAAAACCCTGGAGAAGTTATCTGGAAGGTGTTACCAAGCATATCTGTGTGTGGGATAATCACCCCATAAATAAACTCTAATTTTGTCTACACTCGACCAACTACAAGAGTTTTCTTTGTTCTAAAAAGGCAAGCTTTGTGTGAATGGACTTCAATAACCACAATCCTTTGCAAGACAGTTAATTTGCATACTTGCCAAGATGGTGGTACCTTCATAACAAGCACCCCCTTTTACAAGTTTTATTTCTACAGTGTTGTTGTATATTCCAAGTTTGGCTTTTGGGGCTCCCAGTTTAATTAATGTCTTTCTGTTTCTAAATTGTGATTACTTGTTTGGTGATGGTCTATGTTCTGCATATGTAACTGAGCTGAGGTATTCTGTTTATGTAATTCCTATTTGACAGTGTCACTTGTTCTGTTTCCCTAGTAGGTCATGTATTGTTATTCTCTGAAATGTATTGGTTTAATATTTGCAGTGTTGCCTTTTGATAGGTAGGGTCTGGTGCTTTGAGTCCTGGTAGTGCAGTTACGATACGGCGGGTTTGCTATGGGTTCTAAATGGGCAGTGTTTGTAGTAGTTCCTAATGTGCCTGGCGGTTGGCACTGGATTATAGTAATGTAGAAATCGTTTAGTCTTTCTTTATCCATACACTCATTAAAAGGCATGTGTACTAAAAGTTAGTGTATGATAACATTATGCAAATATTTATGCAAATGAGGAGGCCCCTTATGCAAATGAGGGCCCGCACCAAGTCTCCGCACATGGCCCCGCACCCCCCTTGGGCCGCCCCTGCTGGCATTAACACGGTTAACTGGCTGTTAACTGTGTATATGCCCTTTGAACTCTACTTTTAATTTCAAATCAGTGAAAACAGAACACCAGATGTGATTGTTCTCCGCCTGTGCATTTATGCCACAGAGGTATTTAAACATCTCAATCATATTTTCTCTATCTCGCCTTTCCTCTAAAGTATACATATTAAGATCCTTAAGTTTGTCTTCATATACTTTATAACAAAGACCACTAATCATTTTAGTAGCCACCTTCTGCACCGACTCCAACCTGTTTATATCCTTTTGAAGGTGCAGTCTCCAGAATTGCATACAATACTCCAAATGAGGTCACACCAAAGATTTACACAGAGGCACTATCACCTCCTTTCTTCTGCTGGCCATTCCTCTCCCTATGAATCCTGTGACAGGGTCAGGAATACTACAAGTCCCAGAATCCCTTAAGATAAGAAGGTCCAACACAGAAAAGATCAGGTGATCAGGTGATTAAGAGAACACACAGGTGGCAGAGGGCTACAGTAATAAACAACCAAGGCCTTAGGTTGTGGCCATTGTATATGTTTGGAAACAGTACAGGGGCAATGGAAGGGTAGGCCCTGGAAGGAAGGAAGTGCAGCCTTCAGGAGCCTGTCCTGCTTCTGAAAAGGTCCCTGTGCTTTAGTAAGGCAGTGAACTCATGCAAGGGGAACCCATGGAAGCACAAGAGTATGAAGAGGACAATCAACTGGAACATATGGAGGTAATATTTCCAAAACAGTGAATGTTTTAGCCCTGGGGCAGGTTCAACAAGCTCATACAGAACCTGAAGGCGGGGAGGGAAGGCTGGCTGCACAGCCAGTTAAACTGTATAGCTGAGCAACACTGATTGCAAAAGAAAAGACTGTGGATTTTGGTGCACTATGTGCATGGGACTGCCTATAACTGTTCTGTACTGATTCTTTGGAACTTTGCTGCGTTTATGTTCCGGAAAAGGGGAGGCCACACCTGGCAGTGCTGCTGCCAGGAGCACAGTGTATTGGGGGCTATCCCTTAATAAGAAGTAGGGGTAGCAGTACTACTCCTTAAACTGCTCTAATATTTGGAAGGCATTTTTTTTGTGTTTATTATAAAAAAAACCTTTGAAATAGAATTGGTGTCTGGATTGTCCTGTTCTGAGGGCGCTTGAGGAGACTGGAGGAGGTCCAAGGGAGTCCTGCACGGCGTACAGTGTCAGAATGCAAGCATCCTTCTAGCTTTCATCATCACCTTTCTACCTGTTTAGCTACTTTAAGATTACAATCGTGCCCAGGTTTCACTCTTCTTTTGTGACCAGAAGTACTTCACCCCTACACTGTACTGCTCCCTTGGATTGTTGCAGCCCAAATGCATGACCATGCATGTTTTAGCATTAAATCTTTTCAATGCAGCATATATAATTAAGCTTTGGGATCTATTACTGGAGGATATGTTCAAGGAGAGGAATATAGCAGGGTTTCCTGCAGGAAATGTCTATAAAAATGTATCAGCCAGGTAGACCTATTGCTTATTCCTGGAAATTGGCTATAAGAAACAGACGTATTTTTCTGGAATCTACTTGTTATTTGTGCCCCAGACAGGCCAGTGTCAGAAGATACTAGACTCAATAGACCTCAGTCTGACTCGGTATGCGTTTTTCTATGTTCTTACAATGAAGGCTTCATAGCTCTCTCCCAAACTGCAACAGAGACATGGGATCCTAGAGGTATAGAAAGCCATGGGAACTAGCAGATATGGGGAGGAGAAATGGAAGTTGGCACAATGTCGGGAAGTCATTCCTCTCCTGATTCCCCAACATAAGCAAAATTATTAATGGCTTAATGGACCCCAATCCCCCCTTCCACTGGTTCAAAATGGGAATGGCCAAGAACAACAAACCTCCATTCCTGGATGTTCTTGTCACGAGAACCAAAACCGGAGAATTCCACACATCAGTCTACAGGAAAGCAACACACACAGACCAAATCCTGAACTTTTACAGCAACCACCCGAAGTGCCTCTAACAAAGCTGCATAAAAACACTATTCAGAAGAGTAGAATCCCACTGCAACATGACAAAAGCTAAAACAGAAGAAGAGAAACTGTTAACAAGCCGTTTAACAAGGAATGGATACCCATAGAACTTCATCCGCATATCCTGCAGCCAAAAAGCCTGAACTTCCAGACCGAAAGTGCACCCCGACAATTCACCCTGTCACAGGGCCTACCTTGGCAGCGTACTGGAGCGAGGTAGGTGGGACATAAAAACATTTAAGGTTGGGTTTGGCCAATAACTTACAGGGCCCAGGGACTTTCAGCCCTGGTAGCGTCCTTTGTTACCAAAATCCCACAGAAAACAAAAGGTCCGAGTGGAGGGAAAACAAAAGGCATTTATTTCCCCTTTCATGCAAAAAGGTTCATATGCTTGGACACAAAAACGTCAAACACAAATTCCTTGCTTCAGGTAAAAGAAAAAGAAAGCATTAAAGGAAAACTGTTATCTTCACAGTAAATGGAATAGCAGGCAAACAAACATTCTCTATTCCCAAGACCTAGCTTAGTTGCTTAGTAAGGACTCCAAGCTTCCTGACTTACAGAAGCTACAGTCCATCTCGGTGTCTGATGCAAATTCCACCTGCATCGGTTCCCCTCCTGAAGCCTCTGAGCCTAAGTCAGAACTTGTTGGTAAGTTGTAATAAGGCTTTTTAAATATCTTCTGCACAACCTCCCAATGCTCAGGGTTGAATACAGGGCGTCGGTCCTGCGCCCTCAGATACTGGGAACTGTCTTCCTTTTGCAAGTGTTTTGTCTTTGCTTTCTGTAAAGCTTGGTCACTAACAAGTCTCTTAGTTGGTGCGTGTTTCTTGCACCTTATCTCATAAGCATTCTCACAAGGATAATATTCCTGTGCTCCCTGTACTCCAAATACATCAGCAGTTTGTACCCTGCTTTTAGTTAAATATGGGTTACCTTTTCTTCTCGGCTTGTCTGCTCCAGGTGAGGTTTGAGGCCTGCTCCCGTTGGGATCCTGCCTGGCCTGAGTAATAGGCCTTGAGCTCTCCAAGCATCTTTCTGTTAGCTTTAGACCACAGTCACAGCCACGCCTTTGCCTCTCTGTACAACAAACACTCACTCTGGCTGGAGTTGTCCCACCTTCTCCACGGGGTCTCCTTTCTCCAAGCCAATGCGGCTGCTGCTGCCTCCTGCGGAACCGTGGTTCAGGGATTACTGCTCCTTCTGGATATCTAGCCCATTCACTCGGATGTCCTGCCCAACCTGCTGGTTCTGCTGGTTCTCCTGGCAGTCCTCCTTTCCCAGGCCGTCCTGCCTGTGCCTTTCTCCAGGGCTGTCCTGTCTCCTCAGGATATCCTCCTTTCCAGGGCTGTACCACTTTCCCAGCCTGTTCTCCTTTCCCAGGCTGTTCTGCTCCTGATTCTCTCTGGTCTGAATCCGGTTCTCGCTGCTCTGAGTCTCCTTGTTCTGCCTGTTCTACTTCTGCCTTCCAACCTTCCAAACTCCCTTTAAGAGGCACTCCCCTCCTCTTTGATTGGAAGCTGGCTGGCATTACCTCATGACCTAGGACAGCGATGGCGAACCTATGGCACGCGTGCCAGCTGTGGCACGCGAAGGCCTTGCAGCTGGCACGCGGGAAGGTCCGCATTTAAAAGGTCCCAAATTTAAAAAAAAAAAAACCAAACAAACCGGCTGCTTCTGCCGCGGCAGCCTCAAGAGCTCTGCCGCGGCAGCCTCAAGAGCTCTGCCGCGGGGCCCCCCCCCCCTGCCCGGCAGAGCCTCCCTGCATCATCTACCTTCAAGTCGCAAAACGCGGGCTTCTTTCAGAGCCGCGAGAGTTTCCTTTCTCGCGGCTCTCCCGCGAGAAAGGAAACTCTCGCGGCTCTGAAAGAAGCCCGCGTTTTGCGACTTGAAGGTAGATGATGCAGGGAGGCTCTGCCGGGCAGGGGGGGAGGCTCTGCCGGGCAGGGGGGGTGGCTCTGCCGGGCAGGGGGGGGGGCCCCGCGGCAGAGCTCTTGAGGCTGCCGCGGCAGTGCTATTGAGGCTGCCGCGGCAGAGCTCTTGAGGCTGCCGCGGCAGAAGCAGCCGCTTTGTTTGGGTTTTTTTTTTTTAATTTGGGATGATCGGGGGGAAGGGGGTTTAGGACTTGTAATTGGCCATGGGGGGGCTAAGACTGGAAAGGGGCTGATGGGGGGGGGGGGGTTAGGACTGGTAATTGGCCATGGGGGGGGGGGCTAAGACTGGAAAGGGGCTGATGGGGGGGGTTAGGACTGGTAATTGGCTGGGGGGGGGGTAGGACTGGTAATTGGCCAGCGGGGGGGGTTAGGACTGGTAATTGGCCATGGGGGGGGGGCTAATACTGTAAATGGGCTGATGGGGGGGTTAGGACTGGTAATTGGCCAGGGGGGGGGGTAGGACTGGTAATTGGCCGGGGGGGGGTAGGACTGGTAATTGGCCGGGGTTAGGACTGGTAATTGGCCATGGGGGGGGGCTAAGACTGGAAATGGGCTGATGGGGGGGGGGTTAGGACTAGTAATGGGCCATGGGGGGTGCTAAGGCTGGAAGTGGGCTGGTGATGGTGATGGTGATGGTGATTTGGGGGGGGGGGTAGGACTAGTAATGGGCTATGGGGGGGGGCTAAGACTGGAAATGGGCTGATGGGGGGGTTAGGACTGGTAAAGGGCTGATGGGGGGGTTAGGACTGGTAATGGGCTATGGGGGGGCTAAGACAGGAAATGGGCAGAGTGGAAGGATGGCTTGAACTGCAAATAGCTGATGGGATTGGGGCTTGGAATGGAAATGGGTTGTGAGGGGGAGGGAGCTAGGACTGGAAATGGGTGAGGGGGGCTAGGACAGGAAATGGGCTGATGGAGGGGCTAGAATAGGACTGGAAATTGGCTGTTGGGGGGGGTGCTAAGATTGGAAATGGGCTGTGGTGGGGGTTTGGATTGAAATGGACTCATGAAGGGGCTAGAACTGGAAGTAGGCTCATGGGGGGCTTGGATTGGAAATGGGTTGAGTGGAGGGGAGCTAGGATTTGACATGGGCTGATGGTGGGGCTAGGAAAGGACTAGAAATGGGCTCATGGGGGGCTGGGTTTGGAAATGAGCTGATGGAGGGACTCGGATGGGACTGCAAATAGATGGGGGAGCTAGGACTGGAAATGGGCTTATGGGGGGTTAGGACTGGAAGTGGGTTGATGAGGGGGGGCTAGGACTGGTATTGGGTTGGGAGGTTGCTAGGACTGGAAATGGGTTGGGGGGCTGCTAGGACTGGAAATGGGCTGATGCAGGGACTAGAAGGGAATGGATGCTGGGTGAGGCTGGAACTAGAAGGGAGCTGGTGTTGGGGGAGGATTAGAATGGGATGGGGCTGGGAGAGTAAAATGGAGAGGGGAAAAATATTTTGTGTGGGAGGGATAAAAAATCTACAATTGGCCGGGTATTGGGAGAATAAGTGGGGATTGAGGATGGAGGGGTAAATTTTGAGTAGATGAAATAGGAATGAGGAAAGAGCAAAAGGAGAAAGATTAGTATGTTAAAGCAGATGTAGAGAGAGAATGGAAAAAAAAACCCAAGAAGACAGAAGAAAGGACAAATGGACAGCAGATGGAGAGTTAGGAGAAGACACGAAGAAACCAGAAGAAAGTGGCTGGAGCAATTGCAACTGAAAAAAAATGCACAAAAGGTAGAAAAATATCTCTTTATTTTGAATTTATTAACTGGAATATGTCAGCTCTGGGAAATGTGCATCATTAATTTTTGCGCTTTGTTTAGTACAAGAGGAAATTAATTTATAGTTTTATTTCTACAGTGTTGTTGTATATTCCAAGTTTGGCTTTTGGGGTTCCCAGTTTAATTATTGTCTTCCTGTTTTTAAATTGTGATTCCTTGTTTGGTGATGGTCTGTTCTGCATGTGTAACTGAGCTGAGGTATTCTGTTTATATAATTCCTATTTGACATTGCCACTTGTTCTTTCCCCAGTAGGTCATGTATTGTTGTTCTCTGAAATGTATTGGTTTAATATTTGCAGTGTTGCCTTTTGATAGTTAGGGTATGGTGCTTTGTGAGTCCTGGTAGTACTGTTAGGATACGGCGGGTTTGCTATGGGTTCTAAATGGGCAGCGTTTGTAGTAGTTCCTAATGTGCCTGGCGGTTGGTACTGGATTATAGTAATGTAGAAACCTTTTAGTCTTTCTTTATCCATATACTCATTAAGAGGCATGTTTACTAAAAGTTAGTGTATGGTAACATTATGCAAATATTTATGCAAATGAGGCACCTTATGCAAATGAGGCTTTAATGGACGTGCTGGCACTTTGAGGAAATTCTTTGGTTTTGTGCGGCAGTTTGGGCACTCGGGCTCAAAAAGGTTAGCCATCACTGACCTAGGAGGTGTGGTTCCTCAGTTCCTCGGAGGTCCCTCCTGCTCCCCCTATGTGGTTCCTCGCGATATTGCAGGTTGTGCTTGACTTTTCCTGCATTTAAAACATTTTCTTCCCTTCTCAGAGGGTCTGCAGCATCACAACCCTCCCTTACATTCAGGACACCTCTGAAATGACCGCAAGACTACTAAGAGACCACAGCATTACAATAGCCTACAAACCAACCGCAACCCTGAGAAGAATCCTGTCAAAAATGAAAGAACAACCAGAGAAAGTCAAAGGACAATCATTGTTTATAAAATTCAATGCAGTGACTGTGACAAGAAGTGTTTCGGCCAAACAGGAAGAAAACAATCCACCTAAATGCAAGAACACAAATTAGCCAGCAAAAGACATGATTCACTCTCCCTGGTCTTAATCCATGAAGATGCAGAAGGACACAAATTCAACTGGAACACAACTGAAATCATATCACGAGCACAAATAAAAAGAGAGAGAGAATTTCTGGGAGCCTGGTTTTCCACCACAAACTCTATAAACAGACATATCGACATAGACCCGATCTACCAATCCCTGCAGATCAAAGAGCTGTGTCATCATCAACAAGGTTTAGAAACAGCAACCACACCTCAGCAACCCTCAGGGAAACCAACCAACCAATCAGTCCACATGGACCAAAGAACTGATTCATCACCAAAAAGGCTCAGAAACAGCAACCACACCCCAGCAACCATCAGGTGAAACCAATCAATCAATCCCTGCAAACCAAAGTGCTAAGTCACCACCTACCCCAATGTAAGTACAAACACAAGCACTCGGGCACATTACCATCTGGAATCCCGTACTGATGATGTCCCCTTGAATGGTGATAAAAAGTGTGCAATCAAACTATCAAGCTTGGAGGACAATCCAATATCACGATCGCCAACATGAGCTACCAATATTCACAAAAGATGACCCAATGTCGTGCATCCCAGGATGCAACCCAGAGGGGGTTATTCTGCCATGTAAGGCATTTTTTGTCTTATATGGCAGTCTAAGGGTCAATATCAGAGTGAAAAATTACAGCTCGATATGAAAAAATCACTCTATGCATAATTCCACATGTGCTATATACAAAAATAAGCAAAGAGGAGAAAAAGACCTCAGAACTGCTGTAACAAGGAGCAAACACAGTAGGTAGAAACTGCCCTCAGCTCCACCAGCAGAAACATCAGTGTATTATACTCCGGTGTTTTTGACTTCGTGTGCTGAGAGGTTTGTACGTCATTTGTGCAAGGAGGCTGCTGCCTTTATTACTGTGCATGCATGGGGCTCCTCAAAAGTTTGAAGCGGCAGTTAAAGGTGTTTGATGGTGTTTGAAGTGTTCTCTCCATTATTATAGGTTGGTGGTTTTAGTGGTTTTATCTGGGATGTTATTCAACTGTTCTTTGCAGTTTCTTTTTTGGTGGGGTCTGTGTGTTTGCCATGCCAATTTTCCCTATTGCTAAGTGGCTTATGTTTGCTCATTTCTGCAGCTTTTGGGAGTTCCCCTTGAAAAAGGGCTCACTGAAAAGCCTTTAGCCGACATCTTTGGCATTTGACTGTGTTTACTGAGAGTGGAAGAGATAAGTGCACCTTGTTTATGATATTATATGAGTTTTATGACCCATGCTTCAGTGAAGAACAAATGTGTGCATAAATGTGTGCATTACTAGAGGAGTTTTTTTAGGCCACTGATGTTTCTTCTGGTGGAACTGAGGGCAGTTTCTGCCTACTGTGTTTGTTCCTTGTCACAGCAGTTCTGAGGCCTTTTTCTCCTCTTTGCTTATTTTTGTATATAGCACATGTGGAATTATGCATAGAGTGATTTTTTTTCATATTGAGCTGTAATTTTTCACTCTGATATTGACCCTTTACTGTCGTTGTGTGAACAATATGGATGGTCAAGTTGGCTGGCGTGACATACTCAGTTATTCTGATAAACACATTGAAGATCTGCTTAAAGAAGTTTACCCTTTTGGGGACACTCCGGAATCACAGCTCACTAAAAGCTGGGAAGGAATTCTCAACCTTCAGAAAAAAATGGTCAGATCCTCTCTGCTGGAGTATATTCGGAGACAGCAGATTCCCAGAGGACTTCGTATGTATAAAGAACCATGTCTGCCTATGGCAGATGCCTCTTTTCTGGAGAACTGGAACCGGATTTAGAATAAATGTTCTCTGGACCTGATGGTCCTGATGGTTGACACCACCAAGACTATTCTTGAAACTTTACAGAATGATGTCAGTACGCAATTGGAATCTTTGAAATCTACTGTTTCAACTGAATATTTTCAACAGCATCATAATGATGTATGCAGCCAAGTGGACCAATTATGTACAGAAGTGAAGAAGATAACAATGAAGAAATTGGTACGTGATCATGCTGACTACACGACTGGATACGTTTATCCCTGGATGAATCCTAACAGAAAAGATGAAAAAAGAGAACGTAGGAGACCAGATTTAGAGTTGACTTCGGAGGAATTTTCTCACACCACTGATGATGATCGGCCCAGTAAGGAAGATTTTTTTAGGGCATGGCCACAGCAAGATAAAAACATTGGGACGAGGCAAGCAAGGGGCCAATTTAGTGTCTCTACCGGAGGCCAGATGGAGACGAGGTCCCCCAAAGACAGTGAATATTCCTTAGTGGTGAATTTCTCCAATGTTCAACTTACCTCTTTTGAGGTATCATTGCTGAATAGGGGTTTGTCCTTTGTTCCATCTATGGCTTTTGATTCCTTTCAGTTCCGGGTGGATTTTGAGAGGTTCATGCGGACACTCCGCTTGAAAGAATTTTTTTCTGATATAGCTGATAGAGACTGTAGTCTATCCCATTTACCATCTGAGGAGCTGCAAACAGATTTAATGATACCTGAACAACCTTTTGTGAAATGAATTTTACCTTTTTGCTCCACCTGGTATCCACCAGGTCTCATGCATCCAGCTTTAGTGACTTTCCAGGAAATGGTTCTATGAGAAGTAGATCATCTTGAATGTTCTAGTTTGGGGATGAGCGTCAAGCCTTGCGGGAGCTGCACTCGATGCCAGGGCTGTTAATCCACCCAATTCAGCAGAATAATAGCACCACCCTTGTCAGCCCTCCGGATTATGTAGCTGAAGCACATCGACAATTGAGTGACACTATGATATATGCCACTTTAGACCAGAATCCCACGAGGACCTTACAGGGCTGCATTTCTGATCTGACAGCAATGGCTGTGCGGCTGCACTGCATCACTAAAAAATAATTTTCTTTTCTAAATCCCTCATCCGTTAGGCCTGCGCGGTTTTATTTACTACCTTAGATTCATAAAAGTTTTGTTAACCCGCCGAATCGGCCAATTGCTTCTACATGTGGCGCTCTCTTAGAGCCGTTGTCTATGTTTGTGGACTCTTTTTTTTTTTTTTTTTTTTTTTTTTTTTTTTTTACGTCCCTTGTTGACTTCTATTCCATCATTTTTGAGGGATACTGTTCATTTTCTTAATGTATTGTCTGAGGTGGATGCCTTGGCTGCTCTCCCTGATATAGTATTGGTCACTCTAGATGTTTCCTCATTGTATACCAGTATTCCCCAACAGGAAGCATTATTAGTTATTCAGGAAGCATTGGTTTCTCATGGGGATGTTTCTGATTTGCTTTTGGATTTCTTGATGAAACTTGCTGAAATAGCTATGACTCGAAATTTCTTTGTTTGAGGGGCAGTTGTATCAACAGAACTCAGGGGTGGCTATGGGGGCTACGTTTGCCCCGTCGGTGGCTAATCTTTACATGGGAGATTTTGAACGCAAGTGGCTAACTACATCTCCCTTTTTGTCTTGCATTAAGGTTTGGCGGCGATTTATTGATGATGTTTTCTTATTGTGGGTGGGGTCGATTGATGATCATCTGCAATTTCAACAGTGGCTAAATAATTGTCATCCTGCAATACAGTTTACGATGTCTTATCATGCTTTCCGGATTGCTTTTTTAGATTTTTGGGTAGTTAAACATTCTTCTGGGTGGAGGACCATGATATATCGGAAGGGGACAGATAGAAATACTTATTTGCATTTTGACAGTGCTCACCCTCGGAGACTAGTGGAGGGTTTACCATTTTCCCAGTTTTTATGTTTCCGTCGGAATTGTTCTGACCTAACTGATTTTAAGCATTGTGACCGAGTTTTACAACAGAATTTTCAAACACGGGGTTATCTTCCATCAGTGATAGGGCATATAAGCGAGCGAAATACAACAATAGAGACTTGTTACTTTCCCCCCATTCTGTTTCTCATGCTACATCTGAGACACACCATATACATTTCATCACTAAATTTTCCCCTTTAAGCTATCGTTTACAGAAGATTATAAAATGATTTTTTCCAGTGGCGCAGGTTGTCCCAGGTCTAAGAGATAAAATGTTTCGGTGTGTTTGGAAATGTAATCGTAACCTTGGGGACCTATTGAGTCCTTCTGTGCTGCCTGATTGTGAACCCAAGAGTTTGAACACCCTCGGGGACATCAGATTTGTGGTTCTTGCTTAATTTGTGATATTTCTAAGAAAGTTTCGCTCTTTCTTCATAATGGGAAGACTTATTCCATTAAGAGCAGCACCACTTGTGGATCGAGTTATGTAGTATATCTGATTCGCTGTCCCTGTGGGTAAAACGATTCACCCATTTCGGGTTCGCATGGGGGAACACAGAAGTAGACTCCGTTGTGGCCACACAGGGGCTCCTATTTTTCAACATTGTTTGGATAGGGGTCAATTTTGTCATAATTGGGATTATCTATGTCGCATGGGGTGAACAGTATGATGTCATCCATTTAAATGAAGTAGTTTATATTGTGGCACTGTGTCCCGTATAGGTGGTTGCCTAGAGGTGGCAGCATGCCATCTAATGTCCCTTTTATACTTATGCTCCAGAGCTAAGGCTTCTGGGATTGTAGTTGTGTGCAAATAAGCTAGTCTGAGTGGTTTTAGTGGCAAACACAGGAAATTTATTCTTTTTGTAGTCTAATCTTTGCAAACAGACTTTCTTTAGAAGTTTGAACAGGATAACACAATATAGAGAATATTTCTTCCCCCAAAATAAAAGGTATCACAAAACAGTGTTCCGGCAGTGAAAAAGAATAAACTTGCTTCAATCAGGTTATATACAACAGAAGGTATTTCTTTCTTCAAATGACACAGTTGGAACTGTTGCTTCCTGGTTCCTATTACCGTCTAGCAAATACATCAGTTCCCTTCAACTGTTCAGGGTTTAAAACAAGGCTTTTTCTTGCTTGTCTGTACTACCAACAGACTAGCTGCTTCTTTAACACATTCACTTCACACTTGAACACTTCTCATAGCTTTAACATAGGAGGGAGGAGTGGTCTAGTGGTTAGGACAAGGTACTTCAGGCCGGAGGGCCAGGGGTTCAAGTCCCACCTGGAGACAGCAATCTCAGGCCGGAGGGTCTGGGATTTCTAGTCCTATAGGCACTCCTTGTGGTCTTGGGCAAGCCACTTAACCCTCCATTGCCCATGTTCCCTGTAAGTATTAGCGTAATGTGTTTCATATCCCCTCGTGTTAAATGTATCCCCCAATTGACCGCTTTGACCCGGTGAAAAGCAGGATATAAATACAGCTAAATAAATAAATAACATTAGCATTCTCTTTCTCACCCAGATTTCCAGCCCTCAAAATATCAGGACATTTAATTATGTTGGCTCCTGGTTTTTCTATCTTAAAACCCCTTGGCCTCTTTTCACTCTGACGTTAGGCATAAAGAGCAATCCATCAAAGAATCAACAGAGTCCTGTTCCACCTCACAGGCTTCCGTTTCCATATCTTCACAATCAGAGTCACATGTCTCTGGGTTTAGAACTTGCTCTGGGAATGCAGGCTTAACTTCCTTTAAAAGTTTAAACACCTTTTCCCAATGAGATTTCTTTCTCTCCTCTGGGTTTCTAGAATGGCTGCAAGGCTTTTTATCTCTGAATAAATTACTCAAAGGTTCTGTCTCACCTTGCTCCTAGGAAAAATCTTTCTTACGGGCCTTTCAAAAGGTAGAATTTCTCCTTCAGAGTCTTGTAGGGCTGCTCCTGTCTCTGGGCTATAATCCACGGCTCCCCCAGGCTTATCCCTCCTACCTTCAAGCCGTGCTGTAATTTCTTCACAGCAGGGGCTCCTCTCTGAAGTGCAGTCTCCTGTATAACAGCTGCTCTGAGACTCTTTCCTGTGTCTGTCCCTAGACACTCTCTGCCTTTCACCCCTGAAGATTCCGTTCTCTTCAGTTAGGTTTGTGAGCTCTCCTCTCAACCTGCCGGTGGCCAGCTTCCTCAGGCCTTCTCTCTTGGACGGCTTGTGCCTGGCTCCATCACTGCTGCTGTGGCTGGCTCTGTTCCCGTGCCCCTTCCTCTCTGTTTCTGGGAGCTTAAATGTGTGTAAGCGTCTTCCCCCTTCTAGCTCCTCCCACAGGTACTTCCTATCTCCACCCTGTGTTGCCATGGAGCCTGGGTGTGGTCTGAACTCAGTAGTTCTACCTGTGTGGTTTTTTTCTCTGCCTGCAGTTTGATACGTATGCTTGCCTGAGCTATTCCCTTGCTCATAGAAAAAAGTTTCATTTCTAGCTATTTTCCCAGATTCTGCTGCAGCCTCGTCACCACAATATATATCTTGCTTCTGCATTGGAGAGCAAGCTTAGCATGGGAAAAGCACCAGAAAAATGTCACACAGGGAGGCACATTTCATAATGGAAGGTTCAACTGCAATCTGGGATACCAAAGCCAAATTATCTGAAAAAGAAGCAGGTACATACAACTTCAGGCACAATTTCGGAAATGTAGATGTGCCAGATATGCACATGCGAAAACAGAACCTGGATTAAATAAGCCCGTTTTTCAAAAGCATTTCCAGTAACCAATTTTCCATGTCTAAGTTTTTTGTCGGAGAGGCCAACAAGCTAAAGGAAACATGCCTTAAGCCGTTGTGGCCCGTCCATTTTTTTAAATAAGAAGACAATCTTAATCACTTTAAAAACCATATCTTAATACGTTACTTAGCTGAATCCTTGAAAGGGCTGTAGAAAAATTAGCGGGAGGACGACGTGACACGTTTCGGGGTATTTAAAAATGATCCCCTGCTTCAGGTTTAAGCCGCTATGCAATGCGCTTTCAGCCATTCAAACTTGTAGAACTGAAAAACGACTTCTTTATAAGTACCAGCTCCATAGGCTTCCACTCAATTGCCAAGAAATGCTCCAATCAAAAGCCCAAAAAATGGGCCCATCAAGGTAATAGTGGGGAGGGATCATTTGACAAAGCTCCGCCCCCTGAAACCCCAGATATTAAAGATGTTATCAAAAAACAGTGTGCCAATCAACCTGCATGTTCATGCCATGCGGCCGTACAGAATTCAAGCGGAAAATCCATTTCTGCTCCAAATTTTGAAGCGCTTGAAGACGGTCGCCTCCTCGTGGATTATCAGGTATAAAGTCCAAAACTCGCCACTTCAAATCCTGAAAGGTATGCATAGACTGCAGACAGTGTTCAACCATAGGAGCTGATAAGGATTTTGTCCTCAATCGAGAGGCATGTTCCGCCAGTCGTACCTTGAACGGACGCGATGTGCGGCCAATATAGTATAAGGAGCAAGGGCACGCTATCAAATACACCACAAAGCTTGTTGTACAGTCAGTATGCCAACGAGATAAGTATGTGATTGAAGTGTGAGCGTCCATCCAAGTAATGTCAGAGATGGTGTTTGAGCAGTATGAACAAGAACCACATAAATAGTGGCCAGGCGATTCGTGAAATGTAGGGGGGCAATCAATCGCTGCCGCTGTATGGACCAAACGGTCCCTCAAATTTGCTCTACGAGAATACGCTATTCAAAGTTGACCTCGAAAGCAAGCATGTAGACTCGGTATTGGCCAAAATTTATGTAGGAGTCGCATAACTGCAGACGAGCCCCTCATATAAGGGAAAATGCCTGTAATTACATTCGGAGATTGTTGAGATTGTTGAGGAGCCCTAGTGTCCAGAAGCCACTCTCTATGAACTTGGTAGAGGGCATTTAGATATGCACATGCATCAAAAGTCTATATAGACGTCCACAGGATATTATTTTGGAAAGAAGATGTCTAATAGCATAATGGTTAGAGACTTAAGAGCAGAGAAATCATGGCTAGTCACTTAATTCTCAATTTTCTCTACACACTTTGAATGTTTTAAGGTGAAGACAAGCACTTTCCTGAGGCCTAATCGTGCCTGGAGTAGATATAAACATTGACATGCCTGCAAACATCTCAGACGTTTCTGAGACCAAACAGGGATCTGTAAGTACTCTGCCACTCCCTGGACACGCCTCTGCCACACCTACATGCCTACTTGAACATTTCTGCACCAGAGAGATCTGTAAACGTCATTTGTGGCATGGTCATGGATTTTGATGCCCATGTGCACATCTTAGATGTCCAAATCATGACTAAACCTTCAAAACAACCCTCTAAGGTTTTCCTGCATTGGCCCTTTGTTCATTCCACCTTGCTGCACCTTATGCCTGGAACACACTACCTGGTTTGCATGCCCACTGTGTGTCAATCTCCATCTCTGGTCCTATTCAAATCCAGGTTAGAAAACCACTTCCTCAAGACTGCTTTGGGATCCTGACTCTTTATTCTCCTCCTTATCACCTATGTGTGTTTAAATCATCTGTAGACTCCTGTTTATTGTGTTTCTGTCTTGCACAGATTGGAAGTTCTATTGTGCAGGCATTGTCTCTCATGTATATGTGCAGCGCTGTGTATGCCTTGCAGTACTATACAAATGATAAGCAGTATTATATATTCATTTGATATTCCTACTTTTCCTAGGATCAATCAGCAATAGAAAAAGGGACCTTGAATGAAATTAGTCACCCCCATAACCATATCTTCAGAAACACAGCATGCCTGTTTGATCCCTTTTAGTGTTGTATGAGAACTGCTCTGGAAGAGTACTTTTGGGAACCTTCACAACTGCCCTAGAAGTTTCTAATCCAGCCAATCACCTTGTAGACCACCCCTTTAAGTTACTCTATTTATTTGTCTGCTATTCAGGATAGTATTAGAACATTTTCTGAAATCCAAATATGCCATATTGATTATATGCCCTTGATCTAGATCTCTAGTCACCCATATGAACATTTAAAAAAATGCTATACTGGGTCAGGCCAAGGTCTATCAAGCCCAGTATTCTGTTTCAACAGTGGCCTATCCAGGTCACAAATACCTGGTTGGGTCCCAAAAAAGTACATGGGTTCTACAATGCTTGTCCCGATGTAACATTGGTTTTCTGAGTCCTCTTTAATAATGGTTTATGGACCTTTCCTCCAGGAACTTGTCCAAATCTTTTTTAACTCAGTTACACTAACAGCCTTTACTGCATCCTCCGTTAATGAATTCCAGAGTTTAATTATGCATTGCGTGAAAAAATACTTTCTCTTATTAGTCTTAAATGGGTTGCATTGTAGCTTTAATGGTCTGGTCTGTCTATTTTTTGATGGTGTAATCAACCGACCCAATAAAATTAATCATATTTCTATATCCTAATCTCTCTTTGATAAAACAATGCTACAGGTCTTGGAGCCTCAGTATAATTTCATTTAGTAGCTTCTATACATTTTCCTACCATGAAGGTCAGGCTAACCAGTATGTAGTTTCCACCCTCCTCCGTATTAATACTTGCTACTCTCAGCTTTCTAGATATTTTTCCTGTGCTACATTTTTGAGATTTCTTGTACCAGCTGAATGATAATCTTTTTGCCCCCTACTTTTTCAGACTGATAAAATGAGCAGACTGAGTGGACCAAGTGGTCAGTGTCTGACATCTTCCCTGAATCAATATAAGATACTGACACCTTCATACAGCCTTTTTTCATTTCTACATTTTAATCTTCAAGACAGATGTATAGGACCATCACATATTTCTATAATAGAAATTATGGATTATTAGAAGAAAATTGACAAACCATTGTATCAAACTTGACTACAACACATAGGTGCATGTTTAATAAACTGCGGTAATGTCATTCGCGTTAGTTTCCGCGGTAAAGGTACAGATGCCCATATAAAGGTGTTGGCGTGGCATCAGTATGGCAAGCGTGTCAGGTAATGCGCGTTATAAGGCACGTTACAAGGCACCTTATTAGGCACAATACAAGGCACGTGCCTAACGTGCCTTGTATTGTGCCTAATAAGGTACCTTGTAACGTGCCTTATATCACGCCCTGTACTGTGCCTAATAATGTGCCATGTACTGTGCCTAATAAGGTGCTTGGTAACGTGTCTTATAATGTGCCGAATTAGGAGCCCTATAACGCCTTATAAGGATTGTTGGCAACTGTGGTGAGGGTACTATGGGCTGGCAGCACAGATCTGCAGAGATATGACTGTCCAAAGGAATGACAAGTAGTTGTAAAGGACAGGCATAAAAAACGGGGATAAACAGAAATCGAAACCATGACCAGTGGGCAGAAAGTCGGTGAACAAACCAGCAGGCTACACCACCATGTTGAGTTCCACAGCAATGTCTGCATACAAGAACACTGCAGGACACCACACAAAACGCCTGTTGTGTGCCAGGATAGGGCAACCCCACCAGTACTGTCACACCCTCATCGGGCCCCTCCGGTGGAGACTGGTATTATGGCTTAACACCTTTTCTTGGCTTTCTATATGCTATAGATAGCCCTGCCTGGCCCTCTGTGGGTGGTAGTTGTACCGTCTTCTTGTAATCACTCAAACACACAGTTCACACTTTAAATCAAGGGCTTTATTCCCCGTCCAATGAGGTATTCTTTTTCTTGAAGAACAAAATAATCAAAAGCCACTCTGGCAAATAACAGAAGCAAACATTGAACAAAAATGCTTTCCTCAGCTTTAACTTTTTAACAAAAGAAAACAGTTCTCTTCATGAGCACTTAATCCTTTTCTTTTGGCTGATATAAATCAATCAGGATTCAGTTTAAACCAAGCAACTTCTGCCAGTTACTGCGTTGCTGTTTAAACCCTCCTTGTACATGTATTTTCTTATCTCAAGGAAAACTCTTCTTCTTCAGTTGTCACTAACGAGCATTCCATGGGTTCAGTGTTATCTGATACATTAGAAATATCATGTGGTATTAAAGGATAACCATTTGTACCTACGTTTTCTGTAGCAGCTGTCCTGCCGAGCTCACTCTGGTTAATTACGTCAGCTACGTGACTGCTTCCTGGCTTTAGGCTAAAACACTGCTGGGTATTACCGTATACTCTGGATAATGGCTTGTAAGAGCACTCCCCCTGTGTAAAGCTATGAGGTAACTGCCCATAAACACTGGTATTAGAATCAAACAGCTTGTGTCCTGCCTTGAATGGGTTAAAGGCTAATTCCTCTGATACAGCTGTGGGAGTTTCCAATGCTGACAACGGCACTCGAGAGAAGTCTGAGCATTTAAAGTTGCTAGCAGAATTATAAGGTAAGAGATCTTCCTTTCTCTTGTAACTGCCCGTACAAGGAAAGAAGTTGTTTCCTTTTCCCTTTATCTCTGCTCTAGGCTGGCTTCTTCTATTAATCCTGGACTTAGCCCATTCGGGTGTAAAACAGTCCTGTTCCACTTTGAATGCCTTGCTTCTTGCAACAGGATTCCTCCCTCTTCTCTTCTGGCTTTCACACACACACTCTGTGCTCAACAGCTGATCTCCACACGTACTCACATAGTCCTGAGACTCATTCAAGCTGTCCTCTGGTATATGTTGCTGACACTCTCTCTCATTTCCTTCCTTCCACCAACTTTGGTCCTGGAGATGAGATTGGCTTATAGTGTTTCTTTCTCTTTCCCTCCGTTTCCCCACGACTGAGGTTGTTGCTTCCACCTCTGTCCGTGCTCACTCTCCCTCACTGCTTGTGAGTGTGCCTTATGTATCTGTCCCCGGGTTCCACCCCTTCTCAGCTGATACCTATCAGGTAAATCAACCTCCATTCTCATGCTGGCTTGGTGTGTCTTTTTTACCCTTTTCCCACGTGTGTTGTGGTCGCTCATAGCAACTATTTGACATGTTTTTGTTTACCTCATCAGGTTCTGCCTGATTTTCTCCGCTAATCTCCATTTCTTCTGGGTCCCCTGGGTTTACCTTGTGACAGTACCCATGATGCAACACAAATGCAGAGCAGACATCCACAGCTGATATCGCAGTCTGTAAGTGGGACAAGAGATACAGATAAACATATGCGCACACACACCATGAAATGGAATGCCCTGAACATAGCATGCCAAGGAGCGAAGATCCAAAATAGAAATGGTGGCAGGGGCCTGCAGAGGGGACAGCCGTGTGCATGGTCAGTGGACCAGGGCAAAATGGGGAACAGAACCAAAAAGGAGCACATAAGAATTGAACCCACACAACAACGTGTCCAACAACAGCATCACAACAGCAGTACCAACCCCCCAAGCCAACTGCTCACTTGGATAGCATAATGATAAGAACCATATGTAACAGCTAATATGTGAAAGACAGACTGCATAGAGGGCACATCGTGGTGCACAGCGAAGAGAAGGGAGGGTTTGCGGAGAGGTGACAAAGTTGCAGCCATTGCATGGTAAGGGTAGCAGAACACAAGAAAAGAAGAGGAAGAGAACATGCTGGGATCAAACACACAACCTATGGTGTCCCAATGCATGCCTCTAAACACTATGCCGAACAACCACAGCAACTGCAATGCTAATATGTACCACTAAATGGCATGTGTTTATGGAAAGTCATAGCACCATGTGAGGCGGCAGACAGCTGGCACACAGGCAACTGCCAGTGGTCCAGGATGGTCAGTGTGGTGATGCAGCAGCAGAGACAAATGTCTGTACAAAATGTCACACAAAAGCCACTGGTCCATCCACAGATGAGGAGCAGGACAGATCATGTCCAGGAGATGCAAGGTGTGCACATGTACACAGTGGGTGCTGCATGTGGAGGCCCAAACACACAGGAGTCATGAAATGTCCACCAAGGCATACGTGCCTGGCAATACAGGACACACAAGCCAGGAAAAGCATATACAGCTAGATGTCTGCTAGCCTACACACAGATATATGTAATGGGTGTCAGAGCCTGGCCATGATATCAAGCAAAACAGTGTACATGGCAACATAACCCTCATAATGTACATCAAACGGTGACAATGATTAACTGGACCCCGTCAGAACAATGCAGGGAATGTGGCCTGACAAATGCTACATGGGGAATTGAATCCAGGTCCCCAGGTACACAGACCAGTGTGAGAACCATAGTGCCACACCAATACATCAACATCTCTGCAGTGGATGATGTGTAGACAAGGAGGCAGGCGCATATCCAAGCAGTCCCTCAGCCACCGCCAGCACCAGTGCCAATGAACACCAATGCCAGCTATGTCCGACACACACATCCCAGGTGGGGATGTAGAGGCTGCAGCCTGGGCATGCATGTGCCCAAGTAGTAGAGATGCCCACCCATAAGAAGCCACAATGCTCCAAGACAGATGACATCCAACTGTACAGGCACATGGGAGCGATGAATATGTATGTGGCATCAGTGAAACCATCTGTGTGTAGGAATGCAGCAGCAGAACATCCAATACACTACACACATGCTGTGTATGATAGAACACACACATTGGGCAACAACCTGAAAGGTCGACAGGTGACACAGTGATGTGACTGAACCAGATGGCACCAACGTGCGCTGTCTGCATCATCATGGGAATAGCACAGGAACACACAACTAACAGGGGGCACGGTCCAGGCTGGTGCACCAAGCTGGTTACATAAGCAGAAGGCAATAGGGTCGGAACGGAGAATACCCAGATGTAATGCCATGCTGCCATACAGTAATGTAAATCTGCAGTGCACAGGCAAATGCAGGAACAGTAACAAAATGCCATGTCCCAGTGTCCCAGCAGCAGCCCTCTACTGTGTAGAGCATATGTGTGGGTATCAATGGGTCCTACAACAGTGTAGATGGCCAGTCAAAAGTCCGTGATGTACGTGAGAATCAGCAGACATCAGTTATGCATGTACAGAAACACCTTTAATGACCAAATGGGAGCAATAACAGTTACACAAGGCAAAATGAGGACATGTAAACAGGTAGGAGATACACATGTTGCCAAAAAACAAACATAGCCGAACCTCACAGACATAGAGGTAGCACAATGCAGAAGGCCTGCTGCAATGGGTGTTGTGGATACAGAAGCATCACAGATATGCCAATGAACAGGGGATGCACAACCTAAGGCAGAAATATGAGACACCCCCCGCACCACAGCTAAGGTAATGGTGCAATGTCTGTGGCACAATGCTATGTCATACGGAGGTTTGGGCACACATGCATTGATGGGGAGGTAAATCAATGTACAGCGGCACATCTGTAGAGGAACCATACACAATAACATGTATGTGAAGGTAGAATGAAGGGACTAAAATGGTGTACAACCCCACACAGAATCCACGTAGGCACATGCACCATTGCTAACCTGGAATCAGGCAGATGCACATGTACCGTGTACGTTAAATCATGACAGAGTGCTGCCCCAGATGAACTGTAACACCCCCTGTGAGGGTCAAACCACAAGCACAGATGGTGGCACGCATCACAGTGCTGTGGTGGATAACAGTTTGTCAAGTCCAAGTACAAGGTAGCCAGACATAGTAACAGGGCCTACAGGATGTTACCCCCATGGCACACATGTGGCTGCATGCAACTGTTCACACAAACATATGTAGACATACTGCACTGCAGGTCACACACATGGCCCACACACATCAACACATTGTCAGATAGATGGACAACATACAGTGCATATGTGACATCCTGCTGTATATGTTCGGTCCAGTACACATTGTCCCCAGTGAAAATGTCATCTGAAAGTACACATGTGCGGTACGGCTGTCACAGATCCATGGGCATGCAAGGTTATGTGTGACAACTCAGTGTGCCACAGTAATGCAGACTGTACTGTGTGTCCATCGCGATGATCATGACACACGGCCAGAGTACGGCAGCAATGTTGTGTCAGTTGTCTCTGCTCATCACAAAGTAGTAGTCAAACAATAATGTCCATCATAGGCATGTGTCCCACTCACTGAGGCCCATCATCCAATAGCACCATCCCCCAGGGATCGTTGCATGCAGCTGCTCTGTTCACCAATGGTATTGTGATGGGTAGACCAGCCGTAATGTAGACGATATGCCGTGTGTGTTCGCTGTGCCCTGTGATACAGGAGGGAGAAACAGGTCATGGTATGCTGTACACAAAATAAGGTCACAATGGAGAGAGAAAAACCTCAATATGTACATAATAAGATCTCAGACATCTACACAGGACACGATCACAACACAGAGCACAGTGCGTGTTGCCCACAGCTGGAGATGGCATGGCTGACCAGGTTGCCATCTCGACACGGCCATGTTTATGGCCATGTAACACAGGCTGCCCAGTGGGCCACAGCATGTCCAGCAGTGTTGGTGCACACAGATCCCACAGAGGTCCCCGCCAAAACAAACAGCCCATAAGAAACATGTGAAGTGTAATGTTATGTTTATGTTTATGTGTGATGTGAGTCAAAACAGATCAAACATGCAGTGTACCGTCTGTGTGCAGCAGGTGTCCGATAGGGACTGTCCAACGCAGGCAAAGGCCACAAGAGGTCACAGTAAAGGTAAAGCATGCCACTGGAATTCATGCAATCACCATGGCCGCATGTGGAGCCGGCAATGCCACATGTCCAAGGTCTGTCGATATCCGTGAAATGGAAGCATTGATGTATAGTGGACTGGCAGCAAACAGGAGAAAGGTCAGTAGAAATAATAGAAGACATGTGTAAATACGTGCGCAAAATGTACACAAGGGCACCAACACAGGGTTAGAGATAGAGCAGTGAGCACCACCGCACAGGTGTCCAGGCATATCCCATCACCAGACAACGCACAAGGGTAGCAGAGAGTGTGCCGTCACATAGACACCTCCCAAAAACACAGACACACACCGTGAGATGGGGAGAGCAATGCCGCCAGTAGCATACGGCCCGTGAGCCCAAGCTGAGACCAGTGGAGGCAAGCATCACAGTCCATGCAAGGAGACACCGATGTTGTATAATGGCACAATGCTATGGAAGGGGTGTATGTGCCGCCCGCCACTAACACACCTGCAGACACACACAACTCCGTTACATTTGCCACAAATACAGTTGTGAAAACCAAGAACCTGACCTGAACTAATGGCCATATGGTTGCCAAAGCGAACATGTGGGGTAGGGAGGCACAGGACAAACAGGTGCACAACAAGATATGTGCAGTGGACAGAGAACAACAGAAATGTGCTATGCTGCAGTGCCCCCACAGTACATATACCGCTATCTTCACCCAACACAGTCACCTGCAGGTTGAAGGACATACTCACAGGTACCACTGCACTGCTGTGATGGCCAGGAACATTGGCTACTCCTGTGGATGTAAAGACAGAATGGAAACATAGATATGTGCAAAGAGAGGCCAGAAACAGACACGGCAGCATGTACATGTAGACAAATATGAATATCATCACATATGCAGTACTTACATGAGAACAGCTCCTCGATCAGACGTTGCCTGACTGCCGTTCCCGCACGTGTGTCACAACGGCCACCTGCAGGAGGGTACAGTGGATCCTCCTCAAGATCCTCATTAATGTCGATCCAGATATTGTGCCTGAGTGCAATGTTGTGTAGGATGCAACAGGCCAGAATGATCTGTGCCACAGTCATGGGTTTGTATTGTAAGGCCCCACCGGTCCTATCCAGACACCTGAAGCGACTCTTCAAAACGGCAAAGGTGCGCTTGATAATTGAGCGGCTGGAGGCATGGGCCTCATTGTACCTCCTCTCTGCATGTGTCCGTGGATGATGCACAGGGGTCAGCAGCCAGGCACAACAGCCATATCCTGCATCACCTTCAGACAGAAATGTGGTAAGGTCAATAATGAACTGGTGGTCACACAAGTGCGCACAAGCATCTACGTGCAAAAGGTCAACAGATACACGACGACACAAACAGATGACATCTCATAATGGCACACGGCAGCTGTGCACCAGCGTTTGGGGGTGTGAGATACACGACAGGGGGGTGAGGCAATGAGGGCAGCACACATCAACAGTAACCAGACCAATCACATCACCAACCTCCTGCAGCCCAAACCCACGAGTGGCATCCCTGAACACAGCAGGAGGATACATGGCAGTGCTCCAGGACTGGGACAGAGAATAGCATGCATGCAATAATGTGACAGCCATGGTACAGTGCACACACATATGCTGTCACAGTAACATATACAGTAGGGGTGTACCCAAGATGGATTACACTACAACCAATGCTGACCAACACAGAGCAGACATGTGGGATGCAACGTCGCACCACAATGCCAGCCACATGATGCTACAGACGAGGTCAATGGGGATGGACCCTCCAACACACAGCACAGCAGGAAAATGAATAGGTGAGCCAACCCAGCCCCCCCCCCCCTCCGGTAGCACACACACACACCTTGTAGACAGAGTCAACTAGGAACACACAACCCAGACTGACATATGTACATTGGCGTATGTGTATGAGTCCAGGCTGTGCACAGTAGGTGATGGCAAACAATCTGTGCAACACACCAACATGGGGGACCACACCAAAAGACATGTGCAGTGCAGCAACAGCACCTGGAAACAGTATAACCTGCACATGTACCGGGACACACAAATGAGCAGTGACGCACATATGGCCGACGCGCACAGCTTAGAGGTCATATCCAGCAATGGGACCACGTATGAGAGACATTGGATGGGAAGTGATATGCGACAGCATGACGGATTGTGTCTGTAATGTGGTCTTCAAAAACGTCTGAGGTACAGCATGCCATGTCATGTGTGTCACAGGGGATATGCAGTCAGAAGCCCCGAATGAAACACCGAAGGTGACCGTGTCCCACCTGTGTGAGGTGTAGTGCCCACAGGACACAGAGACAACATGAGCATGTTAGAGATGGCTAATACCCACCCAGGAGGACACAGTCCCCATATTGTGCAGCCTCAAATTGCCGGAATAGTGCTGAGTGTTGCAGGATATGGGAGTCATGGATGGACCCTGGAAACCGGGGAACCACATTCAGAATATGCATACTTGCATCACAAACAACCTGAACATTCAGGGAATGGTAGTGTTTGCGGTTGCAGAACACCACCTCCCTGTCTCTGGGCGGGACCAGGGCAACATGTGTGCAATCAATAGCTCCCATCACGTGTGCTATCGCTGCAATCCACTGGAATGCCTGGCTCAGGGCCCCCCACTGTTGCCCACTGTTAGGTATCGTTATGTAATTCCTAACTCAGACCATGGCCCGCAGTACCTGATGGAGACAACGCGAGAAGGTGGGCCTGCTCATCCCCCCCACTGTGGCCACCGAGGATTGGAAGCAGCCAGAGGCAAAGAAATGTAGGGCAGACAGGAGCTTGACCAATCCCGGTATGGCATGTGACCGGGCAGTCCGAGGCTCAAGGTCAGGTCTCGGATCCTCATAGAGCTCCCTAAAAGCCCCTGTGCTCAGACGGTAGAGGGAGATGACCTGGTCCTCACGAATGTCCAGGAGCAGAGGCCTGGGCCTGTAGAGGCGAGGCAGGCGAGGACATGCCTCAGCACACCTATGGTGCCGTGCTGGACCTATTTTGGCCTGTGGGGCCTCCACAGCTGCAAGTCTGTGTTGCAGTGGGACTGCACCCATGCCCAGTTCCACAGCCCCAAGGACACCATCTCCCTCATCAGGCAACCGCAGCTCATCGAGTCCCAGCAACGCCACCACTGCACAACCCGCATGGTCAGTGTGAGCCATCATGGACAGAGGCCTTGAGCGATGTGGTGAGCTAAATACGTTGTAGGGCGTGGCAACCAATCGGAACCAACATAACACAGCTGCAGATGCAATAACGCACACAATCAACGGACTTGCAAACTGCACAGTACGTACGGAAGCGGAACGACGTAGCGCGTGCAGTAGCACGCGTACTACAACACACCAGTGCACGTTGTGATTGGATCATGCGGAGCGCGTGTAGGAAGGGGAGGGGCACGCTGCATGTCCCCACGTGCATAGTGAATGCACAACATGCGCCTTTACAACGTACACATAGATGCAATGTGTGGGGTACCTATGCGCGGCAGAGAGTGCTGTAGTGAAGGCAGAGCATGATGCGTACAGAAAGTGCAGCGCCGCTGACACTGGTGACACATACAACTGATGGTGCACCACACGTCCCTGCCCCATAACAGTCCCTGGCCACATATCCACAGCTGGGGACGGCCCCGATTGCCCTACATATCCTGCGGCCCACCCCGCCTGGCAGGCCACGTTGGGACAGGTACATATAAGCGGCTGGCCAGGCACACCACACCTAACCTGTGTACCCCCACAGGTGACATACATGCCATGGAGGCGGCTGCGGAGGTGGGGCCCCCAGGTCCCGGACCATGTCCCCTGTCTGAGGCAGGCATGGACATGGAGGTGCCCATGGAGGATGAGGCAGAGCTGGAGCCGGAGGGGGATGCAGCGGTTCACCACCTCCCAGAGGACGGCACGGTGGGAGATGAGGCAGGCGACAGCAATGTCACAGTGGGGGCTGCAGCTGGTGGTGCAGCTGGACCACCATCCCCGGATACAGCATCATGGCCCACACAGGCAGCCATCCAACAGGTAATAGGGGAGATGCATTCCCACTCCGAGGCAGCACATGAGGATGCAGAGGGTGAGTGCCCGATCCGTCTGGCCAGCCATTTCATGTTTACAGGTGAAATGTGCAGCCCATGTCTCACGGCTTCCACCGTGTCTCACCCACAGGCATACAGATGGCATTGCGAGAGATGGCGGTGGGACAGGATCACCTGCAGCGGGAGGTGTGCTGCCAATGGTGGCAGCTGGGCGGTCTCTGCCACGGGATGCGGACACTTAATGAGATGGCAGGGGCAATGGCAGCCAGCATGGCCAGGATGGTGGCCGTGCATGAGGCCATGTTGGCACACATGGTCCAGCCAGTCGCAGCAGCGCCAGTGGCAGAAGCAGCACCCACCCCACGTGGTGCTCGGGGACATGGAAGAAGCGGCAGTGGATGCAGGGGGGGTGTAGGTGGGGGGATCGGTGTGCACAATAAAGGATGTTATCACGGGTGTAACTTGTGGCCATGTGCCCATGCTTTCATCTGAATGGCCCATGTCCCCCTGTCACACAGGTGGCTGCCCTGGGAACATGCCCCATGCCCCTCACCCTTCCCTGCTCAGGGTGTACCCTCACCCAACAGACCCTGCTGGTCACGACCTGGGCCCCCCCTGTCCCCCAACCCCCGCATATATAGCTGTCACCTGGAATGGCCATGTCTGCCGCCATACCCTCCCTTGTGCCCGCCCCCCAGCCCCCCTGGAACACAGTCCTGTCATGCACATCCCACCCTCCCCTGCCACATCTGTGCCACAACCCGCACACAGGTCCCCACCCCAGATGCCCTGTGACCCGCTGATGTGTGTTCACGTCCCCTGCCACTGGCAACTATCCGAGCCATGGCACAGCCCCCACCCCTTGGCGATCCAGCACCACCTACCCTCGCCTCCGCCACCACCCCCGGCATACCCGCCGCCCCTGGGTTCATGTTGGCCCATTCTGTCCCCATGGATAGCCCAGCCAGGCGGGGCATCTGTGGTGGAGCCGCCCCTGTCGATCTGATCCGCCCCATGCTCGTCTGCGACACCGTCACTACCATATCTACACGCACCATACTAAGCAGGACCCATGTCCATCCTGCAGCACCTCTGCTGCTGGCACCCCATGGACATTGTGCGCCGCCTACCGGTCTGTCCCTGCCCCACAGTCGCCGCAGCCACCTCCGTCCCTGCCCTCCGTCCCCACCCTCCACCCCTGGCCCTGCAATGCTGGCCTACCGTACTGTATAAGGGTCCCCTGCTGTAGCCCCCCTCCCCCTCATGGCCCCCCACCAACCTCCCCGGCGACCCCCCCACCCCTCTCCCCGCTCCCCCGTCCCGCACCCAACAGTGGTCCACACCGGGTCACGGCCCCATCTATGCCCTCTGGGGTCTGTGCTCCCAAACACAGGTCCACCTGCACCACTGTCCCTACCCATGCCCACTGATGTCTGGGCCATCCCCTCGACCCATCAACAGCAGACGTTCCCCCCTCACCACCGTGATACTCCCTGGTATCGGTACCCCCTGGGGGACACACAGGGACATGCAAATGCCTGGCAAGCACACCCCACATGCCATGTTGCAAAAGGAGACCCTGGGACGCATTGAACATAGCAACAACAGAGGTGTATTTACAATAGGGGGGGTTACATATGCATGCTGTGTGCTTCCAAGGGCCCTGGCCCTGCCGGCCCCCATGCCACCGGTGTTGTCAGCCCTGGGGCACATGACGCTAGAGGGCGGTGGAGATGTGGGTCCGGCTGCCACTCGCACCCCCTGGGGGGCTGCCATGGCCAGGTGGCTGGTCAGCTGCGCCTTCTGTGGTATGTCACACAGTATGCGCAGCTGGTCAGCCACCATGCCCATGGTCACTGCCATCTGGCCCACAGCTTGGCAATGCTCCCGCATGGCATATGCCTGTGCCTGCATCACCGAAGCCATGTGGAGGCAGCACATGCACCAACACAGACACACACCGCCCCTTGTCTGTGTGGCTGCATGTGTTGCCTGCCGTCCTGTGCTGATGTATGCAGGCTCTGCGCCCTGACACCAGTGCTGTGGGGCAGATGGCAGGGGCCCCCAGTGCCCTGTGATGGCGTGTGCTGCTGTCAGCTGGCCACGCCTCCATGGCCGCCCCCCACCCCCACACTCATCTCCTCCCCACCCTCCCACCCCTGCCTCACCCCCTCCCCTCCCCATGCCCCCTCCCCACTCCACGACACCCCCTCCCCACCCCTCCTCCTCCCCTCCACTCCCCGCCTACCCCCCTGGGCCCGCACCAGTCCAGAGTGTCTGAATGGCACGGGCCACTGTCACATCTGCCTGGTACCCCTCTGCACCCCGCAGTGGGGGTACATCCCTGCTCCTCAGATGTACGCCCCAGACCACCCACAGTGGGCATATGTACCATCTCCCCCTGCCCACCTGGCGGGCAGCCATGCCTCAGTGTACCATGTCCCCGCTCTTGCCTCTGTGACCCATACCCCTGTCCCTCCACTTGGGGTCCACCTTTCCCCCCCCCCCCCGCGGCCAGCCAGGGGGACCAGCACATCTGCTCCCCATTCAGATCCCCATAACCATATCCGCCCCATCCCCTGTGGCCCGTGTGGGACCGGCACTGCTACTGCTCGGCACCTCCACCCTCCTTGCCCCCTTGCTCCCCCACCCCCATGCCTACGTGCATTGTTGTGCCCCCTCTGTGGTGTCCCACCACGCACCATTGTTTGTACCCCTGCCACCAATATCACACCTGACCTTGCCCATCTCTCTCTTGTCCATCATGGTGTCCATGGCAGCCCCCACCCCCAGCATCTGCAGACCTCCGTACTGCCATATGTTACCGCACAGCCAGATACTACATGCTTTTCGCAGTGCATGGGGGAATGGGTGTACACAGCCAGGCACATGGCCATGGCACACCGACCCATTGGCATGCCATGCCCCCTACATGCCACACATGGCAGGGGGACGTGTGCTCTGTCCGTGTGACATCAGGTGCATAGCTGGGCTGTGTGGCACCCATGCCATGCGCCGCGCCATGTGTGCAATGTTAGCATATGCCTGCCACCATGGGTCTGGCCATGGCGGCCCAATGCTACCCCCCTGTGCCTGTGGTGATGCATCTATCGGCGCCCATAGCCATACAGTGTCTACCATGTTTGGGTGCGGTGACATGCACTCACGCACACACCGGCATGCATACGACTGACATTCTCACCTCTCTGCCATGTTGCTAGATGGGACACTGGACCAGCATGTGTTTGTTTAACATATGTACATATTTATTAACAGGTTTGTCATGCCATTCATTTGTGTTCCATCTCCCGCTCCTGGTGGCAATGGCAGTCCTGGGGCACAGGCTGGCACAGGGCAGGGGTCACATGTGTGGCTGCTCCTCACACCCCTGGGGGCCTCCTGGATGGCCAGCTGTGCTTGCCTCGCCCCTCTCCCACACCATGCGCAGCTTGTCATCCACCATGGATAGGGCCACCAGCAGCTGCCCCAGAACGTGTGTGTGCTCCCGCTGTGCGTAGGGCTGGGCACACACCGCAGCAACCAGGCATAGGCCACACAAGCAGCCACACAGACATACATCCCCCCTTGTCTGTGTGCCTGCATATATGGCACGTCTGCCTGCGGCGCTGGGTGGCAGGCCCTCGTCCAGTCGGGGGACAGCACTGGCACCATGGCGCAGGTGGCCAGGGCTCCCAGTGCCCTGTGGCAGCCTGTGCCGCTTGGGACTACCCATCCCCTCTCACCCCCCTCCCCCTCTGCCTCTGCCCCATCAGCACCAGGATGGATGACAGGGCTCTGCAAGGAGGCCTGGGGCATCCTGGGGCTAAGACAGCCCTGTGATACTAAACCAGGGGCAGGTTCCTCAGCACCAAGATGGATAACAGGGCTCTTTGATGGGGCCTGGGGCATCCTGGGGCTACGGCAGCCCTGTGATACTAAACCAGGAGCAGGTACCTCAGCACCAGGATGGATAACAGGGCACGGCAAGGAGGCCTGGGGCATCCTGGGGCTAATACAGCCCTGTGAAACTCAACCAGGGGCAGATAGCTCAGCACCAGGATGGATAACAGGGCTCTGCAAGGAGGCCTGGGGAATCCTGTGGCTAAGACAGCCCTGTGAACCTTAACCAGGGGCAGATAGCTCAGCACCAGGATGGATAATATGGCTCTGCAAGGAGGCCTGGGGCATCCTGGGGCTACGACAGCCCTGTGAAACTCAACCAGGAGTAGGTACCTCAGCACCAGGATGGATGACAGGGCTCTTTGATGAGCCCTGGGGCATCCTGGGGCTAAGACAGCCCTGTGATACTAAACCAGGGGCAGGTTCCTCATCACCAGGATGGATAATGTGGCTCTTTGATGGGGTCTGCGGTATTCTGGGGCTAAGACAGCCCTGTGAAACTCAACCAGGAGCAGGTATCTCAGCACCATGATGGCTAACAGGGCTCTGCAAGGAGGCCTGGGGCATCCTAGGGCTGACAGCCCTGTGAACCTTAACCAGGGGCAGATAGGTCAGCACCAGGATGGATAACAGGATTCTGCAAGGAGGCCTGGGGTATCCTGGGGCTACGACAGCCCTGTGAAACTCAACCAGGAGCAGGTACCTCAGCACCAGGATGGATGACAGGGCTCTTTGATGAAATCTGGGGCATCCTGGAGCTAAGACAGCCCTGTGATACTAAACTAGGGTCAGGTTCCTCAGCACCAGGATGGATAGCGTGGCTCTTTGATGGGGCCTGGGGCATCCTGGGGCTAAGACGGCCCTGTGAAACTCAACCAGGAGCAGGTACCTCAGCACCAGGATGGATAACAGGACTCTGCAAGGAGGCTTGGGGCACTCTGGGGCTACGACAGCCCTGTGAACCTTAACCAGGGGCAGATAGCTCAGCACCAGGATGGATAACAGGGTTCTGCAAGGAGGCCTGGGGCATCCTGAGGCTAAGACAGCCCTGTGAAACTCAACCAGGAGCAGGTACCTCAGCACCAGGATGGATGACAGGGCTCTTCGATGAGCCCTGGGGCATCCTGGAGCTAAAGGACGCCCTGTGATACGTTAACAGGTGAAGGTACCATAGCACCAGGATGGCTAACAGCGCTCTGCAAGGAGGCCTGGAGTATCCTAGGGCTAAGACAGCCCTGTGATACTAAACCAGGGGCAGATAGCTCAGCACCAGGATGGATAACAGGGCTCTGCAAGGAGGCCTGGGGCATCCTGGGGCTACGACAGCCCTGTGAAACTCAACCAGGAGCAGGTACCTCAGCACCAGGATGGCTAACAGATCTCTGCATTGAGACCTGGGGCATCCTGAGGCTGAGGGAGCCCTGTGAAAGTAAGCCTGAGGTTGAGGGAGCCCTGTGAAAGTAAACCTGAGGCAGGTACCTCGGCACCAGGAAGGGTAACAGGGCTCTGTAATGTGGCCCTAGGCATCCTGGTGATGGGGCATATTTGTGAGCCTGTAGAAGGGACAGGTACCTCAGCACCTGGTTGATTCAGTCACCTTTCTTGGCCATTCTCACATCTCTTGGGAGACAATGTTCGGACGGGATATTCCTATCATATGGTATATCAAACGTGATCAGAGCAGGCGGCAGATCACTGTTAGCTGCTATTGCATATGGTGGCTACAGTTTCCTGATATATACCACATCATAGTCCAGACGCGGGATGTGGTTTAATTACTTTGAGTAAGCCTTCAAAGGGTTGACAGACCTCTGTGATGCTGGCTGGTGCATCCTGCAGATGGGGCAGACCTGCACACATCAGCCATGAGGCCTACCATTATCCCTGATTGCCGCACATACACATCCTATTCCATTGCTGTGCATGTCTGATATGTCTGTTGGTTGCAGGATATTGGTTTGCACTGCTAGGTTAGTGTGCCTGTCCCCATGCACTTACCTCATGTGGGTAGTCTGCAGCGCGATTGTAGCACCTGGTGAGGTGCACCCATGACCTCCTCACCCTGTTGAGGTTTTGCCTGCGGGATGAGCCAGGAAACAGGCGCTCCTGGCGCAGACAGATGAGCTCCGCCAGCAGGTACAGGTCTGCATCTGTGAACGCAGACTTCCTTGACCTGGCAGCCATGTTGTCTGCTATGTGCTCAACGCTCCGATGACGCAGTGATGGTGCAGCTGCGCACTGCATACCCACGCATGTGTCCCCCGCATGTACTGCCATGCATCCGCCGCACATGCGCACCCCCGCACGTACACACGTTGGAGACATTTTTGGCATTTGTTGGTTTCAGGCATTCTGTAATGTATCTCGTCACGGCTGTTATTTGTGGGTGGGACGTGCCAGATTCGCATCCTTTTGCCATTGTTGTATCCTCTTCCGTCATTTGATGTTGACATTACACCCTTTCCAGACATATTGCAAAACCCCGGCCTCATTATGGCACTGTAGCACACTCCTTTGGCAACAGGGGTGGGGGGGGGGGCTTGACGATGCAGGAATTGCCAGGGTGTTTTTTCTATAGATATAATATAGATAAATATGCTGGATTCTGCAGTCACATGTGGCTCTCTGAAATCAGACACCGCCCAGATCTGTGCATACCCAGTGTTAAGGTCCGACTGCCATGGACACCTGTTGGTAGAGCAGGGAGGTGTCTGGACATGCATGGGAGTTTATGTCACACTGACCCCCTACTGATCAGGGTGGTATACACTATATGCCCCTCCCCACTCATGGGGCGGGGGGGAAGCAGGGGAACTGGTGCCAGCTGGTGTCTGGGCACAGGGGATTGCCTATGGGCGCAGCAAACCCAGACATGATGGGAGAGGATAGCCCTCCCGGGCTGGTGTGTATGACCCATACCTGTGACTGGGCCATTGGCAGATGGGCAATACTGTGTTTCTTTGCCTGTAAGTCCTAACTTGCCACAGCCTGCCATGCACCAGCGGACTACACTGTCATTCTGCACCTGCAGCAGCATACAGTGTGTTGTAACCATGCACTGACTACCTCCAAACAGTCCACTGGCCACTCCCTGGGACATGCTCACAGAGGAAACATGTGCACCCAACCGTAAGGTATGCAGCGCACACACACACGCACACACACAGCGCACGCACACACACATGCACACACACAGCGCATGCACGCATGCACACACACACAGAAACACACCGGTATGTGGGTGATTAGGCCCCAGAACAGGGATCACACAGCTGTCACTGATGAGAGCTAGCATAGAGCACTATGGGGTATCCTGGACATGCCATGGTCACTGCTGGGTCAGGGCGAGACTGACCTTCCAGCATGACATGCTGTAGCCACCCTGTACATGCAGGTGGTGTTCACACACTGGTGTGTTCCAGCCATTGTCCTACTCCATGTGCAGATGCAGCCTGGCCACCTCGCCCTCTCTGGGACATACCCACAATACCTTGCTCCTCATTATCCACATTTGCAGGGTAACGCTTTCAATAGTTGGACAATGTGGGCCCAGAGCCTTGTGGGCAGCCACAGAGACCAATGGTTCGACATACACACACACTCCTACTGTAGCACTGTGCAGTTTTCATGGTGTTTGGCAGGCCTGCCCACCACACCGCAGACATTTTTGAACTGTGCAGGGGGTGATGGTACCTGCAACTCCGGCCTAGACCCAACAGCCTTACTCTACCTGCGGTTTTGGATGGTGGTACCTGTGTAAGTGGGCTTTGTACCAGTGTTGTCTGCTGCTGTGGGGATTGCACTCTTGGATGTTGTATCTACCTCGTAGGGTAAAATGTGGTGATGTGCTCTGCAGAGTCTGCATCTGTGACCTGACTCTGTGCCCCTCTGCTCTGGGACACACTCACTGTGTGTACTACATCTCAGTGCTGCCACTGATGCACAACAGTCCATGGGGCTACCTTTACTTCTCCTCAGCCAGACCTTTGCTGTTTTTATGTTGTATGTCCATGTTTGGATAAGATGTGGTGATGTGCTCTGTGGGGTCCGCAGCTGTGACAGGATCCTGTGACCTTCTGCTCCAGGTTATATTGGCTGTGTGTACTGCACCACAGTGTTGCCACAGGGACACAGAGGTCCATAGGCTACCTTTACTTTTCCTCCCTCAGACCTTTGCTGTTTTTCTGTTGTATGTACATAGTCAGGTAAAATAGTGGGATGTGCTCTGTCGGATCCGCAACTTGGACATGAACCTGTGACCTTCTGCTCTTTGTTACTCTGGCTGTGTGTACTGCACCACTGTGTTGTCACAGGGACACAGCAGCCTCTGGGTCTACTTTCATGTCTCCTCAGCCAGGCCTTTTCTGTTGCACTGCGCACCACGTACTGGTACAGGGCATGGCCTGGGTCCACTGCAGGTGGGTGGCACTGCTTCCTCCACACAGACACCCCCACCCTGGCCTGATGCCATGCCCATATGCTGTTGGTGCTGGGGGTGCACTGTCCCAGGCCATCCAGCATGCCGGTAGGCGGCTGCTTCTGGTGTAGGTTCCAGGGTGGGATGGCCTCCCCCGGGCACTGCCTGTCAATGTTATGTGCCCTGTGGGGTACCTTCTGGGTAATGTCCCCTGGATGGAGCACTGTGGGACACAGACACATGGGCATGTCAGACCTTGGTCAAGTTGCTGTCTTGCTGATTTCCCTTTTCTGCGTTCATATGTGTCACCTTGGCGACAGCCTAGTCCGCCCTGTACCCCAGCCGAGACCACCGCACGTACTGCCTGTGGCCCCCTATGCCCCAGTTGCACCCTTGCCATAGTGGCCTTTCATACCTGAGCACTATGCTATTGCTGCACATGTGGCAATACTATCACCTTTAAATGGTCTCTCTGCCTTTGCTACACATTGCTGACCTAAATGGTTTCTCTCTCCTGCAAATGTGCCTCTAACGCCAGGTTTTCAGTTGCATTAGGATTCAGCCCTTAATTTCTCCGCATTAGTGTGAAAGGGTCCTCTCCCTGCCCATTGACCCCTTCTCTCCGCCCTCTCTCCACCCTTTTCTGCACTTACCGCGGCCGGGAACGTTAAGGTGCCTTAACATTACAGAATGTAACGTTAATGCATGTTAACGTTACATAACGCACCTTAACGTAGCCGCTGCTACGTTACCACAGTTTAGTAAACATACCCCGTAGTTTCTGTCGACCACAAAATAAAGACATCCCTAATAATGACGGCAACAGTTTCAGCACATTTTTAATTAGTCTGTCACTATAGCAATGAACATAGCTCTTCTGCCATACTTTTTTTTTTGTTTTTGTCTTCTCTTATAATAATTAATCTGAGATGTCTGAGAAGTAATGAATACGCACCACCAGAACCCTGGAGAAAAGAAATACAGAGATGTCTATTAAGTCCGGTTATAGTGAAAATCAGCTACACTGATTTGTTTCTAGAGCCAGAATGCAGAAATAATTAGGCTAAAATATGTCACCAATTCAAAAAGAAAAAGTGAGAGAATTGCAGTTTAATTTCTTAACTGAAACTGCAACTACTGGGGGGCGCTATCAACTTACAAGGAAAACAGTGACAGTGTTACTTTTGTAATTATTGCTCTGACTACAGAGGCAAAGATACAAAGAAGAATACTATTCTTATTCTAATGTATTTATCTATTAACAGCATTTCTATACTGCTTTATCCTAAAGTCAAAGCAGTTCACAGCAAACGGAACAGTATACATAGAACAGGATATTAAACTTGGAGAAAACTTGAAAGAGATTATAGGTAGAAATGGAAATAGAGGGAAAGGGGTTAGGGCAGGGTAGATGAGGCGGAGGGAGCAGTGAACAGAGGTATACTCGTATAGGCAGAGATAATATGCTATGTTACATCTTCAGAGAAGCATATTGAAAATAAATATGTCTTTAAAGCCTTTCTAAATGAAAGCAGGTCCTTTATGGCCCAGAGCTTGTCTTGAATTGAGTTTCAGAGCAAAGGTGCATACAATGAGAAAGCTCTGCTGGACATAGTGGCATTGGATTTAGTAGAGTGTTGGTACATGTAAGGTGTTTTGAGATCCAGTTTGCCTGGAACAGTTGTCCCTGGTCTCATGTATTAATGTTTGGAGGTAAGTGGGTGAAAGTTTGTTAATGGCGTTCAAGATGGTGAGGATAGCTTTGAATCTCGTATGCTCAATGATAGGCAGCCAATGTAGCTCTTTAAGAATTGGAGTTATATGTTCAGTTATAGATATGTGCTGGTGTGTTACGAGCTAATTAAAGTGGGTGAATTGCTGACTTCAGTAATCCTTGAAAGATGATGTTACAGTAGTCTATATGCAGTAAGATAAGGGCCTGAAGATCTGTATGAAAGTCTTGGATAGTTACAGAGGCTTGAGAAGCTGTATAGTCTTAAGCTTAAAGAGATGCTCCTGGCGGTGTTTTTGATTTGTGTAGAAAATGTCAGATACTGATCAATGATAACACCCAGGTAATGCACCTCTGAATTAGTGTACCATTCAGGTTTATGGCGTCTGGAGGGGTGAAGGTGATGTCTCTGCTGATAAAAAGGACTTCAGTCTTTTTAAGGTTTATAGTCATGTTTTGGGCGGTGAGCCATGCATTGATGTTGGTGAAGCAGTTGACTATCTTGATGTCAGGATTGAGTATATTGATTGGTGCATAGAACATGACATCATCAGCATATATGTGGTAGTGAACATTGAGTGCTTGTATGATTGAGCAGAGCGGTTGAATAAAGGTGTTAAATAATAAAGTTGAGTGGGCTGATCCTTGGAACTCCTTGATTTTGTGTAACTGGCTTTGATGTTGTTGAATCTTATTTCACCTAAGTTGATAGCTTGACAAGTAGGATTTGAAACATTTTAAAGGGGTCTCAGTTAGACCAGTTGCTTACAGTCTTTTGATGACTAGTGAATGAGATATAGAATCAAATGCAGCCTTAATGTCAAGAAAAATGAGTAAGTATCCTGAGTTTGGCTGTTATAAGTTTATCAAGGAGTGCAGTCATCAGTGTTTCAACTCCATGGTGAGGTAAAAATCTGTATTGTTGAGAGCCAAGGGGAGAGTGTTCATTGATATGATCTTGTAGTTGTTGGAGTATAATTTTTCTAATTTCTTAATTATGAAGGGAAGACTAGCTATAGGTCTGTATGATGTTGCTTGGTTGATATCGTTATTGGTTCCTTTAAGTATTGGTCAAATATTTATTTATTTATTTATATTCTCTTATATACCGCGCTATTCAGCATCAGTGCGGTTTACATTGAACAAACTGAAATTACATTGAACAGGGCATTATAACTTGGAGAGAACTATTTTACAGGGAACATGGGCTATGGAGGGTTAAGTAGCTTGCCCAAGACCACAAGGAGCACCTGTGAGACTAGAAACCCCAGTCCTTCCGGCCCAAGGTTGCTGTCCTCTAGTGGGATTTGAACCCCCGACCTTCCGGCCTGAAGTACCTTGCCCCAACCACTAGGCCACTCCTCCAATATATGCCATCTTAAGTTCAGGTGGTAGGTATCCTTGTTGAAGAGAAAGCTGAATGATTTTGTAGATTATTGGTGCAAGCTCTTGTCTAGAGATTTTAATTAGGCTAACTTGGCACTGGTCAAGGGGGGATGCGGATGTGGTAGTAATAATATCTTCCATGTAATTAGTTGTGATAGATGAGAATGTCCTCCATGTATATAGCAGTCTTGAAGGTTCTTGAAGTGAATGGTCGACAATGGAGCATGCGTAATTATTGATGGGGGAGGTTAGAGTTTGAAAGTAGTTGGTCATGACCCGTGGAGTTAGGCTTGCTCCTTCTACTTGAATAGAGCTATCCTTTGTAAGGGATTTGACAGTTTCAAAGAGTCTAATGTTTTTGACTTGTTCAGTGTAGTGGAAGCAATATTGAGATCACCGAGGAGAGTGAAGTAATTGGTTTGTGAATAATGCTTACAAACAGTCTCTAGAAGTGTACTTAGGTGATCAAGACTTGAGTCACATGATCTGTAAGCAAGTAGAATGGTCACATTGCCATTTGTTATAGATATTATAACTAGTCCTCTGTCAGAGGTCTTTGAGAGAGTGTGGAAGTTGAGGTGCTTCTTGGCAAGAATAAATACACCCCCTCCTAGGCGCTGCAAATGTGGTGAGTGGAAGAGGTTGTAATCATGCGGGATTAGTTGATTCAGTTAATACATTATCTGTCTCACTAAACCAAGACTCAGTGACACATAAAAGGTCTATGTTATTGTCTAGAAAAATGTCTGTGGGAAGTTGGATTTTATGCCGTACTGATCTGGCATTAAGTAGAGTGATTTTCAGGTGAGAGGTACAGTTAATGTGCTTGCATGAGGGTAATGTAGGTATCTGTGCTTTGGTTTTGATTTGTATGATGTGATGAGTTGGCCTGGGTTTTCTTTTGTGATAGACAAAAGGTATAGCAATGAGTGTGTATGAATGAGTAAAGAGTGGGGATATCAGAGTGAGTGATGGGGCTGCAGAGGTGGCTAGGATCGCAGTGAGATAGAAAGTGAGAAGGACAACAAGGGGACATAGGATGAAGGTGAAAGGAAGTAGACTCAGGAGTAATTTGTGGAAATATTTCTTTACAGAAAGAGTGGTAGATGTGTGGAATAGTCTCCCAGTGGAGGTAGTAGAGACAAAGGGCCCAATTTTGATCTGGGCAGTGCTGAGCGCCACGTCGGCGCATAGCCCATCTCCTCCCACCTAACCCAGATTTTCCATGCCAGGGCCATATGTGCCTATCTTTAAGGCATAGAGCGCTAACTGTGTAGCACTGAAAATCATGGTAGCACCATGGCCCACCTCCGCACTGCCCGGAGCTCCCCAGTGTTAACCACATAGCATCGGGGCGTGTAAGGGACAAACCAGGGAATTTTCAAGGGCACTACCTGTGTAGGTGGCTTCGAAAATTCCATATTAAGGCATTTACATGGGTAACTAGGGCAGTTACCCATATAAATGCCTTTGAAAATTGGGCCCAAAGACTATTTCTGAATTCAAGAAAGCATGAGACAAACACAGACGATTGCTAAAGGAAAGAAAAAGGACTGTAAAGCTTGGTAGCTGATATGGAAGGGCAGACTGGACAAGTAATATGGTCTTTATCTGCTGTCATGTTTCTATGTTTCCATAAAAGTAGAGGGAATGAATGTTGGTGGAAGAGTGGTCAAGAAGGCACATATTTTCACATGTGGTGGGAATGTCCAGACGTTTATAGATTTTGGAGTGATTGTATTAATATGGATGAGATTAAGGATCATCAGATATCCAGATACCTAAAAGGTTTGTTATTACATACTTCTGATATTGCTAAGCAGTGTTGTGAGCTGTATATATTTCATAGTAACAGTCAGAGGGGAACTAGTGACAAACTGGAGACAAATCTGGTTATCAAATAGCAAAGGCTTTTGTGAGAGTTTAGACAACTGTTACAGCCTCAACAAACTGACTGCCTTAAAGCAGAGTTGGCAAGTTACCTAGTTTCAGCAATGAGATTTTATGGCAGTTCTGTTTTTAAATTTGTTTTGCAATGCAGTATGGTATTTGTAGTTCCTGCTTTTACCCATTAGAATCAGTGCAGCAGGTCCTATAATACAACATGATGAGATTGTCAGAAATCCAGGACTGGCTTAAAATTTCACTCCTGGAACTAGGTAACACAGCATCTCTGTAAAACAGAGGGACAGGGTGAAAGCCTAATGGGAAAAGTGCTGGAGATAATCGCAAAACAAAAGTGGGCTTTGTAAGAAGGAGGTAGTTAATGATTGAGGGTATATAATCTTAGCAGACCTTTCACCATCTTTGGAAAGGATGAAAGGAGAGGAAGAAGGGGGGAGGGGATGTTTGCCATTTGTTATAAAGGGGGGTATTGGAAGTTGAAGGAAAGGAGGGTTTTATTGTACCCTATGTAGATATGTTTATGTTTTAGAGTTCTCTTGTAAAGTGCAATATGAATAAAAAATTTAAATGGAAAATTAACCCGTGAGTCTGATTCGCCATAGCATATTTTCTCACATTTCCAATTAGTGTTAGATATATTGCGTAAATAGATCTAGCTTTGTTATGTACATTGGGTGAAGGCTTTGTGATGAATCCATTTATCTTAATGGACATAATTTCTAACTACTCCACTTTATAAAATCGTATTCTGGGGGCAAGATGGCGGCAGGAACCTAACCGTCGACAGCTGTTCCACGTTAGCTCCGTGTTTTTGCTCTGGCGGTGAGTTCTGCTCTGTTGAGTATGGGGCGGAGGAAAAGGAAGCAAGCGGGCTTTCCCGGAGCTCTACCGCAAGCTTCTATCTCTGGCCAGAGAACTCTGGAGTATTGTGGATTTGCGGCTGCTGGGTCAGTAGTGGCGTCTTCGCCAGCACGGCAGGAGGAGTTGGTGTCCATGCTGGGCGCATCAGGAGTGAATTTGTCTCCGGATCAGCAGGCACCCCTGACACAACCTGTAAGTGTTTCATCTCCGGACGGCATTTGTTTTTTCTTGTCGCCTGGTCTCTGGGTGAGCACTTCGTTGCCTGGTGGTGAGGGGCAAGTGCTGCAATGGTCGGCCCTAGTCTCCAGAGGGGAGAGTCAGCCAGAGGGATGTGATGTGGATGATCCGTCTCCTCGTGTGGTGGCCCCATGGCTGTCAGAGCCTGGAGGAGGGCTGATGTCAGTGAGTCGGGTGTTGGAAAAGCCAACGGTGATTACATTGGAAGCGCTGTGGGACGCTATCTCTGCTTTAACTACTACTCTTTCAACATTTTTGGGCTCTGTAAGTACTGAGATATCTGTTATGAAATTGGAGGCGACTAAGAACCAGGAGTTGCAAGCGGGTTCCTTGTTACAGGTAAAGGAAGATATTGGTCATCTTAAGGTGGAGCATATGGCTCTCATGAAAGAAAGGGCAGTGCTGACACGAAAAACTGAGCACCTTGAAAATCTTGCCCAACGGAATAATCTTCGTCTCTTAAACTTTCCAAGGTCTCCACTCATATCCCCGTTGGAAATGGTGCGGAAATATCTGAGAGAGGTGCTCAAGATTCCAACTGAGCATTTACCCCCACTTACTAGGGCACAATATTTGTTGGTCAACACCTCTGAAGCACGGGGGAGAAATTTGGAGACTTCAGTGAGTGGAATTGAGGACCTGACAGGATTCCTGGAAAGTTCTTTAGACGTGGTTACAGAAAGAACTACTATGCTTGTGACTCTGGCTCTTGGAGGCCGACAAAGCATTGATTCTTCGGGTTTTTTCAAAAATATTAATGAGAAGTTCTTAGGTTCAAATGTTCGCATATTTCCTGATTTCTCTCGAGTAACCCAATTAAGGAGGAAGGATTTCCTGGCTTATCGTGCCAGGACCATCTCCTTAAGTGCTACCTTTGTGTTAAAGTATCCGTCTAGTATATTTCCTATCAAGGGAAGAATTTCCTTTTTTTTTTAACCTAAGCAGCTCTTAGAATTTATATGTGCAAGGGAAGAGCTTGGGGTGGAGGTTGGTCCCATTACGGCTGACGCATAAGTCTTATCCTGCTTATGATTAGTATTTTCTTTTTCCTTAGGCCCTGTTTTGCTCTCGAGAAGGATTGTAAATCATGGTCAATGGTTGATTTCCTTTAGCCCCTAACTTTAATTGTGGACTAAATTTTGGGATAGGATGTATTACTTTGAATATGTATGTTAATATATTTGATATGTTGTGGAGTTCCCACATTTTCTTATTTTCATACATGTAAATACCTGAGTGTTATTATAAATGCCAATAAAGATTATAAATCTAAAATCATATTCTGATTTTGAAAACAACAAAAGTGCAAACCCAGCCTGAAAAAAAATAGAGCAAAATTTTGTAAGCAATGGCATGATACTTGTCCAAAGATATTAAAGCAATGCAGAAAAACAAACTATGATGTCACTTGCTATTCAGCCATTTATTCCATTAATACAATTGCATTACTAATAGAAGACAAGCTAGATATAGTTTAGGCAATGCTTAAAGCCAGAAGTAACAGCAATTGACTTTTTGACCTGCCAGGCCCAACTGCAGAAGGTTGCCATTACATGTCCACTGATGTGACATATTTACCAGAGCAAAACAGACACCACCACATGAATGTTAAATAAATGACTGGAGTGACAGCAGCAGCTGGAAGCCAGTCCCAGTCCCTAAACAACAGTGCTTCTCAAGTCTCAAGAATATCTTGACACAGCTGCACCAGCACTTGTAAAAAAAAAAATTAACATGTCATTCAAAACTGTAGGAAGATAAGTCTATCCTAAGAAATTTGAAACCAATTGACAAATCCAAAGGAAAATACTCAGAAGGTTGTTGGAAATGCATTATGTCAGCACAGCATAGAGATCTTTTGTAGAATGAAGCTGCTAGTTATTAAACTGCAATAAGATATCACATTGTACCACAGTGATATTTACCATGTAAGTCCCTAACCCTCAACTTATGCAAAAACAGTGAACCAAAGACAGGACCAGTGTCATTTAAAGGGGCCAGTAGGAGGAGCTGAAACTTATAATTATCCTCCCACCCCCAACACTCTCTCTCTGCAACAAGGTAGACATCATTGAAGGTGCTGATAATATGAAGAGGGATCTAGCAAAGCCTGCAGAACAGTCTCAAATTTGGTAGCACAGTTTAATGCCAAAAAAACCCCAAGATCATGCATTTGGACTGCAAAGTCCCAAGGGAGCAGTACCGTGTAAGAAAAGAATTACTTTAATGCACAAAAGAAGACGGGGACCTGTGGGATCTGTGGGTGATCATATCAGATAATCTTAAAGTGGCAAAACATTAGAAAAGAGGGATTCTTGGGTGCATAGGGAGCGGAATGGCCAGCAGGTTAAAGGGGTAATAGTTTCTTTGTACATGCCTCTACCACAGGGGTTCTCAACCCAGTCCTTAGGACATACCTAGTCAGTCACGTTTTGTGGATAACCACAATGAATATACATGAGACAGATTTGCATGCATCCACTTCCTCCCTTCTCTATTTCTGTAGATAACACTATACTTCTCCATTTCCTCAACTCACAATCCTGGGTGTCATCTTTGACTCTACTCTCTATCTTTCTCTGCATACATTCAACGGATAGAGTAGCTAAAACCTATTGGGCTCTATCATGATCAGGGCACGTCTCGCCCATCTGGATGTCCAGAATCTGGATGGGCCAGATCTGCACCCGATTCTGATCCCACGGGGGCAAGACGTTCTCTAAGGGATCAGAATTGGGTGTAACTGGCCCGGATGGGCAGGACGTGCCCTGATTCCGAGCTGCTGCACATCTGGCCTGTTCCCTGTACAACCCAACTACGGCTCCTGCCTGGAGCCTTGGTGCCGTGGCGTCCCATAATCTGCATCACTGAGACCTGGCTTAATGACTCAGACCAGGTCATCCTGAACCAAGTCACTCCATTAGACCTCTCGGCATTCCACTGCATCAGAGCACACAAGAGAGGAGGAGGAACCCTGACATTGGCCAGAAAAGACTACAGATTTAAATTGATATCTATCAGTAACTCAACCGAGTCCAGCACAATCAACATATCTAATAAGTACCTCAGCATCTGCCTCACCTACAGGTCCCCTAGTGCCTCAATGGAACATCTTTCCATGGTTCTTGAATCAATATGCACACATAGTAGTCAGCACAAACCTCTCATTGCACTAGGAGACTATAACCTAACCTCCACACCTACTAAAAAAGCTACAGCGTTCCTTAAGGCCATGGAATCACTAAACTATTGCCAAACAATTGACGCACTGACACACCAGCATAGTACCACTCCAGACCTTGTCTTTATTCCAATAAAACTGGCAGAACTGGGACAAGTTACAACTCCAACAATCACCCCAGTCCCATGGTCAGACTATCATGTAATTGCCTTCTTGATCCTGAATAACCATGCTCGCCACACCGAGGAAGAGAGCAAAACCAGATGATTCAGAGCATACAACAAAGATGTTTTCCTAAAGGAAGTAATTCCACAACTCCAACAAGAGTGTGACAGCCTCGACAAAACCATAGAAAAATGGAACCTCATAATATTTGAGGCCGCATCAGCTCCAAGCAGAGAGGGACTGCACGTGCACAGGAGATCCAGTGCTCCCTGGTATTCAAAAAATATCAGGGATGCAAAATGTGTACTCAGAAAACTGGAAAGGAAATGGAGGCGTGACAAGTCATATGACTCTATGGTCCAATACAGATCCAAACAATTGGAATACAACAACCTGATCAATGAGCGCAAGCAACAACACCATACCAACCTAATCATGAGATCAGCTAACAAACTAAAGGAACTATTTAACATTGTGCAGAAACTCACCAAAGACGCTTCTCAGCACTGCACCCACCACTTGGACCCACAAGAATTTGCAAATTACATAAAAACAAAGAATTCCAACCAATCACCCCTCTCTCCCCGGCATACAACCTGAAAATGACGGAGCCTCAGCAAACCTGGGAAGACTTTAGCATATCCTCAGCACAGCAAATAGATGACATCGTGAATGCCCTTAATACAACAACCTCACCATCTGACCCATGCCCAGTGGCGTGGATCAAAGCCACTAGAGGCCAACTAACCCAGTACCTCCACAAAATCGTTAAAGAATCCCTCCAGCAAGGACATATGCCGCGATCCCTCAAGCAAGCCACGAAACATCCGATCCTCAAGAGCGCCATGCTAAGCCCTTCTGATCCAAAATCCTACTGCCCCATCTCTAGTCTTCCATTCCTTACAAAAATCATCAAAAAGGCCGTACAAAGACAACTACAAGATTACATAGATTTGAATGCTCCACTTGACATCCACCAGCATGGCTTTAAACCTCAGCACAATGTGGAAACTCTGCTTACCTCCCTCTTCGACAATCTCCTAAAAGGCTTAGTTGACATAAAGAACGGATTCCTGCTAATGTTCATAGACATCTCAGCGGCATTTGACACAGTGTCCCACACCATATTGCTACAACACCTGTAGAAGATCGGAATATGTAAAAATACCCTAAAATGGTTTTCCTCCTACCTGAGTGATCGGACGCAACAAGTCAGATGTGCTCAAAAGAAATCACTGCAGTTCCCTGTTACGCAAGGAATGCCACAAGGTTCAGCACGCTCATCTATACTCTTTAATATATACATTCAACCCATATGCAACATCATCAAATGCCACAAAATACATTACCACCTTTACGCTGACGATATCATGGTATATTCCCCAATCAACCTACAATCACCTGACATGACATCAATGACAAGCTGCCTTGAAGACATGAACTCCTGGCTCACCAATAGCAACCTGACAGTCAACTTTGATAAAACAGAGGCTATGTTCATCACTAGAGATTCTACATTCAACCCACCCCAGGCAATCAATATTCTAAGCAAGAAAATAGCAATAAAGGATGAAGTGAGGTACCTGGGCATTACCCTGGACAAAGCTCTTAACCTACAATCTCACATTAGCAAAACTGCAGCAAAAGCCTACCACCGATTGCGGATCATCAGAAAACTCAAGCCAATCCTCAACCAAGACCACTTCCGCACAGTTTGCCAATCAGTCATCACCCCACTTCTAGACTATGGAAACTCATTATATCAAGGCCTCCCCCAGCAGACTATTCACCCACTATAAATGGTGCAGAATACTGCAGCACGTGTCATCACAGGTACTTCAAAATCTGAACACATCACACATGTCCTATGAAAGCTACACTGGCTTCCAATAATCGCAAGGGAAAAATTCAAGATGATCCTAAACATATTCAAAATCTTCCACCACCGCTTGGCAGATGCGCTCCAGAATATAATAATCAAGGATGTCAATAATAGGCCTAGGAGAGCCAATAATGGTAACAGACTCAGCACACCCACAGGTTATCACAAGACGAAGTGAGCAACATCTAGGAGAGCTCCCTCGCTATTGGCGCCTGCATTATGGAACTTCCTCCCTATGGAATTAAGGACCCTAAACGATACCAAGGACTTCTGCAAGGCTCTCAAGACCCTTCTCTTCACCGAGGCCTATGAACAACTATCTTAAGTTGACAAGCACCAGATACCACCTCAAATGGCCGACCATCTACCCACACCCAAATGGCCCACCAACTGCCCATTCCCATATGAGAGCTATAAGCAGATAGCCTGAATATATGTGTGTCCCCCCCCCATCCTGTTAAATGTATACCTCCAATTGTGTTGTTGACCACTTTGATTGAAGGATAAGGTGGTATACAAAACTGTCTAAATAAATAAATAGGTCAGTAAAGGAGGCAATAAAAGGGGCAACAGATACATATGTGATTGTTTCTGAGGATCTCAAGGTGGCGAAGCAGTGTGACAAGATGTTGGTAAAAGCTAGGATACTGGGTTACATACAGAGAGGAATTACCAGCAGAAAGGAAGAGGTACTAATGCCACTGTACAAGTCGCTGGTGAGGTCTCACTTGGAATATTATGTTCAGTTCTGGAGACTGTATCTTGCAAAGGATATAAAAAAACAGGAAACAGTTCAGAGGACGGTAACCAAAATGATTTGGAGCCTGCCTCAGAAGGCTTATGAGAAGAGACTTGAAGACCTAAATATGTACACTCTGGAGGAGAAGAAGGACAGAGGAGATATGATTCAGACCTTCAAATACTTAAAGAGTATTAATGAAAAACAAACCCCTTCCAAAGACAGGGAAACTGTAAAACTAGAGGGCATAACATGAAGCAGCAAGGAGGTAAACTGAAAAGCAATGTTAGAAAATACTTTTTCACTAAAAGAGTGGTGGATGCTTGGATTGCCCTCCCGATGGAAGTGGTGGGGACAAATACAGTGGCATGGGACAGACATAGCAGATCCCTTTATAGCAACAGGATAAAATCAAAATAAGCGATTCCAATTTGACTTCCGGTTGTGGCAATGAGCTGAGCAGACATGTGGTGCTCAGCTCTGGACAGACTACCCCTCAAATCGGCAAATATCTCCTGCAATAGTGGGTCTGGTCCACTTAACTTGCCAATATCACAGCAAAGGGGAGTGTCCAGAGACAACAGGAGCTGTTGGAGAGATCATAGCCTCCCGATGACAACAAAACCGCCGCGACGGGAAAAGGCCAGGATACCGGATGGAAAGATGGTGGAGGGGGCACCCAAGAGCCCGGGATCGGATGCTAATCAAACGTTGGTTGCAGAGGTCAGTGCCGCTGTTGTACGGGCATTGGATGACCGATTCCGGGAGCTGGCGGATCAACTGCATGCGATCCAGCAAAATTTCAGTGAAGTTACTGCTAGAGTGGAGCAAGCTGAAGCCCGAATCTCGGGCGTCGAGGACAATCAGAGCTCCCTCGCAGACCGAGTAAAGGCCCTGGAAGACTTAGTGAAGCATCAGGGTGACAAGCTCGACGATCTGGAGAACAGAGGTCATCGTAAAAACTTGCGATTCATAGGGATCGATGAGAGCGTGGCGGATGGGGCCCTACGTGGGTTTCTGATCACCTGGATTGAAAAGATTTCGGCGGGAAAAGTGGTTGGCCCTATCAAGATTGAGCGTGCACACAGGCTGGGCCCAAGGCAAGACCGGGAACGTCGACCCCGGGCGGTCATCGCTCGCTTCCTTGATTTTCATCAAAAGGAGGAGGTGCTAAAAGCTGCCAGAGCTCAGAAGCGTTCGGCGACGGACCCGGTGCAGATCCTGGTGTTTCAGGATTATTCGCTGTTAGTGAGCCAGTGACGTCGGGCCTTCTCAGCCATGTGCACCCAGTTGGTGAATAGGGGGGTGCGACTCTCCCTGTTGTACCCGGCTAAGCTGAGAGTGGAGCATCAGGGGCGGACACGGTACTTGCAGTCCCCCGCCGAGGCCCAGACTTTCCTGGAGGGCCTGACAACGCCAGTGGATTCGGCTACCTGACATTAATTTGAAAGCCGAGGGAATCTGCAACGGGGTTGCAGCATTATGCAGCAGATCCTAGAGAGCGGTGTTGACCGTCCTTTGTTGAGACTGCGACGTGGGAAGATTCCCACGTCCAAGACTGGATTCTTTTTTGTTGTTTGTTAATTTCTTGGTTGTGTGGTTGCTGTTAGCGATTCTAATGTGCCTAAAACGTATACTGTTCTTGGCTGAATGTTCTGTGGGTGCGTGTGTGGCGGTGTGGTGGTGTATGGGTGATCTGATCTCTGTATTTTTTCAGGTTGTTTGGTGAAGTGTTTGCCCCCCCACCCCCTGTTTCTTTTTAACACAGCGGAAGCGGTGGCCAGGGGAGCCCCTATCGGCGCATTGGATGGTGGGTGTACTTCAGGGAATGTCTTCCTTCGATACATACCCCTCTGATAGTGGGCATAAGAGTCCAGAGATCCGTAAGTTCTCTTAGGGGGAAAGTGTTTGGTATCTCGCCCCCCCCCCCCATTATCAGGGAATTATCAGTGCGGTGGGGTGGGGGACGTTCTCTGGGGTTCCCCCTTTGCTCCCTAGAGTCCTGGCCTGGGACGGGAGGGGGAGGCGGGGTGGTGGGTTTCCTCCGGGTGCTTTGAGGGGGGGACCCTCGGGAGTCGGCGAGGGACCCCGGTTGAGGGGGCCTGCCGACGGTGAGGCCTTGGGATCGGCCTGCCTCCTGCTCTGGGCCCCGCCCACCCATTGGGGGGGGGGGTTTAAGACTCTTTGGGTTCCTGAGGTTTGCTATCTCTGCTTGAGGGATACCTCAGGGTGTTAACTCAGGGTGTTACAATTATTCTCGAGATATGGCTACTACTTATTTCTGTGGGGCTGCTATGTTTAATGACGGGTGGGGAGGGGTGGTGGGGGAAATCCGCTCCAATACTGTGTTGTTTTTTGTGTATATGTTAGTAATATGGTTCAGTAATGGCTGACTGTGGGCGGGAACGGGCCTCGGGGATGTGGGGCAACCTTACGTGGAGAGTAGGGAAGGTGCTCGGGGACTTGTGGCGCTGTGTAGCGGGGGGCTGTTCAGGGCCCTTGCGCTTCTGCCTCTGGAGGGCGGCCTTCCGGGCCTCCCTGGGGATTGTGCTTATTAGACCTGACTGGGGGTGCAGAGGAGACTGGGGTTAAAGGGCTCAGAGTTGGTGATCGATCCCCTAGACGGGAGGGTGATAGCGACGCTTGAAGAAGACCATAAGCCCAACACGAGGAGGGTGATGGGGGTCAGTGAGGTCCAGGGAGGGTCTCTAGCGTGGGGGTAGGCCCAATGCTACAGGAAGGGTGTTTAGCCTTATGTTTAGGTTAGGCACTAATAGGGTGGGAGTGCGGGACGGGGTGGATTGGGGGGGAGAGAGGGGGAGGGAGCGGGGGGGATAGTGTGAGGGTTGGGGGGGTGGGAGGGGGGGTCGCCATCTTCAGCTTTGGCAACGCTATAATTCAGGGTGTCAGGAGGAATATGAGGGGAGACTCCAGGCTGGGGGAGTTTCCTCAGGAATAACTAAAATACCAGGTAAAATGGCTAGGACCTACCACTAGTGTGGTGAAGATCATTTCTTGGAATGTCTGTGGCCTGGGAAGCCCTATTAAGAGATATAAAATACTGCGCGCACTTGCCCGGAAGCGGTGTGACATTGCGCTACTGCAGGAAACTCATCAAACAGCAGAGGAGCATGATAAGCTTGCGCGAGATTGGGTGGGTTAGGTTTGGGGTGCCCCAGCAATAGGGAAAAAGGGGGAGTGACTATTTTGATACATAAGAGGATACAGTTTACGTTATTAAAGCAGGTAACGGACTCTCAAGGGCGTTTTTTGTTTTTACATGGCACCTTGGAGAATCGGGAGGTAATTTTGGGAGATTTATATGGTCCTAATACACCGGACCCGGAATTCTTTCATCGCCTGGCGGCGAAGGTGGAACAACTACCGGAGGCGCCCCTGGTTCTGGGCGGCGATTTTAATGGGGTGTTTGAGATAGGCCTTGATACCTCGCGAGAAATGGGAACCCGAGACAGACAGAGTCTATCCTGGACCCTGCAGCGCTTTCGGGCTCGTTTGGGCCTGGTTGACCCGTGGCGACTACTGCACCCCTCTGAAAAGGATTATACCCATATATCGCGGGCGCATGGCTCCGGTGCTCGCCTTGATTAATGGTTGATTTCGGTGCATCAATTTGCATTCGTGGAGGATGCGCAGATCGGCCCACTGGAGATCTCAGACCATGCCATGATATGGATAGACTGGCATGGGGTTGGTGGTCTAGAAGGGACCCGCCTCTGGCGGTTTCCTATAGAATTATATCATGACTCTCACTTTCGGCAATTTTTAGGTCACCGATGGCAGGAATATGAGGTGAATCATAGAGGTCACAAGGATGATCCGGAATTAATGTGGGAGGCGGCCAAGGTAGTCCTACAGGGGGACATTATTGGCTATGTGGCTCGGAAGCGAAGACTACTGGCTGAGCAGGTTGTTTGGCTTGAGCAGCAGGTAGCACACGCGCGGCATCTCAGTGGGCGCGCCCCCTCGTCCCACACTAGAAAAAGACTATGGGAGCTTCAGGTCGCATTAAATGAACTGCTTCACCAAAGAGCTAAGAAGTCTATACTATACTATAAATATAAATTGTACTGCTTTGGAAATAGACCAGGCAAACTCTTGGGGAGGTGTCTGAAGGGACAGAGGGGCTCGCGGTTAGTAGCGGCTCTTAGAGATGACCAAGGGAAGTTGCAAAACAATCGGACAGCGATTAGTGCCATCTTCAAAGGTTTCTTTCAGGATCTTTATACTGCGGAGGAGAATGACTCTACTTGTATAGAGAACTACTTGTGAAAACTAGACCTGCCGCAGGTGACAGAAGAGCAGCGTGCTGCATTAGGGCAACCCATAACTTTGCAGGAGGTGCAGCAGGTGATCACAGCTGCGAGCTGTTATAAAGCCCCTGGCCCTGATGGATACGGGGTCGAATTCTATAAGATACTCTCCACTGGGGTGAGCCCTCTTTTAGTGGAAACTTTCCAACGCCGGACAGCAGGAGGGGGTATGAAGTGGGGGGATAATCAGGCATATATCACTCTGATTCCTAAACCAGGGAAAGATCCACTACAGGCATCTTCATATCGGCCGATCTCGCTCTTGAACTTTGATATTTCATGTATATAGTTCATGTATATAGTTCAACCCCCCCTGTTATCGAAGTTTATACCCCTGTTCGATGTAAAACCGAATAGTGTGGTATATAAGCAACTGTAATAAAATAAATAAATAAATAAATAAATATGAAGTTGCTGGCGAAAATATTGGCAAGTAGGTTGGCAGTCATTTTGGGCAACCTAGTGCACGAATCGCAGGTTGGTTTAGTTCGGGGGCGTTTTGCAGTACGTAATCTACGTAAAATCTTAACGACAATGGAGTGGGTGCATACACACCAGCTACCATCTCTCTTGGTGAGCTTTGACGCTGAAAAAGCGTTTGACAGGGTTAGTTGGCAGTATCTACATTATTTGTTACCTCTTTATGGTTTGGTGACCTCTTTTTGTGACATGGTGTGGAGCCTCTACGTGCAGCCTACGGCCCGGGTGCTCTGCAATGGGACCTTATCAGACGCGTTTTCTTTATACCGCGGAACCAGACAGGGGTGTCCATTGTCTTCCTTACTATTTGTTTTGGCCTTGGACCCCTTAATTCGTAGCATAGAGGCCGACCGGGACATAAGGGGGGTGGTGGTGGGGGGTCACGAGTTTAAGATATCGGCGTTCGCAGATGACCTACTGGTGCATTTGCTGGCTCCCCGAGAGTCTCTGGAGAGAATAATGGGAGAGTTCGAGTTCTATGGCAGCTTTGTGGGTTTTCGTATAAATGGAGAAAAATCGGAGGCTATCGATGTGTTGGGGCGGACCAGACCATTGGGTATTTAGGTATCGTTTTGACGCGGTTACCTCAGGATTTATACTCTACTAACTTTGACAAAATCTTGTCGGGAATGCGTAATCAGATGCGAGCTTGGAATCCCCTGCCCCTCTAGTTGTCGGGGAGAGTGGCGGCTGTTAAGATGGTGATATTACCAAGAATTTTGTATTGGCTGCAGACCCTGCCAGTTTGGCTGCGACGTCGCGACCTCTTTCGAGTGGAAAGGGAGATTCAGCGTTTTTTGTGGAGGGGAGCTAGGGCTCGGATTTCGATGACCCGTATGATTGGATCCTGGAGGGATGGAGGTATTGGTTTGCCGGATTTGTGGCTGTACGCATTGGCATGCCAGGCGCGTCATGTGGGGGATTGGCTGGGCGAGACGGAGGTCTACACACCTCGATATCTGGAACTGGCAGCGGCAGCCCCTTTTTCTCTGTTGGGTGTCCTGCACGCGGAGAGTGCCCAGTTGCCGAATAGACTTAAGCACAGTGCGCTGATGATGTCTGCGCGACGCACGTGGCAACAGTTGAACGGTTATTGGAAGCGAAATTGGAGGGTTTCGTGTTGGTTGCCCCTAAGGGGTAATGTGAATTTTCGGCCGGGTTCTGAGTCCTGTGGGTTCCAGGTTTGGTGGGAACGGGGTGTCCGATTGTTAGGTCATGTAGTTGCATTGTCAGGTGCGTGTAAATCGTTCCCAGAATTGTGTGCAGAATATGAGTTGCAGCCTCCTCAGTTATTTGCATATCTCCAAATCTCCCATTATGTGACTTCCTTGTCCAGAGAGGGTCTTGAGGCAGATCGCTCGGCGCAGATTATTGAATTTTTTGGACTCGGGGGTGACTCCCCCCCTTTGATAGCGGGATTGAAGGCCCGGCTTGATTGTTTCAGGGTGTTGCCAGACTATGGCGGAGTTGAGCGGGCCTGGGCGAGGGAACTGGGCCTGGAGATTCCTGTTGGGACCAACCAGAAGGCACTGGGGCAGATTGTGATACTGGCGGAGGGGACGCAGTGGAGGGAACTCCAGTATAAAGCGTTAACCCAGGTGCATTTCTCGCCCCGGCGGGCCCTGCGGAGTCATATAACACAGGACGGGTCTTGCCCCCGGTGCTCGGAACCCCTGGCAGACTTAGCCCACATGTGGTGGACATGTAAGCGCATTCGCCCTTATTGGGCACATATTCGTAATTATCTAGTGGGGCTGCTACAGCAGCGTTTCTCGTGGACAGGGTCTTTGGTAATATTGGACAAGTTGAATCTGACTTGTCCTAGCGGGAGGGGGGCGCGACGTTTGGTGCGTAAGGCGTGCTTGGTGGGGAAAGGCCCAATTCTTCATAGATGGCGCGAGCAAAGTCCACCGACTTTCCTGGAGTGGCGCAATAGTTTCTACCAATTGATGTTGGCAGAGCATTGGAGAGCTCGGAGCCATGTCAAACGCTGGGCCACTTTTATGTTAATTTGGGAACCTTATATTCAGAATTTGGGGTCTTACAGCCGAAATGAAATAGTTAATGTGGGTTCTTAGAGTGTTCGGGATTGGTTGGAGGTCCCTAGGGGTGGAGCTGGTGACTATTCCTCCTGTAGCCCAACCTATTTGGTCATGCTGCGGAAGGCGATTGGGCTGGGTGGGACGGGTTTGGGGGGGTCCTTTTCTATTAGGTACAGTGGGAAATACTTCAAGGGAACACATAGGAAAAAAAATACTAGTGTTGGTTTCTGCATAAGGCAATGTCTATTTGATGTTTATGATGATTGTATATACACGCTGCCCTAGGGCGGGGATAAGAGTACACCCGGCTGGGGGTCTGATGTCAGATATTGCCTGAGCTGTTCCTTGCTGTTGACTTATAAATAAACGTTTAAAAAAAAAATCAAAATAAGCATAACTATCTCTTATATCTCAACAAATAGAGGTGACCTACACAGGGCGATGGGTACACCCCTAAACAAATGTATGGGGAAGGGTGACCTGCACGGAGCGGCAGGTGCATCTACTCTTGCGGCCTTACTAGGCAGACTAGATGGACCATACTGGTCTTTATCTGCCATCATATACTATGTTACTATGGGCCCAATATTGAGGTGAGAAGGCTAAAATTCCAAGTTATCAATGTCCCTGTTTAATGTACATTATCAAGTTTAAGTTACAATGTAAACCGTTTTGACTAAAATGATAAAGCGGTATAAAAAAACCTGTTAAATAAATAAAAATAGCCTTCCACCGACCCCCACCCCCAACCCGGATATTCATTTCCGCGCTGGCGGAAGTGAATATTATTATTTTATTTTATTTTATTTAAGGATTTTCCAATGCATCAAGAAATTACAAACAAAGAACATAAGAAAAGAAATAGCAAATACAATAGAGAAAAATTTTCCCATACATAAAAGAAACACATCAAGAGGAGAATCGCCTCTAATAACAGTAGAAATAGATTCAATCAGAATATAAGAAATAAGAGGTTACAAAACCCCACGAACAGGAGCTGAAAAAAAAACCACAAAATCATTCCTCCTCCACAATCAAACCTCCCTCTGCTTTTGAATCCAAAAAACATTTCAAGGCATTAACATCATTATACACATAAGTTTGTCCCCCTAAGGTAATCACGCAACGGCAAGGAAATTTAAGAAAGAAGGTTGCCCCTAACGCCACTACCTGTGGTTTTAATAGCAGGAACTGTTTACGCCGAATCTGCGTATAACGACAGACATCTGGGAAGATTTGGATAGCCTGACCACAAAATAGAGTACACCGATGTTTAAAATATGCTCTCATAACCCACAGTTTGGCAGATTCAGAAAGAAAACTGAACTACCAAAGTGTTACGTTTTGAGATAATATCCATTGAATCTTCCAAGAAGGCTATTTTATTATTTAACATTTATGAAGCACTACAACATACGCAGCATTGTACAGACAAATAAAGGTGACAGTCCCTGCTCATCAGAGCTTACAATCTAATGAAGACAACAGAAATACATACAGAATAACAATAACAATCTCGCAAGGGCATAACATTTACAGTAGGGAATAAAATACAGGGATACATCAAGGGTTACAAATAGATGATTACCCAGTTACTCTTCATGATGGCATTCTTTGAGTGCACCTCGCCATCATGCCGCGCCTAAGGGCCACACCAAAGGGCCCTCTTGTGAGGCCCTCAGGCACGGGCCCTTCCCCGAGCCGGCGGTTTTAAGCCGTTGCTTGGGCCTGCTAATTGATGCAGGAAGGGGGTGAGGAGGAGCTCCTGCTTGCTCTCTCCGATGATGGCAGTCACAGTCCTGATCCTGGGCGCCCCCCCGAGGCGGCGTTTTAAAGCCATTGCTTGGGCCTGCTGATTGGTGCAGGAAGGGGGTGAGGAGGAGCTCCTGTTCGCTCCCTCCGATGATGGAAGTCACAGTCCCAATCCTGGGCGCGCCCCTGAGGCGCCTGTTTAAAGCCGTTGCTTGCGCCTGCTGATTGGTGCAGGAAGGGGGAGAGGAGGAGTTCCTGCTCGCTCCCTCCAATGATGGCAGTCACAGTCCCGATCTGGCTTAGTTCGCGTGGAAGTGAATATCTGGGTTAGCCCGGATGCCCCGGCAGCTGCAGAGGCTACACAGGTAGCAGCGATTTTCATTGCTACCCACATAGCCTCTGCGTCTTATCTTTAAGGCGTAGAGGGCTACGCTGTTAGCAATGAAAGTCGCTGCTACCCATGAAGCCCCTTCCTCCACCCCCGCTCCGCCCCAGAATGCCCTAACATGCCCCAATGCTATGCGGATAGCATGTGGGCACGTTAGGGACTTAGCCGGAATATTCGAAGGGCACTACTCGTGTAGGTGCCTTCGAAATCCCAGATAAGGTCCTTACATGGGTAACTAAGGAAGTTACCCATGTAAGGGCCTTCGAATATTGGGCCCTATGTTACTATGTAATACCCAAATATCCTGTTGCTTCATTTGGAATGTGTAGTCAACTGATTTTCATTTTTGAAATATCATGAAACAAACCTTACTTCAAAAGAAACACATTAACCGCCCCTTTTTCTAAAGTGTGCTAAGCACTTACAGGCCGATGCAGAAAACTAACCCGGCCTTTGAGCACTGAAAGTGGCAGATTTAAGCACACTTTAAGCACATTTAAGCTAACATTAAATGCAGAAAAAAGATGGACATGCGCGTAAATGGGGATGAAAAAAACTAGTGCTCAATTAATGCCATGAGTATTTAAATGTATTTAAATCACAAGCAAATGAGCAGCACATAATAATCTAACATGCAAATGATTTCTGCACCTGATACAGAGACAGGTGTAGAGGATTTCACAGCCAGCTTTAGCGCTAATCTCTCTAAGCCTTGGTCTGAGGTGGCTTAAACCTTTAGTGTGTGCCCCGACTGGATTTTGATTACATTGGAGATGATTGCAGCATCATGAAAAGCCCCCAACGCCATTAAATACTGTCGGAGGCCAATGCCCCAACAGAAAGTCACTCCCTGAAAAGTAATAAATCACCTGGCCAGATGGTATACATCCAAGGGTGTTGAAAGAACTGAAATATGAGATTGCAGACCTGCTATTAGTAATCTGTGAACTTTCATTAAAATCATCTGCAATACCTGAAGATTGGAGGATGGCCAATGTAACACCAATTTTTAAAAAGGGTTCCAGCGGTGATCCAGGAAACTATAGACCAGTGAGCCTGACAGTACTGGGAAAAATGGTAGAAACCATCTATTATACCATGCTCTTTAGAATCAGTGTGGTTTACATGTATCACAGGTACTTTGTATTCCCTTGTCCCCAAATGGCTCACAATCTAATTGTACCTGAGGCAATGGAGGATTAAGTGGCTTGCCCAAGGTCACAATGAGCGGCCATGGGACTAGAGACCCGGTCCCTCTGGCCTGAGGTTGCTTGTCCCCATTTGGGAATTGAACCCCCAGCCTTCTGGCCTGAGGTAACCTGTCCCAACAACTGAGCCACTCCTCCTTCTAATACTGAACATGTAGATAGTCATGGCTTAATGGGAGACAGCCAACATGGCATTAAACAAGGAAGATCTTGTCTTACTAATCTGTTGTGGTTTTTTTTTGAAGGTGTGAATAAACAGGTAGACAAAAGTGAGTCAGTTGACATAGTGTATCTGGACTTTCAGAAAGTCTTTGACAAGGTCCCTCATCAGAGACTTTTGGCAAAACTAAAAAGTCATGGGATATGAGGCAATGCACTATTGTGGATCAGGAACTGGTTTAAAGATAGAAAGCAGAGGGTAGGGCTAAATGGCCAATTTTCCCAATGAAGAAAGGTGAATAGTGGAGTACCCCAGGGATCAGTGCTGGGTCCGCTGCTTTTTAACACAGTCATTAATGACCTGGAAAAGGGAATAACGAGTGAGGTTATCAAATTTGCAGATGACACAAAACTATTTAAAGTTGTTAAAACCCATGAGGATTGTGGAAAATTGCAAGAGGATCTTGATAAATTGGAAGACTGGGCATCCAAATGGCAGATGAAATTTAATGTGGACAAGTGCAAATTTATGCATCTAGGAAAGAAAAACCCAAACTATGGTTCCACAATGCAAGGTTCCACATTAGGAACCACCACCCAGGAAAAAGATTTAGGTGTCATCATGGATAACGTGTTAACCACACCCCCCCCCCCCCCTGCCCAGTGTGCAGCGGTGACCAAGAGAGCAAATAGAATGCTAGGTAATGAAAGGAATGGAAAATAAAACAAAGGATATTATAATGCCTCTGTATCGTTCCATAGTGTGACCGCACCTTGAATATTGTGTGCAATTCTGGTCGCCGTATCTTAAAAAGGATATAGCATTATTATAAAAGGTAGAGAGAAGAGCCACCAAAATGGTAAAGGGGATGGAAGGATACTCCTATGAAGAAAGGCTAAAAAGGTTAAAGCTCTTTAACCTGGAAAAGAGACGGCTGAGGGGAGATATGATAGAAGTCTATAAATTAATGAACGGAGTGGAACGGGTAAACGTAGATCGATTGTTTACATCATCAGAATATAAAAAGACTAGGGTACATGCAATGAAGCTACAGGGTAACCTATTTAAGACTAATAAGAGAAAATATTTTTTCACTCAGCGTGTAATCAAACTCTGGAATTTGTTACCAGAGGATATAGTAAAAGCTGTTAGTGTGGCTCGGTTTAAAAAAGTTTTGGACAAGTTCCTGGAGGAAAGGTCCATAAACCATTATTAAAAGGGACCCAGAATATCACTGCTTGACCCAATACAAGCAATGAAAAACCTGTGTCTTTTGGGGAAACTGCTAGGTACTTATGACCTAGATTGGCCACTGTAGGAAACAGGATACTGTGCTTGATGGACCTTGGTCTGACCCAGTATGGCATATCTTATGTTCTTAACTCTCTTCCCCCAGACCTTTGCTCCCTCTCAGATACTGGAGACTTTTGCTGCAAAGTAAAGACTCTCCTGTTCCTGGAGTATTTTGACTTAGACACATAGCCAAATTCCATTACTCACGCCAGTCTAAGGAGGATAATAGCTTGCAAAATTGGGGATCTCCCCGCAGAAAACTACCCCAGACTCTGTCCAGCCTCTCCATCTCCCTGAAGTCACCCTGTGAACCTTCTCTCCATCACCTAAAGAAGTCTTCCCCCACCCCAAACCCCTTCCCAGAGATCCTACCTGGGTTTTCCTGAAGAAATGATTGATGGTCTTTGATAAAGGGGCAGGAATGTTCCCCATTCACTCCTGCTAATTTTGTCACTGAATTCAAAATGGCACCAACTGACCCCTAGTAGTATCCCAAACTTGATCCTTAGGATAGTACTGCAAGACCATTGCTATAGGTCAACAGCACCATTTAGAAACTGATTCCAGGATTACCAAACAAATGAGCATAATAGAAAAGTAGCACATCTCATTTCCTACCAAGCTTTTATGAAATGGCTTGTGTGAGGAAAGTTTCATGTGTAATTTTTCCTGTGAGCTAATACTTAATGAGCTGCTTGCCATAATTTTGTATGAGTCACTCATTGCCTATAAATTTAAATAAAATACAATGTTACTTTTTGCAAAGGTGGATTTTTGATGTCAGTTTACTTTGCATACTAATATGGTAATTAGTACGCTTTACCACATTCATTGGCCCAGATACACTGAAGTGTGACATTTTTTCACAAAAGGTGATTTGCATGATAAACAGTGAAAAATGCAACAGAATTCACAAAGACAAAAAAAATTCCAGCATTTTGGAAGATTAAGGAACAGAGCAGAGCGCCTTTTATTTAAAAAAGAGCTATCTTTGTAGTAAATTTTGCTGAAACATTAGTGGAAATTCCACATTCTGACAAGCAAGGACCCTCTTTTTACTTGTATCTGTATAGTGCTGCATAAGTCTTGTAGTGCTATATAAATGATCAATAGTAGTAGTAGTAGTAGCAATGACCTGTTGCAATACAAATCCAGGTAAAGCAGCTAATTAATGCGGGGAAAATCAGAAAATGTGTATAAGAAAAGGGCTTTGCAGGGTAGTTTTCACAAGAAAAATAACTGCAGCTCAATGAGTTTTCTTTTATTGGAAGACTGTCCTCCAGCAGTAGATTCCAACGTACTGCTAGGGGACAGGCAATACCATTTTTAGTTCTAATGTAATGACAGTGCCCGGAGCAGAGACAAGTAGGCATCATGTCTATCTACTATGGAGGAATCACTGGAAGTTGTACAGTAGCTATGTTGTTTTGCAAAAGGGGAGGGCTTTCATAGACAACAGCCCATACCCAAACAGAAACACAACCACCTCCGCCAACTAGGCACGCATCCATCCTACCTACACACTCAAGATTAATATATATGTTATTAAACACCCTCTTGTTACATGTTACCCTTCAATTGCACTGTCTAAATGGTGTTAAGTAATTGTTCTGTCTAAATGTTGACAAATACCCTAATATTAAATGTAACCCTCCAATTGTGATGTGACGTGACCACCTTGATTGAAGAATAAGGTGGAATACAAATCTGTCTAAATAAATAAATAGTAGGGGTTGAGGATTGCCTAGAGATGGCGATGCATTTTCCTAAACAAAAAGTTTGAGCTATTTTCAATTAAGCACAAATCTTTTATGTCTATGTATCTAACAGCTAAGGTCAATACTGTACACTACCGTATTAGCACATGCTAACACCAGAAACAGGTGATATTAGCAACTATATCAAATAGCATAAAATAAGACCAACCATAAGCTAACACATACAAATGCAATAGCACACATTAGTAACTAGCTCTTAAGTGAACTAATGTGGCAACTGCATCATAAGGGTCCTTTTATAAAAGACTGTATATATTTGCACATATATATAGAAGGGGTACATGTATGAATACCTTATGCATGTGCATCACATTTTTAGAAAAGCCACTGTTTATACATGTATATCAACAACAGGGTACTGTGTGCATGCTTTGAACAACCCAGAAAAAAAAAGATGACTGCATTTCTGATTTTACAATGGCAATACTGCATACTTTAAAAAAATCTAGACATTCGCTCTGAGGCATGTGCAATTGTCAAATAGCTGCTCATTTTAACGTGAAGCCCAGTTTACAGAGGGGGAGTCCAGGCCATCCGGACGTCCCTGAGGAAGACGGAGCTGTGTGGACCCGATTCTGCTCTGTAGGAACAAAACATTCCCATGGTAGCCAGAATCGGGCCTGAGGATGGCCTCGTGTGCCCCTTCCGCCTGTGGAGATGTCCTCCCCGCAGGCGACCCCTATATCCACAGCTCCAGCCCCCCATTTCCCCACTTCCTGACCCCATTCCCGCCCCTTCCTGCCCCTGCCGGTTCTCCCTGTCCTGATGCACAGGATGTACAGGGAAAGCCGGAGGGGAATCGGGCACGGACGGCTTGCGGGGCTGCACGTCCCAGCGGGATGTGTGGCCCCGCAACTCGTGTTCATGAATAACCTTCTTAGTCTTTGAAAAAGTGACTAAGGGGGTCAATGTACTCTCTAGGACTTAAAACCATTTCAAAAATCATATAGTTTTGTAACTTGACTATTTAATGTGTTTCCCTTAGACCAGGGGTGGACAACTAAAAACCACAATCCAGCCTGGTTTTCAGGATGTCCCTAAGGAATATTTATAATATATATTTGCATACAATGGGAAGCAGTGGATGCAAATATACTTCATGAATATTAATTAGGGACATCCTGAAAACCAGGCCAGATTGTGGTGCACCAGCATTGGAGTTGGCCACTTCTGCCTTAGACATTTACTTTCATAAAATCTAGCAGTTACATATTTTATTTAATTATTTATTCAACATGAATTTATATACCGTTCCTTCCCAAGATCAGGGGTGGTTTACAGGGAACAACAACAGAACTTTACTTTAAAACTTTGAAAACTATGTACATTAAACTTATGCAAACAATATATCAACTATGTACATTATATCAGAAGAAATAATCATGCTTGCTTTAATATAATATCTATGTAGCTGCTTTAATATAATAAATATGTAGATGATGGCACTTGTAGGCACAATTTACAAAATCCACCACTTGGTCTGATTCTACATGTGAAGAGAACCAAGTGATGTTGTTCATTTTTGAATGGGTTTCTTTGTAAAGTAACTGTTCCTGCTATATGTGCTGAAACTTACACATGAATTTCCCTGTGCACCCTTATAGACAGTTTACAAAAGACTCTGTGTGTTCAGTAAGCCTTTTGTAAAATATTCAGCTAATTGTGAACATCCAGACTTCAACATCCTTTTTCTACTTAAACAACCTATGTAAAATCGGGATTCATAAAAACTCAACATTGTTAAATGCATTTTAGATTGAAAACACATTCTGATCAAATTTACACATCAAAGCTCAAGCAGTGCATTTCTATGAGGGTCATTTTTAAAGTAAGAACCGATTGCGCATCGTGTCCGCGTGATCTGTCAAGTGACGTCTGTTCAAGGTCAGCCACTCTTGGCCAGTCTCTCACTACGCCGCCATTACGTTTCACGTCTCTGCCAGTGTTGGTTGTATGGTTATACTGCTTCGTTTGTCGCCATGTCAATCAGTAATCCCTCCGATTGTGAAGTGCGCTCGGTTATTTATTTATTTATTTACAATCTTATACCGCACTATTCAGCATCAGCGCGGTTTACATGGAACAAAAATGCTCAGTACAGTTAACACGTATGAGTTCACAGATAACAGGGTTTTAATGCAAAACAAGTTCGTCCAGCATTTTCGGCACCCATCTCGCACAAATTTTTTTGTAGTGCAGTTTGTCAGTAACAATGTGATAAACTACTGATCTTGAAACTTGTGGAAATGTCTGATGCAGCTCGTCTATAGTGAAGCACTTGTTTTGGCGAATTTCCTCATCAACTTCTTGTGTCAGGTCTTCATTCATGACAGTAGGCCGTCCAGATCGTTCTTCATCATGAACATTTGTCCTTCCTTCCTTAAACATCATTCATTACACCTTCCCCATACACTTCAACAAGCTGCCGGTGAATTTCAGCTGGACGAACTTGTTTTGCATTTAAAAAACGGATAACCGAGCGCACTTCACAAGCGGAGGGATTGCTGATTGACATGGCGACAAACGAAGCAGTATAACCATACAACCAACACTGGCAGAGAAGTGAAACGTAATGGCGGTGTAGTGAGAGACTGGCCAAGAGTGTCTGACCTTGAACAGACGTCACTTGACAGATCGCGCGGACACGATGTGCAATCGGTTCTTACTTTAAAAATGACCCTTAGTGTATTGAAGATTCATACTTACCATTTCACCCTTTTCTCCTTTGCTACCATCAAAGCCACGTTCTCCCTAATATAGAATAAAATATATATTACCTTTTTGATATGTTTTCAGTTAGAAAACTGACAAAACACTATAAGTCCCTATTAAAAAAATTGTCGTAGATAATGTATAATGGGAAAAGCTTTTTGAGAATATATGTGATCCATAGCTCTGAACCCTTCAAATGCAGTTGTTATATGGTATCATCGAAAAAGAATTATGTGCTATAAGCATTTTCTTAACAGTTGTTTTATCTATGGACATAAGAGGACAATATTCAGTAAGAGGGTCACTTTAGAAATCCTATTCATGAGTTGGACATCTAAAAATGGGCACATAGACATGCAAATCCCAAAGACGTCTCCAGAGTCATTTTAGAAAGCCAGACATATAGACATCTCTGGGATGAACATGTCCATGTCACATGGGGGCATGGCAGAGGTGTGTCCATGATTTTACAGAAAAGAAATACGTATGCGCCCAATTTAAAAAACAGTGAGCACGTCTGTAATAGTGAATTGGGCATTCAGCAGGACCCCCCATGTTTTCCTCCATCTTGATTTTCACTCTTTGCCCTCTAAACCCACCGGCGCTACCGTCCATGTCTATTCCGGTTCAAGGGTAGGAGTAGGTATTAGAAAAGCTTTTGTTCTGCCACCAAAATGCCTGAAAGGAGTAGAGAAGAAGGTACTTTGATATCTGCAATGCTTTTCACGACCAACGAAAAAATGGAAGGGAAACAGGGACACTTGTTTTCTGATCAGCACACCGAAGCACATTTCCACTTGCAAAATAGCAGGCAGGGACATGCATGCAGCATGGGATAGATGTCCCTGTTCTAAGATTTTGCCATGGGGATATATATGTGGCCCTGACTGCCAACGTCCATTTTGGTCAAGTTTCTGAAACTGGGCCGAAACTTGCATATGGCCGGCCTTTTTTCATACATTTTGGCCAGCATGTCCTGAATTGCACCTAGATGTCATTTCTAAAATGTGTCTTAAGGACATAAGATATGCCATACTGGGTCAGACCAAAGTCCATCAAGCCCAGTATTCTGTTTCCAACAGTGGCAAATCTAGGTCATACATACCTAGCAGTTTCCCCAAAAGACACAGGTTCCGCAATGCTTGTACTGGGTCAAGCATTGATATCCTGGGTCCCTTCTTAATAACGGTTTATGGATCTTTCCTCCAGGAACTTGTCCAAACCTTTTTTAAACCCAGCTACACTAACAGCCTTTACTACATCCTCCGGTAACAAATTCCAGAGTTTGATTACACGTTGAGTGAAAAAATATTTTCTTTTATTAGTCTTAAATAATTTACCCTGTAGCTTCATTGCATGTCCCCTAGTCTTTGTATATTCTGATAATGTAAACAATCGATCTACGTTTACCCGTTCCACACCGTTCATTAATTTATAGACTTCTATCATATCTCCCCTCAGCCGTCTTTTTTCCAGGTTAAAGAGCCGTAACCTTTTTAGCCTTTCTTCATAGGAGTATCCTTCCATCCCCTTTACCATTTTGGTGGCTCTTCTCTGAACCTTTTCTAATAACGCTATATCCTTTTTAAGATACGGCGACCAGAATTGCACACAATATTCAAGGTGCGGTCTCACCATGGAACGATATAGAGGCATTATAACATCTTTTGTTTTATTTTCCATTCCTTTCCTTATGATACCTAGCATTCTATTTGCTCTCTTGGCTGCCGCTGCACACTGGGCCGAGGGTTTTAACATGCTATCCACAATGATGCCTAAATCTTTTTCCTGGGTGGTGGTTCCTAATGTGGAACCTTGCATCGTGTAACCATAGTTTGGGTTGTTCTTCCCTAGGTGCATAACTTTGCACTTCTCCACATTAAATTTCATCTGCCATTTTGATGCCCAGTCTTCCAATTTATCAAGATCCTCTTGCAATTTTCCACAATCCTCTTGGGTTTTAACAACTTTAAATAGTTTTGTCATCTGCAAATTTGATAACCTCACTCGTTATTCCACTTTCCAGGTCATTTATGAATATGTCAAAAAGCAGCGGACCCAGCACAGATACCTGATGTACACCACTATTCACCTTTCTCCATTGGGAAAATTGGCCATTTAGCCCAACCCTCTGCTTTCTATCTTTTAACCAGTTCTTGATCCACAGTAGTACACTGTCTCCTATCCCATGACTCTTTAGATTTGCCAAAAGTCTCTGATGAGGGACCTTGTCAAAGGCTTTCTGAAAATCCAGATACACTATATCAACTGACTCACCTTTGTCCACCTGTTTATTCACACTTTCAAAAAAACATAACAGATTAGTAAGACAAGATCTTCCTTGTCTAAAGCCATGTTGGCTGTCTCCCATTAGGCCATGACTATCTACATGCTGAGTAATTTTATTCTTTATGATGGTTTCTACCATTTTTCCCGGTACTGACGTGAGGCTCACCGGTCTGTAGTTTCCCGGATCACCCCTGGAACCCTTTTTAAAAATTGATGTTACATTGGCGATCCTCAAATATTCAGGTATTACAGATGATTTTAATGATAGTTCACAGATAGCAGGTCTGCAATCTGATATTTCAGTTCTTTCAACACCCTTGGATGTATGCCATCCAGCCCAGGTGATTTGCTACTCTTCAGTTTATCTAATAGTTGTAATACACCTACACCTCCTCTACACCTTCCTTTTACTGTGCATGTGTATTCTGGCTTCCCCTCACAGACTTAACCTAAACCAAGACTACTTGCTACCGCTACTATACACCCCTATCTACTTTCCCCACCCCCTGCAAATACCCTTCCTGCATCAACACAATCTAATCCCCATTACCATTAATCAACCCACACACATATTACCTCAGAGTCACACTCCTACCAAGCCAAGCAAACCACAAAAGCAGTCTAAAACCAAAGCTAAGAGCAATCGTGGCAACAAATCTTATTAACGCAAGATAAACCCACACGGCCTTCCCACCCAGCCCATCACACATGTAACATCATCCTTATTAATGCCAGGTCAATAAGGAACAAAACACACATTATCCACAACATTCTAACTGATGAACAACCAGACATCCTATGTATAACAGAAACTTGGCTCACTGACTCTGATCCTGCTATAGTAAACCAAATAAGTAAACCCGGCTACAAACTCCACAACTGCCCGCGCACCAACAAAAGAGGAGATGGAGTCCTCATAGCAGCCAAAGCCAGCCTGCAACTAACAATCACATCCACGATCACAAACACAGACATTGACCTACTCAAAGTAGAAAGCACGGCTTTATCCATCTGCCTAATATACAGACTTCCCTCTCCTCACCACGAAGCGCTAGCCACAGCACTGGAAAACATCACTACCACCCAAAACAAAAAATTCCAAATCATCCTGGGAGATTTGAACTTGGCATCAATTCCCCCAACCCACTCGAACACCTTCTTTGAAGCCATGGACCAACTAGGCTACCACCAAATAGTAAACAATGCCACCCATGATAGGGGAAATACCCTGGACATGATTTTCGTACCCACCAATCATCAACCAAACTTAGAACCACCTAAGTTAAAGATAACCCAAGTCCCATGGTCCGATCACCACCAAATCGATCTCAAAATAAAATTGCCGTCCCTACCCAAAAATGCAAGGGAAATGAGAATACCTCACCCAATCAGGAAGTTCAACAAATTCAACAAAGAACACCTCATAAATACCATTTCATCTCACATAGATCTGGACTACACGGACCTGGATGATCTAACAAACAGATGGAACATGAACATACAAAATGCTTCAAACCCTACATCGAAAACCTCAGGTAATGCAAGCAAGCCCAGCTCCGAACCCTGGTACATGGAAACTCTAGCAAGATCGAAGAGAGAACTCCGCAAAATAGAGAGAAAATGGAGACAAACCAAATCCATCGAGCTCAAAACCAAATACATGACCCTTCTTACAAAGTACAAAGATGACATCAACTCTGCTAAGAGAAACCATCACACTAACATATTAAGTAAAGCGATCAACAGACTGCGGGAGTTATTTGAACTCGTCAAATCTCTTACTAAAACATCTCAAAGCGACAACCTAAACAATTCCATCAAGGCCCAAACATTGGCAAACCACTATGCGAGCAAACTAACTGCCACAAGACCTACACCCTACCATGACTCAACACTACCGATACCACTAAACAACCTTGAGACCAACACAAATCAAGACCAGTTATGGAAACATTTCCACAAAATCGGAGACCAGCAAATTGCAACCATACTCACAAGCATAAACAGCACCACATCCCCACTCGACCCCTGCCCAGCAACCTGGATCAAGGCAGTGAAACAGGACATAGCACCGTACATCTCGCACATAGTAAACCTATCACTACAACAAGGATTCATGCCCACTAAGCTAAAGAAATCCGTCATAAGACCTATTCTAAAAAACAGTACACTCAGCAGAGATGACCCAGCATCCTACCGCCCAATATCGAGCATACCATTCCTAGCAAAGATCATTGAAAAGGCGGTCCTACTACAACTCCAAGACCACCTGAACGACAATGCTCCTCTAGATGACCAGCAATACGGCTTTAGACAACATCATGGGGTCGAAACCCTATTACTAGTTCTACTTAACAACCTACTCAAGGGCCTGGAAAACAAAAAGAAAATGTATATACTCCTATTCATCGACATCTCAGCTGCCTTTGATACAGTTAACCATCGAACCCTCTTAAACAGAATCAAGTCAATAGGAATATCAGGAACCCCACTAAAGTGGTTCACATCATACATCTCAAACCGAATGCAACAGGTACAATTCAACGGCAAAAAAGCAGAAGCATTCTCTCAAACACAAGGTATACCACAAGGCTCTGCACTCTCAGCACTCCTTTTCAACGTATATATGCAACCACTATGCAAAATATTTACACAGCATAAAATCAACTACCACATTTATGCCGATGATATTATGCTGTACACACAACTTGACACTGACAACCCGGACTACAGCTCACTCGAAACATGTCTTGGCGAGATGCAAAACTGGTTACAACAAAGCAGCATGACAATCAACCACAAGAAAACTGAGGTGATGTATATCTCAAGGAAATCAAATTTTGACCCACCTACATCAATAACCCTGTGCAACAACACTTATCAAACAAAGAAATAAATAAAATATCTAGGAGTGACATTTGACTGCGACCTAAAAATGGAAACTCACCTGCGCAAAACCAACAGGGCAGTCTTCTACAAACTGAGAGCTCTACAACCCATACGGAATATTATTGATCCCCACGACTTCAGATCCGTTGCTCAAGCACTCATCATGCCACATTTCGACTATTGCAACGCCATTCTTCAAGGACTTCCTAAGAAAACCCTGAACATCCTTCAAATGGCACAAAATGTAGCTGCCAGGATCATCATGAAGAAAAGTCTTACTGAACACATTACACCAGTACTAATTGAGCTACACTGGCTCCCCATAGCAGCCCGCACAAAATACAAAATACTGATGACCACCTTCAAACTCATCCACAGCATAGCGCCATCCTTCCTCGACACCCTAATCAGATTGCAACCATCCAACAGAAACAGGAGAACCATCAATTCCAACACCCTCCACACTCCAACAGATATCAGATCAGTCAAAAAAATCACTAGCAACAGGGCTTTCTCATACACAGCACCGACACTATGGAACCAACTCCCACCCGACCTACGAGCCAGCATTGATCTAGCCGACTTTAGAAAGAAACTAAAAACCCACCTATTTCAAAGTCATTTCAACCTGTACTAAATTTGCATGAGGGGCAACTCCCCCACAGCTCCCCAGAAACCTGTAATGTATAAATGTACATATTTTATTTTTATTTATTTACATTCTCTTATATACCGCGCTATTCTGCATCAGTGCGGTTTACATTGAACAAACTGAAATTACATTGAACAGGGCACTATAACTTGGAGATAACTATTTTACAGGGAACATGGGCTATGGAGGGTTAAGTGGCTTGCCCAAGACCACAAGGAGCACCTGTGGGACTAGAAACCCCAGTCCTTCCGGCCCAAGGTTGCTGTCCTCTAGTGGGAATTGATCCCCCGACCTTCCGGCCTGAAGTACCTTGCCCCAACCACTAGGCCACTCCTCCACTCAATGTAAATTATTATCCCCTTAGCTTAGAAGTAGATAATTTTCTGCGTGACGTGCTAACCTTTCGAATCTTTATGTACAAATCAAAATTATTCTGTCTTGATTCGACAGCTTTATCTATGTAATCTTCCCCGCTTCTGATCGCTGGAAGGAGCGGTATACAAATGCTTGCTAAATAAATAAAATTGCTAAATAAATACATCTTCCCGATGTATCGATATTTCCTTCAATTCTTCCGCACCTTTAAATACCACTTCAGTCATGGGTAACATCCCTATATCTTCCTCAGAAAAGACCGAAGCAAAGAATTCATTCAGTCTCTCCGCTATTGCCTTGTCGCCTCTTATTGCCCCTTTAACTCGTCTATCATCAATGGACCAACTGACTCTCTCACAGGTTTTTTGCTATGAATGTACTTGAAAAAAATCTTTATTTCTTGTTTTTGCTTCTGCAGCAAGCTTCTTCTCAAATTCTCCCTTTGCCTGCTTTATCAATGCCTTGCATTTGACTTGCCAGTGCTTGTGCTGTTTCCAGGTTTCGTCGTTTGGCTCTTTTTTCCATTTCCTGAAAGATGCTTTTTTGGCAACAACAGCCTCTCTGACCTCACCTTTAAACCATGCTGGCAGTTTTTTGGACTTCCTTCCACTTTTCTTAAAGCGTGGAATACAGCTGGTCTGGGCTTCCAAGATAGTATTTTTCAACAACACCCAAGCTTGATGTAAGTCTTTAATCTTTGCAACTGCTCCTTTTAGTTTTTTCTTAACTATTTTCCTCATTTTATCATAGTCTCCCTTTCGAAAGTTAAAAGGTAGTACTGTGGATTTCCTTACTATCCCTCCTCCACTAATTAAATCAAAGGCTATCATGCTATGATCACTATTGCCAAGTGGCCCCAACACCCTTATCTCTTGTACTAGATCTGGTGTTCCACTAAGGACTAGGTCTAATATGGCTTCCCCTCTGGTCGGTTCATGAACCAACTGCTCCAAGAAGCAGTCATTTATGTCATCTAGGATCTTTATCTCCCTAGCATGTCCTGCCATGACACTAACCCAGTCGATACTGGGGTAATTGAAATCACCCATTATTATTACTGCGCTGTAACTTTTGTTAGCTTCCTTGATTTCTTTGAGCATTTCATCATCCATTTGTTCATTCTGGCCAGGCGGTCTATAGTACACCCCCACTGCCATCGCCTTCCCCTTTTTACATGGAATTTCAATCCATAGAGATTCTACAGCAAATTTTGTTTCCTGCAAAACTTTAATCCTTTCTGACTCAATGCCCTCTCTAACATAGAGCGCAACACCTCCACCAATTTGATCAGCTCTATCATTACGATATAGTTTGTACCCAGGTATCACAGTGTCCCACTGGTTGTCTTCCTTCCACCATGTCTCTGATATTCCAATCATATCTAACCTCTCATTTAGTGCTATATATTCTAACTCTCCCATCTTATTTTTTAGTCTTCTAGCATTTGCATACAAGCATTTTAGAGACTGTATTTTATTCATATTAATTTGGCTATTGGTAGACATGGGTAATTTGGGATCTTTAAGCTCTGTCTGCTCCATACTCGAGGGCATTTGGGCTACTTTACTCTTTTTTGGAACCTCTCTGCTTTTGGTAGTATCCTTCAAGGATACATTCTTCTGAACCATCCGCTCTTGGGCGACTGTCGGCTTTACCCTATTATCTAGTTTAAAAGCTGCTCTATTTCCTTTTTAAAGGTTAATGCCAGCAGCCTGGTTCCATCCCGGTTAAGGTGAAGCCCATTCCTTCGGAAGAGCCCCTCCTTTCCCCAGAATGTTCCCCAGTTGCTAACAAATCCAAAACCCTCATCTCTGCACCATTGTCTCATCCACGCATTGAGACTCCAGAGCTCTGCCTGCCTTTTGGGTCCTGCACGTGGAACGGGAAGCATTTCGGAGAACGCTACCCTGGAAGTTCTGGATTTCAACTTCCTACCTAAAAGCCCAAATTTAGCCTCCAGAACCTCCCTACCACATTTTCCTATGTCATTGGTACTGACATGTACCAAGACAGCAGACTCCTCCCCAGCACTATCTAAGACCTTATTTAGGTGGCACGTGAGGTCCGCTACCTTCGCACTAGGCAGGCATGTTACCAGGCGATCCTCACATCCACCAGCCACCCAGCTATCTACATGCCTAGTGATCAAATCACCAACTATAACGGCTGTCCTAACCCTTCCCTCATGGGCACATGGCCCTGGAGAAACTTCCTTCGGTGCGAGAGGGTTTTACATCACCTGGAGGGCAGGTCCTAGTTACATGATGCTAAGTGAGAAAATAAAATTTTTCTAAATGGTCACCTAATATACTGTACAGTTAAATGAATAAAACTGGTTATCTTTAAGACAGCTGATTTTCCACTAAAGGTTTCACAGCTAAACTGCATGCTATGATTTGTCTGCACAAATATAGCTAGTCAGCAGGATGCAGGACTAGAAAATTTGAAGATTTGTCCAGCTAGCTCCTAAAATTAGTTGGATGAACCTTTTGAATCTCAACTTCATAATATATCACTGGAGAGCAAATTTTTACAGTATTAGATGGAATAAACAGTTTAAACAATGATAATTAATTTGTATGCCAAGAAATAACAGTAAAATGATTTTTTTTAATTAGGAGTTGATATTCAACAGCTTCAGAGTAGCCAAATACAACTGGGCAAAATTAACCAACTATGTGTATCCAGATATTCAGCCACAGCTAACCGACTAAAGTTGGGGCTGTATACCCAGTTAAATCTGATTGCACACATTTTCTGCAATTAGATTTAGTACAGCCATTTATGAGGAGGGGGTAATCTGCAGAAATTTAGCTGGATAGTATTGAATATCTTGCTAAACTTGAAAAGCCCAGGCATGTCCAGCCTGGCTCTTTTTAGTCCTTAAGGACAGATTGTCATTGTTGTGGAAGGAAATTTTTTAACCAGTTAGATGTATATGGCTCATACCCAATTTTAACCTTACAGATCTTTTGAATACTGATAGCTTATCATTTAGAAGGTAAGAAAAGTATGAAAACCAAGTTGCTATAGCACATTTTGTTTCTTTTGAAACTTTCCAAATATGAAAGAAGATGTGAGAGGTGTTTTGCATTTTGAGTTACTTTAATTGCCTGAGTGATCCTTTTACTTTCGGTTCTTTTGTTTCTATAGCAGACCGCATAAGAGTAGCTGTGGATTTCCTCACAATATGTTGTTAAACTGCACCTTGATATAGCAACATATCCTACAGATGGGAATCAAGTTTCAAGCTTAAGGATGTGCAGACTTACAATCCAGTATGTTTCCAAGCTTCAAAGTGGCTATCTGCTAGACTGCAGAATGTTCCCTATTCAGATGACATAACTAGCGCAGTAAGTTCAAAAACTACACTATCGTACTTAAACCACTGGATACGATTTAAAAATGTCACAAATGGATTGTTTAAGATTTCTTATGTAGTAATTTTTGTAGAAAATGCAAGTTTTAAAAATGCATTTCTTTCTTTCTTGCTTTCTGTGCACTATAAAACTGTATCAAGATGTGATGAGCTTACTCAGACCCATGCCACATAACAAACAAATGATTTTTAGTGGACAGTGCTATACTTCAGTGTCAAGCTGAATATTCCAAGAAAATGTTTCAGGAAATCTTGGGCACAAAACTCACCCAAATTTGGAACACTGAAAATTGTTATCAACTTCAATGAGCAAATCCTATGAAAGGCAAGGCCTCAGCTGCTTTTTCTATCTAAGGAATGTTTTGAAATCCTTTTAAACATGTCCACACTCAGAATCATACAAAACATTATTTGTTTCATTTCGATATGCATGAATATAATTATCCATTTCTGATTATGCTGAATCACCCTCCAGATGTTACCAATATCTGGAAAGGTAAATGGAGGAACTGCACTGAACAAGCTCAGACTATTATGTCAATTTGAATTGAATGCAAAAAGCTAAAATTGTTTGTTCATACTTCATTTACCACTCTACCTCATTTAAATATACATAAACACATTTCCATGACAACTCCACAAGGAATCAATGAGGAAAATACAGCCCTGTTGCTTCTGTAAAACCATATTATCAGGATCAAAATAAAGTCTGTTCTAGCTGTATATTTGAAGAGAAATAAAAACCTATTATGAAATAGAAAAGCAACTGGGGAAGGAGCACATTTATTTTATTGTTCTTGCTGCCAAAGAAACGTTTACAGTTAATAAGTCTACAAACACTACAAATAGACGATATACATCATGTAGTAATAGAATACGTTTATAAATTAATAGGAATGTGCATTTGTTTGAAATGACATTTCCCATGTTGTTTCCTGTCATTTTTAACCTGAAATGACAAGAACTCTCTCCCAAATTTTGTTTTTATTTTTCTTTATCATCAATAGTGGGCATCATTGTTCGAATTGTGTACACTATTGCTTAGTAGTGCGCCCTATTGCTCAATTATTTGCCTTATTGCTTAGTAAGGTGAACTGTTTATCAAAAGATACACTATTGATGAATAGTGCACACTATTGAGTAATAGGGTGGTTTCATTGTAGCCACAATTTTGGCTGCTGTTCTATTGACGTGTTTTTATAGAATAACCTGAAAATGGGTGCCTATATGGCCTCCTAGCTAAGGCAACCTGTTATAAACTGACTCTCTGTTTTAGCACATACGTGGCAATATATGCATATAAAATGGATTTTATAAAATTAGGTCAGGCGTAAAAGTATGTGTGTTGGCATGAACACACTTTTACTGTAGGCATTGTGGAAGCACGATCTGGGCGGAGAGTAAATAGTTATAAAGTAAGCACATGCGCAAAGATGCGTATGGTTTCACTCAACAAAACCGGCAGGAGTCCACAAGCCCCATAGACAAAGAAAAGGTCAAGCAGCGGCAGCTGCAGAGGTTAAAGAACCAGAAGGAATCCCCATGCCCCAATAATGAAAAAGAGGCAGAGAAGAGTCAGCTGTGGGATTTAAAGAGCTGGCGACTGTGGGAGTTCCCACATCCTGTCAGTGAAGATTGGCTGAGGTTCAGAGATGGGATGGGTGGGGATGGGGTAAAAGAAGGGTAGGAACAGAGCATATGGGAAGGAGTGGGGTAAGAAAGGAGGATGAAGGATAGAACATAAGTGAAGGGATGGGATGAGAGAGGAAAAAATGAGGGCGGGGCAGAGTGAGGGGGCAGAGCATAAGAAAGAGACATGGTTAGAGGGAAGGAAGGAAAAGGGGGGCGTGCAGGAAGAAGGGAGAGAAAAGAGGGGAAATGGGGAAAGTGCAAAGGTGGAACAGGGAAAAGAAACAGACAGAAGCAATGTAATGGGGAAGGAGGGAAGAGAGAGTAGGGAAGGGGAATTGTGCAAGAAGGTAAGAGGAACAGGGAATTTATGTAGGAAGGTGGGGAAAGTACACAGAAGAGAGAAGCCTATATTTCCAGAGCCATGCATGTATATCCACACCCCAAACACCACACCTACAGACATACCTACTAACCAACTAACTTAAAGGTCTCCTCTGTCAGGCCCACCCTTAAGAAATCTACAGCTGATCCTGCTTTACCCACATCTTACAGACCCATCTCTAATATCCCTCTCCTAGCAAAAATAATAGAGAAAGCTGTTCAGCTCCAGCTGCAGGAATTTATAGACTCCATGCACCTCTTGATGACCAGCAAAACGGGTTCCGACAACATTACAGTACTGAAACGCTTCTGACTTCCCTTCTTGACACCCTGCTTAAGGGAAATGAAAGATCCAAACAGGCATTCATCCTTATATTCATCGACATCTCGGCGGACTTTGAATCTGTAAACTACAGAAGACTCCTTACTCGCCTGGCAGAAATCGGAGTAAATGGGATTCCCTTAAGATGGCTCCACTCATACTTATCCAACCGCACGTAACAGGTTAAAATACAAAACAGGACCTCAAAGCCATTTTAAATTCACCAAGGACTGCCTCAAGGATCAGCTCTCTCAGCCCTCTTATTTAACCTATACAACCAGGCCATACATAGCATCCTCTGGAAACACAGGATAATGTTTCATATCTATGCAGATGACATTATGTTATACACCCTATTTGCAACCAGGAACCCGGACTTCTCCACCATCCTCTCTTCACTGAAGGAAGTGACGCAGTGGCTACACAAACACTCGCTTGCGCTGAATTTAATCAAAACAGAGGCACTGGTGGTGAACAGAGACCCCACCTACGTTCCAATAGAGAAACTTACCTTTATCAACCACAATATCCCCATCAAATCAGAAGTCAAATACCTAAGTGTGACATTAGACCAGAAACAATTTCAAAGCACACATTAAGAAAACAACTGCAGCGACATATCAAAGAATAAGGACTCTACATAACCTCCGTCTGTTGCTGGACCATAATCTATTCCATATGGTCTGCCAAGCAATCATTACTCCAACCTGGGATTACTGTAACTCAATACTCCAAGGACTACCAAAAGTACACTCCTTCCTCTCCAGCTAGTTCAAAACTCTGCAGCTCACTTGATATCACAGACACCTAAACAAGAACATATCACTCCAATATTAAAGGAGCTACATTGGCTGCCCATCCAAGCACAAAAACATGGTAACATAGTATGTGACAGCAGATAAAGACCAGCATGGTCCTTCTGGTCTGCCGAGCAAGGTGGCAAGAGTAGATGCACCTGCCGCTCCGTGCAGGTCACCCCTCCCCATGCCTTTGTTTAGGGGTGTAGCCACCACTCCGTGCAGGTCACCCCTATTTGTTGTGATATAAGAGACAGTTATGTTTATTTTGATTTTATCCTGTTGCTATAAAGGGATCCACTGTGTCTGTGCATTACCAATTTGAATTCTGTCACTGTATTTGCCCCCACAACTTCCATCAGGAGGGCATTCCAAGCATCCACCACCCTTTCAGTGAAGAAGTATTTCCTGGCATTGCCTTTCAGTTTATCCCCAGTACAATACTAATCAATCATGAACACCTTCAAAAGTATACACAACCTAACTTCTGGCTGCTTACAATCTCTCATACATGCACCTACAGACAACAGATCAAGAAGAGACCAAACCACAAATCTCCTTAAAGTCCCGAAACATAAAACAACCAGTATGCAAGAAACACGCCATTGTAGCTTTTCCATAAATGGACCTACCTTATGGAACTCCCTTCCGACTAATCTCAAAGCAACTACTGACCTGGAGTAATTCAGGAAGATGCTAAAAATGCACATATTCCACAAATGTTACAGGACAAACCGCTAATCTCCCTCACAACCAAATGCCTGAAACACACCAAAAACTGGACTCTATACCATTCAAAATGTTTATTTATTTATTTAAAAGGATTTATATACTGCTTTATCCTGAAATCAAAGCGGGTTACACATCAAACAATCAAGTGGCAGGGTGCGTGGATGTGGGCATGCAGTGTTAGATCGAGGTGTGTGGGTGTGAGGGTTAAGTTGATTGTGGAGTAAGCTATATACAGTATAAGCTATGTACAGGAACTATTCACATGTAAATAGTTAACAGTCCATGAATCAGACAGTAAATGCTTAACTGTAAATAGTTAATTGCACAAGGATTCACATTGCATGTAACTTGTTAGTTGTACCATATTCTATGTAGCTTTTGTTGTTTATGTTTGACGTAAACCGCCTTGATACTACTGAAAGGCTGTATGTAAGAAATGTTAAATAAATAAATAAATGCCCAGCATGCTGCTATCCCCACTCCAACATTACACACACACACACACACACACACATACACACACACACAGCCATGTGCTTGCAGGTCCTCTTTCATAAAGTAAAGTGCGCATATGCCTTATTGTATAAAATACCAGTGGATGGATACACTGGAACCTAGGCATGGCTACTTGAAGATAGGTATAATATGGGGTTCCGAGTTCAACACACTGAAACACGTAAGTCATAGTATTCAATAAATTACTATCATCAGCTGAGGCTTCACCTATGCTGTGCCCAAACACTGCCTTGTGCAGGCCCATCAGAATTTACATGTATGAGGTACTTCCATGCGCACATACAGAATGGCGACCAGCCAACATGCACATGGAAGTATGAATTCACACTCAGAAGTTCATGAAAATAAGGACTTACATGCCTAAACAGCATGTAACTATCGGTGCGCTTCTTATAAAATTGGCCTCATGTCTTTATATGCCAGGAAAGTCTAAACCAACCAGTCTTGATTACCTGAGTTATGATTTCTGAGCCACTAAATAGCATATATGCTGCTATAAAATTTGGACAGGATCTATATAACTTAATTCGGATTTTAAAATATTGTTATCTTAAATAGTCATACCACAACATTGGTAAAATTATATCCTGAATATCAAACAATATTTTTAGGATGGGGGCGGAGCTAGCCACTGAACAGAATGGACGCCTGAATTTTTGCTCCCGTTGCTGCCCAAGAATCCTGAACATATCCCGGTATTACATTGAAGTTTGTACCCCCTACCTACATCAATAACACCGCAATACAGCTGGATGGCATCCCTGAAGCCTGCCCGGCTGGAATTTCCGCAGGGATCCGGCTCAGCAGCGAAACGATCCAAACCCGAAGTGGGTTCCCCGCAGAAAATGGCCACGGGAGAGAAGGAGGGAGTGACTGCCGGTGGCCTACGTGAAGTGCTACAGGAATTGAAATGCGTTAAAGAAATGATTGCAGCCAATTCTAGTTCACTGAACATGATTCAAGAAGACTTGCTGGAGGTAAAAGAGAAACTCCTCACCATCACCACTCGACTTAATGCAGTTGAATTACAAACCCAGAAGCATGGCGTTGCATTAGAACAGCTGGGCCCTTTGGTCAAACGAGTCCGGCACATAGAAAATCTGATTGAAGATCAAAATAACCATACCCGTAGAAATAATATCCGCCTTGTTGGAGTCCCTGAAGGCGCTGAAGGCACCGATCCGATTGGATTTCTGGAAAAAACCATACCGGAGATGCTGCAGCTTGTCTTTGCAAGGCCTTTTGAACTAGAACGGGCCCATCGAATCCCAACACACAAAGCTGAAAACACACGATACCCGCGCCCACTCATAATGAAGGTACTGAGATACCCACAGGTCCTACAGATTTTTCAAGCTGCACGGAAGGCCGGATCACTGCAAATCCAGGGACACAAAGTGGCACTCTATCCGGATTTGAGCAAGCAAACGGTAGATCGGAGAAAAGCGTTGCTAGCCTGTAGACCCATGCTACAAAGTGCACAGGCAAGATACGGGCTATACTACCCAGGAACCATGCGGGTCACGCTGCATAATGAAACGAGGAATTTTGTTGAAGCTGAAAAACTGAAAACTTTCCTACAAGAAAAATGCGGTATGGAAACCTGAGGTCAATATTCTGATCTCTCACGCAGTGTAGAGAACTCAGCATATACTCAGGGGGTGCGGCCGTGCGTTCTCACAAATTTTAGAACGCCTTAAGCCTTGTTAAACACCTCATTGATTGTATTTTTGTTGTTCTAAATAGTTTTAATTAAACAGATATTTCTGCTTGAAATGTAGGGGTGGCAACGGGAGGTCGGGGTTGGTTACTGTTACAGTGGATTGTGTTCACCTTAGCGATACAATGTTTGCCAGTTATGCAGTTGTTTGTGTCAGTCCAGTCCAGTACAAAACCCTCCACATACACGCAAAATGCAAGTACGCGGCAGGCCTATCCATAGGATAGCTTTCACCTATAAGGCAGCTTATTCCAACGTTGATGTCTAGTGATCTTTTAATGCTTTCGTTAAATGTAAAAGGTATTACTGGCCCTGTCAAGCGAAAGAAGATTTTAGCGTACTGCCAGCAAAAACAAGCAGATATTGCCCTCTTACAAGAGACACATTTAACAGATACTGAATCGCAGAAAGTAACCTCTAAATATTTCCTGGTGGCGGCCTCGGCCTCTGCCACTCAACGCAAAGGGGGGGTAATAATATTAGTGCGCAAATTCCTGCAATCCGCCATTACCGGCACACAGATTGATCCGCTAGGTCGATGGGCCAGAGTGACGATGAAAATAAATCAACAGCTTTACACATTCCTCAATATTTACGCGCCCAACCTCGATGACCCTAACTTTTTCAAACTGATAGCTAAAGAAGTTACAGCCGCAGCTCACACCAATATCATATTAGGGGGCGATTTCAATGTCATCTTGGATCCACTGTTAGATCGCACGCCCTATCGGGCTGTAGACAAAGTCAAATCGCAGGCGATTCTTAAAGGCATCATAACAGAGCTACACTTGGTAGACCCATGGCGCCTACTTCATCCCCAAGAAAGAGACTACACATTTTATTCCATCCCACATAATACCCAAACAAGGATCGATTTCTTCCTACTGTCCACAGAGCTGATGCCTCAAGTGTTGTCCGCAGAGATATATGCTACAACGGTATCGGATCACGCCGCTGTCTCCCTAGTGTTGAATACCAACGTTACACAGCATGTTCCGCCAAGATGGACATTTGATAAATCCCTACTAGCAGATGACTCCTTTGTACAGCTACTGTCAGGGGAAATTAAGACCTATTTTAAATATAATACACCCACTGATACCTCCATCTGGAGCTGGTGGGAAGGTTTTAAAGCGACCATACGAGCTCATATTACCACTTACACCATTAGACGGCGTAAAGCCAGGAAAAAAGAAAAAGATGAATTGGAACTCCAAATAAAAGCTGGGGAAAGGTTACTAGCCAAAAGAGCTGACTCAATGATATTGATTAGACTCCAAAAATTGCGATACCAATATAATGCTCTCCTCAACAAAGAAGCACTGAGTAGTATCCAGCTACAACGTAGTATATACTACTATGAAAGCAACCGCTCTGGATCCCTTTTAGCTCGGCAGCTCAGACCAAAGACCAGCAAGACCGCTATAGCGGCGTTGCAAGACAATTCCGGGGGCCTTCTCCTGAGATCTGACAAAATACTAGACCGCTGCAAAGAATTCTATGAGGAACTATATCGCTCAGATACCCAATGTAGTGACAGAGCCTTTGAAGATTTTGTCTCCAAGATAGTAGGACCCACATTAACCAGTCATCAAAGTCGAACGCTGGAACAAGAGATCTCAGTAACTGAAATACAAGATGCGATCAAACAGATGGCTCGTGGCAAAGCCGCCGGTCCAGATGGTATCCCACTGGAATTCTATAATAAATATCGCATTCAATTGGCTCCCATGCTACAGATCTACTACAGTGGCCTGCAAGATGAATCTCCAGAGATTGGAGCCCTGGCAGAGGCTGTGGTGGTAATTCACCCGAAACCGGGCAGGGATACACAAAAGATAGAAAATTACAGACCCATCTCTCTCCTAAACTCTGATTATAAAATCTATGCTAAAGTGCTTGCTAACCGATTAGGACGGATCTTAAAAGATTTGATACATGAGGATCAATGTGGATTTATACAAAACAGATCCACTACAGATAATGGAAGATTATTGGCACATGTACTGGCATCTGCCAAGACTAAGGCCGAGCCCCTGATAGGGCTAGCATTGGATGCCGAAAAAGCCTTCGATCGACTGGAATGGTCCTTTCTATTTCGATCCCTACGGTGGTTTGGGATAGGAGAAAAGTTCCTAAAACGCGTTGAATTGTTATATACCAAACCCACAGCTCGAATAGCGGTCAACTCACACCTCTCAGCCCCTTTTCAGTTGCAAAGAGGGACCAGACAGGGTTGCCCCCTGTCACCGATGCTTTTTAATTTAGCCCTGGAACCCTTATTAATAGCGCTCCGACAGAAGGAAAATATAAAAGGAATTGAGTTAGCTGATGGTCCCTGTAAATTGTCAGCATATGCCGATGACCTGCTCATTTTTCTACAACCATCAGACCTTCCTGAAACACTGCAACTCATAGATGCATACTCAGCGATATCCGGATATAAAGTAAATCTGAATAAAACAACAATTATTCCTCTGAATGAACAGGTCAGCGAAGAAATGATGCGTGGATACCCCTTTCAATATGAGAAGTCATCCTTTAGATACCTGGGCGTGACCTATGGCACCACCTTGGAAGAGACTGTCGCAATCAACATTAAGATGTGTCAAGAAATTGTAAATGATAACATCTGCAAGTGGACCCCCCTTCATTTGAGCTGGTGGGGCAGGCTAGAAACGATAAAAATGATGTTGGTACCAAAACTCAGCTATATATTAAGTATGATACCCTTACGTTTCCCGTCAGCCTTCTATAAGAAAATGAATAGTCAACTGATAGCCTTTCTATGGAACAACCGAGTACCTCGAATAGCTGCCTGGAAACTGAAGTTACCTAATACACAAGGAGGTGTCCATTTCCCAGATCTCGGCTGGCTGCACACTGCCTCTCTTTTAAAGCAGGGTGCTCAATGGGTCGACTCTGACGACACGGATAAAGGACCTAGATGGCTGAGTGTGGAGCGGGCCCTACATTCCCCCCTACCTACATGGCTACTGGTAGGCACAGTAGTAGACCAGACTGCACCACATAATGCTATTATCCGAGAAACACAGCATGCCTGTCGATTATTGGCATCATGTATCGATGGAGGGGATGACTTCGCCGCAGATATGCCCATATGACTGAACCCGCGCTTTATCATCGGAGGGAAGCCTGTCTTATGGAAAAAATGGGTGGAACATGATCTTATCACCATTGGACAACTGATCAATGGAAGGGCATTTAAAACCTTTGACAGATTAAGAACGGAATTCCGATTGCCTAATACATGCTATTTCCAATGGTGTCAGCTCCGATACTGCATGAGCAAAGCGGGTGTGTCACCTGTCTTGATACGTACAGGATGGCCACTGCGACAGAAACTTCAAGAATTACAAACAGATGCCAAAGCTGTTTCGCGATGTGTTGCGATTCTCCGATCCAAAAGTGACAAGACATGTTTTAAGATACAGTCGGTGTGGGCTACTGAAACCGGTCAAGATCTACCTCCGGAAAATTGGGACACTTTTTGGGGAACTCAAATACGTGCCACGAGAGCAGCGTCTCTCACACAATCTATGTACTTTATAGCACATCGAGCGCATATTACACCGGCTAAGAAAATGAAATGGACACTACAGGAGGGAAATCGATGTTGGTCCTGTAACATGGAAATTGGGACACTGGCACATATGTTGTTCCATTGTAAATCCCTGGAAATATATTGGAACAGAGTATGGGAACGCATATCACAGATCCTCAACTTACAAACTCCTATCACTTATCGGATAGTGATATATAAATCCATAGCTCTGGAACCTACTCTGATGAAATGGGATAGTAAACTGCTGGACTTAATGCTCGGGATAGCGCTTAAAATAGTTCTAATACACTGGAAGAATCTCGACAAAGCTTGTTTCGAGCATTGGTGGAGTCTCTTAATCCTACATAAGACCTACGAAGAGATCTATATAGCCAAGAACCCATGGTCTGGTAAACTAAGTAAGAAATGGTCAGCTTTACAAAATTATGTTTGATGAAAGTGATTGCTGGAGGCTGCCTTGTGGAATGGTCTCTGCTGTAACCACATTGAACGGAGAGAGGGAGGGTGGCGTGCTGGCATGGACTGATACTAGTTCTTGTTAACGTTATTGTACTGTCTTATTCAAGTTATTATATTCTTTTGCTATTTTGATCAATAGCATCTGCTTGTATCCTGCTATATCATGATCGTTTGTATTGTTATTTTATATGTTAAAACTGAATAAAAACTACCATTAAAAAAAAAAAAAAAACAACAATATTTTTAGTTTGTATTCAGGATGGTTAAAGGAAGGCCCATTTTCTGAATAATACAATTTGAGGTCAATTCCACACGGGGCACATCCAGCCCATCTGGATGTCCAAAATCTAGACAGACCAGTTGTGCACCTGATTCTGCACCAGCAGGAGCTAGACACTCATGTGGGAGCAGAATCGGGTGCAACGGACCTGGAATGGCAGGATGTGCCCTGATTCTGACCCACTGCATGTCCAGCCCCCTCCCTGTGAAAACCACCCAATGCTTCTGCATGGAGCCCCAGTGCTGTGGCATCCCATCACCATGGCACCGGGATGCCATGCAGGAGCCTTGATCGGCCGCAAAGGATCAAATGTGCCTTTCCCCGCTGCCCGATCCCTGAAGAGGCTGCCAAGGCTGGGATCAGGCAGCAGGGAAACCAATGGTGCCATTCACCTGTTCTGGTGTTCCCAAATGGAATATATCTAGCTCAGCAGCCATGGACACACGGGATTGAGATTGGAATCAGCCATGTACGTCCAGGGCCGGGAGTCATGCCTCCGGCTTGCCCACGCTCCGCCTCTGGCCAGCCCCCTCCTGCCCAGGTCCAGAACTCCCCAATCATCTCCTCTATATGTGTGGGGAGCTTAGGATAGGGAATCGGCCCCTGGCGATTAGCTGGGGATATATGTCCAAACCAGACATATATTCCCACTAAATGCAGTGCAGAATGACTTCCTATAGTATTAACTTTGGTTCAATAGAATAAAAAGATTTACCAGATGGTACGATGTCTATGCATATTTAGGTGTGCTTTTATGTTCATGCCCCTTCCCCCACCCCTTAAAACTTTTAACTGAACCCAACTTGATACAAAGGTAGGTCCTTGGGAGGAGGTATCTGGCATTATTACTTTTCAAGGATGGTGAATGATTTGAAGGGGAGCATAGAAAAAGGCAGAGCTGGCACTTTTCTGATAAGAAATACATGTGGTTTTGGTGTGTATCAACTTCTTTACAGCTTTTAAATGGATGGCTATAGCCTTACCAAGCTTTGTGGAGGTAAGTCACTGCGGAAGCATCAGATAACTCACTTTTCAAAATGAATGAGTTATCTGGGGAGGGAACCACAAGAGGAACAGCAGAGGTGGCCTTTTTCCAAAATACTACATGGAGAGGTTGAACTGAGACTCTCCAGAATGTCACACTTTCTATTTGTTATTTTAATTTAATGCACATTTTTCTATAGTGCCGTATGCTCATCTGAGATCAGGGTGGTTTACAATTAAGGTTACATTTCCATATCAAAAATAATCTGTGTTTAGAGAGCATAATGTGGAATTGTAATCCTTAATCTACAGACAAATCATAATCTCTCAGTTTTTCAAAAAGCTGTGTTTTAATCAGTTTCCCTAAAGCTTAAGTAGAAAGGATATGCTCTTAGTTCTGGCATAATGACCGTCACCCCCAGCAACAATGACCCCCTCCCCCAGAGAGACCTCCTGGCAGTGAACTAACTCTTGATTCCCATTCCCAGCCTTACCAGGGGTCGCTGGTATCTAGTGGAAGCAGGAGCAATCCACAGTCACTCTTGCTCGTAAGGCTATGGGCTCCAAAATGATGCCAGAGATCTCTAATGGTAATCTTATGGTACTGACCACTGCAGTAGTACTGCAAGATTATTTGGGTCAGCGATGCTATTTTGGAAGCCACAGCCATAATAGCAAGAGCGACTGGAGATCACATCTGCTCTGCTAAACACAAGGACCCTTGGTAAGGTTAGGAATGGGGATAGGTATGGGGGGGTGCGGGCAGTCTGCCAGAGGCCTTCCAGAGGGTCATGGTTGCAAGGGTGTCAGTCTTTGTGCCAGGGGTGTTCAGGGTGGGGGGGATGCTTTGAGCAAGCTGGGGGAGGGGTCTATTGTCTAGAAAAGGGATCTGGAAGGTCATGTTATCTTTTCTGCAGGGATCAGAGGATCAAGGTCAGGGGGCTGATATCGGGAGAGGGAGCAAACCTGGGCATTGATAGTTGCCCCTTTCAGTGGGCACTTATTTGTTTCCTCTGGGCAGCTGTAAATGTCAACATCTATACTATTTCCTAGAAAGGTGGATTCCCCTTGTAAAGTGAAGAATCCATCTCTATATTGTAGGCCTGCCCACACCACTCCCTTTACTTTGAAATCTAAACATGGTTAGCATCCCCACATTTACCCCTGCTCTAAAATTGCATTTACAAGTGTATGCCAGTTTACACATGTAAGTACTGCTATTTACATGTGAGGATGCTTCTATAATATGATCATCCATGTATTACAAAACTAGAAGAGAACACCAGAAAAACTCTTATTTTTACCTTTGGACCATTCAGACCAGGATATCCAGGAGCACCAACTAAACCAACTTCTCCCTGAAATTAAGAATAAAAATATATTTTCATGCTTGAAATCATCCCGTAAAATTCAAAGTTAATTTTATCATGTATTTTTATAAAAAGCCCTATATGATTAGTAATTGTTTGGAAATCTCCAGATATACAGTGTACTCGAAAAGTCTCTCCGCACTAAGCCGCAAGCTGAAAGGAAAGGCAAACCTACCTGACTCTGTGCAAATGCCCCCCCCCCCCCCCTACTGCAGAGTCAGGTAGGTTTACCTCTCCTTTCAGTTCATGGCTGCTGTTCTAACCACTAGGCTTCTCCTCCACTCTTAAAAGAAAAATCCTGAAAACTGAAATAATCTCAGCTGTAGTAAATGCAAGCATGGTATGTTTTCAAATATCAGTCACTTGTACTAACTTCCAACAAGGCTGAGGTAACCTGAAAAAAGTGGCCAAGGTTATAACCTTAATTAGGAATGGGCAGACAGACGATTGTCCTTTCTATCTTCAGGAAGGTTTTTTGAGGGGATATTTTCTTTCTTTTTTATTTCATTTAATTATGTTCCCTTTCGTTTTAATGCATGTTATTTTGAAATTGAGCACACTAAAACAAAATAGCTAAAACTTTGAGAAATACTAATGGCTGGGCTAGCCCTGACAGGATGCAATGGGTAAGCACCTAGATAGGTACCTACAGAGATTCTTAGGTAAGCATTATTTTATAAGGACTATGTGGTACCTACTTGTCTTTATAGCATACTAGTGTATGTGGCATAACGTGTGTCTACATTGCAGGCACAGACATTTACACCATCTCTATAATTCTCACGTGCACATTTAAATTACAGTGCACATTGCCCAAGCTCCGCCCACATGAACCACCACTAGCAAAGTATGCACCTTGATGTCAAAGACCGTACTTTTATGCTAGTTGGTATTTTATAATGCCATTTAGGCAAGTGTGTGGCCACATACATGTGAAAATGACTTAAAAAATGATCTCCTTAAGGGCCTATTTAATTAGTTGTATTAGTTGTTTAATGCCATAATTAGCACATGCGGTGGCGGGTTAACTGTTAGCATGCCTCAATTGCACTATTAAATGGCTAATGCAGAAATCTCCATATGAGGATGGGAAGAGGCGGGGACTGTCTTGCAGTAAAGGGATCATTATTGCATGTTGGCTACTATCAAAATAGATAACGGTGCACTTAGCAACACCATGGGAGGTGAAGCTAACTGCATTCCATGTTATTTGCCATTCCATTAACATGCAGTAGTGGACTTCACTCTGCATTAACAGTATGGTGACCCTCTCAAAGATGCTGGAAACCCCCCAACAGTTCCTTCAGAGCTTTTGCACTTAATAAGCCTTTAATCTAGAAGAGAGCACATTTTAGGTACAAAATTTAGTGCATATCAATTTTAGTGTGCACTAATTTTATTAGGCACTAGAATGAAACAAAAAACTCAAAAGCACTAACCCTAATATCAAAAGCTAGAAAATAACCATGCTAATGTTGGTAGCTATTTGGCTATTATTTATTTTCAGTGAACTTTTCATTCACTGAGACAAAATATGTACTCATGGTAGAACACAACAATTAATTATAATAAACAAAAGAACATTTTTACTAACCATATTTTATCATACAATCTACTTATCATAAGTTTGGTGGTGAAATAGGGCATGGGGTCATTTTGTTGTAATAACCATGTGACCCAAGAAGAAATAAAAAATGACCGAAGTTGCCTACAAACAGATATGTAAGCCAGCACTTTAACAGAAGTTAAAGATATTTCCTGGACTCTAGATTTTTGATGAAACAAAGCACCTCGTCTAGTGCTTAGAAGTTGGATGGTTGGGGGTATGATCTTGCTTAAGTGGATTTGTTAGGTTATCTCCTCCTTTTTTTCTTAACTTACTACTTAGTTGTGCCCTCCCGGGGCATTCTTAGGAGCGTATTTACTAAAGTGTGCTATCGGTGTGGGATTTGCCGAAGCACACTGCACTAACATGCTAACTGGTTAGCATGGAATTGGGCAGAGGCAGGGTGGTTTAGGGGAGGAACATAGGCATTGATAGCATATTATGGTTAATAAGGGTGTTATGGGTGTATGCTGACCAGGACAGCCGTCATTAGCATGGGTGATCTTAACACCACTTCAGTGGCTGGGTAAGTGTACCTGCATGCAGGTTAGGGCAGGTCCACATATTTGCACTGCGCTATCGGCAGGGGGACAGATAAGATATGCCCCATAAAGTTAGCATGGGCCTGTGCATTAGTTTTGCAGCTCAGCATGCTCTTCACTAAACAAGCCACGTAGTCTCTCTTAGGATTCCTGCTTAATATAGTATTCTCTAGGATTGTGCAGAGGCAAAAACAAATTGGTTACTTTTTTATTTTTTCAGTTTTTCCAGATTTTCATATTTTTTTAAGTTAGTTTCACATATTTGTTGTAACAGAGATTTTTAGTGTATTCTAAATTGATTTAATAAACACTGACAAATTAAGGTACACTGTTGATTAGCACATATTAATCAATTTAGCATCCATTACAATTTTAAGGTGCATTAACAAACCAAATGCACACTAACAGATGTTAACCCCTAGTGTGTTTGTTTACTGTTAATGATTTATTTTCCTTTCTTATGTACTTTTCATGGCAAAACTGTGCTTCTATAACTTAATAAAGAGTATATTTGAAAAAAAAACTCCACACATGCATCTACATGAGGACTATGTTGCAATATATTCAGCAGCATCCAGTCCAGCATTGGGGGTGGAAGCTGGAGCTGCTGGCCCTTCCCACTCCCCATGCCAAGGCTCAATCGGGGCACAGCAACACCGTCCTTAAAGAGCAGCACACCAGGACAAAGACCTACTCTCCGGCTCTTCAGCAGCACTCGATCTGGCATCGGTGGTGGAAGCAGGAGCTGCTGCCCCTCCCGCTCTCCCACCAAGGCTCAATCAGGGCACAGCAACACAGGCCTTAAAGAGCAACATACCCTAGGTGTGCCCGTGCCTGAAGCATGGCCCTTAGGCGATGCCCGAAGGTAGTACCCACAAATAACACCCTAACTCATCCCCCGCAGCGATGGCACCTGGAAAGCCTGCACCCAAGGGCCCTCTGGACCAGCCATTGAGTGGGAAATGAAGGTGGGAAAGTGAACACCCACAGATATACAGAAACTGGTATTCAAGATTGATCTACACCGCCTCCACCAATCGCGTGTCTGCATAAGAGCTCAAACTGTAAGTAGCAATCTTGGGATTGGGTTTCACAGGAGAAGGAGCGATAGCGTTACCTTCCCAACACACCCATAACAACCCAAGCCACACCTGATGGCTCCAAAACACAACAAATCAGCCACCCAGAACTTTTACTCTATCATGCTGATCATTATTCTCATCCTCCATCTCGCAAAGGCTCTCCTCACCAATGCCACAGAATCAACAGGCCTACTACTCAAACCACTATATGTACTTTAACAACAACATTCATGGCACAACACATTACGACAATCATGCAAAAGGCCCTTTAGACTTATAAGAATCCAATTAGCACCACATGCAACCAACCTACACAAATAGCCCATACAGAACTCCCAGATTCTCCTCTGCTGCTATCCCACAATCATTTGGTGTACCCCAAGGATCTGTCTTGGGTCCACTCCTTTTCTCTCTATATCCAGTCCCTTGATGCACTCAGCTCTTCCCATGGCTGTCAGTACCATCTTTATGCTGATGACTCCCAGATCTAGCTCTTTACACCTGAAATCTCTCCGGCAATCCAGACCCGGATCTCTGCCTACCTTTCTGACATTGCTGCTTGGATGTCTCACCACCACTTGGATGTCTCACCACCACTGAGCTTACTATTTTTCCCCCTAAAGCCTCCTCTCCTCTTCCTCCTTTCTCAGTCTCTGTGGATAGCTCTCTACTCCTCCCTGTTTCCTCGGCTCGCAACCTTGGAGTTGTCTTTGACTCCTCTCTCTCCTTCTCCACATATATCCATCTGATAGCTAAGACCTAACATTTCTTTCTCTATAACATCAACAAAATCCACCCATTCCTTTCTGAACACACTACTAAGACATTCATCCACTCCTTAATCACCTCCCATCTTGTTATTATAACCTACTCCTTGTTGGTCTCCCGCTGAATCATCTCTCTCCCCTTCAATCTGTTCAACACTCTGCTGCGCAGCCAGTCTTCCACCAGCCTCGTCATGCTCATATTACCCCTCTTCTCAAGTCTCTTCATTGGCTTCCTATCCATTTCCCCATCCAGTTCAAACTTCTCCTGCTGACCTATAAGTACATTCACTCTGCAGCTCCTCATTACTTTTCCTCTCTTATCTCTCCCTACACCCCTCCTCGGGAACTCTGATCTTCTGGAAAATCACTTCTATCTGGGCCCCTCTCTTCTATTGCTAACTCCAGACTTCGCTCCTTTCACCTTGCTACTCCTTATGCCTGGAACAAACATACCTGAGTCTGTACATCAGGTGCCTTCTCTGGCCCTTTTCAAATCCAGGCTGAAAACTCACCTCTTTGCTGCCGCTTTCGGATCTTGACTCACCTGATCTCCTTTGTGTTTCCTTACTATTCCCCCTAGATTTATCCCATGTCTACACCTACTGTGTTGTCTGTCTTGACTAAATTGTAAGCTCTGATGAGCAGGGACTGTTTCTTACATGTCTGTGCAGTGCTGCATATGTCTTGTAGCACTATACAAATGCTCAGTAGTAGTAGTAGTAGTAATCACGCTAGTTGCCACCACTGAATATCAGGCCCATACATAATGGGGAGATTTCAAAAGGTTACTTACAAGAGTACATGGACTATTTGTATATTATCCATTCTTCCTTCAGGTATAAATGTGCACTGATGACTCTTTGCATTTCTGTAGCTTCCAAGGCCCATTACTTTGCATTGCCTGTAGCTCTTCTTTGCTGCACCCCAGAAGCTGCTGCCCTAGGTGACCCCCTTAGTTAGCCTAGTGATTGGGCTGGCCTTGATCAGACTCTATCCCCTGTTCTGCTGCTCAGGGTGTAACTGATTTGAACCATTTATGGTATGGTTTCTGACACAGGTCAGATCTGCAGAGAGACCACAGATGGTACAATTTTCCAAATACGTATATGCATACCAGCTTTCTTTTTATCCACAAACGAAGCATTCTGTGTATTTAGGAGGGTACATTGAGCCCAATATTCAAAGGGCATTTACATGGTTTACAGCCTAGTAAGCCGTGTAAATGCCTTAGATGGGGATGTTGTTGTTGTTAAGTGCCGTCGAGTCAGTGTCGACGCATGGCAACCTTCTGGATAGTTGTCCTAAATTGTGTTCGGTCTTCAGTCAGGTGGCTCATTGTTAACAGCAGCTACGGGTACCAGTCTGTTATTGTATCAATCCATCTCATTGCTGGCCTTCCTCTTTTGCGTTGACCTTCTATCTTGCCAAGCATGATGTCTTTCTCTAATGATCTCTTCGCATGATGTGTCGAAAGTATGAAATTCGAAGTCTTGTCATCTGAGCTTCTAAAGAAAGCTTAGGTTTGATCTCCTCTAGTACTGACTGTTTTTTTCTTCGGGCAGTCCATGTTATATGCAGTATTCACCACCAGCACCATATCCCCATCTATATCCCTATGCGCCCCAATGCTACCCAGTTAGCATAAGGGCATGTTGGGGGCATTACGAGGCGGAGCGAAGGCAGAGAATGGCACTAACGCTCGCCTATCTTTAAGGCGCCGATCACTAACCAGGCAGTAGCCAATATTGCTGCTGCCCGGTTAGCCTCGGTGGCTTCCTGTCCCTGCTGTGATCACCGGATATTCAATGCCATCACCGTGGCATTGAATATCCAGTTTAGAGGTCAGCGGGGAGGGCTGTGTGCATAGCTCTTCCAAACGGCAGGCAGCTGAAAATTGGGCCCATCATTTTTTATACATATATATAGGCATATACATGCAAAAAATCCTTTATAAAATTACCCCTATATTGGTTGAGAGGACGCAAAAACAGGGGCAAGGTCTGCCAATTAATAAAGGTGGTTGGGATGTGTTGGGTTGAAAACATTTTATGACACTAAAGTGCATGAGGGAATTTAAATGAAGATGGGAAGGGATAAGCATGGAAGGTAGTAGAGAGACTGTGTCATTCAGGAGAACTCATCTTTTTTTTTCCAGTTTTATTGTGAAATATTTAGGAAAAATTGAGAATTACGGGTAATACGGGTTGTTGCAGTGAAGTATAATAATTATGGAAGTAGTTCTTCTGCCTTGCATTAGACTAAGTGGGGGTGTCAGAAAAGATGTTGTTACTCATATGAAGGGCTCATCTAATGAAAAAGGTGCCAGTACTCAGTACCACCAAGTAACATCCCCCCCCCAAAAAAAAGCCCTCTATAAACCTATAGTTTTTTATAATATAGTTGTTGGATACCCTAAAGTTATGTTTGTGGAACATTTAATAGGTCAAATAAGCTGATAAATAAATAATATATTGCATGAACTACATAGGAAACGTATCTTACAGGAAACTCATCTATTTACAGGAAACTCATCTTCTTAACATCTAAATTAAAGGCGAGGTGCATGTAGGACTCCATTGGATCTCTTGCAATGGCGATAAAAGGTAGCCATTTTCAATGAAAAGACTGTGGTTCCCAAAGTTTTGATGCAGCGGTCATTAAATGTTGATAAAGAGGAATCGTAACAAGATATTGTGCTTACAGATATGGGTGTAATGAACCAACTACAACTTTTCTCAGGCGATCTTTAATTTAATGTGTGCAGACAACAAAGGTGCTCTTTTAATGGAGGTTGATTATAATTCAGTATTAGATCATGAGAAAGATAGAGTGGGAACTGCTCCACAGCATGTTCAGTAAATATTACGTAAAACAGACTTAAGGCTGTTGAGGAAATGTTATAATCTTAGAGCTCCATTACTAAAATGGACTCAGTGTTCTCTGCAATTTAAAACCCCAACTGCTTTTGGAACCAGAACACCTTCACTAGTCTCAAAAGCTACACCCATTGTACAATAGTAACTTTAACTGCTCCAAGCTTCAGATGATAACCACAGACCCCAGTGCCAAACTGCTGAAAACAAACGTTCCATTAAGACAGAAAACTACAGAGAAATGACAGCTATCCCACGGAAGAACAAAATGTTCTCTGTCTCACAGCACCCATCTTGCTTCTCCTATGAATACATTTATATATATATATACTGTATATATATTTTTTTACTATATTTCAAGCATTATGATGAGTTACAATTAATAGTTTCTTCATTTCTTTTCGTACTGTCAGAGAAAATCAAAAGGATTCTTAGGAATGAGAATGACCAGATCCTGCCAAGGGGCTTTTTTCATTTCATTGTATTATATTTGATATGTCACTGGTTTCCAAAAACGTACGTAGGCAGCTTCAAAATAAAATGCAAAGATGATCATTATGCTCTGCTACAGACCAAGGACAAAGAGGCTAATTTTATAAAGGTACACATACTTTTAGGCACCAAGTGCACACCTAACTGGGGGTTATTGTAGTCATTAACATGGTTCCATAGCCACATAAATGAGTCAATGATATCTTATAAAATACTGACCAGTGTAAAAGCACATAGATAGTTTTATGGTGTGTACTTTTCAGGTAGGTGGGCATGGTGGAGTTTAGTATGGGTGGAGTGTACAAGTGCAGACCTAGATTATAAAATACTATAATTTATGCACATTCTTGCAAACATCTAGCAGCTTTAGGACTGGTGTAAAAGTCTGCATCTTAACTTAAAGCATGAATTCTGCCACTTACGCTAGTAATTCTAAAGAAAAGTAGGTGCCTACTTTTCTTTATAAACTAGTACCTAAGTGGGCATCTACTTTCATGCTTAAAGTACTTGCTTAATTATAAAATTACCCATCATGATCTGGGCCCAACCGGCCCATCCAGACATCCAGAATCTGGACAGGCAGGATCTGCACTTGATTCTGATCCCGCGGGGTGGCCCCACGGGATCAGAATCGGGTGCAGAGGACCTGGACAGGCAGGCCATGCCCTGATTCCGAGGGCCCAGATGTCCAGCTGACTTCCTGTCCAACCCAGCTGGGCCACCTGCATGTAGCTCTGGTGCCATGGTGTCCCGTCGCCTTGGCACTGAGACACCATGCAGGCACCCTGATCGGCCGCAACTGCCTCAAATTACTATTCCTCACTGCCTGACCCCTGATCGGGCTTTCCGAGACCGGGATTGGGCTGCGGGGTACCCCCTCCCCTGTTCACCTCTTTGGGGGGATCCTGGGGGAACTTATTCCACCTCCATATTGCAATACGTTCCCTGTCTAAAAAAGCAGCCACGGACGTACAGGGCCATGACTGCATCAGCCCTGTACTTTCGGGGTCAGGGTACCGACTCCACCCCGCCCTCGCTCCTTCGTCTGGCCCTCCCACTCCCATCCAGAGCTCCCCATACAACAAAGATGTCCACCCCTGCTATTCACAGTTCACAATGACCCCCATGTATTTTTTATAAGTGATCCTTCCTTCAGAGGATAAAATATTTGAGGGTAGGATGACTACAGGAAAAATTAGCAAAAACGTCCCATGTGAATCACAAGACTTTAGCCAGAAGAATAGCAGCCGGGCCACTGGAGTGCAAGGCACCACAGTGACCCAGATTTTTGGTAAGTTTGCTGCACTGCCTCCATAGGCCCATCTGGTGGAAGGAAGGTTCATTGTTGCATGCAGAGCCGCAAGGGGTGGGGTGCCAATAGCACTTGGGGGGGAGGGGTGGTGCTCACCCTGTTGCCAAGGGGACTAGAAATGCCTTTGTATGAATGCAAGTGTATATTTGCACCTGCCTCATAGCTGGTTAAATTTATGCTCTGTGGGGCAGGAACTGTCTCTTATGTGTCTGTGTACAGCACTATAGAAATGATAAGTAATAGTAGTAGTAGTATTGGTGTACTCTTGGGAATAGCTCTGTGAACCTATTTTATAAAGGCACATAGCTGCTTAAGTTGACATTTGGCAAAATGCCTCAGGAAAGACTCCTGAAAATTAAACGGCCATGAGATAGGAGGCAATGCCCTGTTGTAAATAGGAAATGGGTTAAGCATAGAGATTAGGATTAAATGGCCAGTTTTCTGAATGGAGGATGGTGAGTAATGGAATACTCCAGGGATTTATATTGAGACTGGTGCTTTTTAACATTTTTCTAAATGATCTGGAAATTGGAACAACGAGTGAATTCACTAAATTTGTCGATGACACCAAATTATTCAAAGATATTAAACCACTTGCAGCTTGTGATCAATTTCAGGAGGAACTTTGGGAGACTGAGCATTCAAATAGCAGATAATATTTAATGTGGAGAAGTGCAAAGTGATGCATGTTAGAAAATAGCTTGCTTCAGCTTGGAGAACAGATGGCTGAGGAGATATGATAGAAGTCTATAAAATTCTGAGTGCAGATAAATGTGAATCAATTTATCTTTATTTGTATCTTTATTTTTCCATTTTATATACCGCAACTTTGTGACATCAGGGTGGTTTACAATAAATGAAAATACAGGAAGGCCAAAGAAAATGAAAAAAGAATTTCAGAATCTGATAGGACAAGAGACAGTCAATCATTTAGCTAAGAAAGTAAGAGGGGAGAGGATAAGCGAGGTAGGAGGAGTCAAGGGGCAGAGGGAGAGAGGTCTACTTTCAAAAAGTACCAGAACTAGGAGGCACATCATGTAGTTCTAAAGTAGTACATTTGAAATAAATAGGATAGAATATTTTTTCACTCAGTGCATAGTTAAACTTTGCAATTGATTGTTGAAAGATGTGGTAAAAGCAGTTAGTGTCGCTGGATTTAAAAAAGCTTTGGACAAATTTCTCGAGAAAACTCAATACACTCTTATAAAGGCAGAAAGTCCCTGCTTATCCCTAGGGATAAGCAATATGGAATCTGTGGACCTTTTGGGATCCTGTCAGGTACGTGATACTTGAATTGGCCACTGTTGGAAACAGGATATGGGCTTGATAGATCTTTGGTCTGACTCAGCAAAGCAATTCTTATGTATGTATGTATGTATATATTTATTGCTCATAGTTATATACTGTCCTTCCCCAAAGGCTTCAGAGTTGTGAACAATAAGTATAAATACAATGTCATATTCAATTGAATAAAGCAAGATTACTTACCTGTAACAGGGGTTCTCTGAGAACAGCAGGGTAAGTCAGCCACACCTGGTGCCTCCCTACAAGCAGGATGAGTCAGCCACACCTGGTGATGTCATCCGACAGCACCGAGACAGAAGTGCTCTCCATAGCATGAGCCAATAGCCCCCACCCACTGGCCCAACCCTAGCCAGCCAATATGTCTCTAGCTGCGACTTTGCTGCTAGGAGTCAGGCATCAGGGCCACACAGCTGATCCCTTCTAGGGGAGGTGGGTGGAAACATATGGCTGACTTATCCTGCTGTCCTTGGAGAACCCCTGTTACAGGTAAGTAACCCTGCTTTCTCCTAGAACAAGCAGGATGAGTCAGCCACACCTGGTGGCTCTCTAGCTGTGAAGCGTTGTGGCAGAAGGAGAAGGCCCATGCTCTGGGCAAGCAAGAAAGACAGGTGCCAGGGTCACAAGTGAAATGTTTCCTGTGCAATGTAAGGTGCAGTATAAGGTGCAAACAATAGAACAGAGAACAGTGCAGTGCAAAGTGACATAGTGCAGAACAGTGGTTATGCTACAGTGACTGGATGAACCTGCCAAGCTCAGAGCAACAAATATGCAATATTCTCAACAATGGCACAAGGAGTTACAGTGTGCAATAGGCATAACAATGACATCAGGTCACCTAAATGACTCAGAATAGCAGAGTGCAATATGTATGACAATGGGATCTTCAATGCCATGGGATGAGAGTTCTAGGTCAGAGTATGGTGTGCATGACTTAATGGTCTGTGGTCTCGGCGGTGGTCAGGACTGCCTGCCCGAAGGATGTGACTGTCTGGGCTATAAGGTCGAGGCATCAATGTCTCTGGAATGTGCTGAGAGATGACCAGGTGGCGGCTTTACAAATGTCTGCCACTGGTACCAAGCACAGGTTAGAGATGGTGATGGCCAGTGCCCTGAGCTGGTATGCGTTTATCCTTGGTGAGGCTGGTGCTCCTGCGCCGTCCATGCGGTGAGCGATACAGATGGAGATCCACAGGGACAATGTCTGCTTGGAGATCGGGTGGCTGGGCTTATTGGGGTTGTAAGAGACGAAGAGTTGAGTTCCTTGATGCAACGAAGCCATCTGGAGCAGGTAGATGTGCAGGGGCCCTGACACAGTCCAGGGTGTGAAGATTATGATCCTCGGGCGAGGCGTGGGGCTCTGGGTGAAAGCAAGGGAGCTTGATGGTCTGTTTGATGTGGAAGGCAGATGCCACCTTGGGGACAAACTTAGGGTAAGTCCATAGTGTGGCTCGATCCTGGGGTAGGAGCATGTATGGCAGGTGTGCCACTAGTGCTTGCAGTTCGATGATCCAACGCACGACCGTGACCATTATGAGGAATAGTGTTTTCCAGGAGGCGTATTTCAGATCCATCATCTGCAACGGCTCAAAAGATGCCCCTGTGATCTGGTCGAGAACCATGTTGAGGTCCCAGTGAGGCAAGGGTGGGAGGATGGGTGGCCATAGGTTAGCCAGCCCCTTCATGAATTAGGTAACCAGGGTTTGGGTGGCTAGGGAAACTTTGCCATTTTGGTCATGGAAAGCTGCAATGGCCGAGAGATGTACCCCTATGGATTGTGTTTTTAGGCCTTGCTTGAATAGAAGTGTGAGGTACTGGAGGACCTGCGGTACCAGGCAGAGAAGGGGTTCAGTTGTAGGGTTGAGCACCAGGCACTGAAGCAACACCATTTCAGGTTGTATGATTTCCTTGCTGAAGGGAGCCTCACTGCTAAGACTATTTTCTGTGCTTCAGCAGGCAGATTAAGAGGCGACAGCGTCATCCTCTCAATTTCCAGGCTGTCAGACATAGGGCATGTAGGTTGGGGTGAAGAGTATCTCCGCCTTCCTGGTCTGAGGTCTGTCCGCAGTGGAAGTGTACTGGAGGCTCCTGAGTCAATCAGCGGAGATAGGGGAACCACACTTGCTGTGGCCAATGGGGGGTGATGAGGATGACCCCGGCTCTGTCCAAGATGATGAGCTGTATGGTCATGGAGATGAGGGAGAAGGCGTACACTAGAGATAACTCACCCATGACATGTCAAAGGCATCTGAGGCAATGCTACGGTTGGAGGGCTGCTTCGAGCAGAAGAGAGTGCACTTCTTTTTCTATTCCATGACGAACAGGTGGATCTGTAGCTGCTCCCAGTGCTGGAAAAGGCAAACCGCCACCCGAGGGTTCAGAGTCCATTTGTGCAGGCTCAGCTGGTGGCTGAGCCTGTCCGCCAGCTTGTTCTGCATTCCCGGAAGGTAGAAGACCTGCAAGAAGCAGTGTTTGAATAGGGCGAAGGTTCATATGCAAAGGGCCTCCCTTCATAGGGAGCAGGAGCCCGTTCTGCCTTGATTGTTGATGTAGAACATGGCTACCTGGTTGTCTGTATGGATGAGGTCCTGGAAGGCCCCGAGGGTATACTGAATCGCTCTGAGTTCCAGCAAGTTGATATGGAATGCTAGCTCCATCATAGACCAGGTTCCTTGCATGCAGAACAGATTTCAGTGAACCCCAATGGGGAGGTGTCGGTGGTGATGACCAGCTGAGAGTTGGGCTGCTGGAGGGGCCTGCCATGTGCCAGGTTCACTTCGCAGGTCCACCAGAGCAGAGAGTCCTTCACTGCCCTGTCCAGGGAAAAGGACGTAGATAGCAGCTGGGTGTGTTGATTCCATTGTGTGCACAGGTACCATTTCAAGTGGTGCATATGCAGCTTCGCCAGGGGCAGCACCTGCATGGAAGCTGCCATATGTCCCAGGGGGCACAGCAATGTCCGTGTCAATGTCTGCTGTGCCGATGAGATGCTCCAGGCAAGGATGATGATGCTGCCCCTCTGGGACCACGGGAGGAAGGTCTTGGCTGCGCAGTGTTTATGTCCACCGTGATGAAGCTCAGGCGCTGCGTGGGTTTCAGATTTGACTTCTGGATGTTCACCAGAAACCCCAGCAATGACAGAAGCTTGATGGTTAGCTGGATAGCTGCAAGGGCCTTCTGCAATGATGGGGCCGAGATCAGCCAGTCATCGAGACAAGGAAATATGTAAATGTCCTGGTTGCAGAGGTGAACCACCACAACAGCAATGCACTTGGTGAAGACCCGCGGTGCAGGGGAGATGCCAAAGGGGAGAACCTTGTACTGGTAATGGTTGTCCATGACTTGGAAGTGCAGGTATTGGCGATGCGCTGTGTGTGTATGGGGACATTTACATCCAGCCAATATGCAACATCATCGGACACCACAAAATGCTCTACCACTTATATGTGGACGACATCATGGTTTATGCTCCCATCAACATTTTGGATCATAACATCTCCCCAATAACCAAATGCCTACAGAACATAATCACATGGCTCAACAACAACTCACTCTCAGTGAATTGTGACAAGACAGAAGCAATGTTCATCACTAGAAGCTCTCTTTTCACCCCACACATACTATCAACATCCTCCATTAAAAATATACTAGTGAAAGAAGACGTAAAATACCTGGGTGTTACATTGGACAGTAACCTCACCCTTCAGTCCCACATCAGCAAAACTGCTAGTAAAGCACATCACAAGCTCAAGGTCATCAGAAGGCTCAAACCCATCCTGGACAACAATCATTTCCGATCAGTATGACAAGCAATAGTTACTCCCATATTAGACTATGCAAACTCGATCTACCATGGACTACCCAAACATTGCCTTCATCCTCTCCAACTGGTACAAAACACGGCGACCCGAATCATCACGAATATGAAAAGAAACAAACACATCACCCCAATTCTCCAACAGCTGCACTGGCTACCCATCTGCTCACAGGCAAGATACAAAGCAACTTTAAATATCTTCAAAATCTTCCACAACCTCTCGGTCTCAACCCTTCAGAGCATTCTCAGCAAAGACTACAGCACAAGAATTAGGTGAATCAATATGATGAACATACTCTCCACTCCTGGGCATATCAACAATCCACCCAATCTACTACCAAAAGAGCTCCGTCCCTTGCCACGCCTGTACTGTGGAACGTACTCCCTGACCCAATGAGAACCACAAATGATATTAAGGACTTCTGGAAAACACTCAAGACTCTTCTCTTCCAAGAACACTATGGACTCACCCCAAAGACCATAACCCCCCCCCCCCCGCTCCCCTATATACTAGCACCCCCCACACCTTATATGTATTACCTTATATTGTAAACCACTTTGATTAAAAGAAAAGGTGGTATATAAAACTCGATAAATAAAATAAAAATAAATAAATGTATCCTGCAAGTCCAGAGAGGTTAGCCAATCGTTCGACTGTATGAATGGTAGAATGAATCCTAGGAAGTACATCCTGAACTTCTTCCTAATGATGAACTTGTTGAGATTCCTGAGGTTGAGGATGGTCCGAAGCCTCCCATTTTTTTGGGGACCAGGAAGCACCTGGAGTAGAATCCAGTGTTGCGTTCGTCAGGTGGTACCAGTTCTATGGCCCTGGAGGCCAGGAAAGAAAGCAGATCTGTCATCATAGTAAGCTGTGATGAAAGTGGTGTGTTGCTGAAGGGTGGTTTGTGCTGTATGAGAAGGGTGTGAAACCTGATGCGGTACCCTTCTTTGATGATTCAAAGGACCCATTTGTCCATTCTGATGGCTTCCCATGAGCACAGAAAGGCTGTTAGCCAATCCTCCATAGGGAGGTTGGCCCTGAAATTTGTGTCAAAAAGTGGGGTTGGACTTTCCCATGCCAGCTTGTGAGGGTTTCTGTTGCTTCCTGTCCCATTGGTGGTTTTTTGAACAATAGGGGCCCTGGTAGGCCTGCTGCTTATACTGTGATGGCTGCCACTTGTGATACAAGTTGTACCTGTGTCTTTCAACCTTGTCCCCAAAAAGCATGTCGCCTGCATGGGGGAAGTCGGCGATACAGTCGTGTGTATCCTCCTGGAGACCAGACGCTTGCAGGCAAGCCAGCCGACGGGCCGAGATGGCAATTCCAACAGTATGGGCTGCCGTGTCAAAAATGTCAAAAGCCGCTCAGACTTGGTGTTTAGTGCATTCCTCGAGCTCTGTGAGGGATGCATTGGCAGTCGTTTGCACCTCGGGACTTAAATATGTGATGGCGGCTTTGAGTTTCCCCACGAGTACATCCTGGGAGAGGGCGTGCTGCAGCTGGTGTGCTGAAATTCTGGCAACCAGCATGTCCCCTTGAAAGACCCTCCTCCACACATCATCGAGGAGCTTGTGGTCTCGGCCTGGTGGGTGTGGCCCGATTTCACCTGTTTAAGGGCTGATTCCACTACAGTAGAGTGGTGCGGAAGCTGAGTCTTCTCAAACCCGGGAGTGGCCTGTACTTGGTACTTGGCGTTTGAGTTTTCTGGTAGCGGCAGGTCCTGTGGAGGGGTGTTGCCACAATGTAATTAGGTTTTCTAGCAAAAGGGGGTGTACCAGTAGCATTGCAATGGATCTGTGGGCCTCCAGGAACTTGAGTGCCCCTTCTGTCGTGGGCTGCTGGTCCATTTTATTGTTGGTTGTAATGGCCAGAACTGAAGTGACATTCCTGAGAAACTTGGGGTAGGTCAAGTCCTCTTGTGTGGCAGGCAGTGAGTTTCTTGTGGATGCCGTGGCTCCTGCATGTTCTCTGAAGGCTTGTGAATCTTGCATTGCCCACCTCCTAGTCCCTGCTTGGTACCCCTGAATGATCCAGGGATCATAGAAGGGACGGGTCAGGGGAATGATCCTCTGAGGCTGGCAGTTCTGGCATGTCAATGGTTGCAATATCGGCAGCATGAGCCGGGGCGCTGCTGCAGGGTCTAGGTGAGGGTTCCTTTCATGCTGAGGCAGAGGCTTGCTGCGGCATGGTCCCAGGTGGAGTTATGGCAGACCACTGCTGGATGAGGAGGGAGAACTAGTTCATCAGATCAGTCCCATCAGGGACCCTCTGGGGTTGAATTTACCATTCCCATGTGTCCGTGGGCCCTTCAAGGTGGCTGTCTATCCCTTTGGGTGCCTCTGCATTGGACCCTGGTAAAGAGGAATGGGTGCTGTCGTATCTGCAACTCTTGTGCTGTGGAGGAGTCCCAGTGCTGAAGTCACTGTGCTGTGAGCCGCTGTGCTGCGAGCTGTCTGAGTATGCAGGGAAGGGGCTGCTGGAGAGTATCGTCCAGTGATTATGCTTTCTCTTAGCCTGTCTGCTGGAACAATGCCTGCTGTGACTGGAGCGATGCCTGCTGTGGCTGGAGTGATGTCTGCTGCGGCTGGAAGAGGATTGGCGTCTCTGGTGGTATTCATGGCTTTTACGGCTTTCTCTACCCCTGCTCCAACAGCACGGCCTGGATTGGGGTCTCTGCACTAACAGGGAGGCCTGTCGAAGTGATTCCCTTTGGTACAGAGATCCTGGCTCACAGTGATGATGGCACTCCCAGTTGTTTCTACCTCCATGGTGCCAATCAATGGCACTGTGGTGGGAGGAGCTAGCTCCGACATCATCATCAAGTCCAGGGGAAGCCAAGATGACTGAAGCAGGGAAGGTCCGTGCTTCTGGTGGGTTTTCTGCTGCAGCAGGGAAAGGCAGTGAGTCCCAAATGGATTTCATGGACAGAAGGCCATAAAAGGAGGAGGAGGACCCTGAGGATGATCCGCCGCAGATGGAGGCCCGGGGGGCACATCCTGAGCAGGCGCTGCAATCAGAGGATTCCCATTCACCACGTGGAGGACCGCATGGTCAGAGGTGAGGGGGGGGGGCCCTGGTTAAAGTTCCTGCAGGGTGCGCAGTCTTGATTTCCTGGCACGTGGGGACATTTTTGTGCAATGAGCGTACTCCTCGACTTTATGAGAGATGCCCAGGCAGAAGACATCAGTTTGTGTACGTCCGTGCAGTTCGTTTTTCTGTCACATCGAGGGCATTTTTTAAATCCTGGTTTGGGCATCCTATCTTGATTGTAGATCACTTTCTGATTTGTCCACTTTCTTTTGAAAGAGCTGCTTCCAATAAGTTGGCTGAAGTAGATTACTATCTGGAAAGGTGACGATGTCCATCTTGCTGGCAAGGTGGAAGAGAAAGAACTGGCTGGCTAGGGGTGGGCCAGTGGGTGGGGGCTGTTGGCTCATGCTCAGAAGGGCAAAAGCCCTACTGAGCTTTGGAGAGTACTTTCATCTTGGCGCCATCGTATGACATCACCAGGTGTGACTGACTCATCCTGCTTGTAGGGAGGCACCAGGTGTGGCTGACTCATCCTGCTTGTCCTAGGAAAAATATATTTCCACAAAATACATATTAAAAACAGACATAAAAGTATGCCTTTTAATATTTCCTAAAAGTGACAGAATCGGACATGTCCAAATCGAGCAGAAATTGATTCTGGAGAATAGAACCTGCATGTGAAAAAGCCCTCTTCTGAGTAATTAAGGGCATGGGAGCAGACAACACCTAGCATGTACACACTAGTATGTTGCTAATCATATATGCATGAAAATTGTTTAATGATTAAGAGAATCAGATGTTTTAACTGAAGAGGCTATTGGACTTGATTGAGAAAAGTTTATCTTGATGTCGGAATAAGCAGATCAAGTGGCTGAAGATTGAATAAAATACAGTCAAACCTCGGTTTTCGTTTGCCCTGGTTTTCGTACGTTTCGGTTTTCGACGTCTTTTCTGACTGAGATTTTGTCTCGGTTATCGGATATTGCCTCGGTTTTCGTAAAGAATGGCGCTGGTCTGTATACACTGCCCGCCCAGTCCCGGCAGCACTACCCCCCGGAAGTCCCGGCAGCACTACCCCCCGGACTCACCGATCGCGTGTTGAGAAGCGAAAGTCAGCTGAGCAACATCTTCGAGCCAGAGTCAGAGATGCAAGGATTGCACAGAGAGGAAGGCCCCGATCTCTCCACTGCCAGCCTGTTCTCTGGAGCGCCCCCTCAGGTTCGGAGGTAGCAGGGTAGCTGTCAATGTAAGCAGGAGATGTTGCAGTGCCGTACAGTACAATATCTGTGTGTTTGCTGTCCTGTGGACGATCGGGCAGGTGAGAGAAGTGACAGGAGCTGGGTGTCTGGAATGGATTAATTGAATTTACATTATTTCCTATGGGAAATATTGCTTCGGTTTTCGTACGTTTCGGTTTTAGTCAGACTTCTTAGAACGGATTAATCATGAAAACCGAGGTTTGACTGTACATGAATTAAAGTAATGAAGAGCAGATAAATAAAACTGTCTAATATAAATATGATGGTTCTCTGAGGCAGGATGGAGAAAGGATGGCATTCTGTCTGAAATATAGCACTATGTTGGAGTACAATGCAGTGCAGAATTGCCAAGTTATCCAGTTACAGGAGTGATATTTTAAGCCACTCCTGGATTTCTGAGAATCTCATTCTGTGTGTAAATGAGCACACTTGCACTGTTCTGTGTCTTGTAAGTATGCACATAAATGTGATGGCATGCACTTCCACTGTGGGCATGCACAGGGACAGAGTTTGGGCAGAGTAAATATGGTGACATTTTACTTACCATAAGAACATAAGACATGCCATACTGGGTCAGACCGAGGTCCATCAAGCCCAGTATCCTGTTTCCAACAGTGGCCAATCTAGGTCATACGTACCTAGCAATATCCCCAAAAGACACAGGTTCCACAATGCTTGTACTGGGTCAAGCATTGATATCCTGGGTCCCTTTTTAATAGTGGTTTATGGACCTTTCCTCCAGGAACTTGTCCAAACCTTTTTTAAACCCAGCTATACTAACAGCCCTTACTACATCCTCCGGTAACAGATTCCAGAGTTTGATTACACGTTGAGTGAAAAAATATTTTCATTTATTTGTCTTAAATAGTTTACCCTGTAGCATCATTACATGTCCCCTAGTCTTTCTATACTCTGATAGCGTAAACAATTGATCCACGTTTATCCGTTCCACTCCATTCATTAATTTATAGACCTCTATCATATCTCCCCTCAGCCGTCTCTTCTCCAGGCTAAAGAGCCCTAACCTTCTTAGCCTCTCTTCATAGGAGTAGCCTTCCATCCCCTTCACCAATTTGGTGGCTCTTCTCTGTACTTTTTCTAATAACGCTATGTCCTTTTTAAGATACGGTGACCAGAATTGCACACAATATTCAAGGTGCGGTCGTACCATGGAGCGATACACAGACATTATAACATCCTTTGTTTTATTCTCCATCCCTTTCCTTATGATACCTAGCATTCTATTTGCTTTCTTGGGCGCCGCTGCACACTGGGCGGAGGGTTTTAACATGTTATCCACGATGACTCCTAAATCTTTTTCCTGGGTGGTGGTTTCTAATGTGGAGCCTTGCATCGTGTAACTATAGTGTGGGTTGTTCTTTCCTAGGTACATAACTTTGCACTTGTCCACATTAAATTTCATCTGCCATTTGGATGCCCAGTCTTCCAATTTATCCAGATCCTCCTGCAGTTTTCCACAATCCTCTTGGGTTTTAACAACTTTAAACAGTTTTGTGTCATCTGCAAATTTGATAACCTCACTAGTTATTCCCTTTTCCAGGTCATTTATGAATATGTCAAAAAGCAGCGGACTCAGTACAGATCCCTGGGGTACTCCACTATTCACCTTTTTCCATTGGGAATATTGGCCATTTAGCCCTACCCTCTGCTTTCTATCTTTTAACCAGTTCCCGATCCACAATAGTACACTGCCTCCTATCCCATGACTTTTTAGCTTCGCCAAAAGTCTCTGATGGGGGACTTTGTCAAAAGCTTTCTGAAAGTCCAGATACACTATATCAACCGACTCACCTTTGTCTACCTGTTTATGCACACCTTCAAAAAAACATATCAGATTAGTAAGACAAAATCTTCCTTGTCTAAAGCCATGTTGGCTGTCTCCCATTAGGCCATGACTATCTACATGCTGTGTAATTTTGTTCTTTATGATGGTTTCTACCATTTTCCCTGGTACTGACGTCAGGCTCACCGGTCTGTAATTTCCTGGGTCACCCCTGGAACCCTTTTTAAAAATTGGTGTTACGTTGGCGACCCTCCAATCTTCAGGTATTACAGATGATTTTAATGAAAGTTCACAGATTACCAATAGCAGGTCTGCAATCTCATATTTCAGTTCTTTCAACACTCTGGGATGTATACCATCCGGTCCAGGTGATTTGCTACTATTCAGTTTATCAAATAGTTGTAATATATCTTCCCGGTGTAGCGATATTTCTCTTAATTCCTCTGCAGTATCACCTTTAAATACCACTTCAGTCTTGGGTAACATCCCTACATCTTCCTCAGTAAAGACCGAAGCAAAGAATTCATTCAGCCTCTCTGCTATAGCCTTGTTTCCTCTTACTGCCCCTTTTACCCCTCTATCATCTAATGGTCCAATTGACTCTCTCACAGGCCTTTTGCTACGAATGTACTTGAAAAAGTCTTTATTTCGTGTTTTTGCTTCCATAGTAAGTTTCTTCTCAAATTCCCACTTTGCCTGCCTTATCAATGCTTTGCATTTAACTTGCCAGTGCTTGTACTGTTTCCAGTTTTCATCATTTGGCTCTTTTTTCCATTTCCTGAAGGTTGCTTTTTTGGTAGCAACAGCCTCTCTGACCTCACCTTTAAACCATGCTGGCAGTTTTTTGGACTTTAATTTACCAATTAATGTCCTTTCCTTGAGTCCTGCTAGACCAGTCCAGACAAGTGGTTTGTGTTCCCATACCAACAGATTGGTGGAGACAAAGAATCAGTGAAAACCCATGTTTCAATAACATCATTTCCATGCCTCTATTTGCCTCAGCCACCAGAAGTCTCTTCAGCATTCATCTCACAGCATATGGGAGAACATCGTAAGCCTCACACAATCTCAACATGAGCAACAATGAGTAATTGACAGTAGAGAACTATTACAGGAAAGCATAAACAGAAGGCTGTCAATAGAAGATGAACCTGCAGAGCCAAGTATAAAAATCATAGTGGACCCAGTGATACCACAGGAGAAAAACAGAGTAATACAGTTTCAAGGTTGGGTCCTTTAGTAGTCTAGCAAGACTCAATGAAAGGAGATTAACTGGTAAGTAAAATATTACCTTCCATATCGTCCTGCTAGACCAGTCCAGTAAAGTGGGATGTGCTAAAGCTACAACTCCATTGGGTGGGAAGAAGACACAGCAGTTCATAAAACCCTTGAGGCAAAGGCTGTGTCCGCCTACGTGTGGACATCCAAGTGGTATGCTTGACAAAAGTGGAAAATGATGCTTTAGTTGATGACCAACAAATGTCTGTAGGGGCTACTGAGCTTTGCTCTGCCCATGAAGATATCTGCACTCAGGTAGAATGTGTACACAAACCTTCCAGACTGGCCAGTTCCACAACAGATGCGCCAAAGCAATGGCCTCCATAATTTAGCACCCCAAAGTTAACTTAGCTTCTGCATCACCCTTGCGCAGGCCAGCAAACAGCACAAAAAGATGTTCGGGCTTATGAAAGGAATTTGTAACCTCCAAGTACCAGAAAAGCACCCTCTGGATATCCACAAGGTGAAGATCCTTATCATTCCTCCAACACTGCTCCTTAGAGAAGGAGGACAGGCAGACCACTTGGTTCACGTGAAAGGGAGAAAGCACCTTAGGCAAGAAGGAAGGCACAGGCCAAATGGAAACGTCCTTCTTTGAAAGGGACAGATAAGGAACTCGGCAAGATAGAATCTGCTGCCCGGAAATCTGCCTTGCAGAACAAATCTGTCCAAGAAGACCATCCTGAGTGTTAAATACTTCAAAGTAGCGTGCTTCAACAGCTCCAAGGGTGCTGCCATCAGGGCCCTGAGTACCAGACCCAGATCTCAGGGAGGAATCACAGATTGGAGGGGAGGATGCAGACACTGAACTCCCTGGAGAAAATGCAAGGCTAGAGACTTATCTGCCACCGGACCTCAGAAACCGGCCAAAGCAGCCACCTGAACTTTCAGGGAGCTAAGGGAAAGACCCTTCTCAAGGCCATCCTATAGAAAGGCCAACAGAGATGGGATCTTGGCTGCCTCAGGAGTCAACTGCCGAGTGCCACACCATCGCTCAAAAAGGCACAAGATCTGCACATATGCTAGCTTTGTAGACCTCCTCTGGGCTCTAAGCAGAGTAAAGACTACCACTAGAGAGTAGACCTTACATGGTAGCCATCACCTTTCAAGAGCCAAGCCATAAGTAAAAAGGGAACCGGGTCCTCCAAGATGATTGATCCCTGCTGCACTAGGCCATGAGACAGAGGAAACCAAAGAGAAGGCACCTGCATGAGCTACATCACATCTCCAAATCATGCTTTCCTCAGCCAATCTTGCATCACCGGAATAATCATGCCTGACTGGCATTCCATACGCAGAATCACATACCCCACCAGGGGCTACAGAGGAAACAGACAGCCAGTGCTGACTTGACCAAGGCTGGGTCAGGGCATCAGTGCCCTCAGACTTCATCTCTGTGTGGCAACTGAAGAAGCAGCTAAATTTGGCATTGGAGTGGGTCACCATCAGATCCATTTTGGGGCAACCCCAGAGGCACAGAATCAACTGAAATGCCTCCTGACTGAACTTCCACTCGCCAGGATCCAGAGAGTGATGGCTGAGGAAGTCCTCTTCCACAATGTCCACCCCGGCAATGTGCTGAGCTGTCAAGGCTAGGAGGTTCTTCTCCACCCAGGCAAACAGGAGAGCTATCTCCAGAGCTACCTCATCACTCCTCATGCTGTCTTGTCAATTTATATAGCCCACTGCCATGGTGTTGTACAAAAACACTCAAACCGCCTGGCCCTTGACCAGGGCCAGAAACGCAGAAGACTGAACCTGATGGCCCTTGCCTCAAGGCAGTTGATGGACTATACCTCTTCTTTGCAGTTCCAATGTCCCTGGTCCGTATGGTCATGGCAATGGGCTCAAGAGACTGGCATCCAGCATCAGCAAGATCCAGGAGAAATTGTTCAGTGAAATACCCTTCCTCAGATGACTGGGCTGTTACCATCACCACAGGCTGGTCTTTACCATCATCAGGAGTGGGAGCCCATACTCAAACTCCTGAGAATTCAGGGACCACCGGGTCAACAAGGACTTCTGGAGAGGCCACATGAGAACACACACCCACTATCTCTATGGTCACCATTCCAGACTCTGGTAACCTGCTGTACATAGAACAGTGCCAGGCAATCCAACAGTCTTTTGACCTTCTCTTCTGGCAGGAAAACTCTGCCCACTTGAGTGTCAAAACGTGCTCCCAGGAACTTCAGGGACTGGGAAGGCAACAACTGGCTCTTTCCCCAGTTGATCATCCAGTCAAGGCTTTCCAAAAAGGGCACCACTCGGGACACCTCTGAAAGGGAACAGACTCGGATGAGCCAGTCATCCAGATATGGATGGACATAGATCCCTTGGCACCTTAGCCACCACCACCATGACCTGGGAGAATGTCTTTGGGTGGTAGATTTATTTATTTATTTATTTAAAACTTTCTTATATACCGCCTCTTCCATAGATCAAAGGCGGTTTACATATAACAAGTGTAACATGAACAGGTTTTACATAGAACAGATTTTTTAAATTATTTACAAATCAACTTTTAAATCAACAGTTTTTAAATTATTGACAATCAACATGATTGTGAGTAACTATATTATTAATTGTAAACAACTATATACAGGAGTAGGTAGAGTAGATATCCCAAAGGTGAGGGCTGATCTGCCCAGATTGGGATATTGAAAATAAACCTTGGCTAGATGCAGAGAAGCCAAGAACTCCCCTCAGTACACTGCTTGAATTACAGAGCACAAAGTTGCCTTCCAGAAGCACAGGATGTGCAAGTGCTCGTTGACTTCCTTCCAGTCCAGAAAGGGCTGGAAGGAACCATCCCTTTTGAACACCATGAAATAGATGAAGTATCTGCCTTTCCCCTGTTCATCTGGGGAGATGGGCACCACCACCTTTAGGCGCAGCAACTTGTCCAAGGTGGTCTGCATAGCAGCACTTTTGATTGCAGACCCACAAGGGGAAATGATGAAAGCATTTTGGAATCAGTTCTTTGCATTCCAGGACATAGTCAAACTAAATGGTGTCTAGCACCAAGCACTCTTTCATTACTCGGGCTCATTCCTGAAATAAAAGGTGAAGTCTGCCTACAACTAGAGGAGCCAGGGAATGGGCCCCCAAACCTTCACTGCGCAGCCCAGTAGGGTCCTCCTCTGGAGGGCACAGAGTCCCTGAGCCTATGTGCTCCACGAAAGTACTGAGAATGACCCCCAAAACGCAGATGCAGAAAGGAAGAAAGATTTTCCAAGTTAGTAATGATGAAAGTCCTGAGACCCCTGGGGATCCAGTCAGTGCCCTTGGTGGATGGGCAGAGACTGACAAGAAAGGGGCACTAGTCCACTTCACAAGCCCCTTGGACCTGTCTTCCAGAACATGGTAGGATTTTGTCTCGCTCCGGTCCTTCATCAGCTTCTCCAAATTGGCTCCAAAATGAAGCTTCCCTTTAAAAGCCAGTTAGGCCAAATGGGCTTTGTAAGAAGATTCCACTACCAGAGCTGGAGCCAAATCCAACACCATGACACCGTCATCAGGACACCATCCCTGGCCCCCAAATGCACCAAGTCATACATGGCATCAGAAAGGAAGGCTGTAGCCAACTCCAAAAGAGGGGTAGTATCATCCGCGGGGAAAGCACAGTTACTTACCTGTAACAGGTGATCTCTGGGAACAGCAGGAATAAGTCTTCACATATGGGTACGTCGGTACCGACGGAGCCTGCGCGGGAACGCTCCCCAGCTTCCCAAAAAGGAAAGCTTTTGGGAGCATCCCACAGCGCCTGCACACTGCCTTCCCGCCTTTCCTAACCAACTCTCCTCAGTTCGAGTTTAAAGCTGAGACAATAGAGAGAGAGAGGAAAGGAAAGATAGAAAAGAGGTACAACTCCTAGGGGAGGTGGGTGGGTTGTGAAGACTTATTCCTGCTGTTCCCAGAGATCACCTGTTACAGGTAACTGTGCTATCTCCAGGAACAAGCAGGAATGAGTCTTCACATATGGGGACTCCCTAGCTGAGATGCCTGGGAGATCCCCAAGGATATGAGACCCTGAAAGGGGTCTGCATCCTCCTATGGATCTCAGGCATCCATCCAGGGAAGGAGGGCAGGAGTTGTTTAAGAATGGAACAGGTGTCTGAGGACAGCCTGACCAAACAAGGCATCCCGGCGGGAATCCTTGTCCAAGCAGTAATGGGCTGTGAAGGTATGAACAGAGGCCCAGGTGGCTGCTCGACAGATCTGGTCGATGGACACAGAATTTAGATGAGCCATAGAGGTGGCCATGGCCCTCACATTATGAGCTGTGACATGGCTCTCCAGAGAAAGGTTCTTACTCTGGTAGAGCGAAAGAAATACACTGAGCAATCCAAGTGGACAGTGTTCTCTTAGAGACTGGAAGTCCCAAATGAGAAGGATCAAAAGCAACAAAAAGCTGGGAAGACTTTCTATGTTGCTGTGTCCTATGTAAGTAAAAAGCAAGAGCTCTTTTACAATCCAGAGTATGAAGATTCCTCTCTGCACTGGATGCATGAGGAGCTGGAAAAAAGACAGGTAAATATACCTCTTGATTAAGATGAAAAGGTGAGACCACTTTAGGCATAAAGTGTGGATTTGTTCTAAGGACTACCTTGTCATGATGGAACCTTGTATAAGGTGGATTAGCCACTAAGGCCTGCAGTTCACTGATGTGGCAAGCAGAAGTGACCGCAATGAGGAAAATAACCTTCCAGGAAAGGAATTTCAAGGAGGTAGTGGCTAAGGGTTCAAAAGGTGGCTTCATAAGCTGACCAAGAACCAAATTTAAGTCCCATGCCACCGGAGGAGGCCTAATGGGAGGTTTAGTTAAAGTTAGGCCTCTCATGAATCTTGAAATAAGAGGATGAGAGGAGATAGGTTGTCCATTGATGGGCTTAAGGGATGCTGCAATAGCACTCAAATGGACTCTTACTGAATTTGTCTTAAGTCCTGCATTGGAGAGATGCAGGAGATAGCCTAACAAAGAAGTTAAATGTAGTGCCAGAGGGTCAAGACCCTTTTCAGCACACCAAATGGATTTTTTTTTCCACTTAAAAGCATAGGAACGCCTGGTGGAAGGTTTCCTGGAAGCATGGAGGATATCCTTCACCTGCTGAGAAAGATTCAAGTCTTGAAGGTCTAGGCCTTCAGTAACCAAGCTCTGAGGTGAAGGGACTTGGGGTTTGGGTGCCACAAAGTCCCTTCCTCCTGAGACAGAAGGTCCGGAGCAGCTCCCAAGTCCAGGGAGGGGGCTTGCGAGAGATGCAGAAGTAGAGGGTACCACACTTGGCGTGGCCAGCGTGGAGCTATGAGGATCATAGATCCTTGATCCCTCTGGAGTTTGAACAGAGTCTTGGGAATCAAAGGAATGGGTGGAAAGGCATACAGGAAGCCCTGACCCCAATGAAGGAGGAAGGCATCCTTGGCCTGAACTCCCTGCCACGGAATTCTGGAACAGAACCGGGGAAGTTTGGCATTCCACGGACTTGCAAAGAGGTCTATGTCCGGGGTTCCCCATTCTTGAAAGATTCTGAGTACCTGATCCATATGCAGGGACCATTCGTGTGGAAGCAGAACTCAACTGAGTCTGTCTGCCCAAGAGTTTTGGATTCCTGGGAGATATACTGCCAGGAGATGGATTTGATGCTCTCTGGCGAAGGCCCATAATCTTAGAGCTTCGTTGCAAAGCGATAGAGAGCCAGTTCCTAGTTGCTTGTTTATGTAAAACATGGCTACTTGATTGTCCGTATGAATAAGGACTGTCTTGTAGCTGAGGAGAGTATGAAAGACCTTGAAAGCTAGAAACACTGCTCGAAGTTCCAAGAGGTTGATATGAAGAGAGGTCTCCTGTGGGGACCAAGTGCCTTGGGTGGAGAGGTCTTGTAGATGAGCTCCCCAACCTGTTTGGGAGGCATCTGTTGTGAGGGTTGCTTGGGGCAAGAAAGGTTGGAAGGGGGACCCCAGCAACAGATTTTGAGTGGACATCCACCATTGGAGAGACCAAAAGAGACGTTTGGAGGTTGCTATTTGGTCTGAGAGAGCTCCTGAAGCTTGAGTCCACTGGGTGGACAAAGTCCATTGAGCTGCTCTCATGTGTAGGCAAGCATAGGGTACCACATGTACTGTGGAAGCCATGTGGCCTAGCAGTTGTAGCATCTCCCTGGCAGTTAAGTGGCTCTTTGACTGAATCTGGGAGGCTAGCTGCACTAGACATTGGCAACGGGCCTGAGGAAGGTAGGCCCTTGCAGTGGTGGTATCCAACCAGGCCCCTATGAATTCCAGGGACTGAGTAGGGATGAGATGGGACTTTGGGAGGTTTACTACTAGTCCCAGATACTGCAGAATGCGCCTTGTGCGGTCCAGGGAAATCTGGGCTTCTGACTGAGATGGAGCTCGGATGAGCCAGTCGTCCAGGTATGGGAAGACAAATATCCCCAGAGTGCGTAGAAATGCAGCAACTATTGTCATGCATTTGGTGAACACTCTCGGAGCAGAGGCCAGACCAAAAGGAAGGACTCTGTATTGGTAATGTTTTCCCTGGAAAAGAAAACATAGGAATTTTCTGTGAGATGGATGGATGAGAACATGTGTGTACGCATCCTTGAGATCTAGAGAACAAAGCCAATCCTGACTTTGAAGGTATGGAAGGAGAGTGCCCAGAGAAAGCATCTTGAACTTCTCCTTGCATAGAAATCTGTTCAATTCTCTGAGTTCTAGAATGGGTCTGTATCCCCCTGTCTTCTTTGGAATGAGAAAATAGGGGGAGTAGAACCCTGACCCTTGTTGAAGAAGAGGAACTTCTTCTATTGCCCCTTGGGCAAGAAGGGTAGTTATCTCCTGACCTAAAAGGTCGAGAAGAGATGTGGGAGAATTGAAGTGTCTCACCATGGTGTGGGGAGGAAGGTCTGAGAAATGAAGTTTGTAGCCCTCTCTTATGATGGAGAGGGTCCACTGCTCTGATGTGATTTGCTCCCATCTGGGAGCAAAAAGAGCAAACCTTCCTGGAATGGTGAGAGGTTCTGGCTGTGTTAAAGCCAGAAAGGTTAAGTTCTCTAGCATCAAGTCAAAAACCCTGAGGGGGTTGAGACTGCTGGGTTACAGCAGCCCCTGTAGACTTAGGCCTGGCCTGCTTAGGTTGCTGACGCTTAACGGTAAAGCGACCTGTAGAAGATTGTTGGCCAGAAGTGGAAGGAAACCTGCCCTTCTTGAAAAAAGACTTTTAAAAAGTCTTTTTCTTGGCAGGAATGGAGGTAGACCTTGAAAGTCTATCCAGAGCAGAATTCTCTGCATCCATTTGAGTGGCTTTAATTTGCCACTCTCTGCCAAACAGATTTTCACTTGTACAGGGCAGATTTCCTAAGCCATCTTGAACCCAGGGCTCTAAATCAGAAGCCTGGAGCCAAGCAATTCTACGAGCAGCTATGGCAATGCCTGAGGCTCTACTGGCACCTTCAAAGGAGTCAAAGGCTGCCCTGTTTGAAAACTTGGAGATGTCTTGAGCATGCTTAAGCCACATGCGGAATTCTTCCCTTTTATCTTCTGGAATAAAAGGGAGGAAAGTGTGCAGCTTTTCTGCCATTTCTTTCAGAAACATACCCATATAAAGGCTATATGAGTTGATTCTGGCAATAAGCATACTGGCCTGGAAGATTTTCCTACCAAAAGCATCCAAGGTCCTGCATTCTCTTCCTGGAGGAGCAGAAGAGTGTTTCTTTGTACTCTTTATCCTCTTCATAGCTGACTGCACCACAATGGAATGGTGAGGAAGCTGAATTTTCTGGAACCCAGGACAAGGAGGGACACGATACATAGTGTCCAACCTGCAAGAATGAGGAGAGAGAGTGAGAGGAGTCTCCCATAAATCAATCATGTGTTCATGAAGAATCTCATGAATTGGTAAGGTGACTGCCTCTTTGGGAGCCCTAGAGTATCCTAAAATATCTAATTTTTTTTGCTCTAGGCTCTGATTCAGAGGTTACTGAAATAGAGAGTCCTTTAGCTACTTTTCTTATGAAGTCTTGAAAGGACAAGTCCTCTGGAGGAGACATTCTTCTTTTTGGAGAAGAAGGCTCCTCAGGAAGGGCTATGGATACTTCAGGAGACTCATCTGATGTATCAGAATCATCAGAGGAATCGAAGTATCGCCTGTCAGGGTGCTCTTCTAACGCTCGATACGCGTTTCGAGCGGTATCGACATCGGGCGTTCCCGGTACCGAGAAGTAGCCCTGGACAAGGAACCGCAGCAGTCAGTATCCTGGTCGATGTCGATGCAGACGGTACCGGCATCGGCGCTGGTGCCGGTACCGGAGCCGATACCGACAACGGAGCTCGTTGCGGTACTGCCGGCGTCGCAGCTTGAATGAAGGCTGAAATAGCCTGCTGCATGGACAGAACATTCTGATCCATCGACGCCATGAATGCCTGGAGGTTGGTACCGGTAGACTGTGCCGGTACCCCAGAGCATTCTAACAGGTGATCGGTCGAGGCCGTGCCATCGATGTCAACCTGTAACCCCATAGGAGGAGCTTTGGAAGCCGGAGCTTCCCGCCGGGGTTGTTTGGCTGGTGCAGGATCCTTGAGGGCAAGCCCGGAGGCATCTCGATGCTTAGAGGGAGATCTACCCTTCGAGGACCTGCTAGGTTTATGTTTGGTTACCTGAGATCCTTCAGGAGAAGAAGACCTGGAAGATGTCGATGCTACTGCCGGTGCCTCAGCGGGAAACAGCACATGGAGCTTAGCTGCTCGGTTCTGTAACCCCCGTTTAGACATTAGGGAGCAGGACGGACAATCCGGAATAAAATAAAGAACTTCTTCAGCGGTGACAGGGCTCGACCTGCTGGCTCCGCGGCAAAGAAGAACTGAGGAGAGTTGGTTAGGAAAGGCGGGAAGGCAGGGTGCAGGCGCTGTGGGATGCTCCCAAAAGCTTTCCTATTTGGGAAGCTGGGGAGCGTTCCCGCACAGGCTCCGTCTGTACTGACGTACCCATATGTGAAGACTCATTCCTGCTTGTTCCTGGAGATGAGACTGAATCCATTGGAACAGGACTCAAGACATCAAACTGGCATATACTGCCAGCTGCAAAATAGCAGCCACCATGGTGAACTGACTCTTCAACAATGTATCCACCTTATGGTCCATGTTGTTATTGTTGTTGTTAAGTGCCGTCGAGTTGGAGTCGACTCATGGCGACCCTCTGGATAGCTATCCTAAATTGTGTTCGGTCTTCAGTCAGGCGGCTCATTGTTGACAGACTGGTACCCGTAGCTGCTGTTATTGTATCGATCCATCTCATTGCTGGCCTTCCTCTTTTGCGTTGACCTTCTATCTTGCCAAGCATAATGTCTTTCTCTAATGATTTCTCTCTTCGCATGATGTGTCCAAAGTATGAAAGTCAAAGTCTTGTCATCTGAGCTTCTAAAGAAAGCTTAGGTTTGATCTCCTCTAGTACCGACTGGTTTGTTCTTCGGGCAGTCCATGGTATACACAGTATTCGCCACCAGCACCATAATTCAGAGGCATCAATTTTCTTCCTATCTGTCTTTTCACTGTCCAGCTTTCACATCCATATGATGTTATTGAAAATACCATGGCTTGAACAAGTCAAATCTTTGTATGGAGAGAGACATCTCTGCTCTTGAGAATCTTATCTAGGTCTTTCATAGCCATTCTGCCAAGAGCAATGCGTCGTCTGATTTCTTGACTGCTTGTTGCTTCTTTATTGATAGTTGATCCAAGTAGGTTAAAGTTGTTCACAATTTCAATTTCTTCTCCTTCAACGATAAACCTGTTGATTATGCCAGTTGTCATGATCTTTGTCTTCTTTACATTAAGGTGCAGGCCCATTTTGAGACTATGTTCTTTGATTGTGAGAAGCAAATGTTTCAGATAATCTTCACTTTCATCCAGTAATGTGGTATCATCAGCATAGCGAAGGTTGTTGATGAGTCTTCCACCAATCTTCACACATCTCTTGTCTTCATACAATCCTGCTTCTCTGATGATTTGTTCTGCATATAAATTAAACAGGTAGGGGGAAAGTATGCAGCCTTGTCTTACACCTTTGCTTATTTTAAACCATTCTGTTTCTCCTTGTTCCGTTCAAACTGTTGCTTCTTGATCAATGTACAGATTGCACAAGAGAATGATCAGGTGTTCTGGTATACCCATGCTTCTTAATGTGGCCCACAGTTTCTCATGGTTTACACAGTCCAAAGCCTGGCTATAGTCGATAAAGCACAAATAGATATCCTTTTGGTATTCTTTAGTCTTTTCAAGGATCCATCTCACATCTGCAATGATGTCTCTCGTTCCTCGCCCTTTCCTGAACCCTGCTTGCACTTCATGTAGTTCTTGTTCCAGGTATGGTTGTAGTCTCTTTTGAATAATCTTCAGTAGAATCTTGCTGGCATGTGGGATCAGAGTGACTGTGCGATAATTTCCACAGTCAGTTGGATCACCTTTCTTTAGTATTGGTATAAACACAGATCTTTTCCAGTCAGTTGGCCATGATGTTGTCTTCCATATTTCTTGGCAGAGCCTTGTGAGTATGGTAACAGCTGCATCAGATTGCTGCAATACTTCTATGGGAATGCTATCAATGCCTGGTTCTTTGTTCTTTGATAAGGCTTTCAATGCTGCTTCAACTTCTTCTTTCATCACCAATGGTTCCCGATCATAAGGTACAGGTTGAAACGGCTGTTGATCCACTTGATCTTTATCATATAAAAACTCTGTATATTCCTTCCACCTTTTCTTGATCTTCTCAGCATCATTCAACATAGAACCTTGAGCATCTTGTAACATTCCAATTCGAGGCTGGAACTTTTTCTTTAACTCTCGTAGCTTTAGGAAAGCCGATCTTGTTCTTCCTCTAATAGTTTCTGCTTCTATTTCCTTGCAAGTGTCATTGTAGTACTTTTCCTTGTCCTGTCTTGCTGCACGTTGGAAATCTCTGTTGAGTTCTGCAATTCTTTCTTTCTCCTCTGACTTTAGCTTCTCTGCGTTTCTGGGCAATTTTCAGAGTTTCTTCCGTCATCCATTTTGGCCGTTTTTGCTTTTTCACCTTTTGTAGAGACTTCTCGCTTTCTTTCAACACAACCTTCTTGATGTCATTCCATAACTCTTCAGGAGCTCTGACATTTGTATCTAAAGCAGCAAATCGATTTTGCAGGCAGTCTTTAAATTCCAGTGGTATATTCTCAAGGTTATATTTTGCTGCATTCATGAGTGGTTTGCTCTTTTTCAACTTTAGCTTGAGTTTGCATACTAGTAGTTGATGATCTGTACCACAGTCAGCTCCAGGTTTTGTCTTTGTTGATGTTACAGAGCTTTTCAATCGTTGACTTCCACAGATGTAGTCAATTTGATTTTTAAACAATCCATTGGGTGAAGTCCATGTGTACAGTCGTCGCTTGTGTTGCTTGAAGAAGGTGTTTGAGATGAATAGATCATTGGTCTTGCAGAATTCTATCAGTCTTTCTCCAGCTTCATTTCTGTTGCCAAGTCCATATTTTCCAACTACTTTGCCTTCTTCTTTGTTGCCAACTTTTGCGTTCCAGTCACCTATGACTATCAGGATATCCTGTTTGCATATTCTGTCAATTTCAGCTTGAACTTGTTCATAGAACTCTTCAATTTCATTCTCTTCTGCAGCTGTTGTTGGGGCATATACTTGAATTATAGTTGTGTTGATAGGCAATCCTCGTAGACGAATAGAGATTAAGCGTTCGCTGACTGCATTGTATTTCATTACAGTTCTTGCAAGTTTCTTCTTTATTATAAATGCAACACCATTTCTTCTTTGTCTTTCATTTCCAGCATAGTAGACCATGTGATCATCTGATGCAAAGTGCCCCATGCCAGTCCATTTCAGTTCGCTGACACCCAACAGATCAAGTTGTACACGTTCCATTTCATTCTTGACCACCTCCAACTTCCCTTGGTCCATGCTTCGTACGTTCCATGTTCCTATGTGTAAGACATCTTTACAGCTTCTGACTCTCATTTCATGCACAGCTACATCAGCAGTCAGACTTCCCGAGGGCTTTGATCCAACCACATCATAACCTTTAAGACCGAACTGCCTTCCACAGGAAAGGTGGTCTGTCTGATAACCGTCATGAACTGAATATCCACTTTGGGAATACCAAACAAGTCAATGCTCTCCTTCTGCAGGAGAGCATATATCTTCTTACACACCCTTAACCCCTTAGGCAGGGAGTCAGGAGCGTCTCTCCAATCAGATCATATCCTTGATCACATCTGGGAACAGAAAGACAGTAATAGATTTCCGCACCCCTTGAAGAAATGGGTGCACTTTCGACTCCTGCTCCAAGCTAGATGTATCTGTCAATTTTAAGGCAGATGAGACCCTGGCAATCTATGTCACCAGTTCCTTCTTCCAGAATATGCAGATCACTATGGCCTCTTCACAATCTTCTGAAGGTGAGAGTACTTCTTCATCCACGTCAAAGCCCAGTACCGAGCCATCTGAATCCCAGCCATATTCAAAATCTCAAACAGCTCTTAGCTGTTCCCCCTCTCCAAGGGGTGCCCCTCACCAGGGATACTTAGTCAAAGACAATTGAACAGGACTTCCACTTTCAGCCTGCCCCACATGAAACTGCGCCCAGGGCACCCAGATGCTGCAGGGTCTGAATTTCCACACCAGAAGGACTAGTTCTACTGCAAAAACAAAAAGAATTCAGGGGAGGACAATCAGAAATCCAGAAGCTCTCCTCTTGGAAATGGTCCCCCCAACACCAGGGAGCACTACCACTGCAGACCCCCTAGAGCAGCGGTTCTCAACCTGTGGGTCGCGACCCCCATGGGGGTCGCCACAGGATTTAGCAGGGGTCGCCTCACTCCGCCAAGTTAAAAAAAAAAAAAAGCGCACAAGTTACTTCCGCTGCCGAGTCTGCTTCTCGGCAGTGACAAACTCACCGCCTCCCTTCTAATGCAGCCGCGGCTCCCTGCCTCTTAGGGAACCGCGGCTATGCCTGTAAAACTGTTGCGGAGCCTTCCCGTCTCTCAATGGACTGCGTGCAGCATTGTCCCGCCTCCAAGGGAAGTTGTTTACCACTTCCTTTGGAGGTGGGACAATGCTGCACGGAGCCCGTTTAGAGACACTAAAGCTCCACAACGGCTTCACAGACCCAGCCGCAGTTCCCTAAGAGACAGGGAGCCACGGCTGCAGAAGAAGGAGGCAGACATGGGGAGAGGGAAGGAGGGGGCAGGGAACCTGCAAGAGGGCTGAAATGGGGGGAGGGAGGGGGCTGACATGGACAGATGGGGGACTGACATGGATGGAGGGAGGGGGGCTGACAGGGAGGGAGGGGGGCTGATATGGATGGATGGATGGAGGGAGGGGGCTGACATGGACGGAGGAGGGCTGACATGGAGGGAGGGAGGTAAGGGGACTGACATCGACAAAGGGGAGAGACAGGGTGACATACTGGACAGACGGGGGATAAATGCTGGACAGAGGGGAGAAACAGTGCGGGTTAGTATTATAATGGGCTGATGGGGGAACTAGCACTGGCAATGGGCAGATGGGGGGTAGGACTGGTAATGGGTTGATTAGGGAAGGCTAGGACTGGGAATGGACTGATCAAGGGAGGGGGGTTGGGACTGGTAATGGGCTGATGTGGGGCTAGCATTGGAAATGAGTTGATCGGTGAGGTTAGGACTGGAAATGGGCTGATGGGGGGGTAAGACTGGTAATGGGCTGATGGGGGTTAGGACTGTTAATGGGCTGATTAGGGGAGCCTAGCACTGGTAATGGGGTTGAGGGGGGACTAGCACTGAAAATGAGCTGATTAGGGGAGGCTAGAACTGGTAATGGGCTGATGGGATGGGGTAGGACTGGTAATGGACTGATGGGAGACTAGCATTGGAAATGAGCTGATCGGGGGGGCTATGACTGGAAATGGGATGATTAGTGGAGGCTAGCACTGATAATGGGGTTGAGAGGGGACTAGCACTGGAAGTGAGCTGATTGGGGGGCTTCGACTGGGAATGGGCTGATTGTGGGGAGGGGAGGATAGAGTTGCTGGCCCTGGAAGAAAACTGGGGGCTAAGACTACAAATGGGCTGATACGAGGAGATGGGAGAATGAAACTGAAAGGGAGTGGATCTGAGAGGGGCTGCCATGGTATTGGTACTAGAAGGGACTGGTCAGTGGGGAAGGAGAGGGACTGGAAGGGAATGGACACCAGTGGCAGTCAAGGGAATGCAAGTTGACATTGGAAGGAACTGGGAGTGAGGACTGGAAAGGGGCTGATACTGGGGAGGGTTACTGGGATTGGAAATAGGCTGATGGAAAGAAGTGAAGAAAACGAAAGACGAGATACGAAATGGCAGATGGACCATAGACCACAGAAAGAGAGCTAAGAGAAGACAGGAAAGCAGAAGCCTCAGATCGGGACCAGCATGATCAGAGAATAAATTGGTCAGACAACAAAGGTAGAAAAAATAATTTTATTTCATATTAGTGATTTGACTACAAAATCATAATAATTTTGAAATCAAATATTGTTACTTGTTATTGGGATTAATTATTGTGGTTTAAATAAGTACATTTTATAAATAAAAACATAATGCAAAGGCCCATAATATATTAATAATTCAACAAATGATTACAGCAACAATGCATTAACGGTAAAGGAAAAGAGACGCATTTGATTTTATCATTGGGGGTCATCACAAGTTGACAATGGAGAAGGGGTCACGGTACAAAAAAGGTTGAGAACCACTGCCCTAGAGGATGAGGAACGACTCACAGCATGGTTGCCAGACCCTCCAGCTGGCTGGATATCCTTAGCCATAGTGCCATCTGTCACCTTCTGCCCTGAGGCAGGCAAGGCTGGACTAACTGTATCTCCTGGCTGAAAGAGGAGAGCAGGCTCTCCAGGGATGATTCAGAAGCTGCCATGCCACAAGGGCAGAGCTATGAATCTGGAGAAGAAACACCTCACTTGCCACAGGTCAAATAACATTTCCTGGAAGAAGATATAGAGAGTTAAGGCAAATATCACAACAGCGCACGCTAAGGCCACAGCAGCTCAGAGGCATACGTTAACTATGCTTTTACTGTGGGTGTACGCTAACTATGCTTTTAGTGCAACATATATTAACTGTGCTTATACTGCAATACATGTTACAGTGCTAGGGTAGGGTAGGACTGCACATTGGAACCACTTGGGTGGCATGCACATACAGACCACGTTGCACCAGGATGCTACCGATGCATGCAGAAAACGGTGGGAAACCCCCACACTGCACCAATAGTCACTAACGATCCACCCAGAATTACATTCCAGGAAGACAGAATCGGGATCCCCAAACAAGGACAATGACAAGGTCTTTGACTCCTCTCTCTCTTTCTCCACCCATATCCATCTGATAGCTAAGACCTGCTGTTTCTTCTCTATAACATCAGCAAAAGCTGCCCTTTCCTTTCTGAACACACTACTAAAATGCTTATCCACTCCTTAATCACCTCCCGCCTTGACTACTGTAACCTACTACTTGTTGGTCTCCCTTTGAATCATCTTGCTTCCCTTCAATCTGTTCAGCATTTTGCTGCGCGGCTAATCTTCTGCCAGCCTCATCATGCCCATATTACTCCTCTTCTCAAGTCACTTCATTGGCTCCCTATCCGTTTCTGCATCCAGTTCAAACTTCTCCTGCTGACCTATAAATGCATTCACTCTGCGGCTCCTCACTACCTTTCTTCTCTTATCTCTCCTTACAACCCCCCTCGGGAACTCCGCTCTTCTAGCAAACTGCTTCTATCTGTGCCCTTCTCTTCTACTGCTAACTCGAGACTTCGCTCCTTTCACCTTGCTGCGCCTTATGCCTGGAACAAACTACTTGTGTCTGTATGCCAGGCACCTTCTATAACCCTCTTCAAATCCAGACTAAAAACTCACCTCTTCGCTGCTGCTTTTGGATCTTGACTCACCTGATCTCCTTTTTCTTTCCCCTTACCTTATCCTTGCCTACACCTTCTGTGTTTGTCTTGACTAGATTGTAAGCTCTGATGAGCAAGGACTGTCTCTTACCTGTCTGTGCAGTGCTGCGTATGACTTGTAGAGCTACATAAATGCTCAGTAGTAGTAGTAGTAGTAGTAGTAGCAGCAGTAGCAGTAGTAGCAGTAGTCAAGCCTTGGTACTCACCTCCTGAGAGCACCAGACAGAGAATCCATGCCGGGCTCAACTCTACTCCCCTGAAACTGTTTTAATGACTTTTGCAGCACTGTGTTTGAGGTGGCTGGCAGGCAGATTCCTCTGAGAGCCTTCTGCAATCTTTGGGTGAGAACAGGGGGGAACAGAGGAGGAGGGAGGAGGCACTGAGGATGTGTGAGGCTGCTGCACTCTTCCAGATCCTTCTAATTTCTGGCCGCTTAACAGACTCCTATCATGATAAGCTCATGTAACTGAACCAATTTTCACTCCTCCTATGGCTACTGAAAAAACCTCAGCCAAGTGGTGCCTCCCAGGTTGCACTCAAGTGAGAGAGTCACCCTCAAGGTGGTCGTTCTTGAGTGTTTAATCAATCTTTTCCTCTCAATCTTTAGATTTTCTTCAGAGAGGAGAAAATCCATCCACTATCTGCTGGAGACAAAGAAATACTGAAGAGACCTCTGCTGGCTGAGGCAAATAGAGGCATAGGAGTGATGTCATTGAAACCTGGGCTTTTCAAATTGGTTCTTTGTCTCCACCAATCTGCTGGTAGGGGAACACAACCCACTTGTGTGGACTGGTCTAGCAGGACAATATGGAATATAATTTACATGACTTTTTTAGAAATCTAGGCATTTACATCAGCTCTAGGGCAAGTATAAGTGATTCTTCTTAAATTTATGCATGTTTTGACTACTTATGCTAGTATTTTATAAAGAAAAGCAGGCACTTACTTTCCTTTATAAAACAGTGCCTAAGTAGTCACCTACTTTAAGGCATTAAGGTGTGTGCTTTCTTATAAAATTACCCTCCACATGTGCACCTTCCTATTTGTTAAAATATATGTAAAATTTATTGTAAAATAATTTTTAACAAGACTGTGTTTCATACTTTCAAATTATATATTTTTATTTCTTAGATTATTTGCCATGCTGCCATCCAAACAAAACTGATGTCATTTAGCTGTTTAAAGCAGCTTAACACCTGAACTACATCAAACCATATAGCACAAAGTCAAATAATCCAAAAACCTCAATAAGAACTAAATAGGGCGACATAAAAGAAAAAGACAATGCACACATAAAAGAATTCAAAAGGGAAGGGAATGAAAAAAGGAAATTAACTCAACCAGCATCCAAAAGAATGGTTTAGAGATTAGTATAAGAAGGATACAAAATCCTGGTCTTAACACCTGTCTTAAATTTAATAAATTAACTCTTGGCACAAACATCTGCGAGTAACACATTCCAAAGAGAAGCTAAAGATAGTGTATGAGAAGATTCTAAACTTAACTTGGAGGATATGGGAACAACCAAAAAGATTGTCCTGTAAAGATCTTAAAGACCTCTGAGGGCAATAAGGATTGAGCAAGAACTTAAAATAAAGAGACTATCCAGAATAGAAAAGCCCAATGATCAACTATCAACATTTTAAATTCTATTTTGCTGGCAACTGGGAGTCAGTGTTATTCAACCAACAGTGATGTTACACGGTCTGACATTATATAACAACTTCACTTCCATATAGTGTAATAATTATATATCCCTCATTATAAAATGTCACACCTGCAAAAAGGGAGTTATAATAGTGCACTCAGTTTATAATTAGAGCATGAATTATAGTTTTTCAAGCTGTAGAACAGTGGTTCTCAACCTGTGGGTCGTGACCCCCACGGGGGTTGCCACAGGATTCAGCGGGCATCGCATCAATCTGCTGTTAAAAAACAAACAAACTAAAAAAACCGCACAAGTTGCTGCTGCTGCCGAGTCCGCTTCTCGGCAGCGGCAAACTGACAGACTCTAATCTTCTGCAGCCACGGCTCCCTGCCTCTTAGGGAACCACGGCTGTGCCTGCTGTGAGTGAAGCCGTTGCGGAGCCTTTCTGTCTCTCGACGGGCTCCGTGTAGCATGCCATTGTCCCGCCTCCAAAGGAAGTGGTAAACAACTTCCTGTGGAGGCGGGACAATGTTGCACGGAGCCCATCGAGAGACAGAAAGGTTCCGCAATGGCTTCACTCACAGGCACAGCCGCGGTTCCCTGAGAGGCAGGGAGCCGCGGCTGCAGAAGAACAGGGCAGTAGCAGGCAGACAGGGAGAGGGGAGGTGGGGGCAGGGAATCTGCAGCGGGGCTGACATGAGGGAGGGTGGGGGCTGACATGGAAAGGGGTCTGACATGGAGGGAGTGGAGAGCTGATGGAGGGAGGGAGGGAGGGGGGCTGACATGGACAGAGGGGGCTGACATGGAGGGAGGGAGGGGGATTGACATGGACAAAGGGGGGGCTGACATGGAGGGAGGGAGGGCTGACATGGACAGAGTGGGGGCTGACATGGAGAGAGGGAGGGAGGGGGCTGACATGGACAGAGGGGGGGCTGCCATGGAGGGAGGGAGGGGGCTGACAGAGGTGGAGCTGACATGGACAGAGGGGGGATTGACATGGAGGGAGGGATGGATGGATGGAGGGAGAGAGGGAGAGGGCTGACATGGACACCGGGAGGGGGGCTGACATGGACAGAGGGGAGCTGACATGGAGGGAGGGAGGGAGGGGGGCTGACATGGACAAAGGGAAGAGACAGGGGGACATACTGGACAGATGGGGGATAAATGCTGGACAGAGGGGAGAGACAGTGCGAGTTAGGATTATAATGGGAAGATGGGGGGGCTAGGACTGGTAATGGGCTGATTAGGGAAGGCTAGGACTGGGAATGGACTGATCAAGGGGGGGTTGGGACTGGTAATGTGCTGATAGGGGAGTAGGACTAGTAATGGACTGATGGGGGGCTAGCATTGGAAATGAGCTGATCGGGGAGGTTAGGACTGGGAATGGGCTGATTAGAGGAAGCTAGGACTGGTAATGGGCTGATGGAGGGGGTAGGACTGGTAATGGGCTGATTAGGGGAGCCTAGCACTGGTAATGGGGTTGAGGAGGGACTAGCACTGGAAATGAGCTGATTAGGGGAGGCTAGCACTGGTAATGGGGTTGAGGAGGGATTAGCACTGGAAATGAGCTGATTAGGGGAGGCTAGCACTGGTAATGAGCTGATGGGGGGGTAGGATTGGTATTGGGCTGATTAGGGGAGGCTAGCGCTGGTAATGGGGTTGAGGGGGGACTAGCACTGGAAGCGAGCTGAATGGGGGCTTCGACTGGGAATGGGCTGATTGTGTGGAGGGGAGGATAGAGCTGCTGGCCCTGGAAGAAAACTGGGGGCTAAGGCTACAAATGGGCTGATATGAGGGGATGGGAGAATGGAACTGAAAGGGAGTGGATCTGAGAGGGGCTGCCATGGTATTTGTACTAGAAGGGACTGGTCAGTGGGGAAGGAGGGGGACTGGAAGGGAATGGACACCAGTGGCAGTCATGGGAATGCAAGTTGACATTGGAAGGTATTGGGAGTGAGGACTGAAAAGGGGCTGATACTGGGGAGGGTTACTGGGACTGGAAATAGGCTGATGGAAAGAAGTGAAGAAAACGAAAGAAGAGATAAGAAATGGCAGATGGACCATAGACCACAGAAAGAGAGCTAAGAGAAGACAGGAAAGCAGAAGCCTCAGATCGGGACCAGCATGATCAGAGAATAAATTGGTCAGACAACAAAGGTAGAAAAAATAAAATCATCATAATTTTGAAATCAAATATTGTTACTTGTTATTGTGGTTTAAATAAGCAAATTTTATAAATAAAAACATATTGCAAAGGCCTATAATATATTAATAATTCAACAAATGATTACAGCGACAATGCGTTAACGATAAAGGAAGAGAGACTCATTTGATTTTATCATTGGGGGTCACCACAAGTTGACCAATGGTAAAAGGGGTCACCGTGCAAAAAAGGTTGAGAACCATTGCTCTAGAATCTAGAGATGGTCTAAGGGATCCTGATCATCCTCAACGTATAAATACATTTCTTCACAAGAGGGAAGAAAAGAAGTTATTGTCCAGCAGAACCCATAGAAAGAGAATAGTCTCCTTGGTTGGAATCTATCAAGCATTGGAGATCAGTCCCAGTCACACCAACGTTTTCCACTATGGCCAGAATCAGTGATGTCAAAAGCTCAACTAAAATCCAACTGCATCAGGAGAACGGCCTTTCCATCCTCTAAATGTGTTGGGTCTCATTCAGTATAGGCACTACTGCTGTCTCAATACTGTGGCTCTTCCTAAACCTTGTAGTTCAAAAAGTGCTATTTGCATTCAAGAAGATAGTTAATTACTGAGTTAATGCTTTTTCTTTTAATTTGGACATAAATGGAATTTTGGAAATGGGCTGATAATTAGAAGAGGTGGAAGGATCTAATTTATATCTCTTTAGTAAAAGACAAATAACAGAATCCCTTGGAACTCGCCCTTGTCTTAGATTAGAATTAATCACATCCAAAAACACTTAGGAAAGGTGAGGTAACTGATTTTTCATTAAAACAGAGGAACCACATCAGCTGGAGAAGCGCAGAGATTCGCAGAGAACATGAGCTTTCTAGACCCAAACTATACAATAATGTGAGGTTTTCAAATAAGCTCCGAATAACATGCCAAAGTTTCTTTTTGTAGTTGTAACACTAAAAATTATAGGTCTAATTAACAGAGGATTAACTGCTGTGATATACCTAATATCCTCCAATATGTTTTAGGCAATATACTTAGTTGTATGACTACTAAGCAGAAACTCATATATATATTCCAAATTTGAACTGAGAGGTCTCAGACTTGCTAGGTACTTAATCCGGAATTAGTCTCTCCGCTGTACCCTTATTGCATCAATGACCTCAGCTCTATGATTTATATTCAAATGAATTCAATATTGAAAAATGGTTATCTTATTGTTGTTATGTGCCCCAACGCCACATTTCGGCACCGTATTTGCGTTTCACAAAGTTGCGCTTCATCAGGGGGTTCAATGGTATGCTGTAAATAAAATACAACTTCCTTGTAATGCCGTGATGAACAAAATAGCCCAACTAAATATTCTCAGTGAACTTACACGTACCTTTAATAATTGCAGAGACAACTCCTGCTAGCACTGCTTAGCGTGTATCTATGAGCCGGTCAGCTTCAAAAAAACGCCGCGCATGCGGGTTGACAGCAACCTTTCATTTAAATATTGGTCCCACCTCCGAGGAATTACCTCATAGACACGTTAATCCTTATGGTATTAGCTGCTACTAATTAAGTTAAATGCATGCTCCCCATTCAATGGCATTATTCAGACCTCTCGGGGTAACTGTTCCTAATCTGTATATCCATCGTTGTTCACGGATCACTAACGTTTGTTCTACAGATTTTCCATTCTGTCCAGTTACAGCTTTGTCCAGGCAGAAACATTTGAGGTCTTCATAATTATGTTGATGTGCTAAACAATGTGCCACAATGGGGGCTTCCTGCACTTTACATCGTAATCGGCTGCGGTGCTCGTTCATACGAACTCGAAACGGCCGAATTGTTTTACCAATGTATGAGATGACAGGGGCACTTGATGCCATATACAACAAAACTGGAATCACATGAGGTGTTCTGTCTCAATTTGTACCTGATGTTGTTATATTCAAACTCCAGGATATCCTCAGAAATAGAACATATATTGCAATCACCACATGGATGATGTCCACTAATATTTTCCTCAGTAGTGTCATGAAGTGGTCTGAGCACCGTAGGGCTAAGCTTCTCTTTAAGATTTTGATGTCTTGTCCATACGCATCTAATCTTCTTGTGGCCCAATCCTGGTAATGTACTTATAACGTTCATATGACTCTTAATAAAATGTTTGATTTGTTTGCTATATGGAGAATATTTTGTTATTAAGTTGATATTTGTATCATCAATTTGTCGTGTTTTGCTAGTTCCTAAAAGTAAACCTCTATTGATCTATATGAACGATGGTGGTTAGAGAACTCCCCATATCAAGATCATATATTGTTATGGAAGCGTTATATCGATGACGTTTTTATGCTATGGAAGGGACCAGCTAATACGTTATTACAATTTTTTACATGGTTGAATGGTTTAGATGCTGCAATACAGTTTACGTATACTTACAATCAAGAGAGCATCACTTTTTTGGATGTTACAATTCAGAAAGGAGTGAATGGATGGATAACCTCATTATATAGAAAAAATACTGATAGAAACACTCTCTTACATTACAAGAGTGGACACCTGAAGCAACTGCGGGATAGTTTGCCTCTGTCACAATTTTTATGTTATAGAAGGAATTGTTCCGATCCAAGAGGATATAAAATGCAATCTCGCAGGTTGATACAAGACTTTCGATATCGGGGATATCCTGAGAAAATTGTTACAGCAGCGTATAAAAGAGCCCTCTATAACAATAGAGGTTTACTTTTACGAACTAGCAAAACACGACAAATTGATGATACAAATATCAACTTAATAACGAAATATTCTCCATATAGCAAACAAATCAAACATATTATTAAGAGTCATATGAACGTTCTAAGTACATTACCAGGATTGGGCTACAAGAAGATTAGATGAGTATGGACAAAACATCAAAATCTTAAAGAGACGCTTAGCCCTACGGTGCTCAGACCACTTCATGACACTACTGAGGAAAATATTAGTGGACATCATACATGTGGTGATTGCAATATATGTTCTATTTCTGAGGATATCCTGGAGTTTGAATATAACAACATCAGGTACAAATTGAGACAGAACACCTCATGCGATTCCAGTTTTGTTGTATATGGCATCAAGTGCCCCTGTCATCTCTTATACATTGGTAAAACGATTCGGCCGTTTCGAGTTCGTATGAACGAGCACCACAGCCGATTACGATGTAAAGTGCAGGAAGCCCCCATTGTGGCACATTGTTTAGCACATCAACATAATTATGAAGACCTCAAATGTTTCTGTCTGGACAAAGTTGTAACTGGACAGAATGGAAAATCTGTAGAACAAACGTTAGTGATCCGTGAACAAAGATGGATATACAGATTAGGAACAGTTACCCCGGGAGGTCTGAATAATGCCATTGAATGGGGAGCATGCATTTAACTTAATTAGTAGCAGCTAATACCATAAGGATTAAACGTGTCTATGAGGTAATTCCTCGGAGGTGGGACCAATATTTAAATGAAAGGTTGCTGTCAACCCACATGCGCGGCGATTTTTTGAAGCTGACCGGCTCATAGATACACGCTAAGTAGCGCTAGCAGGAGTTGTCTCTGCAATTATTAAAGGTACGTGTAAGTTCGCTGAGAATATTTAGTTGAGCTATTTTGTTCATCACGGCATTACAAGGAAGTTGTATTTTATTTACAGCATACCATTGAACCCTCTGATGAAGCGCAACTTTGTGAAACGCAAATACGGTGCCGAAATTTAAAAAGGAGATAGAGCAGCTTTTAAACTAGATAATAGGGGAAAGCCGACAGTCACCCAAGAGCAGATGGTTCGGAAAAATGTATCCTTGAAGGATACTACCAAAAGCAGAGAGGTTCCAAAAAAGAGTAAAGTAGCCCAAATGCCCTCGAGTATGCAGCAGACAGAGCTTAAAGATCCCAAATTACCCATGTCTACCAATAGCCAAATTAATATAATAAAATACAGTCCCTAAAATCCTTGTATGCAAATGCTAGAAGTCTAAAAAATAAGATGGGAGAGTTAGAATATATAGCACTAAATGAGAGGTTAGATATGATTGGAATATCAGAGACATGATGGAAGGAGGACAACCAGTGGGACACTGTGATACCTGTGTACAAACTATATCGTAATGATAGAGCTGATCAAATTGGTGGAGGTGTTGCGCTCTATGTTAGAGAGGGCATTGAGTCAGAAAGGATTAAAATTTTGCAGGAAACAAAATTTGCTGTAGAATCTCTATGGATTGAAATTCCATGTAAAAATGGGAAGGCGATGGCGGTGGGGGTGTACTATCGACCGCCTGGCCAGAACGAACAAATGGATGATGAAATGCTCAAAGAAATCAAGGAAGCTAACAAAAGTTACAGTGCGGTAATAATAATGGGCGATTTCAATTACCCCGGTATCGACTGGGTCAGTGTCATGGCAGTACATGCTAGGGAGATAAAGTTCCTAGATGACATAAATGACTGCTTCTTGGAGCAGCTGGTCCATGAACTGACGAGAGGGGAAGCCATATTAGACCTAGTCCTTAGTGGAACACCAGATCTAGTGCAAGAGATAAGGGTGTTGGGGCCACTTGGCAATAGTGATCAAAGCATGATTGCCTTTGATTTAATTAGTGGAGGAGGGATATTAAGGAAATCCACAGTACTACCTTTTAACTTTCGAAAGGGAGACTATGATAAAATGCGGAAAATAGTTAAGAAAAAACTAAAGGGAGCAGTTGCAAAGGTTAAAGACTTAAATCAAGCTTGGGTGTTGTTGAAAAATACTATCTTGGAAACCCAGACCAGCTGTATTCCACGCTTTAATAAAAGTGGAAGGAAGTCCAAAAAACTGACAGCATGGTTTAAAGGTGAGGTCAGAGAGGCTGTTGTTGCCAAGAAAGCATCTTTCAGGAAATAGAAAAAAGAGCCAAACGATGAAACCTGGAAACAGCACAAGCACTGGCAGGTCAAATGCAAGGCATTGATAAAGAAGGCAAAGAGAGAATTTGAGAAGAAGCTTGCTGCGGAAGCAAAAACGCGAAATAAAGATTTTTTCAAGTACATTCGTAGCAAAAAACCTGTCAGAGAGTCAGTTGGATCATTAGATGATAGAGTTAAAGGGGTACTAAGAGGCGACAAGGCGATAGCGGAGAGACTGAATGAATTCTTTGCTTCGGTCTTTACTGAGGAAGATGTAGGGATGTTACCCATGACTGAAGTGGTATTTAAAGGTGCGGAAGAATTGAAGGAAATATCGATATATCAGGAAGATGTATTACAACTATTAGATAAACTGAAGAGTAGCAAATCACCTGGGCCGGATGGTATACATCCAAGGGTGTTGAAAGAACTGAAATACGAGATTGCAGACCTGCTATTAATAATCTGTGAACTATCATTAAAATCATCTCGAATACCTAAAGATTGGCGGATCGCCAATGTAACACCAATTTTTAAAAAGGGTTCGAGGGGTGATCCGGGAAACTACAGACCGGTGAGCCTCACGTCAGTACCGGGAAAAATGGTAGAAACCATTATAAAGAATAAAATTACTCAGCATGTAGATAGTCATGGCCTAATGGGAGACAGCCAATATGGCTTTAGACAAGGAAGATCTTGTCTTACTAATCTGTTATGTTTTTTTGAAAGTGTGAATAAACAGGTGGACAAAGGTGAGTCAATTGATATAGTGTATCTGGACTTTCAGAAAGCCTTTGACAAGGTCCCTCATCAGAGACTTTTGGCAAAGCTAAAGAGTCATGGGATAGGAGGCAGTGTACTACTGTGGATCAGGAACTGGTTAAAAGATAGAAAGCAGAGGGTTGGGCTAAATGGCCAATTTTCCTAATGGAGAAAGGTGAATAGTGGTGTACCCCAGGGATCTGTGCTGGGTCCGCTGCTTTTCGACATATTCATAAATGACCTGGAAAGTGGAATAACGAGTGAGGTTATCAAATTTGCAGATGACACAAAACTATTTAAAGTTGTTAAAACCCAAGAGGATTGTGGAAAATTGCAAGAGGATCTTGATAAATTGGAAGACTGGGCATCAAAATAGCAGATGAAATTTAATGTGGACAAGTGCAAAGTTATGCACCTAGGGAAGAACAACCCAAACTATGGTTACACGATGCAAGGTTCCACATTAGGAACCACCACCCAGGAAAAATATTTAGGCGTCATTGTGGATAACATGTTAAAACCCTCGGCCCAGTGTGCAGCAGCAGCCAAGAGAGCAAATAGAATGCTAGGTATCATAAGGAAAGGAATGGAAAATAAAACAAAAGATATTATAATGCCTCTATACCGTTCCATGGTGAGACCGCACCTTGAATATTGTGTGCAATTCTGGTCGCCGTATCTTAAAAAGGATATAGCGTTATTAGAAAGGTTAAGAGAAGAGCCACCAAAATGGTCAAGGGGATGGAAGGATACTCCTATGAAGAAAGGCTAAAAAGGTTAGGGCTCTTTAACCTGGAAAAGAGACGGCCGAGGGGAAATATGATAGACGTCTATAAATTAATGAACGGAGTGGAACGGGTAAACGTAGATCGCCTGTTTACATTATCAGAATATAGAAAGACTAGGGGACATGCAATGAAGCTACAGGGTAAACTATTTAAGACTAATAAAAGAAAATATTTTTTCACTCAACGTGTAATCAAACTCTGGAATTTGTTACCGGAGGATGTAGTAAAGGCTGTTAGTGTAGCTGAGTTTAAAAAAGGTTTGGACAAGTTCCTGGAGGAAAGGTCCATAAACCATTATTAAGAAGGGACCCAGGATATCAATGCTTGACCTAGTATAAGCATTGCAGAACGTGTGTCTTTTGGGGAAACTGCTAGGTACGTATGACCTAGATTGGCCACTGTTGGAAACAGGATACTGGGCTTGATGGACCTTGGTCTGACCCAGTATGGCATATCTTATGTTCTTATAAATGTGGCGCTGGGACAAATAACAACAATAAGATAAGCATTTTTCAATATTGAATTCATTTGAATATAAATCATAGAGCTGAGGTCATTGATGCAATAAGGGTACAGTGGAGAGACTAATTCCAGATTAAGTACCTAGCAAGTCTGAGACCTCTCAGTTCAAATTTGGAATATATATATGAGTTTCTGCTTAGTAGTCATACAACTAAGTATATTGCCTAAAACATATTGGAGGATATTAGGTATATCACGAAAGTTTCTTTTTGGTCAGAAAAGCAGTAAATTGATCCAGGCTAATATCTAAAGAGCTTGATGTAGGACTAACTGAAGGACACAGCACAAAATAGATGACCAATGTAATTACTCAGAAAATGAATTAGTTTAGAAACAAAAGTTTTCTTGGCATGCTTATTCATAGTTTTCTATTTTGACTGAAGTAATATACAAAGACTGAGATTATTATCATGCTAATGCTGCTCTGCCTGACGCAATTGCTTTTGAGCTTGCAGAACTCAGCATTATATCACAAATGGTTACATTGCAGTTTCACCATAGAATGTACCAGAAACAACTTATCAGGAGCCTCTCCAGAACAGAGTTCCACTTGGTGGCTTTTTGATCCACTGATAATGAAAATAAGTTCTCTAGGAGATACTGATATTCCTTCACAAATGCTTCCCTATCTAATGAGTGATGTTTCCTAGATTATCTAAAATGTGGTGGAACAGAAACGACCTTAGAAACAGTGGTTAAACATGATTGAAATAATGAGATCTCCAGGAACAAGCAGGAATGTAGTCTTCACATATGGGTATCGTCGGTATCGACGGAGCCTGCGCAGGAAGGCTCCCCAGCATCTAATAGGAACGTTTTGGGAGCATCCCACAGCACATGCGCGCTTCCTTCCCGCCTTTCCAACTGTCCCTCTTCCGTTCTTCGTTTTCCGCGGAGCCGACAGGTCACATACCCTGTCACCGCAGAAAATTTCTTCTTTAAACTTGTTTTCTTGTGGTCGCGCCTGCCTCTGCTCGACGCCTACCGGTACCGCTGGTTCTCTTTTCTTCTTCTTTAAAAAAAAACAATATATATATATATATATATACTTCTGAAGTGTTTCTCCTCAGAAACATTTTCTTTTTGGTGCTAGGTGCCATTTTGGGCATTAGGCCCCATTTTCTTGAAAAATGGAAAAATCATCTAGTGGTTTTAAAAAATGTACTACGTGTGGCGGTACCATTTCCGTCACCAACACCCATGACTGGTGTCTCAAATATTTAGGCCCTGACCATTCTCCATCGGCGTGTTCCTCTTGTATGGGGATGACTAAAAGAGGAAGACAAAACCGGGCTGCAAAGCTCGGTACCCTCTTTTCTTCAGATGCGATGTCCATTGCATCCACGTCTTCCAGAGCCTCGTCTTCCTCCCATGGATCTCAGGTAACTAAACATAAGAACCGGTCCTCAAAGGATAGATATTCTTCCAAGCTTCGAGAAGCCATCGGCATTGCCCTTGAGGAAACTATACCGGCAAAACAGCCCCGGTGGAAGGCTTCGGCCTCCAAAGCACTAACAGGGCTCCAGGATGGTCTCGAGGCCTCGACCTCGGCAGAACTACTGGTGCCATGCTCAGGGGTTCCGGCCTCTTCTACCGGTACCGACACCCAGGCATCGGCAGCATTGATAGACCAGAGATTCCTCGCTATCAAACGCAGTCTTGCAGCTCTCCTTACAGCTGCAGTACCGTTGACATCGCTACCGACGGTTCAACAGGTACCGGTACCGATACCGGTACCAGCACCGACGGTACCGGCCCCAGTGGGAATTCTGCCCATGCCGACTTTTTCAGACATCGACAGATTGGTACCGGACCAACTCGATGCCGACTTCGATTGATACCGATACCGTGCTTTGCATGAATATCGGGATCAGAGATGCTTCGAATCTTCCGATTCCGATGACTCAGATAACTCGGTCGGTACCAGAGTTCTTCTTTCAGAAGACTCCTCTTCTCCTCAATGCAGAATGTCTCCTCCGGAGGACATGTCTTTCCAGGATTTTATTCGTGATGTGGCCCGAGGCCTATCAATCATGGTGGCTCCTGAAAAAGAACCTAGAGCAAAGGAATTGGAAATATTCCATTACCCTAAGGCTCCCAAAGAGGCAGCTACCCTGCCCATTCATGAAATTCTTCATGGTTTGATGCTCAGGATGTGGGAAACACTTCTGACCACATCTCCTCATTCTAGGAGACTCGATACCATGTATCGAGTTCCACCATGTCCTGGTTTTCAAAAGACTCAGCTGCCACACCATTCAACGGTAGTGGAATCAGCCATACGTAGGATGAAAAGTGCAAAAAGACATACATCCAATCCTCCAGGTCGTGAATGCAGGACTCTTGATGCCTTTGGGCGTCGAACATTTCAGGCTTCCATGCTTTCAGCTAGGATCAGCTCATATTTTATATATGGGAATGTTCCTCAAAGAAGTCACAGGAGACTTAGAGCTTATGAGCCCCCTTCTCCCTGATGACAAACAACAAGACTTCCTTACTCTTGTCAAGCATGCTCAAGACGTTTCCAAGTTTGTAAATCGTGCAGCCTTTGACTGCTTTGAATGCATCAGCAGAACTTCTGCTATTGCCATGGGTGCACATCGGATTGCCTGGCTTCAGGCATCAGACTTGGAGACTTGAGTACAGGACAAATTAGGAGACATCCCTTGCACAGTAGAAAACCTCTTCGGCAAGAATTGGCAGGAAAAGGCTAATGAGATAGATACTGACAATCTCACTTTAGACAGATTGTCCAGCCAAAAAGAATCCCTATAAAAAACCATTTTTCAGCAAAAAGAGGAAGTTTTATCCATCCTATACCCAGCAAGGGCAAGCTCAGGGTCAAGTTGCCCAAAAGGGACAACAGCGAGAATCCAGACAACAAAAGAAGCCAAAAGGCCCGAGAGCTCAACCAGCTCCACAGGCTCAGCCCCCTCAAGGGCTTTGACTCCTTCCTAGAGAGCTTAGCTTTCCTGCCTCTGAAGGGTCCAGAACCCCTAAACAAGCAGTTTCATGTACTGTTGTACCACCTATGTATATAGTTAACCATGATATCCCTTATAAGATAAACCACCATTGTATTTAGTTACCCTGTTTCTCCAAGTTATACTTCCTGTTCAATGTAATGACCAGACATATGTAAATTGTCGGATGTTTTCTGTTTAATGTAAACCGCGCTGATGTCTAAGAGTGCGGTATATAAGAATTGTTAATAAATAAATAAATAATAAACATTCCAGGCAGGTTGTGTCATTTTATCAACAGATGGCACCAAATAACAGCAGAAAATTGGACTCTGTCCATTGTAGGGGAGGGGTACAAGCTTCATTTTCACAGCATGCCCCCTCCTACAATCGTAAGACAGTTCAATTCCCAAACCTCTCCAGACAATCTACTGGATCAAGAGGTCTCAACACTCCTTGCTCAGGAAGCAATAGAGGAAGTGCCCATTCCCCAACAGGGTACAGGGTTCTACTCCCACTATTTTCTTATTCCAAAGAAAACAGGAGGACACAGACCCATTCTAGACCTCAGAGAATTAATTGAACAAATATCTGTTCCGAAAAAAGTTCAAAATGATTTCTCTGGGAACTCTTCTGCCATACCTTCAAAGTCAGGATTGGCTTTGCTCTCTAGATCTAAAGGCTGCATATACTCATATTCTGATCCATCCAGATCACAGGAAATTCTTACGATTCCTTTTCAAGGGAAAACACCTCCAATACAGGGTTCTTCCTTTTGGTCTGGCTTCGGCACCAAGAGTATTCACGAAATGCACGGCAGTAGCAGCTACATTCCTGCGAACCCTAGGGATATTCGTCTTCCCTTCCCTTGGACGACTGGCTCATTCGAGCCCCCACGATTCCAAAAGCCAGCTCTGCACTGTCTCGCACAATGCGAATTCTCCAATACTTGGGATTGGTCATAAACTTCCCAAAATCCCAACTTGCTCCTTCTCAGACCCTGGAGTTCATAGGAGCTTGTTTAGATACCAGACAGTCAAGGGCTTTCCTCCCACAGCCCCACTGTCTTTGCATAATGCAACTAGCTTCTCAAGCAGCGGGAAAGTCCTCCCTATCTGCTCAAGAACTGCTGCAATTACTGGGACATATGGCATCCACAGTTCATGTAGTTCCCTGTGCTCGCCTCCACATGCGAGCAGCCCAGTGGACACTATCCACACAGTGGACACAGGCCACAGGACGTCTGTCGGACAAGATATCAAACTCATAACGACTGATCTTGTCCCTACAATGGTGGCAACCACTTGCGAAACTTTTAGTGGTGTCTCCTTTCCAACAACCCCCATTCCAGGCCACCCTAACAACAGATGCATCACAGGTGAGATGGGGAGCACACCTGAACCATCTCTCCACCCAGGGTACCTGGACTCTACAGGAGGCTTGTCTTCACATAAACCTCCAAGAACTCAGAGCAATCTATCTAGCTATTCGAGTATTCCATGCCCAGCTCAGCTACAAGACAGTCCTATTCCAAACGGACAATCAAGTAGCCATGTTCTACGTGAACAAGCAGGGCGGAACAGGCTCTCTGTCGTTATGCAACAAAGCTTTATGACTATGGGCCCTCGCCAGAGAGCATCAAATTCACCTTCTCATGGTATATCTTCCAAGCATTCAAAACCTTTGTGCAGACAAACTCAGACGAGTACTGCTGCCTCACAAATGGTCTCTCCACCTAGACCAGGTGATAAAGATATTTCACATCTGGGGAACCCCAGACATAGACCTCTTTGCAAGTCCACTGAATGCCAAACTTCCCTGGTTCTGTTCCAGAATTCCGGCTCACAATTGCCAGGCAAGGGACGCCTTCCTCCTTCACTGGGGTCAGGACTTCCTCTATGCCTTCCCACCCATTCCCCTCATCCCCAAAACACTCTTCAAGCTTCAGAGAGACAGAGGTCGTATGATCCTCATAGCGCCATGGTGGCCACGACAAACGTGGTATCCCCTGCTTCTACATCTCTCTCAAGCTGCACCTCTGGAGTTAGGGTGTGCTCCAGACTTTCTCTCCCAAGAGAATGGGATGCTATGGCACCCGAATCCCCAGTCCCTGCATCTCAGGGCCTGGTTGCTGAAAGCCTAGACCTGCAGGATCTTAACCTTTCCCAACAGGTAAAGGATGTCCTTCAGGCTTCCAGAAAACCTTCCACAAGATGTTCTTACGCCTTCAAGTGGAAACGTTTTACTATATGGTGTTCTCAAAAGGGCTTAAACCCACTTGTGATACCTTTGGAATCGGTACTAGAATACCTACTTCATTTATCAAATTCTGGTCTAAAGACAAATTCAGTAAGAATCCATCTTAGTGCAATTGCAGCTTCCTATAAGCCTCTAAATGGACAGCCAATTTCCTCTCATCCATTCATAGCAAGATTTATGAGAGGTCTTCTATTAACAAAGCCTCCCATCAGGCCACCACCGGTGGCATGGGATTAAAATCTAGTTCTCGGACACTCATGAAACCACCCTTTGAACCTTTAGCCATTACAACCCTAAAGCTTTTATCCTGGAATGTCATCTTCCTAATTGCAATCACCTCCGCACGTCGCATTAATGAATTGCAAGCTTTAGTGGCTGATCCCCCTTTTACAAGGTTTCACCATGATAAGGTTGTTCTCAGAACTCATCCACATTTTATGCCAAAGGTGGTTTCACCTTTTCATTTAAATCAATCAATTTACCTTCTTGTATTCTTTCCGAGGCCTCATGCCTCTAATGCAGAAAGGAACCTTCATACTTTGGACTGTAAAAGAGCCTTGGCTTTTTACCTATAAAGAACACAGCATCATAGAAAGTCTTCTCAACTTTTTGTTGCTTTTGATTCTAGTCATTTGGGACTTCCAGTCTCCAAAAGAACTCTATCTAAATGGATTGCACAATGCATATCCTTTACTTATGAGAGTAAGAGTCTTCCTCTTCAAGGCCATGTCACAGCAAATAATGTGAGAGCCATGGTAGCCTCTATGTCTAACCTTCACTCTGTGTCTATCGATGACATCTGTCGAGCAGCCACCTGGGCTTCGGTGCACACCTTCACAGCCCACTACTGCCTAGATAAAGCCTCCCGTCGAGATGCCTTCTTTGGCCAGGCTGTTCTTCAACATCTCTTTGAGACTTAATTCAACTCCTACCCACCAACCCTGGTAGGATGCCAGAGATCCATGGGAGGAAGCAAGGCCCACCTCACTATAGGTGGCAGCTTCCTGTGGCCATCTCCCCAGCATCTTCAGCTAGGGAGTCCCCATATGTGAAGACTATATTCCTGCTTGTTCCTGGAGATAGCATAGTTACTCACCTGTAACAGGTGATCTCCAGGAACAGCAGGAATTTTGTCTTCACAACCCACCCACCTCCCCTAGGAGTTGTCTCTCTATTTCTCTGTCCCTTTCCTCTCTCCCTCTATCCTTTCACTTAGCTACAAACTTAACTGAAGAGGGACAGTTGGAAAGGCGGAAAGGCAGCGCGCATGTGCTGTGGGATGCTCCCAAAAGCGTTCCTATTGGACGCTGAGGAGCGTTCGCACGCAGGCTCCGTCGGTACCGATGATACCCATATGTGAAGACTAAGTTCCTGCTGTTCCCGGAGATCACCTGTTACAGGTGAGTAACTATGCTTTATCTGCCCAGAGCATAGAAATAGGAGAATTAAGCGGAAAACCATTTCCTTAAAAAAAAAAATTCAAGATCTAGATAGTGACTACTAGAGTATTTAGGTGTAGAGGATAAGAGCAATAGACAAAAAGAAAAAGTCTTTTTCAGTTCTGGCCAAAGGGTTGCCACTAAGTAAAGACTTATATTGATAATTAAGGAGTCGAGTTCATCCAAGGAAAATTGTGAAACTGTGGGCATAGAATAACTAGACAATTTAGGGAGGACAGCCAGCAAACTGGATTACAAAAGATCTGAACATACTAAAAGAATGACAAGGCAATCATTTACAAAGGTATTTGATTGATAAAAACAATGTAAAATCACCCCATGCTTAAGATGGCACTGGGCTAAAAAAAAAGACAAATTATTAGGGATGCCTGGACCAAACAGTGAGACTCACTGTCCTTGAACCAGGATTCAGTCACCCCTAACAGATAAAGAGGGTAAAGACCATATAATAAAAAGGATTTATTTTTCGGAGAGCAAACATTCAACAGGCCTACCTGAAGCTGTCATGGTAAGGAAAGAGGATAACAGTACCAAAATCACGATGGGCAATGGGTCACAAAAATCTCCTCAGGGATGTAATACCCACACGAGTAGATAAGGGGAAGTAAGACAATCGTCATTCATAATTAATTGGTATGCTAAATGGGCCACACATAAAAATAGACAGGAAACACAGGAGGTAAGCAAGAAATAGTTTTCTCAAAGGCATTCCTTGGAAGCATATAAAGGAGTGCATATCAGGCTAATAGCACAGTGGCCACAGAGGAGCAGAAAAATGATGTACAAATCATCCTGGCCTTTACCTTCAGCGCACTTACCTCCGCCATACAGAAAGGCACTGGCGTAGACATCCCTTGCCAGAAGTCCTGGCCGCTTTCCAGCATAATTATCACCTTTACAGTGATATCATCCAATCCACCAAATTCGCCTTCTCCGTCAACTGTATCACCTCATAGTAACATAGTAAATGACGGCAGATAAAGACCAGTATGGTCCATCTAGTCTGCCCAGGAAGGTGGCAAGAATAGGTGCACCAGCCGCTCCGTGCAGGTCACCCCTCCCCATGTCTTTGTTTAGGGGTGAACCCACCGCTGCATGTAGGGCACCCCTGTTTGTTGAGAAATTAGATAGTTAAGTTTATTTTTATTTTATCCTGTTGCTATAAAGGGATCCACTGTGTCTGTCCATTGCCATTTTGAATTCTGTCACTGTATTTGCCCCCACCACTTCCATCGGGAGGGCATTCCAAGCATCCACCACCCTTTCAGTGAAAAAGTATTTCTGACATTGCCTTTCTCGCATATGTTTAAATATGATTCATGGGTTGGCTTGTTTACAATTGTAGCAGTTAGAACTGTTATGATGTGGCAGGCAGCTTACCATTTGTGAAGCTATATAGTCTTTTTTTTTTGTAGGTTTGTACTGTATTACTTCACTTTACAGAGTGCCTGGAGTGAAGCGTTTCTGTTACTATTGGGAAACTTTCTATGAATATTGACAGACCTGTTAGGAATCATAAGAAATGGAGAATAAAACCAAGGATATTATAGTACAATGCCTCTTCATCGCTCCATGGTGTGACTGCACCTCAGATATTATGTGCAATTCTGGTTGTCATACCTTGGCGTCACACTAGACCAGAACCTAAATATGCAGGCGCATATAAGTAATACTGTAAGGGCAGTATACCATAAAATCAGATCCCTCAGATACCTACGATCGCTGCTGCAGCCTGACGATTTCAGGACCATCTTTCAAGCACTAATAATTCCGCATTTCGATTATGCGAATGCAATACTGCAAGGACTCCCCCAAACCACTCTGAACCCACTGCAAATGGCAATGAACACCGCAGCAAGAGTACTACACGGAGCATCCAGGAAAGACCATGTCACACCCATTATGAAACAGCTCCACTGGCTCCCGATTCAAGGTAGGATTACATTCAAGACCTTGCTACTCACCTTCAAAGCCACCAACGGTCTCTCGTCAACATCACTATCAGAGATAGTCCAGAAGACACCCCACAATAGGGACAGAAGGTCAGTAGCACAAAACACCTTGATAGTCCCAAGATCAATGACTCAATGCATCAAGTCAACATCCAGCAGGGCATTCAAACTTTATGCACCAATGATCTGGAACAGCCTCCCTCACAACATCCGAACAATCCCAGACATATTCCAATTCAGGAAGGCTGTGAAACACTACCTCTTCCTCCTACATTACACGGAAACCAATGAAAGCTCAGCACCAATTACCGAAACCTCACAAATCTCCTCTGTCTGAAACCATAAGAACACATGACCAGCCTGTAAATTGTATATATTGTTATTGTATATAGTTACCCTGTTAGCCAAGTTGATTCTCCTGTTCATATGTAAACACAAAGTACTATTGGAAATGTGTATGTTCGTTGTTTATTGTAAACCGCACTGATGCTGAATAGCGCGGTATAAAAGAGACTTTAAATAAATAAATAAATAAATAAATAAAATATAGCGGCATTACTACTACTACTTTATTTTTCGTATTTACTCAAATGTAATGCATACCTTTTCTGGCCATAAAGAGGATGTAAACTCAGGGTGCGCATTACATTCGAGGGTGCCTTACATTCAGAGGCAAACAATGCTCTACACCGGCCCGGCCTGATCCAGCCAACCTCCAACTTGGCCACTCCTCCCTAGGAGTTAGAGGGGTGAGGGGTAGAGTAGGAAGCATGGTGCTGACCCTACAATGCTCTTCGTTTGGTTTTGCTTCTGCTAAGTTTGTTTTCATCTTGTCACCTTTATTTTTGCTGCCGCAGTTTTCTTTGGTCCCCATTAGTGAATCATAAATCCCGGTGCTCATTTTATTATAAAATGCTAATTTATAGTCAGTGCCTTGGGCTACCGTGTAGGGAGAAGGCTGCTGGTGTTTCACTGTTGAAGATGAGCATGGCCGAAGCCCCGGGCCCCGAGGTCTCCCCCTCCCCGAGTAAAACCTTCTACGCCTGTGCCTGCTTTTACAGGGAAAACGTGTTCCTGGAGGCATACAGGATGCTGAGATACCAGGACGAGCAGCAGTTCCGGAGAGATTACAAAATTGTAAGAGCCAGAGGTTTTATGGAGGGACAGTGGTGATAGGGCAGAGCAGGTTGGATGCCTTCTCCTGAAACTTCTAAGGCTCCAACGTGTTCTTTGGAAGTGCTGGGACCATCCTTGCTGCATCTACGCGAAAGACGAAGTCCCTTACCAGTAAAGGTGATTTAGCAATAGTAGTGACTATTCAATAATACCGTAATTAAGAAAAAAAAACCTTATAGCAGAAGACGTACCTTAAAAAGAGGCTTTAGCTGTAGCAAAGTTAATGCTTTAGTTGATCTGTCAGTTTGCAGACGGCGCCTTACTGTAGCTGTGGGGCATGGCATGGCGGTGCTCTCCTCCGTTCCCATCCTCCGTTCCCATCCCCCAAAGCTAATACCAAACACTAAAGCAACCTAGGACAAGGGAAAATCCATGCCCACGGCCTTTGTACCGACTGGCTCTGTTTACCAGTATTTTAAATCAGGAAGCATTTTGGAACCTGTAGCCTTTGTATTTCCTTGATCTGGCTCAGAGGCACCGCTGTCTCTAGGGACTGGCGGGGATCCTGCAGATGCTGGGACAATGATTTTGGAAAAGTCTGGACTGAGTTTAGGATAACGGTGCATTGTGCTGTTTGTAGTCCTCAATCCTTCCATCTGAAATGAACCATCCCGATACCAAAATGCATCAAAGGGCATATCAAGAAGTCAGGGCTGGTAGGTTAGGAACTGCATACTCCCTTCTTGATTTTTCTTAAGGATTTCCGTCTCCCTAGTTTGCACCTTTGTGTCAATAAATGGGAGGAGGTGGACGTGAAAGCTGTATGCAAACCCTGGTTTTCTTCTCTCACAAAAAAAGAAGCATAAAGGATGTTATTTTAGAAGCCCTATTTACGATTTAAAATGTGTACAAAGGGGTGAAGCAGCACTAAGGGGGGGGGTGCACTACAATCGCCAGCAAACATTTATTTTAATTTCAAGCCTTTCACAATAGGGGTGCGCATTAGATTCGATGGTGCATTAGACTTCAGTAAATACGGTATATAGCGCTACAAGGTGTACACAGTGCTATACAGATACATGCAGAAGATGGTCCCTGCTCGTCAGAGCTTACAATCTAATTAAGACAGACAATACAATAGCTGCAAACAAGGGTACCAATAGGGAAATGTAAGGAGACACAAGGAAAACAAGGAATCAGGATCCAAAAACAGCCTCAAAGAGGTGAGCCTTTAGCATGGATTTGAAAAGGGGCAGAGATGAAGCTTGATGTATTGTTCCAGACATAAGGAACAGCAAGGTGAAAGGATCAAAGTCTGGAATTGGCAGTTAAAAAAGGGCATAGAGAGAAGCAAGCCAGTAGAAGAGTGGAGTTCATGAGGAGGAGTGTAGGGAGAGAGGAGAGAAGAAAGGTAGTGAGGAGCAATAGAATGAAAGCATTTATAGGTCAGAAGGAGAAATTTGAATTGGATATGGAAACGAAAGGGGAGCCAATGAAGTGATTTCAGAAGAGGGGTTATATGAGTATATCAGGGCTGGCAGAAACATAGAAATATGACAACAGAAAAAGATCACATGGCCTATCTAGTCTGTCCTTCCATATCAACAACTACAACAGCTTTTCCTTTAGAGATCCTCTGTGTTTGTCCCATGCTTTTTTGAATTCAGATACTGTCTTCATCTCTACCACCTCCACTGGGAGACTATTCCACAGATCCACCACTCTTTCCGTAAAGAAATATTTCCACATATCACTCCTGAATCTATCCCCCTTCACCCTTATCCCATGTCCCCTCATAGCAGAACTTGCTTTCAATTGAAAAAGGCTCTCCCCCTGAACATTTATGCCATGGAGGTATTTAAATATCTCAATCATATCACCTCTATTCCGCCTTTCCTCTAAGGTGTACATATTAAGATCCTTAAGTCTGTCCTCATATGCTTTATAATGAAGACCACTAACCATTTTAGTAGCCACCCTCTGCACCGACTCCATCCTGTTCACATCCTTTTGAAGATGCGATCTCCAGAATTGCATACTATACTCCAAATGAGGTCGCACCAAAGACTTATACAGAGGCACTATCACCTCCTTTCTTCTGCTGGCCATTCCTCTCCCTATGCACCCAAGCATCCTTCTAACTTTTGCCGTCGCCTTTTCTACCTGTTTAGCTACTTTAAATTCATCAGACACAACCACGCCTAGGGCCCGTTCTTCTTTAGTGGACAAAAGTACTTCACCCCCTATACTATATTGCTCCCTTGGATTGCTGCAGCCCAAATGCATGACCTTACATTTTTTAACATTAAATCCCAGCTACCAAATTCTAGACCATTCTTCAAGCTTAGCTAGATCCCTCTTCATGTTATCTATACCTTCCTGGGTGTCTACTCTATTGCAGATTTTGGTATCATCTGCAAAGAGGCAAACCTTACCTGAAAGCCCTTCCGCTATATCACTAAGAAAGATGTTAAAAAGAATCGGACCAATAGATTGAAGGGGAAAGATAACTCAGACGGAGACCAGCAAGGAGGATGTTGCAATAGTCTAGAAGGGAGGTGACTAAAAAGTCAATAAGTGTTTTAGTAATGTGTTCAGAAAGGAAGGGGCAAATTTTGTTAATGTTATAGAGAAAGAAATGACAGGTATTAGCAATCAGTTGGATGTGTGTGGAGAAGGAAAGGGAGGAGTCAAAGATGACCCTAAGGTTGCGGACTGAGGAAACTGGAAGAAGAAGCGTGTCATCTACAGAGATAAAGAAAGGAGGGAGGTGGAAGGTGGGTTTAGGGAGAAAAATAAGAAGTTCAGTTTTCGCCATGTTCAATTTCAAATGACAGTGAACCATTCAGGCAGCAATGTCCGAAAGGCAGGCAGAGATTCGGGCCTGGAGTGTCGGAGAAATATCAGGTGTAGAAAGATTTGAGAGTCATCAGTGTTAAAATGGTACTGAAAGCCATGGTAGGAGATGAGAGCACCAAGGGACTGGGTAAAAAGTGAGAAAAGGAGAGGGCTCAGAACAGACCCTTGAGGTACACCAATTGAGAGTGGACTAGCAGTAGAGGAGGAGCTACCAGAACAAACACTGAAAGAGCAATGGGAAAGATAAGAAGAAAACCAGCCAGCACGGAGCCCTTAAAACCAAGTGAGGAGGAGAAGGTGGTGGTCAACCGTATCAAAAGCAGCAGAAAGGTCAAAAAGAATGAGGACTGAGTAAAGGCCCTTGAATTTAGCCAGGAACAAGTTGCTGGAGACTTTGGTAAGATCTATCTCAGTAGAATGTAAGGGACAAAAGCCAGATTGTAGTGGATCTAGCAGGGCTTGAGAGGAGAGAAATTCAAGGCAATGGCAGAGACCTGCACTTTCAAGAAGTTTGGAAATGAAGGGAAGAAGGAAGATGGGTCGATAATTAGATGGACAAGTAGGTTCAAATGAAGATTTCTTGAGGAGAGGTGTGACCACAGTATGCTTGAAGGCTGTTTGGACAGTTGCAGAAGAGAGCAATAGGTTGAGAATATGAGAGATGAAAGGGATGACGAAAGAGGAGATGGTTTTAAGGAGATGGGTGGGTATAGGATCAGAGGAACAAGTAGTAAGAAGATGAGAGGTTTCCTCTTCGGAGATCTTAGAAAAGGACAAAAGGGTAGCAGAGAATAAAGGGAAGAGCTGGTATTGTAGAGGAGGAAGAGGGAATAAAGCTGATCTTGAGTGGAATTTGAGTGTAATTTTGTGGACTTTGTCATGGAAATAGTTGGCTAGGGTTTAGGCAGAAAGGGAAAGAAGAGTCAGAAGCAGAAGCACTTTGAGGAGATTGTTAAGAGTTGAGAAGAGATGGCAGGGATCAGAGGCAAGAGAGTTAGACAGATGGACATAGTAGTTTTGTTTGGTCAGTACTAAGGCTGACTGAAAGGAGGCAAAAATGAATTTAAAGTGAAGAAAGTCAGAAAGGGTGCGGGACCTGAGCCAAATGCACTCGGCTGAGCAGGCACAGGAGCATAAATAATGGGTAGTTGAAGACAGCCATGGCTGAGGTATAGTGTGCCTCATAGGATGTGACATGGGTGGAGCAAGATCATCCAGAGCAGAGGAGGGAGCAGTATTATAGGAAAATACAGCCTCATCAACAGGTGGAGGAAAGAGATGAGACAATAGGCATTCCTAATAGGGGCTATACATTTCAAGCAAAGGTAAGAGTTTCTGGCTTTTTAAGTTATAGCTCTCTGCCTGGGAGTTCTTAAAAGAGTTTTAGTACATTTTTAAAACAGTTACATTATTTTTGGACCTTTAGTTCAAAAGGGGAAATATTTTCTTTAATGGGGTAGGTTTAAAACTCTGCTTTAGAATCTTTTCAGCTCTTTGAAGCTACTGACACCTCTTCAGGTTTTAGTTCCCTTCCTACCACCCCAACCCCCAACTCCTACCCACCCCTAGTGAACAGTCTTGCTTTATAGGGCACCCCCCCCCCCCCAATTAACTACACACGAGGACTTGGAACAGCACATTTTGAACACACTTAAAAGAGATTTAACTGCTTTTTCTGTGAAAGGACAGCTGGAAAACCAGCTGATACTTTGGTAGGTCTCTCTCTTGCTTTAACAGATACCTAAGCTCCACCGACTGAACAATGGCTGGGGAAAATCGTATCACCAAAGCTGTTGCCCCCGTTACAGCTTCTGCATCTGTCCAGACAGAGGTCCCAATGCCAGTTGAAGGACCAGTTCCATGTGCAGAATGCTTGCAGGCAGAAGCTCTCAGGAAACAAGTTGAGGAACTCAGAGAGAAGGTGGCGAGGCTGAGGAGCATTCAAGAGAGTGAGAAGTACATTGATGAGATATTTCCTGCAACATCCAAGCCCTCCAGCAGAGGAGAAGATGGGAGCATACAGAATGACGAAGGTTGGACACAAGTCACCAGGGCCTGCAGAATCACCAATCCAACTTCTCCAGCCCTTGAATTGAAGAACTATTATGCAGCCCTGGAAGTGGAGGAGGTGAAAGTATCCCTGGAAAGGGAAGAACCAGAGCTCGAGCACCCCAAAGTTGCAGAATCAGTGACCACAAGGATGTGAAGGATAGTGGTGGTTAGTGACTCTCTTCTGAGGGGTAGTGAGGCATCTATCTGCCAACCAAACTTGATGTCCAGAGAGGTATGCTGTCTGCCAGGTGCCAATATCCAAGATGTTATGGAGAGTTTGCTGAGACTCATCAAGCCCACTGACTGTTACCTAATGTTGCTAATCCATGTCGGCACAAATGATACTGCCAGTGCCAGCTATCCCTCTGAGCATATCAAAAGTGACTTCATGGCTCTGGGACAGGAGCAGATAGGGGCACAGGTGGTGTTCTTTTCAATCCTCCCTGTTGAGGGTAAAAGTCAAGGCAGAGAAGCTCACAACCTGGAGATGACTGCATGGCTATGTGGATGGTGTCAATGAGAGCATTTTGGCCTTAACAGGGGAAGTGCACTCCATATGACCCCCCCCCCCCAAGGGAGTAAAGCAACATACACCCACTCCCATCCTCAGGAAAGAATCCAACTACCCATTGCAACAAAGGAGGTGAGAATGACTTTAAACATCTTGTGTCTGCTGTGCTGACTTGCTCCTCCTGCTCCTCTCTGCTGAAAGGGAAACCCCTCAGCCACACGTGTTTGCCTAGCTCCACCCAAAGAGCATCATCACGGGGTGGTTCAGTCCTTTAAAAGCAAGCACGCTGTGGGGAAAGCCCTCTTTGGCCTTACCAGGGACGGTGCTCTCCATCTGAACCCCCCGAGGGACTGAAGCAACACACACCCACTCCCATCCTCAGGAAAGAATCCACCAACCATTGCAACAAAGAAGGTGAGACTGATTTTAAACATCATGTGTCTGCTGTGCTGACTTGCTACTCCTGCTCCTCTCTGCTGAAAGGGAAACCACTCAGCCACACGTGTTTGCCTAGCTCCGCCCAAAGAGCATTATCACAGGGCGGCTCAGTCCTTTAAAATCAGGCACACTGTTAGGGGTGCCTGCACCTGGCAGGCCCACGCCTGAGGGCCTCGCCAGAGGGCCCTTAGGCGGGGGACGAATCCACCATCTTCCTCTGGAATGTAAGTTATAAAGACCACCGCACTGTACTAGATAAAGATAGCAGTTCAATCAAACAATTGTAACATCTTTGCCTACCATGTTGTTGTTGTTAAGTGCCGTCGAGTCGGAGTCAACTCATGGCGACCCTCTGGATAGCTATCCTAAATTGTGTTCGGTCTTCAGTCAGGCGTTTCATTGTTGACAGACTGGTACCCGTAGCTGCTGTTATTGTATCGATCCATCTCATTGCTGGCCTTCCTCTTTTGCGTTGACCTTCTATCTTGCCAAGCATAATGTCTTTCTCTAATGATTTCTTTCTTCGCATGATGTGTCCAAAGTATGAAAGTCGAAGTCTTGTCATCTGAGCTTCTAAAGAAAGCTTAGGTTTGATCTCCTCTTGTACCGACTGGTTTGTTCTTCGGGCAGTCCATGGTATACACAGTATTCGCCGCCAACACACCATAATTCAAAGGCATCAATTTTCTTCCTATCTGTCTTTTTCACTGTCCAGCTTTCACATCCATATGATGTTATTGAAAATACCATGGCTCGAACAAGTCGAATCTTTGTATGGAGAGAGACATCTCTGCTCTTGAGAATCTTATCTAGGTCTTTCATAGCCATTCTGCCAAGAGCAATGCGTCGTCTGATTTCTTGACTGCTTGTTGCTTCTTTATTGATAGTTGATCCAAGTAGGTTAAAGTTGTTCACAATTTCAATTTCTTTTCCTTCAACGATGAACCTGTTGATTATGCCAGTTGTCATGATCTTTGTCTTCTTTACATTAAGGTGCAGGCCCATTTTGAGACTATGTTCTTTGATTGTGAGAAGCAAATGTTTCAGATCATCTTCACTTTCAGCCAGTAATGTGGTATCATCAGCATAGCGAAGGTTGTTGATGAGTCTTCCACCAATCTTCACACCTCTGTTGTCTTCATACAATCCTGCTTCTCTGATGATTTGTTCTGCATATAAATTAAACAGGTAGGGGGAAAGTATGCAGCCTTGTCTTACACCTTTGCTTATTTTAAACCATTCTGTTTCTCCTTGTTCCGTTCGAACTGCTGCTTCTTGATCAATGTACAGATTGTGCAAGAGAACGATCAGGTGTTCTGGTATACCCATGCTTCTTAATGTGGTCCAGAGTTTCTCATGGTTTACACAGTCAAAAGCCTTGCTATAGTCGATAAAACACAAATAGATATCCTTTTGGTATTCTTTAGTCTTGTCAAGGATCCATCTCACATCTGCAATGATGTCTCTCATTCCTCGCCCTTTCCTGAACCCTGCTTGCACTTCAGGTAGTTCTTGTTCCAGGTATGGTTGTAGCCTCTTTTGAATAATCTTCAGTAGAATCTTGCTGGCATATGGGATCAGAGCGATTGTGCGATAATTTCCACAGTCAGTTGGATCACCTTTCTTTAGTATTGGTATAAACACAGATCTTTTCCAGTCAGTTGGCCATGATGTTGTCTTCCATACTTCTTGGCAGAGCCTTGTGAGTACGGTAACAGCTGCATCAGATTGCTGCAATACTTCTATGGGAATGCTATCAATGCCTGGTGCTTTGTTCTTTGATAAGGCTTTCAATGCTGCTTCAACTTCTTCTTTCATCACCAATGGTTCCCGATCATAAGGTACAGGTTGAAACGGCTGTTGGTCCACTTGATCTTTATCATATAAAAACTCTGTATATTCCTTCCACCTTTTCTTGATCTTCTCAGCATCATTCAACATAGAACCTTGAGCATCTTGTAACATTCCAATTCGAGGCTGGAACTTTTTTTTTAACTCTCTTAGCTTTAGGAAAGCCAAACTTGTTCTCCCTCTAATAGTTTCTGCTTCTATTTCCTTGCAAGTGTCATTGTAGTACTTTTCCTTGTCCTGTCTTGCTGCACGTTGGAAATCTCTGTTGAGTTCTGCGATTGTCTTTCTTTCTCCTCTGGCTTTAGCTTCTCTGCATTTCTGGGCAATTTTCAGAGTTTCTTCCGTCATCCATTTGGCCGTTTTTGCTTTTTCACCTTTTGTAGAGACTTCTCGCTTTCTTCCAACACAACTTTCTTGATGTCATTCCATAACTCTTCCGGAGCTCTGTCATTTCTATCTAAAGCAGCAAATCGATTTTGCAGGCAGTCTTTAAATTCCAGTGGTATATTCTCAAGGTCATATTTTGCTGCATTCATGAGTGGTTTGCTCTTTTTCAACTTTAGCTTGAGTTTGCATACTAGTAGTTGATGATCTGTACCACAGTCAGCTCCAGGTTTTGTCTTTGTTGACGTTACAGAGCTTTTCCATCGTTGACTTCCACAGATGTAGTCAATTTGATTTTTATACAATCCATTGGGTAAAGTCCATGTATACAGTCGCCGCTTGTGTTGCTGGAAGAAAGTGTTTGAGATGAATAGATCATTGGTCTTGCAGAATTCTATCAGTCTTTCTCCAGCTTCATTTCTGTTGCCAAGTCCATATTTTCCAACTACTTTGCCTTCTTCTTTGTTGCCAACTTTTGCGTTCCAGTCACCCATGACTATCAGAATATCCTGTTTGCATGTTCTGTCAATTTCAGCTTGTACTTGTTCATAGAACTCTTCAATTTCATTCTCTTCTGCAGCTGTTGTTGGGGCATATACTTGAATTATAGTTGTGTTGATAGGCAATCCTCGTAGACGAATAGAGATTAAGCGTTCACTGACTGCATTGTATTTCATTACAGTTCTTGCAAGTTTCTTCTTTATTATAAATGCAACACCATTTCTTCTTTGTCTTTCATTTCCAGAATAGTAGACCATGTGATCATCTGATGCAAAGTGCCCCATGCCAGTCCATTTCAGTTCGCTGACACCCAACAGATCAAGTTGTACACATTCCATTTCATTCTTGACCACCTCCAACTTCCCTTGGTTCATGCTTCGTATCAAATAACTACAGCATCATTCAAATCTGCTTGTAACTGCTCCTCCTAAACCACTCAGTCTCCCTCATCAGTAAACACCACACAACCTCACAACCTTGCAGATAAGAAACTCTTAGCTCAACTCTTCACCCAGAATACACGTACACACCACACACCTAAAAAGGTAGAATGGAACTCTTCAAAACCCTACAATGGATTATTACAAATTATTCCATTGCCTAACCTACATACTACTATTATCCTACCAGATAATAAGCACCCTTTCCTGCCCCCAAAATACCCCCTTAAGCCCCATCCTAATTAGATACACAACATCCAGGAATAATATCTACCTCCTGCTGACACATGCCATATATTCATATAGCCCTCACCCAAGGCATAACAAACAGTGCACCAGACTGATAAGTATCAACCCAACACAAACCATATACCCCTCACACGCACCCACCCCACTCAAATGCATCCTTCTCAATGCACAATCAGTGAGGAATAAACTTACAATAATCACAGACCTAATAGAAGATGAGAAGCCAGATATTCTGTGCATCACAGAGACCTGGCTTTCCCCCACAGGCAATGTCCTAATAAACCTTTTACAAATACAAGGATTTGATCTGTTTATCTGCTCTAGGGTCTCCAACAGAGGAGGGGGCATCCTCATCTTATGCAAAAAAGAGATCAAAGTCACCCCTTCATCATCCATCAACCTAGATGGTATGAACATTTTTACAATTGAAAATAAAAACTTTTCTCTTTGCCTCATATACAGGCCCCCAACACCTGACCACAGCAACTTAAGCCCAATTCTTGAGTTAGCCTGCACAGCCCCCCTCAGAAAACCACACATCTTAGGAAATCTTAACCTACCATTTCTCAACCCCTCCCACACCACCTCCTTCCTCGACGCAATGGACGACATGGGGTATCAACAAATTATAAAACTTTCCACACATAGAAAGGGAAAACGCCCTTGACCTTGTCTTCTTCCCATTGCAAACCACCCAGGATGCACCCCTCCCCCTACCACAGAGGTCCCCTGGTCAGACCACCACCTGGTAACTTTCCATATCCCATTAAAAATACCCCCCATCACCACCCAACCTGATCCACCTCGAACCAGGCGATTAACACGACTCGACAAAGAAACCTTTCTAGAAAGCGTTCTACCCAACCTTACAATCCCAACACGTCAATAAACATCTGGAACAGCACTATACAAAAAGCAGCGCCATCCCCCAGTAAACCCAACAGGCAACCACCCAGAAGATCAGAAAAATGGTACACCCCTGAGCTAGCAAACCTAGAAACAGAAATGAGAAAGCTAGAAAAGAAATAGAGATCAACCAAATCACTAGAACACAAACAACAATACCTCACCTAACTCACCACTTACAAAGAGACAATCAACAAGGCTACAAAAGACTACCACACCAGGATTCTAAACTGGGCACTCAACTGCCCGAGAGAGCTGTTTGCTATTGTCAGATCACTAAACAAAAACAACCACCATCAATCATAAATCTGTACCCTAAAGTCCCAAATACTTGCGAACTACTTTGCAGACAAGTTAAAAAACAAAAACATTACTAACACCCCTCCTCCCCCCAGACCTCCTCACAAACTCCACAGCATGGGAAAAATTCCACGAAATAGACCTAAGACACCTATTAAACACAATATCAAGCATCAACACTACTACATCCCCCTTAGACCCATGTCCAGTCTCCTGGATTAAGTTAGCAAAAACCGAGCTAGCCCCATACCTCCTCCACATAATAAATTAATCCCTTTCTCAAGGCATCATGCCCATGGACCTCAAGATGTCATCCCTACGCCCAATTCTAAAGAACAAGACACTCAACAGAAACGAACCAAGCTCCTACAGACCAATAGCAAGCATGCCCTTTGTTGCCAAAACCATTGAAAAAATCATCCAGATCCAACTGCAAGACTACATTGACCTCAATGCCCTCCTAGATGAGCAACAGTTTGGGTTTTGCCCTTTCCATGGAGTCAAAACCCTCCTCATAGCCCTGTCTGACCACCTTATCCGAGGCATAGACAACACTAAATGTGCATACTTACTCATCTTCATTGATATAGCCTCAGCATTCGACAACATTAACCACAACACCCTCATATCAAGACTGGCACAAATCGGTCTAGCTAGAACGGTTTTGCAATGGTTTAAATCTTATATCTCTAACCATAAACTATGTATTCAAACAGACAATGAACCCCCAGTTACATTCGCACAGGATCAAGGGATACCCCAAGGGTCCGACCTCTCAGCCCTCCTATTCAATCTCTACCTACAGCCAATCAACATATTCAAAAAATTTAACATAGGGTATTATATCTATGCCGACGACATTATGTTGTCCTTCCCCATAGACATAAACAACCCTACCTTTAACAACTTTTCAGACTGCATCAGGGAAGCTGAATCTTGTCTAAACACCAACAACCTTACCATCAATTCCAAAAAAACAGAAGCCATGTACATCACAAAGAACCAAGATGCAACCCTCCCCCAAACCATCGACATCAATAGTGTCATCCTTCCAATCAAATAAGAAGTTAGATACCTTTGCACAATTCTTGATCAGCCCCTCACCATGATTCCCCACCTAAAATAAACAGTCAAAATAATCTACTACAAACTAAAGACTATTCATCACATAAGACCATTCTTCGAATCACACGACTTCAGATCAGTAATTCAAGCCATTATCACCCCCCATTTCGACTACTGTAACAGTCTGTTACAAGGTCTACCAGCCAAAAACCTCAATATCCTCCAAAAAGCAAAGAACGTTACAACAAGAGACATTTGCAGGGCACCTCTAACCAATCATAGCACACCCATTCTATATAACCTCCACTGGCTCCCAATACTGAGACATATAGAATACAAGATTCTCATGACAACCTTTAAACTGGTCAACAATATAGTACCATCTGCCCTCTCAACACTCCTTCAGACCCCACCGCCAACTAGATCTCGAAGAGAAAATGAACTACACTCCCTTGAGATCCCCAGCTCAATTCTCAAAATGAAACAGACCACAAACTCCAGAGCTTTCAACTTCACCGCACCTAATCTATGGAACTCCCTCCCACCCTCAATCCAAGCAATTAAAGACCTTCAGACTTCCAGAAAAACCCTCAAAACCCACCTCTTCACCGCTCACTATGAAGTTACCAATACCTGCCTAAACTCACAAAACACTTAGCCACGTATGAAACGACAGCACCTACGCACCTATCCCTCCCCCCAACTCACTTTATCCCACTCTCATAAGCCCTGTTAACATCTATTTATAGTTATATGTATATAGTTTCTCTGGTTTAGTTAAGTCTATGACTAATATTGTTATCATGTAAAAAGTTCAAACCCTGTTATATGTAACACGTTGGTTCCTTGTAAACCGCCCCTAATCTCTGGAAGGGGTGTTATAGAAATGTGTAATAAATAAATAAATGCTGTTCCAAGGGTTCCAGAGCAGAGATGGCATACATTTGTCCAAGAAAGGTTGACATGTCTTCAGTAGCAGACTGGTTAATCTGCTGAAGAGGACTTTAAACTAGATTCGTTGGGGATGGGTGAAGAAAGCCACCAGGTAAGTGAAAGCCCCCAGGAAGTGAAACATTAAATATCTTTATGGAAATGGGTAAAAGGAACAACATATGGAAAGCAGTGTGTATAAATGCCTGTAGCATAGGAAATAAGATCCCAGATGTTGAAGTTTTAATGGAAGAGGCTGACTTGAATTTAGTGGCAGTTACAGAAACATGGTTTACAGAAAATCATGACTGGGATGTAACTATACCAGGCTATACTTTACTCAGAAAAGACAGGGTAGGAAGAAGAGGAGGAGTGACACTATATCTAAAAAAATAATATTAAAGCTTTGCAACTACAGAGTTTAAAAGGGAGAGAGGAGGCACTGTGGGTTAAACTAGAAAGAGGGAAAGAGAAATCTATTTGCATTGGTGTGATATACAGAACACCCTCACAGGATGAAGAGGTGGATGGAGAGTTAATTGAAGACATACGCAGCATTGTCAGGAAAGGGGAAGTGCTACTGATAGGGGATTTCAATATGACAAATTTTGATTGGCACATTCCTGCTGCAGTATCATCTAGAAGTAAGGAGATACTGGACTCTCTGCAGGGAGAACTATTCAGGCAACTGGTAACAGAACCCACACGTGAAGGGGCCATACTGGACTTGGTACTTACCAATGGTGAAAGTGTTTCTGATGTTATAGTGGGAGATCATTTTGCATCCAGTGATCACCAGATGGTGTGGTTCAGTATTAGGACTAGGGCTGTTAAAATCCATTCAAAAGCAAGGTTCTTAGACTTTGCCAAGATGGGCCAATACCTCAGGGAGTCGTTAGCGGGATGGGAACAGCTGGGGGATGTAGAAAAAAAGTGGGCAAAACTGAAAGGGGATATTTTAAGGGCAACTAAACTTTTGTTAATTTGGTAAATAAAGGTAAAAGGAAAGGGAGACTGCTATAGTTTTCAAAAGAAGTAGCTAAAAAAGTGAAGAAAAAGAGGGAGGCCTTCATAAAATACAAGAGATCATGGAGAGAGGAAGACAGGCATCTATATTTGGAAAAACTTAGAGAAGCTACAAAGCAGTCAGGAAAGCAAAGATTCAAAAAGAAGAAGAAATAGCGAATGCAGTTAAATGGGGGGGAAAAACATTTTTCAGATATGTTAGTGAGAAGAGGAAGGGAAAATGTGGTATTGTCAGACTCAAGGGTGAAGGGGAGGAATATGTACTCTAGACGGTGATGAGGATAAAGCAGAATTGCTTAACAAATATTTCTGTTCTGTGTTCACAGATGAAGAACCAGGAGCAGGACCTCAGAAAACGCCCACAAACAGGAACAGAAGAGAGGGGCATCTTGAACAATTTTCAGAAGACTGTGTTCATGAGAAACTAGCTAAACTTAAAGTATACAAAGCTATGGGACCAGATGGGATACACCCTAGAATACTGAGGGAACTTGGGGACGTTCTAGCTGCTCCACTGACTGACCTTTTCAATGCCTCGTTGGAGTCGGGAGTGGTGCCAAAGGACTGGAGAGAGGCACATGTGGTCCCTTTACACAAAAGTGGAAGTCAAGATGTGGTTGAAAACTACAGGCTGGTTAGTTTACCTTTGGTGGTGAGTAAATTATTGGAAGCGCTGCTGAAAGAGAAAATAGTGAGGTTTCTGGAATCCAGCGGATTACAGGATCCGAGGCAGCAAGGATTCACCAGAGGCAGATCTTGTCAGAAAAATCAGATTGATGTCTTTGACTGGGTGACAAGGGAGTTGGACCGAGGGAGAGCCCTAGATGTGGTGTATTTAGATTTCAGTAAAGCCTTTGACACCATTCCTCACAGGTGACTTATAAACAAACTGAGCACCCTAGGGATTGTCCCTAAAGTTACTGCTTGGGTTAGAAATTGGTTGAGTGAGAGGCGACAAAGGGTACAGGTAAATGGAGCTCACTCTGAGGAGAAGGAGGTTGCCAGTGGTGTGCCCCAGGGATCTGTCCTTGTTCCGATTCTTTTTAACATCTTTTTTAGTGATATAGAGGAAGGGCTGTTGGATAAGGTTTGCCTCCTTGCGGATGATACCAAAATCTGCAAAAGAGTAGACACCCAGGAAGGTGTAGATAACATGAGGAGGAATCTAGCTAAGCTTGAAGAATGGTCTAGAATTTGGCAGCTGAGATTTAATCTTAAAAAATGCAAGGTCATGCATTTGGGCTGCAGCTATCCAAGGGAGAAATATAGTATAAGGGGTGAAGTACTTTTATTCACTAAAGAAGAGCAGGACCTAGGCATGATTGTGTCTGATGATCTTAAAGTAGCTAAACAGGTAGAAAAGGCAACATCAAAAGCTAGAAAGAGATACTTGGGTGCATAGGGAGAGGAATGGCCAGCAGAAGAAAGGAGGCGATAGTGCCTCTGAATAAGACTTTGATGCAACCTCATTTGGAGTATTGTGTGCAATTCTGGAGACAGCACCTTCAAAAGGATATAAACAGGCTGTCCGTACAGAGGGTGGCTACTAAAATGGTTAGTGGTCTTCATTATAAAGCATATGAGGACAGACTTAAGGATCTTAATATGTATACTTTAGAGGAAAGGCGAGATAGAGGTGATATGATTGAGACGTTTAAATATCTCCATTGCATAAATGCACAGGAGGAAAGGCTCTTTCGATTGAAAGCAAGCTCTGCTACGAGGGGACATGGGATGAGGGTGAAAGGTGATAGATTTAGGAGGGATATGCGGAAATATTTCTTTACGGAAAGAGTGGTGCATCCATGGAATAGTCTTCCAGTGGAGGTGGTAGAGATGAGGACAGTAACTGAATTCAAAGAAGCATGGGACCAACACAGGAGATCTCTAAAGGAAAAAAAAAAGGAATATTGTAGTGGTTGATATGGAAGGACAGACTAGACAGGCTATATGGTCTTTTTCTGTCATCATGTTTCTATGTTTCTAGTGGAGAGAGCCGATGGATCGATAGCATGAGGATTCCTAAAAAGGTAGGAAGAGACTGAGCGAGATTGAGGCAGGGAGTGATGAAAAGTGAAGCTTAGCAGGTGATGGTCAGATAAGGGAAGAAATGAGATATGGAAATTATAGGGTAAACAATTAGAGAAGAAAACAAGGTCAAGGCAGTGACCATGCTGATGAGTAGGGACAGTAGACAAAGCTGTTAGTTGAATGAGGAGCTAAGGGAAAGGAGCTTAGAAGCATAGGGGTCAGAAGGGCTATCAATATGGATATTAAAGTCACTGAGAATAAGGGAACAGAGAAGAATGACCAAAATGATAAAGGGAATGGAAGGATACCCCTACGAGGAAAGTCTTAAAAGGTTAGGGCTTGAAGACCTAAATATGTACACTCTGGAGGAGAGGAGGGATACGGGAGATAAGATTCCGACCTTTAAATACTTAAAGAGAATTAATGAACAAACAAACCTCTTCCAAAGACTGGGAAGTTGTAAAACTAGAGGGCATAACATGAAGCTGCAAGGAGGTAAATTGAAAGGCAATGTCAGGAAATACTTTTTCACAGAAAGGGTGGTGGATGCTTGGAATGCCCTCCCGATGGAAGTGGTGGGGGCAAATACATTGACAGAATTCAAAATGGCATGGGACAGACACAGTGGATTCCTTTACAGCAACAGGATAAAATCAAAATAAACTTAACTATCTACTTTCTCAACAAACAGGGGTGTCCTACATGGAGCGGTAGGTTCACCCCTAAACAAAGACATGGGGAGGGGTGACCTGCATGGAGCGGCTGGTGCACCTACTCTTGCCACCTTGCTGGGCAGACTAGATGGACCATGCTGGTCTTTATCTGCCGTCATTTACTATGTTACCATGTTACTATGTAAAAGAGAAGGCTGAGGGGAAATATGATAGAGGTCTATAAAAGAATGAGTGAAGTGGAACGTGTAAACATAAATTGGTTGTTTTCTCCTTCAAGAAGTAGAAAGCTTAGGGGACATGCAATGAAGCTACAATGTAGCACAATTAAAATTAATCATAGAAAATATTTGTTCACTCAATATATAATCAAACTCTGGAATTCGTTACCGGAGGATGTAGTAAAAGCTGTTAGTGTAGGTGTGTTTAAAAGAGGTTTCAACACGTTCCTGGAGGAAATGTCCATTAACCATTACTAAAGTGTGACTGGGGCAAACCACTGCCTATCTTGAGATAAGCAGCATGAAATCTATCTACCGTATGGGAACCTGACCAGTACTTACAGTATGACCTGGACTGACCACTGTTGGAAACAGGATACTGAGCTTGATGGATCTATGGTGTGACCCAGTATGGAATTTCTTATATTCTTCCAAATGTGCAGGGCTATACTGAGGTTCTGTCCCATCCTACAGAACAGTGTTTCTCGAGTCACTTCTGGAGGTCAGGCTGGTTTTCAGGATAATCACAGTGAAAATGCATATGATAGACTTGCATGCATTGCCTTAATTTCATTTAAATCTATCTCATGCATAGCCTAAAAAACAGACTGGCCTTGGGGTACTTCAGGACAACTTCAGAAATAAACATTATAAAAATAAGAATATAAACTTTCTCTGTTCCACATGGAGGAAGTGCTATTGTGAGTAAAGTACAAGGAGGCCAGTCCTCAAAAGTCTGAACAATTGCCCCATGGGTAGTTAAAACGGCCCTGCGTTTATTAAATAAAATTTGATCATGTTTTGATTGCTACTGCCAAGTGACTTTAACACCATTGCCTCTTACACCAGATCCTGTGTTCCACTACGGACTGTCTGTTCTTGAATCAGCTGCCCAATAAAGCAGTCATTTAGAAACTTTATTGCCCTAGCTTGAACAGATGTGACATTTATCCAGTAAATACTGGGATAATTGAAATCAGCCATTATACTGTGTTGCCAATTTTGTTAGCTTTCATAATTTCTGTTAGCATTTTATCATTCTGGCCAAGCGGACAGTAGTACACCCCCACAGCTATTTTCTTCCCCTTCTCATATGGAATTTATATGCATAAAGATTCTACAGTGTACTGTATTTTGTTTCCTGAAAAATATTTATCCTGTTTGACTCAATGCCCTCTTTAACATATAGCACTGCCCCTTCACCAATTTGATCTACCCTATTATTGAGATATAATTTGTACCCTAGTATTGCAGTGTCCTATTGGTTATCCCCTTCTGAGATGCCAATTTTATCTACCTCTTAATTCTGTGTTATATATTCTCTCGCATTTTATTGGTTAGACTCTAGCATTTGTAAACAGCCATTTTAAAGTATGTGTTTTGTTCATATTAAAAGATATTTATCAGTTAAAAGGGATAATTTAGAATCCTTCAGCTCTATCTGCTATTTACTTAAAGGCACCCAGGCAACTTTAATCTCTATTGCGACCTATCTGTCGGGATGCCCTAACTTCTGTTTCATTAGTACCCTTTGAGGATACATCAGTCTGAACCATGTGTTCCTGAATGACTGTCATTTTTCCATTATTATCTAGTTTAAAAGCTGCTCTGTCTACTGTTTAAAAGTTAATGCGATCAGCCTGGCTTCACTGATTAAGACAGAGCCCAATCCTTCTGGAAACAAATCCTAAGCCCTTTTCCTTGCACCATTGAGACTTTGAAGCTTTGACTCCATTTTGAGCCCTGCATGTGGAACTGGAAGTATTTCTGAGGATGCTACCCTGGAAGTTCTAGATTTCAACTCTCTACTTAAAATGTAATCATTTTTTAAAGATTTTTAAAACTAATTGCTACAAAAACTCCCAGCTTTAGGCTGACCATCATTTCCTGTTGCATCACTTAGTAGAGTCTGGTATTTGTGATACTGTTTTAACATGGTTTACATCTTTCCTCACAAAACTTCCTTTTGGATCTCTTTGGATTCTCTTACATCTGCTTCTCACCTACTTACCTGTGGGGCCCTGGAGGCATTGGTCCTATCTCCTCTATTATTCAATATCTTTATAAGTTCTATAGTACATCTGATTCTGAGATGGTCCAGAATTCGCTCACATCTTATGCTGGGCTTGTAAATATGACCATTTTACCTCGCTGTTGATTTATGAACACTGGATCCCAGTGAGGTTTCATATTCATTATAAGGGTTTAACTTTAACTCACAAAGCTATATATACAGATGCCCAGGGCCAGCCCATCCACTAGGCAGACTAGGTGGTCGCCTAGGGTGTCAGACCCCAGTGGGCAGTATGACATGCATTTTAAAATGGCACCTTTGTGCTACCACTTTGCTGCTTACAGCAGACAATGGACTTCGGCACCTGCAGCATAAAAACCATGGACCGCCACTCCTGCTTCCCTCCCATGCAACTTCCTGTCAGAGAGGGCAGGAGCAGCAGGCCATGTGTGCGCAGGGGCCAAAGCACATGACCTGCTGGTGCACTGAAGTGTTGGCACAAAGCCACCACTTTCAAAGCCATGAGTCGTGCTGCCGCCGGTGCTGCTGACCGCTCTCAGAAGATTTGAGTGGCGCATAAGGAGGAGGGTGGTGACAGAGGTGCGAGGTGGGTGGTGGTAATACAGGGTAGCAGCATATTCATTGTGGTTATCTTGAAACCCTGACTGGCTAGATGTGTCCAAAGGACTGGGTTGAGAATGCCTGCTATAAAGTGTTTTAAGACAGAACTAAAAACACATCTTTTTCAAGTGATTTTCAGTTTGGATTGACATTGGTGGGTAAAAAAGAAGATCTACAGTGTGTCTGGGTTATATTTATATTGTTTCTTTAGTTCTTTACTTTTCTGTAACTTGGCTAGAGTTCTTTACTTTATTGGTGTTGTTTTGTAATCTGTTTTGACAACCCTGTTTTAAAAGCAATATAATAAGAATAAATGGACCATAAACTATAAACGATATACTATTTCTATAATTGCTGAATAATATTGAGATGTCTGAAGTAAATGTTCCTCACTTTTTCATATAGTCGACAATTAGGACAATTTTTAAAACTGCATTTGCAGTTGGGGATGAACCTACTGAGTGCCAATGCTCTGTTCATCAACCTTTTACTATCAGGTCAGATTGACAATGCAAACTTTTTGCCCTAGATAAGTTTATTTTGACTTTGGTCAAATGACATTTTTCCTCCAAGTAAGTTTAAGTACAGGGCAAATTTTAAAAAATATCTGTGCTAAAATTTGCCATTTATAAAGCAAGTTTCTTCCCTGCAGGGTTTTTGACAAAACACTTTTTGAAAATAAATCTGTATAAATGTAAGGAGAGACTTTCAAAAAGTTGCATATGTGTAAAGTCTCTTGGTACTTTCTATCCACAAACTTTACATCAGTTTTCAAAGGAAAAAGTCGTATTTAAGTACTTTTTTTTACAAAAGTGTGCATGTAAGGGCACACCCCTGCACTGGGAATACTTCCCTGATATGCATGTGGGACTTGGGCAGTTTTCCAAAATAAAATCCTGCTGCATGCATTAAAATGCCTTTGAAAAGCACTCTTTTGGTGGTTAGCTTATTAAACCATGGGCTGGATAGACTGTTCTCTTACTTACTCCTTCTGATCTTGGACAAGTTATTATAGGCAACAGCAATATTATTCCCCCACCCCACCACCTTTTCCCCTGCTTTCAAAATTGTGATACAGATTAGACATCTGGAAAATACTAAAATCACACCTCTTCAGAGAACACTTTGGCGGCTCTATTACATAAGCATTATCCCACACCTGCATACTGACCTACCCTCCAACTTCCCCCCATCCTCCCACGCCCAAGCCACCACCCACTATTCAACTCAATCATGTACTCTCCCCTTCCCAATGTTTCAGCTGTTCCACATTGCTCATTTGTTATAGTTGCTCACATTAACTTAAGTCTAGTTAAGTTAACCTACTAGACTTATACATTAAATAAGTTATTTAATACATTAAATAACTTATAGAGTGATACATTAAATAACTTTATGGAAATAGGTAACAGGGGTAACATATGGAAAGCAGTGTGTATAAATGCCCGTAGCATGGGAAATAAGAACCCTGATGTTGAAGCTTTGGTGGGAGTGGCTGACTTGGATTTAGTGGCAGTTACAGAAACATGGTTCACAGAAAACCATGATTGGGATGTAACTATACCTGGCTATACTTTATTCAGAAAGGACAGGGTAGGAAGTAGGGGAGGAGGAGTTGCACTATATGTAAAAACTACTATTACAGCTTTGGAATTACAGAGCTTAAAAGGGAGAGGGGAAGCATTGTGGGTTAAACTAAAAAGAGGGAAAGAGAAATCTATTTACATTGGTGTGATATACAGACCTCCCCCACAAGAGGAAGAGGTGGACAGAGAGTTAATTGAAGACATGCGCAGCATTGCTAGGAAAGGGGAAGTGCTACTGACAGGAGATTTTAATATGCCAGATGTTGATTGGCACATTCCTACTGCAGTATCATCTAGAAGTAAGGAGATCCTGGATTCTCTACAGAGAGAACTATTCAGGCAATTGGTAACAGACCCCACACGTGAAGGGGCCATACTGGACTTGGTGCTTACCAATGGTGAAAGTGTTTCTGATGTTGTAGTGGGAGATCATTTTGCATCCAGTGATCACCAGATGGTGTGGTTCAGTATTAGAACTAGGGCTGTTAGAATCCATTCAAAGGCGAGGATCTTAGACTTTAGGAAGACTAACTTTGCGAAGATGGGTCAATACCTCAGGGAGTCGTTAGTTGGATGGGAACAGCTGAGGGATGTAGAAAAACAGTGGGAAAAACTGAAAGGGGATATTTTAAGGGCAACCAACCTTTTTGTTAAAATGGTAAATAAAGGTAAAAGGAAAAGGAGACCGCTATGGTTTTCAAAAGAAGTAGCTGAAAAAGTGAAGAAAAAGAGGGAGGCCTTCATGAAATACAAGAGATCACACAGAGAGGAAGACAGGCATCTGTATTTGGAAAAACTTAGAGAAGCTAGCAAAGTACCCAAGAAGGCAAAGATTCAAAAGGAGGAGGAAATATCCCCCCATTTATTGCATTGGCTAAGACATTTTTCAGATATATTAGTGAGAAGAGGAAGGGCAAGAGTGGTATTGTCAGACTCAAGGGTGCAGGGGAGGAATATGTAGAAGCTGATAAGGATAAAGCGGAATTGCTTAACAAATATTTTTGTTCTGTGTTCACAGATGAAGCACCAGGAGCAGAACCTCAGAAAATACCCACAAACAGGAACAGAAGCAAAGGACATCTTGAACAATTTTCAAAAGACTGTGTTCGTGAGAAACTATCTAAACTTAAAGTAGACAAAGCGATGGGACCGGATGGGATACACCCGAGAATACTGAGGGAACTTGGACGTTCTAGCAGCTCCACTGACTGACCTTTTCAATGCCTCGTTGGAGTCGGGAGTGGTGCCAAAGGACTGGAGAGAGGCTCATGTGGTGCCTTTACACAAAAGTGGAAATAAGGATGTGGTTGAAAACTACAGGCCGGTTAGTTTAACTTCTGTGGTGAGTAAATTATTGGAAACGCTGCTGAAAGAGAAAATAGTGAGGTTTCTGGAGTCCAGCAGATTACAGGATCAGAGGCAGCATGGATACACCAGAGGCAGGTCTTGTCAGACAAATCTGATTGATGTCTTTGACTGGGTGACCAGGGAGTTGGACCGAGGGAGAGCCCTAGATGTGGTGTATTTAGATTTCTATAAAGTCTTTGACACTTCCTCACAGGCGACTTATAAACAAACTGAGCACTCTAGGGATAGACCCTAAAGTTACTGCTTGGGTTAGAAATTGGTTGGGTGGGAGGCGACAAAGAGTACAAGTAAATGGAGCTCACTCTGAGGAGAAGGATGTTATCAGTGGTGTGCCCCAGGGATCTGTCCGATTCTTTTTAACATCTTTGTTAGTGATATAGCGGAAGGGCTTTCAGGTAAGGTTAGCCTCTTTGCAGATGATACCAAAATCTGCAATAGAGTAGACACCCAGGAAGGGGTAGATAACATGAGGAGGGATCTAGCTAAGCTTGAAGAATGGTCTAGAATTTGGCAGCTGGGATTTAATGTTAAAAAATGTAAGGTCATGCATTTGGGCTGCAGCAATCCAAGGGAGCAATATAGTATAGGGGGTGAAGTACTTTTGTCCACTAAAGAAGAGTGGGACCTAGGCGTGGTTGCGTCTGATGATCTTAAAGTAGCTAAACAGGTAGAAAAGGCGACGGCAAAAGCTAGAAGGATGCTTGGGTGCATACGGAGAGGAATGGCTAGCAGAAAAAAGGAGGTGATAATGCCTCTGTATAAGTCTTTGGTGCAACCTCATTTGGAGTATAGTGTGCAATTCTGGAGACCGCACCTTCAAAAGGATGTGAACAGGATGGAGTCGGTGCCGAGGGTGGCTACCAAAATGATTAGTGTTCTTCATTATAAGCATATGAGGACAGACTGAAGAATCTTAATATGTACACCTTAGAGGAAAGGCGGGATAGAGGTGATATGATTGAGATGTTTAAATACCTCCATGGCATAAATGTTCAAGGAGAGAGCCTCTTTCAATTGAAAGCAAGTTCTGCTACGAGGGGACATGGGATGAGAGTGAAGGGAGATAGATTCAGGAGTGATATGCGGAAATATTTCTTTATGGAAAGAGTAGTGGATCCGTGGAATAGTCTCCCAGTGGAGGTGATAGAGATGAGGACAGTAACTGAATTCAAATAAGCATGGGACAAACACAGAGGATCTCTAAAGGTAAAAAGGGGACTGTTGTAGTTGTTATGGAAGGACAGACTAGATAGGCCATGTGGTCTTTTTCTGTCGTCATATATCTATGTTTCTATGTTTCTACTATGTTCCATGTACCTCAATTTAAACTGTTAACTGCGAATTATGTTTTGGTCATGTTAAGTCCAGTTAAGTTTACCTACTCTGTTCTATGTCTAGCAGACTGGCTAATCTACTGAAGAGGGCTTTAAACTAGATTCATTGGGGATGGGTGAAGAAAGCCCCAAGGTAAGTGAAACATTAAATACTTTTATTGAAGCGGGTAAAAGGGGTCATATATGGAAAGCAGTGTATAGCATGGGAAATAAGGTCCCAGATGTTGAAGCTTTAATGGGAGAGGCTGACTTGGATTTAGTGGCAGTTACAGAAACATGGTTCACAGAAAGCCATGACTGGGATGTAACTATATCAGGCTATAGTTTATCCAGAAAGGACAGGGTAGGAAGAAGGGGAGGAGGAGTGGCATTATATGTAAAAAATAATATTAAAGCTTTGGAACTACATAGTTTAAAAGGGAGAGAGGATGCACTGTGGGTTAAACTAGAAAGGGAAAGAGAAATCTATTTGCATTGGCGTGATATACAGACCACCCTCACAGGAGGAAGAGGTGGACAAACAGTTAATTGACGACATACACAGCATTGCCAGGAAAGGGGAAGTGCTACTGATAGGGGATTTCAACATGACAAATTTTGATTGGCACATTCCTGCTGCAGTACCATCTAGAGAAGTAAGGAGATCCTGGATTTTCTACAGGGAGAATTATTCAGGCAATTGGTAACAGAACCCACACGTGAAGGGGCTATACTGGACTTGGTGCTTAGCAATGATGAAAGTGTTTCTAATGTTATAGTGGGAGATCATTTTGCATCCAGTGATCACCAGATGGTGTGGTTCAGTATTAGGACTAGGGCTGTTAAAATCCATTCAAAAGCAAGGTTCTTAGACTAAACGAAAGTTAACTTTGCCAAGATGGGTCAATACCTCAGGGAGTTGTTAGCAGGATGGGAACAGCTGGGGGATGCAGAAAAACAGTGGGCAAAACTGAAATGGGATATTTTAAGGGCAACTAACCTTTTTGTTAATTTGGTAAATAAAGGTAAAAGGAAAGGGAGACCACTATGGTTTTCAAAAGAAGTAGCTGAAAAGTTGAAGAAAAAGAAGGAGGCCTTCATGAAATACAAGAGATCACAGAGAGAGGAAGACAAGCATCTATAGAGAAGCTAGCAAAGTAATCAGGAAAGCAAAGATTCAAAAAGAGGACATAACCAATACAATAAAATGGGGGAATAAGACATTTTTCAGATATGTTAGTGAGAAGAGGAAGGTAAAAAGTGGTACTGTCAGCCTCAAGGGCGAAGGGTAAGAATATGTAGAAGCTGATGAGGATAAAGCGGAATTGCTTAACAAATATTTCTGTTCTGTGTTTCCAGATGAAGAACCAGGAGAAGGACCTCAGAAAACGCTCAAACAGAAAAGAAGCAAGGGGCATCTTGAACAATTTTCAGAAGACTGTGTTCATGACAAACTATCTAAACTTAAAGTAGACAAAGCGATGGGACCAGATGGGATGCACCCTAGAATACTGAGGGAACTTGGGGACATTCTAGCAGCTCCACTGACTGACCTTTTCAATGCCTCGTTGGAGTCGGTTGTGGTGCCAAAGGACTGGAGAGAGGCACATGTGGTCCCTTTACACAAAAGTGGAAGTAAGGATGTGGCTTAAAACTACAGGCCGGTTAGTTTAACTTCATTGGTGAGTAAATTATTGGAAGCGCTGCTGAAAGAGAAAATAGTGAGGTTTCTGGAGTCCAGCGGATTACAAGATCCCAAGCAGCATGGATTCACCAGAGGCAGGTCTTGTCAGACAAATCTGATTGATTTCTTTGACTCGGTGACCAGGGAGTTGGACCGAGGGAGAGTCCTAAATGTGGTATATTTAGATTTCAGTAAAGCCTTTGACACCATTCCTCACAAGCAATAAACTGAGCACCCTAGGGAAGAACCCTAAAGTTACTGCTTGGGTTAGAAATTGGTTGAGTGGGAGGCGACAAAGGGTACAGGTAAATGGAGCTCACTCTAAGGAGAAGGTGGTTACCAGTGGTGTGGCCCAGGTGTCTGTCCTTGGTCCAATTGTTTTTAACATCTTTGTTAGGGATATAACAGAAGGGCTGTTGGGTAAGGTTTGTCTCTCTGCGGAACATACCAAAATCTGCAATAGAGTAGGCACCTAGGAAGGTGTAGATAACATGAGGAGGGATATATCTAAGCTTGAAGAATGGTCTAGAATTTGGCAGCTGGGATTTAATGTTAAAAAGTGCAAGGTCATGCATTTGGACTGCAGCAATCAAAGGGGGTGAAGTACTTTTGTCCACTAAAGAAGAGCGGTACCTAGGCGTGATTGTGTCTGATGATCTTAAAATAGCTAAACAGGTAGAAAAGGTGACAGCAAAAGCTAGAATGATGCTTGGGTGCATAGGGATAGGAAGGCTAGCAGAAAAAAAGAGATGATAGTGCCTCTTATAAGTCTTTGGTGCGACCTCATTTGGAGTATAGTGTGCAATTATGGAGACCGCACCTTCAAAAGGATGTGAACAGGATGGAGTCGGTGCAGATGGTGGCTACTAAATGGTTAGTGGTCTTCATTATAAAGCATATGAGCACAGACTTAAGGATCTTAATATTTTCATCTTAGAGGAAAGGCGGGATAGAGGTGATATGATTGAGATGTTTAAATACCTCCGTGGCATAAATACATAGGAGGAGAGCCTCTTTCGACTGAAGGCAAGTTCTGCTGTGAGGGGACATGGGATGAGGATGAAAGGGGATAGATTCAGGAGTGATATGCGGAAATATTTCTTTACAGAAAAAGTGGTGGATCCGTGGAATAGTCTCCCAGTGGAGGTGGTAGAGATGAGGACAGTATCTTAATTCAAAGAAGCACGGGACAAACACAGAAGATCTCTAAAGGAAAAAAGGAGACTGTTGTAGTGGTTGATATGGAAGAGCAGATTAGATAGGCCATGTGGTCTTTTCCTGTCATCATGTTTCTATGTACCTTAAGTTTATTTATTTATTTAGCCAGTTTTGTATACCACCTTATCCTTCAGTCAAATTGGTTAGGGACATTAAGTTAAGTGAAATTGTTATCTGTATAGCGCTTTGACAATTTGATAAGGAGGTATATAAAACCAGTTAAATAAATAATAGTAATAATACTAAAACTAGCAGCACATTTTCTGTTCCAATATTTACATTTATAGAATACTTTTAGGATGCTATATGGATGAAAAGTTAGGTAGGCAGTAGCTACTACAGTAGGCTAAGTACATAAGAAGCCAGGATTCATAATACTGCTTCTTTCAATAATGATTCTTGTGACCTTGGGCAAGTCATTTTCTCCTCCATTGCCCAGTTATAAACACCAAGAAGACAGCTTCAGCAGACCTTGAGAAGCCTCCTGAGGTCACTACCATTGGTACCTTGGAGCACCAACAGAAGGCATTTTCTGGGAGCCTGGCAAAAAACATGAATATATTTCAGGGCTTATAAGATTATGGCACAAGTCAAATATGGCACAACCCCTATGGCCCCTGGCATCTTTTTATCACATTAGTGTCCATCATCTGACTCATTGATCTGCCAGGCAGCACCTGGCTGCTGAAGAAAGGAACATTTGAATCACTGAAGTATAGAATTTCAGGGACTATTATAGGATTTAAAAAAAGATATTTACCTTTCCACTGGAGGAGGCATCCCCTGATAGGACCTTTGTGGAAAGCTTGGAAATTGGGTGTGTAAGAGCATAGCATAGCATATCATCCACATGTTCTGCATAAGTTAACGATTAGGGGAAACTCTTGTTTCTCCCCATATCTCCAGGCTAGTGGGTTTAAGAGTTTAGAACAATTGAATATCTGGATTTCTCGATGTTTTGGGTAAGGACAGTAGAATAAGATTATTTCAAGATCTTCGCACTGACTATGGAATTAGAGCTTGAGAACTTGGAGCATGGGTTTGATTCCCACTACTTGTGGTCTTGGGCAAGTCACTTAACCCTCCATTGCCTCAGAAAAATCCAAGTTTTCAATATCCCTGTTTAATGTACGTTACTAAGTTTAAGTTACAATGTAAACTGCTTTGATTGAAATTATAAAGCGGTATATAAAACCTGTTAAATAAAAATAAATAAATAAACAAGGCGCCGAGGCCTGCCATACCCGCAGAAAGTTACGCATTCAAGGAAAGTGCTTGAATCGTGAGTCCTGCGCCTCCAAAATTGGCAAGCAATGAAAATACAGCATAAACTAAGCACAGCAGCAGGCGCCATCGTGGCATAGACGGGTAGGCGCAGGTCCCGGAACTCAGGCTCTCTGCCTAAAGTTGACCCACGATATCCATGTATGTGTTCAAACCAATGGCCAGAGAGGCGGGATGGCAAGTATGCATGAGCCCATATATAGCCCATCCGGCGAACCCATGCATAGATAACACCGTCATGCAGGCCCTGTGGGCTGCCACTGCAAGAGCCCCCTGTGGCTGAGTGGATAGACACCAGTAGCACGGTGGCAAGGAGGATCATAAAATTTAGCTCTGATGAGAGTGAAACTCTTGCCCGATCCATGCTGTGGCACGAGGGAGTGCTATACCCCATGGGAGGCTGGTGGCAGACCCTGCGGCTGTCTACAGCCATATGGAGGGGCATGGGGCATCTGACTCCGGATGCATAGGTAAAGAGGCCTCAATGAGCAGAGGGGGGTTGAGCACCATGCTAGGCCACACACAAACTGAAAGGCACAGCTGTGTGTCTGCACAGGGAGGCAGGGCTGTGGTACCAAGTCACATGCTGGTGGCAGCCCCAATGTATGCCAAACAGGCATTGGTGGGTGGTGAGCCATGCATTGGCACAGGTGCCAGCCCTGGTTGCCCACAGAAGGAGGCATACCCACACACTACAGGTGGGGAGGCCGCTGCACCCCTGTGGTGGTTGGCAGCAATGCCACAGGGCATGCACATCAATGGCCATGCCTGGTGCAGGGGGAGCTGGAGTTGGGCTGCCCACCCCAGGGGACCCTGCTGGCCAATGTGGATGCCCTGGACACCTGACCCATCCCCCAGCCCCTGCAACCCCGGAACAGGGGCCTGAGGAGACCAGTGGCAGAATCCACATATTTGTCGCCCATCTGTCCCTGCAAGTGGATCTGCTACCACTATCTGCCACCCCCTGTCCAGCTGTGGTAGCATGTCGATGATGTGATGACACAGAACATGACAGATGTATAATGGCAAGCATGCACAAACCGCAACACCCTGTCCTGCATAGTGCATAACAAACCATGCAGTGATGTGGCCCCTGAGGCAGTGGATGCCCCCTGGCATGACACGTGCCCACTGCTGAGGCCATGCATGGCCCACAATCAAGTACCATAGTGCCAAGGAAAGCCTGAGTGCAACAGATAGGAGCAAGGGAAGGGAGGAGGACTGCAGAGGCTGAGGGGGCCAGAGGGGGCCAGAGGGGTGACACAGGTGAAGCAGTGGCCCAGATGGCACCATTGCTGGTGGCACAGGGCACATGTCAAAGGGCCAGGGGAGTTATGGGCAGGGATATGGTGGCAGACACCAAAGGTGTACCATCACATGCACCCCACATCTGCTACCCATGGGGATGCCCCTGCCCCCAGGATGGTCAGGTCACCAGACTGAGGCAGGATATAGGCATGTGCAACAGGTGATATGGAATCACTCAACTAAGCTCATGTGTGTCCCCACCCCTCTTCCACAGTGAATATGGCATGTGACACACCCTGGAGGCCCTGAAGTGCCACTACCACACACTGCACCGGAAGTGACCAAACCAGCTGCAGTGCATCAGGGAGTAGCTGGTGGCCGAGGAAATTCAGTGTGGTACACAGTGGAGCCCAGCAGATATAGTGCTGGCATCAATGGCTGCTGGACAGGTGCAGGCAGACCATCTGGTGGTGGACTCTTTGTATGCATTGATGGGAATGTGCTTTGCGCAGCCGTGCCATCCCCCAGTGCCACTATCCAGGTGTGCACCAGCTGGCACCCAATACATGCAAGTGCATATATTTATTATTTATTTGTTTTTCTATACCGCGCTATTGCAGATCAATGTGGTTTACATGTGCAAGATTTACAGCACTATTACATAATAGTGCGGTTTACATAAAACATATGAATTGGGTTTACATACAACATATGAGCTGGGTTTACATACATCATGTATAACGTATTTACATTATGTGCAGGCACATTCTTACTTTGTAGGAACATATTTACATATTTGTATTATTTACATTAAACATTTGTATTATTTACATTAAAGAATGCTCGGTTTGTGTTCGGCTGTGTGTCGTATGTATGTGTGGCTGATCCAGGGAGTGGCTGTTCCAGGGTGTGGCTGATCTAGGGTGGGTGGTTATAGGCCAGTTGGAAAAGGTGAGTCTTTAAGGCCTTTCTAAAAGAAGTGAGATCCGGGATGGCCTGTATCATTGGTGGTAGTTCGTTCCATTGAATTGGAGCAAGTAGTGAGAAGGCCCGATTCTTAGTTGATTTTGCACAGGTTCTCACTGTTGCGGGAATTTTGAGGGAGTTTATCGTGCATGTTCTTCTGGTCCTGGTCTCCGGTATTCTTTGTATGAGTACTGCGAGCAAGTCTGATGACATTTTATGCAGGACTTTGAAGGTAAGTAGCAGTGCTTTGTATGTCAGGCGACTTGCTATGGGGAGCCAATGAAGCTGCATCAGCAGGGGAGTGATGTGGTCGTATCTGGATGCTGAAAGGATTGTCCGGGCAGCTGTGTTCATTGTGAGTTGTAGAGGCTGGAGTGCGAGCTTCAACATACCATGAAGGATGATGTTGGAGTAGTCTAGGTGAGGGAGGATTAGCGCTTGAGCAACTGAGTGAAAATCCGAGGGCTTGAGGAGTGGACATAGGTGACGGAGGGTTCTCAGTTTGTGGTAGACTGTTTTGGTGATATTTTGAATGTGGGTCTCCCAACACAGGCGTTGGTCGATTGTTACTCCCAGGTATCTGACTTCTTGTTTGGTTTTGAGGTCGAAGTCTTTCACTTTGAGGGAGGGTGGCGGGGTAAATGTGGGGTCTTTGGATATAAATAAGACCTCAGTCTTGTTGGTGTTGACCATCAGGTTATGTGTCATGAGCCAATCTGAGACTGCGTTAAATCAATTAATTATGGATGAGTAGTCCGGCTTGTCAATTAGGAAAGGTGTGTAGAGTAACACGTCATCGGCGTAAATGTGGTAGAGTATGTTGAAAGATTGAATGACAGAGCAGATTAGCTGTATGAAGATGTTAAAGAGCAGGGATGAGAGGGATGATCCTTGGGGAACCCCTTGTGCTTGTTGAAAAGGCCTGGATGTTTGGTTATCTATGCGGACTTGTTGTTGTCGGTCCGATAGGTAGGATTTGAACCAGTCTAAGGCTAGGCTTCTTATGCCTCTTTGGTAAAGTTGGGTGAGTAGAAGGTTGTGGTTGACAGTGTCGAAAGCTGAGGCGATGTCCAAAAATATGAGAATGAATCCTTGTTTTTTTTTATCCAGTCCTATGTGGAGTCTGTCAAGGAGGGTTGTGAGAAGGGTTTCGACCCCATGCTGTTGCCAAAATCCATGCTGTTGCTGGTCTAGGGGTGAATAGGAGTCAATGTGGTCCTGGGTCTGTTGGTATACAATCTTTTCCATAATTTTGGTTAGGAAGGGGAGGCTTGAAATTGGTCTGTAGGATTTGATCTCTGCTGGGTCAAGTTTATTGTTCTTGATCAGAGGTCTGATAGAGGTGGATTTCAAGGGGGGAGGGAGGATGCTTTCAGAAAGTGAAACGTTGGCAATTCTGCCTATGATGGGGCTGAGGTAGGCTTGTGTTTATTTGATCCAGAATGGAGGGCAAAGGTGTTGTGGTGTTGATCCCATTGATGATTCTTTCTATTTGTTTGGAAGAGTATGGATAGAAGGATTCAAGGGTTGGTGGCGGGGTGCCTGCGTAGTGGTTGGGGAGCTTGGTTGGTTCGTGATTTGCTGGGTTGGTTGATGAGGTAGTTTTACTCTGAAAGTAGTGTCGCACCGCTGCCCTAGTGGTCAAAGGTGGTTAAGGCAGGTCGGGTGGACATGAGTTATTTTTTTCTATTTTGAGTTTGGTCCTTGTATGCGGGGTCTGGGTATCTGTTCCCAGGACCTACCGTGTACCAAAACGTCAAGTGAACACAAAGTCCGAGTGTAGGGAAAGAAAGGCTTTTTATTTCCCCTAATGTACAATGGTTCAAATAGTGGAGTCTACATCAACATAAAGAAAACCTTGCTTCAGGTAGAAAAGAAAACATATTCAGATATTGCTTGTCTACTGTTACTTCACAGGACCTTATACAAATAAAACACACAGGCTTTGCTACTGAGCCCTGCTTTACACATCAGGCAGAGACTCTAGGCTTCCTGCCTGACAGTAGCTGCAATCCATGGCTATCTCAGGAGGGTCCTCATTGAATTCCACCTGCATAGGCTGTGGGTCTGATAACTGTGACTCTGTATCAGTATATTCTTGTGGAATACGTTGAGGCTTCTCATATACCGCTTGCACTAGCCTCCAGTATTCTGGGCCTAGGTCTGGGCTTTGGTCATGTGAATGCTTGCTATTAAAGTATCTTCCTTTGTCTTGGTGCCTTGTATTAAACAGTCTTTCTTTTGATAAAAGCTTGTGTCTTGTCTTACAGACAGCTTGGTAAGGAGTGCACACCTCTGTTCCTTGTGCTCCCTGTGTCAGCAAGTTATAACGCTTATTAGAATAAAAATGTGGTTTACCTTGTCCTCTGGGCCTATCCCAGTTAGCTGAGGCTTGAGGCCTAGTCCTGCTGCAATTCAGCCTTACTCGAGCAGTAGGCTTCCCACTGTTCAGCTGGCCTTCGGGTGGAGTTACCACTCTTTCACACCCACACCTTTTGCTCCTTGAATGAAGAGTGTTACCTCTTATGGCAATGACTTCATCATCTCTCTGGTAACTTCCACAGTGTCCTGCATCTGCTGGTACCGGTTCCTCATATAAAACTCTGACCTTTGTCTCTCCTGGTACCTTTCTTTCCAGTGTCTCTTTGCCAAGAACTCCTGGTATTCTGCTGCACCGGACTCACTGTGTCTTCTTGCCAGGAACTCCTTCCTCTCTGGTCTCTTTGCCAAGACTCCTTTTCTTCCTCGGCTTCTGCCTCTGCCTCTGCCTCTTTTGCTTGTCCTACTTCCTCCTTTTCAACTTCCCAGCCTTTCTTAGAAGGAACTCCCCCTTTCCTGGATTGGCTGTTGGCCGGCATTACATCACCAGCTCTGGGGTGCGGTTCTCTAGGCCTTGGAAGGTCTCTCTTGCTCCCCCTATCTGGCTCCTCGTAATGTCGCATCTGGTGTTGGAATCTTTTTTCTGGATTTAAAACCTTTTTTTTTCTGTTTGAATAGGCTCTGCAGTACCACAGTAGGTGGCAAATTAATCTGGACTTGGTGTGTTTACTGGTTGTCTAGTGGATGGATCTTTTGTGAGTGATTTGACTAGGTTGAAGAGTTTATTGAGGGAGCGCATGAGGGTTTCAGTGTGATGTTGTTTTCTTTTGTTGATCATTTTTCGGTGATGCTGTAGTTTATTCAGGTAGGCATCTTTGTCGCTGGTCATTTTGGAGAGGCGCCATTGGCGTTCTAGCTTCCCGAGTTGTATTAGTGAGTCACACAGATCGGCAGTGAACCAGAATGCAGTGTGGTTTTTGTGGACTGGCTTTTCGGATGGTGGAAGTAGTGCAGCTTTGGATAAGTGATTGTTCCAGTTATTTAGTAGCGTGTCCAGGGCATCGGTGTCTGTGTTGAGGTGATGCAATATGCTGCTAAGAAAGGCTTCCATGTTAAAGTGCCTGAAACGGTGGTGAGTGGGAGCGCTTGCTGTGGTGGGTTGCTGCTCCTTGCTATCATGTGGAATGTCAAAGTTGATGGGCTTATGGTAAGACCATGGTACTGAGTGCTCCTGTGGAGAGTCCTGTTTGCAAGAGTTGTTGTGAGGCTGCGGAGCAAAAATAAGGTCCAAGGTGTTGCCCCTTGTGTGGGTGGAAGTGTGGACTATTTGCTGGAAACCTAATGTGGTCATTGCATCCAGGAATGCTGAAGAGTGTTTAAGAGTGAGAGAGGGAAGGTTAAAGTCTCTGAGGATCCAGAGCTGTTTCTGCTGGATATTGTTGTTGCATGCGTGGTCAAGGATTGTGGCTAATTCATCGGTGCTTGTAGAGGGTGGCCGGTATAGGAGGCAGATTGTTAGGGTCTTGTTGGTGATTTGGATGATGTCCAAGTTGGTAGAGCTTTGTGTTGTACATTGAAAATGGAGGCTGCTTCTAGCTATTATTAGGACCTTTCCTCCATGTCGTTTGGTTCTAGGACAGCTGAAGAGATCATATCCGTGAGGTTTGAGCTGGTTGGTGATCACCGTATCTGTGTCTGTTAACCACATTTCCGTGACGAGGAGTAGGTCTAGCTTCCATTGGTTGATATAGTCATTGAGGGCAGGGCATTTGTTCCGGATGGAGCGAGCATTGATTAGCATCCTTTTTAGGTTTTCCTGGCATGGAGTTTTACGCCCTTTTGGATTTTCTAGAGGCAGGCAGTTTATGTGAATCAATTGGTGATGGTTTGCTGTCATAGGTGGTCTGTTATGGTGATGGAGATTTCTAGAGTTTCTATGCCCATGAGTTATCACTGTGGGGATAAGGCCTGGGAGTTGCTGTAGTGAGTGTGCCAATGTTGTGAGGTGTGCAATCCCGAGGAGGAGGAGTAGTAGTAGGGCTTGGTGTCCTGCCATGGTGATCGTTGGCCAGGCGGGTTGTGTAGTCCTGGTCCTGAATGGCTTCGTGGGGCTGGTCAGGGAGGAGCTGGAAGGCTTCGTCGAATATCCCTTGAGAGACTAGATACACTGTATCCCCTAAAATACTAGATACACTGTATCACTGGTTCAGTCTTGTCTAAATGTTTTCCATGAGCTACCATTAGATTTGTTCTCTCTGCACCTAGCCTCCTCGAACCACTGAGCATTCTTCTTTTTTTTTTCTGCTTGCTCTTTGTGCTTTGCTCATTAGGCTGATACAGTTACTTAATATAGGGGTGCTTACTTTGTGTAGATCGTTTCTTGATCCTTTCGATTTGGCTCTCTTATCACCAAGGCGTGTGACGGCGTCTTCAACAGTGGGACCGCGCCTAAGTGCCACACCAAAGGGCCCTCTGGTGAGGCCTTCAGGTGCAGGCCCGCCAGGCGCAGACACGCCCACTGGCGTGCAGCTTTTAAAGCAGCCGGTGAGCACGTGATTGGTTTCTAGTGGGGGGAGCAGGAGGGGCAGTAGCTCCTGCTTCAACCCCCAATGGGCGATCGGATCCTGATGCAGTTGCAGAGGAGTTCTTCCCGCCGGCATGTGGCTTTTAAAGCAGCTGGTGAGCACGCAATTGGTTCCTGGGGGGGGGAGCAGGAGGGGCAGTAGCTCCAGCTTCAACCCCCGATGGGCGATAGGATCCTGGTGCGGCTGCTCCATATACACATGGATGGGTGATATAGGGGCACATACCTCCAGCGGTGACCCCAGGTACACATTGTGCACCTGCCTACACTATCCCCTGTGCATGCACATCATCTCAGGGGCCGGCAAGCCACAGCTGGGCATGTACAGGGGAGAACAGAGCTGGCTGGAGGTGGGCAAATGGGAGGGTGTGCAGTGTGCACTGTGGGGGTGGCATGCCTCCATGGCCCAAAGGTGGGTTGTGCGCTGCATGTGTGGGCCTCCTGGAGGTATGCTAGCCCCACCCCAGAGATGCCTGTGCAGGCCACTAACCCCTCTCCTCTTCCCTCACAGCTGACTCCAGGGAGGCCCTGGACATTGTTGGCCCACTATGTTCACCACCCAGAAGCAGTGGTGCAGTGCTAGAAGAGTCGGCCAGGGGTGCAGAGACCAACAGTACTTCCAGCAGTGATGGGGAGGAGGTTCCAGAGACACTGCATTGGAGGACAGCACAATGGAGGGGGAATGCAGCAGGGGGACCACGGCACAACAGCAGGATGTAGAATCAGAGGAGGGGGATGAGGGATCAGAAAAAGGGGCAGGGCAGGGAGACAGAAGAGGAGGAGGAGGATGGATCGGAGGGCCAGGGGGGAGGTTGGGGAGTTAGAGGAGGAGGAGGGACCGGAGGGCCAGGGGCAGGGCTGGAGTCAGAGGAGGAGAGGGAAAGAATGGAGGGCCAGAGTCAGGGTGGGGAGTAAAAGGAGGAGAAGGAGGGAACAGAGGGTCAGGGGCAGGGTGGGGAGTCAGAGGTGGAGGGGTAGGGAACAGAGGGGGCAGTAGGGGGAACCACCTTCTCAGCACTCCAAGTATGGCAATGCGGTGCAGCAAACAGCCAACAGGCATGTGGTGGGGGGACCCAGAGGAGGACCATGCCCTACAGCCCACAGCCATGCCCACTCACATCCCTACCAGGGAGCCATGTGCCATTGCACATAATCCCCAAAGGTTAGATTAACATGATCAGGAGATATTTGACTTGAAGAATACAGTATCTGTTTTGCAGGATAAGATAGAACAGTCATCCTCTGAACAATTGGTGTTTATGAAGGATGATGGAAACATCATGCTGAGTTTAAAAAAGGTTTGGACAAGATCTCCAGGAACAAGCAGGAATGAGTCTTCACATATGAGTATCGTCGGTACCGACGGAGCCTGCGCGGGAACGCTCCACAGCGTCCAGTAAGAAAGCTTTTGGGAGCATCCCACAGCACCTGCGCGCTGCCTTCCCGCCTTTCCCAACCGCCTCTCTCCAGTTCTTCTTTTCCACGGAGCCAGCAGGTCGTTTTCCTGTCACCGCAGAAGAAGTTCTTTATTTTTTTCTTTATTTTTCTGTGTCGCGTCTGCCTTCGACGTCAGACCGGTACCGCCGGTCTTTTCTTTTCTTTCTTTCTTAAAAAAAAAACAAAAAAAACCTTTTATTTCTTCAACTGTGCATTTTCAGTTTGGGCCTTAGGCCTAAATATTTTCTCCTCATGGAGAAGCCCGCTTCCGGGTTTAAAAAGTGCACAAAATGTGGCGGTACTATTTCTGTCACCGACACCCATGATTGGTGTCTAAAATGTTTGGTTCCTGACCATTCCATCACGGATTGTGTGTCCTGCACCATGATGTCTAAAAGAGGTCGGCAGAACCGAGCAGCCAAGCTCATTACCCTGTTTCCCTCTGATGCAGACTCGGTGGCATCGACGTCTTCCAGGGCTTCTTCTTCCTCCCATGGATCTCAGGTAACCAAACATAAATCTAGCCGGTCCTCGAAGGGCAAATCTCCCTTTAAGCATCGAGATGCCTCCGGGCTTGTCCTTGAGGATTCCGCTACGGCAAAATTACCCCGGCGGGAAGTTCCGGCTTCCAAAGCATTATCTATGGGGTCACAGGTTGACATCGATGGCTTGGCCTCGACCGATCACCTGTTGCCGTGTTCTGGGGTACCGGTGGCCTCCACTGGTACCGACATCCAGACTTTGGTGGCGTCGATGGATCAGAAAATTCTATCCATGCAGCGCACCCTTACGGCGTTCATGAAGGCTTCGACGCCTTCGGTACCGCAACAATCCCTGTTGCCGGTACCGACTCCGGCATTGGCACCGTTCCCGGTGCCGGTACCGATTGCATTGACATCGGCTTCGGTGTCGACTGTAACGGTACCCTGTCCTATGATGCCCATCAGTACCGAACCGGTACCGCTTACTCCCGATGTCGATCCCACTCGGTACGCGTATCGGGCTTTACAGGAGCATCCAGACAGGCGATACTTCGATTCCTCCGAAGACTCTGATTAGTCGGAGGCTTCTGTCGATGCACCGGTACTACTTCCTCAGGAGTCTGCTTCTCCAAAACGAAGAATGTCTCCTCCAGAGGACTTGTCTTTTCAAGACTTCATTAGGGAAGTGGCTAGAGGCCTCTCTATTACAGTGGCCTCTGAGTCAGAGCCTAGAGCCAAGCAATTAGATATTTTGCAATATCCTAAGGCTCCTAAGGAAGCAGCTACCTTACCTATTCATGAGATTCTTTATGATCTCATGTTGGGCATGTGGGAGACGCCTCTCACCACCTCTCCTCATTCTCGTAGGTTGGACACCATGTACCGTGTCCCTCCCTGTCCTGGTTTTCATAAGACTCAGCTTCCTCACCACTCTATTGTGGTTGAGTCTGCAATGAAGAAAATAAAGAGTGCAAAGAGACACTCATCTAACCCTCCAGGACGTGAATGTAGGACTCTAGATGCTTTTGGCCGAAGGATTTTCCAGGCCAATATGCTTGCTGCCAGAATCAACTCCTATAGTCTCTATATGGGGATGTTTCTAAAAGAAGTCACAGATCATCTGCAGACTTTAGCTCCTTTTATTTCAGAAGATAAAAGGCAGGAATTTCTCACTTGGCTCAAACATGCCCAAGATGTTTCCAAATTCTCCAACCGTGCAGCCTTTGACTCTTTTGAGTGTGTAAGCAGAGCCACAGCTATTGCCATAGGTGCACGCAGAATTGCTTGGTTACAAGCCTCTGATTTGGAACTCTGGGTCCAAGATAAGTTGGGAAATCTTCCTTGTACAGGTGAAAACCTGTTTGGCAGGGATTGGCAAGCAAAGGCCACTCAGATGGATGCTGAGAACTCTGCTTTGGATCGACTTTCAAAGTCTACCTCTGCCCCTGTTAAGAAAAGATTGTTTAAAAAGACATCTTTTTCTAAAAAGGGAAGATATTATCCTGCTCATGGGCAGACATCTTCTGCAGGTCGTTTTGCTGCAAAGCGTCAGCAACCACCTAAACAGGCCAAGTCAAAGGCTGCCAGGCCTACCACAGCCCAGCAGCCTCAACCTCCTCAGGGCCTTTGACTTGCAACTAGAGAACTTAGCCTTTTTAGCTCTGGAAAAACCAGAGCCCCTCACCATTCCAGGAAGGTTGACTTACTTTGCTCCCAGATGGAACCAAATCACAGCAGAGAAATGGACCCTCTCCATCATAAAGGAAGGGTACAAGCTTCATTTCTTGAGTCTTCCTCCTCACACCATGGTGAAACAGTTCAATTCTCCAACATCTCTCCTCAACCTTCTAGGTCAGGAGATTGCTACCCTTCTTGCCCAAGGGGCAATAGAAGAAGTACCTCTTCTTCAACAGGACTCAGGGTTTTACTCCCCTTATTTTCTTATCCCAAAGAAAACAGGGGGCTACAGACCCATATTAGATCTCAGAGAATTGAACAAGTTTCTATTTAAGGAGAAATTCAAAATGATTTTTCTAGGGGCTCTGCTTCCATACCTTCAGAGTCAGGACTGGCTTTGTTCTCTAGATCTCAAGGATGCGTACACCCATGTCCTCATCCATCCAACACACAGAAGGTTCCTTCGGTTCCTTTTTCAAGGAAAGCACTACCAATACAGGGTGCTTCCTTTCGGTCTGGCCTCTGCACCAAGGGTGTTCACGAAATGCATGGCAGTAGTAGCTGCATTTCTCCGCACTCTAGGAATATTCGTATTCCCATATCTGGACGACTGGCTCATTCGAGCCCCATCCCAGTCAGAGGCCCAGACTTGTCTAACCTGCACAATGCGTATCCTTCAGTATTTGGGACTAGTAATAAACATCCCAAAATCCAATCTCACCCCTACTCAGTCTCTGGAGTTCATAGGGGCCTTGCTGGATACCACAACTGCAAGGGCCTATCTTCCTCAGGCCCGTTGCCTACGTCTGGTGCAGTTAGCCTCCCAGATTCAGTTAAAGTCCCAGTTAACTGCTCGAGAGATGTTACAACTATTAGGCCACATGGCATCCATCGTGCATGTGGTTCCATATGCTCGCCTTCACATGAGGGCAACTCAATGGACTTTGTCCACTCAATGGACTCAGGCATCAGGTTGCCTGTCAGACAAAATAGCAAACTCCATTCACTTTTTTTGGTCTCTCCAGTGGTGGAAGTCCTCTCAAAACCTGTTGCTGGGGTCCCCTTTTCAGCAACCGCTACCCCAAGCAACTCTCACAACAGATGCTTCTCCAAGGGGTTGGGGAGCTCATCTGCAGGATCTCTCCACCCAGGGCATCTGGTCTCCACAGGAGACTTCTCTGCATATCAATCTCTTGGAACTCAGAGCAATTTTCTTAGCTCTCAGAGTGTTCCATTCCCTGCTCAGCTACAGGACGGTCCTTATCCATACGGACAACCAAGTAGCCATGTTCTATGTAAACAAGCAGGGAGGGACTGGCTCTCTGTCGCTTTGCAATGAAGCTTTGCGACTGTGGGCCTTCGCCAGAGAGCATTACATTCATCTTCTGGCAGTATATCTTCCAGGTGTTCAAAACTCTTGGGCGGACAGACTCAGTCGAGTTCTGTTTCCACACAAGTGGTCCTTCCACATGGACCAGGTAGCCAGGATCTTTTGAATTTGGGGAACCCCGGACATAGACCTCTTTGCAAGTCCGTGGAATGCCAAACTTCCCCGGTTCTGTTCCAAAATTCCGTGTCAGGGAGTTCAGGCCAAGGATGCCTTCCTCCTTCACTGGGGTCAAGACTTCCTTTATGCCTTTCCAACAATTCCCCTAATTCCCAAGACACTATTCAAGCTTCAGAGAGATCAAGGGACCATGATCCTTATAGCACCATATTGGCCACGCCAAGTGTGGTACCCTCTATTTCTGCATCTCTCTCAAGCTCCCTCCCTGGACTTGGGCTCTGCTCCAGACCTTCTATCCCAGGAAGAAGGAACGTTGTGGCACCCAAACCCCCAGTCTCTCCATCTCAGGGCTTGGTTGCTGAGGGCCTAGACCTTCAAGATTTTCATCTCTCCCAGCAAGTCAGAGATGTTATTCATGCCTCTAGAAAGCCTTCTACTAGACGTTCCTATGCTTTCAAATGGAAAAGATTTACCATTTGGTGTTCAGGGAAGGGTCTAAACCCTCTTGCAATACCTCTGAATTCTCTACTAGAGTATCTTCTGCATCTATCCCATGCAGGTCTGAAAACGAATTCAGTAAGAGTCCATTTGAGTGCTATTGCAGCATCCCTCAAGCCTCTCAATGGACAACCTATTTCCTCTCATACTCTTATAGCAAGATTCATGAGAGGCCTTCTTTTAACTAAACCTCCCATTAGACCACCTCCAGTGGCATGGGACTTAAACCTGGTTCTTGGCCAGCTTATGAAGCCACCCTTTGAACCTTTAGCCACCACCTCCTTGAAATTTCTTTCTTGGAAGGTTATTTTTCTCATTGCAGTCACTTCAGCACGCCGCATCAGTGAGTTGCAAGCTTTGGTGGCCAATCCACCTTATACAAGGTTTCATCATGATAAGGTAGTCCTCAGGACCAATCCACACTTTATGTCTAAAGTGGTCTCACCTTTTCATCTGAACCAAGAGGTGTATTTACCTGTCTTTTTTCCAGGACCTCATGCATCAAGTGCAGAGAGGAATCTTCATACCTTGGACTGTAAGAGAGCTCTCGCTTTTTACTTACAAAGAACACAGCAATATAGAAAGTCTTCTCAACTCTTTGTTGCTTTTGATCCTTCTCATTTAGGACTTCCAGTCTCTAAAAGAACACTGTCCAACTGGATTTCTCAGTGTATTTCTTTCGCCTACCAGAGTAGAAACCTTTCTCTGGAGGGCCATGTCACAGCTCACAATGTGAGAGCCATGGCAGCCTCAATGGCTCATCTAAACTCTGTGTCCATCGACCAAATCTGTCGAGCGGCCACCTGGGCCTCGGTTCATACCTTCACAGCCCATTACTGCTTGCACAAGGACTCCCACCGGGATGCCTTGTTTGGTCAGGCTGTTCTCAAACACCTGTTCCATTCCTAATCAACTCCTACCCACCTACCCTGGTTGGATGCCAGAGATCCATGGGGGGAGGTAGAGTCCTTTTCAAGGACACACAACCTGGGGTCTTCCCCTGGCATCTGCAGCTAGGGAGTCCCCATATGTGAAGACTCATTCCTGCTTGTTCCTGGAGATAGCACAGTTACTTACCTGTAACAGGTGATCTCTGGGAACAGCAGGAATAAGTCTTCACAACCCACCCACCTCCCCAAGGAGTTGTATCTCTCTATCTATCTTTCCTTTCCTCTCTCTCTCTTTGTCTCAGCTTTAAAACTCGAACTGGAGAGAGGCGGTTGGGAAAGGCGGGAAGGCAGCGCGCAGGCGCTGTGGGATGCTCCCAAAAGCTTTCTTACTGGACGCTGGGGAGCGTTCCCGCGCGGGCTCCGTCGGTACCGACGATACCCATATGTGAAGACTTATTCCTGCTGTTCCCAGAGATCACCTGTTACAGGTAAGTAACTCTGCTTTCCTGGAGGAAAGGGTCATAAACCATTATTAAAGGGGACCCGGGAAATCCACTTCTTGCCCTAGTACAAGCATTGTGGAACCTGTGTCCTTTGGGGAAACTGCTAGGTACTTGTGACCTAGATTAGCCACTGTTGGAAACAGGATACTGGACTTGATGGGCCTTGGTCTGACCCTGTATGGCATATCTTATGTTCTTATATTCTTATCCATCAGAAATTGAAGGCACTGGAAAATACTAATATAAGGTATAATTTCAGACTCTTAAACTTTCCTAAAATTTAAACAATTCCAGCACTTGATTTGTTTAAGGTTCTATAAATTTCTTCTGATTCAATTTCCCCTGTTGCTAGAGTGTTTTATTTGCCTACAGTGACAATGAAACCTATGGGTGGGCAAGACCAGTCTCCTTTGATGTTATCAGATAGCTTGAATCTTATAGCCTTTCTTGAGAGGTCAAACTCAGAGCCTCCGATAGCTGCTATATTATTGGTGACACTTGCACTGGACCCAGATAGAGTTTGGTTATTAAAGATGCTTTTCGATGCAAAACCTCTCAGTTTTTGGACTGTAGAGTGAGGATGTCTCCCAATGTTTATTTATTTATTTATTTATTACAGTTTCTTATATACCGCGCTATTTAGAATCAGCGCGGTTTACATCATAACAAAACGACCATAACGACAAACTGTCAGGTTTTACATTGAACAGGAGTACAAACTTGGATAACTGTGTAATGCAGAAAAGAAAGAAGCAGTTCTTATTATTGAAGCCTGTCATTACTAAGTCAGGGATGCTCTTCCGTTTGCAGTTTCCATGTAAATATTTAGTTAAATTGGATGGGAATAGTTATGTATTTTTAGAGCCGCAACAACTTTCTGCATTTGTTACCTCTAGGCTGCCGGTATCCCGGTCTGCTGCGGGTGATACTATCGGGGGGTGGGGGGGGGGTCCTCATTTCTCTAGAGCTCCTTTTGGTTTTGATTTAGATGTCACACCCTGTAATACTAAATTTACTTGTATTGTATTGCCTTTATATTGTGTATTACTTCTCCTATGGTGGGCTAATGTGCTGTTTCTGTGTTTCCTTCTATGGGACATGATGTTATATCCTTAGGTTTTTGGCTCTTTTTATTTGTTTATTTATTTAACAGGTTTTCTATACCACCTTAGGGCCAAGGTGATTTACAAAGAACAATTAACAATCTCAATTGATAAACAGTTACATAGAACATAAGGGAGGTATAACTTGGTGTTAACAGAAACAGGGGTATCTTATTTTAGAGGGGGGGGAGTGATGATCATTTGTTGGAAAGTTATGTGGTTTCATTGGTGCCATTGGTTCCAGATTGAGGGGGGCGAAGAGGGTGAAGGCTCTATTTTTGTTTGCTGAGTGCATTTTGTCTTGAGAGGAGGGATGACTAATAGGTTTTGAGTGGTTGATCTTCATTCCTGGTTGTAGGTGGCTCTTCTGATCAGTGATTGATTTCATTTTGAAGAATGCAGTGTTGGCTGCTTTCTTGATGTGGGAATGCATGTTGAGGTTCTTGTCAAGAGTTATGCCTAGGTATTTGATTTCATCTTTTATGTTGATTTTGGTATTGTGGAGTGTTAATTTTGCTGGTAGAGTAAAGGAGGTGTCTTTTGTGACCAGTAGAGCCTCAATTTTGTTGTTGTTCACTATTAGGTTCAAGCTTCCGAGGAGGTCAGTGATGGCTGAAAAGCAGTCTGAGATGGTGGAGAAGTCCAGAGTTACGGTATGAAAGGGTGTGAAGAACATGATGTCATCTGCGTAAAGGTGAAAGTGCATGTTGAATCTTCTGAGTAAATCGCAGATTGGTTGAATGTAAATGTAGAAAAGAAACATTGATAGGGCTGAACCTTGAGGTACGCCTTGGTTTAGGCTGAACTGAAGGGAGCCAATTTTTACCTGAAGTTGTCTGTCAGTGAGGTATGAAGAGAACCAATTTAGGGTGCTGTTGTGGAGGCCCATGGTCTTCAGCCTAGTAAGTAGTGTGTTGTGTGAGATGGAGTCAAAAGCTGTGCTAATGTCAAGGAATATCATTGTATAATCTTGATGTGGTCTGTTGAGGCCCTTGATTGGTGTGTCAAAGAGTGCAGTAAAGGGAGGGTCATGATGGGAGCCGAAGCCGTGTTGTTGGGATTCGAGGGGTGTGTGGGTGTTGATATAATCTTGGAGTTGGCATTGTATGTTTTTTTTTCTATTACTTTTGCTAGGAAAGGGATGCTTGTTATGGGGTGGTATGAGCTTGGATCTAATGATCAAGTGAAGGCTTCTTGAGGATGGGTCTGAATGAGGCTTGTTTTAGAGTAGGGGATAGGTATCCTTGCTGGAGGGAGCTGTGGATGCTCTTCAATATTGTTGTGGAGAGCTCTGTTCAAAGTAATTTTATCCAGGAAACCGGACATGGGTCAAGCAGTGAGGTGGTAGTATTGATGTCTTTGATGATGTCTGTGAACTCCCGGGTTGAAATCAGTCTCAAGATGTCCCAGCTATGGGCATGGGTTATCTTATCCTGTGGGTGTGGTGAGGCAGTAGGGTGGGGAGTTGCAGAGGAGTATTTGTTGTTTAAGTAGTTTGCCATGATCTGTGGGTCAAGTTGCATTTTGGTGTTCATTTCAGATGGATCTTTTGTAAGGGAGGAGTCTATGGAGAATAACTCTCTGAGCCAATTTAGTGATTTCTTAATTATATTAGCATAATATTCTTTTTGCTGTTTTGGATAATGTTGCAGTATTCAATCAATTTTGAGCTGAATTGTTCCTTGATTTGTCTGTCTTGTGTCTTTTTCCATTTTCTTTCGATAGTCCTGAGCTGTCATCTGATGCCTCTGATTTTTTGGAAGTACCATAGTAGTTGTGAGTGACTTGAGGGGGTCGCTGGTTGTCGTGGTGTTAAGATGGTGGCATTGGATATCATTGTGTTCCAGGAGTGAGTTATTCTGTCCAGGTCTTGGATGTCAGGGTCAAGGTGTGGGGAGATGTCATCCAGGAAGGTTTTCTTGTTGAAAGATTTGAAACGGAATGTTCTGGGTTGTGGTTGTTGTTGTGATTGTGGGAGGTAAGGGGTGAGAAATCCTGCTGGTATGGCAAAAGATGCATGGTCGGACCCAGTGACTGGGTCAGTTTTAATGTTGAATTGAGTTGTTGGGATGTGTTTAGGGGTGAATATAAGGTCTAGTGTTGCTCCTTTACAATGTGTGGGTTCTTCAATGAGTTGGTGCAATTGAAGTGTTTCCATGACGTTGATGAAAGTCGAAGCTTGCTTATCTGAGGTGGATGCGAGATTAATGTCTCCAAGGAGGAGTAAGTGTTTGTTGGAAGCAGTATTTGTGCAAGCCTCATCTAGAAGATCAGCAAGGTCATCTGTCCTCAAGGAAAGTGCCTGGTATGTTAGGCAGATTGTGAGGTGATCAAGTGTTTCTGTTGAGTGACAGTAGATCATGGTGAAGTTAAAATACTCATTTGCCATGATTAGGATGCCTCCTCCTTATCGGTTTGCTCTGGGGTAGTTGAAGAGCTTATAATAGGGGGGAGGGGGGGTAGCATCTGGTTGAGGAGAACATTGTCAGTCACAGAAATCCATGATTCAGTGATGACAATGAGGTCAGTGTTGCTGTTGAGTATGTAGTCTGATACTGTTGCAGATGAAGCGGGCATTGATTAGAGAGCATTTGATAAGATGGTGGTGTTGTTTCTGTTTGGGAGATAGTTGCTGTGCAGTGGGTCTGATTTTGAGCAATTGGCATGACGGCTTGGTGAATGGTGGTTTTTATTTTGCCATTTTTCTTTAACAAACTTGTTCTTATGTAACTTTTGGAAATTCAATAGATACATTACCTTGCAAAAGTATTCATCCCCTTGGTGTTTATCCTGTTTGGTCGCATTACAACCTGGAATTAAAATGGTGTTTTTGGGGCTAGCAACATATGATATACACAGCATGCCTATGACTTTGAAGGTGCAAAATATCCTTTACTGTGACACAAGCAATAATTCGGACAACACAAAACATTGAAATCAGGAGTGTGCATATGTATTCCACCCCCTCCCCCCTCAAAGTCAATACTTTCTAGACCCACCCTTGCTGCAATTACAGCTGCAAGTCTCTTGGTGTATGCCTCTATTAGCTTAGCACATTGAGCCACTGGGATATTCACCCATTCCTCAAGCCAAAACTGTTCTAACTCCTTCAAATTCGATTGACGTGTTGGTGTACAGTAATCTTCAAGTCATTGCCACAGCTTCTCAATTGGTCCCTTTAAACCACTCCAGTGTAGTGTGAGCAGTATGTTTAGGGTCAGTATCCTGCTGGAAGGTGAACATTTGTCCTAGTCTCTATCTGGCAGACTATAATAGCTTGTCATCAAGTAGTGCCCTGTATTTAGTGCCATCCATCGTTCTTTCAATCCTGGCCAGTTTTCCTGTCCCTACCAATATAAAACATTTACACAGCATTATGCTGCCACCACCATGTTTCACTGAGGGAATGGTGTTCTCAGGATGATGGGATGATGGGACATGTTGGCTTTGCGCCACACATGGCATTTCCCATTATGACCCAAAGGATCAATTTGCATCTCATCGGACCAGAGAACCTTCTTCCATGTGTTTGGAGGGTCTGCCACATGCTATTGTGCAAACTCCACACATGTTTTCTTATTTCTTTCTTTTGGCAATGTTTTTTTTTCTGGCCACTCTTCCATAAAACCCCGCTCTGTGGAGTGTACAGCTTAAAGTGGTCCTATGGACAGATACTCCCATCTCCGCTGTGGATCTCTGCTGCTCCTTTAGAGTTATCTTTGGTGTCTTTGTGGCATCTCTGATTAATGCCCTCCATGCCTTGTCTGTGAGCTTTGCTGGGTGGCCTTCTATTTCCAGGTTTGTAGTGGTGCCATATTCTTTCCATTTTGTTATCATGGCTTTTAATGGTGCACCGTGGAATATTCAGGAACTAGGATAGCTTTTTATAACACAATCCTGATCTATATTTCTCCAACTTTGTCTCTGACCTGTTTGGAGTGTTCCTTGGTCTTCATGTCGCTTGCTTAGTGGTGTTGCAGAGTCAAGGGCCTTTCAGGACAGGTATATTTATCTAGGCATCATGTGACAGATCATGTGACACTGAATGCACACGGGAGAAGCCTAATCAACTAATTATGTGTCTTCTGAGGTTAATTTGTTGGACCAGATCTTATTTAAGGGTTTCATAGCACAAGGGATGAATATATATGCACTCACAACTTTTATGTTTTTTACTGGTTGCTTTCATATATACTGGTTGCTTTTATTGTTATTCCACCTCACCGATTTGGACTATATTGTTAGGTCCATTACCTAATATACAAATGAACCTCCATTTTCATTACAGGTTGTATGTAATGTGACAAAACAGGACAAAAACTGAGGAGATGAATACTTTTGCAATGCACTGTACAAAGTTAAAAACACAAACCTTCTACCGGGGAAAGCTTGGTTAGTAGCAAAAAAGTATATATGATACAATGGGTTAGTAGAAAAATTCCTACTGTCTCACAATGGAAACTGGCATTTCATGAGGTGTGTGTGATAGGAAATTTTATGGTTGGATGGCCAACTAAAAGTACATGAAAGCAATTTATGTGAGTATGGGGTGGGGGGGGGGGGTAGTCTAGATGTTTTTTTCACACAGAGTGCTTAATTTAGCATTTGGTGGGAATGAGTGTACTTTCCAAATTCCTTCATATTAGGAAGGGGTTTGTGAGATGAATCTTAGCTCTGTCAACGCGAAGAAGTAATTTGCCTAGGTGGAGGGATGGGAGGCTAGGGAATGAGGACTGGGGAATTTTATGGGGAAATAACAAATACAAAATTGTTCATTTCTATTTGTTCAGTTCTGGCTGTGTGTAAGAAATGTCGGCACCGATGGAGCTCGTGCAGAGCAATTCCCCAGCTTTCAAAGAAAGCCTTTGGGATTGCTGCCACGCATGCGTGGTCCTCTTCCCTCCCAAAGGTGCCATCTTGCTCAGTCAGGTCCCTTAGCTCAACCTCTACCAAGCAGATGGCAAGGGAAGGATAAATATCCAGCAACTCATCGGGGGAGGTGAGAGGGTAGTGAGGACTGATTGCTGCTGTCCCTGGAAAACACCTGTTATAGGTGAGTAACTATGCTTTCTCCAAGAACAAGCAGGAAGTCAGTCCTCACTTATGGGACTCCCCAGCTACAGGCTACCAAACCTGTAACCAAAAAATGCCTCCGAGATGGCCATGAGCACAAGCTGATGCCCGAAGAAGCCCGAGTCCTTGGATAGCAAAGCCCTCGGTAGCCATGAAGAAGGGTCAGAGGGCAGGAGTTTCTTATACCCTGAACAGATTATGGAGTACAGCCTGGCCAAAGGCGCTGTCCCAGCAGGACTCCCTCTCCAGGCAGTAGTGTGCAGTGAAGGTATTCATGGAAGACCATGAAGACCGTGCCACCCGGCATTGATATCCTACATCATAGTAAAATATATCAAGCACATAAACATCTATATCAAACATTACCAAGGTAAAAATACATGTAATGGAAGACAATGTAGTAAAACTGCCACGAGTATCATAAATAATAGCAAAATACTTACAATAAAACCAATATGTACCTTGATAATGTTTGATATAGATGTTTATGTGCTTGATATATTTTACTATGATGCACTATGTATGTCGTGCTCTGTGCTTTGTGCTCTGTCTATGATTCATTTTGTTCTATTTTTAACACATGCTCTATTGTTATGCCTTGTTCCTGTGCCTGTTTTTAATCTTAGATTTTGTACTTTTTGTCTATTTTTTGTCAAGTTTAATTACTCCTACATACTTTTTAGTGTTAAATTATTTATGTCTTGATTCTCCTTTTTGGTTTTTTTTTGTTTAACTAATTATTTATTGATGATTTGTCTGCTTAATTTACTGTTTTATATGTTTTTAGTTGTACCCCCTGAAGAAGGCGGCAACACCGAAACGCGTTGGGGTTTTGTTCAATAAAGCATCCTTTGTCATCCTTGATCACTCGTCTCTTGCTCTTTGTGCATCCATTCCCCTCTGGTTGGTTCATGAACCAGCTGCTCCAAAAAGCAGTCATTTATTTCATCTAGGAACTCTATCTCCCTAGCATGTCCTGACGTGACACTGACCCAGTCGATACCGGGGTAGTTGAAATCATCCATTATTATTACTGCGCTGTAACTTTTGTTAGCTTCCTTGATTTCTTTGAGCATTTCATCATCCATTTGTTCATTCTGGCCAGGCGCTCGATAGTACACCCCCACTGCCATTGCCTTCCCCCTTTTACATGGAATTTCAATCCATATAGATTCTACAGCAGATTTTGTTTCCTGCAAAACTTTAATCCTTTCTGACTCAATGCCCTCTCTAACATAGAGAGCAACCCCTCCACCAATTTGATCAGCTCTATCATTACGATATAGTTTGTACCCAGCTATCACAGTGTCCCACTGGTTGTCCTCCTTCCACCATGTCTCTGATATTCCAATCATATCTAACCTTTCATTTAGTGCTAAATATTCTAACTCTCCCATCTTATTTTTTAGACTTCTAGCATTTGCATACAAGCATTTTAGAGAATGTATTTTATTCATATTAATTTGGCTATTGTTATACATGGGTAATTTGGGATCTTTAAGCTCTGTCTGCTCTATACTTGAGGGCATTTGGGCTACTTTACTCTTTTGTGGAACCTCTCTGATTTTGATAGTATCCTTCAAAGATACATTCTTCCGAACCATCCGCTCTTGGGCGACTGTCGGCTTTCCCCTAATATCTAGTTTAAAAGCTGCTCTATCTCCCTTTTAAAGGTTAATGCCAGCAGCCTGGTTCCATCCCGGTTAAGTGGAAGCCCATCCCTTCGGAAGAGCCCCTCCTTTCCCCAGAATGCTCCCCAGTTCCTAACAAATCCAAAACCCTCATCTCTGCACCATTGTCTCATCCACACATTGAGACTCCGGAGCTCTGCCTGCCTTTTGAGTCCTGCGCGTGGAACAGGAAGCATTTCGGAGAATGCTACCCTGGAAGTTCTGGATTTCAACTTCCTACCTAAAAGCCTAAATTTAGCCTCCAGAACCTACCTACCACATTTTCCTATGTCATTGGTACCGACATGTACCAAGACAGCAGACTCCTCCCCAGCACTATCTAAAGTGTGTTATTGTTAATGCATGTTATTTTACCATTAATGGGTGGTTTTAGTAACTAGGTCTCATTGAATAAAATGCGACCTGCATTAACATAATGCGCGTTAGCAGTAGTGTCTCTTAGTAACTCTAGCCTATAAGGCAAATTTAGTAAATCAAAACCCAAAAGTGCAAATATAATGTACAATTAAATCATGATTCTTTTTTTTTCTTAAATATATGTATCACTGTCAGAAAATATGAAGCAAAGATTCACTTACCTTCTCTCCAACAGGACCAAGATTCCCTTTTTCTCCTTGGATACCTTTTTCACCCTATGAAACAAGGTGAAAATCATTCCAAATTGAATCACCTGGCTTAACCAATAGGCAAACTAAGATGGCAGTTTTGGAGGTATAGCAAAGAGCAACTGCCATGAAAGTAAAACAGCAGGTGCTGACAGTCAAATTAAAACTTAGCAGCATATACCTAACCCTCAATGAGAGAGGGGAGTTTTCAAATAGCCCATTTATCCAATTGATTTTAGACATTGTACTCAGAGAGGACAATTTTATAACCTAGGTTAGAGGGCCAAAGAGGTGCCTATTGTGAGGCTAATTTATAAAATGGCATCACAAAGGCAGCCAAAATCACAGCTAAAATGCAATTGCATACATTTACGCCAGCTCAGGAGATGCTGTAAATGTACACAACTGAAGAATATTTCAGAGGTGAGTATTTTACAAAGTAGCATAGTATATTACGGCAGATAAAGACCAGCATGGTCCATCTAGTCTGCCCAACAAGGCGGCAACAGTAGCTGCACTTGCTGCTCCGTGAAGGTCACCTCTCCCCATGCCTTTGTTTAGGGGTGTAGCCACCGCTCTGTGTAGGTCACCCCTATTTGTTCAGATATAAGAGATAGCTATTCTTATTTTAATTTTATCCTGTTTCTATAAAGGGATCCACTATGTCTGTCCCATGCCATTTTGAATTCTGTCACTGTGTTTGCCCCCGCCACTTCCATTGGGGCGGAATAGCGCGGTATATAAGAGAATGTAAATAAATAAATAAATTCCAAGCATCCACCACCCTTTCAGTGAAAAAGTATTTCCTGACATTGCCTTTCAGTTTACCCCCTTGCAGCTTCATGTTATGCCCTCTAGTTTTACAGCTTCCCGTATTTTATAACCTGTATGCATTCTTTGTGAATGTACCCATATCCCACCCAAATTCCTCCTATGAAAATGTGTATCCTTGGGTTACATACAGTAAAAGTATGCGTCTTCTTGTCAACCCCATGTACTTTTATATGTGGGGTAATTTTTTGAGACCTTTATATATCCTTCCTAAAATTATCTTCTGCACATATATGAAACAAAATTGAATATTTAATAGTGCACATTCTGTCTCCAATAAACTTGCTGTCATTCATGACCTCTTTATCTCTAATACTCTGCATCTCCTGGCTCTTACTGAAACTTGGCTTCTCCCTGAAGACTGATTCAGTCGCTGCCCTCTATCATGGAGGCTACCTATTTTCCCATACATCGCGGCCCATTAGCTGTGGTGGTGGTGTTGGATTTCTTCTCTCTCAGTCCTGCCAATTTCAGCCCCTCCTGCCTCCATCTAATTCCTTTGCTTCCTTTGAAGTCCATGCCATCCGCCTATTTATTCTACTACCTCTCTGGGTAACTGTCATTTATCGACCCACAACAAGTCCACCTCTTACCTTTTTCACAAATTTTTGACTCCTGGCTCTCCTCCTTCTGGATGCATCTTCTCCTTCCCTTATCCTTGGGGATTTTAACATCCAGGTTGACAACCTTTCTGACCCTTATACCTTAAAACTCCTTTCCCTAACCACCTCATTCAACCTCCAGTTGTGCTCTACCGCTCCTACTCATAAGCATGGCCACTGCCTTGACCTCGTCTGCTTCTCCAGCTGCTGATCTTCAAACTTCTCCACCTCAGTTCTTTCATTATCTGACCATCACCTGCTAACTTTCACCCTTAGCACCCCCAATCCTGCTCTTACCCTTTCTTCACCAGCATGTTTAGGAATGTTTACACTATTACAACAATGTTTACACTACACAACACTGTTTACACTACACAACATAAGAACCAGCGTGAAAGTCACCCATCGCGGAAGAACTGTAGATCATCTCTACTCAACAACGCACCCACATAGTCGTGTCTGTGCACCCTCGACATAACGAATGAACTCAGCTTGAGCTCCCACAGCTGGTCGAGCTCGCTAACCCGACAATATCCGTCGATCAACAACCATCCAGTAACTAAGAAGGTAACCAAAGGCCTACACAAAGCCCAGTGAACTGACCCCCCGAGAAGGTATCTAACTCTATGGCACTCCTTTAGCAGCTGATGATTTTCTCACTAGTCAAGTAATTATAGATTAGTCCTTTAGCTCAATCTATGCATCTTTGTCTGTGCCTATTAGCCTTGGACCGGGTCTTAGAACCTTGGCCCTGGTCTGTCTCATTAACGTAAACTTGATATCCTAAAACTTAGACATTGTATTTTATTTTGCATCGTAAATATCTCTGATATTGTATCCCAAATATCTGTAACACCAACAAGCTAGGTGCTATTCTGGTAGCTCCAAACCTACCAGATATCAATACTCAGGGCCTCGGACGAAGCCTCAGAATGTCTCTCTTAAGGTATGGTCTTATGTTGTATTGTTTCCTAACATTTGCATTGTCTTTAACTGATGCTCTCTACAACCAAATCCTTCTCTTCTACTCGCCCTACATATGGTGCCCAGTGTTTTACTATTCCCCACTCACTGTGTCTACTCGCATACCACACAGTTTCACCAACACTGCCCCCATAGAAACCTTACATCCTGTCCACCAGAGGCCCCCCAGCACGGCCCTCACCAAGAGCCCCGCGAAACAAGAGAATTCACACAAGGCTAAGAATGGGTTAAGAGAGAATCTGCCTATTCAACCTAGCACCCTTCCACAATCCCAACTCTCATGCATACTAATAAATGCAAGATCCATAAGGAACAAGACCCACATTATACACAACATCATTACCGACGAAAAACCTGACCTCCTGTGCATCACTGAAACGTGGTTCTCCAACACCGACGCTGCTACAGTGAACCAGATAAACAAACCGGGATATGTATTATTCAACTGTCCACGCACTCACAAAAAGGGAGGAGGAGTCCTAATCCTTGCAAAGTCAGATCTCGGATTGACAATCACTTCAAAAGTCACTACCCAAGGAATTGATATTCTCAGAGTGGAGAACAGGACCTTGGCAATATGCCTTTTGTATAGACCACCTACACAGCACCATGAAGATCTCGCTGACGCATTGGAAATCATCTCTTCCACTGCAGCCAAGAAGTACTAAATAACTCTGGGTGACTTTAATCTTAACTCAGTCCCACTCATGCAGGCTACCTCCTTCTTAGAAGCCATGGACCATCTCGGGTATAAACAAGTGATACAAATGGAGACCCATAATAAAGGGCAGTCTCTGGACTTGATTTTCCTACCTAAAATACCACTGCAAACAGAGGGAAAGCAACCCAAAGCTTGTGTAACCCAAGTACCATGGTCCGATCATTACCAAATACACCTCACTCTATATCTATGCTCCACCACAGACAAGATCAAATCTGGCTCAGCTGAACAACATCGAAGAAGGTTCCAGCAATTTAACAAGGAAGCGCTAATAAACTCTCTTGAAGAACACATAACCCACAACAACACAGACATTGAGGACCTAATTCAACAATGGACCGCTTCAATAGAAGCCAACTCGGAGCCAAGATGGAAGGCATTAGCCAGACCGACAAAGACAAAAACTGAACCATGGTACACACCACAGCTGCACAAAATGAAGAAGGAATTAAGAAAATTGGAGAGAAAATGGAGACGGTCTAAAAATGATCCGCACAAGTTGGAATACCTGGCACTCCTAGCCAAATACAAGCATGAGATTAACCTTGCTAAAAAAGCGCACCACACCAACTTACTCAATAAAGCCATCAATCGACCCAGAGAGCTGTTTGAGCTAGTTAGGGGACTCACAAACCCCTTACCCGAACAGGACTGCAATGGCAAAATTACGGCCCAAGACTTGGCTGATCATTATGCTACCAAACTAAATCCCCCTCGACAACCCCTGGGCATTTCCACAAATCACCCAAACAGCGAGGAAACAAGCAATAAGCTGAAAGAAAGTTGGTCTACATTCCAGACAATTGATGAGAAGCACATCATCCATACCATCTCAAACTTAAATACAACAACTTCACTCCTGGATCCTTGTCCAGCAGAATGGATCAAAGCTACGAAACAAGAAGTTGCACATATTATAACGCACATAGTGAATCAATCACTGCAGCAAGGTATCATGCCTGCTCATCTGAAAAGATCACTAATCAGACCTATACTAAAAAACAAGGCACTCAACAAAGAAGATCCAACCTCATACCGTCCGATATCAAGTATATCCTTTCTTGCAAAGATTATAGAGAAAGTGACCCAACAGCAACTACAGGACCACCTAGATGACAACAAAATCCTCGATGACCATCAGTACGGGTTCAGACCACACCATGGAGTAGAAACCCTGCTAATAGCACTCTTTGACAACATCATCAAGGGCCTGGAAAACAAAAACAAGATGTTCATACTCATATTCATAGATATCTCAGCAGCGTTTGACACAGTTCATCATCAAATTCTCCTGCACAGACTCGCATCCATAGGTATATCAGGAACCCCATTAAAGTGGTTCGAGTCATACCTAACGAACCGAATGCAGCAGGTACGCTACAACAACGAACAAGCAGAGCCTTTCCCCCAAACTCAAGGAATACCTCAAGGCTCAGCCATCTCCTCCCTCCTATTCAATGTTTACATACAACCAGTATGCATGATCTTCCAAAAGTTCAATATCAGCTACCACTTGTATGCGGACGATATTATGATTTACACTCAACTTGATGTAAACAATCCCAATTATAACCAATTAGAAGAATGCCTACTCGAAATGCAAAACTAGCTCCATCTCAACAATATGTCAATTAACCACAAGAAGACTGAAGTAATGTTCATTTCAGGGAAACAAGACTTTGATCCTCCTGCAACCATCACCCTAAACAATAACTCCTATCACTCTAAAAAAGAGATAAAATATCTAGGTGTACTGATTGATGATAACCTAAAAATGGACAAACACCTCCGGTCAATCAACAGAGCAATATTTCACAAGCTGTGGGTACTTCAACCTATACGCAGCATCATTGACCATTCTGACTTCAGAACAGTAGCTCAGGCACTCATCATTCCCCACCTTGACTACTGTAATGCCATCCTTCAGGGTCTACCGAAAAAAACACTAAACATCTTACAAATGGCACAAAATGTTTCACCAGTCTTGATTGAGCTACACTGGCTACCCATCCCGGCACGAATAATATACAAAATGCTAATAACAACATTCAAAATCATTCACATAGTATCCCCCTCATTCCTTTCCAGCCTCATCACCACTCAACCTCCCAACAGAAGCAGACGGACCACGAACCTGAACACCCTCTGCATACCAAGCAGCATAAGAGCAGTCAACATACGGACAAACAATCGGGCTTTCACTTACTCGGCTCCCATGCTCTGGAACCACCTGCCTCATGAGATACGCCAGATCAACGACCTAAAGGAATTCAGGAAAAAGCTTAAGACCCATCTTTTCCAATCCCATTATGGCATCACCTAGACAGATCATTGATGCAGTTATGTATATATGTGAATATGTATATATGTGAATATGTGAATATCTGACCCCTCCTTGAGACCCCTAACTGTGTGCTGTGCTGTGCTTTCCCTTCCGAATCAATATTATATTTCATCAAATTTTCTGTCATGATTTGTCAATTTCACGCCTGTAATCAAGCCGCTGCTGATCACTGGAAGTAGCGGCATACAAATGTATGCTAAATAAATAAAATAAATAAATATTGACCCTTCAGCTCTTTCCACTGCCATCTTATCACATCTTTCCTCCACTATGTCATCTGAGTCTCTTGATAAGGCAGTATCTTCTAATAACACTATACTCTCCTCTACTCTGGATGCACTTGCTTCTCCAATTGCATGCCCTGTGAAGCATACTATAGCTGAACCCTGGCTGTCCTCAATAATCCACTACCTACGTTCCTGTGCCTGCTCAGCTGAATGCCTTTTTGGCTTAAATCACATACCCTTGCTAACTACCTACATTTCAAATTCATGCTAGTTTCTTTTCAGTCAACCATAGCACTCAACAAGCAAGAGTTCTATGTCCATCTCACTAACTCTCTTGCCTCTGACCCTCACCGTATCTTTGCTATGCTTAACTCTCTCATCAATGTCCTTCCTCCTCCAATCTCTCCTTCACTTTCTGCCCATAGCTTGGCTGACTATTTCCATGACAAAGTCAAAAAGATTAGCCTTGAACTCTCCACAGGGTCACCTCCCCCTCCCCCTCTTCAATCCCAAATCCTTCCCTCACCTTCTGTCACCCTCTCTTCCTTTTCTGAAATAACTGAGGAAGAAATTTCAAATCTTCACTCCTCCTCCAAATTGAGTACTTGCTCCTCTGATCCTATTCCCACCCATCAACTAAGCTCTATCTCTTCCATCATTATCCCTTCCATCTGTTATAACATTAACCACTGCAACTGTTCCTGTGGCCTTCAAGCATGTTGTGGTCACACCTCTCCTCAAAAAACCCTCACTAGAACCTGCCTGTCATTCCAGCTCTCGGCCTATCTCTGTCCTCTTCTTTGCTTCAAAACTACTTGAGCGAGTGGTTCACCACCACTACCTTGACTTTCTTTCCTCTCAAACCCTTCTGGATCAACTGCAGTCTGACTTTTGTCCCCTACATTCCACAAAATGGCTCTTGCCAAAGTCTCCAGTGACTTGTTCCTCGCCAAATCCAAGGGCCCTTACTCAATACCCATCCTTCTTAACCTTTCTGCTGCCTTTGACACTGTTGATCACCACCTTCTCCTAGATACCCTGTCCTTGCTTGGATTTAGTGGCTCTATTCTGTCCTGGTTTTCTTCTTAACTCTCCCAGTGCGCGTAAAGTATATGTTCTGGTGGATTCTTCTCTACTGCCATCCCGCTTTCAGTTGGTGTACCTCAGGGTTCTGTTTTGGACCTCTACTTTTCCGTCTCTACACTCAGTCTCTTGTTGCACTTATTTCCTCCCATGGTTTTCAATACCATCTTTATGCTGATAACTCTCAGATCTAACTCTCTGCACCTGAAATCTCTTCAGGAATCAAGTCCCAGATCTCTGCCTGCTTATTCGACATTGCTGCCTGGATGACTCTCCACCATCTGAAATTGAACATGGCCAAAACTGAGCTCCTTATTTTTCCCCTAAATCCCCCTTTCCCCTTCCTCCCTTCTCTGTTTCTGTGGGTGACACTATACTTCGCCTCATTTCCTCAGCTCACAGCCTTGGGGTCATCTTTGACTCTATCTTTCTCTGGGCACATCAAACAGATGGCTAAAACCTGCTACTTCTTTCTCTATAACATCAGCAAAATTCCTCCATTCCTCTCTACTCACACTACTAAGACCCTTATCCACTCACTAGTCACCTCCCACCTTGACTATTATAACCTGTTCCTTGTTGGACTCCATCTGAATCATCTCCTTCCCCTTCAATCTCTTCAAAATTCAGCTGCACAGTTTATCTTCTGCCAGTGTCGCTATGCTCATGTAACCCCTTTTCTCAAGTCACTTCACTGGGCCCCTTTCAGTTTCTGCATTCAGTTCAAACTTCTCCTACAGACCTACAAGAGCATTAATTCTGTGGCTCCTCACTACCTCTCCTCTCTTATCTCATTCTACATTTCTCCTCGGGAGCTCCACTCCTCTGGCAGATCTCTTTTAGCTCTCTGCCACTGTCAAATCTAGACTTCATTCATTCCATCTTGTTGCTCCATATGCCTAGAATAAACTACCTGAATCTGTGCATCGGGCCCCTTCTCTAGCCCTATTCAAATCCAGGCTAAAAACCTACCTCTTTGAAGCCGCTTTTAGCTCCTGATGCTCCTCACTATTTATATGTCTCTTATCATACTCTATTCCCCAGTTTCACTATGGAGTAGATTCTTATCCCTGAACAGTGGGGTTGTACATCCGGGTTGTACGTCCCACCAGTGCTATTTGTTAGGACCATATTCTGTGCCAGCTGCTCCCCGCACATACAGGGCTATTGTGCGGGGAGCGCTGGATGTGAGTAGGAGGGGGTGGTGCTGGGGTGGAACAAGGGTGATATGGGGGCGTGGACATGCACTTCGACATACAGAGGTCATTCCAATCAGGCCCTGGATGCCTACATTATTCCATTCTGATGATGGAATAATTGCTGGGTGAGGGGGAGATCGGGCCCTGCAACCCCCCAACAAGATAGCACTGCCACGGGAGATGCCCCACTGCCAGATCCAGGCCCTGGAAACCCCCGCCAAGGGTTGGGCAGCAGGGAAAGTGGTTTGTTTGTGGGGTCGGGCATTGGGTACTCCTGCTGGACGTACCAGTGCCATGGAAACAGGTTTCCACTGCACTGGCACACTGGCAGGAGCATTGGGAGGGCTGTCTGGATAGTGATCTGTACATCTCTCATGGCAGAATAGGGAGCATGCCAGACCATCTAAGTGCCCTTATTCTGAAACTGTAGGAACATATAGCTCCCATGGTTGCACAATTGGGTACAAATGTGCCCTGTCCATTTCCTGGATGTCCGGATGGCCCAGACGTGCCCCACACAGAATCAGCCTCCAAATGTTTTGTCTTAATTAGATTGTAAGCTCTGATGAGAAGGGACTGTGTCTTACACCTATATGTACTGCACTGTGTATTCCTTGTAGCGCTATACAAATGATTAATAGTAGTAGTAGCAGCAGTAAAAGTCTCATCTCCAATATGTTTTTACAGGATTATTCTAGAAGAGGGGGTTGTTGGGGTGATCTTAAGTTCTGAGTTTAATTATTAAAATCTCAAGGGTGATTAGGAATCTGAAAGTGTACTAGGGGTAGTCCCAAGGCTGAGGATTCACCTATGGCAAGCAATACCCTTACACCAGTCCTGAAGTATAGCCATTTTCATAATTATATTCAGGACAACAGAATAGGGAAAATTAATGCCTGAAAAAAATGTAAGCAGGTCCCATGGAACATGCCTCTTTCTTGTGGGAGTCAAGCAGAGTCCATTGCTCCTTACCGTCTTCACCCACCTACCATTTTGTCTTCTTCTTTATCTGCCCTCAATCATCATTTTTTTTCCTCTCATTCAACCATTTCAGCTCTCACAGACAGAACCTTGCTCTCGCTGCCGTCGTGCCTCCTCCTTGCTCCCCTTTACTCTCCTGCTGTCTTTCTCCTTCTCTCATCTGGAGATATAAATTCCAACCCTGGCCCTCCCCTCGACTTTTTTCACATTCCCAATGCAGGTCAATGCACAACCTCTCAAAACGTATTCATATCCTTCTTCTTTCTCCCTCTTCTCTCCCTTTTTCATGTGCCTTGTGGAATGCACGTTCTGTCTCCAATAAACTCTCCTTCATTCATGGCCTCTTTATCTTTAATACTCTGTATCTTTTGAATCTTACTGAAACGTGGCTTCGCCCTGAAGACTCTGCCTCAGTCATGCCATCTGTTATGGAGGATATCTCTCTTCCCATATACTTTTGCCCACTAGTGATGGTGGTGGGTTTCTACTCTTTTATTCCTGACTATTTCAGCCCTTCCTTCCACCTCTGTCTCATTCCTTTGAAGTCCATGCTATCTGCCTATTTACTCTACTACCTCTCTGGGTAGCTGACATTTATTGACCCCCTCTGACAACTCCACCTCTACCTTTCTCACCAACTTTGACTCCTGACCCTTCTTCTTTCTGGTTGCATCTTCCCCTTCCCTTATTCATAGGGATTTTAACATTTATGTTGATGACTCTTCTAACCCTTATGCCTTAAAATTCCTTTTCCTGACTTCCTCATTCAAACTCCAGCTGTGCTTCTCAAAAGCATGGCCACTGCCTTGACCTCATCTTCTCATTCAACTGCTTGCCTTCAAACCTCTCCACCTCAGTTCATCCCTTATCTGGCCATCACCTGTCCTTCCAGCTAATGACCTATCTCTCTCCTCCCCTCTGCTTCAAAACTACTTGAACGAGTAGCTCACCACTGCTGTCTTGACTTTCTTTCCTCTCAAGCCGTTCTGAATCCACTACAATCTTCTTTCGGCCTCTACATTCTACATGCAATGAAGCTACAGTGTGACCTATTTAAGACTAATAAGAGAAAATATTTTTTTCACTGAACGTGTAAAACTGGAATTTGTTACCGGAGGATGTAATAAAAGCTGTCAGTGTATCTGGGTTTAAAAAAGCTTTGGACAAGTTCCTGGAGGAAAGGTTCATAAACCATCATTAAAGAAGACCTGGCAAATCCACTGCTTGCCCCAAGACAAGCATGGTGGAACCTGTGTGCCTTTCTGGGAACCTGCCAAGTACTTCTGACCTGGATTAACCACTGTTGGAAACAGGATACTGGGCTTAATGGACCTTGGTCTGACACAGTATGGCATTTCTTATGTCCTTATGTTCTTAAAAGTCTCCAGACACTTGTTCCTCACCAAATCCAAGGGCCTTTACTCAATCTTCATCCTTCTTGACCTTTCTGCTGCTTTTGATCACCACTTTCTTCTCAATACTCTGTCCCTTGCTTGGATTTAGGGGCTCTGTTCGGTCCTGGTTTCCTTCTTATTTCCCTCATTGCACTTTTATTTTATGTGCTGGTGGATCCTCTACTGCCATCCTGCTTTTCAGTTAGTGTATCTTAGGGTTCTGACTTGGAACCGCTCCTTTTCTCTCTTTACACCCAGTCCCTTGGTGCACTTATTTCCTCCCGTCATTTTCAATACCATCTTTATGCTGACAACTCTTAGATTTCCTCTCTGCACCTGAAATCTCTCCAGGAATCCAGACCTGTATCTCTGCCTGCTTATCTGATATTGCTGCCTGGATATCTTGCCACTGTCTGAAATTAAATATGGCCAGAACTGAGATTCTTAAACCCATCTCTTCCCTTCTCTATTTCTGTGATAACACTATACTTCTCCTTGTTTCCTTAGCTTGTGAACTTTAGGATCATCTTTGATTCTATTCTCTCTTTCTCTGCACACAACTAACAGATAGCTAAAACCTGTCATATCTTTCTCTATAATATCAGCAAAATTCCTTCCTTCCTTTCTGAACACAATGCTAAAACCCTTATCCACTCTCTAATCTCTATTGTAACCTGCTTCTTTCTGGTCTGTTCAGTGTAGCTGGGTTTAAAAACGGTTTGGAAAAGCTCCTGGAGGAAAGGTCCATAAACCATAAAGAGGACCTGGCAAATCTACTGCTTGCCCCTGGACAAGCATGGTGGAACCTGTGTGCTTTTCTTGGAACCTGCCAGGTACCTGTGACCTGGATTGACCACTGTTGGAAACAGGATACTGGGCTTGATGGACCTTGATCTGATGCACTATGGCATTTCTTATGTTCTTATGTTCAGATGGACTGATCCAGCAAACATATTACTTCATTGTATTAACAGGTAAAATACATTGACAGACCTAGGAATGAGATGTAAAGATCAAGTAATAGGTCGGATTTAACAACTCTGTGTTTTGGCCAAACAGAACTTTGTTTTTTTGATTCAGGATAAGCTAATGTGCAAGTTAGTCTGGTTCTTGAAATATATGAAAGAAAGAAGAGGAAATCCTACTTAAGTAACACAAGTCCAGCAAAGGAGTGGATAATAATCACAACCATATCAGTAGTATCTTCGCAAAAAAACTTTAATAAAAAACCCTACTTGGCCAAGTTTCGGCATCAAAGCCTGTGTAAGGGGTCTAAAGCATAAAAACATATAAATACATCAAAACACAATACAAATATAATAAAAACATCCCAAACAAAAAATCATATTATCAAAAAGCAATACTTGTTAGAATAAAATATTATAAAATAAAGGATATAAAACAATGAAAAATGATAAAAAATGACAGATGCATAAAAACAAAATAGAACAGACAGTGTAAACAACAGCAATATACATGAGCAATGGGGATATAAATTTGCCACTTTGTAATGGCGGTTTAACTATCCAATTGACTGCATGGATTCCTGTCTCTTCTTGAGTTTTGCTTGTGTTTACAATTAGGTGTGATTTTGGTATACCCTTTTATTTATTTATTTATTTAAAAGGATTTATATACCACTTTATCCTGAAATCAAAGCGGTTTACACATCAAACAAATCAAGTGTTAGGGTGCGTGAGTGTGGGCATGCAGTGAAAAAGTGACACAGCATGTGTGTGAGTGGTGTACAATTGATTGCGTGGTGAGCTATATACAGTATGAGCTATGTACAGGAGCTATTTACATTTTGTTGGGGAGGGAAAGGGGGATGCTGAGTGGGGGAGGGGAGGGGGGAGGGGGCAGAGAGAGAGGTCGTTGGTCAGTTCAAGTGATGTCCTTGTAGTGTTCTGTGAAGAGTGTCGTTTTGAGCATCTTCTGGAAGTCCTTGAGGTCTGTTGTTGATCTCAGGTTGTCGGGGAGTGAGTTCCAGAGCGCAGGTGCGGCCAGGGATAGTGTTCTTCTTGAAGTGTCTTTTCTGGTTTTAGCAAAGGCTCTGGGTATGTTGATAGTGTCTGAGGTGCTTCTCCTCCTGGGTTTGGTGCCTGAGTCAGGTCTGATGAGGGGTTTCAGACTGCGGAGAGGTTCTGTTTGATTTTGAAAGTGTTTAGTAGCACCTTGTAGGGGTTTTTTTTATATCTTCCCACCTTCTTTATGAAGGGGAGGAGTCTCATCACAATATTTACATACTCATTGTGAACCTATGGTACGTGTTCATCTTACTTATGCTCATGCCTAAGGTTTGTGCTTGCCACATTCCACTGCTTATTTACAAATCTTTTTTTATTTTAACATCATGCCCCTAGTTACAGCCTTCATGTGTGTGAATCTAATTATGCTTCCATGCCATATACAATGTTTAGGCTTCTCATTGCTGTGCTGGCATTTACATACTAGTGGCTATTGATGTGGCCAGCTATCAGTTTTTTCTTTTACAGTATCTTTTTTCTTGTTTAGCTTTATAGACAAAGACTCAACACTTCTATTTTGAGTCCTAGACTGCATCCTTTCCTAATGTTCTTAGACACCTTCCTAAGTGAACCAAATTTCTAATTGAGTTTGTAGGGTTGTGGACTATCCCTCTTTCTAAAAGAGTTTTTCTAATGATATTCATCATTCTCACTTATGCTCCATCTTTTTTTGCTGAGGTTTCTCCTTTTTACTGTCCACCTTTTCACTTCCCCCCTCAACCCCTCTCCCCTTCCCCTTCCCCCTTCCACTTCATTTTTCTCCCCTTCCTCCTCCCCTTCCTTGCTCCTTCCCCCTTCTGCTCTTTCCCCCCTCCCTTCCAACTTCTTCTCCTCCCCCCCCCTTCCCCTGGCATCTTTGATTTGGACTGTCTCCTTCTTTTCGGCTGCATGACTCTTCAGCTCCACTGTTTATACATTATATTTTGCTTTATTTGTATATATTTACTTTATATATATATGTTTTTGAGATATAATTTATACTCCTGTTTTTAGGCCCCTTGTCCTGCTTTTTACAATTTTTGAGTGTTCTTCTTTCCCTCACAGTTTTATGGCTTTTAGATGGAACCTTTTTATATGGTTCCTTTAGTATGCTTGATTTGCCTTTTTTCAGTTTTTTTTTTATAGAATTATACGTTTTCTTTGCCCATATTTTCATGACCTCCTGATAAATAATATCTCTAGTTCACTAAATCATTTTATTTCCCTTTGTAGGCACTACTGTATTTCTGACCAGCTTTTGTTTTGGTAGAGTATTTGTCTACCTGTGATATCACTATGGTGTTTGTTTTATGTTTTCATTGGATGCTTCCAGTGACATTGTTTCCTCATTGTATTCTTTATGTTATTTAATTAGCTTTTTTTAATACATGTGCTTTATAATGGGTCACGTTTTTATCACTGCCTTATTCACTCTACATTACACTTAGAGGTATGTTTACTAAAGGACGTTAAGGTATCAGGCATTAATGGCAGCGATATAGAGGGTTAGATGCAAAAAAGATTCTAGGCGGGTAGGAGGCATTCTGGCATTAAGGACGCAATGGGCCAGTTAACATGTGTTAACAGGACATCAGGCATTAAAATGTCAAGCATGCACCTTAATGACCAAAAATTGTTGTCACTCTAATGCTGGATAAGGGAGTACTAAGGAAAGTCAATGTAAAGGTGATGGATGGAAGGACAGGTGGGAGCTGATGTACCTACCAGATCCATGGGCACCTTATGTGGCATCCCGTAATGTGGACGAGCATTTGAGAGGCAGCTGTACCAATTCACTGGGAGGTGCCAATGTCAATATGTGGCATAGGATGGGGAAGACGTGTCCCCCATCAGAGTCAGAAATGGCAGGATGTGTGCAACAAAAGGTGGATGGAGCAGGAGTTGCGACGTGCAGATCAGACACAGGAGAGGTGTGAGTGAAGCAGTCAAATGCGGAAAATAATACCTGTGTAGGTCATGGTATAGCAGCATGCATGAGAAGACATGACTGCACATGGTTGCCAGAGGCTGATGAATGGACTGAAGAAAGGATGGCAGCAGAGGAGAGTACGGCATGGGCAGGTAGCACCGATGTACCGGAGGTGCCATCCCCAAAGCATTTATACTGTGTGGGAAAAATGTGTGTCAGTGCCACGTGTAAGGCCTGATACCAGACATGTGGGTCTCACACCTGTACCAGACACCCAACCACCATACAACAACCCAGACAAAAGTGCATAAAACAACTGGACAGGAGTAGCTCAAACTGGACAAAAGGGGCACATACGGACATGATTTGATACCTGCAGTTGACTTTCTGAGGGGGAGGATGTATATGCATGTAATGAGGAGATGTGATGGAGCCAAAGCTACACAGTCACAATCATCATATCATACCTGACTCATGGTGCACAAGTAGGTTACAGCTGTATGCATGTAACTGCCTGTTAGTATACTGCTGCATCAGTGCAGTCATATCTGGTTACGTTGTACCAAAAAAGTGGTAATGTGTGATGAAAAATAAGGACTGAAAGAACCTGCAGTCAGCTGAGGCAATGGAGGGTTAGGTGACCTGCCCAAGGTCAGAAGGAGGTGTGGAAAATCCATGAAGGTTGTGGCATACATAAAACACCACAGTAAAACATTCCTAATTGTCACAAGAGGAGTGCTAGTAGACCTTAAACCCTGGCATCCTGGGTCCTAAGCCAATGTCTTGACCATTACACCACATCTCCAAGCAGTGCCAGGCATCTGCAGGGTGAACATGTTTGATCCCCTGCAATGGGCTGCAGCAGAGTCAATAAAGCCATGCTTTCAGAAGGGCATGATGGTGAATAGGCCTTTTGCTGACACAAATTGTGGCCAGAAGACACCGCAAACTATAAGGATGTGTGCCTGCCAGTCACAGCAGAGCCCGGAATGTTACAGGTATGAAAATGAACTAAGTAGCACACAGTCATAACAAGGACAAGTGGAAATCAAAACCCTGTCCTCTGCTTATGGGGACATTGCACGAACCAGTAGGCTACAGCTCCATACTGATTCATAACATAGCACCATCCTTTCTCTCCACCCTTATCAGCACGCAACCACCCAACAGAAGCAGGCGAACAATCCACTCAAATACACTCCATGTTCCCCCAGATATCAGATCTGTAAATACCACTACTAGCCAACGAGCATTCTCCTATTCAGCCCCATCCATCTGGAACCAACTACCACCGAAGCTAAGAGCTGTCAAAGACCTTATGGAATTTAGAAAGAAGCTCAAGACACATCTTTTCCAGTGCCAATACAATCTGATATAATCACAGGGGTAGAAATGATACCACCCAATAAAACATGGTAGCAATTTATGTAAATAAGTAAATATGTAAATATGTAATGTCTGAATCATTCCCATATGACCTTCCCCAGTGTGCTGTGCTTTCTCCTCCAAATCAATGTGTGTATATTTCAAAAATTTGACATGATTGTACAAATCCGTTTCGTTAATCAAACCACTACTGATCGCTGGAAGTAGCGGTATACAAATGTATGCTAAATAAATAAAATAAATAAAAATACCTCTCTGCATAGCAATGGCTGTATTCAAAGAGACTGCAGGTCACCGCCTAAAATGAGTGCTGTGTGTGCCGGTAGGTTAGCACTTCCAGTATCCATGATGCACTGCACACACAGAACAGCAGTCTGCAGATGATCACCAAATGGAGAATGCACTGATCCATCACTTCAGCTTAGTAAGATGCATTAATAGTGTGTGCTACAAGCACAAAAAGGCTAAAAACCATGCTACTGAGCAGTTTCAGTGGTCACCCTGAGGGTGAGGATGGGCGCCCAGCTCCATGTCCCCAGAGCTTGAATTGCTAGAGATGGTTTCTGTTGGCTGTACTGCAGGTCCACATCACTGCCAGTGTGTTATGGCCAGTTGCCATGTTTCCTACACAATTGCAGCATGCCATAGGTACCTGTCATATCTATGTCCTACCCCTGTTGGAAACATAGAAACATAGAAATATGATGACAGAAAAAGACCACATGGCCTATCTAGTCTGTCCTTCCATAACAACTACAACAGTCCCATTTTTACCTTTAGAGATCCTCTGTGTTTGTCCCATGCTTTTTTTAATTCAGCTACTGTCTTCATCTCTACCACCTCCACTGGGAGACTATTCCACGGATCCACTACTCTTTCCGTAAAGAAATATTTCCGCATATCACTCCTGAATCTATCTCCCTTCACCCTCATCCCATGTCCCCTTGTAGCAGAACTTGCTTTCAATTGAAAGAGGCTCTCTCCCTGAACATTTATGCTACGGAGGTATTTAAACATCTCAATCATATCACCTCTATCCCGCCTTTCCTCTAAGGTGTACATATTAAGATCTTTCAGTCTGTCCTCATATGCTTTATAATGAAGACCACTAATCATTTTAGTAGCCACTCTCTGCACCGACTCCATCCTGTTCACATCCTTTTGAAGGTGCAGTCTCCAGAATTGCACACTATACTCCAAATGAGGTCGCACCAATGACTTATACAGAGGCATTATCACCTCCTTTTTTCTGCTAGCCATTCCTCTCCGTATGTACCCAAGCATCCTTCTAGCTTTTGCCGTCGCCTTTTCTACCTGTCTAGCTACTTTAAGATCATCAGACACAACCACGCCTAGGTCCTGCTCTTCTTTAGTGGACAAGAACCCTCCTGAAACAGTGCATGTCAGTGCCCAGTGCTGCAGCAGCAGCTGATGCAATGGACACAAAAGGCAGTGGGGGTTTGCATGAGGCTGCTGCTAACTCCTGCCTTGCCCACAGTGAGCAGCCCAGGAACAACTGCTATCTCATCCCTCTGGGACTACCAATCCACCACATCCAGACTGTACTTGCTGTCCAACACAGGGCTGTTTCAGCCATGCACATACCAACTGTGGTGTGGCAGCTCAGCACACAATGCATGCGCACAGAGCAACCATGTACACCCTGGCTTAGGACAAACAGTATGGTTACCTAGTACTTAGCACAATGAGTGGGCTCCTAGGAAAGAGAGAGCACCCACATCACTGGAGCTAGTTGCTCTATAGAAATATGTGGGTACATAGCCATGCCAAGGTCACAACTTTGTCAGAGTAAGAGTGCTCTTGCAGTGTGAACTGCTGTGGCCACCCAGGCTATGTATGTGACATACAGGCACTATGAAGTTTCAGCCACTGACCCTGCCACCGATGCAGACACATCCTGGGCAAACCCCTCTGTTTCAGGCCACACTCACAACCCTCTGCTTTTCATTATGCATATTTTCAGACTAATGCTAGGAAAAGCCTAGGCAATGTGAGGCACAGTGCAATGCAGAAGGCCACAGAAAACTGGACACACACACACACAATCACATTGCTTTACTATGCAAAAGTGGGTATGGATGGCATTCTTGCCTGCCATTTTGGTCTCCATATCAGCTCAAGCATTGTTAACAGGTGCTCATTGTAAAGGCACTAGTAGCACGGTCTTGACATTTATGCCCATTGCTTATGCCCACTGAGTGTGCCAGTGCTATCAGCCTGCCTTTCCATCTAGCTGTGGATAGTTGAGTCTATCTGTGTGGCTGATGGGTGTTCGTACACTTGCTGGCCGATTCATTGGGGGTTGCACATGCTGGTGCTGTACCTGCACTGTAGAGTAAAGATTACCCACAGGGACATGATCCACAGCCAGGTCATGAACATGTGATTCTCTGCTCATATACATACTGGCTATGTGTGTTGAGCCACAGTGCTGCCATATGGTTACAGCATGCCCTGGGGCTGACATGTTGCATATCAGAAAGACCTTGGCACATGTTGCAATGAGAATGGCACACAGGACCAGGGCATGGCTTTTGTCTGCTGCAAGTGGGTGCCATTGCACTTGCCACCAGCACCCCCTCACTATGCTGACATGCCAGCATGCTGTCAGTCTGTGGTGAAGCGCAAACCTGGCCCGTCCAATATGCGGGTTTGGTGGGCACCTAGGGTGCCAAGTCTGGATGGGGGGGGGGCAGAGGCACATGTGCATGGCCATGGGAACCCCCCCCCCCCATCCATCTGCCATTGCTGGGACACCATCCCTGTCTGCTGCTGATACGTCTTAGAGGGAGGAGGACAGCTGCAGCTGTGGTGTTTCCCTGGGTGCCTGCATTTTGCAGCTACTTGTAAAGCTATAGCTGCTAGCACTACCAGCCTCTTCCTCCAAAGCCAGATTGAGCTGCAGGGGGGGGGGGGTCCTGGCTGAGGTTTCTGCCTAGGGTACCAGGAATCCTTGGACCACCCATCACTTTTTCATGACAGCAGCATGTCCGTGTGCCGCCACTGTTGATGTGGAATTATGATGGACATCACAGATGTGTCACCTGGGCAGCTGCCTGGTCTGCCTTGTGCACCAGCAGCCCCCACAGCATGACCGAAGTGCCACCTCCTTTGCTCCATTTGCACCTTCAAAATACTTGGGCACTATGCTGTTGCTGCTACTGGAGCACTACTATCACTACTTGGGCTCCCCTGTCAGTGCATCACATAGGCTCTCTCCCTTCAAAATACACCCTTTCTGAGAGGTTTTACCTGCCATTAGGGTTCCCAGTGTTAAAAGGCATTAACACCCATTGCGCAACAGGCGTTAAGGGAGCACCTACTGTCAATGCCCACTCTCCACCTTGTTAATGCCCACTCTCCGCCTCCTGTTCCCTTAACACTGTGGGATCCTTTAATGCTCATTAATGCAGCGTTATTGCAGCATTAAGAGTACAAGGGTGCCGATAACAGGCGTTAATAGCACACTTGCTCCCTTAATACCCTTTAATAAACAGACCTCTGAGAGTAACACTGGTAGATGTATTTTAGGTTAGTGTTTGTTCTACTACATAACTCATATCATCATCAAGTTGGAACTGATCAATGGTTTGATTGGTAACCTTCCTTTTTTTATATATTCTTATATTTTTTTTCATATGTTCTTATATACATTTTCTATCTCTATTGCTCATGTATATTATTATTGTTTGCACTATCTGTTCTATTTTGTATTTATGCATGCCATTTTTTATCATTTTTCTTTTTTTTTTTTATATCCTTTGTTTTATAATATTTTATTCTAACAAGTATTGCTTTTTGATAATATATTTTTTTGTTTTGGATATTCTTATGCCCCTGATGGATACCGTAAAGCTTTTGCGGCTAATCTGCACTAAAATGTCAAATTAGTTGCAAAAGATTAACGTGCTTTAGTAAACATGACCCTAATTTTTAGTCCCAACCCTACTAGCTAAATTTATGCCAGGTATATGGCTCTTGAATAGCTTTACTATATATCCCATAATGCTTAGAGAACATAGAATTCAGAAGACTTATCCAGTTAACTTTGGAATAACGTAAAAACAGGAAATGTTACTGCTGAATATTAGTCCCCACTATTCAGTGTCACACAGAGAACACTCCTTGTCTTAGTACTTTGCCATATATCATCTTGGCATGTGATGCTATCCAAGATCAAACAATCTCACTTTTGTCTCCCACTATTTATTAAAAAAAATATTTCTAGTGGGTATGGATCTCTGCCATTCTTTGTTATAAATGATTAGGCAATCTCTTTTAAAGAAACAATATTTTGGTTTGTATAGCTATTACTTGAATGAAAACAAGGGAAGGGAGCAAGAGGGAGAGAGAGAGCACTAATGTTACAAAGTCTGATTCTATATCATCCAGGAAAGACATGCAGGGAACAGATATTGTACAAAATATTAATTAGGTAGGTACATCTGCTGTATAATTTACATTGAGGTTATTTGCCTAATTTGGCATGTACAGTACACTCAAACAAATTGTAAACCCATTATCTGATTATGAAAAAGATCTGTAAGGGGTATGTTTACTAAAGGGCGGTAAGGGTGTCGTATTTTGCAAGCAGTAACTGCAGCACTAAGGATGTTTGTGTGTGATAAAGGCTGAGGTGTACAGTAGGCATTCTGGTGCTAAGGGCGCTTGGATCCATGTAACAGGCGCTAACGGGACATTGGGCATTAGGGTGTCACATTGTAGATGATGGCTTGAAGAAAAGGTAGGAGCTGATGGACCTGACAGATCCCATGGGTAGCCTATGTGTCAGTCAGTAAGTGGGATGAGCATGTGGGAGGCAGTTGTACCATATCAGTGAGGTGTGCCCATGTAACATGCTGCAATGTCAAAGTGTGGCATAGGATTGGGAAGTAGAGGCCCCAGGCAGAGCCAGCAGTGCTATGAGGTGTGCATCAAAAGGATGATGGAGCAGGAGGGTTGACATGCAGATCATTCATAGGAGAGGTGTGAGTAATTTATCCGAATGATTAAAATGCTCCTTTGTGGGCCCTGTTGTCGCAGCTGTCAGGAGACTACATGACTGCACACAATGGCCACATGCTGATAGAAGGGCTGAAGGATGGATGGCGGTAGGTGAGAGTGTGGTATGGATTTGCTGCCCCGATCTACTTGCTGGGACTGCACAAATGCAGTAGAAGTGTGCGTGTAAACTGTGTAGCTGTGCCACTGGGGAGTCCCAATACAAATTATTTGGGTATGACAGCTGTGTCATCTTTTTAAACCACCATACAACCTTCCTGATGCCTGTCTATAGAACAACCGGACAACTGTCTCTCATATTTATCAATGATTTATGGGACTTCCGGAAAGCATTAAAAACTCGCCTATTTTTGGAATACTATGGTCCAGAGACTGAAACATCAGGCAGAACATACTGTGGCAAGGAGGCTTATCCGGAGTCTGGGGGAGGACAAAGAGACAGGTAATTCACCCTAGTAAAGGGCCCCCTTTCACCAAGTCAGGGTAGGAAAGCCACAACCACCTCCAGGAATCAGAAAACCTCCACGTTGCCCACGTTTCATGCGCCCCCTGGTGGAATGAGGGAGAGAGGATATAGGGCCCAGAACCCCTATGGCAGGGAATTCTCCAAGCACTCAGGTAGCCAAAGTCAGGCTGATTACCGTCACTTGGGAAGGGAGGAGTTGGAGCTAGAGCCCTGGAAATATAAACCTATGCCAGACTATGAGGAGGGAAAAGAGATGCAGAAAGCCAGCCTGACACGAACAAAGGCACAGATACAAGCAAGGGAAGCTTGACTAGTGCTGAGAAGAGCAGAGGAACTGAGCTTCGAGGAGAAGAAAGTGCTAATTGGTATATAGCACGTCTGCAAGCGAGATTGTGGCCAGAAACAAAAGGGACTCCAGGATCCCCCGGGAGGCTGTTAGCTGAGCACTGTGAGCCAGACGGGAACTCAGAATCCATGCAGCTGGGAGAGCCCGAGGTGGAGCTGAATGAAGAGGACACTCCCATGGATTGTTCCTTTTGCCAGGCTTTAAACATGGGAAAGTAGAGAAAAAGAGCTATCTTGAAAGAAAGTCTTCAGGGAAAGAAGTTACCCATAGTCAACAAGCAGGGTGGCCGTGATTCCCGCGTATTTGTAAAGGGGAAGTACACGGGGACTAAGAAGCAAGCCAGGAACTGTGATAAGCTTGTTAACCACCTGCTGCCTGAATGATGACACTGGGGTAAGCTAAAGTAGCTATGAGAAGAACGCTGTCTTTTGCCCCTGGGTTCTACCCTTTTGTTTGAAAGGTAGCCAAGAAAGATTTGAAGCTGAATAGAAATTAAACTACCACAGACATTAAATTTGATTTGTTTTTGTGCTTTAGCCAGCAAGGCTAAAAAGGAATGTGATATCCTTGCTGTTAAAGACTATATAACCTGAACTATAGAGAACCTTAGAACAGCCATTTTTGTTTTTGAGTTTGTTTTATGGACAAAGCTCTACCTCAAAGAATCCTGAACAGATGATCCTGTATGTAGTATGTTCGAATCATTGTGTGCAAAATAAATTTCTGTCATTTGCCTTACCGCGTTGAGCCTGACTACAACTTTCTGCCTGACACACCCATACAGCTTAACAAAACAAGACTACATTTCCCAGAGGACACTGCAGGGAAATAATTGGTTAAGGTGGATTGCGGGAAGTTCCTCAAATAACCACGCCCCTCTAAGCTAGAGGCGGGTGGTGAGGCCGTGACAATACTCATTACAATAAATTATGAACTGATCTATACCTCTTCGTAGACTATACCCCTGTTTCATCCAAATTCAATATCCTTGTTCTATGTAAAGTTTTCTTGCTTATTGTTAAATGTAAACTGCTTTGAATTTAAGAAAAACGGTATAGAAAAATTGTTAAATAATTAAATAAATAAAATATTTGTTATATGGCGCAAATATGGACGTGTGATAATCCATCTCAGGAGTGGGATGCACCTGCATGTACCACATATACGTGATGAAGTCAAAGATGTGCAGTCACAGATATGATGAAATTCGCTAATCATGTACACCTCGTTTTCCCTGTAAGTATTAGTGTATGTGTCTCATATCCCCTCGTGTTAAATGTATCCCCCAACCGCTTTGACCCGGTGAAAAGCGGGATATAAATGCAGCTCAATAAATAAATATTCAGGGTGAACAAGTCTGACCCCTTGTAATGGGCTACAGCAGAGCCAATAATGTCATGTTGTCAGATGAGCATGACTACAATCTGCATGTTAGCAGACCCAATATGCTATGGTAACACACAAAAATGTATGTCCTCCAGTCAATGCAGACCCCAGACTGAGGCAGGCAGTGTATTGATGTGAGTTTTCTGCAGCCACAAAGAAAATAGGTGGGAGCCGAACCCACATCTGTGGTTTCCCACATCAGTGCTCTAGCCATCAGGGTATACCTCCACACTTCTCAATTTTCCCCAAAGGGACTGCAAGTCCCTGCCTGCAATGGGCAAAACCCAGGACATGAATTGACATGGCTGACAGAGTAAGAGACAGTGATACACTGTACCTAGGGCCTGCCCACAGCTGCACACATTCAGTACACAAAGCACTGCACACTGAGTACACCAGCTGCATAACAGACACACAGCGACAGAATACATCCCTTGTCCAAAGGTCAAGCCACATGTGAGGACAAGATGCCTGTCCCTCTATTGTACCCCCAACACCAAACAACATTTGCATGCATAGTGCCGCTGCACTGCAGTGTGGCACATACCCCTGGGGCAGCAGAAGTGCAGGACATTCATTCCCTTCTCACCTGCTGTACACTGCAAGATACACACATTTGCACATACGCCCAATGCAAACCTCATACATTACCCATGCTGCCCATCGGTGACCATCCTGCTCTCCTTGTGGGGCCATGAACACATACCCCACAATCATAGAAGACAATCAGGTACTGGTCAGTGCTCCAGTGATCAAAGTCGCCACTACAGCTGTAATTGGGGCCCAGGTCAACAGTATAAGTTAGTCTCTGCATTACCCATGATGCAGTTCATAGTCTGTACACAGATATGCAACAGATGGCCATATTGAGAGTGCAGCGCCCCATCAAATCAGTTCTGTACTAGGCAGGGACAATGTGTGACTCCTGCATATGACAGTTGCAATATGTGCTAATGATCTGTTTCTGCATCCTGATTGGAAAGGTGGTCACACATCACCTGGTCTCCAAAGCAAGCCCTGCAATAGATGGACTGCCCAGGGTCTGAAGCAGTTCTTTATCACTACCAGTGTGCTACAGGTCTTGTTAGTAATATATCATCCTAGGAGACTTCGACCTTCCATCACTTCAAGAAGAACAAGCAGCAATCTTCACCACCGCCATGACAGCAATGAATCTGGTACAAATCATACAATTTATTTATTTATTTATTTATTTAGTATACATTTGTATACCGCTACTTCCAGCGATCAGCAGCGGTTTTTGATTACAGATTGGAAATTGTCAAATCATGACAGGAAATTTTTGAGGTATAAACACATTGATTAGACAGGAAAGCACAGCACACAGAGAACTATTTTTTACAGGGAACATGGGCTATGGAGGGTTAAGTGGCTTGCCCAAGACCACAAGGAGCACCTGTGGGACTAGAAACCCCAGTCCTTCCGGCCCAAGGTTGCTGTCCTCTAGTGGGATTTGAACCCCCGACCTTCCGGCCTGAAGTACCTTGACCCAACCACTAGGCTACTCCACAAGAACCCACAGACGAAAAAGGAAACACACTGGACCTCATATTCCTAAACTCCCTAACTGCCTCCTCATGTAAGAACCCGCAGATCTCACCAGTACCTTGGTCAGACCACTACCTCATTGCCATATTCCACACCTACCAACATATGACCAACAAGGAAGACAAACACCACACTAGAAGATTTAAAACATTTAACAAAGAGGACTTCTTAGCACAAACTCTACCCAAACTACAAACAAACTCCAGTAACATCGATGACCTAATTCACAACTGGAATACCACGATCCCCACAGCATCTGAAGCACCGACAAACAAAGCCAACACCAGACCTCCTTCTGCAAAGGCCAGATGGTTCATTCCCAGTCTCCGAAAGTTAAAAACAAAACTCAGAAGAACCGAAAGAAAATGGAGAAAAACCAAAAATGACAGTGACAAAACAAAATACCTATATGAACTCAACGCATACCACTTTGCGACCGACAAAGCAAAAAAAAACTACCACACGAAAATCATAAACACATCCATAAATAAACCTCATGAACTCTTTCAGATTGTCAAAAAACTGACAAAAGCACCCAATAACTCTGACCAACTACCAAAGATCCCACCAGAGCTACTAGCCCGACAATACAAACAGCTCCAACAACCCCAAAATCCAAATTTGAACGCAGAGGCAACTACAACAAACCACCACCCCAACATACACAGCGACTGGACCACCTTCAAAGAAACCACTACAGATGAAATATCATCCACCATCTCCCGCCTAAACACCACCACCTCTCCACTGGACCCCTGCCCCACTGACTGGATAAAGAAATCCAAAGATGACCTGAGCACACCATTAACCCATATTGTCAATGAATCCTTCTCCCAACGTCACATGCCAGACACCCTCAAAACTACAATCATCCGACCATCCTTAAAAAAGCAAAACCTGGATCCCCTAGACCCAGCATCCTACAGACCGATAGCAAGCCTACCATTCACCACCAAGATAATCGAGAAGATCGTCCAGCAGCAGCTTCAAGAACACCTGGACATCAACAACATACTGGACCCACAACAACATGGCTTCCGCCCACTACATGGTGTTGAGACCCTCATGACCACACTGATGAACACCCTCATCATAGGAACACAAGAAAAACACTCTGGATATGCCATGATCTTCCTTGATATATCAGGAGCTTTCGACACCATCTCCCACAACATCCTCATACGCAGACTACAGACAATTGGGATCAAAGACAACGTACTTAAATGGTTTCAATCCTACCTAACTAATAGACAACAACTAATCCGTACCAGCACCTCGACCTCGTCCCCCTTCCAGCAACACCAAGGAGTACCTCAAGGATCCACGCTGTCAGCCATGCTCTTCAACATCTACTTACAACCACTCTGCTCAGTCATACGTACACACAACATCAATTTCCACATATATGCTGATGATATCATGCTCTACGCCCCAATTACAACCACAAACCCAACAAATATACATCTATCAGCATGCTTCTCCGAAGTGTCTGACTGGTTACAGGAAAACAACCTATCCATCAACATAAAGAAAGCTGAAGCCCTCATAGTGACAAAAGACCCAGACTTCACACCACCCACACACCTCAACATAGGAACCACACGCATTCAAATACAGCCACAAATAAGAAATCTGGGCATTATCATTGACCAAGCCCTAACCCGCAAGCAACAAATTACTAAAACCGCCGGAATTATATTCCACAAAGCAAAAACAGTGCAATGTCTCAGACCCCCTCCTCGAACCTCAAGACTTCAGGACGGTAATACAAGCTATGACACTCCCACATCTGGATTACTGCAACATAATCTACCGTGGACTACCAGCCACACAGATCAACCCCCTCTGAACTGCATTGAACACCACAGCAAGAATCATTCAGAGCGCAAAGAAAAGCGACCACATCACCTCAATTCTAAGAGACCTACATACGTATACTTCCCCTCGAAGCAAGAACTAAATACAAATGCATCCTACTCACCCACAAAGCCATCCACCAAACGCAGAACACCCAGCTTTACACCCTGCTGTCTCGTCCAACCCACGGCAAAACCACCAGACAGGCCTCCAGCAACTCCCTCACCGTCCCTCACAAAAGAACCAAATGCACTCAACGGACATGCAATCGAGCCTTTGAACTTTATGCTCCGTCCCTATGGAACTCTCTACCGAGCCAACTCAGAAACAATGACGATCTACTATCATTCAGAAAACAGCTAAAAACCATCCTATTCCAAGAATACTTTAAAACAACTCCCACCAAAAAGTGCACTAACCCCTGATCTCGCCCACCATGAACCTCTGATCAAATACTACACTAAACTGTCCATGTCGAAAGTCTGTCTTATGTCGAAATCATCAATGTTGCCCACCCGGTGATGGCCCCACCCTTATATTTAATTTCCACACCCTTGTATGTAACGCCGCTTTGACCCGGTGAAAAGCGGGATATAAATACAGTTAAATAAATAAATATATGATGCTAGTCACCTGGTACTCAGTACAAATGCAATATTAAAACATGATGGTAGAAAAAGACCACATGGCCTATCTAGTCTGCTTTTCCAAATCAACCACTACAACAGTCCCCTTTTTTCCTTTAGAGATCTGTTTTTGTCCCATTCTTTTTTTGAATTCAGATGCGGTCCTCATCTCTACCACCTCCACTGGGAGATCATTCCACACATCTACCACTCTTTCTGTAAAGAAATCTTTCTGCATATTACTCCTGAGTTTATCCTCTTTTACCCTCATCCTATGTCCCCCTCATAACAGAGCTTGCTTTCAATCAAAAGAGGTTCTCCTCCTATGCATTTAAGCCATGGAAGTATTTAAACATCTCAGTCATATCACCTCTATCCCGCCTTTCCTGTAAAGTATACATATTAAGATCCTTCAGTCTGTCTTCATATGCTTTATAATGAAGACCACTAACCATTTTAGTAGTCACCCTCTGTACCGACTCCAACCTGTTTATATCCTTTTAAAGGTGCGTTCTCCAGAATTGCACACAATACTCCAAATGAGGTCGCACCAAAGATCTATACAGAGGCACTAACACCTCCTGCTGGCCATTCCTCTCTCTATACAACCAAGCATCCTTATAGCTTCCGCTGTCACCTTTTCTGCCTGTTTAGCTACTTTAAGATCATCAGACACAATCACGCTTAGGTCCTATTCTTCTTTTGTGGACATAAGTACTTCACCCCCTATACTATATTGCTCCCTTAGATTGCAGCAGCCCAAGTGCATAACCTTTCATTTTTTAACATTAAATCTCACCTGCCAAATTCTAGACCATTCTTCAAGCTTAGCTAGATCCCTTCTCATGTTATCTACACCTTCCTGAGTGTCTACTCTATTGCAGATTTTGGTATCATACACAAAGAGGCAAACCTTACCCAATAGCCCTTCCACAATATCACTAACAAAGATGTTAAAAAGAACTGGACCAAGGACAGATCCCTGGGGCACACCATAACCTCCTTCTCATTTAACCTGTACCCTTTGTCGCCTCCCACTCAACCAGTTTCTGACCCAAGCAGTAACTTTAGGGTCCATCCCTAGGGTGCTCAGTTTGTTTATAAGTCGCCTGTGTGGAATGGTACCAAAGGCTTTACTAAAATCTAAATACACCACATCTAGGGCTCTCCCTCGGTCCAAATCCCTGGTCACCCAGTCAAAGAAATCAATCAGATTTGTCTGACAAGACCTGCCTCTGGTGAATCCATGCTGCCTCGGATCCAGTAATCTGTTGGACTCCAGAAACCTCACTATTTTCTCTTTCAGCAGTGCTTCCAATAACTTATTCACCACCGAGGTTAAACTAACCAGCCTGCAGTTTTCAACTACATCCTTACTTCAACTTTTTTGTAAAGGAACCACTGGCATCACTCCGACTCCAACGAGGCATTGAAAAGGTCAGTCAGTGGAGCTGCTACAACATCCCCAAGTTCCCTCTGTATTCTCAGGTGTATCTCATCTGGTCCCATATTTTTGTCTACTTTAAGTTTAGCTAATTTCTCACGAACACAGTCTTCTGAAAATTGTTCAAGATGCCCCTCGCTTCTGCTCCTGTTTGTGGGTGTTTTCTGAGGTCCTGTTCCTGGTTCTTCATCTGTGAACACAGAACAGAAATATTTGTTAAGCAATTCCGCTTTATCCTCATCAGCTTCTACATATTCCTCCCCTTCACCCTTGAGTCTGATAATACCACGTTTGCCGTTCCTCTTCTCATTAACATATCTGAAAAATGTCTTATCCCCTCATTTTATTGCACTGGTTATTTCCTCCTCTTTTTGAATCTTTGCTTTCCTGACTACTTTGCTAGCTTCTCTAAGTTTTTCCAAATATAGATGCCTGACTTCCTCTCTCTGTGATCCTTCGTATTTCATGAAAGGTGTTGGAGTGTCCTGTCCCTGTTGGCTAGGGACTCTCCTAGAACATCTCATGACTGTCCCCAAGGTTCTGGAAGCTGTTTCCAAAGAACCCAAATGCAGTGAGAGTTGACCAGGTGGGGAGAGTACTAACATCAAGCAGATGTGGTTGCAGTGACCACAGTTTTCAGTAGGTCACCAACAGTACAGGACCAGCTGCTAGCCACACTTTCTGGGACATCCAAGCACCCAGATCAATCCCAGGCAGTCTGTAATTGCTGGACAACAATGATCATTATCAGCCAGTCACATACTATCTGTGCCCAATCTGCCAGTTATCACATGCTGCATGTGCACATAACCATAATGAACACATCACATGCGAGCAAATAGTATAGGCAGTGACTGGCCTACCATCAAAATCACAGCCTGTATATCATTACAATTTAATGCTGCATAGTACCATGTGCATACATAGCCGTGACATGGTCACAGCTCTTTCAGAGTGAGAGTAGCCACACAGTATGAACAGAAGTGTGCACCTAGACCATACCCATGGCAGACCCACACTAGGATGGCTCAGCCATAGACCTGACCTCCAACACATCCACATCCTGTGCAAATTGCTTGGATTTTGGAGATACCCAGAATCCTATGCTCCTCATTATGTATCCTTTTCCCTTGGACCTGGGGATAGCTCATGCAATGCGAGGCATAGTGCAAAGTGGACCAGAGACAGGCTGAGGGTGCATGCTGGTGCTCACTGGCCTATGTCTGTTCTCATGCAAAACTTATGGTATCCCCCTACACAGCCCATGTCAGTGAGCTTGGAACCCAGTTCCAAGCCTATACATGTATGTAATGTCATGTACCTAGCCATAGATGCTCCAGTCCTGAACGGTGCAGTTCATGCACTCTCCCATGCTGCAGGTGCAGTGGCCCTCCCCCTCCCCCCCCCCCCCCCCCAGCGTGTGGAAGCATGGCAGGGTGGACATGGGGTTGAATGTTAGAACAGTTGCTGGCAACACATATGCCACCATAGTCTGCCTATTTGTACCCTAACACCATCCTTGTGACTGTCATACTCGGTGCCCATGGGGAGTCAGTGAAGCTGTCATGCAGGCCTTCTGCTGTAACATATGCTGACACTGAGTCGGCACGCATAGGTTCTGGTCATGTGAACATGGGCTTTGGCCAGCAATGCCACCTATGAAGGGCACATACTAAACATGTATTGTACTATTCCCCATGACCCTACCCCCACTCCAACATTCACCTCCAGGCACTGCCTTCCCATACGGTGGCGGGCGATGCAGGGACCAACATGACATCCTGTGCCACACTTTCAAAATGGCATGGGACAGACACAGTGGATCCCTTTACAGCAACAGGATAAAATCAAAATAAACTTAACTATCTAATTTCTCAACATACTAAAACAAAGACATGGGGAGGGGTGGCCTGCACGGAGCAGCAGGTGCACTACTCTTGTCATCTTACTGGGCAGACTAGATGGACCATACTGGTCTTTATCTGCTGTCATTTACTATGTTACTATGTAGTTTGTCAGCTGAAAGTGTGCACGCACCATTCAGAAATTTGTGTCCCACTGTCCCAATCAGGCACACAGGTGCATTTGGAATCTTATTTGGGGTAATAGGTTGGTTAGTTAGTTAGTTAATTAGTTAACACGTTTTTCTATAACCATCTTTAGGTTAAGTACTGCTGGATGCTCTTGCAAATGATCTGTAGACAGTGCAGAGGTAGTGGTCGTGTGCGCAACTGTGCCTGATACATACCTCCCTGTATGTGCATACACTGCATGGAACCAAGGGTCCCCTCATTTGCACTCTGTGAATGCAGCATGGGAACAGAACAATGTGCATTCAGGTAATTCACAGATTCCTGCCTGTGTCACCAACTGTGTGAATGGATTGGTCATTCAAAGAGGCCAGCCTTCACCCTAAGCCTGGTTCCCTATAGGCTGCAGCTGCACAAGGTGGGTGGACACTGTCACCACAGATACAGCTGTTATGGCAGTTGGCATTAATCTGGCCTCTTACCCGTGCACATTGGTGTGCCCTGAGGCCTGGAGTCTGTGTCAGAGGTGAGGGTTGCAACACATACACATGTGCCCCGCTACTCTCTCCAGCTATACCTGCTGCTGGCATGCTTGCCATCCCACTGATAGTGATAACTGCAGCACTGCACCAGACACACAGGTCTGGGACAGCATATCGGTTGCAGCAGGCTGCATCCACTACGCCCACCACCCCCACCTTCACACCCTGCTGACATGGCAGCATGATGGCAGTAGGGATGGCGCAACTCCTTTTTGGCTGCAGCAGCCTGTATGTGTGATGCCACTGTCACAGTGGAATCCTGTCGGGCATCATAGATGTCTGGCCTAGGCAGCTGCCTTGTCAGCCTAGTGGACCTGCCAGCACCATCACATCACCCATGTGGCACCATCTTTGCCACTTTGACAACATCAACATAGAGCCCTTTCTTAATAGGGCACCATGCTGTTGCTGTCAATGGTGTACTACTATCACACATTTGGGATCTCCAGTGGTTGGAGCACATTGCAAACTGAATTAGGCTCTCTCCCCTCAGAAATACTCCTTTCCGTGAGCTTTAAGCAGGCATTAGGATTCCCAGCATTGGGAGCTCTAACGCATGATTACACAGCCCTGTGATAAGGGAACACACGCTATCACCGTCCACTCTCCTCCCCATCAATGCCCACTCTCCACCTCCTTTTCCCTTAACACTGCAGTCCCCTCTTCCGATCGTTAAGCCAGTATTATTGGTGATTTCCTTAGCATTAAATGTTCACTTGCTCCCTTACCGCCCTTTAGTAAACATACCCCTAAGTGTGGGGAATACATTACTTTCTTTTCAAGCAGAGTTACTTACCTGTAACAGGTGATCTCTGGGAACAGCAGGAATAAGTCTTCACATATGGGTACGTCGGTACCGATGGAGTCTGTGCGGGAACGCTCCCCAGCGTCCAATCAGAACACTTTTGGAAGCATCCCAACACGCCTGCATGCTGCCTTCCCGCCTTTCCCAACTGTCTCTCCTCATTTAAGTTTTAAAGCTGAGACAAAGAGAGAGAGAGAGAAAGGGAAAGATAGAGATAAAAAAATGCAACTACTAGGGGAGGTAGTGGGTTGTGAAGACTTATTCCTGCTGTTCCCAGAGATCACCTGTTACAGGTAAGTAACTGTGCTATCTCCAGGAACAAGCAGGAATGAGTCTTCACATATGGGGACTCCCAAGCTGAGATGCCTGGAGGAGTCCCAGCATGTTGCGAATTTGAGAGCCATGTTATTTTACCAAAACCCCAGGCATCCTAGGGATGGAGGGTAGGAGTTGAACTAAAAAGATGTGCTGTGGAACAGCAGGACCAAACAGGATACCTAGATAGGAGTCTCTGTGCAGGTGATACTTAGTGGTAATATTGGGAGCAATAAACCAACCTGGACCTGGTGATATTGTAAAGGGGTATAGGGAGGTTCATGTGGATTTGTGGATATGAACCAACAGAATATCCCCAGGGAGTACCTCAATGCAAGGAGAGGTAGATAACTGTACAAAAAAACAGGTTGAGGTTAGGACCCTTAGGGTGAGAAGAAACAAACCCAGTAGAACTGGGGTAGTTCAATGAGGTAGGACTTTGCGGAAAACGCGAAAGTCCCTATTAGATAAAAACTGAAGCTCTTTTGACTTTAAAGGGACAAAGTTCTTATAGGAGAAGGGAGCTTTAAAGATCCCTATATCCGATAACAAAGAGGAGTGATGAGGCAGTGTAGCCTCTCATCTTCTGAAGAGTCAGAAAGTCCCTCCTAATTGGAAAGGAAGTATATGGAGGGCTTCAGGTGTACCTAAACTGAAAGGCATGGTACAAAAAACTCCTCAACTACTAAAGGAAGTGGTTGATTATGGAGAACCCTAAGTATGCTGGGACAGCATGGAAAGGGATAGAGAGTATCTGTCGAGTCCGTAGGAGAATATATATATATGTATAAGTATATATATATCTAGGCAGACAGATGGAAATAGTATATAGAGATATATCTAACCACTATCATATATTGCGAAGCATATATATATATAGAGATAGGGAAATAGAGATACGTCACTCATATATGTATATAAAAAATATATATAGATATATATGGGCATAGACATGCAGATGTCCATATACATGCAAATATATATATATACATACATATATACACATATACATACATATATATATATATATATATATATATATATATATATATAAATACATACACACACATGTCCGCACATAGGGTATGTGGAGAGAGAAAGATTTATCTAACCACAAGAAGGGAGGTACCTGCTTGGGAAGATAGTTAGAGAATCTGTACTGCCTGGGTATGGATAGGAAGCCCAGGGAGTTCTCTCACTAGCAAGAGAAGTCTAAAGTCCTCTAAGAACTCTAGTTCAGGGACAACCAGGAATGGAGACCTACCTGGAAAATGCAGAGGATGTTGTAAATCTGCAGATAGTAAGCCTGAAGCCTTCCATAACTCCAGCAGGTAGCTGGAGAAAAGATGCAATAAAAATACCATATGTACCCTTGATGAGGGTAAAAAGGGGTATGGTGCATTCTTGTGCTCAACATGGATTACGCCATGAAGAGTTGAGGATGGAAGGAAAAGACAAGACAAGGATTGTCTAAACTGATAGAAAAACCCATCCCTGGTGAAGAGGTCCCCTGGAGATGTGAAGCAACCTAGGGAATTGGATAATTCTCTAGGTATTCTCTTAATTAAAGGCTTGTGTTTATTTAAGAAGCCTTTAATGGAAAAATGGTAAGGGCAGGGAGAACCCAGCAGGCATGACTAGGTAAAGCCCTTCCTAACTATCTGACATCATGTGCTCTCTAACAAGGCCCCATAGTGTAGAGCTGCTCCGAAGAGATGCAGAGAGCATGTTGCAGGTTAATTAGAAGAAAAGCTGGTGTTTAAGAGCCAGTAGGTATCATGAACCATTCCACCAAGCCCAAGGTTTGGGGAAGGCTAAGGATAGAAGATAAGGTAATGTGTCTGCAACAATAGCCAGAAAATGTTTTAAAACCTTCTGGGACCTAGAGGTAAGGCCAGAACCATTGAAATTGGAGACAAGCCCTGGTGGCTTGGTCAGCAAGTCAGTGGTCTAGCCAGTAAGAACCCTTGCAGTTCTAACTATTGATAGGGCAGCAGTAAAAATCTTATGTCCCAAGATTGGGAAAGAAATACAGACATAAGTAGGAGTGGTAAGACTCCACTATTGTCTGAGAGCTGCCAGAAAAATTAAGAATGCATGGGGGAGACAACTCTGAAAGAAAACCTAGGGCTTAAGGAGAAGCCCTCAGTCAAGTGGTATCACTCTTACAGACGAAATGTCTTAGTAAGAGTGGCAGAGTTGAAAAGAAGACTTACGGTGGAGTAAATCTTTGAAGTAATATGAGATATGTGGATACAGGAGAAAAAGTCAAAGGTAAAGGCAACCTTATTGACAGTTGTTACTTCTCTGAGTAGTCCAGAGGATGAGGAGTAACTGTATAACCTGTAGAGCATAATCAACTTAAGAAGCTCATGGAGCTGATAGTTAGGATGTCCCCCTAAGAGGGACATATGTAAAGTTAGGATGGAATTGATGTAGATGCTTATAGTGGTAGGAAGCAAACTACAGGATCCAAACCTCAAACAGGAAAAAGGATTCAGGGAAGAGTCTATTAGCAACCCTGTGGCTGCTGGGTTTGCTGAACCCGTTGAGGTTGTGATTTCCTGAGCCTGGTTGATTGTTTCCCTTGCCTGGGAGGATCTGCATGATGGGTAGAAGATGGATAAAACCTTCTCCCATTAAGGGAACAAAGCTTATTAGCAGACTTTCTACAAACTGGGATAGAGGAAGGCATAGACAAGCCTCTGAAAGCAATAGTGTCAGTGGTTAACTGAGCAGCCTGGAGTAAAGTCTCTTTATTAAAGAGATTCTCTCCTGTGCAAGGAGCATTTCCCAGTTTATTTTGTACAGATTTGTCCAAGTCTGAAGCTTGGAGCCAGGCTCTACGTCGTGCTCCTATGGCTATAGCAGAAGTTCTGCTAACAGACTCGAAAGAGTCTAGGGAAGCACAAGTAAGGAACTTAGAAATATTTTGAGCATGATTGACTAACATGGAAAAATCTGCTCTTTTAGGCTCTTGGAGAAAAGGGGTCAAAAGCAATAAATCTTTTGTGACCTCCTCCAGAGATAATCCCATATAGAAAATATATGAAAGGATTCTTGCTGAAAGCATAGATGCCTGGAAAGTTTGACGTCCAAAGGCATCTAGTGTCTTAGCCTCATGACCAGGCGGATAAGAAGAGTGCTTCTTAGTACTCCTAACACGTCTCATTGCTGATTCTACAACAAGAGAACGATGAGGGAGCTGAGGCTTTTGAAAACCTGGAGAAGGGGGCACCCTCTATAGGAGATCAGTTGCCCTAGAAGGTGGGGATACCATTAGAGGAGTTTCCCACATTCTAAATAAAAGATCCTGCAAGGTTTGATGCAAAGGAAACATAATGACTTCCTGTGGATTACAGGGGATCTGTGTAGGTTGTGGATCCCCTGGTGCAGGGTCTTGACCAGGTATGGAAATGGCCACAGACTTGGCCATATCAAGCAGGAAAGCTTGAAAAGAAATCTCCCCAGAGGGGAGTTCTCGAGGAAGAGGAGGAAAAACTAGATCTGTTGAAGAACTAGTTCTAGCATCCACCGGTTTATTCAGATTCTGTAGAATAGAAGATCTGGAGGGGTGGAGCATCGGATTATCTTTGAAAGATGGTTGTCGGTACCGCTGAAAAGCGGTACTGCAACTGGTCGGTAGCAAATCATCCATGCTAGGGATTGATTCCAAACTCGGTATGGAGGGAAGCGAGCCAGCTGAAAGGAGCATGGGAGGTACCGACACCGATGTTGATGTTGATACCGGTACCGGGATCGGTACCGTCGGTGACACCGATATATGAAGATCAGTCTGTAATGGCACTATCGGTACCGTGGAAACCGAATGTGGCAGACGTTGATCGTCGGTGGAATGTCTACGGTACCGTCTGCAGTCGGTACCGAGACGGGTCGGTACCCAATCATCCAGACTAGAGATCGATTCTAGACTCGGCATCAAAAGAAGCGAGTCTATCGATGCATACCTGGAGGGTACCGACGTGGATACCAGCATCGGTACCGGGACCGATGTGGGAAGACCGGTCGGTAGCGGCTCTAATGACACCGAGGATACTGAGAGCGCTCGACTGCGATCATCGATGTGGAATGTTTCATCCAACACCATTGCCGATGCCAGGGTACCGGCACCGCTCAAAGCGGATACCACCACCGGGCATGGCTCAGGCATGTTCACCGAGGTGAAAATCCCGGGAACAGTCTGAAACCCTGTTAGTGCTTTGGAGGTAGAAGCCTCCCGCCAGGGTTTTAAAGCCAAAATGTCCTCGGGGGCAAGCCCAAAGGCATCTCTATGAAGTACATGAGATCTACCACCCAAGGACTGGCTAGTCTGTACAGACCTTTGTTTGGTTACCTGATCCTGCGAAAAAGAAGATGTAGCTGGTACCCTCAGGTCTGAGGGGAACGGCGTATTGAGTTGAGCTCGATGCTGAAAACTTCTTGTAGAAATAAAAGTGCAGGAGGGACACTCCAGCGGATGGTGTTCAGGTCCCAAACATTGAAGGCACCAATTATGGGTGTCTAAAACTAATTTGTAAGTGCCACAATTAATACACATTCTAGTGGCTAGCATTTCCCTGAGGGAAAGTGAAGAGGCCTAGCAGGCCGAAACCTGTCAGGCACTAACAGGAACAAAAGTTCCCACACGGGGAAAAATTTGCAGAAAAAAAGAAAAAGAAACACCGGCGGTACCGGTGCGTCGAGGGAAGGTAGACGCGACCACAAGAAAAAACAAAAATAAAGGAAGAATTTTCTGCGGTGACAGGAGGACATCCTGCCGGCTCCGCGGAAAAACGAAAACTGAGGACAGACAGTTGGGAAAGGCGGGAAGGCAGCACGCAGGTGTGTTGGGATGCTTCCAATAGCGTTCTGATTGGATGCTGGGGAGCGTTCCCGAGCAGACTCCGTCAGTACCGACGTACCCATATGTGAAGACTCATTCCTGCTTGTTCCTGGAGATAACAAGAAATTTTGTTAAATGAGATTGTAAAATGACATGTTGTTCTTAATGCTAACTAATGGAAGTAGAGGGCTTTGTCCCTATTTACTGCCTTCCTCTTGTGATATTAGCAATATTTCTGTTACATTGGCTAGAACCATTACAAACAATAGCTCTGCCATTTGCCTCCCACTGCTTCATCTGGTCTGGCAGGCACTTATAGTAATTTAATTATGATTAGCACAAGCGCTGGCCAGCTAGTTTGGTCCAGTCATCTTACATGTAAAGTGAGTGAAACATGCAAATTATAAAAACACGAAGTGTACCTTTTTTTCTGAATAGGCAATATACAAACTAAAGAATCAAAAAGTCTAAATTGTACTAGTTATGAAAATAACTTGCGTTTTTTGGAGTATTGATAGGACATATTGTTTTGTCCACAGTGCTCAAGGATATCTTCAGTATGTGGATGGCAAGAAATTGCACTACAATGTATATCTTCAAATCAGTGCCGACTTCTCTTGGTAGTGTGACCTGAAATAGATTGCCAGGCCTTTCTTCTGAGATAATGGAGGGTTAAGTGACTTGCCCAAGGTCACAAGGAGTATCAGTGAGCATCAAACTCTGGTCTTTTGGTTACTAAGCCAGTGCTCTACTCCTCCACTCAAGCAATATGAGGGTGTAGATAAGGATGATTTGCACTCTGTTAAGTTGTCTAATCACCCAGAGAATGAAAGTGCCATCATCATAGAGAGTAGTTACTCACCTATAACAGGTGTTCTCCAGGAACAGCAGGAATCAGTCCTCACATATGGGTGACGTCGGCGCCGACGGAGCCCCCATGCAGAGCATTTCCCCAGCTTTCAAGGAAAGCCTAAGGGAATGCAGCGCTCATGCGCGGTCCCCTTCCCACCCAAGGGTGCCATCTTGCTCAGTCTGATGACATAGCTAAAAGACAACAAAAAACAAAATGAAGTATATGACTGCAACTCCAGGGGAGGAGGGAGGGTCGTGAGGACTGATTCCTGCTGCTCCTGGAGAACACCTGTTACAGATGAGTAACTACTCTTTCTCCAGGACCAAGCAGGAAGTCAGTCCTCACATATGGGACTCCCCAGCTCTAGGCTACCGGGAACCCAAAGCTGAAAAAATGGCTCCCTCTGAAGAGCCTCAGCATCCGTGATAAGAATATCCTCTGAGAACGCCCCCGTACGGTAGTCCAACACAAGGGCCGGAGGGTAGGAGTTGCCTAAACCTCAAAGAGATTACGGAGTACTGCCTGTCTGAAAGCACTGTCCCTTCGGGACTCTCTCTCGAGGCAGTAGTGGGCTGCAAAAGTCTGGCTTGAAGACCAAGTAGTGGTCCGGCAGATGTCTGCCAACGGAACACAGCGGAGATGAGTTACTGACGCGGCTTTCGCCCTGACACAGTGGGCTGTGACTCGACCCTGCAAGGGGAGGTCGGCTGCCTTATACACCCAGGCGATACAATCTGCTACCCAAGTGGACAATGTACGCTTGGAGACAGGTAACCTCAGCTTATTAGGGTCAAAGGAGATGAAGAGCTAAGTGGCCCTTCGATGCCCCTGCGTATGTTCTATGTAAATGGACAACGCCCTCTTACAGTCCAGGGTATGCAAGACTGTTTCAGCCCGGCTGGTATACGGCCTGGGAAAGAAGGTCGGAAGAACCACCTCCTGGTTGAGGTGGAAAGCGGAGACCACGTTTGGAAGGAACTTCGGATGGGTTCATAGGACCACCCTGTTCCTATAAAACCGTGTGTACGGTCTTTCAGAAACCAGAGCTTGTAGTTCACTCACACGTCTGGCCGAGGTAAGAGCTACCAGGAAGAGTGCCTTCCAAGAAAGGAAGCATAAATGGCAAGTAGCCAAAGGCTCAAATGGTGGGCGAGTAAGTTGCTGAAGACCACGTTCAAATGCCACTCAGTGGCCGGTGGACGAACCGGAGGCTTGAGCAGAAGCAGACCTCTGAGGAAGCGGGACACCAAGGGGTGAACCGACAGAGACTGTCCCTCCACCGGTGGGTGGTGTGCTGATAGAGCACTGAGGTGGACCCGAACAGAGTTGGACTTAAGGCCTAGGTCTGACAGGTAAAGTAGATACTGCAGTACTACTGGCACAAGGCAAGAGAAAGGATCTTCATTGCGCTGAGCACACCATATTGTGAACCTACGCCACTTGAGGGCATAGGACTTTCTGGTGGACTGCCTCCTAGAAGCCAAGACCACCTCCTCAACTTACTTAGATAGAAATAAGGGAGCCAGCACTATCCTTTCAGCAGCCAGGCCATCAGATTGAGGGATCTGAGATTGCGGTGCAGAAGGGAACCCTGATCCTGAGACAGATCGGGTTGCAACCCCAGAGGGAATAGAGTTTCCACCGCCATCTGCAGCAGAAGTGGAAACCACGGTTGCCTCGGCCATCTGGGGGCCACCACAATCACCGAGGCCTTGTCCCGGAGAATCTTGAGCAGAGTTCGGGCCACCAGGGGCGTGGGAGGAAACACATACAGGAGGCCCGTAGACCAAGAGATCAGAAAAGCATCTGCTGCCATTCTCAGGGGATGCGGCTGTCTGGAGCAAAACCTGGGCAGCTGACAGTTCAATGGACTTGCAAAGAGATGGATGGATGGAAGTCCCCATCGTAGAAAGATCTGCTGGACCACCAGTGGATTCAACTGCCATTCGTGAGGCTGGAGAATCCTGCTTAGTTTGTCTGCCAAGAAGTTCTCCTGACCAGGTAGATAAACTGCTTTGAGAAACATGCCTTGTTTGACTGCAAAGGAGCAAAGGGCCTGCGCCTCCTGACATAGGAGTCTGCACCCTGTGCCTCCTTGCTTGTTCAAATAGAACATTGCTACCTGATTGTCTGTCTGAACTAAGACAGACTGGTGAGAGAGGGCATGAGAAAAAGTCTGTAGAGCCAAGCGGATTGCTCGCAGCTCCAAAAGATAGATCTGCTGTGTGGCCTCCTGAGGAGACCAGAGGCCTTGAGTGCACGTGCCCTGGCAATGTGCACCCCAGCCCTTTAAGGAAGCATCGGTCATCAGCACCCTTGTGTGTGCTGAGGCCTGAAAAGGTACCCCCCTGAGAAGGTTTGGGAGATGTAGCCACCACTGCAAGGAGTCCAAAAGTGGTTTGGACACCTTTATTCTGTCTCGGAGGTCACCTGCGGCCTGCGCCCACTGAGCTCTGAGGCACCACTGAGCAGCCCTCATGTGCAGACGGGCATTTGGAGTCACATGTACCGTGGATGCCATATGGCCCAGGAGCCGCAGGAAGTACCTGGCGGAGACCTAAGAATTGCTTTGGAATTGGTTGGCCAAGTCCATCAGTCTGTGGGCCCTGTCTTTGGGCAAGTAAGCTCTTGCCTGCAGGGTGTCTAATCTTGCCCCTATAAACTCTAGTTTCTGAGAGGGGAGCAAAGTGGACTTTGCGTAGTTTATGACAAAGGCCAGATGCTGAAGAAGAGAGACAGTGCGAAGAGTGGCTTGTCTGGCCTCCTGGAGTGACTGGCCCCTGATGAGCCAGTCGTCCAGGTATGGGAAGACAAAAATTCCCTGATTCCTGATATAGGCCGACACCACCGCTAGGCATTTGGTGAAGACCTTGGGGGCAGAGGTTAGGCCAAAGGGAAGTACTCTGTACTGGAAATGGTTTCCTCCCACCACAAATCTGAGATATTGTCTGTGGTCTGGATGGATGAGGATGTGAGTATAAGCATCCTTTAGGTCTAAGGAGCATAGCCAATCTCCCTGCTGGAGGTAGGGCAGCAGTATCCCAAGAGTAAGCATCTTGAACTTTTCCCTCTTCAGAAACTTGTTTAAGTTTCGCAAGTCTAGGATAGGCCTGAGGCCTCCTGTCCTTTTTGGTACCAGGAAGTACCTGGAGTAGAAGCCTTGCCCTTTCAGGTGGTGAGGCACCGGTTCCACCACCTGTTCCTTTAGAAGACTTGCCAACTCCTGAAGGAGGAGGTTTCTATGCAGAGGGAATCTTGGAGGCTCCCCTGGAAAGTAGGAGGGGGCTAGCTGGTGGAAGTGGAGCATGTAGCCCTTCTGGACTATGCTCAGTATCCAGGTATCCCCTGTGATGGCTGGCCACCTGTAGGCGTACAGGGTCAGCCGACCTCCTGTGCTGAGTGGAGCCAGCTGTGCAGAAGAGGCTATGCTGTGGGAGTCAAAACCCCGCTCCCTGCTGTGCAGGAGCCGGAACTGGTGGCTTGGGGGTCTTCTGCCTACGGGGCACATGCCCCTGCCCCTTGACCTGCTGGCCCTGTTGGGGAGCTGGAGAGGCCTGATACTCAGGGTAGGTTTTGTAGGCAGCACCCTTCCTCGGGAAAAAGGGCTTCTTTCCCAAGCCCTTCTTTTTCTGAGAAGGGGCAGAAGTCTTCCTGGACAGCCTTGTCCTGGTGAGAGTCTCAGTCTCGATTTCCGCAGCCTTTTCAGTCATGGGCTTACCGAAAAGGTTTTCACCTCGGCAAGGGACATCGACCAACTTGTCCTGCACCCATGACTCCAGGTCTGATAACTGCAGCCAGGCCTGACGGCGTGCACTGATGCCAGCCGCGGCTATCAGGGCCGAAGCCTCGAAGCCATCATAGGCTGCTCGAGAGATAAACTTTGAGCACTCTCGAATCCCTGTTGACAAAGCCTTGAACCTCTGCAAAGGTTCCTCGGAGAGGCCAGCTGAGAACCCGGCAATCTTCTTTGCCAGGTCTCGCAGGTACATGCCCATGTACAGCTGGTAGGTCTGGACACAGCAAGATAGCATAGAGCCCTGGAAGCACTTTCTACCTAGGGCATCCAGGTTACGGGCCTCCCGGCCGGGGGGCACCGAGGAGTACATCTTCTGACTCTTCAGACGGTGCATGGCCGATTCCACAACCATGGAGTTGTGCGGTAGCTGCGCCTTTTGGAACCCAGGGCTCTTACATACTCGATAAATGGAATCGACCCGTTTGCTAAGAACCAGCATCGAGGCCGGTGCCTCCCACATGCGGAAGAGCAGCCATTCCAGCATCGGAGGAACCGGTACAGTAAAGGCTTCCTTTGGAGGAAATTCATACTGGAGGGCATCGAGCTCCTCAGCTTGAGGCTCCTCCTCAGCGTCCGCAGGGAAGGCCAAGGCTTTGGCCATGTCCCTCACGAAGTCTGAGAACTGGGTATCCTCCGGGGGGGGGGACCGCCTCCGAGGCTCGGACTCTGGTGTGTCCGAAGGGATGCACCAGGTCCAGAAGGTGTCTGGGGACTCCTTGTTCTCCATCTCCCAAGCTGACTCCTCCGAGGAGGAATCGGGCGACTCCGGCTGTGTGGGCCTCGGTCCCACCCGCCCCAACGCCGAGGGTATCGGCGTCGACGAACTCAGCCCCGCACGGGAGGTCAAGGGAGACCTTGACCGAGGATCGACTCGAGACTTCATTGACTCGAGGATCGGCTCGGTCTCCGGGGTCGACTTAGAGGTCCTGGTGGTCGGGGCAGATGCACCGGTCAGACCGGCGATCAGCACCCGCTGCTGTTCCATGAAGGCAGCCAAGCTGCTCTCCAAGGCCGTCAACCTGATTCCAAGCTCAGGAGATTCAATAGCCCCCGACTTGGGCCTTGACGGCGTCGGGCCCAACGTCAGCTCCCCTGGAGGAGAATCCACGAGGACAACTGCACTTACGTGACTCGGGGACTCCGGCTCCACACGAGGTAACTTGGATGGCCTCTCCAACTCTGAGAGCCCAGGGCGGCGGTCAGGGCTACGCGACCTAGCCCTCGAGGGACCAGGAGCCTCTTCTTCCTTATGTGCTCCCGGGTGGGAGACTCCCTCTCAGAGGAACCCCGACAGCGCTCGGAGTCAGACTCCCGAGATGTCGAGGCCTCTGACGAAGTCCGGGTCCGGCCGGATGCGGAGTCAGAGAAAATTCGCTCACGTTGATGCTGACGGCTCCGAAGCACCTTCGACGACATCTTGCCGCATGGGCCACAGGCCAGCAGGTCATGGTTGGGCCCGAGACAACGGAGGCAGTAGTCACGTGTGTCGGTGAGAAACAAAAGTTTCTTGCACCGATCACACTTTTTGAACCCGCTGGCAGCCATTAGGGGAAAAAGGGCCCCTGCAAGGTCAAAAGACTGAGCTGACAGTGAAAACACATAAAGAGCGCGAAGGCTCGTCACGAAGGACAAAAAAATGAAAATCAAAACTCCGGACTCGATATCGGTGTACGGAGCCCAGGCGGGAAGGGGAACCGGCGTCGAACCGGATAAGACACAGCAAAAATCACAGAAAAAAATCAACTTTTCACAGGTGACACAAACTCACGTCTGTTGGGTTCTGCGGAAAAAGAAAGACTGAGCAAGATGGCACCCTTGGGTGGGAAGGGAACAGCGCATGAACGCTGCATTCCCAAAGGCTTTCCTTGAAAGCTGGGGAAATGCTCCGCACAGGGGCTCTGTCGGTGCCGACGTCATCCATATGTGAGGACTGACTTCCTGCTTGGTCCTGGAGAATTCTCTTCCTACACTATTTTAGTTATTTTAGGAAACTGGGTCTTGTAATTCATTTCAACAGGATATTAAAATGTACTACATATTTTAGATCTATGCAGTTCTGTCTACTGTTTATGTCAAGGAGTCTGAAGTATGTGTCATGTACTATCCACTTGTCTGGGCTAAATTTAGCCTGCTGTTTCATAAGAATAGAAACACTTTCCTGCTTAAAACCTATCACAATCTATTTAAAGCTATAACTACTTCATGGAAATGTGCCAGTTCTAATAAAAAGTAGTTAGACTGCTGAAAGGTGGCAAAGGGAGTGTAAGAAATTTTTTTTTTTGGAAGGGGGGGGAGGAGTGAAGAGGGTTATTATTTTTATGCAATTTAACATAGAGATTATCCCAGAAACAAATGAGAATAAGAGACATGTTTACTAAAGTGCAAGATAATAGCTGCAAAAGCTCTGTGGTAGCTACAAAAGGCCTGCAGTATCTACAGGGGGCATTTCTAACTTTCGCCCCTGCAGACACTATGGAGGTTTTGCTCTTACAGTGGAGATCTGCGATCCTGCTATTTACAGGTAGCACAGGAAGTTCCATGGTGTCTGCCAATGCAGGGATCACAGAATCTGTGATAAGTGCAAGGGGAAGACAGGTAGAAATCAGGTGGACAGTGTTCTGACTGGCTCGGTCCTCTCGATTGCTACTGTTTTCCCCCCAGGCACCAATCAAGTCCCCCCTCCCCCCCCAACCTGTCAGCAATGTCAGAGCCATAGATGTGTAGATCCATGGCACTGAAAATATAAATAGTATGGTTTCCTCCCTTCAGCACTGATTATCCCTGGACAACTTCCGATCCCCATCAGGAACTGTCTGGGGGGATCAGTACACCCTCAAAAAAGTACAATATCCCAGATAGTCAATCGGTCCCCCTAACCTCCCTCCCTCCCTCCCTCCCAATCCAGTTGTTCTAAGGAGGGGGGCCAGGCCCCCACATCTCCCAGATCCCCCCTTCCATTATCTTTAAATCCCTGATAGTCTATTAGCTGCCGGGAGAAGGAACAGTCCTCCCTTCTCCTACCCCCATCTTCACTGTTCTTCAAAATGACAGCGATCACATGGTGCTGCTCCCTAGTGTCCTGATGCTAGGGGGCAGCACAAGATCAGTGCCATTTTTGTTAGTTCCAACAAGGAGGGTAGGAACAGGAAACACACTCAGAAGGTGAGGTTTCCAGTACTTGTAGCCATTATTGTTCATGTCTGTTAGCTTTCCATGTATCTGTAGCTGTCCTAGTATGGAACTCTATCTGTGTATCTCATGTGAATTCTCGATATATTTATCCTGTGCATATATGCAGTTCCTCATTAAACTGTTTTCCTTCTGAACCTTATTAAGTGAACTGCTGTAAAAAACAACAAAATCTCAACATCTTCAAACAACTATAGAACTTGCTCTTAGCAAAAGTCCATGTCGAAGCTGATTATTTGCATATAAGAGAGGGGGATAATTTTAAAAACGGGCACCTATGTTAAGTGAGCAGGAAGGTGCCCATTTTGGTGCTATTTTATAAAAATACAAAAGTGTCTATGTGACTTTGTAAGAAACTAGCACAAATCTAGCGGCAATAATGCCTACATTCAAGGTACAGACATTACGCCGGCTCAAGAACAGCTGTAAATGTCAGCAGATACTTTATGAATGCAGGCATATTTTATAAAATACACATCTAATTCATAACTCTATCCATGTTCTTACCAAATTCCACCCCTGAGCACTATTGTACAAGAATGTGCCAGCTTGAACTGTGCACACTTTCGGACATGAGCTAATTTATGAGCTCATGTATGTGCATAAAATGTTGTTTTAAATGCAAAAATAGTTTATAGAATTACCCTCTAAATGCTAATCAAAACCTGGATTCTTAAACTAGCCTTTCATAGCTGCATCCTATGCTGATTGTAGATGAGAGGTTTAGGCCCTTTATTGGGGTGACAATGTGTCTTTTCTGTTGATTTTTGTTAGAGCAGGTCTGCGGTTAGTATTGTTAATTGCAGGGTCTTATTAGACACATTTTTTGTTGTCGCATTTGCCTGTCCGTATGCTTCTGTTTGTGCATGTGCAATAGTTAGCAAATAAACAGATGACTATGCCATTCCCCTATGCCACAGGAGGATGAAGAACCAGTGGTCCTGCCTGCATGAAGAGCAAGGATGTGGACAGAAATTGTTGGCGGGACTCCTTGAGACCCACCAGCTTAAAGAGCAGCTCTGCAGTCTGGCTGCCTGAGAGCCACATTTCCCCTTCCTTTACCTTCCCTGTCTTCCTCTTCTCAATGTGTGTAGCATATCTCCTGCGCGACCCCACTCTGTGAGGTCCAGCATGAGTGCGCTAATGGGATAAAGAGAAAACGTGCCATTGTGTTATGCTGCAAGTGTGCACTTTCTTTATTATTCCTTGATGATGTCTTATTTATTGGAATTCTAGATAACTTGATGATATTTTAAATTCTAATAATTTTGTATCTAAGGCCAGAATGGTACATGAAAGTTTGCAAACATATGTTTATGTTTATTTCTTTGCTTGATAAACCACCCTTCAAAACACCAGGGCGGTGTACAATATACAAAATTAATCAGAGTGTGGCTAACATCAAAGAAAAGAAAGGAACTACAATGTTAGACAGGAAAGAGACACAGAGACAAGGAACATGAATAAAGAGAGAGGTGTACCTAAGAGAAAGAAATCTTCAGGGGGAGGAAGGTGGGGGGGGGAGGTCAAAGGCGGAGCAGAAGAGATAGGTTTTCAGGCGTGCTTTGAATTTGGGGAAAACTGTTTGAAGTCGGAGGGTGGTGGGAAGGTAGTTCCATAAGAAAAGGCACAAAAAGAAAAATGCAGTGTTGGGTGGACTGTAAGTGAGCATGTAAGGGGGAAGGAAGATGCAAGCGGTTTATCCTTATGGGTTTCAACTAGCCTATTAAAATAGAGCGTGTTGGTCAGTATGGCAAAGAAGACTTCAATCTGTCTTCTCAAACACAAAAAATAAAATAAAATTAAATTAAATTAATGACTATATGATTTCTTTGGTGCTTGTGCATTGCCAAGAACACATATGAAGCCCATGGAAACGTTCATAGCTCCATGCCACGTACAAAGTTTGTCACTAAGGTGCATCTGTTGGCGTTCTGGATTATGTCAAGTCATCCATCCAGCTGAAGTGCATAGTATGATACATTATTCCACTATATAGGAAATAATAGCATACACTCATATGTGTATGTGTTGATCCACCTTCTTTGTTATTGCTTGGCACAGGGCATTTCTTACTGAATGAGAATATAACTTTGCCTAGGTTTGATAAAAGATTGCAAGATAATGTTCATTAAATTGTGTGCATCTCATAAACAGTAACATTAGCATGACCTCTTCCATGACCTGTAGACTGATCAAAAAAAACTCTTCCTAGTGTATTCAGATATCTTTGTTTATTAACCAGAGAAGAGGATTTATTATTCCCTTAGTTGGTTTATTTTCTTTCCAGATTCTATGTTGATAATGTGTCTGCTATGTAATAAAATCACTACTTATCTTTTTATAAGGAAGATTGTCTAAGTAGTAATGGTTTTCCAATATACATAAATTCTTATATTCCATCATTAGAGGGTGGTCCTTTTTTATACTTGACTAACATTTAAAATGTGTTTTTTGTGGATGGCTGCCCAAAACTGAATCCCATATTTCAAATGTTATTTAATAGAACAGAATCCCTAGAAAACGTGTTAAATAAATAAATAAATGACACTTTGAAAAATCACAAATACTATTTATTCAAATAAAATGTAAACCAGTCATTAATTTTCACTACAAATAGTAGAATAATAGTAATTAATTTTGCTGGAACTCTGTATATACTGTATATATTTATATTTAGAAAGCTCATATATCTCAAATATAATGCATATTATTTGTTAGAAGTTCTGCCTGTGCAAAGCAGGAAGATGAGCAAATTACAATGCAAAAGGCTGTTAAGTAAAGGCTGTTAATGTAGCTGGGTTTAAAAAAGGTTTGGACAAGTTCCTGGAGGAAAGGTCCATAAACCATTATTAAGAGGGGACCCAGGATATCAATGCTTGAACCAATACAAGCATTGTGGAACCTGTGTCCCTTGGGGAAACTGCTAGGTACATATGACCTAGATTGGCCACTGTTGGAAACAGAATACTGGGCTTGATGGACCTTGGTCTGACCCAGTATGGCATATCTTATGTTCTTATGTTCAAAAGGTAACGATGATGAAATGCTGTAATGTTCCTATCAGTTCTCCCCCGATACCCTTCCTAAAGGAAAGCCAGATGTTCTACAGTATAACTATCATGTGGGGAATAAATAGTTTGCTGAATGCTACTATATCTACTAAATAAGTAAGGAAAGCATGCAGAGTATGTCTTAAGGAATTCTTTCCAACCTGTGTGTGTTTGTATGTATGTTGGTTCTCTGTATCTCTGACCTGGAAGAGAGTGGGGAGGGGTTGTTTGAATGAAGTAGTTTCCATTCCCTTGGTTTAGAAAGAATAATAAAATGAAACCAAGGGGTATGATTACTAAAGAGCATTAAGGTTACAGGCATAAATGGCAGTGATAAGGGGTGTTACATGCATAAAGGGCGCTGGGTGGGTAGGAGGCGTTCTGACATTAAGGACACAATAGGCCATATCACTGCTTGACCTAATACAAGCATTGTGGAACCTGTGTCTTTTGGGGAAACTGCTAGGTACTTATAACCTAGATTGGCCACTGTTGGAAACAGGATACTGGGCTTGATGGACCTTGATCTGACCCAGTATGGCATATCTTATGTTCTTAATGGGCATTAACAGGACATCGGGCATTAAGGTGGCAAGTGTTCACCTTAACACCCAAAAATGGCTATCATGTTATTGCTCAATAAGGGAGCCCCAGAAAAAGCCAATGTAAGGGTATTGAATGGAAGGACAGGTCGGAGCTGAAGGGCCTGACAGATCCATGGGCATCCGACATGCCAGCCAGTAAGTGTGACAAGCATGTGGAAGGCAGCTGTGCCTATGCACTGGGTGTTCCCATGTAAAACACTGTAATGTCAATATATGGCATCAGATGGGGAAGACATGTCCCCCAGCAGATTCAGAAGTGGCACAATGTGTACAGTGAAAGGAACACGGAGCAGGAGTGGTGACGTGAAGATCTGGCACAGGACAGGCATAAGTGAAGCAGCCAAATGCGGAAAAGAGTACCTGTGTAGGCCATGGTGTAGCAGCTTGCATGAGAAGACATGACTGTACAGAGTCACCAGAGACTGATGGATGGGCTGCAGGAAGGATGGTGGCAGAAGAGAGTGTGGCATGGGCTGGCAGCACCAATATACCAGAGCTGCCATTCCCAACGCATTTGTACTGTGTGGGAAAAACATGTGTCAGTGCCACATGTAAAGCCTGATACAAGACATATGGGTCTCACACTTGTCCCAGCCATTCAATCACCATACAAAAATCCAGACAAAGGTACATACAAATGGACAGGAGTCACTCAAACTGGGCAAAAGGGGCACATACGGACATGATTTGATACTTGCAGGTGGCTATCCAAGGGGTAGGATGTGTCTGTATGAAATGCAAAGATTTGATGGGTCAAAAGCTATACAATCACAGTCTTGATGTCATACTTGACTCATGTTGCACAAGTAGGTTACAGCTGTTAGTATACTGCTGCATCAGTGCAGTCACATCAGGTTACGTTCTACCAAAAACGTGGCAATATCTGATGAAAAACAGGGAATGTAAGAATCTACAGTGAGCTGAGACAGTGAAGGGTTATGTGACCTGCCCAAGGTCACAAGGAGGTGTGGGCAATCCATGAAGGTTGTGGCATACATTAAAAGCCACAATAAAATATTCCACATTGTCTCAAAAGGAGTGCTAATGGCCTCAAATGCTGGGTCCCAAGCCAGTGCCATGACCATTATGCCACACCTCCAAACAGTTGCCAGACATCTACAGGGAGAACATGTCTGACCCCCTGCAATGGGCTGCAGCAGAGCCAATAAAGCCATGTTCACAGAAGGGCATGATGTTGAATTGTCTGCTGAGCCAAATTGTTGCCAGAACACATAACAAACTTTAAGGATGTGTGTCTGCCAGTCACAGCAGAGCCCGGACTGTTATAGGCATGAAAATGAACTAAGTAGCACACAGTCACAAAAGGAACAAGTGGAAATCAAAACCCTATCCCCTGCTTCTAGAGACATTGCACCAACCAGTAGGCTACACTTCCTCACCTCTCTGCATAGCAATGGCTGGATTCAAAACGACTTCAGGTAATCGCCTAAAATGTCTGCTGTGTATGCCTGGATAGGTTAGCCCCTCCAGTACCCTGATACATTGCACATGTAGAACATCAGTCTGCAGATGATCACCAAATTGAGAATGCATTGATCACCTCAGCTCAGTAAGATACATTGAGAGTGTGTGATGCAAGCACAGAACAGCTACAAACTGTGCTACTGAGCAGTTTCAGTCCTCACCCTGAGGGTGAGTATGGGTGCCCAGCACCTGGTCTCCAGAGCTTGCACTGTTAGAGGTGGTCTCTGCTGGTTGTAGGTCTGCATTACTGCCAGCGTGTTCTGCTATTCATCGTGTTTTCTAACCAGTCGTAGCATGCCTTAGATGACTGTCACATCTGGGCCCTGTCCCTATTGGACAGGGACTCTCCTAAAACAGCACATGGCAGTGCCCAGTGTTGCTGATGTCATAGCTGCCAAATGCAGTGGGGGTTTCTAGGCTTGCCTGGGGCTACTACTACAGTCCTGCTGGTCTTGCCATCAACACAATGAGCAGGCCAGAAACAACTGCTATCCCAGCCATCCAGGACTACCAAGACATCACAGCCAAACTGTACCTGCTGGCCATCACAGGGCTTTTTCAGCCATGCACATAACAATTGTGGCTGGTCAGTACACAATGCATATGCAGAAAGTGACCATGTACACCCTGGCTTGGGCCATCCAGCATTTGGCACAGTGATTGGGCTCCTAGAACAAGGAGAACACCCACATTACTGGAGCTGGACTGTACATAGCACTATGTGGATACATAGCCATGCCATGGTCACAGCTCAGTCAGAGTGAGAGTGCCCTCGCAGCTTGAACTGCTGTGACCACCCAGACTATGCACATGGCAGACGGGCACTGCGAAGTCTCAGCCATTGACCCTACAGTACCACTGATGTAGACACATCCTGGGCACACTGCTCTGTCTAAGGCTATACCCACAATGCTCCTCATCATGCACATTTGCAGACTAATCTGGGAACAGCTTAGGCAGTACAAGGCACAGTGCAGTGCAGAAGGCCATAGAATTCTGGGGAGACATACACACACACTCACATCACCACACTGTGCTTAAGTGGTGATGGTTGGCATTCCTGCCTGCCATTTTGGTCTCCATATCAGCTCAAGCATTGTTAGTGTGTTCATGGTGCAGGCTCCAGTAGCATGCTCTGACATTCATGCCCATTGTTAATGCCCGCTCAGTGAGCCTGTACTATCAACCTGCCTTTACATCCAGCTGTGTATAGTGGAGCCTGTCCGTGTGGCTGATAGGTGTCTGTACCCTTGATGGCCAATACTTTGGAGATTGCATATGCTGGTGCTCTACTTGCACTGTAGGCTAAAGTTTATCCACAGGGACATGCAATGCATGATCCACAGCCAGGTCTTGAACCTGGACTCTCCACTCATATACACAATGGCTTTGTGTGATGAGTCACAGAGCTGCCATATGAATATGTCAGTCCCTGAGGCTGACATATTACCCATTAAGCAGACCTGGGCACATGTTGCAATGCGATCGGCACACAGGAATATGACATGGGTCTTTACTGCAGGCAGGTGCCACTGCACCTACCAGCTGACACCCCCAACACCATGCTGTCATACCAGCATGCTGTCAGTGGGGGTGGTGCACAGTACTGACTAGTCCACCATGCGGCTTTGGCAGATTCGTAGGGTGGCAGGTCCAGATGGGTGGGGCAGAGGCATCATTTATGGACACACCATCCCCCCCAAATGGCTAACGCTGCCAGAACCCCATCACGCTGATACATCTTGGGGGGAGACAGGCTGCTGCATCTGTGGTATTTCCCTGGGCGCCTGCATTTTGCAGCTCCTTGTAATGCTATAGCTGCTGGCACTATTGTTCTCTTCCTCTGGAGCCGACTTCAATGGCAGGGAGGGGGGGGGGCTGGCTAGGGTCCCTGCCTAGGGTACCAGGAAACCTTGGCCTGCCCCATGTGGTGCATCACGTTTTCTGCAGCAGCAGCATGTCTGTGTGCCACCAATGTCATTGTGGGATCATGACGGACATCACAGATGTGCCACCTGGGCAGCTACCTGTTCTGCCTTGCACCCCAACAATCTCCCTGAATAACCGACATGCAATCTCCTTTGTTCCATTTGCACCATCAACATGGTGCCCTTTCATACTTGGGCACTATACTGTTGTTGCTAATGGAACATTACTATCACTATCTTGGGCTCCACTGTCTGTGAATTACATTGCAGACATTTAAATAGGCTCTCTCCCCTCAAAATACACCCTTTCTGTGAGGTTTTATTTGGCATTAGGATTCCCAGCATTAAAGAGCTTTAACACACATTAATGCAACAGACGTTAAGGGAACACCCATTGTTAATGCCCTCTCTCAGCCCTGTTAATAACCACTCTCCACCTACTGCACTCAACGCTGCAGGAGCCTTTAACACCTGTCAATGCAGGTTTTTCATAGCGTTAAGGGTGCAAGGGTGCCAATAACAGGCGTTAACGGCACACTTGTTCCCTTAATGACCTTTAGTAAACAAACCCCCAAGGTGATGTCACTGTCAACAGATTTCAAAGAATGTATTTTACTTTAAATCACAGGGTGCCACAGTACCAATGCAACAGGTATTCCCATGCTTCTCCATCACTACAAAGCCATATACATAAGTAGCAACTGGTAGTAAACTACACATTTTAGTCACTAGTTCCACAACCATTAAGAAAGGTTTAGAATTCAGTTACTAGGTAACACAGTAAAATTTACAACAAAAAATAAATATACATCTAAATCATTATGAGCCAGCGCAGCAGTGAAGGAGTAACAGAGCAGAAGGGGATGTCGGAAGGGGGGAGGGGGAGCAAAGCAGACAAAGCAATTCTTATAGAATAATTTCCAACCCTTCTGTGTGTATGTGTATGTGTGTGTCTAGGTATGAGTGTGTAAACCCATGTGTGTGTGTCATTCTTGGCTCTGTGTGTGTCTGTGACTGGGAGAAGATAGGAGTGGAGAGAAGCAGTTTGAACGAAGCAATCTCTAAAGAGTAGTTACTCATCTGTAACAGGTGTTCTCCAGGAGCAGCAGGAATCAGTCCTCACTTATGGGTGACATCGGCGCCGATGGAACCCCCGTGCAGAGCATTTCCCCAGCTTTCTAAGAAAGCCTTTGGGAATACTGCACGCATGCGCAGTCCCCTTCCCGCCTAAAGGTGCCATCTTACTCAGTCAAATGACATAGCTAAAAAAACAGCACACAAAAATGTAAAAATAAACTATGTACAACTGCAACTCCCAGGGGAGGAAGGAGGGTTGTGAGGACTGATTCCTGCTGCTCCTGGAGAACACCTGTTACAGGTGAGTAACTACTCTTTCTCCAGGACCAAGCAGGAAGTCAGTCCTCACTTATGGGACTCCCCAGCTTCAGGCTACCGGGGACCCAGAGCTGAAAAATGAGCTCCCTCTAGTCTCAGCATCAGAGAAAGGATTTCACTGAAACATACCTCAACTGGTAGCCAAACCAGAGGGCTGGAGGGTAGGAGTTGCCTAAACCTCAAAGAGATTCCGGAGCACTGCCTGACCGAAAGCACTGTTCCTATGGGACTCCCTCTCCAGGCAGTAATGGACCGCAAAAGTCTGGCTTGAGGACCAAGTTGCAGCCCTGCAGATGTCTGCCAATGGTACAGAGCGGAGATGAGCTACTGAGGCAGCCATTGCCCTCACACGGTGGGCTGTGACCAGACCATGCAAAGGAAGGTCAGCCGCCCTGTAAGCCCAGGTGATACAGTCAGCCACCCAGATGGACAAGGTACGCATGGAGACAGGCACTCCCAAGTTATTGGGGTCAAAAGATACGAAGAGTTGAGTAGCCCTCCTATGCCCCCGCGTATGCTCAAGGTAGAAGGATAAGGCCCTCCTACAGTCCAGGGTATGCAGGACTGTCTCAGCCCGGCTGGCATGGGGCCTAGGGAAGAACGTTAGAAGAACCACCTCCTGGTTGAGATGGAAAGAGGAGACAACCTTGGGGAGGAACTTAGGATGAGTCCTAAGGACTACCCTATTCCTATAGAAGCGAGTGTAGGGTCTGTCACAGACCAGGGCTTGAAGTTCACTCACTCGCCTGGCCGAGATCAAGGCCACTAGGAATAGAGTCTTCCAGGAAAGGAAGTATAGAGGACATGTAGCCATTAGCTCAAAAGGTGGGCGAGTAAGTTGCTGCAAGACCACATTCAACTCCCACTCAGGGGCTGGTGGACGGAGAGGAGGCTTGAGCAATAGTAAGCCTCTGAGAAACCTGGACACCAAGGGATGAACTGACAAAGAGTGTCCCTCCACCATTGAGTGGTGAGCTGCCAGAGCAGAGAGGTGGACCCGAACAGAATTGGACTTAAGGCCCTGATTGGACAAGTGCAGAAGGTACTGGAGCACTACTGGCACAGTGCAGCCGAAAGGATCTTCCTTGCGTTGCTGACACCACAAGGAGAACCTCCTCCATTTCAGGGCATATGTTTTCCTGGTGGATTGCTTTCTAGAGGCCAAGACCACCTCTTCTACTTCCTGAGGCAGGCCCCAGGGAGCCAAGACTACCCTTGCAGCCTCCAGGCCATCAGATTGAGAGATTTGAGATTGGGGTGCAGAAGGGAACCCTGATCCTGAGAGAGAAGGTCGGGTTGGAACCCCAGAGGCAGTGGTGTGTCCACTGCCAGTTGAAGCAGGAGTGGGAACCAGGGCTGCCTCGGCTACCTGGGAGCAACCAGAAGGACCGAAGCCTTGTCCCTGAGAATCTTGAACAAGGTTCGAGCCACCAGAGGCATGGGAGGAAATGCATACAGTAGGCCCTGGGACCAGGAAATCAGGAAGGCATCCGCCGCTACCCTTAGGGGATGCGGTTGCCTGGAACAAAACCTGGGCAGTTGGTGATTCAGGGGACTGGCAAAGAGATCTATGGATGGAAGTCCCCATTTCAGAAAAATCTTTTGAAGCACTAACGGGTGCAGCTGCCACTCGTGGGGCTGCAGAATTCTGCTTAATCTGTCCTCCAGAAAGTTCTCCTGGCCAGGAAGATAAACAGCCCTCAGCAACATCTGGTGTCTGAGGGCAAAGGAGCAAAGGGCCTGTGCTTCCAGGCATAGGGGCCTGGACCCAGTGCCGCCCTGTTTGTTCACATAGAACATGGCTACTTGATTGTCCGTCTGAACTAGAACAGACTGGTGAACCAAAGTGTGAGAAAAAGCCTTGAGGGCTAAGTGAATAGCCCGCAGTTCTAGTAGGTTGATCTGTTGCATGGCTTCCCATGGGGACCAGAGGCCTTGAGTGCAGCTCCCCTGACTGTGTGCACCCCAGCCCTGTAAGGAGGCATCTGTTGTCACCACCACTGTGGGGACAGGCACCTGAAAAGGCATCCCCTAAAGCAAGTTGGGGGGGTGTAGCCACCACTGAAGGGAAGTCAGGAATGGCTTTGACACCCTGACTTTTTCTGCTAGGTTCCCAGTGGCTTGCTTCCACTGAGTTCTGAGGCACCACTGTGCAGGCCTCATGTGGAGGCGGGCATTGGGGGTCACACGTACAGTCGATGCCATGTGTCCTAGGAGCTGCAGACAGAGCCTGGCAGGAACCTTTGGCAGGCTGAAAAACCGGGATGCCAACTCCATGAGCTTTTGAGCTCTGTCCTCTGGCAAGTAAGCCCTTGCTTGCAGAGAGTCCAGCTGTGCTCCTATGAACTCTAGGTTCTGGGAGGGGAGCAAAGTGGACGTTGCGAAGTTTATGACAAAGCCTAGGTCTTGAAGGAGTGATACAGTCCTGAAGGTGGCCTGCCTGGCCTCCTGGTAAGTCTGACCCCAGATGAGCCAATCGTCTAGATAGGGGAAGGCAAAAACACCTTGAGTCCTCAAGTAGGCCGCCACCACAGCAAGGCACTTTGTAAAGACTCGTGGGGCGGAGGTTAGGCCAAAAGGCAGCACTCTGTACTGGTAATGGTTTCCTCCCACCATGAACCTGAGGTACTTTCTGTGATCTGGATGAATGAGGATGTGAGTGTACGCATCCTTTAGATCTAAGGAGCATAGCCAATCTCCCTGCTAGAGGTAGGGCAGAAGTGTTCCAAGAGTAAGCATCTTGAACTTCTCTTTCTCCAAGAACTTGTTGAGGTTCCTGAGGTCTAGGATAGGCCTTAGGCCTCCGGTTCTCTTTGGCACCAGAAAATACCTGGAGTAGAAACCGTGCCCCTGTAGGCGAGGAGGTACAGGCTCCACCGCCTTGTCCAAAAGCAGACTTTGAAGTTCTTGGAGGAGGAGGGATGTGTGCAGGGGAGCCTTAGAGGCTCTCCTGGGAAGTAGACAGGAGGTAACTGCTGGAAATGAAGCATATAGCCCTTGTGGACTATGCTTAATACCCAAGCATCCCCTGTAATGGATGGCCACCTGTGGGCAAACAGGGCTAAGCGACCTCCTGTGCAGGAATGGGGCAGCAGAGGTGGAAAGGCTATGCTGTGGGAGTCAAAAACCCCCTCCCTGCAGGGTAGGAGCAGGAGCCGGAGGCTTGGGGGTCTTCTGCCTACGGGGCCCATGTCCCTGCCCCTTGGCCTGCTGCCCCTGTTGGGGAGCTGGGGAGGCCTGGTACTGAGGGAAAGGTTTGTAGGGAGCCGCCTTTCTCGGGTAAAAGGACTTTTTACCCGAGCCCTTCTTTTTGTGGGAAGGGGCAGAAGTCTTTCTATACAGCCCTGTCCTAGTCAGGTCCTTGGTTTCGAGCTCAGCCGCCTTCTCAGCCATGGGTTTGCAAAAAAGGTTTTCACCTCGGCAAGGGACATTGACCAACTTGTCCTGCACCCAGGGCTCGAGGTCCGATGACTGCAGCCATGCCTGGCGTCGGGCTCCAATGCTGGCTGCCGCCACATGAGCTGAAGCCTCAAAGCCATCGTAGGCCGCTCGGACATGAACTTGGAACAGTCCCTGATTCCTGAGGACAGTCTGGAACCTCTGCAAAGGCTCCCTGGAGAGGACAGCAGAGAACCCAGCAAGCTCTTTCGCCAGGTCTCGTAAGTACATGCCCATGTACAGCTGGTAGGACTGGACATGGCAAGCAAGCATCAAGCCCTGGAAGCACTTTCTGCTGAAAGCATCCAGGTTCCGGGCCTCCATGCTGGGAGGCACTGCAGAGTGCATCATCTGGCTCTTCAGACGATGCATGGCCGATTCCACCACCATGGAATGGTGCGGCAGCTGCACCTTCTGGAAGCCAGGGCTCTTATGGAGTCGATAGATGGAATCGACCCGCTTGCTCAAGACCGGCGCCGAGGCCGGTGCTTCCCACATCCGGAAGAGGAGCCGTTCCAGCATCGGAGGAACCGGCAGAGTAAAGGCCTCCTTCGGAGGAGAGTCATACTGGAGGGCCTCGAGTTCCTCGGCTCAAGGCTCCTCCTCGGGGTCCACGGGAATCGCCAATGCCTTGGCCATGTCCCGCACGAACTCCGAGAAACGGGTGTCCTCTGGGGGGGACCTACTCCGGGGCTCAGACTACGGTGAGTCCGAAGGGACACACCGAGTCTGGAAGGTGTCGGGGGACTCCTCGTCCTCCGTCTCCCATGCTGACTCATCCGAAGAGGAGTCGAGGGGCTCTGACCGCGCGAGTCGAGGTGGCACCCGCCCCGATGCCGAAGGTACCGGCATCGACGCCCTCGGTTCCGAGCGGGAGGTCGAGAGAGACCTTGACCGAGGATGACTTCAAGCCTTCATGGTCTCGAGTATCGGCTAGGTCTCCGGGGTCGACTTTGACGTCGATGTTCCGGTGGTTGGGGCAAATGCACCAGCGAGGCTGGCCATCAGTACCCGCTGCTGATCCATGAAGGCAGATAATCTGCACTCCAAGGCTGTCAGCCTGAGTCCAAGCTCAGGAGACTCAGCAGCCACCGACTCGGGCCCTGGCAGCACCGGGCCTGATGTCGGCTCCCTCGGAGGAGAGTCCACGAGAACTACAGGACTTACGTGCCCGACGGTCTCCGGCTCCACACGAGGTACTTTGGATGGCTTCTCCTGCTCCAAAGGCCAGGGACGGCAGTCGGGGGTCTTAGACCTGGCCCTCGAGGAACCAGGGACCTCTTCCGACGCCGCCCTCATGAGCTGCTTCTTCCTTTTGCGTTCCCGGTCGGGGTACCCCCTGTCCGAGGAACCCCGGCGATGCTCGGGATCAGACTCCCGAGAAGTCGAGGCCTCAGACGAGGTCCGGGCCCAGCCGCAGGCAGAATCTGAGAAAATCCTTTCCTTCTGGTGCTGATGGCTTCGTAGTGCCTTGGTGGACATTTTGCCACACGGGCCACAGATCATTGGATCATGATCTGGGCCGAGGCACCGAAGGCAGCAGTTGTGTGTGTCTGTGAGAGACATTAGTTTCTTGCACCGATCACACTTCTTGAAACCACTGGAAGCCATCGGGGAAAAAAGGGCCCCCGTGAGGTCAAAGGACCGGCCTTCCAGGGAAAAACAGAAAAAAGGGCGCGAACGCCAGCCACGAAGGGCAAAAACCGAAAAATAGAAGACGGGCTCGATACCGGTGTACCGAACCCGGCAGGAAGGGGAACCGGTGTCGAACTCGGAGAAAAAGACGAAGTAATCGCTGAAAAAAACATCAACTTTTCCGGGTGACTCGGACAGACGTCCGATGGGCTCCACAGAAAAAGAGAGACTGAGCAAGATGGCACCTTTAGGCGGGAAGGGGACCGCGCATGTGTGCAGTATTCCCAAAGGCTTTCTTAGAAAGCTGGGGAAATGCTCCGCACGGGGGCTCCATCGGCACCGATGTCACCCATAAGTGAGGACTGACTTCCTGCTTGGTCCTGGAGAATACCAATTTCCAAACTGCGGGTTGGGTCCTCATATGGGGTTACATCATCAGTAGATGTGGTCACAGAAAAAGGGCTGTTCCCTCTAGCTGTAGAAATCCACTATGACACATATCCAGTAGTAGCAGTTAGCATGGAGTTTGTGAATCAACAAAAGCTTTTCAGCATCACAGCATGTTGATAGGAAATATATTTGAAGCACATGCAAAGAAAAATCTAAGTTTGCAAAAATTATGAAACTAAACAAAAGAGAAAGAGTAGTTACTCACCTGTAACAGGTGTTCTCCAGGAGCAGCAGGAATCAGTCCTCACATATGTGTGACATCGACGCCGATGGAGCCCTTGCGGAGCAGCTCCCCAGCTTTCTATGAAAGCCTTTGGGAATGCAGGCACGCATGCGCAGTTCCCTTCCCGCCTAAAGGTGCCATTTTGCTCAGTCAAATAACATAGCTTAAAAACAAGTACAGTTTAACAACGAAAGTACAGTTTAACAACAAGTACAGTTTAACAACGAAAAAGCAGAAGCCTTCCCGCAAACACAGGGCATACCGCAAGGCTCAGCACTATCTGCGCTTCTATTCAACGTGTACATGAAACCAATCTGCGAAATATTCAAAAAGCATAGTATACACTATCACATATACGCTGATGATATTATGCTATACACTCAACTCGATGCAGACAATCCAAACTACTCCCAGCTAGAAGAATGCTTAAAAGAGATGCAAACATGGCTCCAACGAAACAACATGGCCGTAAACCATAAAAAAACCGAAGTCATGTACATCTCAAGAAAACCAGAATTCAAACCACCAGCCACAATCTCCCTATGTGAAAATACTTATCACACAAAGAATGAAATAAAATACCTCGGAGTAACACTTGATAGCGAACTAAAGATGGCAAAACACCTCCGCTTAGTAAACAGGTCCATTTTTTACAAACTCAGGGTCATACAACCACTAAGGAACATCATTGAAGCTACTGATTTTAGGACAGTGGCACAAGCCCTCATCATACCTCATTTCGATTACTGCAACGCAATTCTACCTCATTTCTACCTCATACCTCATTTCGATTACTGCAACGCAATTCTACAAGGCCTTCCAAAAAAAACCCTAAGCATACTCCAGTTGGCACAAAACGTCGCAGCCAGAATCATCACTAAAACAGGTGTGGCAGAGCACATCACACCTGTGCTAATTGAACCCCACTGGCTCCCCATCATAGCTCATATAAAATACAAAACCCTAGTGACCACATTTAAAATCATCCACAACCTGGCACCAACTTTCCTCACTAACCTAATCAACTTACAACCTGCAAACAGAAATAGGAGAACCACCACCATAAACAACCTGCAGGTACCAATAAGTATAAGATCAGTTAAAGTAGCCACAAGCAACAGGGCATACTCCTACACTGCCCCTTCACTTTGGAACCAACTCCCGACTGATTTGCGCTCAACCAATGACCTTATGGTCTTCAGAAAAAAACTGAAGACATACTTATTTCAACAATCCTACAATGTGTCTTGAACATCAATACTTTCTTAGCAGCAGCTGCTTCATCAAAATGTAGCCAATCCAAAAAATGTATTTCTACCACAAAAATGAAACAAGTGTAAAATTGTACATATGTAAATTCTCTCTCTCTCCCCCCCCCCCTAACTGTGTGTTGTGCTTATCCTATTGAATCAAACTATATACATTATTGAAAATGACTGGCTTTGTACTGATATCTTATAACCTTGTAAATCACACTGTAATTTCTTGAAATTTTGTCTATGATCAGACACTCCTTGTAAATCTCACTGTAACTTCTTGAAATTTGTCACTGATCAGACACTCCTTTTTACTTAATCAAACCGCTCCTGATCGCTGGAAGTAGCGGTATACAAATATATACTAAATAAATAAATAAAAACAGCACACAAAAATGTAAAATAAACTATGTACAACTGCAACTCCCAGAGGAGGAGGGAGGGTTGTGAGGACTGATTCCTGCTGCTCCTGGAGAACACCTGTTACAGGTGAGTAACTACTCTTTCTCCAGGACCAAGCAGGAAGTCAGTCCTCACATATGGGTGACTCCCTAGCTCTTGGCTACCAAGGAACCCAGGCTGAACAAGAGAACTCCCTCTAGTCCCAGCATCAAAGAAAGGCTTTTTCACTGACAGAACCTCCACCGGTAGCCCAACAGAGGGCAGGAGGGCAGGAGTTGCCTAAACCTCAAAGAGATTCCGGAGTACTGCCTGGCCAAAAGCACTGTCCCTACGGGACTCCCTTTCCAGACAGTAATGGGCCGCAAAAGTCTGGCTGGAAGAACAACTAGCAGCCCTGCAGATGTCCACCAACGGTACAGAGCGGAGATGAGCCACTGAGGCAGCCATTGCCCTGACACGATGGGCCGTAACCCGACCTTGCAAAGGAAGGTCAGCCGCTCTGTAAGCCCAGGTGATACAGTCAGCCACCCAGAGGGACAAGGTATGCTTGGACACAGCTAACCCCAAGTTATTAGGGTCAAAAGAGATGAAGAGCTGAGTAGCCCTTCTGTGCCCCTGCGTATGGTCAAGGTAGAAGGATAAGGCCCTCCTACAGTCCAGGGTATTCAGAACTGCTTCAGCCTGGCTTGCATGAGGCCTAGGGAAGAATGTTGGAAGGACCACCTCCTGGTTGAGGTGGAAAGAGGAGACAACCTTTGGAAGGAACTTTGGATGAGTCCTGAGGACTACCCTGTTCTTATAGAACCTGGTGTAAGGCCTGTCACAGATCAGGGCCTGAAGCTCACTCACTCGCCTGGCGGACGTTAGGGCTACCAAGAAGAGTGTCTTCCAGGACAGGAAGCGTAGAGGGCAAGTAGCCATCGGCTCAAAAGGTGGGCGAGTCAGTTGATGCAAGACCACATTCAATTCCCACTCAGGAGCAGGAGTACGGATTGGAGGCTTGAGCAAAAGCAAGCCCCTGAGAAACCGGGACACCAAGGGGTGAACCGACAGAGAATGTCCTTCCACCAATGAGTGGTGAGCTGCTAGAGCTGAGAGGTGGACCCGAACAGAATTGGACTTAAGTCCCTGATTTGATAAGTGCAGTAAGTACTGAAGCACTTCTGGTACAGTACAGGAGAAAGGATCCCATATACGTAGCTGACACCACACAGAAAACCTCTTCCATTTGAGAGCATAGGTTTTCCTAGTGGACTGTTTCCTAGAGGCTAGGACAACCTCCTGAGGTAGGACCCAGGGAGCCAAAATTACCCTTGCAGCCTCCAGGCCATCAAATTGAGAGCTTTGAGATTGGGGTGAGAAGGGAACCCTGATCCTGAGAGAGAAGGTCGGGTTGCAACCCCAGAGGCAGTGGGGGATCCACTGCCAGCTGAAGCAGAAGTGGAAACCAAGGCTGTCTCGGCTCCCTGGGAGCCATCAGCAGGACCGAGGCCTTGTCCTGAAGAATCTTGAACAGGGTTCGGGCCACCAAGGGCGTGGGAGGAAACGCATACCATGGAATTAGAAAAGCATCTGCTGCTACTCGCAGAGGATGCGGTTGCCTGGAGCAGAACTTTGGCAGCTGTTTTTTCAGTGGACTGGCAATCAGATCTATGGATGGAAGTCCCCATTTCAGGAAAATCTTTTGAACCACCAAAGGATGGAAATTTTGTTTATTAACACATGCAACAGAAGAACAAACAAAAAGCAAACACAATCACCCCAACCAAGTCCCACACCCCCCCAAAACCCCCACCCCCCCGACATAGCACAAAACAGATATCACATAACCCCCCGTGACCCACCTCCCGAACCCACCACCAACCCCAGCAATCAACACACGTGCCCTCCTCCCAACAACCCCCAAAAAGTCCTTGTCAATGTCCATGCCCCCTCCCCCCCCCCTCAGTCCAATGTCCATGCCCGACCCAACCTCCCCCTGCAGGAACACCCCAGCATAGTCCACACATTGCATCTTGCAATCCCTGAACCCCTACCCCGCACAACACCCCCACCAATCCAAATGTCCAGTCTGTCTGACTCTCAGACTCCCTCTCCCCACCCATCCATAAACAATGCCCCCTATCCCCCTCCCTCCCCCTTCAGACCCATCCCATCCAAACAAACACCTCAAAAACAAACCTCCCCACCCCCTCCCCCCAAACCAAATGAAAACATAAGGGCCCCCTTAGCCCATCCCCAACACAATCCCATCAAAACAAATCATAAGTAATCATACAAATCAAATAGCTAAATACAAAAGAAATACAGAACCCTTGTACTACCCTGCACTCCAGACAACGGAGCGGGATGCCCAGAACACAAAAAGAACAAACAAACACGAAAAACAAAAATATTGGGACGGCCACCCTCTAAGGAGAAAGGGAAAGCGGACAACCGGTCAATCCCCTGATGGAGCACTAGCTCACCCCCCCCCCCCCCGAGAGGAAAACACCCCAAAATCATAATGAGAAGTAAACCCCAGGGAAGGGAAAAACTAACCCCTCCTATCACACCCCTCCCCCCAGGGAACGACAAAACAAACCTCACAGTCCTACAGGGATGGGAACCCCAGGGAACCCCTCCCCCTCACGGGGGGCGAAGGGTGAGGTGACGCCACAGACGCTCCCAACGATGAGCCTCCACCACCCGTCTTTCACGTTGCGCCATGCTGGACACTTCCTCCAGAATGTCCCGCACCACCTCGTCGAGGGGCAGGACCAACCCCCGGGTCGAGACATGACAGCGCGCTTGCCACAGGTAGTAGCGTACCACGGCCGTGACGAGGTAGAGGGTCCCGGAGTCCTGCCTTAGAGGAAAGGACCAGGCCCCGTACACCCACTCCGCATACGTGAGGAGGGAAAGGTCGCGCAGGTGAAGAGCAGCGGACACCAACCGGCAGGCCTCCACGTTGAAGGGACACTGCCGGAGGAAATGGTCCATGGTCTCCGTCTGCCCCTCACACCCGTCCCTCGGACAGACCCGCTCGGCCTGTGACCTGTACTTGAGGTTGTCCCTCACGTACAAACGCCCGTGGAAAGACAACCAGGCCACATCCCGAACCTTCTTCGGTAGCCGAGGGGAGTTCAACAGCCGAAGGCCCCGCTGCATCACATCCGCCGGACAGTCCCGCAGGGCCCACCGTGGTTGATAGTGAGAGGTGAGAACCATCCGGTATAATCCTTTCCGCCCCAAGGACTGGGCGAGCGGGTCGGTCACCCCCCACCGCCGAATGAGCCCCACCATCACGAATACGTACGATGGGGCCTGTTCCCCTCTCCGGCGCACACGTGGGACCGAGGACGCCCCCTCCCACTGCTCCCAGAAGCGGGAGAACCATTCCCGATAGGAGGCCACCCACCAGACCCCACCCCCTTCCCGCATCCTACCCAAGTGAAACGCCATAGACAAGACTGACAGGAAGACAAGGGGGTGCAACATACCCAAACCTCCCTCTGCCCGATCCAGGCAAACGATGTTGCGCTGGACGGGGTTCAGGCGGTTACCCCACAGGAAACAGAAAAAGACAGCACAGACAGACTCCTGACGGGACAACGGAAGGACGAAGACCGTGGCCACGTGCAGAAAGAGAGGAAGCAGAAACGTCCCAAGGAGTTTGATCTTCTCCTCGTACGTACACCTCCACCCCCTCCACCGCAGCACCCGACACCGTGCAGTCTCGAGACAACGGTCCCAATTGGACTCCGCACAGTCCTCCGACCCGAAGACGAGGCCCAAAACGCGGACCTCCCCCACGGGAGGAGGAAAGGGGGCGCAGGAAGGCGGGGAGGCCTCCGAGGGGCCCAACCACAGCGTCTGGCACTTGCTGTGGTTGACAACAGAGTGGGCTACCTCCGAGTACTCCTCCACGGCCTCCCGCAGGGCCTCTACCCCTTCAGTGCCGTCCACGTAAACTGAGATGTCGTCAGCGTAGGCAACGACGGACACCGGGGGCGCACCAGGCGCCTCCAGGCCCCGCAACCCACCTGAGGACAATCTCCGGAGGAAGGGGTCGAGGGAGAAAACATACAGCAGGGGGCTCAAAGGGCACCCCTGCCGCACCCCCGAGGCGACACCAAACGGCCGTCCGAGCCACCCGTTAATAAACGGGAAGCTCACCCCCCCTCGGTACAGCGCCTGCACGACGAAGAGGAAACCTGCAGGGAGGCCGAAGTGCTGGAGCACCACCCACAGGTACCGGTGACTGACTCGATCAAAGGCCTTGGACTGATCCAAGGAGACCAACCAGTGGTCCCGTTGGAGCGACCGGCCTCTTTCCACCATCTCCCGGACTGTGGCGACAGCGTCCAGAACCCCTCTCCCCCGAACGGAACAATACTGGGAAGGGGACAGCAAATCGCCCGACACCTCCACCAGTCGGTTGGCCAAACACTTGGCCAGGATCTTCCGGTCCGCGTTCAGAAGAGAGAGCGGCCGCCAGAAGTCCAAGGAGCTATCGTCCTTCCCCTTGGAGAGCAGCAGCAGGACAGACTCGCGAAATGACCACGGGAGATACCCCGTGTCCATGATCTCCTGAAACAGGGAGGTCAGGAAGGGGGCCAGCTGGGCAATGAAAGTGCGATAGAACTCCACAGGGAGCCCATCGCGCCCAGGCACCTTCCCCAACGGCATGGCACGAATCGCCCTCTCCACCTCCACCTGCTGAATCGGTGCAGCGAGTGCATCAACCTGTGCCTGGACCACAGCCAAATACACCGGGGGAAGGCCCAGGTACGTTCGGATATGGGTGAGGTCCACGGGGCGATCCCCAAACAGGTCCGAGAAGTATTCCCCCACCATCCGCAAAAGGTCCTCCTGGGAGGTATGAATGGTACCGTCCTTGCCCCGCAGGGCCATGACCTCCCGACGCTGAACCCTCTCCCTGCAAGTCCGGAAAGGGTCAGGAGTGGTGCCCCCACCGGCCGCCCCCTCGAAGCATAGGGAGGCATGGCGATCGTAAAGCAGGCCACGGAGCTGGACGCGCACCTCTTCAACCTCCTCCCGCGCTGCCCCTCGGGATACCAAACGATCCAGCGACCTCCGGAGGACAGTGTAAGTGAGGTAGCGGGATCGAGCCATGAAGGTACCCCGTGAACGGAAGAGTTGTCGGGCACGCGTCTTCACCTCATCCCACCAGGCGCCACGGGAAGGAAAAACACTCAGCAGGGTCTCCTGGTCTGCGAGAAAGGCCAAGAACTCCTGGACCACCTCTGATGTTGCCAACAACTGCACATTCAGTCGCCACAGGCCAGGACCCCTGCTAAGCTCCCCGTGGTTAGCCAGGAAGGACACGGAGAGGACGCGGTGGTCCGAAAAGTCAACCGCCTGCAACTGCGGAGGGGAACACTCCACCCGGGCACTCACATATATCCGATCGATACGACTCCTGCAGGTCCCATGGTAGTAGGTGAAACCCGGCGACCGTGGAAAGGCCCGGTGGAAAACATCCACCAGGTCAGCCGTCCGGGTCATCTCGGCCAAAAAGAGGCCCTCGTAACTAGGTGGGCAACGCTCCCCCCCTCGGTCCTGCAAAAAGGTGGTGGTGTTGAAATCCCCGGCGAGGACCACCAAACGGGAGGTGTGTAGGTAGGGGCGGATGACCCCAAACAGGGTCTTCCGCGCCAACTTAGACTGGGGGCCGTAGACCACCACGAAACGAAACCGATGAGGCCCACAGTAGCCGTCTAAGAGCAGACACCGGCCCTGCTCCAGTTCCCACACGTATTGCACCTGAAATCGGTTAGACGTGAACAAAACCGCCACTCCTGCGTAGGGCTGTGCCGCAAGTGACCAGTACGAAGGGCCCCACCTCCACTCTCGCTTCGCCCGATGAAGGCTAGCGAGCGAGGTGAGCCTGGTCTCCTGCAAGAAGATGACATCCAGCCCACTCGTAGAAAGAAAATCATAGGCCGTAGCCCGCGCCTGGTCTGAGAAAATGCTGGCCACGTTGATGGTGGCGCACGAGAACGCAGGAGTGCACGCCATGCCTATTTCGAGTGCAGTAACCCTTTCCTCCTCTTTTCACCAACCCCAGGATCCCCAGAATCCCGCTTGCAGGACAAGCCCGCGAGCTGGAGCACCTCCTCCTGGTCCACGTCGACCACCTCGAGGATCTCCTCCTCCTCCTCCCGCTCGACCCTGTCACCCCAGGAGGTGCTGGCGCCCCCGGGACCACCAGGCAAAGCTGTCGCGAGGGCAGACCCAGCCCCCACGGGATGAGGAGGCACAAACGGGTCAGGGGTCGGAGGAATGACCTCCTCCGTGGGGTCCACCACCTGTGCTGCCCCCCCCTCCCCGGACAAAGACTGAGACAATACGACAGTGACCACCCCCGCGGGGGAGGCCAGGGCGGCCGGGTCAGCAGGGGGCTCCTGCGAAGTCCCCGAACCCAACTGCGGGGGTACAAACCCATCCTCCCTCACCCGTCGGGCGCCAGTATCCCCCTTGATTGGAGGACCCTGACTGCGGTGCGCCTTCGGCATCTTTGAAGGTCGCCGCTGAGGAAGAGGGGCCGCCCCCGCCGCTAACCGCTCCGAGCGCCGCACAGGAAGCCCTGCCTCCACAGGCATGCCCTCATCCACCTCAGCCGCATCAGTAGCCAAGAAAACGAAACGGTTGACGTCCAACATGGGCTCTACTTCCAACAATGGGGAGGTCTCCCGCTTCTTCCTCTTGGACTTGCCACCCTTGGAAGGGACCGTGGTCCATTCTTGAGGTGGCACCACCCGCAACCCACTATCCTGTCGTGACACATCAACCTCCACCACATCAACCCTCTCCTCCCTCCTACCCAAATCCCCTCCCCCTGGTGGCTCCCTCGGTTCAATGGACTCCTCCACCCTAAGGCCCCCTGGCTCCTCCTGAGGGAGAGGGTCCTCCACAACCTCCTCCCGCACAGGAGCCCGAGGTGGAGTGACGGCATCCCCCCCCGGTCCATTGTGTGACGCGGAGGGGCAGCGGGCGAAGGGGTGGCCCAACTCCCCGCAAAGGTTACACCGAATTAGCAGACACCCGGCCGAGGCGTGACCCCGTCCACCACAACGGGTGCAGACCTGCTCGGGACAGTTCATGCTCAAATGGCGAAATGAGCCACAGCGGTGACACTCGCGGGGTTGCCCGGGGTAATAGCACAAGATGCGATCCCGACCGAGAAAACCGGCCGAGGGCACGTGCTGCACCACGTTTCCCACCTCACGCAAACGGATCCTGCCCTTCCACGACCCGTCCCACACCCCTAGGGGCCCAGCGCCCTTAACCAGGGGTGCGAGGAGCACCGCATGGCGCGACAACCAAAACTGGATGTCCTGCCCTGGGAGCGACTCATTCCTGGATAGGATGGTCACAGGTACCGTCCCCTGGCGAGAGATAGGCACAACACGAAAGTCCGCCCACCCTCCCTGCCCCCTCTGCTGCTGGTATCGGTCCCAGAAAATCTCCAGCCCCCGTCTCAACATGAAACTAACATCATATTCAATGGTGTTGTTCATGTGGATGAAGGCATAGAGATCTCCCGGGAGAAACCCCAGCCCAAGGACCATCCTCAAGACCTGTTCCCTGGCTGGAGGGGGCCCCTCCCCAGCCCACCGGATCTGCGCCACGTTGCGTCGTCTGACCTCACCCCCTACCCCTCGGAAACCTCCCACACCTCCTCCCCCTCCTACGGGACCATTCCCCTGGGAACCCCCCTCCCCCCAGCCCCACCCGATGCCCCAGGAGTGGTGCCCGACCCCCTTAGAGCCTCCGCAAAGGTACGGGGGGGGGGGAGCCGACCGCCCAGCTCCCAACCCCTGTCCTCCTTGAGCTTCCCCGGTATCCACCTGCGGGGGATCCTGCTGCTGGTCCGCAGGATCCACAACCTCCGCACATGGGGTGACCTGAGGACTGGGCAAAGTCAGCTCTGCCAACACTGAATCAGGGATGCTCTCCCTTCCGGACCCCTGGGTGCCACCGAGAACCCCCGGATTAGCCCCTGCGTCAACCTCAAGCTGCCGAAAGGCAGTAAAGGCCCCAGGAAGGCCTGTCGGAGTCTCCAGAGCTAACTTAAGGGCATCACGGACCTGATTCTCGGTAACACCCAAGCAACCAGAAAGCCCCCCCACACCTCCGTCCCTTGTTTCCGACTCAGCGCAAGGCTCCTGGGTCTCGGCCACCACTACCGGGATGGACCCTGCTCCCCTCCACTCCCGGGATCCAGGGGGACCACCGCCACCCCTGACCCCACTGAAGACAAACCCTTCCCCCACTCAAAACCAGCCACTACCTCCTTCCCCACTATATGACCAGTCGGCCGCTCCCCCCTTCCTTCCATCAGACCCTCCCCTGACCCACCGTCCGCTACCCCCTTTACGGTTACCGACAACAAGGCAGGACCCACCCGAGACAGCAGGGCAGATCCCCCACCCAGAACATCCCCCAAACCTCCACCCCCCTGCCCCCTGTCCCTCCCAGGTCCTACCTGATTGTCGGTGCCAGACGTGGCACAGGGGTCCGGAACCACACGGCCGGCAGCCGAGGCTCCAACAGGAAGGGCGGACGCCCCCCTGCGAGCCAGGCCCCCTTCGGCCACCCTGGCTGAAAATGTAGGCGCCTGCTCATCCCGCTCCGCTGACACAGATGACAGGGAAACATGAAAAACATTCTTTCCCTTCTCTTTACTCCCCCCAGGGGCTGCAGAAAAAGAACAGCAGCCCCTACCCTGCTCCTTCCCCTTTCCTGGACCCTTCCGGCGCCAGACAGCCACCTCAGAACACACTGGGTGATTGCTCTGTAGCCTTCTAGGGGCCGGAAGGGCAGCCAAAACAGGGGAATCCCGCCAACCAGCCACCCCCCTACCAGATGCCTGCCCAGGACTCTTGACAGGCACTGCAGGAGCAGGAGCCGGATGCACAGCAGAACAGGAGTGCTCGGACCCCCACTGTTGCAGAACCAGACGATGAGGGGAAAAATCAGCTCCTCTCGGAGCCTCCAAGGGCACAGCATGCTCATAGGACTGGGGCCAATCATTCTTCCGCCTCCTGGGATCCTGTAGAGAAGACGCCGAATCCCCTTCTGCAAAGCCTGGCACTTCCATAACCTGTACATTACCGGCGATCTTCTTAAGGGGAACAGGCAGCCGACGAGCCTCTCCAACATCAGCAGACCCCCGGTGTAAAATAACAGCCGCCGAAGACTTCGTCCCCTCTGCATCAGTCCCTCCGATAGAGGGGCACTGGGCTGAATCTTCTACTACCCCCACTGATCGCCGCCGAAAATCCCGCGGCAGGGCAGAAGATGGAGGAGGGTCTTCTTCACACTTCCGGGTTCTCCCGGAAGTGTCGGCACTCGATGCGCGGCGGCCATCTTGGCTCTGTAATCGGGCTGGGGGAAGCCCCTCAGACAGCTCCTGCGGCGAACTCTCCTGTTCAATGGCACAGACAGATGGAAGGCAGACGTCACCATGGATTCCCCGGCGGCCATCTTGGGGGGTTCCCGCAGCGATGCACGATCTCGGGTGAGCAGCTGGAACATCGGGAAAAACCTGCAGAGAAGACGGCTGAGCCTCACAAAACCCTCCCACGGAGCCAGAATCGGTGCTAGAGGGAGGAGGCATCGCAGGTGCAAATATGGAACCGGATGCCACAGCCATCAAACCCGGGTGAGTCGAATCTTTACCCCCGATTACCGGAGCACCCAGGGGACGTGCAGATGCAATCAGGGCAGGCAACAATTCCGCAGGAGAATGAATCATGTCATCTACAGCGTCAGATCCAGCAAGGTAAGGAGCACTAAGTCCAGAAAATGCTGTAGATGAATGGGGCAAGGAACGTGTGGTAGAACGCCCAGGAACTGAAACGGGGAAGGGCAAACTACTAGGTGTGTAATATCCCACCGGCCTACCCGCCCCCGGGGGCCTCCCCTGGACTGCAGGCACCATCCAACGGTCGTAATTCCAGTAAACTTCGGCGAGGGACCCACAATCCTGGCTGCGACAGTACTCGATCTCAGAGTACTTGGCCTTCAAGGCCCGCTTTACCCCCCTCCTATATGTAGCATAGGCCACCCATTCCTCGCCAGGAACGGTGGCCTGCAGGCTCTCCAGGTGGGAGAGCTGGGCTTGCAGCTGGGCCGCCTCCTCCTGGAGACCCCGAAGCCGCCGCACCGCCGCCACAATTGCATCAGGGGCCCTAGCTGGCTGCTGGAAGGATGGCAGGCCCGACCCCCCGTCCTCATCCTCACTGGAGGAGGTAGAGGCCTCCTCCAGGACCCGAGGCGGAGGGGGGAACCCGCCTCCTCCAGTACCACACTCCACGGTCCTCCAGGGTCTCCCCAGGGCCTCTCCCCGCTGCCACCCAGCCTCCATACCTTGCCTGGGGAGGAGACAGGAGCCTCCTCCCTGGGGTAGCGGGCCCATACCTCCATACCTGTGGGTCCCTCGGTCCTGGCCAGGTGCAGTCCTACCTGTGGAGTCCCCCTCCCGGGGCTCCAGCTGTTCCAGGCTGCCGGTTCCTCCATCCAGTTGTAGAATAGGAGGCCCACCAAGCTTGGTAGGCCTCTGGGCCTGGGCCTCTCCTGCTGGAGGTGGCCCAGGGCCCGACATTCAGACACAGGTAGTGAGTAGGAAATCCTCCCTAGCAGGAGCTCTCCAGAACAGGTCCTCTCACCACGACAGCCAAACAGGAAGTGGGCGGAGCTGCCACTCGTGGGGCTGCAGAATCTTGCTCAACCTGTCGGCCAGGTAGTTTTCCTGGCCAGGGAGGTAGACAGCCTTGAGGAGCATGTTGTGCTTGAGGGCATACAAACAAAACCATCGAGATTTCGGGCCTCCCTGCCAGGGGGCACCGCGGAGTGCATCTTCTGACTTTTCAGGCGATGCATGGCCGATTCCACCACCATGGAATGGTGTGGTAGCTGCGCCTTCTGAAAACCAGGACTCTTCCGGAGTCGATAGATCGAATCGACCCGCTTACTTAAAACCGGCGCCGAGGCTGGTTCCTCCCACATCCGGAAGAGGAGCCGTACCAGCATCGGAGGAACCGGGACAGTAAAGGCTTCCTTCGGAGGAGAGTCGTACTGCAGGGCCTCGAGCTCCTCGGCTCGAGGCTCCTCCTCGGGGTCCGCAGGGATAGCCAACGCAGTGGCCATATCCTGAACGAACACCGAGAACTGGGTATCCTCCGGAGGGGATCTACTCCGGGGCTCAGACTGCGGTGAGTCCAATGGGACGCACCGAGTCTTGAAGGTGTCGGGGGACTCCTCGTCCTCCGTCTCCCATGCAGACTCATCCGATGAGGAATCGGGGTCCGACCTCGTGGGGCCTGCGAGCACCCGCCCCGATGCCGAAGTCACCGGCATTGACGCCCTCGGTCCCGAACGGGAGGTCGAGGGAGACCACGACCGAGGTCGACCTCGAGCCTTTATGGTCTCGAGAATCGGCTCGGTCTCCGGGGGCGACTTCGATGTCCCAGTGGTCGGGGCAGATGTGCCAGACAGGCTGGCCATCAGTGCCCGCTGCTGTTCCATGAAGGCAGACAATCTGCTCTCCAAGGCTGTCAATCTTAGACCCAGCTCAGGAGACTCAGCAGCTCCCGACTCGGGCCCCGGCGGCGCTGGGCCCGACATCGGCTCCCTGGGAGGAGAGTCCACGAGGACTACAGGGCTTACGTGTCCAGCAGACTCCGGCTCCAGTCTAGGAACTTTGGAAGGCTTCTCCTGTTCCACAGGCCCGGGGCGACGGTCGGGGGTCTGAAACCGAGCTCTCGAGGAACCCGGGACCTCTTACGACGACGCCCTCACGAGCCGCTTCTTCCTCTTGCATTCCCGGTCGGGGGACCCCCTGTCCCAGGAGCCACTACGGTGCTCTGGATCCGACTCCCGAGATGTCGAGGCCTCAGATGAGGACCGGGCCCGGCCGGAGGCTGAGTCAGAAAAAAGCCTTTCCTTCTGGTGCTGACGACTTCGCAGTGCCTTGGAAGACATTTTCCCACATGGTCCACACGTCTTAGGGTCGTGATCAGGACCGAGGCACCGAAGGCAGCAGTCGTGTGTGTCGGTGAGAGACATCAGTTTCTTGCACCGATCACACCTCTTAAAACCGCTGGAAGCCATCGGGGAAAATAGAGTCCCCGCGAGGTCAAAGGACCGGCCTTCCAGGGAAAATGAAAAAAAGGGCACGAACGCCAGCCACTAAGGGCAAAAACCGAAAAAAGAAGATCGGGCTCGATACCGGTGTACCGAACCCGTCGAGAGGGGAACCGGCGTCGAACCGGAGAAGATAAAAATGGCGAAGAATCGCAAAAAAGTCAACAATTTTCCGGGATGACTAGGACTCACGTCCGGTGGGCTTCACGGAAAACGAGAGACTGAGCAAAATGGCACCTTTAGGCGGAAGGGAACTGCGCATGTGTGCCTGCATTCCCAAAGGCTTTCATAGAAAGCTGGTGAGATGCTCCGCAAGGGCTCCATCGCCGTTGATGTCACCCATATGTGAGGACTGACTTTCTGCCTGGTCCTGGAGAATAAGATGCTTTCATAAACTAAAACCCCCCTAAAAATGGAGAGAGAAAGGATTCAGAAAAGAAAAGAAAAAGCAAAGGAACCAGGACATAAGGTGGACAATTGCCATTAAAACTATTAACAAACCAGTTTTTTATTAACCCCCAATCAGCATCATTTTGGATTTGAGTCCAGTTGTTCTCTTAATTCTAGGAAGTTCTTCAACTGCTCTGGGTCAGAAAAAAGAAAAAAGCATTCTCATTCAATTCCCACTTTGCTGGGAATTTAATAAAGAAAGATGAGCTCAGATCTATAACATGCTGCCTCATAACCAGTAAAGTTTTACATTTTATTTGGGTGGTCCTAGAAACATCTGAGTACATCCTAACTTTCTCATAAAAAAAAGAATCCTTATGTCAAGAAAAGGATCTAAGAGTCCAATCCCAATCAGGCTCCAACGTAAATACCAGAAGTGTGACATGTGGTAGAGATTCCACAGAAGATTCCAGGAATACTGTCAATTCACCAGCAAGATCCTCTTCATCAGGTCTGACTTTCTTAATGGCAGGATCATAGGTGGAGATAGGTCAAGAAGTGTCACTCAGATAACCCAAAACTTCAAAGAAATACTTCTTTAGCATATCGGTAGGCAAAATATATGGCAACTTTGGAATATTTAAAAAATGAGAATTCTTACTCCGAGCAGAATTTTCCAACATTTCTACCTTGTTCCTTAAAGCAAAATGATCCTTGACTAAAGCTACAGTAAAAAATACTAGGGATTCCACTCAAGACCCACAGACTTGCAAATGTAATGTAGCCCTTCCCCTAACAAGGCTCTGAAAACTTTCCTTTGTTCTGGTTTATGTTTGATCAGTTTGTAGCTATTGGTATATTTCGTTAATACATGAGCCATACAGGAGACCAGTGACAAAACCTTTGCTAAGGTAACTTCTGAGGTTTGCAATAGTGGCATCTTAACCACAGCAGCAGGCAAAGGGGGATGGATTACTTCATTGAGAGCCCTTTTGGGATTATTCCTCTATTGTTAACATCAATATTAATCCACCATTCGATCCTCCAAAATTTCTGGCATCCCAAATATAAGCAGTCTTGGTTTTTGAATTATCTGAGACCCTCCAGCTACATACCTCCCAAAATCCTGGGTTGGGTCTTCAACCCTCAAATGGCATGTCTAGACAGGTATGCTCCACCATCACAGATTCCAAAGTGCAGGCTGCATCATCTACCTGCCCCAGAAGTTTAAAAATGGCAGCCAACTTGTATCATGGCTTTTGCAGGAGTGCCAGGAGAATTCATTCCCTAGACCTCAGCAATGCATCAGAGAACACTGAGGATGGAAACATCTGACTCTGCCAACACTCTGGCTGAATACACCCAGGGCATGTGCTGCAGAAGCTTTAAAATTATTTCACCCCCCCCCCCCCCCCCCCCACTGAGCCTTTGCCTTTCCTCTTTCTCCTCATCAGAGAGCCAGGCTTCAAGCATCAAAGCTCAATTGGATAGGAATGCAAGTATCCATCATAGTGGATATATTCCTTCCTGCCCCCAAACCACACTAATCTTATTGGATTCTAACCAGCAATACCATGTTTTGGATTATTTTTGTTGTTAAGTGCTGTCAAATTAGTATCGACTCATGGCGATCCTCTGGATAGTTGTCCTAAACTGCGTTCAGTCTTAAGGTGGCTCATTGTTAATAGAGTGACATCCATAGCTGCTGTTATTATATCAATACATCTCATTGTTGGACTTCTTCTTTTGTGTTGACCTTCAACCTTGCCAAGCATTATGTTTAATGATCTCTTTCTTTGCATGATGTGTCCAAAATATGAAAGTTGGTCATCTGAGCTTCTAAAGAAAGTTTAGGCTTGATTTCCTCTGGTACTGACTGATTTGGTCTTTGGGCAGTACATAGTATACACAGTATTCTTCACCAGCACCATAATTCAAAGGCATCAATTTTGTTCCTGTCTATCTTTTTCACTGTCCAACTTTTGCATCCTTATAATGTTATTGAAAATACCATGGCTTGGATAAGTCAAGTCTTGGAATTTGTTTGAAAGTCTTTATTTAAGATTTATTGAATATAACACCAATACAACAGAGTATGACATTGTACAGCAAATAAAAAGAAACTACCCTTCCACCCTTTCCCCAGTCCCTGGTTCTTAAGCAGAAATAAACATTTAGGGAAACACAAATAAGCAGAAGGTATTATGGGGAACCTGCAATGTAGTCATCAAAAGATTTTCAGCTGTGTTTACATTTAGCAATTTGGAAGACATTGGTCGCATAAGTGGCTTCATACTTTCAGTATAAAAAAAAGTGTTCCACCAATGGTGGACTTCGATCTCTGTGGAGGTTTTCCAATGAGTAATGACTATCTTGAGAGCAAAACTGATCAGAATGTCAAAAAAATGTCGGTCATCCTTATGCAGCATTGACAGGTCAGCTAGAGATCCAAATGACTATACAACTAGTAAGTTGCTCCTGCAGATGTAATATCTGTTGTATTTTTGCCCATACTTACTGCCAGAACACCTGTAGGTGAGGACAGTCATAGAGGGTGCCAATGGATAGATGACAGGACCAGCAATGTTTATGCCTCCCTCTATTCCAGTTGGACAGGAGAATCGGCATGATAAAGGCACAGTGGGCTAAAGAAAAAAGAGACTGGGTGATTGAAGCTGATCCCAGAGGTCTAATCAAAGAGCCCCAAAAGAATCTCAATTGCTTGTGTGTATTGAGTGGAACAATGTCTAGTTCCCAATTAGTTTTAGACCCCAATCAGGGATGGTTTATTTCAAATGATTCCATAAAAATTGGCAACTATATGTGGAGAGTCTGCAATGGCTTGAACCATTTGGATTATCTTCCAGTCCTCTGGAAGGTAGGCGAAGTCAAACCCTGTTGCAGTAAAACAATGCTGGAGTTGCAGCCACTGAAAGAAATACCAGCTGGGCAATTGAAACGCCTGTTGTAGGTCAGGAAAGGATTTGAATGTGCTTCCATGGAGTAGTTGTTCCACTGTCCAAATGTCCTTTTCCTACCAAAGGCACCAGTTGATTGATTTTAAATTTGCGTTTGTGACAGAGGGGTTGTCGTCTAGAGACTTTGCTATCTGTATCTAAATGGGAGACCATGTGAAAGGCTGTTTGCATGGAGAGAATGGCCGGGGAGGTGCACTTAGATGTGGAGTAAACTAGTGAAAGGTGAGCAAGCTGCTCTTCTAATAGTTACCAAGTGGTTCAGGATGTGTTCAGAGGTTAGGATACCCACCAAGTACCTTGCTTTAAGAGAAAGGATTGATGAGACCAGTAAAGAACTGAAAATTGGACTCCACTTTGTTCTTTGCTATGCTTTAGTTTCCATACTGCAATGCGGGGGGAGGGGGGCTTACTTTTCCACAGAAAGGCTGTAAGCTCTTTTCTAGTTTTTTATTAAAGTCGTCTGGGAATATGACGGGGAGCATACCTAAACTGTAATTAATCTTAGGGACGATCATCAGATGGTTTCCAGGCGGTCCCGCCAGGAGAGATAGAGAGAAGACTATCAGGAAATGAGGGATTGCACTAAGGTTAAACAGTAACCCATAGCAGATTTGACGGTACTGGCTTGTGTGGAATAATAGTGCATACCAAGGTATTTCACCCATAGAAAAGGGAAAAGCACCAGATCAGCCTCTGTAGCTTTACTATTAAGAGGGAAGGCCACTAATTTTGATCAGTTAATCTTATAACCAGATAATTGTGAGTATTGCTCTATAGGCATGAGGACAGGTTGTATGGAGGTTGGTTCAAGATCATCCATATAGCCAGAGATCTTTGTCTGGATATCTTGCACTCACAGCCCAAGAATGTGCGGGGACTGACAAATCAAAATAGCCAGCAGTTCTAAGGCCAAGTTAAAGAGCAGTGAGGATAAAGGGCAGCCTTGGTGAGTGCCACAATGTAGAGGAAATGGGGTGGTTAAAGAGGCATTAGCACTTATGCAGGCCATTGGGCAGGCATATAGTACTCGAATCATGTTAATAAATGCCTCTCTAATACCAAACCATCGAGGGACTGAAAAAGAAAAGGCCATTCTAATATATCAAAGACTTTTTCAGTATCTAACGAAAGCCCAATGAGAGATGTGGAGCAGACCTGGGCAGCCACATTTACATTGCATATCAGTCTCACATTATCTGCAGTAGATCGCCCAGCAACAAACCCACATTGATTGGGGTGAATAAGGGTTGGGATAACCCAGTTCAAGCAATTGAAGAGAACTTTGTCATAGATTTTATAATCTACATTTAGCAATGATATAGGTCTATATAAAGTCCTATTTGGTGGGATATAGGAGATGCTAAGGGTCAACAAGGCCAGAGTCCTTTATCAAGGAAGCTAGTACACCAAAGGATCTAGTCCCTCCCCAACCTATCCCCCCACGAAACAAAACTGATTCGAACTATAAGATAACACGGAACCTATAACAAAGGAATGAAACACATTAAACTATTCAAAACAAGGTCCTTCCTGATAAAAGACCATCGCTTAACATGTTTTTACCATGCGCGTACCGCAAGCCCGCGCTGGGCGGGCATTCATAATAGGAGTAGGATAACAACAGTAGTAATAGAATATCCAAGGTGAATCAGCTCGTCATGGATATACCAAGTCAATGAGGCCTATGCTGAAGAAGTCAAAAGGGTATGTGGTAGGCTTGCCTCAAGTCAGGGAGACCATCATGCTGCCGATGTATAAGATAGTGCAGAGATAGACCGTCAATTCCAGTGGGAAGTAGGCAGATAACACAGAAGTAGTAGAGATCTGACTTGGCTTTAAGAATTCCAGAACACTAGCAGCTTGTGCTGCTAAGGTAAGTAGGGTGCACAAATTTCATTCTCTCCTCAAAACCCATCTTTTCTCCTTAGCCTTCAATGTTTCTCTATGAGTTTCTTATGACCTCCCTCCTCTTTTTCTTGTTTAACTGTCCTCACTCCTCGCCTCCTTTGTCTTTCAGATTATTGTAACTTCCTTTTCTTTTCTGCTCCAAACCTATTATTTTATATTGTAAACCGTCCCGATGTAATGGGGGCGGTATATCAAATGTCAAATAAACAATAAACAATAGACCATGACTGAAACAAGCGGGTAACCACATCACCAGTAAATAAGCCAGTGCATGTCCTTGCCATCTTGTTGGTGCAGAAAATCACTCAATTGATCCAGGTCTTCGAAGGTGCAAGTGCAGTTATACACCATAACTCGGAGACACGCTGGATAGTAGAGTCTTGTACTTGCAACTTTTATAGATGGGGCCTGAAAGAGAGAAGTTGCTTGTGACGCTCCACTGATGCCTTGTTGAGGTCAGGGAAGAACAGCAACTTGTGCCAATCATGTTGTACTGGAGATCGGAGCCAGGCTTCCTGTAACATTTGCAAAGCTTGCGGGTAGCGGAGGAGCTTTAAGATGACCGGCCAAGGAGCTTTCATCTGTGACCCCAGATGAGAGGGGATTTAGTGGGCCCATTCAATCTCCAGTGGTTGTTTCAAGTCCAGCTGGAGATGCTTTGGCAAGAAATCCTCAAAGAAAGGGATGAGATCTGTTCCTTCCATCCTTTCTGGGATGCCTATTATCCTTATAGTGCTTCTCCTTGAGCAGTTGTTAATGTCTTTGAGCTGCTGATCTAACTGCATTAGACACCTTGGGCCCAATTCCAATCTGAACGTACAGGCCCTCTATGCGCCCGGCCGGATCTGAATGCACAAAGGGAGTCGCGATTCAGATCCCACGGGGCATCTCTAGCCCCATTGGATCAGAATGGCAAACAGGTCTGTACATGCAGGCCAGGACCACGATTCAGCCTGGCCTGCAAGTACAAGCCATGCCTGACCAACTCATTCTGGGCTTTACAATGGAGCCGTGGTGCCATAGCATCTGGTTGCCATGGCACCATGGCTCAATTGTAAAGCCGTGAACCCCAGCCGCCGACTCCTGCAATGCTTTCCCCGCAGCCCGACCCTGGCCTTGGGAGGCCAGATTGGGGGCCGGGCTGCGGGAAAAGCATTGTATGAGCTGGGGATCGCGACTTTACAATGGAGCCATGGTGCCATGGCAACCAGAATGATCTCTGTCCCCTCCTACTGCTGCTATGCCCCGGGCCGCTGTCCTCTGCCCACTCGGGGAACTTATGCCACCTCAGAGGTGGCATAAGTTCTCCGTCTAAGCCGTCAGCCCTGCCCGCCCTAATGCCGCCCCAGATCTGCCCCCTTCCCCGCCCCATCTAACTTCCCCGTACAACAACCAGAGAAGGAGTTCGGGGATGGAAAAGGGCATGAATAGTGGGGATGGATGTCCCAATGGGCTCAGAAAGACTCCCTTTGTGTTTTTGTCCATTTCCTGCAGACTTTCAGAATGTGTGAGTATGGTAGTGTCCAGAGTAGAGTTGCAAGGAGAGAATACTTAGTTTAGTTTTGACCTCCATGAGCTTGGCGCATAAGGAACAAGGAGTATCCCCGTTGTCTATTACCAGTTCTTTCACTTGCCTGATTTCTGCAAGCACTTGCTGGAGGCCATCTTCTTCATTTTTATTGGGTGCCATTTTACTTGGGGATGGAGGCTCTCACGTTTAGAGTGCTCAACCTCTTGTGAATGGGCTGCTGGATAGTCTAAATGCACAGGTTTGATGCTGGATATAATTGGGTTCAAAATAGTTTGGGGGAGAGACATCCTATTGTGGGAGGTACAAGGGAGTCGGCAAGAGACTGTGGTGGGCTAAGACCTTTGTTTCTCAGGTGTACATCTTGGTTCATAGCTAGCTCTGCCCTCCCGGACAAGGCGAATATTTGTATGGAGAGAGACATCTCCACTCTTGAGAATCTTGTCTAGGTTCTTCATAGCCATTCTACCAAGAGCAATCCACCTTTGGATTTCTTGACTGCTTGTCATTTCTTTATTGATTATTGATGTAAGCAGGTTAAAGTTGCCAACTATTTCAATTTCTTCTCCATCAAAGATGAATTTATTGATTTTGCCAGTTGTCAAGATCTTTGTGTTCTTTACATTAAAGTGCAGGCCCATTTTAAGACTTTGGCTGGCATTTTCGAAAGGCATTTACACGGTTTTCAGCCCGGTAAACCATGTAAATGCCATAACCAGGGATTTTCAAAGGCACTTACCCAGTTACTGCCTTCGAAAATCCCCTCCAAAGTCGCAAGCGCTAAGCGGGCAGCAGCGATTTTCCAAGCTGCCCAGTTAGTGCTCTGTGCCGAAAAGATAGGTGAGGAAAACCCTGGTCCATCTTTTCGGTGAAGAGCGCTAACCAGGCAGCATGGAAAATCGCTGTTGTCTGCTTAGGCTCAGTGGCTTCCCGGCTGTGCAGTGAATCCTGGATATCCGGGGTTAAGAGGTAGGTGGGCAGGGCTATGCGGCTATGGTGCTTAGCCCTGTCCAATTCAAGATTGCCTTCACTTTCAGCCAGTATTGTGGTATCAACAGCATAGCAATTTTCACATCTTGGTTGTCTTCAGGCAGTCCTACTTCTCTGATGATTTGTTCGGCAAATAAATTAAACAGTTAGGAGAAAAGTGTGTAGCCTTGTCATACACCTTTGCTGATTTTAAACCATTCTGTTTCTCCTTGTTTTGTTCAAAGTGTTGTTTCTTGATCAATGTAAAGGTTGTGCAAGTGAACTATCAGGTGTTCTGGTATACCTATGCATCATAATGTGGCCCAGAGTTTCTCATGGATCATGGAGTGCACATCCCTGTAGTTAAATTTTATCCCACAGTGCAGGAACAACATCACCATGTGCAAGCCCCAATGAATCGGCCAACAAGGGTACAAACACCCACACAGACAGGCTCCATTATCCTCATCTGGATGGAGAGTCAAGCTAACAGCGCCAGCACATTGAGCGGCCATTAACATCAGAGCACACTACTAGCTCCTGCACAATGAGCACACCTTAACAATACCTGAACTGAGACTGGAACCAGAGTGGCAGGCAGCAATGCCAACCATCCTCATTTTTGCACAGTTCGTCGATATGAGTGTGTATGTGTAAGTCTATCCATTGTTTTGTGCCTTTCTACACCTCACTGAGCCTCACAGTGCCTAAACTGTTTCCAGCATTAGCCTGCAAATGTGCATGATGAGGAGCAAAATATTGTGGGTATGGTCTGAACAAGGCAGATTGGCCAGGAAATGTCTGCATCAGGGGTAGGGCAATGGCTGGGACATCGTAGCACCTGACTGCCAACTGCATGGAACCAGATGGCCACAGCATGTCATACTGGGAGGGCACTCTCATTCTGACTGAGCAGTAACCATGGCATGGCTATATATCCACAGTGTTATATAGTACCTGGCTCTAGTGATGTGAGTACACTTCTTGTCCTGGGGGTCCTGATCACTGAACCAGCTTCTGGGTGTCTATGCTAATCCTGGGTGTGCATGGTCGCTCTGTGCACATGCACTGTGTACTGACCAGCAGACTGTCTTCAGTTAGTATGTGCATGGCTGAAAAACCCAGTGGTGGGCAGTATGTGTAGTCTGACTGTGCTTGCTGCAGGCGAATGTTAAACCTAGGTGGTTGGGAGATGAGTTGTTCCAGGTTTCTTCCAGTAGTACAGGTAGAGCAAGCAGGATCCTAGTAACTGGTGTCCATGGCATTAGCATTGAAACATGGGGTATTGGCATGCACTGTTCTAGGTGGACCCCTGTCCAACAGAAGAACCAATACAAGCATTGTGGAACCTGTGTCCCTTGGGGAAACTGCTAGGTACATATGACCTAGATTGGCCACTGTTGGAAACAGAATACTGGGCTTGATGGACCTTGATTTGACCCAGTATGGCATATCTTATGTTCTTATGTGACCAGCACATATTGCAATCCCTCAGAAAAAAAGTGACCAGCATAATCACACTGCAGACAATACCTACCACCCACTAGCAATGATGGGGCTTAGCAGCAGAGACCAGCTCTAACACTGCAGCTACTGGGGACCTGGTGCTGGGTGCCCATCCTTACTCTCATGGTGACCGCAGAAACTGCTCTGTAGCACAGTTTGTAGCTGTGCTGTTCTTGTATCACACACTGTCAGTGCATCTTACTGAGCTGAGGTGATGGATAAGTGCATTCTCCATTTGGTGATCAGCTGTAGACTGCTGTTCTGCATGTGCACTGCATCATAGGTACTGGTGAGGATACCCTATACTGGCACACACAGCAATTTTAGGCAGTGACCTGTGGTCTCTATGTATCCAGCCACTGCTATGCAGAGAGGTGTGGAGTTGTAGCCCACTGGTTTGTTCACAGCCTTTGTAAGTAGGGGATAAGGGTTCAAGTCCTACATGTTCTTTTTGTGACTGTGCTACTCAGATCATTTTCATGCCTGTAACAGTCAGGGTTCTGCAGATCGGTGCTGGCAGCCCATTCCACCCTCTTCTCAGCCGCCATCTATCCTTCAGCCCATCTATCTGCCTCTGTCGGCTGTGTACGGTCCTGTCTTCTTGTGCAGGCTGCTACTCCATGACCTACACTGGTACCATTTTCTGTATTATGGCTCTTCGTGCTTGCCTCTCCTGTGCCTGATCTGCATATAACCACTACTATTCTGTCCTCCTGTCGCTGCAAACATACTGCTGCTTCTGTCTCCACTAGGGGACACGTCTTTTCGCATCCTATGCCACAAGCTGACACTGCAGCACTTTACATTGGTACCACCCTATGCATCGGTACAGCTGCCTCCCATATGCGCGTCTGTTTTACTGACTGCCACATAAGGTGCCCACCAACATGGCAGGTCCATCAACTCTCATCTGTCCTTCCTTCCATCACCTGTACATTGACATTCCTTGGTGCTCTATCCAGCATTTGGTTTACAGCCATTTTCCTTCCTTAAGGTGCATGCTTTCCACCTTAGGGCACCTTGTCTCTCCTTAGGACATCTTCTCCCCTGTTAAGGCACCTTATCTCCTGTTAGGGCACCTTATCTCATGTTAGGGCACTTTATCTCCTATTAGGGCACCTTATCTCATGTTAAGAAGCCTTATCTCCTGTTAAGGTCCCTTATCACATTTTAAGGTGCCTTATTACCTCTTAAGATGCCATGTCTCTCCTTAGGACATCTTGTTACCTTATGGCACTTGGTCCTGTTAACTCACCTTAAATGGCTCAAGGCACTCTAATGCTGGCACGCCCCCTACCCGCCCACTGCCTTATATGGCTTCAGGCACCTTAACGCTGTCCTTACCGCCGGTGACTTTACCACAGTTTAGTAAACATACCCCTAAGTGTTCACTGATTGTGCTGTATTTCATTACAGTTCTTGCAAGTTTCTTCTTTTTTTTTTTTTATAGATTTTAACACAATACAATGCCAAAAAGTACAGGATATATGTAAGCACACACAAAAAAACCACAAGCAACTATAAACAAAATACAGATCACATTATTGTGGGAAACAAACTATATAGATCACATCAAGAGAGCAGAATTGTGATACAAAGTAACAAACCACATCTTCCTAAAATGGAAAAGAAAACAGGTCAATACAGACCACAATATTGGAGGCATATATAATCAAGATCACTAATCCCCGACCAAACCCTGTCTATCTAGCAAACATTTCTCCAGATGTGATACATCCGAGAAAACATATGAAGCGTTATCATAATTAATGATACACTTGCACAATGGAAATTGAGCTAAAAACATAAAAAGGATAATTAATATATCATGTAGAGATACAAAAATAAAGAGGAAATTAATTCATGATATTAATTATCCTTTTTATGTTTTTAGCTCAATTTCCATTATATGGATTGAGTTCTACAATTGTTCTTTTGTGCGCTTCATCACTTAGATGTTCTCTAGTAATGTATGTTTCACATGTTTTTTAATGCAATGTATTTATGGATATTAATGTGTCCTTTTTTTATTTCTGTTAAACACATCTATATACTATTTTTAGGTTTAGTCATTATATTTCTATTATACGTTGTTTTATCATATATTTTATTCATTTTTTAGTTTTCATTTTATCTATTTGTACATAACTTTAATGTTGTGCTTACAATTATGTTTTTATCTATTTATTTATTTATTGTTTGTTGTCTGAAGTTCTCAGCCTCCTGATGAAGGCGTTGCCGAAACGCGTCGGGGTAATTTGTTGAATAAAGCGCATGTGAGCACAGACAGGGAGCCCAAAAACAGTGATAGTAGTGCCCCATTTGCAGCAACAGCATAGGGCCCAAGTATGAAAGGGCACTATGGTGATGTTGCAAATGGGGCAAAGGAGGCTGAAGGCGGGATATGCAGTGGGGGCAACTGGGGCACAGGGTGGACTAGGCTGTTGCCTAGGTGGCACATAGGAACACAGAAACTGGAAATCAGCATGACAGTGTCTGATCAAGGTCAAAATGCCCAGTACTCTGGGTACCACATTGTCCCATCCAAGGGACACATACCCAGCTGGTACCCCAAACATCACACAGGAACCACAATGCCTGTAATGGGGCAAGCAGTGCACATCTGGGGACCACTCTAACAAGGGTCTACGGACCTTCCCCAGGATAAGTCTCAAACTGTCCGTAAACCCAGCAAAATGAACACCTATTCCACAGCCTCTGGTAAGGCAGTACAGGGTGTGGCCACACATTTGGTGAAATACTGTATGTAAACACCCAGTAGTCCAAAATGGATACACTGGACCCGCATTGCATGCCCCAGCCTGACCACAGTCTGCCAGCAGAACACAATCAATCAACCAGGTCCACCCTAGCCAATTGTTGCCAGATCACAAACCGCACACCCCACAGCCATCTCACCCCCATGTGGAAGTGGCAGAACAGTGGCAGGCGGTGATGGGGGGGATGTGTGGATGTCCATGTATGCCACCGTACCCCAGACCCTCAACCTAGGCACCCGCCTACCTGCAGAGAGGATGGCCTCGGACTGCATACAACCAGCACCGACAGCATATGGGCATGCCAGCATGGCAGGGGGGTGCCAGTGGCGGTGGCACCTGCCTGCAGTGGACCAATGTCATGACCTGCCCCAGTGTGCCATGTGCAGTGCAATAAACAAGGTCTGTCTAAGAAAGAGCAAATGTAGCCCCAGGGACTGCAATGCCTCTGTGGCAACAGTGTGGTGCAGTAAACATAGCCAGTGTGTCCAGGAACAAAGGGTCACAGGTTCACATCCCAGCTGTGGATCCTACAATGCATGGCCCTACATTTTACCCCAAAGACCCAACACTGCAGATACAACATCAACATGTGCAATCCCAAAAGCATCAGCCAACAGGAGTACAAACATACACACACACAGGCCCCACTATCCAAAGCTCCATGGAGAGTCAGGCTGTTTGCACTGGCTCGGAGCAGCAGTTATCAGCAGAGCCCACAACTAGCTCTTGCTCCCCTTAGCAATGCCTGCACTATGATCGTGACCAGTGTGGTGGTAAGGTTTGCCAACCACCCCTATGTTTTCACAATGTTGCAATAGGAGTGGGTGAGTGCATGTCCATCCATTGTGGTGTGGTGTCCTACTCTGCACTGGGCCCAAAAAACGTACACCATTGCCAGCACCAGCCTGCAAATCTGCATACTGAGGAGCAAGGTATTGTGGGTATGTCCCAGAGAGGGCAGATCAGGCAGGATGTGTCTGCAGTGGGGTAGGGCTATGACAGGGACATTGTAGTGCCCAACCACCACTTGCATGGACAAGGTGTCCACAGCACATCTTGCTGGGGGGACACTGTCACTCTGACCGAGCAGTGACCATGGCACGGCTATGTTCCCACATAGTGCTACATACTATTTGTCTTATTGTAATATGTGTGTGCCCCCTTTTCTGGAGGGCCAATCACTGAGGCACCTGCCAGGTGTCTGTGCCGTACAACCCAAGTCTGGGTGCACATAGTTCCTCTGTGAACATGCAATATAGACTGGCTAGCGGACTGTCTGCAGTTAGTTTGTGCATGGCTGGGACACCTGGTGGGGTGCAGCAGGTACAATCTGACTGTGCCTGCTGCTGCTGAATGACAGACCATGGTTGGAGGCAGCAGAAGCTCCCAGTACTCTAGCAGCAGGTCCAGATCTGGTCTAACCCCCCTGATGACATCCACAACCTAAGGCACCTTAGTTAAGGTACCTTAAGGATGGTAAGATGCAGCAGGTTGACAGGCCTGAGCTGTAGGGCAGAAAAACAGATGTAACCCTAATACCGGAAAGAGCAAAAGGAATGAACAGGTAGTAAGGGGCCACATCCTGTCTACTGTAGTGTATGCATTACGGCAAGATTGTTTACCTTATCAGAATATAGAAAGCCTAGGGGACATGCAATGAAGCTACAGGGTAAACTATTTAAGACTAATAAAAGAAAATATTTTTTCACTCAACGTGTAATCAAACTCTGGAATTTGTTACCGGAGGATGTAGTAAAGGCTGTTAGTGTAGCTGGGTTTAAAAAAGGTTTGGACAAGTTCCTGGAGGAAAGGTCCATAAACCATTATTAAGAAGGGACCCAGGATATCAATGCTTGAACCAATACAAGCATTGTGGAACCTGTGTCCCTTGGGGAAACTGCTAGGTACGTATGACCTAGATTGGCCACTGTTGGAAACAGAATACTGGGCTTGATGGACCTTGGTCTGACCCAGTATGGCATATCTTATGTTCTTATGTAAGCAGTACTGTGGTGCTACATGCATTGCAGTGCCGCAGACGCACAGCGCGCACAATAATGCGTGTGACGTTTGTTTGGGATGTGCATTGTTATGCGCCATAACCTCCCACTGAACCTAAGGCGCCTAAAGGTATCTCATAAGGCACGTAAAGTCTGTCACGTCAGAAAAGAACGTCATGAGCGTTGCTGCTGGAAAATGCACATTGCCGGCACTATGCGCATTGCGGCACTACGTGCATACGCCGCAATACTGTGTCATAACATAATGCGTATAATACCTCGCATGGAGCTACGGGGTTCCATACATACATTCCCTTTCATGGAACATATTTGCATTGCACTTGTTTGCTTTTCTTTTCTTGAGTTCTCCTAACCTTACCATACAATGGCTGCAGCTTCGTCACTTCTCCACACACCCTTCCTTCTCTTCACTGTGAACTACAGTGTGCCCTCTATGCAGCCTATCCATCACATATTAGCTGTTACATATGGTCCTTTCTTTGGGTTGTCTGGGTGGGCAGTTGGCTCAGTGGTTTGGTATTGCTGTTAGTGAGCTGTGTTTGGACTCTTCAGTGTACCGTTTCAATTCTCACATGCTCCTTTTTGGATCTGTTCCCCATTTTGCCCTCGTACACACACCATCCATATGGCTGGCCCTTCAGAGCGGCCCCTGTTGCCCTTTCTGTTTAATTTGTTTACTCTTCTGCATGCTGTTTTCAATGTATACCATTTCATGGTGTGTGTGCAAGTGTTTATCTGTGGCTCATGTCCCAATTACAGACTGTGATATCAGCTGCCTATGGTCTACGGCCTTACACCTACGGCTTCATTTTTCATATGGCACCATGTCTGCACATCCCTCAGCGCATCTTCTACTGTCTGCATGCCTTTGATTGCAACCCCTTTGGACATGCTGCTGCTTCCCGTCGGCTGTGATGTTAATGCGTGGTAATTGTCCAGGGTGCCCTATACTGCACGTTAAATGGCCGGGGCGCCCTGTACCACGCGTTACCGGTCCATGCTTATCTTAACGCTGTACCACCCACTTCCTTATATGGCATCTGTAATGTTACCATTGCACTTACCGCCGGTAACATTACCGCACCTTAGTAAACATACCCATATATTTCATTATATTCACCAGTAAAGTCACTATGAAATAAAGTTAAAACTAGGAATGTGCTTTCCTTGGAAATGAAAGAATGAAATTTCATTTATTTTCAATTCTTTTTGCCCTACCCCACTGTGTAAAAAACAACCACCCCTTGGACCATCTCCCTATTCCCCCCTACTACCCTAGACCCCCCTTTATCATCCTCTGCTCACGATCTGTAAAGGGGGCAGGAATGATCTTCGGTGATTTCCTTATGGTAAAATGCCAATGGCTGACCCAATGTTGTCAGTATTTTCAAAATGTTGCTCCCCTTGGATCAGCCAGCACCATTTTCCTCTATAGAACCAATGGCACAGGAGTGACTGGGGAACTGTGGAATCTATGTACTTTTTTTGGGAACCTGAAAGGTACTTGTCACCTGTATTGGTCGCTGTTGGATACTGGGCTTGATGGACCCTTGGTCTGACCTAGTATGGCATCTCTTATGTCTTTATGTCTCCTGCAACCTTTACAGACCACAGACAATGTAAGATTCTGAAAGGGAAAGAGTCTGAGGCCTGGATAACAGTAGAAAACTCAGGATGAGGCTTTTGGATCATTTTGGTCATGCATTTTTTGTTTTTAATGTGTGATATTACTACTACTACTACTGAGCATTTGTATGTACTAAAAACACAAAATAAAAAACAGAAAACCAAATAAAATAAAACAATGAACCAAAAACCATAGAAGTGAAAAAAAGGCCCTGCACACCTCTAGTTAGAATAACTCATTCTCTTTTCAAATAATTTAGAAAACATCATAAAATAGCAATATAGTAGATGACAGCAGATAAAGGCCGAAAGGGCCATCTAATCTCCCCAGGAATCTAGTTAGGTATTAGGGTTGTAATTGCCACTCACCTTTTCTCCCATTTCTCCTTTGTAACCAGGTAACCCCGCTGCACCTGGTATTCCTTGTTCTCCCTGAATGAGATAGAGATTGAAATAAAAAATGTAGATTTTTCCATCATGAAAACTAGGTTTGACAATGAGAATCAGGTGAGTACATCTAAACACCCACTGTAATAAAATGACACAATGATGTGAACTGCACACAAGGGGAGGGAGTGGATGCAAATATACTCATGAATATTCATTAGGGACATCACGAAAACCAGGCTGGATTGTGGTGCACCAGGGCAGGAGTTGGCCACTCCTGGATTAGGCATTGCAAGGCTCAATGAGATGTAGAAAGCCTCCAAACACTGAATACACATACATACATACATACACACACACACACACACACACACACACGCACGCACACTGTGCAAAGATGAGGATGGTTGGCAATCCTGCTTGCCACCTTGGTACAATCTCAACTCATGTCGCAGGCAGCACTGTCCCTGTGGCCCCCTCAGCCCATGGCCTGGCCAGTCAGCAATGAAGGCATACAGGACAGAGGAGGCCTGAGAGACCAGGGCAAGCCCCGGACCGGGGTGTGGCAGCAATGGAGATGTGGCAGCAGGATGAGACAGGGTGCAGTGTTATGGCAAGCAGGTAGGCAGCTGCAGTGACAGACCTGGGTGGAGAAAGAAACATGCATATGTATGACACCTCCTTCCTGCCTCCACAGATGGTTCCATGTCCTGCATGAGACAGAGGTGCTGAGGGTGCACTTCCGCGCAATCAGGGGCAACAGGCCAGGACTCCTGTACCGTATTTGGTGGCATCTGCAGCAGGAGTGAGATGAGTGGGGGGGGGAATGGCACAGGAATGAGGCCATGACATGCAACATGGCACAGGGCTGGAGTGGCTGGGCAATGCAAGGGCAACAGCAGACAGAGCATGGGGAGGCATCTGACAATGGAAACATGGCAGCCAGACACCCCCACCCACCGAAACACTCTGCATCCCTTACACAACCATCCCAGATGAGGACAGCCCCCACCTGTGGCGGAGGAAGAGGAGGAGGAGGAGGCCGGCAGCAGGATGGCAGCTGAGGGGGAGGAGCAGACCGCACCACCTGCACCATGCAGCCCCACCACCACCGCAGCTGACCGCCCAACACCACCCAGTCCCATATTACTAACCAGCACCTCCCTATCAGGGGAGAGTGGGGATGAGGCCACCCTGGACCTCATGGTGGTGCTCCACTCCCCTGAGGGGGAGGGGCTGGACAGCGCAAAGGGGGCTGGCCAGGGCATCTCAGGGTGGGAGGCAGGGTACCCCTGGGTGGGTGGCCCTGAGGAGCATAGTGAGGAGGAGGAATCCCTGGAGGAGGGGGAACTCAGGGCCACCCCACACCAGGGACACCCAGTGGGTGGAGGAGGGGGAGAGCTTGGGGATGGGACAGGAGGGGGCAGGGGGTGGAGGGAGGGGATGGGAGGGGGAAGGGGGTGGAGAAAACAGAGGGGGAGGGGCAGGGGTGGAGTGGGGATGGGAGGAGGCATGGGGTGGAGGGAGGGGGTGGGGAGGGGCAGGGGGTGGAGGGAGGAGACAGGAGGGGGCAGGGGGCAGCTGCAGAGGTGCCCTTGGGGTTCATTGCTGATTACCTATGTGGGATCAGGGGTGACCTCCAGGCCTTAACACGGGCCATGGAGCGTCTCATGGAGACACTCCTGACACCACGTAAGTCATTGCAATGAGATCCCATGGGATGTCCGTCTGCAGTAGGGTAGTGGGGATATCCACACATGTAAATAGTTAAAATAAAAGACAGTTACTTTAGAACACTGTGCCCGTGTGTATATTTGCATAGGGGTCAGTCTGAGGCCTGAATGATGGGGATGGGGGTCCCGTATAGACATCCATCCCTGCCATCCAGCCACCTCTGCCGACCCTGACGAACCTCTCGGTATGTACATGGTGGCTGTACCAAGAGGCTAGCCAGGGGTGGGAAAGGGTCGAGTTGGTATTGGAGAAAGGGGGGCAGTGGATGGTCGGTGGCCCTGGATATATAGGGCTGATACAGATGTTGGCCCAGGTCACCAGGGCCTAGAGGGCATGTAAGGGCAGGGGGGGATGCCACAAATAGTGGGGATGGATGGCCCATTGGGATGTCCATCGCCCTATCTGCACCCCCTCCCGATCTAGTCTAACTTCCCAACATGTTGTATGGGGAAGGTAGATTGGGGTGGCAGAGGGGTGGATTGGGGCAACGTCAGGGTGGGTCATGGGTGTTTGCTGATCCCAGATGCACAGGGCCAGTTCCAATGCTGGCCCTGTACGTCCAGGCTAACAGCATAGATGGGGAACGTCTGCCACCTGTGAGGTGGAATAGGTGCTCTGATGTGGCAATGGACCACAGGCCTGGGGCTGAAAAGTTTTGGGTAGGGGCAGGGAGCCTCCCCCCGCAGCCTGACCCCAGCCTAGGGAGTCAGGAGCAGTGGTCAGGCTGTGGGGGGAAGTGGTACAGGCACTGGTGGCTGGGGATCGTGGCCACACAATGGAGCAGCAGTGCCATGGCGACTGGACGCAATGGCACCGCAGCTCCATTGTACAGGCCATACCAGTTTAGATGGGGCAGGGCAGGCCAGGCTGCTTTGTGGACCTGGCTTGCACGTTCAGGCTTGTTTGCGAGTCTGGTCCAATGGGGCCAGGCGTGCCCCACGGGATCAGTATTGTGGCTATCTCTGTTTGTCCGGTTCTGACTGGGCACACAGAGGGCCGGGACGGCCAAAATGGAGTTGTGCTGAAGGGGCATGCCCGCAGCTGCCCAGCCCATGCCACCTACCCCCCAGTCCTAGCAGCACAGGAAGCCTACATCAAATAAAGTGCATCTCTATGAGGGACCTCATCTGGGGCATAGGTCCCAGCACACATACCATCATAGTCACATCATAGACCCCTTGTTCCTAATGTGTCAGTAGCAGTGTTTCTGTAGAGGCGGATATATTGCACGACATCAGCCCCATACTGGATAAGGATGGGTCTTCTACTGTCATTGGTTTTGGGGACTTTTTCATGCAAACCTTTGGGAGCCTCTTAATAGTAAATGTCTGGACGGGATTCTCAGATCCCTTATGCCACATGGGCCTAATGTTTACTGCTGGCCCAAGAGCTGGCCCTACCATTGAGAGACTGTGTTTTTTGCACATGACCCTGCTGTTCAGTCTCACAATTCAACCCCTGACATTTGCAAATGAGGCCCCCCAATAAGTCACTGTACATGGCGCTGCTTCCCCCTGCCTTCAGCCTGACCCTTAGTTTGTCTCTGAACACGTCCACCATCCTGTCCTTTCCTCTTGATAGGCTCCAGGAATCGACAACATAACAACTGCTTTCATCCTCATCCTCCTAGATATACCTTCCTCATTTGACTCTGCAAACCACAACATCTTAATCAACCGCCTAAAACATCTGGGCATAGGTGGTAGTACTCTACAATGGTTTCAAGACTACCTGTCCAACCACACCAACAGGTTTGCGTTGAAAACAACCTATTTAACTCTTTCACTCAACCTCAGGGTGTCCCCCATTGATCTGCATTATCTGCACTTTTGTTTGATATATATCTATAACCTATCTGCAATCTCAGCAGATCAGACAACTTAGACAACAGAATGTATGCAGACGATATAATGCTATTCACCATCTTTGATACCAGAGATCCTAACTACACAAGGATTACTAGCTGTTTCAACGACGTCTATGAATGACTCAACTCAGTTAACTTCACAGTTAACCTGAAGAAAACAGAAGCATTCATTAGTACTAGGAATGAAGTATTCAGCCCCCCCTAGTTCACTACACATAAACAATGCCTCACTTGAAATACAAAAAGACATACAATACCTTAGGATATACCTTGATCAAATCCCAGACTTCACCAAACACATTCACATATCTACCCGTGCAGTTAACAATAAAACCAGAATGATTCAGCATCTGAGACCACTGCTCTCCCCGACGGACGTCCGTTCTGTAGCCCAGGCACTCATAAGCCCTTGACTACAGTAACAGCATACTCCATGGTCTCACAAAGAATTCCCTAAAGCCCCTACAATGTGCTCTAAACAGTTGCGTGCACAATTATGAAAGACCAGTACATAAAGAAAATAGATGTTATGCCATGAGCTGCACAGCAGGGTCATTTTGGTGGCCCTATGGATGAGAACTGTATAATTATTTGCCATTAGATGTTTAGGAACACTAATGAAACAGAGTAACAACCAGTATTTCTGAGTTTTGTATATTTAGCAACAGCTGATTCATAGCTGTCCAAATAAAGACATTGGTGAGTACTATCATGATGTCATTTGCCTAGAGCCCAAAAGGAACTGTTTCCATAACCACAATGTCCAAGACTCGTTGAACTCGGGCATAGAAAAATGTATGGACCCATCCCAGCATTAAACGTGTCCTGCGGAAGTTGCACGTACATGTGTTTTCGGATGTATAAACGTGTTCAGTATTCTAAAAGGTTGGACGTTTACGTCGTTGTACGTCTAACCACTACAAAACGTGTAACTCCAGCTTGGACACGCCCCTGGAAAAGCAATACTATTGAGTGTTCTGACATGTGAATATGGCTCCAAAGGCGTCTTCGGACTTATTTTTAACCACCTTCACAGTAAGTGGGACAGAGAGGGAGACACTTTCACCCCAGTATTGAGAAATACCCATTGTTGAGAAATAATACAGATTTAGAGATCGGCTTCCCAAATCTTTATCATTCCCCCAAGAAAGTTATTTCACCTTTGCATAAGCAATTGGTAAAACAGTGTATTGGCCTTTGATAAAGGTGGGTGCTTAGTTTTTTAATGGGAAGATATTTTAGATGGAGAGGGGTTTGCACTTAGGTTTGGAAAATGTCATATGCATAAAGTTTATCTGCATGACTTAGACATTTTTACACACCAGTCAGATCTGTTGTCTGTGAAAATGCCCTCTGTTTCTGACTACCATTGGACTCCTATTGCTTTCACATGGTTCAGTTTGTTTCCCTTTGGTTAAAGGTCCATTCGGCTTAATATAATATCCAGACGTAGCCAATCTGGATCGCATTTACAGGGTAGCATATCCAAAAAATAGCAATATACTACAGTATATTGCTTACCCCCAGGGTACGTAGTTCTTTTCCTCATGCCTATGTTATAGACTTTTCCTTCAGGAGCTTGTCCAGATCCTTTTATGACACAGCTATGCTTTATTTAAACATAGATGTCCTTCAGTGTTGTTACAATAGAGTGCTACTTTAGCCGACATAGGCTGTTATTTCATGTTTTAGCAGGTTTAACCTAGACGTTTAAGATGTATTGTCACAGCCCCTCCTAGTGGCAGTGTGCCAAAGGGTCAGGGTGGACATTTTAATTTTGTTGAAGAAAGAAAAACTTTTAGACCAAGTGCATTCTGGTCCTTGTAGTCCCTCTTCACAAGAAAATAGATGTGTGAGCCTTGAGCAGGGTGAAACAAAAAGGTTTTTATTCCCTTGTTACGCAAAAGGTTCTTCAGGAAACAAAGTAGAATTACCTTACTTCAGGTTTAGTGCCAAGAATATTTACAAAAGGTCAGCAACTGTTACAAATACTTCACAGTTCTCTGTATCCAAGCAAGTTTCTCAAACAGCAAGAAAAACAAGACAAAACTTCTTCCTTCAGTGTTAACAGAAGCAAAAGGTACTTTAAAACATGTGCTGCTGTTATATCTCGGTAAGAGATTCCAGGCTCTCGGTAATACGCAGAGAACAGTCCATTGGTTCAAGCATCAACGGTTCTGGTTCTGCAAACTCAATTTGCATGGGTTCTAACTCACTCGTGGTGTCTTCTAATCCTGAGCTTTCCCTGGTTAACACAGGTTGCAGTTCAGTATTTCTTTCCCCCACTTTCCAGCCTTGCTGGCCTGGGTTTAGCAAATACCTATTAGGGCTTTTCCCTCTACCTTTCTGTACAGGGTTGCAAAACTTCCTCCAGCTTTGTTTCTTCTCAGAATGGCTTTTTAGGTTATCAGCCTTCCTAGGACCTGGCATCCATTTAATAAATGAAGTATCACTGTAGCTTGGATCTCTGTAGCGTTTGCTGCTGGTGTTCTCTCCACCAGAGACTCTCCCTTTGTCACCATCTTCCTTGAAGACTGGCTTCTGGAGCTTTCTAAGCTGGGCTTGTTCTCCCTGGAACTTAGCTCTGCTTTTCCATGTATCCAAGCTTCTCTGCCTTGCATTGTATGAGGTTCCTTCCTCAAGTCCTTCCTTCAAAGAACCTTTCTCTCTCTCTCTCTCAAAGGTCCTCCCTCGAGTTCCTTCTCAGATCCTCTCTCGAGTTCCTTCTCAGATCCTCTCTCGAGTTCTCCCTTAGATCCTCTCTCCCTGCTTCCTTGTGAGCACTGCTTAAAAAGGCGTTCCCCAACTGAGTTTCCTGGCTTTCTACCCAGGTGCCTTTGATTAGGTACTGCATTGCCACAACCTGGGTGTGTCAGCTTAACTTCTGCAGCCTCGTGCCTGCTCCCTCTAGCTGCACTTCTAGGTAACTGCACCCTCTGTAACTCAGTTGCTTCATAAGAAAGAGAGTTTTTTTCTACATCCATCGCTTCAATGGCTTCAGCTCCATCACAGTATGCACATGTTTCTGTCTGAATACAGTTTAGACGTTTAAGCGGCTCGACATGCCCACGCACCACTCCTTCACGCCCACATCCAGATTACCCGTCTTTCTTGTCTGTATGTGTAAAACGTTTTGTTGTCAGAATTGCAACTAAGCATTTACATGCCAAAAACATCCAACTTGCACATGTAGACAGCTTATTTGTGGTTCAGAATGACCCCTATATGAATAGTGGCACTGAATATACTGTACAGATCAACAGGACGATGCAGAAGGCTAAAGTGGGCTTTACGAGCCCCTAACGCCACGTTTAAGCACACTTTACAATCCGTTAAATTCAGGAAACAGACGGAAACGCTGACAGAGCCAAACTAACGCCATGTGTATTTAAATCTATTTAAATGAATTTTAATTATTTAAATGTATTTTAATCAACTGGTCTGGTATGCAAATCATGGCTACGCCGATGCAAAGATAGGCATAGAGGATTTTGCAACTACTCATAGTGCAAACATTTTTGCTTCAGGGTTTGAGTAGACGTTAACCTCTAACGAGTGACCCTGACAATATTTTGATGGCACCGGGTGTTTTCCCTGATGCCTAGATCATCTTCTCCTCAGATGATCAAGCATCAGGAAAATCCCCTGATGCCATCAAAACACTGTCGGGAGCCGGTGCCCGACAAAAAAGAATCTCTGGTGGCCTAGCGGTCCCCCCGACAGTATTTTGATGGCATCAGGGATGATCACGGCATCGGGAAATGCCCCAATACCATCAAAACACTGTCAGGGGCTGGTTCCCCAACAAAAAGTAAGTATCTGGTAGTCTAGTGGCCCCTGTACCCCCCACCCCCCAATCCAAAGTAAAATGAAATAAAAGTTAACATCTGGTGATCTAGCGGCTCCTGTACCCCCCACCCCCATCCCCAACTAAAATAAAAGTCAAAACCTGGTGGTCTAGTGGCCCCTGTACTCCCAACCCCAATCCAAAGTAAATGTAAAATTACCTGGTGGTCTAGCAGCCCCTAAATCCAACCCGTTCCCCCCCCCCCCCGTGTGTACCTTAAAATAGGTGAGAGCACTGCCTAAGCACATGAGGAACATATTTGCATGCCTGGCGGGGGGAGGGGGCAGGAGGGGTGATGGTGGAGAGGTAAAGGAGGAGAGGGTAGAGGGGTATTTTGTGGAAGTGTGGCAGTGCACTGGGTGGCTACGTTTCATCATCAGCGAGTCACTTGAGGAAAAGGAATGTTTTGAGGTTCTTTCTGAAGGCCATTATGTCTTTTATGGCATGGAGGTTGTCTGGGATCATATTCCATAGGGTCAACGCAAAGAGGGAGAAGGCTTTTTTTGATGTTCTGCAGTTGGTCTTGGTGTTTAGTGTCGGTATGCATAGTGTGTTGAGGGAGCCAGGTCTTCTGTTTATGTTGTCTGGTGTCTTCTGAATCAGGGATTGTAGGTGGATGGTGGATAGGTCATGGGTGACTGAAAATTGTGAGTATGGATTTGTTTTTGATCCTCTCAGTGATGGATAATCAATGTAGGTGTTCGAGTAGAGTTGATGTATTCAGCTCTAGATGTGTTGCCGAGAACGTGCGCCGCAGTGTTCAGGGCTAGCTGTAATGGATGAATTGTGGATTTTGGTAGGCCTTGAAAGATGAGGTTACAATAATTAATAATCAATGTGAGGGAAAGTAAGTGCTTGAAGAGCTGTGCGAAAATCATGAGAGCTCAGAAGTGGTCTGAGGTGTTGTATAGCCATATAGGCTGCGTCTTTATAAAATGCTAGGGTTAGACTGGCAGAAATCACAGCTAGAATAAGACTGAGAATATTTATGCCTGCCTGCCCTTGCTCCACACAGTCTTCCCTGACCATGCCTACTCTAAAGTCATATGCAAGTACAATGCCTAATTGCACTGCATGTACTTTTTACAAGTGAGATAATTTTATAAGAGGACTTTAACACGTTTCCTGCATATAAGCAAGAAAATTTCTTTATTCAATGATCTCCTTAGTACCCAGTGTAACATGATTTACTATATAAAGACATTTTTGTAAAAGTTTACAAGATGTTTTAGCATCTTTTTCTCTTCTTGAAATGAAACATACATGAGAACAAAACAGGAGGTCTCAGTTTCAGTAGTCAGTTTAATAAGATATATATAACCTTTGCTGGCAAAACGTTAAATGCTATATTGGTTTAGTGATGAACATTTTTGTAGCAGGTTCTACATGCACAGAATATTTATTTGTAGAAACAATTTCTCCTACCTTGTTTGCAGGGCACTGGCATTTTACTACAGGCTCTTGATTTTCCGATGGATATGCTTCTATGTTGCCAAAATGATGAGCTACAGATAATGAGGCATTAGTTCTGAAACTGCCTTCTCGTGGGCACTAAAATCAAGACAAACTAGTATATAATATAGGTCAACTATGGCAATAGTCTCCTGACAAAAATTCAAGCATGGCTCATGGGTGCTTGCATTTGCAATTCCCATCAAAGAGCCACAAAACATTTGTAGTCAAATTAGTACCACCCAGTTCATCCTTACTATTTTCTGTCTCCCCCACCGGCTCACTTCATTATCTTTCCCCCTAACCCACCCTATTACACACTCCCATCATTCTTTGCCTCCCCAAACCCATCCCCAATGTCCTCTTTGTTTGCGTCATATAGCTCTATGATATCCTTACAGGAGATTTAAAATAGACCATGCTAATTTTCAAAAATTTTACATTTTTTCAGGTCTTAACAATCCATGATATGTTATTTATTTATTTATTTATTTATTTAACAGTATTTCTAAACCGCCTTATCATAATAATCAAGGTGGTATCACAGCAAACAATCTGGTAGTGTGAGCGTGTTATACATGCAGTGTGGGTGAGGATTTTGTTGAGTGTGTGTTGTATTGTGTGCTAGATTGGTTTGAGCTATGTACAATGTGGGCTATATACAGTGGTGCTAAAGACATTTATATACATACAGTGTTAGGCGGTAACATGTGCTGTTATACAGACAATTAGGTTATGTGATATGACCATAGTGTTCTATGAACAGCATGGTTTTCAGCTGTTTTCTGAAGTCTTTGAGGTCTGTGTTGAATTTCAATTCATAATCCCATGTAGAAATGTGTGATATTTGCATGCTATTGGAGTTTATCACTAAGATGGTCATTTTGGAAACCCTATTCTTGCTTTGGATGTCCAAAAACAGACACAGAGCTCTCCAAAGCATAGAGATGTCTCTTGAGCCATTTTAGAAGCCAGGTCTGTGAACGTCCCTGGCTGGGATGTTCCCAGGAACCTGGACATCCCCACCTGATCTCAGAAATATCCTGGATGTCTGAAGTCACATCTAAGTTTAGACCTGTTCCAGGTATAAACAGTGCTTGTTTTTGGCTGAAAAACATCTATAGGGTTTAGAGAAGGTAGCCCTCCATCATCCCTAGTACTGAGCATAATGTCAATGATAACAGCAGTGAGATTTGAAACCTGGCTTCCCTGTTCCTAGCCCATTAGTGTAGCCATTAGGTTATTCCTACATGTCCAGGTTCTGAAATATTATTCTGGGAATGTCCATGTAGACACCCCTACAGATGTCCATATTGGGCACATCCATGTTTGTGAAATCATGTCTGCCCCTGGACATGCCTGCTTTTTTTTTCACACAAAAGTAGGAGGAATTAAATCCTTCCTCTCGCTGTGGTCTCTCCTTTTAATAATTTCAAAAATAGTGTATCAATTTAAAACACTTAGCTGAAACGTTTCCCGAGCTGAGAAACACCACAGAGTCCATAAGCAACAACGTGGCCTGTTTCGGGTCTGAAAAGACGACCCTGCATCAGGTTGAAAAAGATCCTGTAGTTTTGAGAGCTTCAATGTCCGTAGAACAGAGCCATTCAACTTATAAAGGAACTGGTGTCTGACGTAGATAATTACTTTGTTGTAATTGTTCGACATTACTTGAGTTTTGTCATCATGCAGATGATTTACAGCAACGCTTATTATTAAGAGGCTATCCCTATTCAATTGTTAGAACAGCGTACAAACGAACTTGATTTTCACATAGAGAATGGCTGTTGTCGCCCACTAGGACGGCTCAGCAGCTTCAGATAGTTGATGATAAAATAATGGGTGTTCTCCCATACATAGAGGGAATATATAGGGTTACAAAGATTTTGCAACGTTTCTGGCCAATTTTGGAATTACACACTTGCTTTCGGGATAACCATTTAATGGTGGCCTATTCAAGAGGGATGAATCTGAGAGATTTGGTAGTTAAAACTATGTCCGTTGTGGACCGGCCTCTTTCTTCATATATGGATCCAGGCCACTATGAATGCGGTTCATGTTGTTATTGTACATTGGCCATCACAGGAATTGCCTGGACAGATCTTCATACTGCTTGCACCTATAATTCCAAATGGCACACTACATGTGATTCAACCCATGTGATTTATTTAATCATCTGCCCCTGCTTTCTTTATTATGTAGGGCGCACTATTCGACCTGTCAAAATTCACTTATGTGAGCATGCGTCTCGCCTTCGCACGAAATCCCTGGCAGCACCAATGGTAGAGCACTGCTTGCAACAAGCACATACTTTCAATCAGCTTCGCTGGCGGGTTTTAGACTGTATCCCGTCGGATCCCAGAGGAGGCGATCGGCTTTCTAAGCTGCAAAAACTGGAACAAAGATGGATTTTTCGACTGCGAACTGTTTCTCCCCATGGCTTGAATACCCATCTGGAATGGCATAGTATCATTTTATTCTCTCTTTTGACTTCTATGGAATCATGCAAGAGTTCCTCATTGTAAAATCACTAGACGGGTGAGCTTACCAAGTTCAAAATCCAAACCAATCGGGTTCAGAAATTCCCTTGACTCATAGGGTCTTTCCTCATCTGATTGGTTGTTGAACAAAAAACGAGCATTCTTTGGATTGGTGGTTTCTCTTGCTTCGTCAGCATCTACGTCAGACGCCAGTTCCTTTCTAAGTTGAATGGCTCTGTTCTACGGACATTGAAGCTCTCATAACTACAGGATCTTTTTCAACCTGATGCAGGGTTGTCTTTTCAGACCCGAAACGGGCCAGGTCGTTGCTTATGGACTCTGGTGTTTCTCAGCTCAGGAAAAGTTTCAGCTAAGAACATAAGAACATAAGATATGCCATACTGGGTCAGACCAAGGTCCATCAAGCCCAGTATCCTGTTTCCAACAGTGGCCAATCTAGGTCATACGTATCTAGCAGTTTCCCCAAAAAACACAGGTTCCACAATGTTTGTACTGGGTCAAGCATTGATATCCTGGGTCCCTTCTTAATAATGGTTTATGGACCTTTCCTCCAGGAACTTGTCCAAACCTCCTTCAAACCCAGCTACAAAAACAGCCCCCACCACATCCTCCAGCAACAAATTCCAGAATTTGATAACACGTTGAGTGAAAAAACATCCTCTTTTATTAGTCTTAAATAGTTTACCCTGTAGCTTCATTGCATGTCCCCCAGTCTTTCCACACTCTGATAACGTAAACAATCTATCTACATTTACCCGCTTCACTCCGTTCACCAATTTATAGACCTCCATCATATCTCCCCTCAGCCGTCTCTTCTCCAGGTTAAAGAGCCCCAACCTTTCTAGCCTTTCTTCATAGGAGTATCCCTCCATCCCCTTTACCATTTTGGTGGCTCTTGTCTGAACCCCTTCCAATAATGCTACATCCCCCTTAAGATACGGCGACCAGAACTTCACACAATACTCAAGGTGCGGTCCCACCATGGAACGATACAGAGGCATCACAACATCTCCTATTTTATATTCCATTCCTTTCCCCATGACACCCAACATTCCATTCACTCTCCTGGCTGCTGCTGCACACCGGGCCGAGGGCTCCAACATACCATCCACAATGACGCCCAAATCTCCCTCCTGGGTGGTGACTCCCAATGTGGAACCCTACATCGTGCAACCACAGCCTGGGTTGTTCTTCCCTAGGTGCACAACTTTGCACTTGTCCACATTAAATTTCATCCACCATTCTGATGCCCAGTCTTCCAATTCATCAAGATCCTCTTGCAGTTTTCCACAATCCTCTTGGGTTTTAACAACTTTAAATAGTTTTGTGTCATCTGCAACTTTGATAACCTCACTCGTTATTCCACTTTCCAGGTCATTTATGAATATGTCAGAAAGCAGCGGACCCAGCACAGATTCCTCGGGTACACCACTATTTACCTTTCTCCATTGGGAAAATTGGCCATTTAGCCCTACCCTCTGCTTTCTATCTTTTAACCAGTTCCTGATCCACAGTAGTACACTGCCTCCTATCCCATGACTCTTTAGTTTTGCCAAAAGTCTCTGATGAGGGACCTTGTCAAAGGCTTTCTGAAAGTCCAGATACACTATATCAACCGACTCACCTTTGTCCACCTGTTTATTCACACCTTCAAAAAAACATAACAGATAAGTAAGACAAGATCTTCCTTGTCTAAAGCCATGTTGGCTGTCTCCCATTAGGCCATGACTATCTACATGCTAAGTAATTTTATTCTTTATGATGGTTTTCTACCATTTTTCCCGATACTGACATCAGGCTCACCAGTCTGTAGTTTTACGGATCACCCCTGGAACCCTTTTTAAAAATTGGTGTTGCATTGGCGATCCGCCAATCTTCAGGTATTAGAGATGATTTTAATGATAGTTCACAGATTACTAATAGCAGGTCTGCAATCTCATATTTCAGTTCTTTCAACACCCTTGGATGTATACCATCCGGCCCAGGTGATTTGCTACTCTTCAGTTTATCTAATAGTTGCGAGACATCTTCCCGATGTATCGATATTTCCTTCAATTCTTCCGCACCTTTAAATACCACTTCAGTCATGGGTAACATCCCTACATCTTCCTCAGTAAAGACTAAAGCAAAGAATTCATTCAGTCTCTCCGCTATCGCCTTAAACATAGAAACATAGAAACATGATGACAGAAAAAGACCACATGGCCTATCTAGTCTGTCCTTCCATATCCAACAAGGGTCACCTTATTCAGAGCCGTATAATATGTCAACTTAATAAAGCAAACACTCTGATATGAATCTACAAGTGTGTTGTATCTTATGTCACTCGCATTAACCATGTGATCTTACTAAAGAGCACGCAGGTCTCAGACTGATAGGGCGTTATGAACTTTCAGACTCATAAACATTCTCTGAAAAGCACCCCCATTTTGCATCAATGACCGCTGCTCAGTGTGTCTTTTGTAGTTTCTTATACACACAGTCAATTATAAACTTGAAATTGTGCTGAACTCGAAAAAGCTTAAGGTCATCTGTTGTTCATTAACCATCACACTTTCATAAATACTCAATCGAAAAAATTGTGCTTATCTGAACAAAACTGGAAAACATGCTCAGCTTTTCCAATAGCATCCCCGTGCTTAGCCTTCTCCAATAGCATCCCCAATGCCACCATCTGCGCTATATTAGCGTTTCACCGTACTCCGGTTTTATCAGGGGGTTATATTGTAGGCACTAAAAGTAAAATGATAATCGTACTCACTAAGTATACACACTTCAAAAAATAGAAAAACTCTTGAACTTTGAAGCAAGGAAAACACATACCCTGTTTTCGAAAAAAAAATTTATTTTTGAGGGAGCCTTGTACCATCAACGGTCAGGGGTAGCGATGGGCGCTACATGTGCCCCTTCCATTGCTAATTTTTATATGCAACACTTTGAAGAAGAATGGATAGACACCATGCCTCAATTACATCTGAGGCTATGGAAAAGGTATATAGATATCTTTTTGCTATGGGAAGGCACTGAGGAGAGCCTATGTGCGTTTGTGGAGTGGATCAACAGTAGGAATCAACATTTAAAGTTTACTTGCACATACCACATGGATCAGATTACTTTTTTAGACGTGATCATTAAAAAAGGTATAAATGGTTGGAACACTACGGTATTTCGGAAGAGCACTGATAGAAATACATTTTTACACTATAATAGTGCCCACCCGTCTCAATTAAAAGACAGTTTACCTGTATCACAGTTTATACGCTACCGACGGAACTGCACAGAAATTCAAGATTTTAAAGTGCAATCTCAAATTTTGAAGAGTAATTTTCGTTCTCGTGGCTATCCAACTGCTGTAATTGATAGGGCATATAAACGAGCCCTGTACAGTAATCGTGAATTGCTAGTGCACCCGCGAGAAAATAATAATTCAGAGGATATACGGAGGGAAGAAATTACTGTTTTAAGTATCAATCTAGTTACTCAGTACTCTCCATTTAGTTGCCATCTTAAACGGATCATCAAACGGCATGCCAATGTATTGCACAGCATCCCCTGTTTGGAAAATAAATCTGTACGCTGTGTGTGGCAACGGAGCCACAATTTGAAAGATTTGTTGAGCTCTGCTGTTTTGAAACCTTTGCAAGTGCCAACTCAACCAGCTCGATTAGGACACAGAAAGTGTGGGGACTGTGCCAGATGTTGTATTACTTTAGAAGTAGACGAGTTTGTCTACCATGGCATATCCTATCGGATAGGCTGCCACACTTCGTGCACATCAACACACGTAGTATATTGTGTTTTAAATTGATAAACTGCTTTTGAAATTATTAAAAGGAGAGGCCACAGCGAGAAGAAGGATTTAATTCCTCCTACTTTTGTATGATTACTCCGACAAAAAGATATACTGGTTCTTCATTTTTATATCAGGGTTTCTGTTTAGATTATTGCTTCACTCTGATTGGGGGTTTCTTTCTAATGATTTTGCTTTTTTTTTTCAGACATTCTGGCTTAGACATTCCAGATTGTACTTAGACATCCTTTCTAAAATCCCCCTCCATGAGCCTATTTCATAAAGGCACATAAGTGCATTCTTAGATTTTAAACATAGGTGTCCTATTACTTTAAATGGTATAATCAGCCCTGTTGCCTTTAATGATCTAAGTTATTTTCTAACTCCAGGATAAAGCTGTAATTTGAGAATAGTTTGACTTTTTGATCTATAGTAATTTTTTGATTGGAGCCTGCTGCGAGATCAGAGAACAAATCAGAGGAGGCATCACAGGAATAATTAATAGAGTTAAAATAATTTGGACAGATGTAAATACTGAATCAAAATGGGTAGGAATCTAATTGTAAATATATAACAAGATCCAGAAGGACCAATATTGTCTCCATTACTATATAATAGTCATGGTTGAGGAATGCATATTGAAAATAATCTTATTATATTTGCAGATAATAGAAAACTAAGTGATAAACTCAGTAACAATAAGGATGTGAAAAAGTTCATAGTTAATTTCAACAGACTTGATCCTGAACATGCAAAAAAGAACGTGTACAATATATTTAATTTATTCAGAATAAGAGAACATTTTTAAAGTCATTGCTGTGGATAAAGCAGTGCATGCATCCTGTATCTTCAGAACTTTAGCTGCAATTTGAAGAGGGCGGGCTTAGAAAGGGTTAGCACTTATGTATATACTTTAGAAAATTAAAATGTACACAGATATTGTAACCCTGAAAATCTGTGTGCTCCAAAGAACACTTGAGCATGTACGAAGCTGCACTGTTTTGCAGGTACTGAACGCTGAAAGTAGAAATCAAAGCACTGTACATACAATAGTCATGTGCTGCCTGTTGAGAGCATGTACAGCATGTCCCCAGCAGATAAAGAGTAGTTACTCACCTGTAACAGGTGTTCTCCAGGAGCAGCAGAAATCAGTCCTCACATATGGGTGACATCGACGCCGATGGAGCCCTTGCGGAGCATTTCCCCAGCTTTCCATGAAAGCTTTTGGGAATGCAGGCACGCATGCGCGGTTCCCTTCCCGCCTAAAGGTGCCATCTTACCTCAGTCAAATGACATAGCTAAGAACAGCACACAAAAATGTAAAATAAACTATGTACAACTGCAACTCCCAGGAGAGGAGGGAGGGTTGTGAGGACTGATTCCTGCTGCTCCTGGAGAACACCTGTTACAGGTGAGTAACTACTCTTTCTCCAGGACCAAGCAGGAAGTCAGTCCTCACATATGGGTGACTCCCTTAGCTCTGGGCTACCAGGAACCCAGGCTGAACAAGAGAACTCCCTCTAGTCTCAGCATCAAAGAAAGGCTTTTCACTGACAGAACCTCCACCGGTAGCCCAACGGAGGGCTGGAGGGCAGGAGTTGCCTAAACCTCAAAGAGATTCTGGAGTACTGCCTGGCCAAAAGCACTGTCCCTACGGGACTCCCTTTCCAGACAGTAATAGGCTGCAAAAGTCTGGCTTGAAGACCAAGTAGCAGCCCTGCAGATGTCTACCAACGGGACAGAGCGGAGATGAGCCACTGAGGCAGCCATTGCCCTGACACGATGGGCTGTGACCCGACCCTGCAAAGGAAGGTCAGCCGCCCTGTAAGCCCAGGTGATGCAGTCAGCCACCCAGATGGACAAGGTATGCTTGGACACAGCCAACCCCAAATTATTAGGGTCAAAAGATATGAAGAGCTAAATAGCCCTTCTATGTCCCTGCGTACGGTCAAGGTAGAAGGATAAAGTCCTCCTACAGTCCAGGGTATGCAGAACTGCTTCAGCCTGGCTTGCATGGGGCCTAGGGAAGAATGTTGGAAGGACCACCTCTTGGTTAAGGTGGAAGGAGGAGACAACCTTTGGGAGGAACTTAGGATGAGTCCTGAGGACTACTCTGTTCCTATAGAATCTGGTGTAGGGCCTGTCACAGACCAGGGCCTGAAGCTCACTCACTCGCCTAGCCGAGGTTAGGGCTACCAAGAAGAGTGTCTTCCAGGACAGGAAGCGTAGAGGACATGTAGCCATCGGCTCAAAAGGTGGGCGAGTCAGTTGCTGCAAGACCACATTCAACTCCCACTCAGGAGCAGGAGGACGGATTGGAGGCTTGAGCAAGAGCAAGCCTCTGAGGAACCGGGACACCAAGGGGTGAACCGACTGAGAATGTCCTTCCACCAGTGAGTGGTGAGCTGCTAGAGCTGAGAGGTGGACCCGAACAGAATTGGACTTAAGTCCCTGATTTGATAAGTGCAGTAGGTACTGAAGCACTACTGGTACAGCACAGGAGAAGGGATCTTCTGTACGTAGCTGACACCACACAGAAAACCTTTTCCATTTTAGTGCATAGGTTTTCCTGGTGGACTGTTTCCTAGAGGCTAGGACAACCTCCTCAACCTCCTGAGGTAGGCCCCAGGGAGCCAAAACTAGCCTTGCAGCCTCCATGCCATCAAATTGAGAGCTTTGAGATTGGGGTGCAGAAGGGAACCCTGATCCTGAGAGAGAAGGTCGGGTTGCAACCCCAGAGGCAGTGGGGGATCCACTGCCAGCTGAAGCAGAAGTGGAAACCAAGGCTGTTCTTGGCCACCTGGGAGCCACCAGCAGGACCGAGGCCTTATCCTGAAGAATCTTGAAAAGAGTTCGGGCCACCAAGGGCATGGGAGGAAACACATACAGGAGGCCCTGAGACCAGGAAATCAGAAAAGCATCTGCTGCTATCCGCAGAGGATGCGGTTGCCTGGAGCAGAACTTTGGCAGCTGATTGTTCAGAAGACTGGCAAACAGATCTATGGATGGAAGTCCCCATTTCAGGAAAATCTTCTGAACCACCAAAGGATGGAAATTTTGTTTATTAACACATGCAACAGAAAAACAAACAAAAAGCAAACACAATCACCCCAACCAAGTCCCACACACCCCCAAAACCCCCACCCCCCCCGACATAGCACAAAACAGGTATCACAAAACCCCCCGTGACCCACCTCCCCAAACCCACCACCAATCCCAGCAATCAACACACGTGCCCTCCTCCCAACAACAACCCCCAAAAAGTCCTTGTCAATGTCCATGTCCCCTCCCCCCCCTCAGTCCAATGTCCATACCCGACCCAACCTCCCCCTGCAAGAACACCCCAGCATAGTCCACACATTGGTCGTCTTGCAATACCTGAACCCCTGCCCCACCCAACACCCCCCACCAGTCCAAATGTCCATTCTGTCTGACTCTCAGACTCCCTCCCCCCACCCATCCAGAAACAAAGCCCCCTATCCCCATCCCTCCCCCTTCAGACCCATCCCATCCAAACAAATACCTCAAAAACAAACCTCCCCACCCCCTCCCCCCAAACCAAATGAAAACATAAGGGCCCCTTTAGCCCATCCCCAACACAGTCCCACCAAAACAAATCATAAATAATCATACAAATCAAAAAGCAAAATACAAGAGAAAAAAATAACCCTTGTGCTGCCCAACGGAGCGGGATACCCAAGACACAAAAAGAAACAAACAAACACGAAAAACAAAAATATTGGGACGGCCACCCTCTAAGGAGAAAGGGAAAGCGGACAACCGGTCAAACCCCTTATGGAGCACCAGCTCACCCCCCCCCTCCCGGGAGGAAAACACCCCAAAAACATAACGAGAAGTAAACCCCAGGGAAGGGAAACTAACCCCTCCTATCACACCCCTCCCCCCAGGGAACAACAAAACAAACCTCACAGTCCTACAGGGATGGTAACCCCAGGGAACCCCTCCCCCTCACGGGGGGCGAAGGGTGAGGTGACGCCACAGACGCTTCCAACGATGAGCCTCCACCACCCGTCTTTCACATTGCGCCATGCTGGACACTTCCTCCAGAATGTCCCGCACCACCTCATCGAGGGGCAGGACCAACCCCCGGGTCGAGACATGACAGCGCGCTTGCCACAGGTGGTAGCGTACTACGGCCGTGACGAGGTAGAGGGTCCCGGAGTCCTGCCTTAGAGGAAAGGACCAGGCCCCGTACACCCACTCCGCATACGTGAGGAGGGAAAGGTCGCGCAGGTGAAGAGCAGCGGACACCAACCGGCAGGCCTCCACGTTGAAGGGACACTGCCGGAGGAAATGGTCCATGGTCTCCGTCTGCCCCTCACACCCGGCCCTCGGACAGACCCGCTCAGCCTGTGACCTGTACTTGAGGTTGTCCCTCACGTACAAACGCCCGTGGAAAGACAACCAGGCCACATCCCGAACCTTCTTCGGTAGCCGAGGGGAGTTCAACAGCCGAAGGCCCCGCTGCATCACATCCGCCGGACAGTCCCGCAGGGCCCACCATGGTTGATAGTGAGAGGTGAGAACCATCCGGTATAAGCCTTTCCGCCCCAAGGACTGGGCGAGCGGGTCGGTCACCCCCCACCGCCGAATGAGCCCCACCATCACAAATACGTACGATGGGGCCTGTTCCCCGCTCCGGCGCACACGTGGGACCGAAGACGCCCCCTCCCACTGCTCCCAGAAGCGGGAGAACCATTCCCGATAGGAGGCCACCCACCAGACCCCACCCCCTTCCCGCATCCTACCCAAGTGGAACGCCATAGACAAGACTGACAGGAAGACAAGGGGGTGCAACATACCCAAACCGCCCTCTGCCCGATCCAGGCAAACGATGTTGCGCTGGACGGGGTTCAGGCGGTTACCCCACAGGAAACAGAAAAAGACGGCACAGACAGACGCCTGACGGGACGACGGAAGGACAAAGACCGTGGCCACGTGCAGAAAGAGAGGAAGCAGAAACGTCCCGAGGAGTTTGATCTTCTTCTCGTACGTACACCTCCACCCCCTCCACCGCAGCACCCTACACCGTGCAGTCTCAAGACAAAGGTCCCAATTGGCCTCCGCACAGTCCTCCGACCCGAAGACGAGGCCCAAAACGCGGACCTCCCCCACGGGAGGAGGAAAGGGGGCGCAGGAAGGCGGGGAGGCCTCCGAGGGGCCCAACCACAGCGTCTGGCACTTGCTGTGGTTGACAACAGAATGGGCCACCTCCGAGTACTCCTCCACGGCCTCCCGCAGGGCCTCTACCCCTTCAGTGCCGTCCACGTAAACTGAGATGTCGTCAGCGTAGGCAACGACGGACACCGGGGGCGCACCAGGCGCCTCCAGGCCCCGTAACCCACCTGAGGACAATCTCCGGAGGAAGGGGTCGAGGGAGAAGACATACAGCAGGGGGCTCAAAGGGCACCCCTGCCGTACCCCCGAGGCGACACCAAACGGCCGTCCGAGCCACCCGTTAATAAACGGGAAGCTCACCCCCCCTCGGTACAGCGCCTGCACGACGAAGAGGAAACCTGCGGGGAGGCCGAAGTGCTGGAGCACCACCCACAGGTACCGGTGACTGACTCGATCGAAGGCTTTGGACTGATCCAAGGAGACCAACCAGTGGTCCCGTTGGAGCGACCGGCCTCTCTCCACCACCTCCCGGACTGTGGCGACAGCGTCCAGAACCCCTCTCCCCCGAACGGAACAATACTGGGAAGGGGACAGCAAAACGCCCGACACCTCCACCAGTCGGTTGGCCAAACACTTGGCCAGGATCTTGCGTTCCGCGTTCAGAAGAGAGAGCGGCCGCCAAAAGTCCAAGGAGCTATCGTCCTTCCCCTTGGAGAGCAGCAGCAGGACAGACTCGCGAAATGACTGCGGGAGAAACCCCGTATCCATGATCTCCTGAAACAGGGAGGTCAGGAAGGGGGCCAGCTGGGCGATGAAGGTGCGATAGAACTCCACAGGGAGCCCATCGCGCCCAGGCACCTTCCCCAACGGCATGGCACGAATCGCCCTCTCCACCTCCACCTGCTGAATCGGAGCAGCAAGTGCATCAACCTGTGCCTGAACCACAGCCGAATACACCGGGGGAAGGCCCAGGTACTCTCGGATATGGGTGAGGTCCACGGGGCGATCCCCAAACAGGTCCGAGAAGTATTCCCCCACCATCCGCAAAAGGTCCTCCTGGGAGGTATGAATGGTACCGTCCTCGCCCCGCAGGGCCATGACCTCCCGACGCCGAACCCTCTCCTTGCAAGTCAGGAAAGGGTCTGGGGTGGCGACCCCACCGGCCGCCCCCTCAAAGCATAGGGAGGCATGGCGATCGTAAAGCAGGCCACGGAGCTGGACTCGCACCTCTTCCACCTCCTCCCGCGCTGCCCCTCGGGATACCAAACGATCCAGCGACCTCCGGAGGACAGTGTAAGTGAGGTAGCGGGATCGAGCCATGTAGGTACCCGGGAACGGAAGAGTTGGCGGGCACGCGTTTTCACCTCATCCCACCAGGCGCCACGGGAAGGAAAAACGCCCAACAGGGTCTCCTGGTCTGCGAGAAAGGCCAAGAACTCCTGGACCACCTCTGATGTTGCCAACAACTGCACATTCAGTCGCCACAGACCAGGACCCCTGCTGAGCTCCTCGTGGTTAGCCAGGAAGGACACGGAGAGGACGCGGTGGTCCGAGAAGTCAACCGCCTGCAACTGCGGAGGGGAACACTCCACCCGGGCACTCACATATATCCGATCGATACGACTCCTGCAGGTCCCATGGTAATAGGTGAAACCCGGCGACCGTGGAAAGGCCCGGTGGAAGACATCCACTAGGTCAGCCGTCCGGGTCATCTCGGCCAAAAAGAGGCCCTCGTAACTGGGTGGGCAACGATCCCCCCCTCGGTCCTGCAAAAAGGTGGTGGTGTTGAAATCCCCGGCGAGGACCACCAAACGGGAGGTGTGTAGGTAGGGGCGGATCACCCCAAACAGGGTCTTCCGCGCCAACTTAGACTGGGGGCCGTAGACCACCACGAAACGAAACCGATGGGGCCCACAGTAGCCGTCTAAGAGCAGACACCGGCCCTGCTCCAGTTCCCACACGTACTGCACCTGAAATCGGTTAGACGTGAACAAAACCGCCACTCCTGCGTAGGGCTGTGCCGCAAGGGACCAGTACGAAGGGCCCCACCTCCACTCCCGCTTCGCCCGATGAAGGCTAGTGAGCGAGGTGAGCCTGGTCTCCTGCAAGAAAATGACATCCAGCCCACTCGTGGAAAGAAAATCATAGGCCGTAGCCCGCGCCTGGTCTGAGAAAATGCTGGCCACGTTGATCGTGGCGCACGAGAACGCAGGAGTGCACGCCATGCCTAGTTCGTGTGCAGTGACCCTTTCCTCCTCTTCTCACCATACCCGGGATCCCCGGAATCCCGCTTGCAGGATAAACCCATGAGCTGGAGCAACTCCTCACAGTCCACGTCGACCACCTCGAGGATCTCTTCCCCCTCCTGCTCGACCCTGTCACCCCACGAGGTGCTGGTGCCCCTGAGACCACCAGGCAAAGCTGTCGCAGGGGCCAACCCAGTTCCCATGGGGCGAGGGGGCACGGACAGGTCAGGGGTCGGAGGAATGATCTCCTCCGTGGGGTCCACCACCGGTGCCTCCCCCCCCTCCCTGGACAAAGACTGCGACAACGTACCAGTGCCCACCCCCGCGGGGGAGGCCGGGACGGCCGGGTCAGCAGGGGGCTCCTGCGAAGGCCCATCACCCAACTGCGGGGGCAAAGACCCATCCTCCCTCACCCGTCGGGCGCCAGTATCCCCCTTGTTTGGAGGACCCTGACCGCGGCACGCCTTCGTTATTTTGGAAGGCCGCCGCTGAGGAAGAGGGGCCGCTAACTGCTCCGAGCGCCGCACAGGAAGCCCTGCCTCCACAGGCAAGCCCTCATCCGCCTCAGCCGCATCAGCAGCCAAAAAGACGAAACGGTTGATGTCCAACACGGGCTCTGCATCCAGCAACGGGGATGTCTCCCGTTTCTTCCTTTTGGACTTGCCACCCTTGGGAGGGACCGTAGTCCATTCCTCAGGTGGCACCACCCGCAACCCACTATCCTGTCGTGATACATTAACCTCCACCACATCAACCCTCTCCTCCTTCCTACCCGAATCCCCTCCCCCTGGTGGCTCCCTCGGCTCAATGGACTCCTCCACCCTAGGGCCCTCGGACTCCTCCTGAGGGAGAGGGGCCTCCACGACCTCCTCCCGCACAGGAACCCGAGGTGGGGTGACGGCATCCCCCCCCAGTCCATTGTGTGATGCGGAGGGGCAGCGAGCGAAGGGGTGGCCCAACTCCCCGCAAAGGTTACACCGAATAAGCAAACACCCGGCCGAGGCGTGACCCCGTCCACCACAACGGGTGCAGACCTGCTCGGGACAGTTCATGCTCAAATGGCGGAATGAGCCACAGCGGTGACACTCACGGGGTTGCCCGGGGTAATAGCACAAGATGCGATCCCGACCGAGGAAACCGGCCGAGGGCACGTGCTGCACCACGTTTCCCACCTCACGCAAACGGATCCTGCCCTTCCACGACCCGTCCCACACCCCTAGGGGCCCAGCGCCCTTAACCAGGGGTGCAAGGAGCACCGCATGGCGCGACAACCAAAACTGGATGTCCTGCCCTGGGAGCGACTCATTCCGGGATAGGATGGTCACAGGTACCGTCCCCTGGCGAGAGATAGGCACAACACGAAAGTCAGCCCACCCTCCCTGCCCCCTCTGCTGCTGGTATCGGTCCCAAAAAATCTCCAGCCCCCGTCTCAGCATGAAACTGACATCATATTCAATGGTGTTGTTCATGTGGATGAAGGCATAGAGATCTCCCGGGAGAAACCCCAGCCCAAGGACCATCCTCAAGACTTGTTCTCTGGCTGGAGGGGACCCCTCCCCAGCCCACCGGATCTGCGCCACGTTGCACCGTCTGACCTCACCCCCTACCCCTCGGAAACCTCCCCCACCTCCTCCCCCTCCTACGGGATCATTCCCCTGGGAACCCCCCGTCCCCCCAGCCCCACCCGATGTCCCAGGAGTGGTGCCCGACCCCCTTAGAGCCTCCGCAAAGGTACGGGGGGGGGAGCCGACTGCCCAGCTCCCAACCCCTGTCCTCCTTGACCTTCTCCTGCTGCCACCTGCGGGGGATCCTGCTGCTGGTCTGCAGGATCCACAACCTCCGCACATGGGGTGACCTGAGGACTGGGCAAAGTCAGCTCTGCCAACACTGAATCAGGGATGCTCTCCCTTCCGGATCCCTGGGTGCCACCGAGAACCCCCGGATTAGCCCCTGCGTCCACCTCAAGCTGCCGAAAGGCAGTAAAGGCCCCAGGAAGGCCTGTTGGAGTCTCCAAAGCTAACTTAAGGGCATCACAGACCTGGTTCTCGGTAACACCCAAGCGACCAGAAAGCCCCCCCACACCTCCGTCCCTTATTTCCGACCCAGCGCAAGGCTCCTGGGTCTCGGCCACCACTACCGGGGATGGACCCCGCTCCCCTCCACTCCCGGGATCCAGGGGGACCACCGCCACCCCTGACCCCACTGAAGACAAACCCTTCCCCCACTCAGAACCAGCCACTACCTCCTTCCCCACTATATGACCAGTCGGCCGCTCCCCCCTTCCCTCCGTCAGACCGTCCCCTGACCCACCGTCCACTACCCCCGTTACGGCTACCGACAACCCGAGACAGCAGGGCAGATCCCCCACCCAGAGCATTCCCCAAACCTCCACCCCCCTGCCCCTCCCAGGTCCTACCTGGTTGTCAGTGCCAGACGTGGCACAGAGGTCCGGAACCACACAGCCGGTAGCCAAGGGTCCAGCAGGAGGGGCGGACGCCCCCCTGCGAGCCAGGCCCCCCTCGGCCACACTAGCTAGAACTGCAGGTGCCTCCTCATCCCGCTCCGCTGACAAAGATGACAGAGAAGAATAACAAACGTTCTTTCCCTTCTCTTGACTCCCCTCAGGGGCTGCAGAAAAAGAGAAGCAGCCCCTACCCTGTTCCTTCCCCTGTCCTGCTCCCCGCCGGCGCCAGACAGCCACCTCTGGGAAGGACGGGCGGCCATCCTGCAACCGTCGAGGAGCAGGAAGAGCAGCCAAGACAGGGGAGTCAATACGCACCGCAGCCCCCCCACCCCAAGTCTTCACTGAAACTCCGGTATTCACTGCAGGAGAATGACCTCGGCAATCATCCAACACGGAGCCTTCAGATCCCCGACGCTGCTGCAGCATATCCGGGTGTGAATCGCCACCCCGAGGAAATTCTCCATCCGAGGACAGTCGGGGGAATCCAGGCAAAGGCTCTTCAGACCGCCGCCGCTGCTCCTGCGGCAGGGAGAAGGCAGAGTCTCGGCTTGCTGCACACTTCCGGGAAGGACTGGAAAGGGGGGCTGTTACTTCTGGAGAGAAATCTGAAATTGTGAGTATATACTTCTGGGAATTTTTCTGAAAGGAATTTTTTTTTCTTTTAAAGCTAATTAATCTGTGAACCCACTATTTTTTTTGTTAAATCAGTCAGGGCCTAGTAGCAACAGTTTAAGATTCAATTTAAAAACACAGAAGAGAACTTTCTGGTTACCTTTCATACCCAGTAGACAGCTGTAGTTTAAATTTCATAGTCACTCAGGGCCTAGCATCAGCAAAGTACTTTTAGTTTCAAATTAAAACACAGAAGAGAGCTTTCTGGTTAAATTTAGAATCCAGCAGAGAGCTTGTAGTTTAAATTTCATAATAGGTTAGAGCCTAGTAGCAGCAAAGAGCTATAATTTAAATCAAATCAGAATATAGTTTTCCTCAGCAGCACAGGACAAGGTACTGTGTAGCAGCCCTTTTTTAATAAGTGTTATATCCCTCCCTCCCTCCCCACACCCACCCTCCCCTGGGAAAATCACAGCTTTATAGGTACTTGCACAACTTAAAAGACAGGAGGTGCTCTCAGGTGAAGCTCATTACCCAAATCAGTCATACACCAAGGACCTGAGATTAATTAAGCTTCAGGTGAACAAGGTATATTAAACTTCTTAGGTACAGTTTTAGTGGTATAAATATCCATTGCACCCTTTAGTACATATAGAACTTAAAGATCTAAACACAAACTTAAAACTAAGATGCAGACAGCAGTCCAGCAGCGGGATGTGGGCTTTCCAGTCTTTTGCATTGAGTGTCACATGTATGATTTTCTCCCAGCTGGTGAGAGGTCTTACATGTGCACTAGGTGCAAGGAGCTCTCTGCTCTCAGGGAACGAGTCCGTTCTCTAGAGGCTAGAGTAGCAGACTTGGAAAACATAAGACAGACAGAGAGGTACATAGACGAGACCTACAGGGATATAGTCCTGAAGTCCCACCTCCAGTCTGGCAGCATCCCTGTTGCCATGGAGGAGAGAGGTCACGTGACAGGAGAGCATCACCCTGGTGTGGCAGGAAGTGATCCTGTAACTAGGACCTGTCCTCCAGGTGATGTAAACCCCTCTCGCACCGAGGAGGTTTCTCCAGGGCCAAGTGCCCATGCGGGAAGGGTTAGGACAGCAGTTATAGTTGGTGATTCGATCATTAGGCATGTAGATAGCTGGGTGGCTGGTGGACGTGAGGATCGCCTGGTAACATGCCTGCCTGGTGCGAAGGTAGCGGACCTCACACGCCACCTAGATAAGGTCTTAGATAGTGCTGGGGAGGAGTCTGCTGTCTTGGTACATGTTGGTACCAATGACATAGGAAAATGTGGTAGGGAGGTTCTGGAAGCTAAATTTAGGCTTTTAGGTAGGAAGTTGAAATCCAGAACTTCCAGGGTAGCGTTCTCCGAAATGCTTCCCGTTCCACGCGCAGGACCCAATAGGCAGGCAGAGCTCCGGAGTCTCAATGCGTGGATGAGACAATGGTGCAGAGATGAGGGGTTCGGATTTGTTAGGAACTGGGGAACATTCTGGGGAAAGGAGGGGCTCTTCCGAAGGGATGGGCTTCACCTTAACCGGGATGGAACCAGGCTGCTGGCATTAACCTTTAAAAAGGAGATAGAGCAGCTTTTAAACTAGATAATAGGGGAAAGCCGACAGTCGCCCAAGAGCGCATGGTTCGGAAGAATGTATCCTTGAAGGATACTACAAAAAGCAGAGAGGTTCCAAAAAAGAGTAAAGTAGCCCAAATGCCCTTGAGTATGGAGCAGACAGAACTTAAAGATCACAAATTACCCATGTCTACCAATAGCCAAATTAATATGAATAAAATACAGTCTCTGAAATGCTTGTATGCAAATGCTAGAAGTCTACAAAACAAGATGGGAGAGTTAGAATATATAGCACTAAACGAGAGGTTAGATATGATTGGAATATCAGAGACATGGTGGAAGGAGGACAACCAGTGGGACACTGTGATACCTGGGTACAAACTATATCGAAATGATAGAGCTGATCAAATTGGTGGAGGGGTTGCGCTCTATGTTAGAGAGGGCATTGAATCAGAAAGGATTAAAGTTTTGCAAGAAACAAAATTTGCTGTAGAATCTCTATGGATTGAAATTCCATGTAAGAAGGGGAAGGCGATGGCAGTGGGGGTGTACTATCGTCCGCCTGGCCAGAATGAACAAATGGATGATGAAATGCTCAAAGAAATCAAGGAAGCTAGCAAAAGTTACAGTGCAGTAATAATAATGGGTGATTTCAATTACCCCGGCATCGACTGGGTCAGTGTCACAACAGGACATGCTAGGGAGATAAAGTTCCTAGATGAAATAAATGACTGCTTCTTGGAGCAGCTGGTTCATGAACCGACCAGAGGGGAAGCAATATTAGACCTAGTCCTTAGTGGAACACCAGATGTAGTGCAAGAGATAAGGGTGTTGGGGCCACTTGGCAATAGTGATCATAGCATGATCGCCTTTGATTTAATTAGTGGAGGAGGGATAATAAGGAAATCCACAGTACTACCCTTTAACTTTCGAAAGGGAGACTATGATAGAATGAGGAAAACAGTTAAGAAAAAACTAAAAGGAGCAGTTGCAAAGGTTAAAGACGTACATCAAGCTTGGGTGTTGTTGAAAATACTATCTTGGAAGCCCAGACCAGCTGTATTCCACGCTTTAAGAAAAGTGGAAGGAAGTCTAAAAAATTGCCAGCATGGTTTAAAGCTGAGGTCAGAGAGGCTGTTGTTGCCAAAAAAGCATCTTTCAAGAAATGGAAAAAAGAGCCAAATGATGAAACCTGGAAACAGCACAAGCACTGGCAAGTCAAATGCAAGGCATTGATAAGGCAGGCAAAGAGAGAATTTGAGAAGAAGCTTGCTGCGGAAGCAAAAACGCGAAATAAAGACCTTTTCAAGTACATTCGTAGCAAAAAACCCGTGAGAGAGTTAGTTGGTCCATTAGATGATAAAGGGGTTAAAGGAGCACTAAGAGGCGACAAGGCGATAGCGGAGAGACTGAATGAATTCTTTGCTTCGGTCTTTACTCAGGAAGATGTAGGGATGTTACCCACGACTGAAGTGGTATTTAAAGGTGTGGAAGAATTGAAGGAAATATCGATACATCGGGAAGATGTCTTACAACTATTAGATAAACTGAAGAGTAGCAAATCACCTGGGCCGGATGGTATACATCCAAGGGTGTTGAAAGAACTGAAATTTGAGATTGCAGACCTGCTATCAGTAATCTGTGAACTATCATTAAAATCATCTCTAATACCTGAGGATTGGAGGATCGCCAATGTAACACCAATTTTTAAAAAGGGTTCGAGGGGTGATCCGGGAAACTACAGACCGGTGAGCCTGACATCAGTACCGGGAAAAATGGTAGAAACCATCATAAAGAATAAAATTACTCAGCATATAGATAGTCATGACCTAATGGGAGACAGCCAACATGGCTTTAGACAAGGAAGATCTTGTCTTACTAATCTGTTATGTTTTTTTGAAGGAGTGAATAAACAGGTGGACAAAGGTGAGTCGGTTGATATTGTGTATCTGGACTTTCAGAAAGCCTTTGACAAGGTCCCTCATCAGAGACTTTTGGCAAAACTAAAGAGTCATGGGATAGGAGGCAGTGTACTACTGTGGATCAGGAACTGGTTAAAAGATAGAAAGCAGAGGGTAGGGCTAAATGGCCAATTTTCCCAATGGAGAAAGGTGAATAGTGGTGTACCCCAGGGATCTGTGCTGGGTCCGCTGCTTTTTGACATATTCATAAATGACCTGGAAAGTGGAATAACGAGTGAGGTTATCAAATTTGCTGATGACACAAAACTATTTAAAGTTGTTAAAACCCAGGAGGATTGTGGAAAATTGCAAGAGGATCTTGATAAATTGGAAGACTGGGCATCAAAATGGCAGATGAAATTTAATGTGGAGAAGTGCAAGGTTATGCACCTAGGGAAGAACAACCCAAACTATGGTTACACGATGCAAGGTTCCACATTAGGAACCACCACCCAAGAAAAAGATTTAGGCGTCCTTGTGGATACCATGTTAAAACCCTCGGCCCAGTGTGCAGCGGCGGCCAAGAGAGCAAATAGAATGCTAGGTATGATAAGGAAAGGAATGGAAAATAAAACAAAAGATATTATAATGCCTCTATATCGTTCCATGGTGAGACCGCACCTTGAATATTGTGTGCAATTCTGGTCGCCGTATCTTAAAAAGGATATAGCGATTTTAGAAAAGGTTCAGAGAAGAGCCACCAAAATGGTAAAGGGGATGGAAGGCTACTCCTATGAAGAAAGGCTAAAAAGGTTGGGGCTCTTTAACCTGGAAAAGAGACGGCTGAGGGGAGATATGATAGAAGTCTATAAATTAATGAACGGAGTGGAACGGGTAAACGTAGATCGATTGTTTACCTTATCAGAATATAGAAAGACTAGGGACATGCAATGAAGCTACAGGGTAAACTATTTAAGACTAATAAAAGAAAATATTTTTTCACTCAACGTGTAATCAAACTCTGGAATTTGTTACCGGAGGATGTAGTAAAGGCTGTTAGTGTAGCTGGGTTTAAAAAAGGTTTGGACAAGTTCCTGGAGGAAAGGTCCATAAACCATTATTAAGAAGGGACCCAGGATATCAATGCTTGAACCAATACAAGCATTGTGGAACCTGTGTCCCTTGGGGAAACTGCTAGGTACGTATGACCTAGATTGGCCACTGTTGGAAACAGAATACTGGGCTTGATGGACCTTGGTCTGACCCAGTATGGCATATCTTATGTTCTTATGTTCTTATGTTAAGACCCGGAAGTGACGTTACACAACTGGCGGCGGCCATCTTGGATGCGTGATTGAGCTGGGGGAAGCCCTACAGACACTTCCTTCATCGGAGCAACCCTTGCATCGGCGCTGACGGTGATGAGCCGGACGTCACGGGGAACTCCTTGGCGGCCATCATGGGGCACCCCACCAACGCACGATGATGTCGGGAGAGCAGGAAAAGGAGCTGGAAGTGCCTGTTGATGGGAAAGAACAGCTCCGCTGAAACCCTGCTCACTGCCCTGGCCATCGTTGCAGGAAAGCGATGTCTTCAGCCGGGTCGACGGCGCGGCTGTCATCACCGGCTCCAAAGAAGCTAGACGGGCCGGGATCCCGCCCTCAGATGCCCAGGCATCATCCTGCGCCGAGGAGGGCACCGAGGAATGCACCGGACCGGGCATTGTATCCACAATACCCGTGGATTGTACAGCCATCCGACCATGATCACCAGCCACCTTCAGGTACGTTCTTGACCAGATAAGGCAATAGATGTTAGACATGATGTTCCTCTTTCAACTTCACCCTGGAAGGGCAATAGAGAACGGGATTGTCGTTTTCCTACCGGCATACCCACTCCCGGGGGCCCCCCCTGGACTGCATCCGTACTAGCAGCCCAACGGTCACGATTTTGATACACTTCCGTAAGGGACCCACAACCCTGGTTCTTCAGGTACTGAATCCACCGGTGCGTGGTCTTCAAGGCCCGCCGCACCCCCTTCACATAGCTTTTATAGGCCACCCACTCCTCACCAGGGATGGTGGCCTGCAGGCTCTCCAGGTGGGAGAGCCGGGCTTGCAGCCGGGCTGCCTCCTCCTGGAGACCCTGGAGCCGCCGTACCGCCGCCACGATCTCATCGGGGGCCCTAGCTGGCTTCTGGAAGGACGGCAGGCCCGACCCTCCGTCCTCATCCTCACTGGAGGAGGCAGAGACCTCCTCCAGGACCCAAGGCGGAGGGGGAAACCTGCCTCCTCCAGCACCGTACGAGGCAGGCCACCAAGGCCTCCCCAGGGCCTTTCCCGGCCTCCACCCAGCCTCCACACCCTGCCTGGGGAGGAGACAGGAGCCTCCTCCCAGGGGGAGCGGGCCCAATCCTTCGGGCGTGTGGGTCCCTCTACCCTGATCATGTACAGTCCTACCTGGGCTACCTTTAGGGGAGCCCCCCTCCTGGGACACCGGCTGAAGACAGGTCCCAGCATCCACAGTAGTCTGCACTGAAGGAGGCCTACCAGGCCTGGTAGGCCTCTGGGCTTGGGCCTCTCCCTCTGGAGGTGGCCCAGGACCCGACATCCAGACACAGTGAGAGAGTAGCAAAGTCCTCCCTAGCAGGAGCTCTCCAGAGCAGGTCTGCTCACCACACCAGCTGAACAGGAAGTGGGCGGAGCTGCCATTCGTGGGGCTGAAGAATCCTGCTCAACCTGTCTGCCAGGTAGTTGTCCTGACCAGGTAGATACACTGCCTTGAGGAGCATGTTGTGTCTGAGAGCAAACAAGCAAAGGTCCTGTGCCTCCTGACAAAGAAGCCTGGACCCAGTTCCACCCTGCTTGTTCACATAAAACATGGCTACCTGGTTGTCTGTTTGAACTAGGACAGACTGATGAGCCAGGGTTTGAGAAAAAGTCTTGAGGGCTAACCGAATAGCCCTGAGCTCCAGGAGATTGATTTGCTGTGCGGCTTCCCAGGGAGACCACAGGCCCTGGGTGCACTTGCCTAGACAATGAGCTCCCCAACCTTGCAGGGAGGCATCCGTGGTCAGCACCACTGTGAACCCAGGAATCTGAAAAGGCACCCCTTGGAGCAGATTGGGTGGGTGCCGCCACCAGTTGAGGGAGTTCAGGAATTGTCTGGACACTCTTATCCTGTCTCGGAGGTTGCCTGTGGCCTGTGACCACTGAGTCCGAAGGCACCACTGTGCAGGCCTCATATGGAGCCTGGCATTGAGGGTCACATGTACTGTCGAAGCCATGTGGCCTAGCAGCCTCAGACAGAGTCTGGCGGAGACCAGTGACCTGCTGAGAAACTGGCTTGCCAAGTTTATCAGTCTTTGGGCTCTGTCCTCTGGCAAGAATGCCTTTGCCAGCTGAGAGTCCAACTTTGCCCCTATGAACTCCAAGTTCTGGGATGGGAGCAAAGTGGACTTTGCGAAGTTGATGACAAACCCCAGGCTTTGAAGAAGAGTAATAGTTCTGAGGGAGGCTTGTCTGGCCTCTTGGCACGTCTGACCCCTGATGAGCCAGTCGTCCAGATAGGGGAAGACAAAGATACCTTGATTTCGCAGGTAGGCCGCCACCACTGCCAGGCATTTGGTAAAGACCCTTGGAGCGGAGGTGAGGCCAAAAGGTAGTACTCTGTACTGATAATGGTTTCCTCCCACAATGAACCTGAGGTACTTTCTGTGGTCTGGATGAATGAGGATATGAGTATACGCATCCTTTAGATCCAAGGAGCATAGCCAATCTCCCTGCTGGAGGTAGGGCAGAAGGGTTCCAAGAGTAAGCATCTTGAACTTTTCCTTCACCAGGAACTTGTTGAGGTTTCGGAGATCTAGAATAGGTCAAAGGCCACCGGTTCTTTTGGGTACCAGAAAATACCTGGAGTAGAACCCTCGGCCTTGTAAGTGGGGAGGCACAGGCTCCACTGCTCTGTCCACCAACAGACCTTGTAGCTCCTGAAGGAGAAGATCTGTGTGCAGGGGAGGCCTTGGAGGCTCCCCTGGAAAGTATGGAGGAGGCAGTTGCTGGAAGTGTAGTGCATAGCCCTTGGGGACTATTCTTAACACCCAACTGTCTCCAGTGATGAGTGGTCACTGGTGGGCAAACAAAGCGAGGCGACCTCCTGTGCAGGGTTGGGAGAGCAGGGACGGAGAGGCTATGCCTAAGGAGTCAAAACCCCCACCCTGCTGAGTGGGAGCAGGGGCCGGATGCTTGGGGGTGCTCTGCCTACGGGGCCCATTACCCTGCCCCTTGGCTTGCTGACCCTGAGGGGCAGCTTGGGCAGCCTGATATTGTGGGTACTGTTTGTAGGCAGTGCCCTTCCTCGGGTAAAAGGGCTTTTTACCCGAGTCCGTCTTCTTGTGAGAAGGGGCAGAAGTCTTTCTAGATAGCCTTATCCTTGTGAGGTGCTCGGTCTCGAGCTGAGCGGCCTTCTCAGTCATGGGCTTGGCAAAAAGGTTCTCACCTCAGCAAGGGACATCGACCAACTTGTCCTGAACCCATGACTCGAGGTCCGATGACTGCAGCCATGCCTGGCGTCGAGCCGCAATGCCGGCTGCCGCAACACGGGCCGAAGCCTCGAAGCCATCGTAGGCAGCGCGGGACATAAACTTGGAGCATTCCCGGATCCCCGAGGATAAGGACTTGAAACTCTGCAAGTTTCCCCAGAGAAACCAGCAGAGAACCCGGCCAGCTCCTTGGCCAGGTCTCGCAAGTACATGCCCATGTACAGCTGGTAAGACTGGACACGGTAAGCAAGCATCGAGCCCTGGAAGCACTTTCTACCAAAACCATTGAGGTTTCGGGCCTCCCTGCCAGGGGGCACCGCGGAGTGCATCTTCTGACTTTTCAGGCGATGCATGGCCGATTCTACCACCATGGAATGGTGTGGTAGCTGCGCCTTCTGAAAGCCAGGACTCTTCCATAGTCGATAGATCGAATCGACCCACTTGCTTAAAACCGGTGCCGAGGCCGGTGCCTCCCACATCCGGAAGAGGAGCCGTTCCAGCATCGGAGGAACCGGCACAGTAAAGGCCTCCTTCGGAGGAGAGTCGTACTGCAGGGCCTTGAGCTCCTCGGCTCGAGGCTCCTCCTCGGGGTCCGCAGGGATAGCCAACGCAATGGCCATGTCCTGGACGAACTCCGAGAACCAGGTATCCTCTGGAAGGGATCTACTCCGGGGTTCAGACTGCGGTGAGTCCGATGGGATGCACCGAGTCTTGAAGGTGTCGGGAGACTCCTCATCCTCCATCTCCCATGCGGACTCGTCCGATGATGGAATTGGGGTCCAACCTCGCGGGGCCTGCGAGCACCCGCCCCAACGCCGAAGGCACCGGCGTCGACGCCCTCAGTCCCGAATGGGAGGTCGAGGGAGATCGCGACTGAGGTCAACCTCGAGCCTTCATGGTCTCGAGTATCGGCTCGGACTCCGGGGTCGACTTAGATGTCGATGTCATGGTGGTCGGGGCAGATGCGCCAGACAGGCTGGCCATCAGTGTCCGCTGCTGTTCCATGAAGGCATACAGTCTGCTCTCCAAGGCTGTCAACCTGAGACCCAGCTCAGGAGACTCAGCAGCTCCCGACTCGGGCCCCGGCGGCGCTGGGCCCAACATCGGCTCCCTGGGAGGAGAGTCCACGAGGACTACAGGGCTTTCGTGTCCAGCAGACTCCGGCTCCAGTCAAGGGACTTTGGAATGCTTCTCCTGTTCCATGGGCCCGGGGCGACGGTCGGGGGTCCGAGACCTAGCTCTCGAGGAGCCAGGGACCTCTTCCGACGACGCCCTCGTGAGCCACTTCTTCCTCTTACATTCCCGGTCGGGGGACCCCCTTTCAGAGGAGCCACGACGGTGCTCGGGATCCGATTCCCGAGATGTCGAGGCCTCAGACGAGGTCCGGGCCTGGCCGGAGCCCGAGTCAGAAAAAAGCCTTTCCTTCTGGTGCTGACGACTTCGCAGTGCCTTGGAAGACATTTTCCCACATGGGCCACACGTCTTAGGGTCGTGATCAGGACCGAGGCACCGAAGGCAGCAGTCGTGTGTGTCGGTGAGAGACATCAGCTTCTTGCACCGATCACACTTCTTGAAACCGCTGGAAGCCATCGGGGAAAAAAGAGTCCCCGCGAGGTCAAAGGACCGGCCTTCCAGGGAAAAAGAAAAAAGGGCGCGAACGCCAGCCACGAAGGGCAAAAACCAAAAAAAGAAGATCGGGCTCGATACCGGTGTACCGAACCCGGCGGGAGGGGAACCGGTGTCGAACCGGAGAAGGAAAATAGCGAAGAATTGCAAAAAATCAAACAATTTTCCGGGATGACTAGGACTCACGTCCGGTGGGCTTCACGGAAAACGAGAGACTGGGGTAAGATGGCACCTTTAGGCGGGAAGGGAACCGCGCATGCATGCCTGCATTCCCAAAAGCTTTCATGGAAAGCTGGGGAAATGCTCCGCAAGAGCTCCATCGGCGTTGATGTCACCCATATGTGAGGACTGACTTCCTGCTTGGTCCTGGAGAATGTACAAGTTCAAACCCTAATGTGCACCAATGGCATTTGCACTTAACTTGAATGCATTGAGGTGACATTAAGTGTACCCATGCTATCTGCAACAATAATGCCTGTAACAAACCCCTGCACTAACTGCAATGTGCAGTCACACCTACTCCCCATGCCTACCCCGCCCATTTACCTTTCTGTCATGTGCTAAGCAGATAGCATGGATTTAATTATCCATTTACTGTTTTGCATCTGTGCTGTTAGCAGAACTCCAAGTTTGCTGGTTAGCACACGCTCAAGCGTTCATTAACAGTTGCCATAGCTTTGTAAACATGCCACATATACTTTTCACTAATTTGGGCAGTTATAACATTGCCCCCAGTAACCTTCTTATAAAACATTCATATCAGCTCTAAAAACCTCTCTTTTTAGGAAAACATTTGATTTACCTCTAGTCCACCTGTATGTCCACCTCTTATACTTCCATACCCTCCTCTATCCCTCTTTCTCTTTATCTATTCTCTTGTGTATGACTGTGTATGCTATCACTAGCTGTCTTCACATTCAAGTTCCTTTCTGATTCTTTTATATATTTTTTATGCAAACCGCTCTGCACACGGGGAAGGGTGGTATATCAAATTTTAATAAACTATAAGGATTTTTAGTGAGAGGAAACTTATTATATGTAAACTCTGTGGTAGAGAAATTAGCAGTAACTCTGAAAGGGATCTGCAATTTGATGGCCACCTAAGAAGGTTGACTGGATGTCAAGCTTCATTAAAGGTTTTTTTGTTTACATAAAAGGAATTATATGCAAGTTCATGTTGTCAGACTACAAAAATATAAGGCCCTAGTAGGCCCTAGTAGGACTGGAAATATAGTGATCCCTGTACTTGAAAATATATAAACTCAAACTACAAAAAGTATAATGAAGCACAACCAAATAGAACTACCATTAGTCAAGTGGAAATAACATGCAGATAGGCCTCTTTATGGTGGAGAGGGACAGACCAAGAGGTAATATGATTACAGTTTATTAATACCTGAAATGTTGACACATGGCACAATTAGGCAACATGCTTAAAGGGTTATGAAAATGACAAAAGGACATAACATTTAATTATAATGGTGACATTTATATGGTACTATAAATTAGACACTGTACACAAATTATGCCAGCACAAAGATAATGAGAAATGAGCTAAGATAAGTAGAATAGATTTGTCAGAAAACTATGTATGGGCAACAGTGCCTTTTAGTACCAGCTGTAACTTCTTTTATAGTGATATAGACATCTGTCCATTGGGAACTGAGCTGAGATCACTAACTCACATTGTAGAGGTCAATGAATATCTTGCAAGTCGTAATGACATCTGACCACTGTCACCTTCAAGTGGGACATGAACCAGCGAGTTCAGGGTAAAAGCTTTGAATCTGTCTGCAATTCACTGACACAAAGACTCTCTGTAATTATTATTATTGTTGGAGTGAAGTGGTACATCAAATAGGGTAACTCATAATAGGAATACAGAAGTGATCCAGTGGCTACAGCTGCAGGCTAATAGCCTGCAAAGCCAGAGTTCAAATCCTTTTGATGCTTCTTGTGACCTTGAACAAGTCATTTTACTTTCAGTTGTCTCTACTACAGATTCTCACAATAAGTGCCCTGGGGGGTCACCAAAATGTCCACTGTACTTGAACATGACTTGTCTCAAGCTACCAATGAAAAGATGTAAGCTAAATCTAAATAAGTAAAAATAATTAGATGACTAATCCTGATGGAAAGAGGATTTTATTTATCCTAAAATATGCAACTGTCTGTGACATCTTAAACATAGTTTTTTTCATATCGCTTCTAGGCATTTATTTAAAGTGAAGTAATGTTTATTCAAAAATTATTTTCCCTCATTCTGTGCCTATAGAAAAAGTCTTTTTGAACTGTGTCTATAAGGTCCATTTCTTCTCAGCTCTAGAAGGAGGGCTAACATTTATGGAGGAACAATCACATTCATAGATGGGTCCTTTTACTAAAGGATGCTATGGTGTTGAACTTAACGCACCCATAAGACGCGAAGCCATGATGCATTAGGGCACCACTACAGTGTTAACTACTGGCAGCATGGAAAGCATGTTCCCAGCAGTTACCACAGTGTATGAGGTCCTGCATGGCACTAGAAGAGCATGGATGCATTCAACGTCACTTATGAAGGTGGTGGTGACTGCACCCATGCCACTAGTCTGTCTCTGCCCGTAACCCTCCCACTTGCAACCCTAACATGCCATGGACAGTTAGCACCATAACCCAGTGGCGCTAATGGTTATGACCCCGCGTTAGCTGTCAATACAGGTCCAATACGTGCCTTTAGCATGTGTCAGACCCGTGTTGATATCTAGCACCCAACCAGTATTTACCTTAGTTTTAGCACCAGGTAATGTTAGACAAAAGGCATTCTATAAAATATTTTCCTACTTGTTCTGAACCCAAAGGAAACATATGTAATATCGTGTAGCATTTCATCTGCCTTACCAATAAATTAAGAACATCTGAAAGTTCTAACATAATCAAACTGAATCTTTTTAGACAGTTTTTAAAGAAATTACTTACTCTGTCTTCTTGTATTTCACAACAAATCTCTTGAGCAACAAGGTTTGGGTTGCAATATACTGTTATCCTGAGAAGTTCAATCTAATAAAAAGTGAAAAGTAAACAATTAATCTTAAAGCACATGGATTCTTTGTAGATTATAATATATTTTATTGGATCAACACAAGAAGAAAAACAAAGATGCTTTAGCCAATGAGCTTTAAAGATCACTTTCTTGAGATATGACTCTGAAAACTAAGGGGCATGTTCACTAAAGTGCACTAAGATTAGGCACCTCAGCATGCATTAAAAGGCAAAAATTAGCTGGGGGGGGGGGGGGGGGAATGTACCCATGCTAACTGTTGGGGGGCATGTCCAGCATATCCCTCTGCTGTTACTGTGGTGAGAAGCACCTCGCCATGCTAAAACTGCAATCACAGTTAACATGGATGCACTTAACACCATCTATTGAGGCGATAATAAGTGCACCTGTGCTAACTGCAATCATGACAGCACATTATTCACCCCTGTGCTAAGCGTGATGTGCAGTCAACAACCATACTCTGCCCCTAATTGCTCAGTGCCTGCCCTTTTGTGCACTAAGCAGTCAATGCTGGATTTTTTTCTCTGCTGGTTGTCCTAGCATACGAGAACGGTTGCTGTGTTCCTGCACTATTTAGTGCACTTCAGTAAACATGCTACTAAGAACAGAAAAAAAGAACACGAAAATTACCAGAGTCATACAAGTAGTCCATCGGGCCCAAAATTCTGCCTCTGACATCAACCAATCTGTATCACTGGGAACCAATCTGGGAAATCCAATCTCCAGGAACAAGCAGGAATGAGTCTTCACATATGGGTACATCGGTACCAACGGAGCCTGCACGGGAATGCTGCCCAGCTTCCAATCAGAAAGCTTTTGGCCGCATCCCTCGCGCCTGCGCGCTGACTTCCCGCCTTCTCCAGAGCCTCTCTTCAGTTTTCGTTTTTCCGCGGAGCCGGCAGGACGTCCTCCTGTCACCGCAGAAACTTTACTTACTTATTTACTTCAATTTCTTTAGTTTTTGTTTTCTTGTGGTCGCGGCTGTATTCCTCACTGCCACCGGTATCGCTGGTGGATTTTTGACTAATTTCTGAGAAACGTTTTCTTCAGTTTTTTGCCTTAACTTGTCGGGCCTACCAGGCCTCTTCATTATGGAGCCTTCTTTTCCTAAGAAGTGCATTCGGTGTGGAAACACCTGTTTCTTTTTAGACACCAATAGTTGGTGTCTCAACTGTGTGGGTCCTGACCCTTTTTCCCCTGACTTGTCAGGGGATACTTCTGTGAGGAAACCTACAATTTTTAGAATTTCCTTCAATACCGTTTTTTCCTCGGCAGTGAGGGTACCAGGTTTCTCCACTTCACATGATCAGGTAATCCACAAACAGTCTGTTAAGACTAGTCAATGCTTGAGTGGTATGTCCCATGCCCAGCATGGTGACGGCTCTGGCCTTACCCTCAAGAATTCATTGGCTTTGCCCCTGCGGGAGTCTTCGGGCTCCAAAGTGTTAAAGGGGTTTCAGGTTGTTCCTGGGGCTCACCCCTCACAGAACATACCTGAGCCATGCTCGGGGGTGGTATCCGCTTCGAGCGGTACCGTGCCTCCGGCATCGGCACTGGTGTCGAGTGTTTCACTCTTCACCAGGGATCGTCATTGGGCATACTCGGTACCTTCGGGACCGATCGATATGCACCCGATGGACTTCCCTCTATGCCAGCCGTTTACGGTGCTGGACTCCGCTTCGAGCGGTACCGATACCCAGACATTGGCTTCGGTGTCGAGTGTTCCACTCTTCACCAGGTATCATCCTCCAGCACCCTCGGCACCGTTGGGGCCGATCGATGCGATACAGATGGACATTTCCATATCTCAGCCACGCTTCGACTCGGTACCGGCTTCGATCGGTTCCGATTCCCCGGCATCAACACCGGTGTGGAGTAATGTACTCCTAGCAAGATCTTGTCATGGGGTATCCTCGGTACCTTCGGGACCGCTCGATGTAACCCAGACTGCCTTGCCGGTATCGTCACCGTCCATACTACCATCGGCGTCGGTACCCTCGAGACATGCCTCGATGGACTCGCTTCCTTCGATACCGAGTCTTAAATCGATATCTAGTCTCGAGGACTCAGTACCGATGCGTCACGGAACCGACTTTTGTCAATTCCAGACTTCAGCTGCTGGTACATCACTATCGATGTCGATGTCTGTTCTTCCACCAACTCCACCAAGGTCTACTTTGGAACCGATACCTGGCTCTAAGTCAATTTGCCAGTATCCCTGTACATCCTTTGGTGCTCAGCCTTTAGTCTTACCAGGGATGGTTCCCATAGGAGATCAGTCTTTTCAGACTTTTCTCCTGGATATGGCAACCTTTCTTAATATCTCTATCCCTGGTTGTGATGCTACTCATCCCTCAATCCCTCAGGCGTCATTGTATCACCTGATTTAAACGGTGTGATTCTCACGGGGTTCACATTGCCTGAAGAAGAGCTGTGGAAGAACAGACGGCTTGAAACACCTTCGGTGTTGCCTGAACCTCGGATTTGGAGTGGAGCAGTTCACCTGCTGGTTGATGCAAGAGTCCCTGAATTCTTAAAGACAAGAGGAGGGAGTTCCGGAGACTGCCATGGACAGAGTGAAGCGGCATCCACTCCATATCAGCTAAGTCCTCTGAAACCTTTCATGCTTTAAGGGGGGACTTATGTAGCTGCGACATTGATTTTTGTAGCCTGAGGACCGTTGGAGATCAAATCGACTCATTTTGTAGTTTTACACGACAAGTTTTTGTTGACACCAGCAAGTGCTGAGTTTTTCGGCTTGGCTGAGGACCAGCCGTTTTAATTTTGAGTAAAAAGGAGGGTTCACTTCAGGAGAGGAAAAGTTTCTTCTCACGGTGAGCGATCCGACAAAAAAATTGTTGTTTGAGTCTGTGGGTTGTAATTAGTTTGGGAGTCCAAGGGACATTTTTCAATTGGTGTGGTTGGTGATATAGTATTGGGGAATCATGTTTTTCTAGTTTCCTGTTGGGTTGATTTCCAGGGGTGTAGTAAGTAGGAGAACTCATCCCTCACCGGCACAAATGGAAACCATAATGCTTCCTTTACATCCTGCTCTGCAGGATCTCCTTCTGAGGGTCTGGGAATCACCCTTACGGCTTCCTCCAGTTTCTGCAACCACTGAGGTTCGGTACTGGGTGCCACCCTCTCCAGGGTTTCAGAAGCCTCAGCTTTCTCATCGTTCCCTTGTAGTGGAATCAGCACTAAGGAAAGTTAAGAGCAAGAAGAAGCATTCTTCTTATCCGCCAGGTCGTTCCTCAAGAACACTCGATGCTTTTGGTCGTCAGGCCTTCCAAACATCTATGCTGGCCTCCAGAATTCTCTCATATATTTTTCACATGAGTCTAACACTCCAGGAGGTCACAGAGAAATTGTCTCTTTTGACCCCTTTTTTGCCAGAGCCCAAGGCTACTGATTATTCCTTGCTGCTCAATCATAGCCGGAATATATCTTGGCTCCTTTCTCGTGCTTCTATAGACTCTTTTGAGTCTGTTAGCAGATCCTCTGCTATTGCCATTGCAGCACGTCGCAGAGCCTGGCTCGAAGCTTCAGACTTGAGCAGATGGGCACAAACTATATTGGCTCATTCTCCTTGTACAGGAGAAGGTCTCTTCAATAAGGAGGCTTTACGTCAGGTTGCTCAATGCTCCGCTGACTCTCCTTCCACTAAGGACCATTCTAAGCCACCTCCTTCTTCGAGAGGTAGGAAATGTCCTACCAAACCTTCTTTCCCTAAGAAAAGAAAGTTTCATTCATCTCCTGCCCATCATTCGGCTGTACCTAAACAAGGGACACCTCAGCCTAGTCTGCAGTCCTCCAGCTCTGGCCAGTCTCAGCATTCCCAGCAACCATAGGGGCTGGGAATTATACTCTACGGTTCACTTCTACCCATTAGAAGTTTATTCACTGTGCTTTTCTTTTTCAGTGTGCTTAGCTGTCGGAAAGTTTTTGTTCAGGGACTACAGTCTTCTCCTCTTCTTACTCTCTAGAAGAGCAGTTGCAACTATCCCCTGATAGTTCTGTCCCAACTGAACATTTTTTCCTTCAGTTGACTTACCTATGGGTACGTCACCCTCCAATTACTTGCTCTACCCTCTCAACCGGGCTTTTTCCCTGACTGAGGGGTACCATACTGAAAAGCTTCTCTAGCAAGCTCGTTCCTCAGACAGGGAGAAGGGATATCTCCACTCCTTTCTTGTCTGTTTTTTCTTTATTGGGCACAGGACAACCTCTCTGCTGTTTCCGTCAGCAGCTGTGCCTGCAGGAGTTACACTGATTGTATTACTGGTACTTTTTACAAGTTCCAGTCCCTTGTTCAAAATTTTGTCTAGCCTCAGTAGTGATTCCAAGCTACTCGTCAGCTATCTTGGATCCTCCTACTCTTTTAGGCTTTCTCACCTTATTCTATCCATCTCCTCTCCTAGGATATGGCACCTCACCTGACTTCAGTCAGTTTATCTCATATCTCTCCTGTACAATGCTCTCTGCAGTCTTCAGAGAAGCTTTCTACTATGAGGGCCTTGCTATAGAGCATTGTCCTTGTCTCTGAAGCTTCTCTATTAGTAGGGAAAAGCTTATAATCCCTTCCCATGCCTATGAGGGTTCTCCACACCCTCTAGCCTGGGGTGTTAACACGAGATATACCTTCTTCTGCGTGAAAATCCAAGGCTGATGTTTACGCATGCTACCTATGGGTCCCTCCAGTAGGACCCTCTGGTATCTTCTTCTGCGTTTCCGCACATCTGCCATATCAGTGTTCTGTGGGACTCCCGTCTTGTTCCTTACAGATTCATATGATCATCTGTTCTCACGCAAACATCACGGTTATCTTGTTGGTATGCCTTCCTGCATCCCTCAATCTACGGAAATAGATTCTCTATACCTCTCCCAAGTGGGTTCACCCTCTTGTAGAGCGAAGAATCTTTTTCTTTTATATTCCCCATGTACAATTATGGGGCTGGGTGGTAGACATGTATCTTCAACCTGTTGTCTTGTATGTAGCATCTCCATATATGTCTACATACCCATATCATTACTCTGCTGGTGCAAAACCATGCCCCACAAATGTATATATATTTAGGTATATCATCTCTCTCTCTCTCTCTATATATATATATATATATATATTTGATACATTTCTCCACCCATATCCTAATATACACATCTGGACATATGTATATATATATATATATATATATATATATATATATATATATATATATATATATATATATATATATATATTCCATCCACATATATATATATATCTCTATATATATATGTGTGTCTGTTGGGGGGCTTTTTAAGGGTTGATATGTCTGACACACTGTCACCCTTACTGTCTATACTACATGTTTTACCTCCTAGAGGTTTTAGACAGTTTATCGCCCTGCTTCGCATACCATATTACGATACAGAAACTGTTAGACACCACTAACCTCTGTGGTGCTAACCTCTTCCATTTTTTCTTTAAGTCCTTGAAGCATCAAGTTTCAATATTTTTCCTATCTCTCGCCAGTTAGGAAAAACAGTGTACATCTTTACCTTTCAGTACACAGCTGTTCTCCTTGGGAATAGGGGTTTTTCCAGTCTCCCTCTTCCCGCCAGGACTGGGCTAGTTCTCCAACTCCGTCAGTCTTCTTCCTTTAGTCCTCAATGTTAATGACCTTATGCCTAAAGGAGTTTTCAGCTTTTCCCCATAAAGCTTTCCATTGAAGACCTGACGTCTACTCCTACCCAGTTGATACCTGGATCGTCTACTACCTCCAGGTCTGGACCTTCATCCTCACTGCTGGGAGGTCACCTTGAAGATTCCGCCACTGCTTATCCAGTAGACTCCATCATGCTTTCTACTTCCTACCATGTAGTAGGTAAGCTGCATATTTTAAGTGTACATTAAATGTGTTTTAATGCTACTCATCATATATACCAAGGACTCCTGTTGTCTGTAGGACCCTGTAGTCCTTGGCTATGCTGTTTCTTTCCACACAGCTCCTTTATTGTCAACTCCTACCCTCCATCCCACATTGGATGCCGGGGATTCTTGGAGACAAAAAGCACCCCTGGTCCAGGCTCCTGCATTTTTATGGGATGTCCCCCTGGCATCTCCAGCTAGGGAGTCCCCATATGTGAAGACTCATTCCTGCTTGTTCCTGGAGATAGCACAGTTACTTACCTGTAACAGGTGATCTCTGGGAACAGCAGGAATTAGTCTTCACAACCCTCCCACCTCCCCTAGGAGTTGCATCTCTTTATCATCTTCTTCCTTTTCTCTCCTCGCCTTTGTCTCAGCTTTGAAACTCAACTGAAGAGAGGCTCTGGAGAAGGCGGGAAGTCAGCGCGCAGGCGCGAGGGATGCGGCCAAAAGCTTTCTGATTAGAAGCTGGGCAGCATTCCCGTGCAGGCTCCGTCGGTACCGACGTACCCATTTGTGAAGACTAATTCCTGCTTTTCCCAGAGATCACCTGTTACAGGTAAGTAACTGTACTTTCCCTGCTCTCCTCTCCCAGAAGTAAAAGGAAGCAAATCCTAAGTCTACTTGGCTATTACCAATGAATGAATCTGTCTTCCAGAAACCTGTTCAAGATTTTATTAAATTTGGTTGTGTTAGAAAAAAATCATTTCTTAAATTTATTGTAAATCTGCTGGCAGTTATTTTCATGTTTTATCCTTAGTCCTAGTTGAATCACAACATAAAGAAGATTTGTCCAGATAACTTCAGCAGAAACCCAGACAATTCTTTAAATTTGAAAAGTAGGGACCATAGAACTTGTTATTTGGCAAAAGTTTAACCAGTTATGTATTGAAAGAGAGAGAGAGAGGCATGCCAGAGTTATATCTAAACTTAACCAGACAGCACTGATTACTTATCCGGTTAACTTTAATTGGACATTCCTTAGCGTCCCTCTAGTCCAGTCCCGGAACCATAGAGTTGTGAACCTCCACCAGCAGCTTTGGAGACTGAACATCTTCATCTCTTTGATCATCCAGCTATATGCAGCCCCAAGGACCGTCCACACATCAGTATCTCAGTCTCCAAGCAGCTTGGAAGTCAGAGCCCAGAACTGGGCTCCTTAGGAACAAATAAGCAGAGCTTTAGTGTTTTATTATTTTCTAGATTTTGGTGCTGGGCTGCTGCTGTGGAGGAAGTCTTTGGCTGTGTCCCTTCTGCCTTTCTCTAATCTGTTTTTTTCTCTCTGTCTCTCTCTGTCAGTCTCCCCATAGGTCAAACAAGCAGGGGAGCTGCACAGGACACAGGTCTCCTTTCTACCGAACCCCCTTGGTGGGTGAGGAGAAGGTTGAAGACAATTACAGGCAGCACTTAAATGCAGCAGTAGGCTCTGAGGGTCCCCTAACTGATTTAGGGGTTCCCCGAGCTGCCCTGAGCGGTTATTACTCTGTTATTGACTCTGATAACTGCTACTCAGAGCTTGTGGCAGGCACGCTGGACAGAACTCTCAGTGTTTTGACCCCCCCTCCACTCCTGTGTGTGGGTGAGTAGAGTTTGGGGCTTTTTCTTTCTAAAGGCAGTGTTAGAGGCCTTGGGGTAGCCTGGACTCAGTTCTGGGGAGTTTTTTAGACCTTTTGGGTACTTTTTCTGGTCCTTTTTTTGGCGGGATCGGGTCCGGCGGCCATTTTGGATTTTTTTTTCAAACTTGTTTTTCTTCGTTTTTGAATTTCTTGGTCAGATATCAGCTAATTGACTCCAGCTCTATCTAATCCTGCAATTAGGAGCGTTTTTGAGCACTTTTAAAATCGCGATTTTTTTTCTGCTCTGTTTGCTTCAGCAAGGTGTTCCTGCTTTGCTGGCAAAGGGCTGTGTGCATAGCCATGCCACCTAGTCCTCGGTGTCTGGTCTGTGGCATTCGTAGAAGTAGTAATTTGGAAGCCCGAGTCTGTGCCACTTGTTCTGCTGTGGGTGCTGTCATGGAGGATCCTCTGGAGGGCTCCAGTGCGGATCTCCCACCTGTCTCTACAGAAGGGACATCAGGGCAGGCAGAGACGGTCCTTGGTCCGGGGATTTCTGCGGTGCCGGAGTGCCTGTTGGCGGGGGGCGTCCAGGAGGGATCCCTGGGAATTCCACCTGCCTTTTTCTCTCTCATGCAGGAGGCTCTGGCTCTCTTGCAGCCGGCGGGGGGAGGCTCGGTCCTGCCCCGCCGTGGGCTAAAGCGTCCACTTTCAGTGGAGGGAGACACTGGTCCACAAAAGAAGAGCCGGCCCCCGAGTGTTGCGGATTCTGCGCCTCCTGGGGATGAGTTCCACGAGGGGCTGGGGGAGGCTCTCGAGCTGGAGTCTGCGGAGGATTTAGAAGACGGCGAGTTGTTGGACGACGAGCAGAGTAGTAGAATAGTGCGGGTATTTCGTAAAGAGGAACTTCCGGCACTGATTGCAGAAACCCTCAAGGTATTGAACATACCCGTGGAAGATGCCACTGCGGAGGACAAGTTGGAGGATCCCTTGATGCAGGCGATGCGCACTTCCCATAGAGTCTTTCCACTCCATAGGGTTTTTAAAGCTATGCTCCAGAAGGAGTGGAACAGTCCAGAGTCCGCTTTGCGCGGGGCTAGACTGTTGCCTAAGTTGTATCCTCTGTCGGAGGCTGATAGAGAGCTCTTTAGTTCACTGAAGGTGGACGTGGCAGTTTCCACGGTTACTAAACGGACTACTATCCCGGTGGAAGGTGCTGCGGCGTTGAAGGACCCGCAGGATCGGAAAGTCGATAGCTTGTTGAGGCAGGCGTTTGATGTTACTGCCCTGTCAATGCAGGCGGCGGTGGCCGGGGCCTGGGTGGCGCGCGGCTGCCTCCGCTGGTCTCAACAGTTCCAGGGGCCCCAGTCGGCGGAACAAGAGGCCGCGGTGTCCAGATTGGAGCGGGTACCGCTTATTTGGCGGATATCCACTATGACCTCATTAGGGGGTTAGCTGACGGCATGGCGTCGGTGGTGGCGGCGCGTCGTTCTCTTTGGTTACGCAATTGGGCGGCTGATGGTTCTTCTAAAGCTCGCCTTAGTAAGCTGCCGTTTAAGGGCAGGCAGTTATTTGGGGAGGACTTGGATAGGTTGGTAAAGGATCTCGGGGATTCTAAGGGGGGTCGGCTTCCGGAGGATAAGCCCAAGCAGGGTAAGCCGACCTTCACCTTCCGGGGGTCTCAGCAGTCCTTTCGGAGATTTCGTGCCTCCCGCTTTGGTCAGTCCCAGCGTTCCAGATACCCGGGGCGCGGACAGAGTTTCCGCGGATTTCGGGGGGCAGGTAGAGGTTTTGGCTCCTTCCAGGCGCAGGTCCCCAAAAAGTCACAATGAAGCGAGGCCGGCTCCGGTGGCGGTGATTCCCGTAGGGGGCAGACTGCGGGATTTCTACCCTGCCTGGGCCGCAATCACATCCGATCAGTTGGTGTTAGAAGTGATACGAGAGGGATATGCGCTCGAGCTGCATCGACCGGTGCTCGATTCCTTCGTTATGTCCCCGTGCAGCGCTCCCTGGAAACGACGAGTTGTATCAGATACACTTTCCCGGCTGCTTCGGCTCCGGGCAGTCGTCCCCGTGCCGGAGGGGCAGTTAGGGTCCGGTCGATACTCCATCTACTTCGTAGTGCCGAAAAAGGAGGGCACCTTTCGACCAATCCTGGATTTAAAGAGAGTGAATCGGTGCCTCCGGGTGTCGCATTTTCGCATGGAAACGCTGCGCTCGGTCATAGCGGCGGTCTGCGAGGGGGAATTCCTAACGTCCCTAGACCTTACGGAGGCCTATTTGCACATTCCCATTCGTCGGGAACATCAAAGATTTCTGCGGTTTGCGCTGCCGATGGGCCATTTTCAGTTTCAAGCCATGCCCTTCGGCCTAGCGACGGCGCCACGGGTCTTCACGAAGATCATGGTGGTGGTAGTGGCGTTCCTGCAGAAGGAGGGTGTCCTCGTGCATCCCTATCTCGACGACTGGTTGATCCGGGCGAAGTCCAGGGAGGAGAGTCTCCGGGCAACGGCGCGGGTCGTACAGGTTTTGCAGTCGTTAGGCTGGGTGGTCAATCGGGTGAAGAGCAGCCTTCTTCCCTCGCAGACCTTGGAGTATTTGGGGGCACGTTTCGAGACCGGCAACGGGAAGGTTTTTCTCCCAGTGCACAGAGTGCAGGCCCTGAGGCGGCTGGTGGAGCAGTTGCTAGCGAGACGGGCGTCCTCGGCTTGGCAATACCTTCAGCTTCTCGGCACGATGGCGGCGACCATCGAGGTAGTTCCATGGGCAAGGGCGCACATGCGGCCCCTGCAGCGAGCGCTGCTGCGTCGATGGTGTCATCAGTCCGACTCGCTGGCTCGTCAGTTAGTTTGCTCCTTGGGGGTTCGGCGCAGCCTTCGCTGGTGGTTGCGTCGGCGCTCTCTGGCGAACGGTATGCCCTTGGAGTCTCCTGTCTGGCGTCTGCTGATGACGGATGCAAGTTTGAGCGGCTGGGGGGCTCATTGCGAGGGCCAGATTGCTCAGGGCCAGTGGTCCTCACGGGAGAGCCGGTGGTCCATCAACCGACTGGAAATGAGAGCCGTGTGGTTGGCTCTGACAGCGTTTCAGCCTTGGCTGCAGGGAGCGGCGGTCAGGGTGCTATCCGACAATGCCTCCACGGTAGCCTACATAAATCACCAGGGAGGCACAGACAGTGCAGCGTTGGAAGCGGAGGCGGATCTGCTTCTGGAATGGGCAGAGCGGCATCTTCAGTGTCTGTCGGCCCAGCATGTCGCGGGGGTTCACAATGTGGAGGCGGATTTTCTGAGTCGTCGCAGGGTAGACCCCAGAGAGTGGTCTCTACATCCCGAGGTATTTGCGTTGCTGGTCCGTCGTTGGGGTCTGCCGATAATGGACCTCATGGCGACCTTCGAGTCCGCGCAGGTCGAACGGTTCTTCAGCAGGCGTCGGGAATGCATGTCGGAAGGCCTCGATGCATTGGCACAAAGGTGGCCAAGGTACGGGCTGCTCTATGTCTTTCCTCCGTGGGCTCTGGTGGGTCGCCTGGTACAGCGGATTGAGCGGCATCCGGGTCCCATGGTTCTGATTGCCCCGGACTGGCCTTGTCGGCCTTGGTATGCGGATCTGGTGTGGTTGAGTGTGGCCGATCCGTGGCGCCTTCCTCCTCGGCCGGATCTCCTTCGGCAGGGGCTGCTGCTGATGCCTCAGGTGGCTCGATTCTCGCTTACGGCATGGCTATTGAGAGGGCGCGAATGAGAGCCAAAGGTTATTCTTTGGAGGTCATTGCTACCTTGTTGCGGGCACGGCGTCGGTCCACGTCGCTAGCGTATGTCCGGGTCTGGCGTATTTTTGAGAGCTGGTGTGCAGATCGCGAATTGCAGCCTTTGCGGACCTCCGTTCCTCAGATCCTCTCCTTCTTGCAAGCAGGGGTGGACAAGGGCCTGGCGGCAAGTTCGTTGAGGGTACAACTTGCAGCTCTTGCGTGTTTTCGAGGCAAGGTTCAGGGCCAGCTATTGGGGTCCCATGCTGACGTGAAGCGCTTCTTGCGAGCGGTGTTGCTTATGCGTCCTCCGAGCAGGGCTTTAGTGCCCTCGTGGGACTTGAATTTGGTGTTGAGGTCTCTGGTGGCTTCGCCGTTTGAACCCTTGGCGCAAGCTTCGTTGAAGGACTTGACGTTGAAAACGGTGTTTCTGGTAGCGATCTCGTCAGCTCGCAGGATCTCGGAGTTGCAGGCTCTTTCCTGTAGGGAACCCTATCTGTCTTTCTCTGCCGACAAGGTGGTATTACGACCGGTTCCCGCGTTTTTGCCTAAGGTAGTTTCGGCGTTTCACATGAATCAGGTGGTGTCTCTCCCGATGTTTGCCAAGGAACGGGGCAAGCACGCGGATAACTCCTTGCACGCGTTGGATGTCCGTCGCGCTCTTCGTTGGTATTTACGGGAAACGGCGGCCTTCCATAAGTCCGATCGACTGTTTGTCGCAGTTGGCGGTCCGCACAAGGGGGAAGCGGCGTCTAAGTCTTCCATTTCCCGCTGGTTGAAAGAGGCGATTTCATCGGCATACCTTTTACACGGCAGGGTGGTTCCTGCCGGGCTTCAGGCTCACTCGACTAGGGCGCAGGCGGCGTCTTGGGCAGAAGTTAGCTTAGTACCGGCGGTTGATATTTGTCGGGCAGCGACATGGTCGTCCTTGCACACCTTTGCTGAGCACTATCGTCTGGATGTGCAGGCGGCTTCGGATGCGCGGTTTGGGTCTCGGGTGCTTCAGGCTGGACTAGCGAGGCCCTCCCGTTGAGATTTACTGCTCTGTTACATCCTCTATGGTTCCGGGACTGGACTAGAGGGATGCTAAGGAAGAGTAAATTAGACTTACCTGCTAATTGTTGTTCCTTGCGGAACTCTAGTCCAGTCACGGATCCCTCCCTGTCTCTCTGTTCTCGCTGCCAGCCAAGAAGGTACATTCATTATAGGAGTCTGCCAGGGTTTCTGTTCTCTATGCTTTCGGTCAGAGCTCCTCTGCTTGCAGCACGCCTTCGTTCCCTTTCGGGGTCAAATTTTGAGGGTGAGCGGTGGCGCCTCTTGTTGCATGTGTTTTGCACAAGGGTCGCCACGGCCGTTCTGGTCCACCTTCCCATAGGCGGGAGATTGTTCATACGCAATTGAAAAAAAATTTGTTTTTGCTAGTAGTGGGAACTTTAGGGTCAGGATCCTTTTTTTCCCACTGTGTTGTTATATCTACTTATTTGTTGCTCTGCTTAGTATGCTTTGTCAATAGGTACTGATGTGTGGGCAGTCCTTGGGGCTTCATATAGCTGGGGTGGGTTCAACTAAAACATTAATTTAAAGCAGGGGTGACCAACTCCGGTCCTAGTGCACCACAGTCCAGCCTGATTTTCAGGATGTCACTAATGAATATTCATGAGATATATCTGCATACAACGGGAGGCAGTGGATGCAAATGTACCTCATGAATATTCATTAGTGGCATCCTGAAAATCAGGCTGGATCGTGGTGCACTAGGATCGGAGTCAGCCACCCCTGACTTAAAGTAATACCTTAATGTAAAGAAGACAAAGATCCTGACAATTGGCAAGATCAATAAATTCATAATTGATGGAGAAGAAATTGAAATAGTTGACAACTTTAATCTACTTGGATCAACAATCAATAAAGAAACAATAAGCAATTTTAGTGACAGTTCAAGGCAACACATTGCTCTCAGCAGAATGGTTATAAAGGACCTGGACAAGATTCTCAAGAGCAGAGATGTCTCTCTCCATATAAAGGTTCAACTTATCCAAACCATGGTATTTTCAATAACATCATATGGATGCGAAAGTCAGACAGTGAAAAAGATAGATGGGAAGAAAATTGATGTCTTAAATTATGGTACTGGCGAAGAATACTTTGTATAACATATACTGCACGAAGAGCAAACCAGTCGGTACTAGAGAAGATCAAATCTAAGCTTTCTTTAGAAGCTCAGCCGACAAGACTTCAAATTTCATACTTTGGAAGGACACATCATGTGAAGAGAGAGATCGTTAGAGAAAGATATCATGCTTGGCAAGATAGAAGGTCAACGCAAAAGAGGAAGGCCAGCAATGAGATGGACTGATACAATAACAGCAGCTATGGGTGCCACTCTATCAATAATGAGCTGCCTGACTGAAGACCGAACACAGTTTAGGTCAACTATATAGAGGGTCGCCATAAGTCGACACTGACTGAACGGCACTTAACAACAACAACAACAATACTATTGTTCCAAGGTGCAACCACACTTTCAATATTGTGTGTAGTTCTGGTTGCCATGTCTAAAAGAAGAATATAGCAAAATTAGAAAAGGTACAGAAAAGAGCCACCAAAATGATAAAGAGGATGGAATGATACCACTACGAGGAAAAGCTTAAAATGTTAGGGCTCTTCAAATTGGAAAAAATCAGCTGAGGAAAGATATGATAGAAGTCTATAAAATGAAAAGTGGAGTGGAATGGGCAAACATAGATTGGTTGTTTACTTCTTAGAAAAGTAGAAAGACAATGGAATATGCAATGAAGCTACTATTTGGCACATTTAAGACTAATCAGAGAAAATATATTTTCACTCAGCGTGTAATCAAACTCTGCTGGAGGATGTAATAAAACATGTTAGTATAGCTGGATTTAAAAGAGGTTTGGACAAGTTCCTGGAGGAAAAAAACATAAATCATTATTATAGTGGACTGGGGAAATCCACTGCTTACCCTTGGGATAAGCAGCATGGAATCTTTTACCTTTTGGGAAGCTAACAAGTACTTGTAACCTGGATTGGCCACTGTTGGAAATAGGATACTATAGAGAAAATGTGAGCAAATCTTTTTCCTTATCTCTTGCCAAAATCATGTGGAACTGTGGTTTGACCCAGTATGGCATTTCTTACTGTATATTCTTCTTTTCTATTTATTTTTTTCAGAATAATTCCTAACATTTTGTTTGTTTTGTGTTGGTTTTCTTGCTTCTTTTAGTTTTTTTACCACTTAGTTGAAGACCCCATGGACCTAACTCCTTACTCTTAGGAGTTCAGCACTGCAAAGTGCATTATTGATTAGATGTTCTTAGGTATGGTCTCACAGTGTCAGACTCAGGTAATTATCCTGAGAAGTGCATGACAGCATTAATATTATTATTATTGTTGGTGCTTATATAGAAAACGCTTGTCAAAAACAGTAGTCGGTGCTTGAAACCCGATACATATTTCAAGTAAACAGCCAAGTGTTTACTAGACCTAATTAGATTATTTCTACAACATTCACCTTGTAGAATCTTTGTACCATGGCGTCATGTTGCCATGGCACCGCAGTTTTATTGAAGAGCCACGATGCCGGTTGCCTGAAAAAGGGGTTTATTCTCCACAGCCCGAACCCTGATCTGGCCTCCTGTCCCCTGCCCCCCCCCCCCCCGCCCCATTCACACCCCGGCATTAAAATTAAGATATGTCCAGAGAAGTTATTCCACCTCGGAGGTGGAATAACTTCCCTGCACATGTTGCTGGCCCTGGACATACAGGGCCGACATTAGAATCAGCCCTGTACGTCCAAGGCCAACGACTGCCCACTGCCCACCCAGACTCAATAAGGAATATCAACTGCTGCCATTCTGCAACGCTTAAGATAAGTAGAGTGGCATTTGCTATCGTTTTAAATAAAGCTGAAGAAAAACGTATATAAAAAAGTAATAAGATAAAAGCAATATATATGAAAAAAACCACTTGCAAAAAAGGTCATTGATGTAAACGGACACTAGAGTGGGCGAACAAAATTACCCATAAACAAGTGTCATAACTTACCCATTTATCTGAGACCAGTGGCAAGAGGTTTTTAAAGAGATCGTGGTTATATGATAATTTTTTGAGTGAATTTTCTTTTGTATAATGCATGTCTGTAGTTCACTCTGACGAAGCCTTAAAAAATTAGTTGAGCAGTAATATGAGGCACAGTTCTCTCTGATCAAAAATGCAAGCACAGGCGCCTCTGAGCAAGAGGCACTAAGATCAATGGAGGGGAAGACTGTGGAGTGAGGCTGCGCCACCTCCATGTGGGATCAGAGAGGCCTGTGCATCTCATGCAACTGCTCATCAAAAGTGAAGTAAAATGTCGACTGCCTCCTTTATTTCTTGTGTAGCACTGCATACAGAGCCTGGCTTGTTGGGATTTCAATTTAATTTTATCTACATATTTCTACTTTCAGTTTGTTATAATTTATTCTATACTTGGTGAGGGTCTAATTGTGTTTTGCCTGTGTGACTGAGACAAAGTGTTCTATTAGCATGGTGTTTTTCTCTCGGCAGTTTGTCCAAATGGGTTAGTTTTGCGCATACCATGACACTTGTGAACCTCACTTCTAAGCCAGGGTAAGGGGAGTATGATTTCAGTCTCTCAAATTTACTGCTAAGGCTTGGCGTAGTACTTGCACTGTGCCAAAGAGAGCCTCCTGCTGGAGTTTGTGAGATGCAACATAAGATGTAACATGTATGGGCAGTTTGGCAAGATGTACTTGGAAATTCTTCTTTATCAAGCCTGTGGCACCCAACACAATGGGAAATAGTTCTGTATCCTTCTGCCACATTTTCTTGGTCTCTGACTGCATTCCCTGGTATTTCAGGATCTTCTGCCTCTCCACACGATTCACAGAGTAGTTGCTTGGAACTGACATCTCTATTATCAATGTCATTGTGGTGTTTTTCTCCTTAGCCACTATATCTGGCTTCTTCGCATCCAACTTTTTATCGGTTGAAATGGGAGTATCCCAGGTGATCATAACCTCCTCATTCTCTGTAATTCTCTTAGGATCATAGAAACATAGAAACATGATGGCAGAAAAAGACTGCATGGCCTATCTAGTCTGCCATTTCATATCAACCACTAAAACAGTCCCCTTTATTCCTTTAGAGATTCTCTGTGTCTGTCCCATGCTTTTTTAAATTCAGATACTGTCCTCATCTCTACCACTTCCACTGGGAGACTATTCCATGCATCTACCACTCTTTCCGTAAAGAAATACTATATTTACTCGAATGTAATGCGCACCTTTACTGGCCAAAAAGAGGCTCTAAACTCAGAGTGCGCATTACATTCGAGGGCACCTTACATTCGGAGGCAAAACTGCTCTACACCGGCCCGGCCCGATCCAGCCAACTTCCAGCTTTTCTCCCGCAGTCCGCAAACGCGATCCCTGATCCCCCGTGCAGCTGCTGCTTCTACTTTTCACAGAGCAGCGGCTGCAATAAAGTTAGAAGAGAAACCTGTGAGAAGCCCTCCAGTCGTCCTAGGAAACTCCTTCTGCAGCGCCCGAGGAAGTGATGTCAGAGGGGGCGGGTGCTGCAGAAGGAGTTTCCTAGGTACGCCACTTGAATTTTCTTGTTTGTTGATCTAATTCCTTGAAGAGGTTTTTCTCTTGTTTTGCAAATTCTGTTACTGCCTTCCCTGGCATGCTTGTGAATTTTCATTCCTTCCTTCTAGTTGTTGGAAGTCTTGTCCAAGTTTGATGATGGAGACAGATTTTGGATGTCTACTCTCATATTTCAGCACTTTTTGCATATTTGGATCTGAAGATGCAGTTCAGACGTCCCAGAGGCCGATGATGGTAACTCTGTATGTGTAATCAATCTCTATGAGTCCTAGGCCTCCTTCAGCTCTAGAGATGTACAGTCTTGGCATACATTGATTCTTGTAAATCACTTCATGGGCATGAAGGAGTTTTTGTGTTTGCACATCTAGTTTTTCAAGATCTTTAAGAAGCCAATCCACAACCCCAAAGTTGTATGAAAGTACAGGAATTGCCAGCCGATTGATGACATGTATCTTATTCCGTGATGTTAAAGCACTTTTCAGTAATGATTTTAATCTCCTGTAGTATTCTTTACTGATCTTTTCCCTCAGTAATTTCTGCTTGAGTGTCGTTCCTTCCTCCACTCTGAGATACTTATATACACCTTCCTGTTCAAGGTCCTTGATGTCACAGCCTTCGGCCAGGGAGATGTTTTCTGTTTTGCTCAACTTTCCTCTAAAAACGTTGCCTTAGCACATTTGTCAAGGCCAAAGGTCATCCTGATATCATCAGAAAAGCTTTTCACCACACGGAGTTGCTCTGCTAATAGTTAGTCTCTGAAACTATAGAGCTTCAGATTGTCTACAAATAATAAATCGATATCCCAAAGAGTTGATAAGAGTACTCACTGAATTAAGTGCTACCAAAAGGGGCGATAGGGAATCCCTCTGAAATATTCCTCACTGGATCCTGATGTTAGAAATGATATACTGACCATCTTCATATTTCAAAAAGAATGTGGTTTGCCACATTCTCATGGTGAATTTAATGTGCTCTATCAAACCAGGATTTATTTTATACATTTCAAGGCAATGTATTATCCATGAGTGTGGGACGCTGTCTAAAGCTTTCTTATAATCAATCCACACTATACTGAGATTTCAGCTTTTCTTAGCACTGGTCATGATGGCCTTATTCAACATTAACTGGTCTTTGGTGCCATATGCCCCTCTCTTGTTGCTCTTTTGCTCTATTGCCATGATGTTATTGGACTCAATATGATCATATATTCTTTCTGCATTTATTGCAGAGAACAGCTTATAGATTGTAGGTAGATAAGTTATTGGTCTATAATTGTTGGGAGTGTTACTTGAATCTCCATTTGAAAAGAGAAATGTTCTTCTTACTGTATAGTAAGCTATTGTGGCATTAAGTCTGGCTGCTTAAACAATTGATTTTTGCAATTCACTTGGTCTGGTGGAGTGATGTTAACTATTTGAACCAAAAGTTGGTTACTCCATCTGGGCCAGGCTCTTCCAGTCTGGGGCTTACTTTAACCTGCTTTCTAGCTCTTTTGTTTTTACTGCAGGCCATTCCATAGGTTTTGATTTTTCTAAATGCTGTTGTATGCAGGGTAATCATTCTTCTTCTTGAGTGTGCTTTATAGGGTCCTCGTATAGTTTTCTCCAGAAGCTTTCTGTTTTGGCTTTGATTCATGGTGCACCTACCCTCTGCCTCACAAGCCCGCCTGGAATCCACCCGCAACTCCACTTTTTTTTCCTCGGCCCTGCTCTCTGGAATGCCCTTCCCTCTGATCTCAGATTGGAATTATTTCCCAAAATTTAAATCCATACTCAAATTTCCTTTCTTCCAATTGGCCTTTGATCTCCCTTCCCCTAGCACCTAGTTTTCCTGCTCTTGTCCTTCTTCTCCCTCGTCTCTCTCTCCCCCCAGCTCTTTCTCATCCCTATATGATTGGACTGCCTTTCCTATCAGTTAATGGAGTTATTTTCTATTTCTTCTTGCAGATATTTTGTTATTGTAAACCACCCTGATATTCACGTAAAGTCATTGTATATAAGCATGACAATAAAGTACAGACCAGCATTCGATTTCCACTAGCATTCATTGTGGCCTTGGGCAAGTCACTTAGCCCTCCATTGCCTCAGAGGAAAGGCCTGGCAATATACTTCTGGTCACACTGCCAATTAAACCCAGGAGCTACTGGGTCACCAGGAATCATTATTGACTCAAAGGCACATATTGCATTGCAGTGGGAGATCTTGCATCCAGTGAACACTAGGTGATATGGTTCAGTATTAGGACTAGGGTTGATAAATTCCATTCAGAAGTGAAGGTCCTAGACTTTAGGAAAGCTAACTTTGCCAATATGGGACAATCAAAAACCCCAAAACAGCACCCAACATATTTCAACTACATTTTATAAAAAAGAAAACAAAAAAAACTTCTTTCTTCAAAAAAGAAAGAAAAGAAAAGTGGATCTCAGAACCAGCAGGGCACATAAGAACATAAGATATACCATACTGGGTCAGACCAAGGTCCATCAAGCCCAGTATCCTGTTTTCAACAGTGGCCAATCTAGGTCATACGTACCTAGCAGTATCCCCAAAAGACACAGGTTCCACAATGCTTGTATTGGGTCAAGCATTGATATCCTGGGTCCCTTTTTAATAATGGTTTATGGATCTTTCCTCCAGGAACTTGTCCAAACCTTTTTTAAACCCAGCTACACTAACAGCTCTTACTACATCCTCCGGTAACAAATTCCATAGTTTGATTACACGTTGAGTGAAAAAATATTTTCTCTTATTTGTCTTAAATAGTTTACCCTATAACTTCATTACATGTCCCCTAGTCTTTCTATATTCTGATAGCATAAACAATCGATCTACGTTTACCCGTTCCACTCCATTCATTAGTTTATAGACCTCTATCATATCTCCCCTCAGCCATCTCTTTTCCAGGTTGAAGAGCCCTAACCTTTGTAGCCTCTCTTCATAGGAGTAGCCTTCCATCCCCTTTACCATTTTGGTGGCTCTTCTCTGTACCTTTTCTAATAACGCTATATCTTTTTTAAGATACGGCGACCAGAATTGCACATAATATTCAAGGTGCGGTCGTACCATGGAACGATACAGAGGCATTATAATATCCTTTGTTTTATTTTCCATTCCTTTTCTTATGATACCTACCATTCTATTTGCTTTCTTGGCCGCCGCTGCACACTGGGTGGAGGGTTTTAACATGTTATCCACGATGACTCCTAAATCTTTTTCCTGGGTGGTGGTTCCCAATGTGGAACCTTGCATCGTGTAACCATAGTGTGGGTTGTTCTTTCCTAGGTGCATAACTTTGCACTTGTCCACATTAAATTTCATCTGCCATTTGGATGCCCAGTCTTCCAATTTATCCAGATCCTCCTGCAGTTTTCCACAGTCCTCTTGGGTTTTAACAACTTTAAACAGTTTTGTGTCATCTGCAAATTTGATAACCTCACTAGTTATTCCCTTTTCCAGGTCATTTATGAATATGTCAAAAAGTAGCGGACCCAGTACAGATCCCCGGGGTACTCCACTATTCACCTTTTTCCATTGGGAAAATTGGCGATTTAGCCCTACCCTCTGCTTTCTATCTTTTAACCAGTTCCCGATCCACAATAGTACACTGCCTCCTATCCCATGACTTTTTAGTTTTGCCAAAAGTCTCTGATGAGGGACCTTGTCAAAGGATTTCTGAAAGTCCAGATACACTATATCAACCGACTCACCTTTGTCTACCTGTTTATTCACACCTTCAAAAAAACATATCTGATTAGTAAGACAAGATCTTCCTTGTCTAAAGCCATGTTGGCTGTCTCCCATTAGGCCATGACTATCTACATGCTGTGTAATTTTGTTCTTTATGATGGTTTCTAGCATTTTCCCCGGTACTGACGTCAGGCTCATCGGTCTGTAATTTCCCGGATCACACCTGGAACTCTTTTTAAAAATTGGCGTTACATTGGCGACCCTCCAATCTTCAGGTATTACAGATGATTTTAATGAAAGTTCACAGATTACTAATAGCAGGTCTGCAATCTCATATTTCAGTTCTTTCAACACTCTTGGATGTATACCATCCGGTCCAGGTGATTTGCTACTATTCAGTTTATCAAATAGTTGTAATACATCTTCCCGGTGTAGCGATATTTCTCTCAATTCCTCTGCAGTATCACCTTTAAATACCACTTCAGTCTTGGGTAACATCCCTACATCTTCCTCAGTAAAGACCGAAGCAAAGAATTCATTCAGTCTCTCCACTATAGCCTTGTTTCCTCTTACTGCCCCTTTTACCCCTTTATCATCTAATGGTCCAACTGACTCTCTCACAGGCCTTTTGCTACAAATGTACTTGAAAAAGTCTTTATTTTGTGTTTTTGCTTCTGTAGCAAGTTCCTTCTCAAATTCTTGCCTTCCCTGCCTTATCAATGCTTTGCATTTAACTTGCTAGTGCTTGTGCTGTTTCCAGTTTTCGTCGTATGGCTCTTTTTTTCCATTTCTTGAAAGATGCTTTTTTGGTAGCAACAGCCTCTCTGACCTCACCTTTAAACCATGCTGGCAGTTTTTGGACTTTCTTCCACTTTTCTTAATGCGTGGAATACAGCTGGTCTGGGCTTCCAGTATAGTATTTTTAAACAACACCCAAACTTGATGTAAGTCTTTAACTTTTGCAACTGCTCCTTTTCGTTTTTTCTTAACTATAGTCCTCATTTTATCATAGTCTCCCTTTCGAAAGTTAAAAGGTAGTACTGTGGATTTCTTTACTATCCCTCCTCCACTAATTAAATCCAACACCATCATACTATGATCACTATTGCCAAGTGGTCCCAACACCCTTATTTCTTGCACCAGATCTGGTGTTCCACTAAGGACTAGGTCCAGTATGGCTTCCCCTCTGGTCGGTTCATGAACCAGCTGCTCCAAGAAGCAGTCATTTATTTCATCTAGAAACTTTATCTCCCTAGCATGTCTTGCTGTGACACTGACCCAGTCGATACCGGGGTAATTGAAATCACCCATTATTACTACTCTGCTGTGACTTTTGTTAGCTTCCTTGATTTCTTTGAGCATTTCATCATCCATTTGTTCATTCTGGCCAGGCGGTCGATAGTACACCCCCACTGCCATCACCTTCCCCTTCATACATGGAATTTCAATCCATAGAGATTCTACAGCAAATTTTGTTTCCTGCAAAACTTTAATCCTTTCTGACTCAATGCCCTCTCTAACACAGAGCGCAACCCCTCCACCAATTTGATCAGTTCTTTCATTACGATATAGTTTGTATCCAGGTATCACAGTGTCCCACTGGTTATCCTCCTTCCACCATGTCTCTGAGATTGCAATCATATCTAACCTCTCATTTAGTGCTATATATTCTAACTCTCCCATCTTATTGTTTAGACTTCTAGCATTTGCATACAAGCATTTTAGAGACTGTATTTTATTAATATTAATCTAGCTATTAGTAGGCATGGGTAATTTGGAATCTTTAAGCTCCGTCTTTCTGTATATCCTTTTATATCCTTTGCGAGATACGGTCTCCAAAACTGAACACAATATTCCAAGTGAGACCTCACCAGCGACTTGTACAGTGGCATTAATACCTCTTCCTTTCCTCTAGTAATTCCTCTTTGTATGCAACCCAACATGACCCCCTTTGTATCTTTGCTTCTGCTGGCTACTTTCCTAGATTCTCTAAGTTTTTCTAAATATTGGTACTTGTCTTCCTCGTTCTGTGATCTCTTGTATTTTATGAAAGCCACCCTCTTTTTCTTCACCTTTTCAGCTACTTCTTTCAAGAACCATAGTGGCTTCCTTTTCCTTTTACATTTATTTCCTTTACTAACAAAAAGGTTTGTTTCCCTTAAAATATCCCCTTTCAGTTTTGTCCATTGCTTTTCTGCATCCCCCCAGCTATTCCCATCTCACTAACAACTCCTTGAGGTATTGTCCCATTTGAGGCTGCCGGTGTAAGTGTGGTGTGTTCGGGTCTCTTTGAATTGTAAGTGAAGGGTCTGATAGAAAAGCCGCATGCACGGTGTTTTTTTGAGCTGGTCTAGTGAATGTGCTGTTGAAGTTTACACTGGCAAGGTTAGTTTTGGATTTTATAGGCTTGCCTATATTTATTTTTATAATTAAGAAGGGTGTGTTTATTGTGGTCTTTCTTTCTTTGGGTAATGTTTAATAGATTTTTTCTGAGCTGCCCATATATGGAGTCCAGTGGATTACAGGATCCAAGGCAGCATGGATTTATGAGGGGCAGGTCTTGTCAGACAAACCTAATTAATTTCTTTGACTGGGCGACCAGAGAGTTTGACTTAGGGAGAGCCCTAGATGTGGTGTACTTAGATTTCAGTAAAGCCTTTGAAATCATTCCACTTATAAATAAATTGAGCATCCTATAAATAGACTCTAAAGTGACTAACTGGGTCATAAATTGGTTGAGTGGGAGGCGACAAAGGGTACATACTCTGAGGAAAAGGATGTAACCAGTAGTGTGATGGCAAAAGCCAGAAGGATGCTTGGGTGACTAGAGAGAGGAATAGCCAGCAGGAAGAAGGAGGTGATAGTGCCTCCGTATAAGTCTTTGGTGAGACCTCATTTGGAGTATTGTGTGCAATTCTGGAGACCACACCTTCAAAAGGATATCAACAGGATGGAGTCTGTGCAAAGGGTGGCTACCAAAATAGTCAGTGGGCTTCATCATAAGGCATAGGTGGAGGGACTTAAAGATGTTAATATGTATACTTTGGAAGAAAGGTGGGAGAGGGGAGATATGATAGAGATGCATAAATGCACAGGGGGAGAGCATCTTTCAATTTAAAGAAGGCTCTGCAACGAGGAAGTACTCCGCACTCCTCATCGCCTGCTCCGTTCTATCCACGTTAACCGATTGGCCCTTCCTTCTCCTTCTCAAGCTCACCTGGAGTCAACACGCTCTTCGGCTTTCTATTTTCTGGGTCCTAGGCTTTGGAACTCGCTTCCCCCCCCCCCCCTTCGTGCAGAGCACTCATACCAAGCTTTCAAACAACAACTAAAAACCCATTTGTTTTGTCTGGCGTTTGACCTCCCTTCACCATCTTTGTCTTCCTCTCCCTCCTCTTGTTGATGTTTTCTTTTTGCTGTGCTTGCTATCCTCTGTTTCTTTTCTGTCCTTTTAATGATTTTAATTGGTGTTCTTTTTCATTTTTCTGACGGCCTGTATTGTATTTTATTCTTTTAACTTGTAAACCGCCTAGACGCCATTGGTATGGGGCGGTATAGAAAGAATTTTAATAAACATAAACATAAACATAAACATGAAAGGAGACAGACAGCATGGAATAGTGTCCCAGTGGAGCTAGTAGAGATGGGGACTGTATTTGAATTCAAGAAAGCATGGGACAAACACAGAAGATCTCCAAAATTAAAAAAGGGACTATAGTAGTTGGTATGGAAGGGCAGACTGGATATGTCCTATGGTCTTTTTCTGCCATCATGTTTCTATGATATGTACTCTAACACTAGTTGAAATATACTCTCTATGCCCACAATCTGCCCATACCCTTCCCATTCCCCATCCCTTTATGTCATGTGTGATTAACAAGCATTTTGGCAGCCAGTAATTGTCATGTCCTCACGGTAACAGTTATCATGGGTCATTATTGTCCATTAAAATGTATATTAACTGCTTGGTAGGCTTTAGTAAAAGAGCCCCCAAGTGTGGCCCTGAAGCCACAATATTTGGCCACCCCTGCTCTAGAAGTGTAATTAAAGCATTATGTATTCTCAGAAAAAAAAACCAGATTCCAAGATCAAATGAAACTGTTCTATGTGTACTGGCTATTTTATATGAGATAATAATTAAAAAAAATAGACTACATAATGGGATCATTTTTAAAGGAAGTCTCGGTGGATAAACACATAGTTACCTGCAAAAAATACTTTACTAAAAGCTTACTTTGCTTACTTTCCTTTACAGGACTAGATAGTATGCTTCACCAGAAAGCTTGAAGTGTGTAGCAATTCAGTACTCCAAATATAGACGAAACCACCCCTCCAACCCGTCACCTAAAACCCAACTATTGTACTAAAGTAATAAAGTAGGATTATGCCTTTCGAATTACAGATCCTCTGGTAAAGTGTTCCACAATTTAGAATCATGCACCCCAAACATGCACAAACAAGTAGGTTGCAATCTAACATTGCTTGGTAGCGGAAGTACTTTAAAGACTGCTGTGATAATCGAAGGCTCATATGACTGATGTAGCCCATTCAAATACAGGAGATTATTTAGTTTGAATTACCAGGCAAAGCATCTTAAAATGAACCAGGTACTTGATAAGTAACCAACGAGGTGCAGCCAGAACTAGAGTAATATGAGCTGATGATTTTTTAACAGGAAGCAGCTATATTACGAACCAGCTATAGTCATCTCAGCTGGTATTTTGGGAGTCCACAATAAAAGCCATTATAGTATACTAATCTAGATGTAATAAAGGTGTGAACTAATGTCAAATCCCTCTGACCCAACAGAGAATGAGATTTTTAAGGGGTCTTTAAACCAATGCTCCCCTCTCCAGCATAGAGAAAGGGGTAGGCGAAGGGTAGGGGAAGAACAGGCCATAGCAGGTGCACAGGCAGATTTTGAAATAACTCCATATTTGCCCCTGAAAAGCATGCAGGGTAATAAAATCTCTGAGGCTCTGACATCCACAGAGAGTTTCCTATTAAAAATTATATTGCAGACCCATGGCTACAAAGAATCTGTGAGTCTGCAAGCTAGTTACAGTTACTGAAAATTGGCCTCATTATGTCATAAAGAACTAGGTACTAAAACAGCATCTTGTACAGTAAGGGTCTGATCAAAGCGAGTGCTGAATTTTCAAAAAGTACTTAAGAACCTGACTAAGGCTTTGGTAGCCATTATAAACTGGAACCTTCTGGCAGTCACTTATGGTACAAAGCCAGCCTCCAAGAACTGGAAACTACATTCAAAGGTTCTACATAATTATTATTTATTCATACACAGTACAATCGCAATAAACCACAAGTTCTTTAGGAAGGAGAAAAACCAAAGCCAGCCTGAAGCTAGAGCTAGAAAATTCTAGCATATCACAACACAGAGCATTGAACCAGTCGTGAGCACAGCTAGAGCAGTTTGCCTAAGGGTTGAGCCACTGTGGAATTAGCTCATGGTAGTGAAGCTTAAGGGTGCATAAAGTTTGCTTCACTGGTTCACCCTTCACAGCAGTGGGAGCATGTTCCTTCACTCCCTGCTGCTGTGCTATTCCTCTGCTGCCTCTGCCATGGGTTACACAGCAGGCTTGAAAAGTGAGAAGAGGCACATCCTGTTTCCAGCAAAATGCTTCTCATTTTTCAAACCTGTTACACTGCCTGCAGCAGAAGAGCACCTCCAGGAAAATGTGTCAGTGAATCACATTTGGAGTCAATGAGGGCCACCAATGATTCCTGAGCTTAATAGTGAAGAACACATCTCTAAATAATGTATTGTGAATAATTTGTGGGTAATTTTATATTCTATCTACATTATAGGAGAGGAGTAACCTAGTGGTTAGAGCACTGGCATGGTAACCAAGAAGCTAGGGTTCAGTTCCTACCAGCATTCCTTGTGGGCTTAGGCAAGTCATGTAAATCTCTATTGCCTCAGAAGAAAGGTCTTGCAATCTACTTCTGGTCAAACTGCCAAGAAAACCCAGGAGCTGCTGGGTCAGTATTGACTTGAAGGCACACATTGCATTGCAATTTTATACACAACTTGAGTGTGTAGAATAACATAAAAAATTGCCCCGGTGTTTACATGCATGAGACATATGTCTGGCATTCCTGAGATTGGGAAATGGATGGGGCAGGATTGATATTTATGTGCAAATTTTATAGAATACACATTTAACTCCTGGCACACACATATGCAAAGTTGCTCTTGCCTCATAGTAGGTATGAATTTGTGTAGCAGCTTTCCAGTGGGCATGTATGAAAAGGGATTTGGTATCTTTCTTTATGGCTGCTGGTGGTTTAGTCCAATGGATTGTCTCCCTGAATGTGGACTTGTACATCTTTAGATGATTGTGTTGGTTGTTATCCTTTTCAGATGGATTGTTTTTCTTGATGCTTACTTAAGAAGATAAGAACATAAGATATGCCATACTGGGTCAGACCAAGGTCCATCAAGCCTAGTATCCTGTTTCCAACAGTGGCCAGTCTAGGTCATAAGTACCTAGCAGCTTCCCCAAAAGACACAGGTTCCTCAATGCTTGTATTGGGTCAAGCAGTGATATCCCGTGTCTCTTTTAATAATGATTTATGGACCTTTCCTCCAGCAACTTATCCAAACCTTTTTGAAACCCAGCTACACTAATAGCTTTTACTACATCCTCCGGTAACAAATTCCAGAGTTTGATTACATGTTGAGTGAAAAAATATTTTCTCTTATTAGTCTTAAATAAGTTACCCTGTAGCTTCATTGCATGTCCCCTAGTCTTTTTATATTCTGATGATGTAAACAATTGATCTATGTTTACCCGTTCCACTCCATTCATTAATTTATAGACCTATATCATATCTACCCTCAGCCGTCTCTTTTCCAGGTTGAAGAGCCCTAACCTTTTTAGCCTTTCTTCATAGGAATATCCTTCCATCCCCTTTACTATTTTGGTGGCTTTTCTCTGTACCTTTTCTAATAATGCCATATCTTTTTTAAGATACAGCATCCAGAATTGCACACAATATTCAAGGTGCGGTCGCACCATGGAACGCTACAGAGGCATTATAATATCCTTTGTTTTATTTTCCATTCCTTTCCTTATGATACCTAGCATTCTATTTGCATATTCGATGGTATGCAATAAAAAAAATTAAATAGAAAAAAAAGATATGTGAAGACACATTTTAGAAAAGCAATTTAGGTGCAATCTGGGACATCTAAGTCAAAATGTCCGAAATTCCATCGAAGAGACAGCAGAGAAGGTGAGAACAGGTAAGTACTATCTAAATTCGACCTAGCTCCACTCTAAAAGATATATGTCTCCAGCAAGAGAAAAAGACACAGAGATGTACAGACTAATGGGTCAGAAATGTCAAATATTGATGGAGGTGGGTCCAGGACCATAGATGTGTCTGCAATACTATTTCAGAACGTTCATGTGTCTCTCCATTGCTTACCCCAGGACAAGCATTCTGGAACCTGTGTACCTTTTTGGGAACCTGCCAGGTACTTGTGACCTGGATTAGTCATTGTTGGAAACAGGATATTGGGCTTGATAGACCTTGGTCTGACCCAAGTATGGCAATTCTTATGTTCTTATACTCTCTCTTGCCATATACATGTCCTGGCCTATCAGTTTGCAAATGGGGATGTACAGATAGGGAAAAAAAACCCTCTATTTACTGGCATGCTTTTTTAGAAGGAACAAAAATTATTGGGGGAGTGAGAGAGCATTCTCCTCTTTTCTGTATAATGAATAGGTTGCTGAAACAAGCATTTTTCAGAAGCCTATTCAGTCCTAGGAGCAAGTATAGACATGGATGTGTCCACCTGTAGGTTGAGACATATGGTGGCATTCTAAAATTGGGTGCACATGTATATTTTTCGGAATGCCCTGGACACACCTCACAAATATAGAAGTGATCCTGTTGGGCACATGTAAATTCAGGGCTTTCTAAAATAGACTGGCATGTTTGAATGGGCATTTTCAGATGGGCAAGTCATGAATAGAGTTTATAAATGACTCCCTTAGTTGCATAAATTGTTTTTACAAAATACGTGCAGCATATGTATCTATATGGCTTCTCTGTTATAAAATTACTCTGGACATTATTTTGTAAAGCAGTTTCCACATTTAACACATGTTTCATACATGGAAAGTGCCCACTCAAAAACTGCCAGTGTATGCATATATACTGTAAAAAGGTAGAAATACCGAAAGATGGCGCCTACTTTTATGTGATATACATGTAAGCATTCCTGGGGATGTAGATTATGCAAGGCTGGGGTGGAGGTGCGATATATGTTTGTACTTTATAAAATATATGCATGCATCCATAGAATACATGCACACATTTAATCTTCTTTCAAGCAGATGTAAATTTGTACAAGAGAATTTGTGAGTTATTGGGGATAGTTCTAAGGACCTATTTCATAAAGCCCTATATTGCAGATGCCTTTTTCATTGCCAATTTTCCTAAGATTTCTATATTAGGTTTCACTTTCTGTTTCATCACAAAGGAAGGTGTGCACAGTTCTATTTTTGTAATACTTTCACCAAACTTTTAAAATATCTAAACTTATGGTCAAACATAGAAATGCAGCTCACATCTATTGGTTTGCCATCAGCAACACTGGCAGCAATCAGAGTCCTTCCTTGCATGTCAATGGTGGCTTTTTTATCAGTCTGTCTTCTTTCAATTAAATTACAATCCATATATAGAGAAAGAATCGTTGACTGTACACAGATACCAAGTTTGTGCCACTGTCGATCAAACAATGAGTGAAGTTCACGGCTTTTGAAAGTGTAGTGCAACATATTTCCCTGATCATCTTTGGCAATGAAGTCCACAGTTTTTTTTGTACCATCAACCATAATGGATACCTGCAAAAATACAAAATAATTCTGTAAATGCAAGATGATGCTTAAAAACTTAAATTCAAATCACTATCCAAATTCACGTAACCCTAGAAGAACCTTTCACTTCCTCTGTTCTAGCTTAGATAATGTCTAGTAGAAACTTTCCATCCAAAAGCTAAACATTTGTCTTACCTCAGGTGTGTCATACCAGCTCAAACTCTGCCATATGTACCAACGTTCCTTTTTGGTGCTTCGCCTTACACGGAATGTGGCTACTACAGAATATTCTTCTGGAAGCCCATATGGAAATACTTGTCTGCAAGAAAAAAACAAATCTTGCCATAAGTCTGATGTTTAAGGAACAGATATTTTTAAAAAGGGGGTAAATGGTGTGTGGGGGGAATGGCAAGCAGGATGGGGTAAAGCAGGATATGAAGGAACCATAGTTATATTTAAACTCATGGCAATACAGGGACATTAGGGCATCCTGATAGAGAGGTTCCAATAAAGATAAAAGTAACTTAGATGCCTTTAAGTAAAGAGCAGACAGACTTGAAAGATTCCAAATTACCCCGGCAATTAATAACCAGATTGTTAATATGAACAAAAAAACAAACTTTGAAATGCCTGTATACAAATGCTAGAAGTCTAAAAAATAAGAATATATAGTTCTATATGAAAGGTTAGATAAAATAGGCATCTCAGAGATCTGTTGGAAGGAAGACAATCAACGGGGCACTGTGATACTTGGATACAAATTGCAATGATAGGATAGATCAAATTGATTGAGGGGAGGTGCTATAAGTCAAAAAGAGAATTGAGCCAAACAGGATAAAAGTTTACCAGGAAACAAAATACACTGTAGAATCTCTAGGGATAGAAATTCCACTTAAAAAGGGAAAGCAATGGCAGTGGGGGGTGTACCATCTGCCTGGCCAGATCTGAATAATTGGATGACAAAATGCTAAAAGGAATTATGCAGGCTAATAAAAATTACAGCACAGTAATAATAGGTGATGTTAATTACTCCAGTATTGACTTGATATATGTCACATTAGAAAATGCTAGAGAGGAAGTTTCTATATGAAATAATCGATTGCTTCATAGAGCAGCTGATATAGAAACCAATATGAAGGGAAGCTATTTTAGACCTATTCCTCAGTGGAACGCAGGATCTGGTGTAAGAGATAGCAGTGTTGGGACTGCTTGTAAATAGTGATTATAATATGATCACATTTAATTTAAATAATGGAGGGAAGACAGCAAGGAAATCCACAGTGCTAGCATTTAACTTTCAAAAGGGAAACGGATAAAATGTGGAAAATGGTTAAGAAAAAACTAAAGAGAGAAGCTGCAAAGTTTAAAAGTTTACATCAGGCCTGGGCATTGTTTAAAAATACTATCTTGGAAGTCCAGACCAGATAAATTCCACACTTCAAGTAAGGTGGAAGGAAGGCAAAATGACTGCTGGAATGGTTTAAAGGTGAGGTCAGATAGCCATAAAGCTTCTTTCAGAAAATGGAAAAAGGAGTCAAATGATGAAAACAAGAAACAACATAAGCACTGGCAAGTTAGATGCAGGGCATTGATAAGCAGGCAAAGTAAGAATTTGAAAAGAGGCTTGTCGTAGAAACAAAAACTCATACCAAAAACTTTTTCAAATACATTCTTAGCAAAAAAAACCTGTGAAAGAGTCAATAGAACCATTAGGTGACAGAGGGGTAAAAAGGGCACTAAAGGAGAAGGCTATAGCAGAAAGATTGAATTTGTTCTTTACTGAAGAAGACATAGGGATGTTACAAATGCCTGAAATGATATTTAAAAGGTGATATATCAGAGGAATTGTAATAAATCTTGATAAACCTGGAAGGTGTAATTCAGCAATTTGATAAAATAAGAGTAACAAATCACCTGACTCGAATAGCATATGTCTCACGATGCTGAAAGAACTCATAAACGATATTGCAGACCTTTTATTAGCAATCTGTGAACTATCATTAAAATCATCCGTACTACCTGAAGACTGGAAAGTGACCAACATAATGACAATTTTTAAAAAGGAAACTACAGACCAGTGAGCCTGCTGTCAGTACCAGGCAAAAAGATAGAAACCATTATAAATAACAAAATTACTCAATATATAGATAGTCATGATATAATGAGGCAAGGCCAACATGGATTTAACCAAGGAATGTCTTATCTCACTAATCTACTATATGTTTTTGAAGGTGTGAATGAACAGGTAGATAAAGGTGAGCCAGATTATATAGTGTAGCTGGATTTTCAGGAAACCTTTAACTAAGTCCCAGATGAGAGACGCTTTGAGGAAATTAAAAAGTCATGGGATAGGAGGCAGTGCAATCATGTGCATTGGGAAATGATTGAAAGATAGAAAGCAGAGAGTAGGACTAAACGGCCAATTTTCTCTGTGGAGAAAAGTGAATAGTGGAGTACCTCAGGAATCTGTGCAGGGCCCTCTGTTTTTTAACATATTCATAAATGACCTGGAAATGGGAGCAAAAGGTGAGCTGATCAAATTCGAAGATGATACAAAATTATTCAAAGTTGCTAAATCACAAGAAGATTGTAAAAAATTGCAAGAGAACCTTGAGAAATAGAGAGACTGAACATTCAAATAGCAGATGAAATTTAATGTAGACAAAGGCAAACAACCCAAACTATGGTTGCATGATGCAAGGTTCCACATTAGGAATCACCACCCAGGAAAAGGATTTAGGTGTTGTCATGGATAATACCTTTAAAACCTCTGCCCAGTGTGCAGCAGTAGCCAAGAAGGTAAATAGAATGTTAGGAATTATAAGGAAAGGAATTGTGAATAAAACCAAAGATATTTTATAATGCCTCTGTATCGCTCCATGGTGCGACTACAGTTTGAATATTGTGTGCATTTCTGGTTTCCATATCTTAAAAAGGATATGGCAGGATCAGAAAAGGTAGAGTAAAGAGCAACTAAATGATAAAGGGGATGAAAGGATACCCCTATGAGAAAAAGCTTAAAGGTTAGGGCTCTTCAGCTTGGAAAAGAGATGGCTGAGGAGAGATATGATGGAGGTATATAAAATAATGATGTGACCTTCCAAAGGCAGGGTTAGGCTGCCAAGAAGCTCCTCCAACCCCTCACCCCACTGACCTGGCCCTGCACCACCGTTCCCCATTGATGTTGGCAACCCCGGATGTATAGGGCCATCCTCAGGATCGGCCCTGCATGTCCAGGGTCACATCCCCGCCCACCGCCCGCCCTTGCTCCTTCCTCGACCCGCCCCCTTCTGCCCCCATCCAGAGCTCCCCACACATCTCCTCTGTATATGCAGGGAGCTTTGGGCACGGGATATGGTCCCAGCATTTAGCGGGGATGGATGTCCGACCCAGACGTCCATCCCTGCTAAATGTGGCTTGGAATGACCCCCATTATGAACAAAATAATCTATTAACATAGTGGGTAGTGAAATGTAATTGTCTGTAATTGTCCAAAAGCTGTTGAGGTGGTTATGTGACTGAGCCAAAGTACTCCTGGAATAGCAGTGTTTTTAGTCTTCGGTGGAAGTCTGATAGTGAACAGCGGTCAAAGGGAAGAGCGTTCCAGGTGATGGGTGCATAGTAATAGAAGGCTCTGTTGGAGGTTGCACTGTTAGTGTGGGTGATTGTTGAGGGTACTATGAGTAAGCTGTTAGCGCTTCTGAAGGTTCTTTGGGCGTGTGGCTTAGTGAGCATAGACTGCAAGGTATGGGCAGAAATCTTTAACATCGCCTCGAAGATCATTAGAGCCACATTATATGTCACTCTGCTGAGTATTAGAAGCCAATGAAGCTGATTTAAGATGGGTGTTATATGGTCTTGTCTTGAGGCACCTATGATGAGCCTTGCTGCTACATTCTGTGCCAGCTGTAACGGTTGTAGTGAAGATTTTGGGAGTCATTGATATATGATATTAGCATAGTCAAAGAACAGAGTGATGAGAGCTTGGCAAACATTCCTGAAATTGTTGTTCCTGAAATCAATGTTTGACACAGGGGACCCTCCCCGCCAACCTCCAAAACGGATATTCAATGCCAAGGTGCCAGTATTGAATATCTGGTGATCACCGCCAAAGCCGGTAGCTGCCGAAGCTAACCATGCAGCAGCAATATTGGCTGCTGTCTGGTTAGTGATTAGCTCCTTAAAGATAGGAAATGGTTTTTATAAGGCCAAAACTGGGCTCCTTATCTTTTCCCCTAAGCTCAACTCCCCCTTCCTTCTTTCTCTGTTTCAGTGGATAACACTCTACTCCTCCCTGTTTTCTCAGTTCACAACATAGGGGTCATTTTTGGCTCCTCCCTCTACTATTCCACACACATCCAACAGATAGCTAAAGCCTGTTGCTTCCTTCTCTGTAACATCAGCAAAAGTCATCCTTTTCTGGACACACTACTAAGACTTTTATCCATTCTCTATTCACCTCCCATCTAGACTATTGCAATCTCCTCCTTATTGGTCTTCCTCTGAATCATCTCTCCCCACTTCTATCTGTTCAAATCTCAGCTGCGCGGCTAATCTTCCACCATTCTCACTATGCACATCACCCCTCTTCTCAAGTCACTTCATTGGCTCCCTATCCTTTTCTGCATCCAGTTCAAACTTCAACTACTGACCTATAAGTGCCTTCTTTCGTCTTTTCTTCATTATCTTTCCTCTCTTATTTCTCCATACACCCTCCTCAGGAATACTGCCCTTCTATCTGTGCCCTTCTCTTTGCCAACTCCAGACTTCAGTCTTTCCATCTTACTGCTCCTTATGACTGTAACAAACTACTTGAGTCAGTATCTCAGGCTCCATCTCTGATCCTGTTCAAAACTAAGCTAAAAACTTACCTCGTTGAGACTGCTTTTGGACCCTGATCCCTTCATATGTGTTTCCTTACCATTCCCCAGATATATCCTAGTTCACAGTTGTGGTGTTGTCTGTCTTGACTAGACTGTAAGCTCTTAGAACAGGGACTGTCTCTTACATGCCTCTGTACAGTTCAGTGTATACCTTATTTATTTAGCAATGCTTATATACTGCTTTTCACCAGGTCAAAGCAGTGTATATTCAGGTACCATATATATTTCCCTTGTCCCTGAAGGGCTCACAATCTACATTTTGTACCTGAGGCAACAGAGGATTAAGTGGCTTGCCCAAGACTACAAGGAGCACCTGTGGAACTAGAAACCCTAATCTCTCTGGCCCAAGGTTGCTGTCCTCCAGTGGGATTTGAACCGCTAGCTCTCCAGCCTGAGGCAACTTGCCCCAACCAGTAGGCCACTCCTCCCTGTAATATTATACAAATGATAAGTAGTGGTAGTAGAGGCAAAAAAATATGCATTATTCCCTTAACACATGCTAGTTAACTACCTCATTAATTTTTTATTTGCATCTCAATTTGGCAAGCAGAAGAGGTTGGCCTGCATGCTATTTAGGTTTTGTCAGAGTTAGTTAATGATTTAGTAGTCAAAGTGCACTCAATCTGGCTTGTTTCTTGTTTGCACCACTCTGATAGGTCATTGACTTAAATAAGACTGTGAGTCCAGACTGGTTTAAAGTTCCACAGTCTCTGCCCTCTTTCTAACTGCAGAGGACTGGATGACTCATCTGCATTTTCCTCCCAGCAGCCCCAGCAGGGGACTCCAAAGGATACTATGAGCCATCCAGGCTTCACCTTCCACAGTCCTTGCCCTCATCCAGACACAGAGGACAGAAAGATGTGTGCTAATTGGCACGTGCCAACTATAGCTCTGTAATAACAGGAAACTGCTCTCCTGGAGTACCATCTACACATTCCCATGTGTGGCTCACACAGGTTATTCAGTGGAGCAGTAGTCTAGTGGTTGGGAACAGCTGGGAGATGTAAAAAAACAGTGAGCAAAACTGAAAGGGGGTATTTTAAAGGCAACCAACCTTTTTGTTAAAATGGTAAATAAAGGCAAAAGGAACAGGAGACCGCTATGGTTTTCGAAGGAAGTAGCTGAACAAGTGAAGAAAAAGAGGGAGGCCTTCATGAAATACAAGAGATCACAGAGAGAGGAAGACAGGCATCTGTATTTGGAAAAACTTAGAGAAGCTAGCAAAGTAGTCAAGAAGGCAAAGATTCAAATGGAGGAGGAAATAGCCAATGCAATAAAATGGGGGGGATAAGACATTTTTCAGATATATTAGTGAGAAGAGGAAGGGCAAAAGTGGTATTGTCAGACTCAAGGGTGCAGGGGGCGAATATATAGAAGCTGATAAGGATAAAGCGGAATTGCTTAACAAATATTTTTGTTCTGTGTTCACAGATGAAGAACCAGGAACAGGACCTCAGAAAACACCCACAAATAAGAACAGAAGCGAGGGACATCTTGAACTATTTTCAGAAGACTGTGTTCGTGAGAAACTAGCTCAACTTAAAGTAGACAAAGCGATGGGACCGGATGGGATACACCCTAGAATACTGAGGGAACTTGGGGACGTTCTAGCAACTCCACTGACTAACCTTTTCAATGCCTCATTGGAGTCTGGAGTGGTGCCAAAGGACTGGAGAGAGGCTCATGTGGTGCCTTTACACAAAAGCGGAAGTAAGGATGTGGTTGAAAACTACAGGCCGGTTAGTTTAACTTCGGTGGTGAGTAAATTATTGGAAACGCTGCTGAAAGAGAAAATAGTGAGGTTTCTGGAGTCCAGCGGATTACAGGATCCGAGGCAGCATGGATTCACCAGAGGCAGGTCTTGTCAGACAAATCTGATTGATTTCTTTGACTGGGTGACCAGGGAGTTGGACCGAGGGAGAGCTCTAGATGTGGTGTATTTAGATTTCCGTAAAGCCTTTGACACTGTTCCTCACAGGCGACTTATAAACAAACTGAGCACCCTAGGGATGGACCCTAAAGTTACTGCTTGGGTTAGAAATTGGTTGGGTGGGAGGCGACAAAGAGTACAAGTAAATGGAGCTCACTCTGAGGAGAAGGATGTTACCAGTGGTGTGCCCCAGGGATCTGTCCTTGGTCCAATTCTTTTTAACATCTTTGTTAGTGATATAGCGGAAGGGCTGTCGGGTAAGGTTGCCTCTTTGCGGATGATACCAAAATCTGCAATAGAGTAGACACCCAGGAAGGGGTAGATAACATGAGGAGGGATCTAGCTAAGCTTGAAGAATGGTCTAGAATTTGGCAGCTGGGATTTAATGTTAAAAAATGTAAGGTCATGCATTTGGGCTGCAGCAATCCAAGGGAGCAATACAGTATAGGAGGTGAAGTACTTTTGTCCACTAAAGAAGAGCGGGACCTAGGCGTGGTTGTGTCTGATGATCTTAAAGTAGCTAAACAGGTAGAAAAGGCGACAGCAAAAGCTAGAAGGATGCTTGGGTGCATACGGAGAGGAATGGCTAGCAGAAAAAAGGAGGTGATAATGCCTCTGTATAAGTCTTTGGTGCGACCTCATTTGGAGTATGGTGTGCAATTCTGGAGACCGCACCTTCAAAAGGATGTGAACAGGATGGAGTCGGTGCAGAGGGTTGCTACTAAAATGATTAATGGGCTTCGTTATAAAGCATATGAGGACAGACTTAAGGATCTTAATATGTACACCTTAGAGGAAAGGCGGGATAGAGGTGATATGATTGAGATGTTTAAATACCTCCGTGGCATAAATGTTCAGGGAGAGAGCCTCTTTCAATTGAAAGCAAGTTCTGCTACGAGGGGACATGGGATGAGGGTGAAGGGAGATAGATTCAGGAGTGATATGCGGAAATATTTCTTTACGGAAAGAGTAGTGGATCCATGGAATAGTCTCCCAGTGGAGGTGGTAGAGATGAGGACAGTAACTGAATTCAAAAAAGCATGGGACCAACACAGAGGATCTCTAAAGGTAAAAAGTGGACTGTTGTAGTTGTTGTTATGGAAGGACAGACTAGATAGGCCATGTGGTCTTTTTCTGTCATCATGTTTCTATGTTTCTATGTTTCTATTGTTAGAGCAGCAGCCTAGCATCCATGAAATCTGGCTTTGATTCCAACTGGCACTCCTTGTGATCTTGGGCAAGTTGCTTCGGAAGAAAAGACCTGCTCCCCTGGTCAGGCCTATGTGGGCATGGGAGGGGCAATCCCTGTGCCATCACACTATGTAGCCAGCCTCCAGATAAATGTTCAGTTTTGGAGACGGTATCTCACAAAGGATGTAAAAAGACTGGAAACGGTTCAGAGGAAGGCGACCAAAATGATTTGGAGCCTGCGCCAGAAGCCTTATGAGAAGAGATTTGAAGACCTAAATATGTACACTCTGGAGGAGAGGAGGGATAGGGGAGATATGATTCAAACCTTTAAATACTTAAAGAGAATTAATGAACAAATAAACCTCTTCCAAAGACGGGGAAGCTGTAAAACTAGAGGGCATAACATGAAGCTGCAAGGGGGTAGATTGAAAGGCAATGTCAGTAAATACTTTTTCACTGAAAGGGTGGTGGATGTTTGGAATGCCCTCCCGATGGAAGTGGTGGGGGCAAATACAGTGACAGAATTCAAAATGGCATGGGACAGACACAGTGGATCCCTTTATAGCAACAGGATAAAATCAAAATAAACTTTAACAATCTGTTTTCTCAGCAAACAGAGGTTTCCTACATGGAGCGGTAGGTTCATCCCTAAACAAAGACAAGGGGAGGGGTGACCTGTACAGAGTGGCAGGTGCACCTACTCTTGCCATCTTACAGGGCAAACTAGATGGACTATACTGGTCTTTATCTGCCGTCATTTACTATGTTACTATGTTACTATCACCATCCTCACAGCTCTCATAGAATCTGAACTGGGTAGGGATGTAGGCCTCATGGAACAATCTATTTCTCCCAGTGCCTGGCACAGCGGATGTATGGCTGTCCGATCACACTGGCACCTGGTGACACTGCAGTCATCCATACAGTCTAGGTACTGGCCAGGCTTTCATGTCCCCCCTGAATTGCAGATGAGCACACCAGATCGATTGTTTATACCATCAAAATGTCAAAAGACTAGGGGACATGCAATGAAGTTACAGTACTAACACATATAAGACTAATAAGAGAAAATATTTTTTCATTCAATGCATAATCAAACTCTGGAATTCATTACCAGAGGATATAATAAAAGCTGTTAGTATAGCTGGGTTTAAAAAAGATTTGGACGTGTTCCTGGAGGAAAGGTCCATAAACCATTATTAAAGGAGACCCTGGAAATCTACTGCTTGTCCCAATACAAGCACTGAGGAACCTGTGCCTTCTGGGGAAACTGCTAGGTACTTGTGACCTAGATTAGCCACTGTTGGAAACAGGATACTGGGCTTGATGGACCTTGGTCTGACCCAGTTTGGCATATGTTCTTATGTTCCTATGCACCCCTTAAACCACACACACACACACACATACACACTCTCGCTTTCAGTCACAAAAACATAATTCTGCCAAAAATATGTCCTGAACCTATGCATACAGCAATGATATAACTTTATAATATGGGGTACCAGGACTAAAAATATGTTCTCTGTTTCTCACCCAAACAAGAATCCTTTCCCTACTCACGCCCATACTATCCCTACATCAGCAGTTCCATTTTTCAGAACATGGGAATTGTCAGGGTCCTCTAGATTGGCTTCTTTAGCATAAACAGCACATTTCAGTACTGCCATAATTCACACTATTGTTCTTCTTAATATTTCTGTTAGGGTGTTTATTAATGTTTCTATACCTTACAACCTTCCTTCACCTCTGCTTTCTGTTCCTTAAAACTGCATCGTATGCTTTTCCAGACTGCAGTCACACCATTTCAAAACATAATTGTCACAACCATTATTCAATATGGGACGCATTGCAGAGCAGATTTTTTTCTAAGTCCTGGCTTTATACCATGTTTCTGCAGGAATAATGCGGATATCTGCAGAAAGCCCTGAAAACATACACGGGCCTTTCCTGAATACATTTATATATCTCCACTGCTGACCACGCCCCCATTCTGCCCCTTCTAGGCATGTTCTGAGATCCCTGTGCTAGTGCCATGGACATGCACAACAGCAGTGTTTCAGAATATGGTTGAGGACGTTTTCAGCACATAAACATCCCCGCCGAATGTACAAACCCCTTATTTGTGTTCTGGAATGACCTCCTATACGTATCATAAACAGCATCATATTTTAACAGAAAAAAAGAAAAAAACAACACTTCTCTCAAAGAATAGTGCAAGCTCATAACAAGCCATGTGAAGTGTCTGACACTGTGAACTATATAACCAAAGAACTAAAAGTATAGGCTACCAAAAAGCTGCCACTTATTGACCATTTCTCTTCTAAAGCTCAAAAGCCTCTCCACTCTTCTGATTTATTAAGTAGTTTAACATTAAATGATAATTTTGTCTCACAACCACATAGACCCATTTAAAAAATGTGGATCATAATGTTTTGTCTTCCCTTATTAATGCCATTAATACTACAACTTCTTATTCAGTCCTATGTCCTGTAAACTGGATAAAGATAATCCAGAATGACGTGCTCCACCACCTAGATCAGGGGTCTCAAACACGCGGCCCGCGAGAGAACGTTGTGCGGCCCGCGACGGCTTCTGCTGCTGCTGCCGTTGCCGCCGTGGCAACGGCAGAATCGACGGTCAATTTAAAAAAAAAAAAAACTGGCTTCTGCTGCTCAAGCAGCAAAATCATCTGTCCTGCGGCCCCTTCCTCTCTGCCCGGAGATCCCCGAGAGTGCTCCATCAGCGGGTGCTTTTCAAGCCGCGAAGAGAGTATTTCCCTCTCGCGAGGCTTGAAAAGTGACTAGGTTTAAGCTGCGCGAGAGGGAAATACTCTCTTCGCGGCTTAAAAAGCACGCCGCAGATGAAGCACACTCAGGGCTCTCCGCGCAGAGGGGAAGGGGCCGCGGGACAGCTGATTTTCTGCTGCAGCAGCAGAAGCCAGGTTTTTTTTTAATTTACCTGGGGGGGGGGGTGTATGACTGGAAATGGGCTATTGGCAGGGAGGGGGGGTATGACTGGAAATGGGCTATTGGCAGGGGGGGGTATGACTGGAGATGGGCTGTTGGCAGGGGGGGGTTATGACTGGAGATGGGCTATTGGCAGGGGGGGGGTTATGACTGGAGATGGGCTATTGGCAGGGGGGGTTATGACTGGAAATGGGCTATTGGCAAGGGGGGTTATAACTGGAAATGGGCTATTGGCAGGGGGGGTTATGACTGGAGATGGGCTATTGGCAGGGGGGTTATGACTGGAAATGGGCTATTGGCAGGGGGGGTATGACTGGAAATGGGCTATTGGCAGGGGGGGTTATGACTGGAGATGGGCTATTGGCAGGGGGGGGGTTATGACTGGAGATGGGCTATTGGCAGGGGGGTTATGACTGGTAATGGGCTATGGTGGGGGCTAGGACTGGAAATGGGCAGGTGGGGGTTAGGAAGGACTGGAGGTGGGCTGATGGGGGGAGTTAGGACTGGTAATGAGCTATGGAGGCCCTGACTGAAATGGGGTAATCGGGGTTAGGGCTGGAAGTGGGCTATTGGCAGGGGGGTTATGACTGGTAATGGGCTATGGGGGGGGTAAGACTGAAAATGGGGTGATGGGGGGTAAAACTGGAAGTGCGCTATGGGGAGGTTAGGACTGGTAATGGGCTATGGGGGGTCTAGGACTGGTAATGGGCTGGGGGGGGGTTGCTAGGACTGGAAATGGGCTGAGTGGAAGGGGGGCTTGAACTGCAAATGGCTGATGGGGAGGGGGGCTTGGAATGGAAATGGGGTGTGAGGGGAGGGAGCTAGGCTTGGAAATGGGCTGAGGGGGGGCTAGGAGTGGAAAGGGGCTGATGGTGAGGCTAGGATCGGACTGGAAATGGACGAAGGGGGGGACTAGAAGGGAGCGGATGCTGGGTGGGGCTGGAACTAGAAGGGAGCTGATGTTGGGGGAGGATTAGAATGGGATGGAGCTGGGAAAGTGAAATGGAGAGGGGAAAAATATTTTGTCTGGGAGAGAAGACAAATCTACAATTGGCCAGGTATTGGGAGAGTAAGTGGGGATTGAGGATGGAGGGGTAAAATTTGAGTGGATGAAATAGGAATGAGGAAAGAGAAAAAGGAGAAAGATTAGTATGTTAAAGCAGATGTAGAGAGAGAATCTCTCACTTGGTTTGCAGCTTGTCGTGCTGTGAGGGCTTGCGTGCATCAGTGATGCTGAGAGCTAAACTAAAGAAAGGTGATCCAACTGACTGTGGAAATTATCGCACAATCGCTCTGATCCCACATGCCAGCAAGATTCTACTGAAGATTATTCAAAAGAGACTACAGCCATACCTAGAACAAGAACTACCTGAAGTGCAAGCAGGGTTCAGGAAAGGGCGAGGAACGAGAGACATCATTGCGGATGTGAGATGGATCCTTGAAAAGACTAAAGAATACCAAAAGGATATCTATTTGTGCTTTATCGACTATAGCAAGGCTTTTGACTGTGTAAACCATGAGAAACTCTGGGCCACATTAAGAAGCATGGGTATACCAGAACACCTGATCGTTCTCTTGCGCAATCTGTACATTGATCAAGAAGCAATAGTTCGAACGGAACAAGGAGAAACAGAATGGTTTAAAATAAGCAAAGGTGTAAGACAAGGCTGCATACTTTCCCCCTACCTGTTTAATTTATATGCAGAACAAATCATCAGAGAAGCAGGATTGTATGAAGACAACAGAGGTGTGAAGATTGGTGGAAGACTCATCAACAACCTTCGCTATGCTGATGATACCACATTACTGGCAGAAAGTGAAGATGATCTGAAACATTTGCTTCTCACAATCAAAGAACATAGTCTCAAAATGGGCCTGCACCTTAATGTAAAGAAGACAAAGATCATGACAACTGGCATAATCAACAGGTTCATCGTTGAAGGAGAAGAAATTGAAATCGTGAACAACTTTAACCTACTTGGATCAACTATCAATAAAGAAGCAACAAGCAGTCAAGAAATCAGACGACGCATTGCTCTTGGCAGAATGGCTATGAAAGACCTAGATAAGATTCTCAAGAGCAGAGATGTCTCTCTCCATACAAAGATTCGACTTGTTCAAGCCATGTTATTTTCCATAACATCATATGGATGTGAAAGCTGGACAGTGAAAAAGACAGACAGGAAGAAAATTGATGCCTTTGAATTATGGTGCTGGCGGCGAATACTGTGTATACTGTGGACTGCCCGAAGAACAAACCAGTCGGTACTAGAGGAGATCAAACCTAAGCTTTCTTTAGAAGCTCAGATGACAAGACTTCGACTTTCATACTTCGGACACATCATGCGAAGAGAGAGATCATTAGAGAAAGACATCATGCTTGGAAAGATAGAAGGTCAACGCAAAAGAGGAAGGCCAGCAATGAGATGGATCGCTACAATAACAGCAGCTACGGGTACCAGTCTGTCAACAATGAGCCGCCTGACTGAAGACCGAACAAAATTTAGGATAGCTATCCAGAGGGTCGCCATGAGTCGACTCCGACTCGACGGCACTTAACAACAACAGAGAGAGAATGGAAAAAAAACTAGGAGAGAAGAAAGGGCAAATGGACAGCAGACGATGGAGAGTTAGCAGAAGACATGAAGAAACCAGAAGAAAGTGGCTGGAACAATTGCAACTGAAAAAAATGCACAAAAGGTAGAAAAATATCTCTTTATTTTGAATTTATTAACTGGAATATGTCAGCTCTGGGAAATGTGCATCATTAATGTTTGCGCTTTGTTTAGTACAAGAGGAAATTAATTTATAGTTTTATTTCTACAGTGTTGTTGTACATTCCAAGTTTGGCTTCTGGGGTTCCCAGTTTAATTATTGTCTTCTTGTTTCTAAATCTTTTAGTCTTTCTTTATCCATACTCATTAAAGAGGCATGTTTACTAAAAGTTAGTGTATGGTAACATTATGCAAATATTTATGCAAATGAGGCCCCTTATGCAAATGAGGCCCCGCGTCTTATGCGGCCCCCGGGTTACTTTATAAGTCCTCATTTGGCCCTCAAAGCAATTTGAGTTTGAGACCCCTGACCTAGATCATATAGTCTCTCTCCATTTCTACCAGAGTGATGCCTGTGTTCAGCCTTTTTTAAATCAAAGGGAACTTGATATTACCCTACCATAGTCATATCCTCCCATATCTAGTCTCTGTTTTTAGGAAAACAAATTGAATGCTTCATGTTGACTCAACTAAATGCCTATAATAGTTAACAGTGTCCACCTGATGATCGGCAACATGGTTTTCATAGTGGCATGGAGTGGAAATTTTACTAATCTCATTATTTTGCAACTTATGATGTTTCATGACAATGTTCTTTTTAGATTTGTCATCTGTCCTTGACTCTATTAACCACATTCTTTTACTATAATGTTTCCTCAAGGAGTACCTGGCAATGTACTAAAATGGTTCAAATCCTTTCTAACATGTTGCAACCTACAGGTATGAGTAGGACACAAAGAATCAAAATGGGCCTTGCTGACTCAAGGAGTTCCACAGGGCTTTGCCCGATATGCACTTTTATTTAATTTATACATACAACAAATCTATGGGATCATTAAGAAGCACAAGGCGTACTATCACATATATGTGGATGACATCATGTTATACTGTATATACCCTTTGACATCTCTAAAGGTTATACCTCAACTTCAGTACTTGAATGCTTTCAATCAATAGCCTATTTGCTAAAAGATCATGGTCTTCAAATCATCTACAAGAAAAATTGCCTGTATTAGTGGTTTGGAACCAAGAAGCTAACTGTTAAAACCAAACTTATATAGTTAGAGGTAATTCTAGATCAATTTCTTATCTTACATCACCATGTCAGGAGTATGGTGCAAAAATCATTCTATAAAATTAGGATTCTTCATCATCTATGACCTTACCTGACAGATCTGGATTTTTGCACTGCCTTATAAACTCTACTATTCCCATGTCTAGATTACTGTAATGGAATATTAATAGGATTTCCAGCCTCCACAATAAGAGCTTTACAGTAAGTTCAAACCACTGCTGTCAGAATTATTCTGAAAAAATTACAGATCATACAATATAACACCTTGATTGCAGAACCTACACTAGCTACCCATTAGCCATCGCATTCAGTTCAAATTTCTGTTCATTTTCAGAAATTAAGCTGGGCCTTTCAGCAGCTTCCCTAACTATATTGTTAAATTGGTATTCCTTATCGTCCCTCCAGTGTAGTCCCGAATATCCAGAGTTGTGCACCTCCTCCCGCACCTTTGGAGACTGAGCATGTCACACTTTTGGTGACACTTGTCACAGGGCAGAGACAGCAGAGCCCATGGAAACAAGCGAAAATGCAGCAAGTGAGACTGATCATGACAGTTCAGAGGAACACAGGGTAGGATGTTGCCATAGGCAACCTAAACAAAGCAGCTCACGTGCAAAGGAAACACGCCCAAACAACAGAAAGGCTAAGGAATTAGGAGGTAATGGAAGCCAGCTGGGTGTGGGTGGAGCTGACACGCACATAGAAAAGCTCACTGCACGTGGGGTTAGGGAGAGCCAACGTGGGGCTAGACCAGGGGTCGGCAACCCGCGGCTCCGGAGCCGCATGCGGCTCTTTCTCACCTTTGCCGCGGCTCCGGAGCACACTGCCCGCCCGGTATTTATGGCGTTATGGGCTCCCTCCCTTCTTCTGCAGCCGCGGCTCCCTGCCTCTTAGGGAACCGCGGCTGTGCTTTTAAAATCATCTCGGAGCCCTTCCTGTCTTGACGGGCTCCGTGCAGCATTGTCCCGCCTCTAAAGGAAGTTTGGAGGCGGGACAATGCTGCACGGAGCCCGTCAAGACAGGAAGGGCTCCGAGATGATTTTAAAAGCACAGCTGCGGTTCCGTAAGAGGCAGGGAGCCGCGGCTGCAGAAGAAGGGAGGGGAGCAGATATGGATGGAGGGAGGGGGGCTGACATGGAGGGATGGAGGGGGCTGACATGGAGGGAGGGGGGCTGACATGGAGGGAGGGAGCTGATATGGATGGATGGAGGGAGGGGGGCTGACAAGGAGTGAGGTCGCCGGTCAGACATGGATGTATGGAGGTAGGAGTGGCTGACATGTAGGGAGGGAGCTGATATGGATGGAGGGAGGGGGGCTGACGTGGAGGGATGGAGGGGGCTGACATGGAGGGAGGGAGCTGAGATGGATGGAGGGAGGGGGGCTGACATGGAGGGAGGGAGCTGATATGGATGGAGGGAGGGGGGCTGACATGGAGGGAGGGAGCTGATATGGATGGAGGGAGGGGGGCTGACATGGAGGGAGGGAGCAGATATGGATGGATGGAGGGAGGGGGGCTGACATGGAGGGAGGGAGCAGATATGGAGGGAGGGGGGCTGACATGGAGGGAGGGAGCAGATATGGATGGATGGAGGGAGGGGGCTGACATGGAGGGAGGGAGCAGATATGGATGGATGGAGGGAGGGGGGCTGACATGGAGGGAGGGGGGCTGACATGGAGGGAGGGAGCAGATATGGATGGATGTAGGGAGGGGGGCTGACATGGAGGGATGGAGGGAGCTGATATGGATGGAGGGAGGGGCTGACATGGAGGGAGGGAGCAGATATGGATGGATGGAGGGAGGGGGGCTGACATGGAGGGAGGGGGCTGACATGGAGGGAGGGAGCAGATATGGATGGATGGAGGGGGGGGCTGACATGGAGGGAGGGAGCTGATATGGATGGAGGGAGGGCTGACATGGAGGGAGGGAGCAGATATGGATGGATGGAGGGAGGGGGGCTGACATGGAGGGAGGGAGCAGATATGGAGGGAGGGAGCTGATATGGATGGATGGAGGGAGGGGGGCTGACATGGAGGGAGGGAGCTGATATGGATGGATGGAGGGAGGGAGGAGGGAGCTGATATGGATGGAGGGAGGGGGGCTGACATGGAGGGAGGGAGGGAGCAGATATGGATGGATGGAGGGAGGGGGGCTGACATGGAGGGAGGGGGGCTGACATGGAGGGAGGGAGCAGATATGGATGGATGGAGGGAGGGGGGCTGACATGGAGGGAGGGAGCTGATATGGATGGAGGGAGGGGGGCTGACATAGAGGGATGGAGGGGGCTGACATGGAGGGAGGGAGCTGATATGGATGGAGGGAGGGAGGGGGCTGACATGGAGGGATGGAGCACTGGTAATGGGGTTGAGGGGACGAGCACTGGAAATGAGCTGATTAGGGGAGGCTAGGACTGGTAATGCGCTGATGGGGGGTAGGACTGGTATTGGGCTGATTAGGGGAGGCTAGCACTGGTAATGGGGTTGAGGGGGGATTAGCACTGGAAGGTACTGGGAGTGAGGACTGGAAAGGGGCTGATATTGGGGAGGGTTACTGGGACTGGAAATAGGCTGATGGAAAGAAATGAAGGAAAACGAAAGAAGAGATAAGAAATGGCAGATGGACCATAGACCACAGAAAGAGAGCTAAGAGAAGACAGGAAAGCAGAAGCCTCAGATCGGGACCAGCATGATCAAAGAATAAATTGGTCAGACAACAAAGGTAGAAAAAATAATTTTATTTCATATTAGTGATTTGACTACAAAATCATCATAATTTTGAAATCAAATATTGTTACTTGTTGTTGTGATATTTTCTGGCGTTTTTTTTTTTGGTGTGTGAAGGAAGAGGGGTAGTCTTATACGGCGAGTATAGGCCAAACACCTATATTTTAACAGGAAAAGTAGGGGGTCGTATATAGCATTAAGGTAAGAAACAATATATGCAGTGTTAGATTTGTTTTAAATGTCGCAATGGTTTTGCGGCTCCCAGGGTTTTTTTTCCCTTCGGAAACGGGTCCAAGTGGCTCTTTACGTCTTAAAGGTTGCAGACCCCTGGGCTAGACAGAGCCAGCGTGTGCAAGAGAGACAGAGCCAGCTTGAGAATACAAGCAACAGATGGAGTGAGCGTGGGAGCAGGAATGAAAGTGAGAGTGAGAGTGAGAGTGAAGGTGAGAGAGAGAAGACATATGCAGGACACAGCAGGAGTGAAATAGAACCCGGTTGGAGCACGGGAGCAGGCAGCTGTGTGGCTGGAAGCCAGAGATATAAACGGAGAAATTCTAATTGGAAGGGAGCTGAGAACAGAACTCTGAGAGCGTCAAAGCCCAGCAAATGCTATCAAAAAGGTAACCAAACATTTGATTGTGAAGTTAGCTGGAGGAAGCCAGAGGAAAGTTTTTATACAAACAACTGGCAGAAAAACAGTAAAGCTTTTATACCTGAGCATAAGCCTGTATCTGGAAGAGGTTTTAAAGGCAGAAGCCAGGAGAAGTTTTTACGTGATTTTATTCCAGCGTCGATAGCAACTGAGCATAGCTTGAGGCAGAGACTGTTCAAGCCCAACCCTAATGTTTCTAGTAGAGGGAAAAGTGAAACTAAGAATTCTCTCTATCTCCCACCACATTTAAGAAGCTCCCAAGAAAGACACTCCAAGGAATATGGTAGCAGCTTAGCTAACATTCTTACCCAGAGGGAAAGAGACTTCCTGCAGAGCAAGGGGAGACTGTTTAGCAACGTTTCACATGCTGCAAGAGATGACTTCTTAACAGAAGAGCCTGAAGAGATGCAATATGAGCTACAGGGGGATAATGTAAGCAGTGATTACATGGACTGTACGCTCTCTGTCTCAGATAACGTGTTATCTCTAAGATAAGTGTGTAGAATTGCCAAAGCTTGAAAGCCACAAAGAAAATGCCTTTGTTTGCTGAAGAGAGCTGTTTTTGAGTACTTTTCATTTACTTGTTTAAAAGCTGAAAGTAAGCAATTTTTGTTCCTGTTCTTGCTTTGTTTTTGCCCAAGTGGAGCTGTTTATGTTTTGTTTGACTCACCCAAAAGAAACCTCTTGGAAGGGGAAATAAAACCTTCTTGAAGCCTTACCTCGGTGCCACAACTGCTTATTTCAACTACATATCCCAGAAGGCCAAGCAAGGCTCTGGGCTGGGTCTAGGCTTGGTGATAAGAAGGCTCGCTTTTGACACACTGTATAACTGGTCCAGGGTCCACCACCATTGCTCCAGTATTCTCAGTCTCCATGCAGCGGAAGGAGGTGTGAGCCCTAGAGGTTCGGGGCTCACTAGAGGAATAATTAAGGAGAGATAGGAGAGACAGTTAGAGAGTTTTTGGATTTAAAAAAAAAAAAGTCATATTTTTGAGGTAATACCTCTTTAAATTGACGATTCCGTTCAGCAGACCGATTGATTGAGGATCAGATCTGCTCTGGCTGTCCCCCCTTCTCCCCCTTCCTTAAAGCAGTGGCTGTCCTGGGGAGAGTGAGGGAGTCGTTGGTGGGGCCTCCCGCTTCTGATCCCCTGATCGGGTGTGAAGCGGTGGAGGCTCAGCACTCAGAGCGTGCCGAGTGAGAGGCCCGGCTTCAGCCGCGGCTTGGCTGGCTGTGGAGCTAGGAACAGTGGATTGCAGCTGGTGGGAGCAGTCAGAAACATGGCAGCGGGACTTGGATGTCCGTGAGGCTTGAGCGGGCCGGCAGAAAGGCAAGCACCAGGAAGTGAAACGTCGGGGCTTACAAGCGGCGAGTCTTTGAGCACAGCAGCAGCAGCGGTCAGGCCTAGATCGCGTGGCTGGAGGGCGGGAAAGCAGGGCAGCTGTAGTTTCTCCCTATCTCGCTCGCTTCCCTCTTGTTTTATTTTCAGCCAGGCTTGGGGCGATTTTGAAGATCGGTGACAGGCAACTTCAAGTTTAAAAAAAAAAAAAAAAGAATTATAATAATAAAGAGAAGGTGGTAGCCTTTGTTGCCTTTGCCCTTCACTAGGTGGTGATTGGATTGTGGCGACTTTGTCTGGCTTCCAGATGCCTTCAAAACCTATGTGCCTTATGTGTGGGATCAGGAGGGGTTCGGTGTCGGAGGCCGGGGTGTGCAGGGGCTGTACGCAAGAGGCAGCCGGGACGCAGTTGATGGAGGACAGTGTGTCAGAGGAGTTCAGGGGGCAGACGGAGGCAAGGGGGTCTGCTGATCTGTCTGTTCCTCTTGTGGATCCCGTGCCAGGGCCATCCACTATAAGCGATTCCCCCCTCATCTCAGCCTTCCCTGCAGAGGGGGCTGGAGGCTATTTTCTCGCAGGATTTTATGGTGCTGCTTCAACAGGCCCTCGGGGGGTCTGGGGGTACTTCACCAGGACCTGTGGCTGGTGGGGGGATGGGCTCAAAGAGATCTGGGGCTCCGCTGGGGGGAGTGCCAGGGAGCGTGCCGCTTAAAAAGGCTAGGCTGGTCCCGGATAGGGATGAGCACAGGTTAGGAGGGGAGGAACCCTCTGAGAACTTGGAGGATTCGGAGTTGGAGTTGGACATAGAGGAAGGTGAGATTCTGGAGCCGGAGGACCAAGCAAGTGTGGTCTGGGTATTCCGGCGAGAGGAGTTGTCAGTGCTGATCACAGAGATGCTGAAGGCCTTGAATATGCCGGTTGCGGGGCAGGTGGAGGATTCTACTCTGGCGGATCCCTTGTTGCAGGCGGTGCGGAAGACTCAACTGGCGTTCCCAATACATAGGGTATTTACGGAATTGATTCAGGAAGAATGGGACACGTCGGAGGCAGGGCTGAAAGGCTCTCGAGTGATGGCGCGCCTATACCCATTGGAGGAGCCGGATAGGGATCGTTTTAAGTCTCCTAAGGTAGATGCGGAGGTCTCAGTGGTTACTAAGAAAACCACGATTCCGTTGGAAGGCAGTGCTGCTCTTAAGGATGCTCAGGATAGGAGATTAGATACCTTGTTGAAGCAGGTGTTTGAGGTAAATGCGCTGTCCATGCAGGCTTCAATTTGTGGTGCATGGTTGGCAAGCGCTTGCCTTCGCTGGTCCCAAAGAATCAATGGGGCGCAGGAAGAGATGGTAGAAAAAGCTTCCCAAATGGAGTCAGGGGCGGCGTATTTAGCGGATATTCAATGTGATCTTATCCGAGGTCTTGCAAACAGTATGGCGTCCTTGGTAGTGGCGCGAAGATATCTGTGGCTGCGCAATTGGGCGGAGAATGGGGCCTCTAAGGCTAGGTTGGGTAAGCTTCCATTTAGAGGCAAGTTACTGTTTGGTGAAGATTTGGACAAATTGGTCAAGGATCTAGGAGATTCTAAGGAAGGCAGATTACCAGAAGACAAACAGAAGCAGGGTCGTCCGGTGGCGCCTTCCAAGAATCAGCAAAGGGAGTTTCGGAGATGTCATCAGTCGCGATTTGCTCCATTTCAGAGGGGGCTTCGCAGTATAGATCGCAGGGGTTTCGGGGGTTTAGAGGAGCGGGCAGAGGTTTTGGAGCCTCCTCGTCCTCGAATGTTAGAAAATCGCAATGAAGCGAGAGAGGCCCAGGCAGGGCTTGTACCCATGGGGGGGTCATTTGAGAGACTTCTTTCCTGCCTGGGCCCAAATCACGTCAGATCAGTGGGTGTTGGAAGTCATCCAAAAAAGGTATGCGCTCGAGTTCCAACGGCCGGTGATTGACTCCTTCGTCCAATCTCCCTGCGGAGCGGTCAAGGTTGGCGGCAGTACGCGAGACTGTGGAAAGATTGGTAGCTCTAAAGGTGGTAGTGCCAGTTCCGGCAGACCAATGAGGATGCGTTTGGTACTCTATATATTTTGTGGTACCAAAAAAGAAAGGAACCTTGAGGCCCATTCTAGACCTCAAGAGGGTAAACAGACGTCTCAGGGAATCCCACTTTCACATGGAAACGTTGCGCTCCATCATTGTGGCAGTTTGACGAGGGGAATTCCTCAAGTCTTTGGATCTTGGTACCTACATATACCAATTCATTTGGAGCATCAGAGATTTCTTCGGTTTGCGGTGGCCATGGGGCATTTTTAACTTCAGACGATGCCGTTCGGGTTGGCTACCGCTCCAAGAACCTTCACCAAGATAATGGTGGTGGTGGCTGTGGCATTGCGCAAGGAAGGGGTATTGGTTCTTCCGTACCTGGACGATTGGCTGATTCAAGCAAAGTCAAGGAGGGAGAGCGAACTGGCTACCTGCAGAGTGGTGCATGTCCTGCAGACTCTCGGGTGGGTGGTCAATGTAGCAAAGAGCAAACTGGTCTCATTGCAGGAGTTGGAATATTTGGGAGCTCACTTCGACACGAACTGCGGCAGAGTTTTTCTGCCAAAACTCAGGGCTCAGAAACTGAAGCAGCTGATAAAGGCCTTTTTGAGGAAACAAGCTCCATCGGCATGGCACTATTTACAGCTACTGGGGACAATGGCGGCTACGATCGAGTTAGTGCCATAGGCCAGAGCGCACATGAGGCCCCTGCAGAGAGCGCTCCTCAGGCGATGGTTGCATCAGTCAGATCAGTTGTCCTCTGGAGACACAGCAGTCACTAAAATGGTGGCTAGGGAAGGAGTGTCTAGAGAAGGGAATGCCCCTCGAATCACCGGAATGGAGGCCGTTGACAAAGGATGCCAGTCTGCTCGGTTGGGGAGCACACTTCAAGATGCAGTTTGCCCAAGGTCAGTGGTCGGACCGGGAGAGGTCCTGGTCAATCAACAGGTTGGAATTAAGGGCCATCACGCTGGCGCTGAAGGCCTTTCAAAGTCTCTTGCAAGGCAAAGCGATACAAGTGCTTTCAGACAACGTCATGGCAGTAGCGTATATCAATCGTCAGGGTGGCACCAGCAGCATGGCTCTTGAGCAGGAGGCGCACGACCTTCTAAAATGGGCCGAGTTAAATCTAGAAGCGTTATCGGCAGCACATGTAGCAGAGGTGGACAATGTGACAGCCGATTTTTTGAGTCAGGTCAGAGTAGATCCAGGAGAGTGGGGTCTCAATCAGGAGGTTTAGACTTGCTGGTGATCCGCTGGGGCCTTCTGGTGATGGACCTCATGGCGTCATTCACGTCGGCAAAGGTCGGAAGATTTTACAGCAGAAGAAGGGAAAGGATGTCGGAAGGACTGGATGCTCATGCAAAGATGGCCGGAGGAAGAGCTTCTGTATGTATTCCCTCCATGGGCGTTAATAGGTCGAGTCTTGCAGAGAATAGAGAGGCACAAAGGTCAGGTGATCCTAATTGCGCTGAATTGGCCAAGGAGGCCATGGTATGCAGACCTGATATGGCTACTGGTAGAGGTTCCATGGCAGCTTCCCGTTCGGGGAGATCTGTTAATGCAGGGGCCGTTAAGTATGCCTCAGGTGGATCGGTTCTCGCTTATGGCTTGGCTCTTGAGAGGGCAAGGTTGAGAGCCAAAAGATATTCGGCAGCAGTAATTTCTACCTTACTGAAGTCCAAACGGATGTCTACATCGATGGCGTATATCGGGGTCTGGCGGTTGTTTGAGTCGTGGTGCAAGAGTAAGCAGTTAAAGGCACTAGGCACTTCGATACCACAGATTTTGTCCTTTCTACAGGATGGCTTCGATAAAGGGCTGGCGGCTTCTTCCATGAGAGTGCAGTTAGCGGCGCTCTCTTGTTTTAGGGGGAAGATACAGGGGATGATGCTGGGGGCTCATCCGGATGTTAAGAGATTTTTGTGGGCAACGAGTTTGATGAGGCCGCCCAGAAGGGCCTTGGTACTGGTCTGGGATCTTAACTTGGTGCTAGAGGCATTGGTGAGAGGCCATTTGAGCCATTAGCGAAGGCTACGCTGAAGGATTTGACGATCAAGGTGGTGGTTTTGGTGGCTATATCTTCGGCGAGGTGAATTTTGGAATTGCAGGCATTGTCTTGTAAGGAACCTTTTTTGTCCTTTGATAGCAAAAAGGTAGTTTTGAGGATGGTGCCTTCATTTTTTCCCAAGGTAGTCTTGGCATTTCATGTCAGTCAAGTGGTCTCTCTGCCCGTATTTGATTTGGAGGCCAAAGATAGGTCAGGCAGAAGGCTTCATCGCTTGGATGTGGGCAGAGCATTGAAATGTTACAGAGAACGGTGGTTTTCCGCAAAATGGATAGGTTGTTTGTGTTGTTTGGGAGGACAAAACAGGGCGAGTCGGTGTCAAAGTCATCCATTGCTAGGTGGATTAAGGATGCTATTGCAGCGGCATATATTTTGAAGAACAAGGTAGTGCCGAAAGGTTTGAAAGCTCATTCGACTAGGGCTCAGGCAGCTTCCTGGGCGGAGTGTAGTTTGATGCCAGCAGTGGAAATTTGTAGGGTGGCAACGTGGTTGTCTTTGAGTATGTCTGTGAAGCATTACAGGATTGATATCCAGACAGACGGCGAGTCTAGGTTTGGATCAGCGGTGCTGCAGGCTGGTCTGGCCGGTCCCTCCCGTTAAAGTGATCACTGCTCTGTTACATCTCCAGATGTTCAGGACTAGACTGGAGGGACGATAAGGAAGGTAAAATTAGACTTACCTGCTAATTGTTGTTCCTTGAGGAACTCCAGTCTAGTCCCGCTTCCCTCCCAAATATGGAATGGACAACCAAACAAGATAAGAACATCAGTCCAAAAAATTTCAGAAAGTATTAAAAACATTTTTATTCAGCGATGCCTTTGAAACTGAATGAGGACTCCTATACTCCAAAGATATGTTGTTATAACCATGTTTATTTTGTCTGACTTGTAATTTCATGCTTTTGCATGACTTTAGTTCACTGTGTATGCTCTTTGTAATTCCTCTTTGAACCTTTATTACTTAGGTGGAATATAAATAAACAAGTAAATAAATAAATAATGATTAAAACGGAACAGAGAGAATATATTTACTTGTGGTAAGCTGTTCTATTGTAGGCAACAGTGGCTGCATTTTCCTCCATGTTAGATACTAAAGTGGTGGTTTTCAATAAGTACTTGGATCATTTGGACTTTATCATATGATAGATCTTCCAAAGCAGCATTTGATGGTTGACAATGTGATATATTGTGGAGAGGTCAATGAATGCAAAGCCAGTAATTAGCCTTCACAAAAGTCATCCTGAACATACTGGGTAAGGTTCACTATCTGGTTTGTATGTAACAAGTTGAGCCATTTTCTTCTGAGGTAGCAGTTAGTTAGTCATAGAATGCTTTTAGTCTTCAGAAAAAGTATTGATTCTGCCACTGGTGACTTCTGAAATTTGCTTGAGGACCTACTCATACTTCCAGAACGTCTGAGACTTAGGGGTATGTCTCCTAAGCCGGGCTAATGGTTAATTGGTTTATCTGCACCTAGGTCCCACGTTATTCAATGGGACCTTGCTCTAGATAGCTGGGGTTAACAGTTAGCCTGGCTTAGTAGACATACCCCTTAGTAACTGTCTGTAGTATAACAACTTTCAAACCAAAGACTTTGTCAGCAAGATAAAGTGTCTTTCACTGAAGCTATCAGTAATATACATGCTTTCTTCTTAATAAAAGCAACCCACAGAAAGACATTATGAGCCATGTGCCTCAGGGGATATGTAGATCTCAGAGGTACAAAGCTGCTTTCCATCTTTCCTCCTGCATCATCACAGAAGGAGGTCAAGACCCCTGAGAAAAGAAGAGGCATGTCGGAAACATTCCAGCATTCCAAGAAATTACGAATGAGAGCTGGATTCACTCGGATTCTTTTTGTTAGAATATTATGAATAGCAACTGTTGTTATAAAGGGAGACATTCACCAGCTATTTAAGAAAAAAAGATTGTGGATGAAGGCTCTCATAAAATTCTGTGACCCACTATGCACATGAGCACTGACAAGATGGTGTGTACTAATATATACATCATATGAAGGTGTTTTTAGGGTGTACTTAGGGAAGAGCAGGAGTAGAGTTGTGATGAATGTATGTATTTTATAAAATATGCCACTATTGGGGTCATTTTAAAGGGCTTAGTCATGATTTAGGACATTTGAAGATGTCTCCAAAGCCATTACACAAATGATGTTTACAGATGTCTCCGGTGCAGGGATGTCCAAGTAGGCAAGGTGTTGTGTTGGAGATGTAATGGACTTATATTTATTTATTTATTTATTTATTTAACAGTTCTTCTATACCGCGCTTTTCAGATCAGTGCGGTTTACATTCAACGTCAACTATACAACACAGGCATTCTGAGTTGTAAACTTTACAATAAACAGGGAAATCAACATGGAAACAACTGGGGAAACTATCTACATTGTATTTACACTATTACCTTTTTCAAGCAGGGTCTATCTACATCTTATTACTTTTGAAGGATCGGTGGGTTAGCCTTTTTCATACTGAGTCTGATTGTTTAGGTGTGGTGCGTGATTGTCTGAGGGGCAACATGTATGAATACTGAGGCTGGATTCAGGGTAGTATGTGGTGAACAGGTGGTGCTTTAATGCTTTCCTGAATTGGGTTAGGTGGGTGATGTTTCGTATATAGGTGGGGAGGGCATTCCATGCTCTAGGTGCATAAATTGTAAAGGCTCTGTTTGTTGTTATTTTTGTGCATTTCGTTGTTGCCTTTGGGACCTCGAGGGTGTTTTGCGTCGTAGGTCTTCTGTTTCTGTTATGTGGTACTTTGTGTATCATCTCGCTGATAGCTGTGGGAGTCAAAGTGTTTAACGCTTTGAAGGTCAAGGTTAGGACTTTGTGTAGGATTCTTGCTTGAACAGGTAACCAATGGAGGTTCATCAGTACTGGCGTTATGTGCTCTCTCCGTGAGGCCCCTGTTAGTACTCTCGCAGCAGTGTTCATTGCGAGCTGGAGTGGTGCTAGTGTTGATTGGGGGAGACCGTGTAGGATTACGTTGGCGTAATCAAAATGTGGTAATATTAATGCTTGATAGATTGATCGATAGTCGCTGAAATCTAGTAGTGGTCGGAGATGCTTTAAAGTCCTTATTTTCATGTATACTGTTTTTACTGTGTTTTTTATGTGGGTTTTCAGATCCAGGTGTTGGTCCAGAGTAATGCCAAGGTAGCGGATTGTTGATTTGGTTTTCAGTTCTGTGTCGCCGATTTTTAAGGAGGGTGGAGGGGTGAAGTCCTGGTTCCTTGAGATGAAAAGGACATCTGTTTTGCTGTAGTTGATTCTTAAATTTTGTGTGTTGAGCCATTCTGCTACTGCCTCAAAACAGCTTGTTAGAGGGAAGAGGTCTGGTTGGTTGGTCCTGAAAGGGATGTATAGCAGGATATCGTCTGCGTAGGCTAAACAGTTGACCTTGAATGAACGTGCTAGGGCACATATGGGCTGCATGTAGATGTTAAACATCAATGCAGATAGAGAAGAACCCTGTGGCACGCCCTGGTTTTGCAAAAATGGTTTGGAGGTTGTGGAGCCAGACCTTACATGTTGCCATCTATTGGTCAAGTATGACTTGCACCACTCTAGGGCTGTCCCTTGAATTCCTTTTTCGCTGAGGCGTTGTATGAGGATCTCGTGGTTCACAGAATCGAAGGCCGCTGCAATGTCGAGGAAGATGAGAGCATATCCCTGGTGAATTTTGTCTGTTCCGGAGACTAGGTTGTCAAGTAGGGTGGTGAGGAGGGTTTCCACCCCGTGTGCTTCTCTGAACCCATGCTGGGAGGGGTCCAGTGGGGCTTCAGTATCAATATGCTGTTGAATTTGGCGCTGTACTAACTTTTCAATTACTTTGGCAAGCATGGGGATACTTGAAATTGGCCTGTATGATTCCACCTTCGTTGGGTCCATCTTGTTATTCTTCAGCAGTGGTCTGATTGATGTTTGTTTCAGGCTCTGTGGGAATGATCCAGTTGTGAGGGATTGGTTTATTAATTCGCTCAGATATTGGCTTAAGTCACATCGCAACTCCTTTATCCATAGGGCTGGGCATGGGTCGTTGGGTGCAGTAGTAGGGTTGATCTCCATTCATCTTCTGGAATGACAGGGACCTCTGCAAGCACGAAGAGGCGAGTGCTTGTTTTGACCTTAAAACATCCACAGAGTTAAGTGACTAGTCTAAGATCACAAACACCCTGACCACTCTGCTCCCAACCCTTTAACCATTATGCTATTAGACATCCATGCTCTGAGATGTTATTCTGGGGATGTCTATTTAGATGTCTCTATAGACATACATATTGGGCACATCCACATTTTTTAAAATAGTGCCTGAAGTGCCCATGCCTGCTTTGTTTTTCAGATGTTCTGGCTTTGAAATCTCAGATTGCACTTGGACGTCCCACTGTAAAATGTGCCTTCACATGCATAGAACATAAGCACATATTTACACCTTCTTCAGAGTGGGTGTAAATTGTGTATGAGAATTTGTGTGCTACTTAGGAACATTCTGGGTGCTACTTAGGAACGTTCAAGGCAAGCCCCATTGCCTTGTTGCCTTTAGCTGCCTATGTTACCCTTATAAAATACCACTTAAATATTTTTTAGTGTTCCCAATTGAGAAAACTAACCCAAAGAAACAATTGAAACTGTTAACACCTTCAAATTATAAAAATGATTAATTCTTATCTATTTATCTTATCCAGAAAATCACTGGAAACATCAAAATGGAGGATTTTCAGCCAAAATTGGCTCTGTGTATTCACGTCTATCTTTCATTATTAGCCTCACAGTAAGCAAGTCAATATTTTTTAGTTTTTTGTCTTAAATCATACACTCCAAACTTGGACATGCTTGATTGAATGTTATATAACTAGAAAAACTGCTGCCAGTTAGATGTACAATCGCACTGTTTGCGTTGCATTACTGTATTTATCTTAATGCAAAGAACTTCCAATGCTTATCTTAAATACCGAATGCCGTTGCCACTACAGGCCCAACATAAATCATCTGACAGCATTTAAGCTGTGGAAATCTTTTTCAGCACCATCTAAAAGTGAACTATGATCGTAATATCCTCGGTGGCTCTGTAATAGTAAAAGAGATTATGGGCGCTACTAAGGCTATGCTATCTCATTAAGAACCCAGGGCCCAATGGTTATAGCTCTGAGTTATACGTTAAGCTAGCTCTGTGTCTTAAAAGACTCTTTCAGTTTTTATAAGAGCATCCCTCAAAGGGGGGGTAGGTTTACTGAAGACAATATTCTTCTGAATCCCCAGGCAGAGAGCCCCAAAGAGCTGAACATTATAGACCTGTATCCTTATTAGATTTAGACTGCAAAGTTATGGTTAAGGCCCTGATGCTCCACCTAAACCAAGTTATTGGAGCCCTAATCCACAAAGATAAGGTTGGCTTTATGCAAGGCCATTATATTAAGGACAAGGCTAGAATCTTTCATTACCTGCTTTCCTTAATGAAGAAACCGGGCTCCCCTACTGTTGCTGTCTCGCTTGATGCTAAAAAATCATTTGAGAGTATAGAATGGGAATAAACTATTTATTTATTTATTTATTTATTTACAGTCTCTTATATACCGCACTATTCAGAATCAGCGCGGTTTACATGGAACAAAAATGCTCAGTACAGTTAACACGTATGAGTTTACAGATAACAGGGCAAAAAACTTGGATAACAGGGGTAAACTATTTACAAAACTTGCTACATAGAGTCATATGAACAGGAGAGTTTCATAGAAACATATGCATCACTAAGGGTTAGAGTATCTGTCTTGGCATGTTGTTGAGAACTAAAAGAAGACAAATCAATAGGGTGAGATAGAATGCATCTGAGAGTATTGAACGAATTTAGGGAAGTTCTAGTGGCTCTACTGTCTCATTTTTTAATGCTTCTTTAGAGTCGGGAGTGGTCCCACAGGATTGGAAAAGGGCACATGTGATCCTTCTATACAAAAGCAGAAGCAAGGATCAGGTTGAAAACTCCAGGCCAGTTAGTCTGATCTCTGTGGTGAATAAATTAATGAAACACTGCTAAAATAGTGAGATTTCTGGAATCCAATGGATTGAACAATTAGAGGCAGCATGGTTTTACTAGAGGCAGGTCTTGTCAGACAAGTCTAATTAATTTCTTTGACTGAGTGGCCAGAGAATAGACCTAGGGAGATTGCTAGATGTGATGTACTTAGATGTCAGTAAAGCCTTTGACACTCTTCTGCATAGGCGATTTATAAATAAATTAGGTGCCCTAGGGATGGATCTTAAAGTGACCGACTGAATTAAAAATTGGTTGAGTGGGAGGTGACAAAAGATGCAAGTAAATGGAGCTTACTCTGAAGAGAAGAATGTTATCGGTGGTGTGCCATATGGATTTGTCCTTGGTGTGATTCTTTTTAACATTTTTGTAAATGATTTTGAGAAAGGGCTGTTAGGTAAGGTTTTCCTCTTTGCTGATGATATCAAAATCTGCAATAGGGTAGACACCAGGGGTGTGCAAACAAAAAACATTTCATTTTGTTTTATTTCCTGTTTTGTTTGCAGGTTTTTTAAATTTTATTTTGTTTTATTTTAATTATTATTATTTTTTTACACTTATAAAGCACTACCAGGTGTACACAGCACTGTACAAACATGGAAATAGATAGTCCCTGCTTGACAAACTTACAATGTGGCAAATAGACAAATAATACAGCACAAGCAACAGCTAGAGGAAAGGGAGGAATCAGGAGTTGAAAGAAGCCACAAAAAGGTTAACTTAGATTTGAATAGAGAGAGAGAAGAGGCTCAATGCAAGCGTAAAGGAAGTTTGTTCCAGGCATAAGGAGCAGGAAGATGAAACGAGCGAAGTCTGGAGTTAGCAGAGGAGGAAAAGGGTAAAGAGAGAAGGAGACCAGCGGAGGAGTGAATTCACAAGGGGGGGGGGTGTAAGGAGAGAGGAGAGAAGAGAGGTAGTGGAGGGCAGAAAAATGAATACATTTGTAAGTTAAAAGAAGAAGTATATAATGGATAAGGAAGTGGAAGGGGAGCCAGTGAAGTGACTGCAGAAGAGGGGTAATATGAGAGTAGCGGGGTTGACGGCGGATTAAACCTGCAGCAGAGTTTTGAATAGACTGAAGAGGAGAAAGATGACACTGAGGGAGACCGGCAAGAAGAAGGTTACAGTAGTCAAGACCAGAAGTAACTAGATAATGAAACAAAGTTTTAGTAGTGTTTTCAGGGAGGAAAGGACACATAATGCTATAGAGAAAGAAGCGGCAGGTTTTAGCAATCTGATGAATGTGAGGGGAAATGGAAAGAGAGGAATAAAAGAAAACCCCAAGATTGTAGGCTGAGAAACAGGAAGAAGAGTATAATTGACAGAAATAGAGAAAGGAGGGAGGGTTTAGGGGGAAAGATGAGAAATTCAGTTTTAGCCATATTCAATTTCAGACGGCAGTTAGACATCCAGGCAGCAATGTCAGATTAGCAAGCAGAGATGCGAGTTTGAAGTATAGGAGAAATGTCTGCAGATGAGAGCTAGATTTGAGTGCCTTCAGCATAAAAATGGAACAGAAAGCACAGTTACTTACCTGTAACAGGTGATCTCTGGGAACAGCAGGAATTAGTCCTCACATATGGGTACGTCGGAACCGACGGAGCCTGCGCGGGAAAGCTCCCCAGCTTCCCAGAAAGGAAGCTTTTGGGGCCTCCCACTGCACATGCGCACTGCCTTCCCGCCTTCCTGACCAGCTCTCCTCAGTTCGAGTTTATAGCTGAGACAATAGAGAGAGGAAAGGAAGATAGATAGAAGATACAACTCCTAGGGGAGGTGGGTGGGTTGTGAGGACTAATTCCTGCTGTTCCCAGAGATCACCTGTTACAGGTAAGTAACTGTGCTATCTCCAGGAACAAGCAGGAATAAGTCCTCACATATGGGGACTCCCTAGCTAAGATGCCTGGGAGATCCCCTTCCAAGGGTTCGCCATCTTCGTATGGATCTCAGGCATCCATCCTGGGAAGGTGGGCAGGAGTTGTTCAAGTATGGAACAGGTGTTTGAGGACAGCCTGACCAAACAAGGCATCCCGGCGGGAGTCCTTGTCCAAACAGTAATGGGCTGTGAAGGTATGAACCGAGGCCCAGGTGGCGGCTCGACAGATATGATCTATGGATACAGAGTGAAGATGAGCCATAGAAGTGGCCATGGCTCTCACATTGTGAGCTGTGACATGGCCTTCCAGAGAAATGTTTTTACTCTGGTAAGCAAAGGAAATACACTGAGCAATCCAATTGGAAAGTGTAAGTTTGGAGACTGGAAGGCCCAAATGAGAAGGATCAAAAGCCACAAAAAGTTGGGAAGACTTTCGATGTGGCTGAGTCCTGTTGAGGTAAAAGGCAAGAGCTCTTTTACAATCTAGAGTATGAAGGTTCCTCTCTGCACTGGATGCATGAGGAGCCGGGAAAAAGACAGGTAGATATACCTCTTGATTAAGATGAAAAGGCGAGACCACTTTGGGCATAAAGTGGGGATTCGTCCTAAGGACCACCTTATCATGATGAAACCTAGTATAAGGTGGATGAGCCACTAAGGCCTGTAGTTCACTGATGCGGCGAGCTGAAGTGACTGCAATAAGGAAAAGGACCTTCCAGGAAAGAAATTTCAAGGAGGTAGAAACCAACGGTTCAAAAGGTGGCTTCATAAGCTGACCTAGAACTAGGTTCAAATCCCATGCTACCGGAGGAGGCCGGATGGGAGGCTTAGTTAGAGTCAGGCCTCTCATGAACCTTGCAATAAGAGGATGAGAGGAGACAGGTTGTCCATTTATAGGTTTTAAGGATGCTGCAATAGCACTCAAATGGACTCTTACTGAATTCGTCTTAAGGCCTGCATTAGAAAGATGCAGGAGATAATCTAGTAGAGAATTCAAAGGAAGTGCTAGAGGGTCAAGACCCTGTTGAGCACACCAAATGGAAAAGCGTTTCCATTTGAAAGCATAGGAACGCCTCGTGGAGGGTTTCCTAGAGGCATGAAGGATATCTTTCACTGGTTGAGAAAGAATGAAGTCATGAAGGCTTAGGCCTTCAGTAACCAAGCTCTGAGGTGTAGGGACTTGGGGTTTGGGTGCCACAAAGTCCCCTCCTCCTGAGACAGAAGGTCTGGCGCAGCTCCCAGGTCCAGGGAGGGTCCCTGGGAGAGATGCAGAAGTAGAGGGAACCACACTTGGCGTGGCCAGCGTGGAGCTATGAGTATCATCGATCCGTGATCCCTCTGGAGTTTGAACAGAGTCTTGGGAATCAAAGGAATGGGTGGAAAGGCATATAGGAATTCCTGACCCAATGCAGGAGAAAGGCGTCGTTGGCCTGAGCTCCCTGACACGGAGTCCTGGAACAGAACCGGGGAAGTTTGGCATTCCACGGACTTGCAAAGAGGTCTATGTCCGGGGTTCCCCATTCCTGAAAGATTCTGCGTATCTGGTCCATATGTAGGGACCATTCGTGTGGAAGCAGAACTCGATTGAGTCTGTCTGCCCGAGAGTTTTGAACCCCTGGAAGATACACTACCAGAAGATGAATTTGATGCTCTCTGGCGAAGGCCCATAATCTGAGAGCTTCGTTGCAAAGCAACAGAGAGCCTGTCCCTCCTTGTTTGTTTACGTAGAACATGGCCACCTGATTGTCTGTATGAACTAGGACGGTCAGGTTGACAAGGAGGGTATGGAAGACTTTGAGGGCAAAGAAGATTGCTCGCAGTTCCAGGAGGTTGATGTGAAGGGTGGTCTCCTGTGGAGACCAAGTACCCTGAGTGGAGAGGTGTTGTAGATGGGCTCCCCACCCTGTTTGGGAGGCATCTGTTGTGAGGGTTGCTTGGGGCAACAAAGGTTGGAAGGGGGCCCCCAACAACAGATTCTTGGTGGATATCCACCATTGGAGGTACCAAAACAGACGCTTTGAGGTGAGTATTTGGTCGGAGAGCGCTCCTGATGCTTGAGTCCACTGGGTGGCCAAGGTCCATTGAGCTGCTCTCATATGAAGACGAGAGTAGGGCACCACGTGTACCGTGGAGGCCATGTGGCCCAGAAGTCGCAGCATTTCTCTGGCTGTCAAGTGACTGCTGGACTGAGCTTGGGAGGCCAAGCACACCAGACGTTGGCCCCGGACTTGAGGTAGGTAGGCCCTTGCAGTGGTGGTGTCCAACTGGGCCCCTATGAATTCCAGAGACTGAGTAGGGATGAGTTGAGACTTGGGATAGTTTACCACCAGTCCCAGATACTGCAGAATGTGCCTTGTGCGGTCCAGGGAAATCTGGGCCTCTGACTGAGATGGAGCTCGGATGAGCCAGTCGTCCAGATATGGGAATACAAAAATTCCCAGACCTCTTAGAAATGCGGCTACAACTGCCATGCATTTGGTGAACACTCTTGGAGCAGAGGCTAGACCGAAGGGAAGTACTCTGTACTGGAAATGTTTTCCCTGGAACAGAAATCGTAGATATTTTCTGTGGGATGGGTGGATGAGTATATGTGTGTACGCATCCTTGAGATCTAGAGAACAAAGCCAATCCTGACTCTGAAGGTATGGAAGGAGAATGCCCAGAGAAAGCATTTTGAATTTCTCCTTGTATAGAAATTTGTTCAATTCTCTCAGATCTAGGATAGGTCTGAATCCCCCTGTCTTCTTTGGTATGAGAAAATAAGGGGAGTAGAAACCTGTCCCTTGTTGAAGAAGAGGAACCTCTTCTATTGCCCTTTGGGCAAGGAGGGAAGAGACTTCCTGACCCAATAGGGCCAGGAGAGATGGGGGAGAATTGAAGTGCCTCACCATGGTATGTGGAGGAAGGTTGGAAAAATGAAGTTTGTAGCCCTCTCTGATGATAGAGAGGGTCCATTGCTCTGATGTAATTTGCCCCCATCTGGGAGCAAAGTGAGCTAACCTTCCGGGAATGGTGAGGGGCTCTGGTTGTTCTAGAGCCAGAAAGGTTAAGTTCTCTAGGGGCAAGTCAAAACCCCTGAGGGGGTTGAGCCTGCTGAGGAGTGGCAGACGCTGCAGGCTTTGACCTTGCCTGTTTAGGTTGCTGACGTTTAGCAGCAAAGCGAGGCTGAGAAGATTGTTGGCCAGTATTTGTGGAAAATCTGGCCTTCTTATAGTAAGGCCTCTTGAAAGACCTTTTCTTGGCAGGAGTAGAGGTAGACTTAGAAAGTCTATCTAAGGTAGCATTTTCTGCGTCCATTTGAGTGGCTTTAATTTGCCAGTCTTTACCAAATAAGTTCTCACCTGTACAGGGCAGATTCCGTAAGCCATCTAGGACCCAGGGTTCTAGGTCGGAGGCCTGGAGCCAAGCAAGTCGTCGGGCTGCAATGGCAATGCCCGAAGCTCTACCGGCACCCTCAAAGGAATCAAAGGCTGCTCTGTTGGAGAACTTAGAAACATCTAGAAGCTGTTTCACCAGAGAAATGAACTCCTCCTTTCTATCCTCAGGGATAAAGGGGGCAAAATGCCGTACCTTTAGGGCAAGTTCCCTTAGAAACATGCCCATATACAGACTATATGAATTAATCCTGGCTATAAGCATACTAGCCTGGAAGATTTTCCTACCAAAAGAGTCTAGGGTCTTACATTCTCGCCCTGGAGGGGTAGAAGAGTGCCTTTTGGTACTCTTAATCTTTTTCAGCGCAGACTTCACCACAATGGAATGGTGAGGCAGCTGAGTTTTTTGAAAACCAGGAGAAGGAGGGACCCGGTACATGGTGTCCAACCTACGAGAATGAGGAGACAACGTTAGAGGAGCCTCCCATAAGTACATCAAGTGTTCTTGAAGGATTTCATGGATAGGCAGGGTGACTGCCTCTTTAGGAACCTTAGGGTATCCTAAAATATCCAATTTCTCTGATCTAGGTTCTTTTTCAGAGGATGTGGTAATAGAAAGTCCTTTAGCTACTTCTATAATGAAGTCTTGAAAGGACAAATCCTCTGGTGGAGACATTCTCCTCTTTGGGGAAGAAGGCTCTTCAGGAAGAACTAGAGACAGCTCATCAGAGTCATCAGAGGAGTCAAAATCCTCAGAAGAATCAGAGTATCCTCTATTTGCTTCCAACGCACGATACGCATACCGATCGGTATCGACATCGGGCGTACCGGGTATGGGATCGGTATCGGGTGAAAACCCGGATCCGGCATGTGGAACCGATCTGCGTTTGGAAGACGATGGTCTCGGTTCCGGTATGGAAGACAGTACCGGAACCGGACCTGGAACCGCTAGATGCGGTACCGAGGGCGTCGCAGCTTTAATGAAAGCCAGAACGGCCTGCTGCATGGTCTGAACAGTATTGCCCATAGACGCCACTGCTGCCTGGATGTCGGTACCGGCATGGGCCGGTACCCCAGAGCAGTCTAACAGGTGATCGGTCGAGGCCGTGCCATCGATGTCAACCTGTAACCCCATAGATGGAGCTTTGGAAGCCAGAGCTTCCCGCCGGGGTTGTTTGGCTGGGGCAGGGTCCTCTGACTCAAGATTGAGGGCCTCTCGATACTTTGAAGGAGATTTGCCTTTTGAGGACCTGCCCGAAGAAGGTTTGGTTACCTGAGATCCATCCGGAGAGGAAGACCTGGATGACTGTGATGCTGGATTATCTGAAGCAAACAGCATATGGAATTTGTTGGCCCGGTTCTGCAAACCACGTTTAGACATCTGGGAGCAGGATGGGCAGTCCGGAATGGAGTGGTCAGGCCCCAAACATTTAAGACACCAGTCATGGGTGTCTGTAACAGAAATAACAGCACTACACTTGGTACACTTCTTGAAACCAGGGGCTGGTTTCTCCATGAGGAGAATTTGTGTAGGCCTCAGGCCTAACCGAAGTCACCAAGTTGTGCTAAAATAAAAGTTTGTTTTGTTTTTTTTTGAAAGAAAAGAAAAGAGAGACCGGCGGTACCGGTTTCGGTATGGGGAAGGCAGGTACGCGGTCTAAAGAAACAAACTAAAATAAGAATTTCTTCAGCGGTGACAGGAACACGACCTGCTGGCTCCGCGGAAAAAGAGAAACTGAGGAGAGCTGGTCAGGAAGGCGGGAAGGCAGCGCGCATGTGCAGTGGGAGGCCCCAAAAGCTTCCTTTCTGGGAAGCTGGGGAGCTTTCCCGCGCAGGCTCCATCGGTTCTGACGTACCCATATGTGAGGACTTATTCCTGCTTGTTCCTGGAGATAACCATGGGAAAAGATGAGGGCACCAAGAGACTGGGAATAGAGAGAGAAAAGGAGATGGCCAAGAACAGACCCCTGGGGGACCCCAACTGAAAAAGGGATAGAGGCAGAGGAGGAGCCACCAGAACAAACACTAAAGGAACGATTGTAATGATAGGAAGTAAACCAAGTCTCTGAAACCAAGTGAAGATAAGGTGTTGAGGAGGAGAGAGTTATCGACAGGGTCAAAAGCAGCAGAGAGTTCAAGAAAAATAAAAACAGAGCAGAGACCTTTGGACTTAGCCAAAAATAAATCACTGGAGACTTTGGCCAGAGCTGTTTCAGTAGAATGAAGAGGCCAAAAACAAGACTGGAAGGGATCAAGAAGGCCATGAGAAGAGAGAAAATCAAAGTAGCGGTGGAGAACAGCATGTTCAAGAAGCTTAGAAAGGAAAGGGAGAAGGGAAATGGGATGATAGTTAGAAGGAGTGGTAAGTTCAAGAGAAGGTTTCTTAAGGAGCAGAGTGATCATAGCATGCTTGAATGCTGTAGGGAAGGTTGCAAAGAAGAGTGACAGATTAAGAATATAAATGATGAACGGGGAGGAGATAGAGTATAAGAGGTGGGAGGGACTAGGATCAGAAAAGCAAGTGGTGAGTTTAGAAGAAGAAAGGAGTAATGTAGTTTCTTCTTCAGAGATTATAGGAAAGGAAGAGAAAGTAGGGGAAGAGGAAGAGAAAGTGGATATTGGGGAGAGGGAATAGGGGATGAAAAATGATTGGTGGAGAATTGAAGAGTGATCTTAAGGATTTTATTGTGGAAAAAGTCAGCCAAGGCTTGGGCAGAGAGAGAAGCAGGAATAGGAGGAGGAGGAGGCGACAAGGGTTAGAGGGTTAGTGGCTAGGCCAGAGGTCAATTGGATAAAATATGTTTACTTGGCTAAAGCAAGTGCAGACTGGTAAGTGGAAAGCATTAATTTAAAATGTAGGAAGTCAGAGAGGGAGTGGGATTTGAGCCAGGAGAGTTCAGCAGAACGGGTACAAGTGTGAAGTGTCATAAAGGACAGTAAGGGTTGAGGTGACATGCGCTTCACAGGATGAGGAACAGGTGGAGCAAGAGAATCCAAAGAGGAATAAAGAGCAGCATTATAGGAAGAAACAGCCACATGAACAGACATAGCAGACAAAGTGGAAGAAAGAAGGGACGAAACAGAGGTTGAAAGACAATGAGGGTCAATTGCATGAAGGTTCCTAAAAAAGAAAAGAGGAGATAGGGCAAGATTGAGGAGGGGAGTTAAGAAGAGAGAAACTTATGAGGTAATGGTCAGATAATGGAAGAACTGAGGTATGTAAGCTACAGGGTAAACAATTAGAATAAAAATGAGGTCAAGGCAGTGACCAATTTGATGAGTGGGGGCAGTCGAGCAAAGACAGAGGTTGAAAGCGGAGGTGAGGGAGAGAAAACGAGATGCATAGGGGTTAGAGGGGTTATCCATGTGAAATTTAAAATCACCAAGAATGAGGAAAGGGGAGGAAAGAACCAGGAACAGGGAGAGCCAAAAGTCAAAATCAGAAAGGAAAAAAGAAATGGACTTGTCAGGAGGTCTATAGATTATGGCAATCTGAAGAGGAAGGAGATAGAAAAGATGGATAGAGTCAACTTCAAAGGATGGAAAGGAATGAGACAGAGGAAGACTGAGAGGTAGAAATTGACAAGAAGGAGAGAAAACAAACCCCACTCCACCTCCATGACCAATGGTACGTAGAGTGAGGGAGACATGGGAGCCCCCGTGAGAAAGGGCAGCAACCAAGGTGGTGTCAGCGGGGTGGAGCCAGGTTTCTGTGAGAACAAGAGATGAAAAGCTTGAGAGATAAAACAATTATGAGTAAAGGGAAGCTTGTTAGACATATAATGAACGTTCCAAAAGCCAAAAGAGAAGGGAAGAGGGGAGAAAGAAAGAAGAGGAATGTGGATAAGATTGCAGTGGCGGATAGAGAGAGATGATGGGGGACCAGGGTTAGGATTAATATCACCAGAGGAGAAAAGAAGAAGCAGAAGAAGTGAGTGAGGCCGAGAGTAAGCAGCACAATAGTATATGCCAGGAACAAGAAGTGAGGGAGGAGTGGCTCAGTGGTTGGGACAGGTTACCGAAGGCCATGGTTTCAATTCCTGCATGGGGACAAGCAACTTCAGGCTGGAGGGACTGGGGTCTATAGTCCCATGGCCACTCCTTGTGGCCTTGGGCAAGCCACTCAACCCTCCATTGCCTCAGGTACACTTAGATTGTGAGCCCTTCAGGGACAAGGGAATAAAAAGTACCTGTTAGTATACATGTAAACCACACTGATTCTAAAGAGCACAGTATAAAAAAAAAAAAAAGAAGATGAGTATGAACAAGCATTATTCCAGAGAAAGGCAAAAGCCAAAGCATGATCATGAAGTACAACATCAGACAGACAATTGCAAAACCAAACAAAACAGAACTTAAAATTCTCCATAAGGTGAGTACAGGAAGTATAAGCAATAGAGACAGTATAGGTGCAGGCAGACAAAGCAGCTAATATGCCCTGAACAGAGACAATTCCCTGAGGGCAAACATGTGGTCCCCACACCTAAGGGCCCTGACAAATTTTGGGGGGTTTTGGGGGGTTTTTGCAGAGTTTAAATATTGACTGGTTGGATCTTTGTGCAACATTATAGCCTTGTATCCAAAGGAGAACTGTTTTGATGAGCCTGATTTTCCAGTAGATTTCAGATTTTTAATCTTCTGTAAAGTTTTCTGAATAAGATATGTTTTTAATTTTTGTTTTTTTTATTGTTTTATATATAAATGAACTAGTTTTGTATATTCTTTAGACATATTTCACATAAGTGATAGTGCCTATCTTTGAGAGTCAAATGTCTGTGTACGCGTTAGTGTGCACAAACAAACATGTCTATACTTCCCCAAGCCACTGTCATGACAAGGACTGATATTGTCTGCTGCTGACTTCATCTCCCGTGGGCAGAAGATCAAGGTAGGGCAATTAGCAGGGGGCTTACCTACATGCTGGCAAGAAAGGTTAGAAGCAGGGAGAAAGTAATGGTGAGAAGGGAGGAGAAATTTAAAGGGCCAGTGAGCTTTTGAAGACAATGGTGGGGATGGAATGGAGGGCAGGGGGTGAGAGTGAAAGGTGAGGGGGGATAAGGGGAAAGACTCTGTAAAGGAAAACAGAGTGAGGGATGACAGCCAGAGTGGGGTTGGAGAGGGGACAGAAGAGTCCAGGTGGTTGCAGGTGAATGCATGGGGACAATACGGCACAATGTGTATATGGCCAAAGATGCACCTCCCCCCAGAACAAACAAACAGGCACCCCACCTCCACACCACACACACAGGCATCACACCTCTGCACCAAGCGCTGACAAATAGAAGTGTTCCACCTGCATACACACACACACATTGGTTCCCCACCTGTGTACCACACGCACAAAGACAACCCACCTCTGCATCATACATACTCACACACACACACACACAAAGACTCCCTAGCTGTGCACCACACACACACATACACACATAGGCCCTCCAGTTCTACAGCATAAACACACATGCTCCGCAGCCCTGCACCCCACCCAAACAAAGGCACTGGCCACTGTATCCCACCGACTAGCTGGTACCCCACCATTACACTACACACACAGTGTAATCTATATACAACATTTCTGAGTAAAGATAGCTCATATAGCGCCAGCTAACATAACAAGTCACACTTTATCATCTCGTATGTATTTTTTATTATGTTTTTGTATGTACTATTATATATGGGTAAATTTAGAAACCATTTCCATGTTTTACATGCATAAATGGACTCTTATAACATTAGGTCATATCTAAAAGTATGCATGTTACAAGCCAGTGCTTACTTTAATAGTAGGTGTGCACAGGGGCGGAGTTTGGATGGAATATGGACAGAATAGAATTTATGTACATATTTTATAAAAGACATGTGTCTGCACATACTTTACATGTTAACATTTATACCTGCTCTCAAGCAGACATAAAGACATATTTTAGATAGCATGTGGAGACCAGAATCAAGAGGGGAAGGAGTGGCCTAGTGGCTGGAACAAGTTACCTTGGTCCAGGGGTTCAATTCCCCCTCAGGGACAGAAATCTCAGACCAGAGGAACTAGAGTCTCTAGTCCTATAGGCACTCCTTGTGGCCTTGGGCAAGCCACTTAACCTTCCATTGCCTCAGGTACCCATGTAGACTGTGAGCCCTTCAGGGACAAGGAAATACATCCAGTACTTGCTTGTAGCATTTGTAAACCACTATAATGCCTTTCAGCCTGGGCAATATATCAAGAAATAAAGATGTCAAAGTCACCACATTTACAATTGTGCTGGTATTTTAGAAACATAACCCAAAGAAGAACCTCAAAACATTGAACAGGATATCACCAATCAGAAAAGGAATGCCCCACTCTCGCAGGACAAGAACATCCTTTTAATCACTTTTTTTGAAGAAACTGGTAAAGCTTATCTGATTCTGGCATCAGAGAGAAGAAGCTTGTTAAGCATTCATAATGATGTGCACGTTTTAAGCTGGTTCACAGATTTGCTTCAAGTGCAAAAAGACGCCGACCTCCAAATACCACCAGTGAGGTAACGTTTTAAATCCCATGCTTCCACTTTATATAGCTGAGTGACATAGATGTAGTTTCTTTGAACCAACCAATCAGAAAAAGGGGAAAAACATACGAGGGTTGCTCAGAAAGTAATGCCCCACATATTTTTTCTCAGTCCAGAAAGAAGATAGAGGTGTGAAATTGACAGGGTAGTAACTTGGTACTTCAAAGGACACATGTGTGTAATTTTACAGTCGTCCGACAAATAGCAAGGTGGTAGTGATCCTTCAAATGACATCTGTGAGTGACACATGGTACAAACAACGAGCTGTAATTGAATTCTTGGTGGAGGAGAAAGAAAGTGTGAGAAACATTCACAAAACGTTGTGTGCTGTGTATGGAAGTTCTGCAGTAGATAGGAGCACCGTTGGATGATGGGTGAAGAGAGTAAAGGCTTCAGGAAGTGGTAAAACGGAACTGGAAGATCGGCCGCAGCATGGGCATCCTGCCTCAGCCACCAGTCCAGACAAATTGCAGTGCGCTGATGACATTATTTGTGCGGATCAGTGCATCACGAGTCGGGAATTGTCCATACAGCTTTCCGTCAGTAGAGGTAGTGCAATGGCAATTATTGACTCTGGGATATTCAAAGGTGTGTGCAAGGCACACCGCAACAGCTTACAGTATTTTAATGCCCGCTGGCAGCTATCGCAGGGTGCTGGAACTTGTCTGGACTGGTGGCTGAGGCAGGACGCCCAGACCACGGCCGATCTTCCAGTTCCGTTTTACCACTTCCTGTAGCCTTTACTCTCTTCACCCATTGTCCAACAGTGCTCCTATCTACCACAGAACTTCCATACACAGCACACAACCATTTGTGAATGTTTCTCACACTTTCTTTCTCCTGTCCTTTGAAGTTCCACGTTATTACCCTTTCAATTTCACACCTCTATCTTCATTATGGACTGAGAAAAAACAGGTGGGGCATTACTTTCTGAGCAACCCTTGCAGAAGGGAGACTCCCTGATCTGATTGGCTTGTTAAAGTTGACCTGATCAATCACGATCTAAATTCAAGGCAAACAGGTTCACAGTGTTCAACATGAGGATCCAGCGTTGTTCCACCCATTGTAACTTGGTAATCTGATCTCTCCCCCCCCCCCCAGGGATCCATAGGAATATGATCGATGACTCCATCTAAAATCCCCAAACTGAGTCCCTTTTGAAGGCAAAGTTCCACTATAGGGGCCGCTTTTGTGGTAGAATTTATCAGCGATGCATGTTCACCCATTCGCAATTTTAAGAATGTGCAGTGCGACCTATATAAAGAAGGTCGCAAGAACAACACAACAGGTAAACAACAAAACTGGACAAGCAGGTAGTATGCCAATGAGTGCAAAATGTTCTTCTAGAGACAGGATCCTCCCTTGTAACTCCTTCTAAAGTGTTCTGGCAAAATTTGCAATTGCCGCAAGAGAAATGGCTATGATCCGCCTGGTGCTCCAAAGGATGATCAGATTTCACAGCAGATTGCACCAACTTGTCCTTAATATTGTACCCTCTAGTGTGCACTATAGTCAAAAGTTTATTGAAACAAGAGTGTAGCCACAAAATCAGCCAATGTTTTTTCAAAAGGCATATGACTTGAGGTGTATTTTGCATGAATGGAAATATTCCCACAATTGCCTCTAGATCAGGTGTTAAAGTGCTTAACCACTCACAATTTACCTCAGAGCTTACCCACTCACAATGAGTGAAGCAAGATCATTTGTAAGCCATTTTTATCATCTTTAAGGGGTAGCCCCATTCTGCCAGAAATTCTCCCAAAGTGGAACAGATATGTCTAAGTCTTATAAACTGGCCAAACAGGAGACCACTACGGGAGGACCAGGGTGAAAGCTTTGGTATTGCAACAAATTGTTCCATTGCATTGTTTTTCTAAATAATGTAGTGTATAAGCCCTCTGATGTCTTATAAATGGTTATATCCAAAAAATTAATAGATTGAAAATCATAATGAGTTGTAAAATGAACATTGGTTTTGATGGAATTTAACTACCTAAGAAAGGTTTGTAAGTCATCTACTAAAACGTCTCTACTAAAGATGGAGCTGTTTCTAAAATATAAATAAATAAATATATAAGATATCAATAAGGTGGTGCAGAGACACACAGCCATGTCTATCCATATGCAGAAAGAGGAGCCATTCCATACATGTACATGTGTGAAAGATTGATGGAAATAAAACAGAAACTTACATGTGTAAGTGCTGGTATTTCACAGTGTCAACATGTACATGCCAGCACTTTCATGTGTAACTGAGCCATTTTGCAAACCCAGATGTGCAGATGCTCTTAATTAACTATAGAAGATTCTATCTTGGTCTCATTTCGATTTAGAGGGGGAAATAAACATTAAGGGATTAAAAGGGACAAGAGATGTCCAAAAGGAGCACTTTTTATAATACCTATTTGTGTCAGGAAGCAGGTATAAATATTGATGTGGACAATTTTTGGCTTCCATGCACATTCTCTAAGAAATGGGGAAAACATAAGTAGATTTTTGTTCCACCCAGAACACGGTCCTCTCATGTCCCTGAGACACCCCACCCCATGCAATTTCAGCATGTTAGGGACAGTCATGCATAAACTGGATCCTTTCTAATGTCGTGCGTGGCATCCCCTAGTGGCCAATGGCGGTAAGGGCATGCTGTACAACATATTTATTTTCAAGGAGCGTGGGTTATTTTAAGGCCAAAGTGGAGATTGGTCTTGGGTATTTCAGCTCCTTGTGAGAACTCAATAATTAAGCCACGAGTGTAGGGAAACAAGGCTTTTATTTCCCCTCTGTGCAAGGGTTCATTAAGACACTAGAAATTAAAGAATGTCCTTTGTTCATAAAGGCTCCAATAATAAGCAGGTAAAACCAATTGTTAATATCTTCACAATTAGTTGAAAGGTTAAAGGGAGGAATTCAATTCATTCCAGGACAAAGCAATTAAACAAGACGTCTTCTTATTTACAAGGTGGCTATGGATTCTAGGCTAGAAGCCATACACAAACTACAATACATAGCTTCTTCCTGAGGAATGGGAATAGTGTTTGCATTTTCTATTTCCATAAATTCTGCTTCACCCCTCAGAGCACACGCTGTCCCTGGCAGTTACAGGTTTATATGGACTGTCTCTGGTATCTTGCCTCCAATAAGACTGTGCTTTAAAGTCCTTTGGTAGTTCTTCAAACCACTCTGGTTTCTTTCCTCTTCTTATAAAGTGAGCTTTAGTTTTAGCAATGCTTTTAGGAGTTAAGCTTTCATTAGCAGGAATAAAACTTCCATACCTTGAGTTTCTGTAGCTTGAAGCTCTGGAGCCTTCTCTCTCATGAACGTCTCTGTGACAACAGGTTTTCTGTCGGTAGCTTCTGGGCAATGCTGGACTTCCTGAAAGCTTAGTAAAACCTGGTGCGGATTCTCCAGCTCTATGCTTCAGTGACACAGTAGCTTTGTTACAAACACTTTTTCCTTGGGTACCTGGTAAAGCTTGTTCAGCATACTCCAGTGCCTGCAGGCTTTCCTCCAAACCTGGCTCTCTGGCTCTCCGTGTATGTCTTTCAGCTTTGGACTCAGGAACGTTGCTTAAACAGGGAGTGGCATACCCTCCAGCCTGACTGCTTTCCTCAGCAGACTCCCTCTGAACAGTGGCTCTCGTAGCTTGGCCCCTCTGAACTCTACCTCTGTGGATTCTGTCCTTTTGGGCTTGCTCAAGGAGGATTCCTTCTTTCAGGTCTCTCCTTCCTTCTTCAGCCGTAATCCTTGTTCCTTCTCCTTCTGCGTCTGCGTCTGTGTCTGTATCTGCATCTGCTTCTGCTTTGCTAGCATTAAGCTTCTGTTTATAAAGGGATCTTCCTTTTCAATCTCCCGGGCTCATTTCCAGGTGCAATTGGTTAGATCTCCTAGCCTCATTAACCTCTGTAGAATCACTCCTGCCCCCTCTAGCTGTGCTTCGAGGTAATTGCACACCTAGAGCTCTGTGAAAAACAGAGTTTCTTTTCAACTCTGCGTCTTTATTGGCACCAGCTTCATGACACATCCCCCCTCTTAAAATATTACGGGCTGAAGGTTCATCATTACTACAGCACGTAATTCTAGACATCTTCTGTGCTGACGTAACCAAGGCCAACCTCTCGTGCCAGAGTCGAAGAACATTTATGTGGTATACTTGTTCATGTCCCTTGGTGTCTTGTATCAAATACGATGCTGGACCAAGTGGTTTGACCACTATGTATGTTTATGTTTATTCATTTGATATACCGCTCAGGCTAGAGGCATTAGAGTGGTTTACAATACTATATCATTTGAGGAAAATGGAAAAGAACGCCATTTATATGATAGGACAGAGAAGAGGACAGAGACAGTCAAACAGATAGGAGAAGAAGAGGAACATGGAACAGCAAGTTACCACAAACTGGCAGCACATCACTCTAGTCCACATTATGTCATCAATGCCACCCACAGCAACGGACGCCACGGACCAACGCCTAAGGGCCACGCCAAAGGTAAGGTCCTTTCCAGCGGGCTTCAAACTTCGGAGTGGGGCCTAATACCAAGACTATTACCTTCTCACTGGCAGTTAGACGTCGGGGCTTGGTATCTCTGTCATAGTACTGTTTTTGCTTTTTCTGACTGTCCTTCAGCTTTTCTTCAGCAAAACATGAGGTCCGTTTTAACCGGCTTCTTAAACTTCTCAAAAATTGCGGTATCCCTACTTCATTTTGTACAGGTTCCACCCATTGTTCTCTCAGGATATCCAGAACTCCTCTGGGCGATCTCCCATACATCAATTCATAAGGTGATGTGCCTAATGAAACCTGCGTTCTTTCTCTGCAGGCGTACATCGTGTCCCACTCTGCCATTTCTCCATCCAGTGCCCGTCGCAGCATTTGCTTGATAGTCTGGTTCATTCTTTCCACCAGACCACTGCATTGAGGGTGATATGCGGCGGTTTTAAGATGCCTAATGCCAAGGGCATCCCACACCTGGGCTAAGTATTTGGACATGAAGTTCGTGCCTCTGTCTGTCAAAACTTCTTGAGGGAATCCACCCTCGCAAAATAGCTTTATAAGCTCCATGGCGATGGATTTCACTGATATATTCCTCAAGGGCACTGCCCATGGGAAACATGTTGCCTGGTCCATGATGACCAATATATATTGGAAACCCCTAGGCGTTTTTATGAGGGATCCGACTATGTCCATGGCCAGCCTTCTGATAGGATCAATTATTACTGGCATTGGCAGTAATGGCACCCCAGGTGGTCTTATGGAGGTCACCCGCTGGCAGGAGGCGCAGGACTCACAAAAACATGAGACCTCCTTAAAAACTCCAGGCCAATAGAACCTGGCCAGTATCTGGTCAAGGGTCCCTTGTACCCCTTTGTGACCGCTCACTTGGTGATCATGGGCTAACCTCAGCACTGCAGATTTGAAAGTATTTGGGACTACCAACTGTTTTTGGATATCTTTAGTGCGTGGGTCTATACTCTCCCTGTATAGCACCCCTTGGGAAAATATTTCTCTTCGTTTGAGCGTGTTCAAATGCACGTGCTGGCGCAGGGTCATCTCGTTGTTCTCTGGCAAAGGAAGGGAACTTCTCCACGAGCTCTGCTGGAATCCAGGGGAGTTCTTCGCCTGCTTCCAAGTCGGCTCTGCCTTGAGAACGTCCCTTTCTTTCTTTGCGCTTTTCAGCTTTTGTCTTTCTGTCCCTTACTGGCGGGGCATTTACTAAATCCTCATGAGATGGGAGGTCATCTAAACTTTCTTCCCTTGAACATGAGGGTTCTTCCGAGGCTTTCGTCTGGTTGCGAGTAGAGACGAAAACTTCTCGGGGGTTTAGTCCCTCCTCTAGGCCTCTTTCAAATTGTGGCCAGTCTCTACCTAAGACTAACTCTTTAGGTAATCTGGGCACTACAGCTATCAACATTCTTTTTTCTATTCCCAAACCTCTTACAAGTAAGTTATATACAGGATAAAAGGTGGCAGCGCCATGCACACATTTTATCTTGACTTTGCCCTCTGGTTGATCTGGGGCGGACTCAGCTCGCTCTTTGATTAGAGACCAGAGCTTGCGTGAAATCATCGTCTGGTCCGCGCCAGAGTCAAGAAGAGCTTTGGCAGCAACCCCTTGTACAGTTACATCAAATACAAATCCTTCAGATAACATTTCTCTGTTCTCCCCCATGAGAGCAGTACGTGCTCGGCACTCACTCATAAGTCCCATTTTCCCACAGCCAAAACATCTTTTAGAATAACTCTTCTCTACATTCTTAGCATTTTTCACATTTTGAGTTTTTAACTGCGAGAGACTTCCTGATGCCTGCTTGAATGTCGCTACCGCCATCTTTGAACCTTCCCCAGTTCGCTGGGTGGCTAATTCGGCCTCTAGATATCTTTCAGTCAAGGCAATAGCCTCAACAGTAGTGCGACAATTCTGTAGGATAAGGAAGCTCTGTATACTACTAGGTACTGCAGTCATTTATTTATTATTTATTTATGTGTAAATCTGTTTTTTATTAGAACAAACAGATGCAACGTCAGCAATACACCAAACAATCAACTTCACAGAGAAAAAAAACAACAACCATACAAGATGCAGGTGTACATATAATACAGTTTGTATTTTCTCCCCACCCCAACCCCAGAGCTCCCCCTTCCCCGTTTCCCTTTTCCAGCAAACCCAAGTAGGCTTCTACCCACAGAGCAACAAGGCCATCAGCAGTTTCGCACGGCGGGAGGGTACTCTTACACCCGCCAGTGCTCCGTAAAGGAATATGTGCTCAGAGATACAGTACTTAAACAATAACCCCCCTTAACCGACCCCGCCCCCCGTCACTCCCCCTCCCCCCCAGCCCTACCAACCCACGCACAGCTTCAATAGCCCAGCACATTAAGGATTCGGCTCCGCTCACGTGGAGACAAAGTATGTATATAGGGACCCCATTCTCCAAGGAACTGATCAGTGCCTATAGTCCCACATTTAGCCCCCTGTTGTTCCAGCAACAACAACAGATGCACCTCTCTTATCCACTGACCCAGTGTCGGGCCACAGGGGAGCAGCCAATTTAACAAATTCACCCTCCGTGCCAGCAAGAGAACCTTACTGAGCCAGCACTTCGGGCCGCCCCTTAATCCAACCACCCCACCAATTATACCTAGTACCAACACCCCTGGATCCCAATGAATGACACAACCCAGAACTTTGGTGAGCCAGCCTGCCAGGGCCTTCCAAAAGCGAGCCACCTCTGAGCACTGCCACCACATATGCCCCAGATCCGCTCGGGCCATCCCACAGCGTGGGCAGCTGGCGGTGGCCCCACACCCTGCCTTATACGCCCTACAAGGAGCAAAATGACACCTGCGCAGAATACGGTATTGCAAGTCTCTAAACTCCACCGACTTAAAGCGCCGAGGGATCTCTGCTAACAAAGACCGCATCGCAGCCCCCCCGAGTTCCACCCCCAAATCATGCGCCCAAGACTCCGCCAGGACTCGTTCCTCTGGGAAGCCCTGAAGAGTGAGGTATTCCCTATGCAAGTTGGCCACCCGGGCCCGTTGCATATTCCCAGCATATAACAACTCTTCAAGCCGGGAACAAATGGTCGCACAAAGGTTCCCCCCATCCAAACTCCGAACATAACTGCGGAGTTGTAAATAGGGGAACCAGTCCCGAGGTACCAGACCATAGTCACTCCGCAGATCAGCAAAACCCCGAACCTCCCCTTTTTCATTCACTACCTGTTCCAGCGCCACAATCCCTTTAGTCTCCCAATCGCGAAATGCCCTCCCTAACATTCCCGGTGCAAACGCCCCATTTCCATAGAGCGGCAAAAAGGGGGTCGTCCTAAAGTCCCATGCGTACAAAGAACATAACCGACGCCAAATCCGCCGCATCACCCGAAAAACAGGGTGTCTCCTCACCAGAGGCGGCAGAGCAGCCGCCCTCGCATGTAGGACATAGCGTAATGCCAAGGGTTTCGCCACCTCCTGTTCATAAGCCAGAGGTGTATAGTCTCCAGAGGTTGCTAGCCAGTCGCGCAAGTTCCGTAATAGGCATGCCATATTATAGCTCTTCAAATCAGGCGCTCCTATACCCCCACTGCCCCAGGGCCTCTGCAAGGTCTGAAGACGCAACCGAGGTCTCTTCCCCCTCCAGTAAAAGCAGTTCAAGTATTTTTCCACCTTGGTTATGTCTCTGCCCGTCAGCAAAAGGGGTAGACTCTGCAACATATAAAGCCATTTGGGGAAGACAACCATCTTGTATAAGGCTACCCTGGCGCTCAGAGAAAGGGGTAGATCACGCCAACCATACAAACGCTCTGCAGTCTGCAATCTCAAGACTTCCAAATTAACCACTTGCAGTTTCGTGATATCCGCAGGTAAGTATATCCCCAAATAGTGTAAGCTCGTCCCTGCCCACCTTAAGGGAAAAGAGGCCCAGTCTCCAAACAACTCTTGCCGCAGATCTAATGCCTCTGACTTATCCAGGTTCAACTTGAGACCCGAGAATTGCCCAAAATCTGCGACCTCCCGCAACAGGACTGGTAAGGTCTGTTTTGGTGCGCCCAGATACACTAGAAGGTCATCCGCGAAAGCCAAAACCCGGAATTCGTGCGCACCCACTCGAGCTCCCAACAGACCTTTATGCGTCCGTATGCATTCCAAAAGAGGCTCCAGGGTTAAGACAAACAGAAGGGGAGACAGGGGGCAACCCTGTCGAGTCCCTCTCTGTATCGAAAAATCTTGGGAGAGGGAACCATTAACCAAAATCCGACCACGTGGGTCTGAGTATAGGAGTTTAATCGCGCCTAAAAAGAACCCGCCGATTCCGATCACCTCAAGCAGGTGATACATATACGACCAGCCGACCCGATCGAACGCCTTCTCAGCGTCAAAGCTAATCAATAAGGCCTGCTCCCCCGCTTCTGCGGACATATATAAGGACGAGATGATCTTGCGCAAGTTTTTCACAATGTGCCTGCCGCGCACAAAACCCACCTGGTCCTCTTTGATCAGTTGTGGGAGATACTCAGCCAGTCGATCGGCCATGATCTTGGCGAGGAGTTTAATATCCACATTTAAGAGTGAAATCGGTCTATACGATTCGACCAATAATCGATCCCGACCAGGCTTCGGAATCAGGGTAATCACTGCACTATTTTTCTCATAGGGGAAAACCTGACGATCAATTAAGTCTGAGTAGTATCCGCGCAGTGGCCCCACCACCCGATCCCCCAGCGTTTTATAGAATTCACCTCGGTATCCATCAGGACCCGGGGCCCTACAAGAATGTAGTTTCTTTATGGCCCCCCTAATCTCCTCGTCCGTGATTGGACCATTGAGAGTTGCACATTCCTCCTCTGAGAGACGAGGCAACTCCACCTTAGCAAGAAATTTTGCAGCTTGCGTCAGGTCCTCATTGCCCGAACTATATAAAGTCTGGTAGTACTCACGGAATCGGCCTTCAATATAGTCCTGTCCAGACTGGACCACACCCTGAGGGTCCCGCAAGGCCCCAACAGTGGTCTGTCCACGGCTAGTTTTCACTAGCCTGGCTAGCATACGCCCAGCTCGACTACCGTACCGATGGAGTTTGTACCGATAGTATAGCAAGGACTGCTGTGCCCGTTCCTGTAAAAGCGAACCCACTTCCTGCTGCAACCTATGATATTCCCGTTTCTGGCTTTGCGTGGGGCGTTGCGCCAACTTCCTCCGCGCCCGACACAGCTGTCTTTCCATCCAAATCAAACGAGACATGTAGGCTTTCTTCTTTCGAGCTCCATATTCAATGATTCGCCCACGCAATACCGCTTTGGCGGTTTCCCAAAAGAGAGTGGGGTCTACCTGATGTTGCCCATTGAATTCTATAAACTCATCCCACTGTGAGTGTAAGAAGGCTTCATATTGGGCTCCCTGGGTATAACTGAGCAGATGACGCCACAAAGAACCCCCCCGACGGACCCCCCATCTCACGTCCAACCTAACATAAACATGGTCCGACACCGCTATCGGCCCTATCTCGACATCTGTTACTTTAGTGAACAATTCTTGCGACCCCAGAAAATAATCCAACCGGGAACCCGTGTCATGCGCCCTGGATACGTGGGTGTAATCCCTATCCAATGGGTGCAGTACCCTCCAATAGTCCAATAGGTTGTAGCCCTCACATACTCCCCGAATCCACTGAGCCTTCCGATCCCTGGTCAACCCTCGTCGCCCAGAGCGATCAACCGTGTCATCTAACACACAATTGAAGTCTCCCCCCAGAATAAAGGGAATTGAACCAAGGGCACTCAAACATTTATCCAACTTGGCACAAAAACTAGCGTCATAGACATTGGGAGCGTAAATATTCACCAAGCCTAATTTAACCCCTTTTATGTTCCCTACTATGAGAACGAATCGCCCTTCCGGGTCACATATGGTACGCTCGACTACCAGGTCCACCCCCCTCCGGATGAGTATCACTACACCCGCTTTCTTCCCGCCGGAGGAAGCTCCATAGACATTCCCCACCCAACCCCTTGCAAGTTTACCGTGTTCTAGGGCACTCTGATGAGTTTCCTGTAAAAAGGCCACGTCTGCTCTTTGATCCCTGAGAGCGCGCAAAATCTTGTAACGCTTCACTGGGGTCCCTATACCACATACATTCCACGTCACCACTCGCAAACCATCACCCATGACTATCTGCCAGTCCGCTAACCAGACCTCGACATACCACCACATACAAATATGGAGAGAGCTCTCCCAGCCTAGAGCTCCCCCCCTCTTCTGCACTCTCACATATTTGTCACCATCGCTGTGCGCTCCACACGTACTGTAGTCCAATTGCAACCCCCGAGTCCCCCATTGAGCCCAATATGTGCGTACAATCCACCCCTACCCCCTCCCACCCCTCACCTCCTACCATCCCTCCCTCCCCCTCCCAAGCCCAGACCCCTCCCCACCCCCCCTTACTCCCCAACTTAAGCATCTCCTTCCTCCCCCTCCCCCCATGATTACCTCCTACCCACCCCCCAATAAACTGCCACTCATCCACTCCCTGGCCTTCTGCGCCAGGCCGGGGTGCCATTCCGGGCGCAAAAGGGCTGTCCCGCCCATCCCCCCATGGAGAACCCACTCTGCCGCATGGCCGTCCCTGATGCCACCGGCCCGTGCCGAACAAATGTCAGCAGTTCAGGGTGACCACATAATATGTAGCCCCATAGAATAAGGCCGGCAGCCCAGTATCATCCACAGGAACCCCCCCCCCTCCCGCACAGTATACCTCCCAACCTCCCAAAAACTGCCCCCCTCCCATTACATACTCCCCATATCCCATCACCAGCATCTAAACTCCATAGGCAAGTATGGGAGGGAAGGAAAGAGATGTGAGAGGAGAAGAAACAACAAAGAATAAAAATGGACATCAAGTTAAACACATTAGGAAACAGCAGAATACTCATAATCATGGCAGCAATATTGTCCCATTCCAGAGCTCACAAAGTCCCGGTTCGGAAACTTCGCTCCGCAGGACCCATAGAATATACTGCCAATTTCAGCCCCATGGCCAAGCAAGGGCCAACTGCAAACTCCTCAAGGCACGAAGCCATTCCCCTCCAAGGGACTCTCCGCAGCGCTAGGCAGTCCCGCCACAAAGGTCTGTGCCCCTTCCGCCGTTTTAAACACTTGAGTCTTCCCGAGGTGCGTTACCCGAAGGACTGCGGGAAACGCCAAGGTGAATCGGATCCCCTTTTTAAATAAGGTTGCACATATTGGGGAAAATTCCTTCCTCTGCGCCGCCACATGTGCTGAATAATCCTGAAATAACAGCACTTTCTGGTTGTCCAAATGCAAGTCTCTATTTCGCCGAAACGCTTGCAATAGTTGCCATTTATGCTGAAAATTCAGAATCCTCGCAAGGACAACTCTTGGCTGTTTTTGATGTTCCGTCCGTGGCCCCAGACGATGCACACGCTCCACTTTAAGCTGCCCCACTAGGCCTTCCAGGCCCAACTCTTTGGGCAGCCATGATTCCACTAGTGACACCAGCATGGCATCCGTTTTAGATTCTGGGATCCCCACGATACGCAAATTATTACGCCTGGAACGATTTTCCAGGTCATCCACCTTTTCCAACAGTGTGTCCAACTGTTTGCGCATCTGATCCGTGCCACGTGTCCGCTGGCCCTCCTCCTCCTCCAACACCGACACGCGGTGCTCGACTTCATCCAGCCTCTGGCTACATTCGGTAAGCGTCTCTCCCATTGTGTCCAGTCTGCTCAATATGAGGTCAAACTTAGGCTCTAAGAACCTCGCTACTTCCCGGGCGAGCTCCTCTGCCCCCGACTCTGAGCTCTCTCCTCCCGGGGAACGCTGTTGCGGCAGACTGGCAGCTGGGCCCGCAGTGGAGGAGGCCCCAGCTTTCAGCGGTTTCTCCCGCTCTCGGCGCAACGGAGGAGGCATGGAAAAGCTCAAAACTTATTTAGAGGCTTTTCGCTTCTTCCTTCAATAGTTCCGTGCGGTGACCGACTCCTTACACCGATAGATATTTGCGAAATTTGCAGATTATTAGCGGGACAGCCCCGGAGCGAGCAGAGTCACGTCCTACTCACTCATGCGTCACGTGACACCTTTTATTATTTATTTATTTATTACAGTTGCTTATATACCGCACTATTCGGTATCAGCGCGGTTTACAATATAACAAAAACAACCTAAACACAAACTGTTTGGTTTTACATAGAACAGGAATACCAACTTGGATAACAGGGTTGAACTATATACATGAGGGATAAATTCAATAACAGGGTTGGACTATTCAATAACAGGGTTGGACTATATACATGAAATATTAGTTGCGATGAGTTATATGCAACACGAAGCTTACTTTAAGACGGAATGTGTCTGATCTGCAGGAAGGAGGGTGGGACTGTAATAAGACTAAGAATGGGTGTTTTTAGGTGGGGTTATTTAGATTCCATTGCTGGCTGGGTAGAATTGGCGGAAGAGGTGAAACTTGATTGCCTTCCTGAATTTAGTTAGGTCTGCAATGGCTCGAATGTCAGGTGGTAATGCATTCCAGCATTTGGGGACGTAAAGACTGAAGGCCCTGTTTGCCGTTGTACAATTGCATTTAGTCAAAATCTTCGGTGTTATTAGCAGATTTAGAGCTGTTGATCTCCTGGATCTGTTGGGTGGCACGGTTTGGATAAGCTCAGTAAGTGCAGTAGAGGAGATGCGCTTGATGGCCTTGAAAGAGAGAAGTAAAGTTTTGAAGATAATTCTTCCGCGTATTGGTAGCCAATGAAGCTGTTTCAGAATAGGAGTCACATGGTCACTTCTGGATGCTCCATGGAGGATTCTTGCTGCAGCATTCATGGCCAGTTGTAATGGGTGTAGTGTGGAATGAGGGATACCTTGTAAAATGGAATTGGCAAAGTCAAAATGCGGCAGGATCAGTGCTTGGTATATGGTCCGGAAATCATCTGGGTCCAGTAGGGAGCGCAGATGCCTGAGTGAACGGATTTTGAAATATACAGCTTTGACTATGTTGCTTATATGAAATTTCATGTCCAGATGCTGGTCTAAGGTGACCCCCAGGTATTTTATTGTTTCTTTGGTTTGTAGTTCCGCTTCTTTGACTCTTACATGGGATGGTGGAATAAAGTCAGGATCTCTGGAGATGAACAGTACCTCCGTTTTCTTGTGCTGGATACGGAGGTTTTGTGATTGTAGCCAGTCTGATATTGCATTGAAGCATTCTACAAGTGGTGTAAGGTCCATTTGAACAGTCAAGAAAGGCATATATAAGAGGATGTCATCCGCATATATCAGACAGCTCACGTTAAATGATCTAATGATATTGCAGATGGGCTGCATATATATGTTAAACAGTAGAGATGACAATGAGGATCCTTGAGGCACACCTTGTGTTTGATGGAATTGTTTTGATTCTTCTGAACCGGATTTAACGTATTGCCACCTACCATCTAGGTAGGACTTGCACCAATCAAGCGCAGTATTGCAGATTCCCTTTTCTTTCAGCCGCCCAAGGAGAAGCTCATGATGTACTGAGTCAAAGACCGCAGCAATGTCTAAAAAGATGAGCACAAAGCCTTGTCTGATGTCATCAATGCCTGTGATTATGTTGTTGAATAGGAATGTGAGAAGGGTCTCGACTCCATGATACTCTCTGAACCCGTGTTGGCAGTGATCTAAAGGAGCTGTGGAGTCTATATGATCCTGAATTTGCCTTTGGACCTCTTTCTCAATTATCTTAGCTAGTATTCCCCTGTAAGAATCGACCCTTTGGGGATCAAGTTTGGGGTTCTTCAATAAGGGCCTGATTGAGGTTTGTTTGAGTGGTTTGGGGAAGGAACCAGTAGTGAAAGAAAGGTTTATTAGCTTTGCGATGAATGGGCTGAACTCCTTGCGTAACTCCTTAATCCAAAATGCTGGGCAAGGGTCAGTTTGCGCTGTGGAGGTATTGAGAGAGGCTATTGTTTCTTCAATGCTTTTTCGGGATGGTGTGGAGAATATGAGCAAGGGGGTTAAGCCGGTAGGTGTTTTAAAGGAGGCTGTTGAGATTTTGTCGGTCTGAATGATCTTCGATTGTAGGTAGTCAGCGAATTTTTGTGGTTGGATATCCACGTGTTGTTCAGGAGATGGTTCCTTTGAAAGGGCTTGGACCAAGTTGAAAAGATCCCGTGGTTTGTTCAGAGATCTCTTCAGAGTGTCAGTGTGGTGTTGTTTCATTTTCATTGAGATTGCTTCTCTGTGCATTGAAAGGTGGAGTTGGTAGGTGGTCAAATCTTCTGTGGAGTGCGATCGGCGCCACTTTTTCTCAAGTCTGCGTAGTTGTGTTAGAGATGCTCTCAGCTCTTGGGAGAACCATGGGGCGGCACTTCTTATGGATATGATAATCCTTGAGCAGTCATGAACTGCTCAAGGATTATCATATCCATCAGCGTTTCAATTGTTTTTTCACTAGGCCTCAACCACTTCTCGGCTAAGCTCTTCAGCCTGTGACCTAACGCTTTAGGCGTTTCACCTACTTCAAGGTGTGCCGGGCGTAGCTTACGGTTATAGACGAGAGGAGTCAGACCCAGGCGATCCCTGATGGCCTTCGTTACCTCGCTATAATTGTTTGCTAACGAAGCGGGCATTGCCCTATAGGCTGACAGTGCCTCTCCTGTGAGGGAAACTGCCAATCTAATGGACCACTGCTTTTCCGGCCAACCTACGGAAAGAGCTATTCTCTCAAAAGAGTCCAGGAAGTCATCCACATCATCAGTTACCCCTAACTTCCCCAAAGTCAGAGAGTCATAGGACCCTAGTCCTACCGGACAGTTGCCCAGTCCCAAGGTCTGCTCTGGATGTCTGGGGACTGCTTCCTGTGTCTTTTGTTGCTGCTGTAGCCATGCTTCCAGCATCTGCAAGACTGGCTTTTGCTGTTCCTGCATGGCCAGGATTGCATGCTGTTGTGTTTGCACAGCCAGCTCTCCCTGCTTGCTGAACTGCGTAGCCATCCAGTTGAAGATCTCTCGCTGATCCATGGCGAAGAGATTTCCTAAGAAATAAAGACAAAAAAAAGAAACCCAAGTGCGGCTGTACCACTACCAGGCCTACACTCTTTTCTTTTCTTTTCAATTTCCTCTCTAAACTTCAAACTTGCATCCAAATCAAGTCATGCCCTTCTACCTTTTACATGGTAGAAATGTTGACTCCAACTTTCAGAAAGGATGGTGCTGCTCTGCGTTGTAGCACTCTGCCACCGTTGTCAGCAAGCTCGCCTTCCCTTCCGGATTTTCTTCCGGTCCGGTCCGCGTTTTCTTCTCTTCCGGTCCGGGTTTTCTTCTTCTCCGGTCCGGGTTTGTTTGTTTTTTTCAGCTTAATGCTGGTAATTTCTTCTTTTTTCCAGTATTAGGGTGATATCCACATCCAAACAACTACGCCATTCTGTCGTGTGTGGCATCCCCTAGTGGCCAATGGCAGTAAGGGCATGCTGTACAACATATTTATTTTCAAGGAGCGTGGGTTATTTTAAGGCCAAAGTGGAGATTGGTCTTAGGTATTTCAGCTCCTTGTGAGAACTCAATAATTAAGCCACAAGTGTAGGGAAACAAGGCTTTTATTTCCCCTCTGTGCAAGGGTTCATTAAAACACTAGAAATTAAAGAATGTCCTTTGTTCATAAAGGCTCCAGTAATAAGCAGGTAAAACCAATTGTTAATATCTTCACAATTAGTTGAAAGGTTAAAGGGAGGAATTCAATTCATTCCAGGACAAAGCAATTAAACAAGACGTCTTCTTATTTACAAGGTGGCTATGGATTCTAGGCTAGAAGCCATACACAAACTACAATCCATAGCTTCTTCCTGAGGAATGGGAATAGTGTTTGCATTTTCTATTTCCATAAATTCTACTTCACTACTTTCCCCCTCAGAGCACACGCTGTCCCTGGCAGTTACAGGTTTATATGGACTGTCTCTGGTGTCTTGCCTCCAATAAGACTGTGCTTTAAAGTCCTTTGGTAGTTCTTCAAACCACTCTGGTTTCTTTCCTCTTCCTATATAGTGAGCTTTAGTTTTAGCAATGCTTTTAGAAGTTAAGCTTTCATTAGCAGGAATAAAACTTCCATACCTTGAGTTTCTGTAGCTTGAAGCTCTGGAGCCTTCTCTCTGTGGCAACAGGTTTTCTGTTGGTAGCTTCTGGGCAGTGCTGGACTTCCTGAAAGCTTAGTAAAACCTGGTGCGGATTCTCCAGCTCTGTGCTTCAGTGACAGAGTAGCTTTGTTAGAAACTCTTTTTCCTCGAGTACCTGGTAAAGGTTGTTCAGCATACTCCAATGCCTGCAGGCTTTCCTCCAAACCTGGCTCTCTGGCTCTCCGTGTATGTCTTTCAGCTTTGGACTCAGGAACGTTGCTTAAACAGGGAGTGGCATACCCTCCAGCCTGACTGCTTTCCTCAGCAGACTCCCTCTGAACAGCGGCTCTCGTAGCTTGGCCCCTCTGAACTCTACCTCTGTGGATTCTGTCCTTTTGGGCTTGCTCAAGGAGGATTCCTTCTTTCAGGTCTCTCCTTCCTTCTTCAGCCGTAATCCTTGTTCCATTTGCGTCTGCGTCTGTGTCTGTATCTGCATCTGCTTCTGCTTTGCTAGCATTAAGCTTCCGTTTATAAAGGGATCTTCCCTTTCAATCTCCCGGGCTCATTTCCAGGTGCAACTGGTTAGATCTCCTAGCCTCATTAACCTCTGTAGAATCACTCCTGCCCCCTCTAGCTGTGCTTCGAGGTAATTGCACACCTAGAGCTCTGTGAAAAACAGAGTTTCTTTTCAACTCTGCATCTTTATTGGCACCAGCCTCATGACACTAAAATAGCAATCTACATATGGATGCGATTTACACATATATGTGCTTGATCATACATGTGAAATTGCCAATAGGGCTTCTAAACTAATCCTCATAATGTCCATGCCATAAGTCTAGTATTTTATAAAGATATATAGATGCATAGTTGTCATTAGAAAATAGGTTTAAAATAGGTGCCTTCTCCATCTCAAAATCTAGGCACTCTGTTTTAAAATGACCCCTTAATGAGGGTCATTCTAAAAGGTTTAGTCATGGTTTGGATGTCTGCAGACATGCACATGGATGTTGAAATCACGGACACGTCTTTGTAACCATTCCACAAATTCCGTTTGCAGATGTCTCCAGTACGGGGATGTTCAAGTAGGCACAGGGATGTGGCGGAGGCATGTCTGGGGAGGGGAAATGGACTTACACTTCCCCATTCAATCCCAGAAGCAGCAGAGCTGTCTACAGGCACAAATAAGCATCAGGAAAGTGTGGTTTTCACCTTAAAACATTCAGATAGTCAGGGCCGGCCCATCCACTAGACAAGCTAGGCAACGGCCTGCCCGGGTGGACAGTGGCGGCAGCGGCACATATGACCAGCCACGTCATCCACCCCCAGCTGTTGCCAATTCCGTTGCGGGTAGGGAGGCAGCAGTAGCAGTATTTCAAAAGGTGGTGGGTTTTTGCCAACGCAGGCCATGTCCTTCAGCACACGTGGTCTGTCACTTCTGATCCCCTTCCACGGAAGGATATGGCCTGCTGCAGGGAAGAGAGATGTGGCAGAAAACCACTGCCACCTCCCTCTGAAACATACTTGGCTACAGCTAGTAGAGAATTAGGTGACTAGCTTTAGATTACAAAGTCCCACACTGAGATTTGAATCCTGGCCATTCAGTTACTTAAGCTACTACACTAACCATTATGTTATTAGACATCTTAGTTCTGAAATGCTTTCCTGGAGACATCTATATAGACATTTGATACACGGGCATGTCCATGTTTCTGGAATTGTGCCTGAACTTGCATGTGCCTGCCTTTCTTTTTTGACGTTCTGGCTTTGACGTCCCAGATTGCACTTGGATGTCCCATTTGAAATGTGCCTTCATGTGTATAGCGTAGTTACTCACCTGTAACAGGTGATCTCCGGGAACAGCAGGAATTTAGTCTTCACATATGGGTATCGTCGGTACCGATGGAGCCTGTGCGGGAACGCTCCCCAGCGTCCAATAGGAAAGCTTTTGGGAGCATCACACAGCGCCTGCCGTGCTGCCTTCCCACCTTTCCAACTGTCCCTCTCCAGTTGAGTTTATAGCTGAGACCAAAGAGAGAGGGAGAGAGAGAAAGAGAGAGAGAGACAGATACAACTCCTAGGGGAGGTGGGCAGGTTGTGAAGACTAAATTCCTGCTGTTCCCGGAGATCACCTGTTACAGGTGAGTAACTACGCTATCTCCAGGAAGAAACAGGAATGTAGTCTTCACATATGGGGACTCCCTAGCTACAGATGCCAGGGAGATGGCCCCAGGAAGTTGTCAGCCCTTGTGAAAGGGCCATGCTTCCCCCCATGGATCTCTGGCATCCTACCAGGGATGGTGGGTAGGAGTTGACTAAGTCTGAAAAAGGTGTTGAAGAACAGCCTGACCAAACAAGGCATCCCGGCGGGAGTCCTTGTCTAAGCAGTAGTGGGCCGTGAAGGTATGTACCGAAGCCCAAGTAGCTGCTCGACAGATGTCGTTGATAGACATAGAATGAAGATGAGCCACTGAGGCTGCCATGGCTCTCACATTGTGAGCTGTGACATGGCCTTCAAGAGGAAGACCCTTACTCTCATAGGCAAAGGATATGCATTGTGCAATCCAGTTAGATAGAGTTCTTTTGGACACTGGAAGTCCCAAATGACAAGGATCAAAAGCAACAAAGAGTTGAGAAGATTTTCGATGTTGCTGTGTCCTCTGCAAGTAAAAGGCTAAAGCTCTTTTACAGTCCAAAGTATGAAGGTTCCTTTCTGCACTGGAGGCATGAGGCCTCGGAAAGAATACAGGAAGGTAAACTGCTTGGTTTAAATGGAAAGGCGAAACCACCTTTGGCATAAAGTGTGGATGAGTCCTAAGAACTACATTATCATGGTGAAACCTTGTGTAAGGAGGATCAGCCACTAATGCTTGCAATTCACTGATGCGACATGCTGATGTGATTGCAATGAGGAAGATGAATTTCCAGGAAAGGAATTTCAGAGATGTAGTGGCTAATGGTTCAAAGGGCGGTTTCATGAGCTGCCAGAGCACCAGATTCAAGTCCCATGCCACCAGTGGTGGTTTAATGGGAGGCTTTGTTAAAAGAAAACCTCTCATAAATCTCACTATGAGACGGTAAGAGGAAATAGGTTGTCTACTTAGAGGCTTGTAAGAAGTTGCAATAGCACTAAGATGGACTCTTACAGAATTTGTCTTAAGACCCGCATTTGACAAATGAAGGAGATACTCTAGTATCGATTCCAGAGGTATCACAAGAGGGTTAAGACCCTTCTGTGAGCACCATATGGTAAATCTTTTCCACTTAAAGGAGTATGAGCGTCTTGTGGAGGGTTTCCTAGAAGCATAAAGAATATCCTTTACCTGTTGAGAAAGGTTGAGATCCTGAAGCTCTAGGCCTTCAGCAACCAGGCCCTGAGATGCACAGACTGGGAATTGGGATGCCACAGCATCCCGTTCTCTTGGGAGAGAAGATCTTGGGCAGATCCCAACTCCAGGAGGGGAGCTTGAGAGATATGTAGAAGCAGAAGGTACCATGTTTGCCGTGGCCAACATGGAGCTATGGGAATCATATGAACTCTGTCTCTCTGAAGTTTGAATAGTGTTTTGAGGATGAGGGGAATGGCTGGGAAGGCATATAGGAAGTCCTGACCCCAGTGAAGGAGGAAGGCGTCCCTTGCCTGACAATGTCGAGCCGGGATTCTGGAACAGAACCGGGGAAGTTTAGCATTCAGCGGACTTGCAAAGAGATCGATGTCCGGGGTTCCACAAATCTGAAATATTTGGACAACCTGGCCTGGAGAGACCATTTGTGTGGTAGCAGAACTCGACTGAGTTTGTCTGCCCAAGAGTTTTGAATGCCTGGAAAATACACCACAAAGAAATGAATCTGATGCTCTCTGGCGAGGCCCCATAGTCGCAAAGCTTCATTGCATAGCGACAGAGAGCCTGTTCCGCCCTGCTTGTTCACATAGAACATGGCTACCTGATTGTCCATTTGAACTAGGACTGTCCTGTATCTGAGCTGGGCATGAAATACTCGAAGAGCAAGGAAGATTGCTCTGAGTTCCAGGACATTGATGTGAAGGCAGGCCTCCTGTGGAGTCTTTCTACCTTGGGTAGAAAGATCATGCAGGTGGGCTCCCCATCCCACATGAGATGCATCTACATAAGAACATAAGATATGCCATACTGGGTCAGACCAAGCTCCATCAAGCCCAGTATCCTGTTTCCAACAGTGGCCAATCTAGGTCATACGTACCTAGCAGTTTCCCCAAAAGACACAGGTTCCACAATGCTTGTACTGGGTCAAGCACTGATATCCTGGGTCCCTTCTTAATAATGGTTTATGGAGCTTTCCTCCAGGAACATGTACAAACCTTTTTTAAACCCAGCTACACTAACAGCCTTTACTACATCCTCCGGTAACAAATTCCAGAGTTTGATTACACGTTGAGTGAAAAAATATTTTCTTTTATTAGTCTTAAATAGTTTACCCTGTAGCTTCATTGCATGCCCCCTAGTCTTTCTATATTCTGATAACGTAAACAATCGATCTACATTTACCCATTCCACTCCGTTCATTAATTTATAGACTTCTATCATATCTCCCCTCAGCCATTTCTTTTCCAGGTTAAAGAGCCCTAACCTTTTTAGCCTTTCTTCATAGGAGTATCCTTCCATCCCCTTTACCATTTTGGTGGCTCTTCTCTGAACCTTTTCTAATAACTCTATATCCTTTTTAAAATACGGCGACCAGAATTGCACACAATATTCAAGGTGCGGTCTCACCATGGAACGATATAGAGGCATTATAATATCTTTTGTTTTATTTTCCATTCCTTTCCTTATCATACCTAGCATTCTATTTGCTCTCTTGGCTGCCGCTGCACACTGGGCCGAGGGTTTTAACATGTTATCCACAATGACGCCTAAATCTTTTTCCTGGGTGGTGGTTCCTAATGTAGAACCTTGCATCTTGTAGCCATAGTTTGGGTTGTTCTTCCCTAGGTGCATAACTTTGCACTTGTTCGCATTAAATTTCATCTGCCATTTTGATGCCCAGTCTTCCAATTTATCAAGATCCTCTTGCAATTTTCCACAATCCTCTTGGGTTTTAACAACTTTAAATAGTTTTGTGTCATCTGCAACTTTGATAACCTCACTCGTTATTCCCTTTTCCAGGTCATTTATGAATATGTCAAAAAGCAGCAGACCCAGCACAGATCCCTGGGGTACACCACTTTTTGCCTTTCTCCATTGGGAAAATTGGCCATTTAGCCCTACCCTCTGCTTTCTATCTTTTAACCAGTTCCTGATCCACAATAGTACACTGCCTCCTATCCCATGACTCTTTAGTTTTGCCAAATGTCTCTGATGAGGGACCTTGTCAAAGGCTTTCTGAAAGTCTAGATACACTATATCAACCGAGCCCCCTTTGTCCACCTGTTTATTCACACCTTCAAAACAACATAACAGATTAATAAGACAAGATCTTCCTTGTCTAAAGCCATGTTGGCTGTCTCCCATTAGGCTATGATCTACATGCTGAGTAATTTTGTTCTTTATGACGGTTTCTACCATTTTTCCCGGTACTGATGTCAGGCTTACCGGTCTGTAGTTTCCCGGATCTCCCCTGGAACCCTTTTTAAAAATTGGCGTTACATTGGCGATCCTCCATCTCCCATCTGTTGTTAGGGTGGCTTGGAATAGGGGTTGCTGGAAAGGAGACCCCACAAGAAGAGTTTTGAGCGATTACCACCATTGGAGGCAAACAAGATGATCTGAGTTTATTATTTGGTCCGACAGGCAACCTGAGGCTTGTGTCCACTGAGTGGATAAAGTCCACTGGACTGCTCGCATGTGGAGGCGAGCATAAGGAACCACATGCACGGTGGATGCCATGTGGCCCAGCAGTTGTAGCATTTCTTGAGCAGTGAGATAAGGTTTGAGCACTGCTTGGGAAGCTAGCTGTATTATGCAAAGACAGCGGGGCTGTGGAAAGAAAGCCCTTCTCTGTCTTTTATCCAGATGAGCTCCTATGAACTCTAGGGATTGAGTGGGAGCAAGATTGGATTTTGGGAGGTTTATGACTAGTCCCAAATACTGGAGGATTTGCATTGTGCGAAACAGAGCAGAGCTGGCTTCTGGCACTGTAGGGGCTCGAATGAGCCAGTCATCTAATTAGGGGAAGACAAATATTCCCAGAGTGCAAAGAAATGCGGCTACCACAGCCATGCATTTTGTGAATACTCTTGGTGCAGAAGCCAGGCCAAAGGGAAGAATCCTGTACTGGAAGTGCTTTCCTTGAAACAGGAATTGGAGGAATCTTCTGTGATTTGGATGGATGAGAATATGAGTATATGTATCCTTGAGATCTAGAGAAGAAAGCCAATGCTGACTTTGAAGATATGGAAGCAGAGTTCCTAGAGAGACCATTTTGAACTTCTCTTGGAACAGATATTTGCTCAATTCTCTGAGGTCTAAAATGGGCCTGTATCCTCCTGTTTTCTTTGGAATAAGAAAATAGGGGGAGTAGAACCCTGTACCCTGTTGTGGAATGGGTACTTCCTCTATTGCTCGTTACGCAAGGAGTGTTGTGATTTCTTGACCTAAGAGATTGTCGAGAGAGGTCTGAGAATTGAACTGTCTTACCATTGTAGGAAGGGGCATGCTGTGAAAATGAAGCTTGTACCCCTCTCATACAATGGACAGAGTCCGATTTTCTGCTGTTATTTGGTGCCATCTGTGGGCAAAATGACATAACCTGCCTGGAATGTCGAAGGGTTCTGGACCCTTCAGGGGCAGGAAGGCAAACTTCTCTAGAGAGGAGTCAAAGCCCCTGAGGAGAGAAGAGTCAAAGCCCCTGAGGAGGCTGAGCCTGCTGAGCTGGCTGAGGTTTTACAGCTTTTGGCTTCTTTTGTTGTCTAGGTTGTTGCTGTTGTTCCTTTTGGGCAGACTGACCTGGACGGTGTCCCTGTTGGGCATAGGAAGGATAAAACTTCTTTTTCTTATTTAAAAATGTATTTATAGAGGATCTTTTCCTTGCAGGATTGGCTGTAGATTTGGACAATCTATCCAAAGTGATATTGTCTGCATCTATTTCATTAGCCTTCTCCTGCCAATTCTTGCCAAAGAGATTTTCTCCTGTGCAAGGAATGTTTCCTAATTTATCCTGTACCCAAATTTCCAAGTCGGATGCCTGAAGCCAGGCAATCCGACGTGCACCAATGGCAATAGCAGAGGTTCTGCTTATGCACTCAAAACAGTCAAAGGCTGCACAATTTACAAATTTGGAAACATCCTGGGCATGTTTGACAAGTGTAAGATAGTCCTGTCTTTTGTTATCAGGAAGAAGGGGGCTGATAAGCTCCAAGTCTCCTGTGACCTCTTTAAGGAACATTCCCATGTACAAGATATAGGAGCTGATCCTAGCTGAGAGCATGGAAGCTTGGAAGCATCAACGCTCAAAGGCATCGAGTGTCCTGCATTCACGACCTGGAGGATTGGATGCATGTCTCTTTGCACTTTTCATCCTACGCATGGCTGATTCCACTACCATTGAATGGTGTGGTAATTGAGTTTTTTGAAAGCCAGGACAAGGTGGAACTCGATACATAGCATCGAGTCTCCGAGAATGAGGAAATGTGGTTAGAGGTGTTTCCCACATTCTCAGCATAAGATCATGTAAGATCTCATGGATAGGCAGAATAGCTGCCTCTTTGGGAGCCTTAGGGTAATGGAGAATCTCCAACTACTTTGCCCTAGGCTCTTTTTCAGGAGCTACTGTGATGGAAAGGCCTCGGACCACATCACGGAAAAAATCCTGAAAGGACATATCCTCTGGCGGAGACATCCTGCGCTGAGGAGAAGAGGAATCCTCTGGGAGAAGTACTCTTGTATCGGCAGAGTCTTCAGAGTCATCAGACTCAGAGGATTCAAAATACCTCCGATCCCGGTGATCGTGCAGGGCACGGTACCAGTATTGATCGAAGTCGGTATCGGGTTGCTCCGGTACCGATCTGTCAATGCCAGAGATTGATGCATGACTCAGTATGGGTGGCATATCCATCAACATCGATGCCATCGGTACCAGTACCGGTGTTGGTACCGGTATCGGTTGAGGTGTCTGAAGTGGTTTCAATGGTACCGAAGCCGTGAGAAGAGCCTCTAGACTACATTTGATAGCAAGAAATCTCTGGTCTATTGACGCTGCCGATGCTTGGGTGTTGGTACCAATAGAAGCAGCTGCAACCCCAGAGCATGGCACCAGTACTTCTGCCGAAGTTGAGGCCTCGAGAACATCCTGGAACCCCGTTGATGCTTTGGAAGTTTTGCCTGTGAAAATTCCTCAAGGGCAACACCAGTGGCATCTCGATACTTAGAAGGAGATCTACCCTTTGAGGACCGGCTAGATTTATGTTTAGTTACCTGAGATCCACAGGAGGAAGATGAGGCCCTGGAGGACATTGATGCAACAGACACCGCGTCTGAGGGAAAAAGGGTGCTAAGCTTTGCAGCTCGATTCTGCCGACCCCTTTTTGACATCATTCCACAGGAGAGGCACTCCGAAGTAGAGTGGTCAGGACCTAAACATTTGAGACACCAATCATGGATGTCGGTGACGGAGATGGTACCGCCTCACTTAGAACATTTTTTAAAACCAGACGTTGGTTTTTCCATTTTTAAGGAAAAACTGGGCCTAGCGCCCAAAATGGCACCTAGCACCAAGGAAAAAAGTTTCTGAAGTAAAATAGCTCAGAAACTATAGTTTGTTTTTTGTTTTTTTTAGAAGAAAGAAAAATGAACCGGCGGTACCGGTATAGCGTCGAGGGAAGGCAGACGCGACCACAAAAAACAAAGATTAAAGACAACATTTTTCTGCGGTGACAGGGTATGGAACCTGTCGGCTCCGTGGAAAATGAAGAACTGGAGAGGGACAGTTGGAAGGACGGGAAGGCAGCACGCAGGAGCTGTGGGATGCTCCCAAAAGCTTTCCTATTGGACGCTGGGGAGTGTTCCCGCGCAGGCTCCTTCGGTACCGACGATACCCATATGTGAAGACTACATTCTTGTTAGTTCCTGGAGATATCAAATTACAAACCTAAATATCAAACAAATAAATTGCACGTGCCACATTCCAAAGATCAAAACTCCGATAGCAAGCGCCCTGAGATCATTCGGATAGCAATGATATAAACCAAAGAAAAGGGTATCTTTCAAACCCAGACCTTTCAAATGAAACAATGGAATCCTAGGACTAGTGAAATCAGAAGACACAGTATTGTCATGCTGTGATACTAATAAGTATAACTTGACAGCTTAATTTAGGAGGAAAATAGGTATAAACATCATATTGATGAGAAAGAGAAAGGATTACTGATTCAGCACTGTAGCTGGAGCATTTGAGGAGCATCATCCCCCCAAACTATGCCTATAAGAACATATACAGTATGTAACATACATGTTAACTTACAGTTCAATACTCTTTTCTTCAATTCATAAAGAGAACTTCTGAAAATATGCTGCTAGAAATTCAAAAGGTTATGCAGGAACTGGACATCTAAAATATGTCCTTAAATGACTTAGCATTAATTAGATGTCTAACACAGTTTCAAACACCCATAGATCTTCAGATATTGTAGGGTGATATTCAAAGGAGACTGAGCACTTGATCTAGATGCCTCTGTTTTAGATGCTAAAGGTCAGTGAAGTTTCAGGCAAAATTAAGTGCCAATATCTTAGGATAAAAGTTCCTTGGATTAGATGTCTACGATGAGAAGCCTAATTTTAGCCCTACTTACTAAATGTAGGTATTTAGCATCTAACTTTCATTCTCTTCCCTGACCTCATTCACTTTTATGCACCTAAATTTAGGTGCTCAGCCCTAGTCATGTTCAAAACAGTAGAGTTAGTAGGGATGTTCACAGACAAAAAACATTTGGCTCATTTTTGCATTTTTCAGATTTTTTTTCCAAAATTTGGGGTGTTTTCAGTTTGTTTAAGACATTTGTTTTAATTTTAAAAACTTGTAATACACATTAGAACTTTTTAACATATGCAATTAAATTATATACACATTAATTAATAGGTTAAAATACTTTAAATTGATATTGAATTCACGTAATGTTTAAGGCTCACTAACAAATGCAGATCCCTAAAAGCCTAATCCTTTGAAAATTGACTTCTAAGATATTTAACTTTAGACCATCTAAATGAGTGACCTAACAGCATTTTTTTTCCTTTTTGAATGTCAGGATGCTATTTTGTAAACTTTGGGCATCCAAATGTAATCTTATTATGCATCCAGTTCGTCACCAAGTATTAAAGCACTTAAGCTGAAAGGTGTTTTGTCAAAAAAATGTTTATATAGGTTTTTTTTACATTTCCAATAACAGTTTATCCTTGTGTTTGATGAAAAATGTTTGCATGTTTTGACTATATAGGTTTTCAAAGAGGTATCTGAATCCCTCCCCTATCTCACTGATCCTCAAAACAGCTTTTGCTATGGCCATTTAATTTTATAAATGTTTTGTGCAATGTGCTTCCTTTTTGTAGAAATCCTAATTCAGTAGCATCTCTAGATGGAATTATAAGTGGGAGGGGAGCAGTAGACAGGGAGAGAGAAGCCAAAGTGGCATTTACAGACTTCAGGCCCACCCCACAGCACAGCTTCATGCCTTTAATTTAACTACACTATAAAAGACACAAGAGAAAGCCCAAAGGTTTTCTATGCATAAAGAAATCCTTTGGCAGTTTCAACCACTTGGTAGAACTACCATTACAATCATTCAACTAATTCTACATGAGAGTGAAGTCTGGAATTTTTACAGGATATGAGATAATCTCAATATAAACCCTGCATCGCATGGTTTGTAACACCCACTACACATCCCCCAGCAACAGAATTAGAACATGTCCCCTTACAACTTACCATACAAAAGATATATTCAATTGTACTACTGTGACTACTTAACATTTCTATAGCACTTGTGGGGAAAATGTGTTTTTATTTGTTTATGTGTGATTCTGCAACTTTCCCTTCCAGGTTATCAATAATTATCTGGCAATGAGAAAGCCAAGAAAGAGTTCATAATGATTTATTATAGAAATAGCGATAGCAGTAAATGCAAGAATCAAGTGCTTATGTCTTAGTAATTGTAGTTCTGCTTCTCAGCAAAATACTAATTTCTATAATAAAGCTTAACTACTGTAAATCATTTAGAAAACCTAAATACTGTTACATCAGCAGGTTGGGCTTGCACTTCACAGTACTAAAGAAATATCTCTCTAGCTATCCCCAAAATGCCAAAAGAAGTAAATCATAGTCTTAAAAGCTGTCAGAGGCAAAAGAGGATGCCAAACTCCAGTTCAGGTTCTGGAGGAGGTCTACAGCTCTGAGATTAGGCAGGGATTATTCATTATGCCTAATCTGAGATGCCAGAACTCAGTTCCTGGAGCAGTGAGAGCTGCGAGAGTCTAAAGATAGGACATACAGAAGGGACAAGTGAAGGTACAAAGCAAGGATGATGTCAGTGACAAATCCTAAGGTGTTGATTGTAAGAATGATGGCAGAAAAGCAATGTCTTTCATTTAAACATTCTTTGTAAGATTTTCTTGTTGTGCTTTATCAATTTTGTGTGCAAGTGTCAGGATTCTGGAAGTAGTCTCTCTGGCTGGTTGTGTCAGAAGTTAGTGGTGCTAGCTGAGCAAATCAGAAGTTAGCTGTCATGGTCCAGTTACCTGTACAGTATCATCAGTGATGAGAGACAGATGTAGGGGATGACAACTTGAGATGACAGCGTGTTTACCAGTACAAGCTCCATGTTGCTTGCAACAGCAATACTTCTTTAAAGCCTTAAGAGCTGAGAAGCTTCAGGTACTTGTATTCTCACCAAGTCAGCAGTTAAAACAAAGAATGTCTCTTTCTATGCCCTTACAGAGGCAGTTTCTTAGCTCTCTGCAGTGTAGCAAGTCCAGACTTCTTGCTTCAGAGAATCCATGTTAGTTTGGTTCAGGCCCACAGTGGTCCTAAAAGGTGGCACAGGATGTGACTCCTACATTCTACAAGTCATCTACAGTACTGTAAACATATGCATAGAAGCAACCCCTTCTCTACAGTGCTTACAAACTGTTTCTCAACAGACTGACAAGACATATAAGAGAATTGGGGAGTGTCATTTTTTATAAGAAATGGTTTAAAACAATATGGGTAAGAACTGGAGAATAAAGAGATATGATTTAAAAGCAGCCTCAAGAAGGTGAGTGTTTAGACTGAATTCAAATAAGACCCAGAAAATCTATTCTAGGTGTACAGTTTAGCAAGGTGGAAAGAATGGAGTCTGGACTTGGTGCTGAAAGAAAAAGGCACAGATGTGAGTGACTTACCCGACAAGCAAAGTTCTAGAGGAGGGGTGCAGGGGCACAGGGGCGATAAGAGAGCAGAAATAATAAGGAGATACAGAATATTGTTAGTAAGAGAAGTTTGAATTTCATCCAGAAATAATGAATATGGAGCCAAGTGGCTTGTGAAGAAGGATTATGTTAGTGTAGTGACAACAGTGGAAGATAAGTCAGAGTATTGTGTCACTTCAGTAATATCAACACATACGCCTTCCATTGCCAGATACTTTGCAAAAGAACTCCACAAAACTCTGCAAAGTGACACTCAGAAGATACCTAGCAAATCTCCCACACCAAAACCACTCTAAGGGGGTAATTTTATAACAGAGCATCTAAGTTAATAGGTCAGGAAAACGCTTATTTTAGCCTATTTTATAAAGACACAGAGTCACCTACGTGTCTTTATAAAATACTAACGCAAGTCCTGCATCAACCATGCCTAGATCGAAAGCACAGACATTACACCCACTTTAGAGCACATGCAAATGTTAGCATATATTCTATGGGGCCCTTGTACTAAAGTACGCTATGCAGTTAATGTGCTATTTGGCCCATGTTAACTGCATGTTTGGGTCTGTGGTGAGATTTACCCCGGGGGCATGACAGTTAACACCCAATGATTTTCACACTACCGACTGCGCATTAAGGTGCTGAATGGACAGGTTAGGGATGGAGAGTGGGCATGGTGAGCGTATTACAGTTAGTGTGGGGGGGGGGGGGTACATATGATGCACTGTCAATGTTGCCATTAGTGTGGGTTCACCTAACACCACCTTAGTAGGTGAAGGTAATGCACCTGCAGAAATAGTGCTGTGCATTAAGGTAAATATCTGTGATGTTGACTGTCAGGAACATGCTGGTCACGCCCCCAACAGTTATTACAGAGGCTTTGCACTTAACACAGGTTTGGCGTCACGCTAAATATACATTAAGTACAAAAAACGATTGTATGTTTAGGTTGGAGGAAATAATACATGTTGGTTATATTTCAAATCAAAATGTTTATTTACACAGAAAAAGTACTTGCAGAAAAAAGATGAAGCAAATGTCTGAAAGTGCTTTTCCCCTTAGACAATTTTCAAAGGAAAATATGAATGTACTTTCCCTTTGAAAAGTAGTGCAAAGGAGTTTCATAGCTGCCTCTACAATTTTATGAGATCTTTAAAATTTTGATGGTAATTTTTAAATCATGATCTGCTTTGGCTCCTTCTTATTTGAGTGAAAGACTTGTCGCTTATTTGCCAAGCTTGGATCTGCACTCATCATCTAAAGATCTGCTGTTGGCTCTGTCATTTACAATGGATCCGGAATAAAACATTTAGGAGTAGATTCTGAGGTCCGAATAGTGGGGTTGTACGTCCAGATTGGACGTACAACCCACACCCAGATGTACAACCCAAAAACAGGCCCAGGACAGAATTCTAGTCCTAGCGTTCCCTACACATGCAGAGAGTTTGTGCAGAAAGCGCTTGATAGGGGCGGGAGGGGGAGGGATGAGGCAGAGAGGAGGCGCAGCGGGAGCGGCCGAGGCACCCTGACATACAGTACAGGGCCTATTCAGATCATGCCCCTGTAATCCCCCGCAGCAGCTCTGGACGTCTGCCTTATTCTACCCCAAAGGTGGAATATGTGCTGGGAATGGGGGTGATTGGGGCCTGCAGCTCCCCCCCCCCTTAGGCATCGTGCTACCACAGGAGGTGTCCTGTCACTCAACCCTGGCCCTGGCTGCCCCCGCTGAGGGTCGGGCGGCAGGGAAAGGGTCTTACAGTGTGGTTGGACACTTGGTTCCTCCAGCTGGATGTGCCAGTGCACTGGCTTGCCAGCTGGAGTGTAGAGAGGGCAGGCTGGGCAAATTCCTGGATGTCCCCACAGCAGAATGGAGGCATGCCAGGCCATCTAAATGCCCTGATTCTGCAATGTATAACTCCCGCCATTGCAGAATCGGGTACAGATGTGCCCCATCCATCCCCTGGACATCTGGACAACCTGGACAGCCTCTGTCTGTTCAGGAGCCTTTCTGGTGGAATAAATGTCAACTGGAATTGCATCAGGATATGAATTTTCTTCTTTTATGTAAAGGAATTAAGGCCTGGTTATGGTGGCAGGCCTCTGAATCTAAGTAGAAGTGTCTGTCTACTGTTTAATTTCTTCTCATCTTGGGTTGGTTGGGATTGTGATTAGTAATTTGTCATTGGATACAAAATGTGGAGTTACCAAATTACTTTTTGGGAGTATCTGAGGATGCATTTTTGGGGATGGTTGGTGTTTGTAGACTTACAGTGTTTTGTATATTTAATGATGTTGTAAATCATCTCGAGCTTCATTGTATAGGTGATTAAGAAACTGCAATAAATAAATAAATATTAAATATGATTGAACACAATGTAAATATGATAATTTTTTACATGTAGGTGCATGTTTACTAAACTGCACTAAACAGATAGCATGGGATTTAATGTGAAAAAACTGGTTACCATGGGTTGGGGCAGACTCAGAGCGGGTTATAGGAAGAGATGGGGAGGATATCACTGTCAGCTGTCATTTGCGGCATCAAGTACATCCACGCTACCAACAATCAGATAGCATGGCCTCTGCTCATAGCAAAGAGTAAAACCAAAACCCTTTACATCCTCTAGTCACCCAGTCCCCACATCTTGATTAAGCCACCCCACAACATAACCCTTGATGCTGACCCCTTAATCAAAATCCCCTCATTCTATCCCCTATTCAAGTATCAAGACCCCTCCATAGCTGAAGTCTGGACTCTCCACCCACTCTCCTGGCCCCCCTTCATTTACCCAGGCTATCCCCTGTATTCTAATCTAAGGTGCAGGAGCGGTTCCCCTTCTGTTCCTGCTCCTTCCAGTGGCTACCAGGGATAGAACGGGGGTATTTTGATTGGAGGAGTCAGCATCGGGGGATTTATCTTGTGGAGGGGACTTAATTAAGGGTAGAGGCTAGCTGAGAGGGGTTTTTTTTTTTAATACTTTTCTATGAGCAGCATTGAGGGCCCATTTATATGTATTGACAAGTAGTACAAATGCACCCAAGCTTTCTGCCAATGCATATAACGCAGGCTGTTGTGGTAAGTGTCTGCTCTGTGCAGTAAATGCAGGGCATATGCTGGCCATATTTCCAACACAGGTTTTACACTTATTTGTAAATTAATTTTTGCTCCTAAAGCACGCTAAGTGCAAAATCTTGCCACATTTTACTAAACATGCCCTGCAATGCAACTTTTGTGAGTAGAACATTATGTGATATATTCATGTTTTTAATTTTTATTTCACTTAATATGCTTTTAAGCATAAATAATAATTTATATAAATTTTGGGGAATTTGTTCACAATAGTCAAACAATGTAACCTCTACAATAGGCAAACAATGTAACCTCTACCCTTCCAGTTTCTGAGGAATATTTTTTCTCAATCCATTTGGTAGGGAAGGCCTTAATGCCCCGTTACTTGTTTGCTTATCAGAAAGGTGGCATAATAAAGAAGACAGTTTTCTTTCATTTTATGTAACTAGTCTTTTTATGTACCATGAAACAGAATATGGCACTTTATATAGTGAAGTGTTTCTTTTCTTGCAGCTGGGGCAATTCTCATGATATGATTGCTGGAGAATTGGTAGACATAAGGGCACAATTGCACTCCAGTAATGCCATTATGAAGTAATCATTAAGCCAGGTGCATATAAATTGTTCATTGTTATTCCTTGAATGAAATAGAGACAAACGACTTGATCAGGTATACATTAATTTGCATTACTATAGTTGGGACAGATTCTGACTGCCCTAGAACCCCAAAGGAGCAACAGAAAACTACTGGGTCAAAAAGAAAATAAACCCTACTTAAACAGAGAAATTCCAGAGGGGAAAACGGGGGGAGGTGTCATAAGCACAGTTCAGTGCTATTATGTTTATGGAATGCTACAGTACAAGAGGAACTATGGGTCAGAAATTATTAAGAGAAAATACACATTTTAGCTTGTTTCAGAAAATATAGCTTAAAGCTGAATATCACATTATGTATGCACAGTATTTACAGGGAAAAGAGGGAAGAGTTCCCATACAGAAACAGTCCTTTGTGAAATACACTGAAATAGCCCGAGGCTCACTTTTTTTTTAAATCTGGGAAGACAATGGGCCTATTTACTAAAGGTGTTTTCCCACTCTGTGTCTATGGGAAAAATGCTGCATAAATAGGGCCCATGTCTACACTTCAAAGTATCCTGCCACAGGTTATTTTTCTCTAGCTAGTTAAAATAGGATTTCACAGATGGATATCATTTCATCCATAATGCAGTGTTTTTATATCAAATCCCCTATGCTAGAGTCTATTGTCAAGGAGTTTAGGTGCCTCGGTTTGGAAGTTAGGAACCCAACGTGCATCGGCAATGTATAAATAAACTGAGTGACCTCGGGATGGACCCAGGGATGGCACAACCATTTTGAAAACTAGGCGGTCCCCTAGAACGCCGATGGTCAAAAGGTGCCCGCTGATGACTCTCTCTGGGACATGCAGCAATGCCGATACATTTAAAAAGGCACTTCAGCGCCGGAATTATCTTCTCTTCTGGGCCGTGGTGCCATTCGTACTTCTGCCCCCCTCCAATTCCACTTCCTTCAATGGGAAGTAGAATCGGAGGGGGGCAGAAGCACAAAAGGCACCGGAGCCCAGAAGAGAGGGTAATTCCAGTGCTACAGTGCCTTTTTAAATGCATAGCTGCCATTGCTGGTCCCAAAGAGGGCAGCAGAGGCATCAATGGTATGCAGGGGCTGGAGCCAGGGCGGCACTGGGAATGAGGTTCAACCAGGGCATCTCATATCCTTGCACTGTCTCTGGATGGACCCTAAAGTGACTGACTTGGGAAGAAACCGATTAAGTGGGAAGCAAAAGAGGATAGTAATATATGAAGTATAACTGAAGATAGAGGCGTTAACAGTGGCATGCCATAGAGATCAGTTCTTGGACCTGTTCTTTTAGCATTTTTGTAAGTGATATTAGAGAAGGTCTCTTGGTATCTCTCTTTGCAGATAATACTAACATCTGCAACAGGGTAGACACTATGGAAGGTTTGGATATCATGAGAGAGGTCTAGCGAAGCTTGAAAAAATGGTTGAGAATTTGGCAGCTAAGAATTAATGCTAAACAATTCAAGGTCAATGTATTTGGGCATCAAAAACCCAGGGGAATGGTACAGTATAGAGGGTGAAATACTTCAGTACACAAAAGGAGAGCAGGACTTGGGGGCGTTTGTATCGGATGATCTTAAATGACAAATCCGATAGAAAAGACAATGGCAAAAATCAGAAGGGTGCATAGGGAAAGAAATGTGTATAGGAAGATATAGTGTATCTGGATTTTCAGAAACCCTTTGCCAAGGTCTCTCAAGAGAGACTTATTTATTTATTTTATTTATTTAACAGTTGCTTATATACCGCTACCTTCCACAGATCAGGTGCGGTTTACAATGAACGAAAAATGAACAGAGTAATAGGTCTGTTTTACATGAAACATTAGTTAACTAGGTACAAATTTGCTAAATACATTAAACATGATTGAACTATGTATGGTAAAACATTTGTTCTATAACAATCGAACTATTACATATTTCGAACTATTTGCATATTTCTATTTACAGGATTTACAAATAGTTATTAAATCAACTTTAAATTGTAGCTAAATTGAAGAAAAAATTGGAATTGGTATTCGCTATCTATTAGCCATTTCCTGTTAGTGGTAAGGTATTTTCTAGTGTGCCGAAATGGGAGATGAACAAATATGTTTTTAATTTCTTGTGGAGCTCCTTTGCATCATTTAATGCTCTTATTTCTTCAGGGAGGGAGTTCCATAGGGTGGGAGCTGCATGCGAAAACGCTTTTTTATTAGTTGTTTTTTTGGTAGTTGTGAAATCTTTTGGGATCCTAATTTTATTCGTGTGGCCTCTCCGTAGCGCAGTTTGGGATGTGTCTTTAGTGATAAGTTTTGTTAAAGAGACTGGGGTCATGTTATTTAATGTCTTAAATGTGGTGATAGTCAATTTGTGCTTTATTCTGGATTGTATTGGGAGCCAGTGTAGGTTTGCGAGTATAGGTGTAATGTGTTCAAATGGTGGAACCTTCATTACAATTCTTGCTGCTGCATTTTGGGCAAGTTGGAGTCTCTTAATGTTTTGTTTTGTTGTGCCTAGTAGAGTGAGATTGGCGAAATCAAAGTGTGGTGTAATGATAGCCTGAATAATGTTCAGAAAATCGTGTAGAAGTACAAGTGGACGTAATTGCTTTAAAATTTTGAGTTTAAAGTAGACTTTTCTAGTAATGTTTCTAATATGTGTGTCCATACTAAGGTGTGTGTCAAGGGTGACACCTAGGTATTTTACTTCGTTTTTTATAGTAATGTTGTGATTTTGGAGAATGATGTGTGTTGGAGGTATGTAGGATTGATTTTTAGTTACTATTAATATATCAGTTTTAGAATGATTGATATGGAGATTGTGGTCTTTTAGCCAGATTGTTAATTCAGAGAAGCATTCTGTTAACAGTTGTAATGGGAGTGTTGGGATTGTGAATGGTAGGTACATCATCATATCGTCTGCATATATGTGATAGAGGACTTTAAATTTTTTGAAAATGTTGCAGACTGGTTGAATATAGATATTAAATAGGAGGGCAGAGAGGGCGGAGCCTTGGGGGAGACCAATTTCCGGTGAAAAGCGGGATATAAATACAGTTAAATAAATAAATAAATAAATAAATAAATAAATTTCCTGTTTGTATGTTTTAGAAGTTTGTGTGTTAGTTCGGACGGTTTGGGTTCGATCAGTTAGATATGAGGTGAACCAATTATGTACAGTTGAGTGGATTCCTATTTGTTTTAATCTGTTAAGCATTACAGCATGGTGTACACTGTCAAACGCTGCAGAGATGTCTAGAAAGAGGAGAATGAAAGCTTGTTTAGGGTTATCGATACCTCTTATTAAGGTATCAAGAAGTACTGTTAATAGAGTGTCTACACCATGATAGGGACGAAAGCCATATTGTTGGTCATCAAGGGGGGCTGAGTTTACTATGTGGTCCTGTGTTTGAGTTTGAACGACCTTTTCAATTAGTTTAGCCATAAATGGAATGCTTGAGATAGGTCTGTAGGAATTAGGTGATGTTTTGTCGAGGGTGTTATTTTTGATTATCGGTCGGATTTGAGCATGTTTGAGGGAAGGTGGTAAGTACCCTTGGCGCAGCGAAAGATTGACTATAGAAAGGATAAAGGGGGATAGTGTAGGGAGAGTATGCTTAATCCAGTTTACCGGACATGGATCAAGTTGAGAAGTTGTAGTGTTCAAGTTTGAAATTGTATTCTTGAGAGTGTCTTTAGTTATAGGATGGAAGTCGGACCATTTTTCCAATTGATGTTGGTGGGAAAGGGATAGAGGATTTGGTGTGAATGCAAAAGGTTTTGATTTATTTATGTAGTGGTTAGCTAGAGTCTGTGCAGAGATATCGATAATTTCATTGCTGGTCCCATATGAGTTATTAGTTAAGTTTTGGACAATGCTGAAAAGTTCTCTAGGCCTATTAATGAATTTGGTTAGTATAGTTGAGTGGTAATTTTTCTTTGCGCCGTCTGAAGCTTCTTTGTACTTTTTAAGGTAGCTGTGATAAGCGTCATATAAAGGGGTAGATTTGGTTTTGCGCCATTTGGATTCAATATTCCTCAAATCTCTCTTCATTCGTTTTAAGGTGCTGTTGAACCAGGGGGCATCACCCATTCTAGAGCAGTGTTTTTCTTGGTGGATTGTTTATATGTAGCTGCATTATTAATTGTATTGTGCCAAGTTGCGACTGCTTCATCTAGGTCAGTTGGTAATAGTGTGAGATAGGGGATAGTTAGATCGATGAATTCATCAGCGTTAAATTTTGTGAATCTAGGTGGATGGGTTATTTGTAAGTTATTTTTGTTGTTTCTTCCAGTGTAGGCTAAGGTAAATTTGATCAGTTGATGGTCTGACCAAGGAATAGATGTACTCTCGAGCGATGACCGGTTAAAATATTTCTTGAATACTTCCGGTAGAAAGACTAGGTCAAGGGTTCCACCTTTATTGTGGGTCTTTGTATTAATGATTTGGAGGAAACCCATATCGACTAATGATTCCATGAAAAGAGCTGAGTGTGAGGGGGGTAGGGATGGGAGGTTAAAATCTCCTAGTAATATTATAGGGTTGGTGTCTGTGGATGAGCTGAGGAGTTCTATTAGGGCATCTAAGTTTTCTGCTTTTTGATCCGGTGGTCTGTATAATAAACAAATTCTAAAATGAGCAATTTTTATGATGAGTGTGTCAATGTTATTTGGGAGATCAGATGGGTGTGGTTTAGCCTTTAGTTCTTTTTTTGTCATTATAAGGACTCCACCTCCTTTTTTAGTATTTCTGTGTGTATGAGATATGTCGTAGTTGTTTGTGTTGAGTTGGTTTAGGTAAACAACATCGGAGTCAGTTAGCCAAGTTTCAGTAACACATAGGATGTCTGGCTTTTGATCATTTAGCAAGTCAATGAAGATAGGTAGTTTATTTTTCATAGATCTTGCATTTATTAGGATACAGGACAAAGAGTGTATGGTTGTCGGTTGAGTGTGTGGATGGGTGAATGTAGTAGGTTTTATATGTATTAGTCTGTGATGATTTATTTTTGTGTTGATGCCAGTGGGCATTTGAGATGAAGGGGGATCTGGTCAGATGATTCTTTGTATTATTGGGATTGGTTTGTAGTTTTTGTTGTTTAGACTGTTGGTCAGTGTGATTAGTGTCATAATTGTTAAACAGGTGCATAATAGTTTTAGACAAAAGGTGTTTGAGCAAGACATTTTAGATGTATTTGTCCTGTGGTTGAGGCTCAAAGTTGTGTGTTATGTATAATATATAATGTAGATTACAGTATGATCGAATCTCTACCTATTGACAGGAGTATAAGCTATGGAAGTGAAGTTTATAAGCAGATAAACAGATAACAGAGTGTTGAATTCCCTAGCTATTGAACAGGAGTTCAAACTTTAAAACTAAGGTTTATAAACTAATTTGTTGCTGGCTGCAGTATGTATGGATCCTTATCTACTGGCAACAGTATACGCTTTGTAATTACAGGTTTCTAGTTAGGTGGATACTAACAAGAGTAATTGAAAGTTTGGTTACTGACAACAGTAATTGAAGGTTATTGATTACTGGCAAAAGTGTTGGCTATGGTAATCAGCTAAGTTTTATACAATTAGATGCTAGGGTCGGTACAATCTGTATGAGATTAGATCAACTGAGTGGATACTGACAACAGTTTACATTGAACGTTGGTTGCTTGTAGGAATATTGATAAGATAGGTAGGGAAAAAATTTGGTGAATACTGGAAACAGTATATTTAGATCGGTAGCTACAGGCAGCTTAACTTAGTGTGAGAAAGATAGATATAGGCTAGCCAGATAAGTGGACAGAACTAGATTCTAACAGAAATGGCTGAATATGGTAGGCTACTGGCCGTAGTACCTGATGGATTGATAGGGGTAATTAAAGCTACTAACAATAGTATATGCACATTTTTAGCTGTTGGAGACGGTACATAAGGATGGGTGGGGGCAATAACTAATAGCAGGCAGTCACAAAAGTAAAGTACAGGTTAGAAAGAGTAATGGCTACGCACAACAGTATGACTAGGTGTGATTGTCAGATTCAAATAAAGACTGTTCATTTAGCTGTGGTATACTTGCTGTATCAGCGGGGTGTCTGGAGGAAAATGGGAGCGAGCTCGACCTCGAGGGAGCTCAAGCTTTATGCTTATGTAGATCTTCCTTGAAAATTGGAGAGCGTTTCTAGACCATGTTCGAGGAGTCAGAATCAGGTAGTTTCCTGCTCAACCCCAGACCGAATAAACAGAGCAGTGCGTATGGAGTAGTTGGTAGGTGCTGACAGACTGTAGGCAGGTTACCTTTATTGGTCCTCGCCTAAGGGCCACGCCAAAGGGCCCTCTGGCAGGCCCGCGCCAGAGACTTCTGGCGAAATTAAAAAGTCATGAGATAGGAGGCAGTGTACTATTGTGGATCAGGAACTGGTTAAAAGATGGAAAGCAGAGGGTAGGGCTAAATGGCCAATTTTCCCAATGGAGAAAGGTGAATAGTGAAGTACCCCAGGGATCTGTGCTGGGTCCACAGATTTTTAACATATTTGTAAATGACCTAGAAATAGGAAAAACTAGTGAGGTAATCAAATTTGCAGATGACACAAAATTATTCAAAGTTGTTAAAACCCAAGAGCACTGTGAAAAATTTCAAGAGGACCTTCATAAATTGGAAGACTGGACATTCAAATGACAGATAAAATGTAATGTGGACAAGTGCAAAATTATGCACCTATGCAACCCAAACTACGGTTACACAATGCAAGGTTCCACATTAGGAACCACCACCCAGGAAAAAGATTTAGGCATCATCGCGGATAACACATTGAAACCCTTCACCCAGACATGCTATCTCCATTGGTAAGTACTAAATCAAGCATCAAACTTTTCCTGATTGATTCCATCACCATTTGTCCAAGCAATGCTTCTTGGAAGGCATCCACTATCTTTTTACTTCTTTCCAGCTTTGCAGAAGGAATATTCCAATCCACATCAGGTAGATTAAAGCCATCCAATATGATCAAGGTCCCCTTCAAGGCTACCTTTGTAATATCAAAAATCAAATCTCTATACATTTCTTCAGTTGGAGTTGGAGGCCTGTAGACTACACCAGTATGGATGATAGTGCCATCTCCTCTTTCCAACAATCCACAGCGCTTCATCTTTTCCCCATGTCCCCTGCATTTCAGCAGCTTTAATATTGCTTCAGGCCGGAAGGTCAGAGGTTCAAATCCCACTAGAGGACAGCAACCTTGGGCCGGAAGGACTGGGGTTTCTAGTCCCACAGGTGCTCCTTGTGGTCTTGGGCAAGCCACTTAACCCTCCATAGCCCATGTTCCCTGTAAAATAGTTATCTCCAAGTTATAATGCCCTGTTCAATGTAATTTCAGTTTGTTCAATGTAAACCGCACTGATGCAGAATAGCACAGTATATAAGAGAATATAAATAAATAAAATAAATAAATAAATATAGGGCTGCTCCTCCTCCTTTTCTGCCTTCTCTATCTCTTCTAAATAAATTATAGCCAGCTTTAGCTATATCCCATTCATGCGACTCATTAAACCATGTTTCTGTAATGGCCACAATGTCCAAGTCCATTTCCACTATTAGGGCTTTCAAGTTAAGAACATTGTTGGCTAGGTTTTGGGCATTTGTGCTTCTTGCTTCCAGCATTTGTTGACTGGCTTGCTAAAATTTTTGCATGGATTTTGTTCTGCATGCCTCTTCTCACTTGCCATCGATGTGTGGGTTAATAGTGTGACTGTTTCCAATGTTACTATGTTTTTGCTGGGAGTGATGTGTGGAACTTGTTCTTTTCCATCCAATATAAGTGTGTACTGCCATTATAAACGCCAGGAACATGCCACCTTTGGTATGTTTAAATCCTTGCATGTTGTCATTCTGTCAAATAAGTATATACCATCTCTCTAGTGTAAGTCAACTTTTTCTACTTTCAAAAGGTGCATTAGTTTACTTCGTAAATGTCTAGCTAGTTACAACCAGGAGAGGGGTGGGGGAGGCCTAGGAAACAAAACTGATTTCATGAGGAAAATTATTAATGATGATAATAATACCTGAAGCTCAAACCTGCTGTAGCTTCACTTCCCTGAAGCTTAAGGAAAATGTAAAGTCTCAGATAAACAAGAGGGAGTACCGACAGCCTTGTTTCTTAGGAAAGTAACTAAACACTGGGGTCAGAAAACAAAAAACATGTCAGGGCTAATATAGCCAGCAGCTAATAGGAGACAGGTCAGCTGAGGGGGACAACCATGATATTCAGCAGTTATCCTGATAGTGCCACTGAATAGCTCCACAGACCATCTGGGCACTGTCCAGTTAGTGGAGAGAGACTTTGTGGGCAGAATAGGGGCAGTACCAATGCTAACCAGGTAAGTGCTGATACTTACCCAGTAAGTGTGATTTTCAGCGGACCCTGTCCGGACAACTGCAAAAGCTGGCTGAAGTTGCAGTCCAGACGAGGGCCAACTGAAAATCACGTTAACTGAGTAAGTGTTAGCACTTACCTGATTAACACCACTGAGCCTGAATATTCAGCAGCAGCTCCTATCTGGATACTGTTACTGAAAATCCCATCAATATTTAAGCACCACAGCGTTTAAATATCAGCATTTTTGTATATTAGCCAGGTCATATTTCTCCTTTTTTGTATGGACCTAGAAATATCAGGAAATACATAAATATGCTGATTAAAAAAGCAAGAAATCTTTATAGCATAAAAAGTATCTTAGCATGCAGCCACAATCAGGACCCAGTGCAAACTTGACCAAATGGTTTGATTTAATTATTTCTTCCTGCCCTTGTTCAATTACAGCTGTCAGATACAGAAAGTCATATGATATCTGAGGATCTTGTCCTACCATCCCTCCACAAAATCTCTGAACATTCTCCCTTTCTCTCCCCCTTCCCAGATATATAATACACATCAGCAAAAGGTGGGAGGGGTTCAGGAGGAATTTTCCGGATCTGCCTCATATATTTTCTCATGTCAGCTGAGGAGACAGTAATAGACCTGGGGAAGTTGACAAATCTCAAATTTCTTTTCCTGGATGCATTCCCAATTGCTCAATTTTCACATTGAGAGCCAAGTTATCCTTTACTAACACAGTATTACACTTCTGGATCATGGAGGTCTGCTTTTCAAAACTTTCCCCTCGCCCAATGTAGCTCATTTCTTATGACATCAGAATCCTGTAAGTTGGATATAATATCCAAAGTTTTTGAACTTAAATCATGTATACGACCTAAGAATGCAATGTTCATTTGGGTAGATCAGATATGATCCAGAATGATTTCCCCCAGAGTGTGCCATTCACAGCCTTGGGAGCTTACAGACTCACAGGAGAACCTCACACCTTTCAACTCAGCCACCTCTATTGCCTGTTGTTCCATTGATGCTACGTGATATTCCCAGCAACAGCTAGAATATTACTATCTCCAGTTAAGGAAGTTTCCCTCTGATTCTCCACAGCAGTCCACATGCTTTTTCCCTGGCAATGCAAACCTTTTCCATCATTGGGATTGAGTGTCATATCATAGCAACACCTGAACAACTTCATCAGAGAACGTAAGTGGGGGAGTTTGATCTGGTGAGCTTAAAGAAATCTCCAGGATCAGGTCTCATAATGTACTGTACTATACTTTCAGGTTCCACGGCCTTGCAGACAAACCTGATTCTTCTCCAATGTGCTGCAGTACATACTGCGCCGCCCTGGATCACAGGAAACTAACAAAGGGCTCAGGGAGTAAGTCTGGGATTTCCCTTTGCATGTTGAAAGTTCAAATACAGGTAAAATGAGAAGAACCAAGCCAGGTGAGTGAAGTTCAAGTAGTTAGGTATATTTGAATGTCAGCCATCTTGGATCCCCCTCTGTGAATCATGCAACTTATTTTTTAAATAAGGATTTGACATGAGGCAATTTCTGAAGTATTACTCATTTCTATATGTTATAATCAGGAAGACAAAGGGGTATGTTTATTGAAGCGCGGTAGGCTTTTGCAGCTAACTCCAGGCATTAGTTGCAAAAGTATCTTACCATATCATTTGATAGGTCTTCTGTCTTGTCATTACAACAGAACATATCTTTTTTCCTTAAATCTTAACAAAGCAACTTACTTCATAACTCAGTCCTTCAGTAAGGCATAACCAACCCACAATAGTAGCCTTCTATTTGTCACAGGCTCTGTTTTCCCAGTAAGTCCACACAACAAGCAGAATATTGTTCATTAAACAAAACCGTAAGTGTCCTCATCTGATTCCACTAATGAATTCTACAGTCAATGCATCAATGACAATGTTTTTTGCATCTATGTTCATTCATGGAAATGATTTTTGATAATTATTATTATATCACAACATGCAAAACTTAAAAAGAATGCACATGTTGAGGATAATTTTATAACAGGTTGCCTATATGAAAGGAATAAGTAGGAGCCTATCTTGGGCATATTTAATAAAGTCACATAGAGGCCCATGTGTCTTTATAAAGTACCAGCACACAACCTCTAGAAATCACAGCCAAAACAAACCTACATATTTTTATACTTGCTCTAGAGTTGGTGTAACTGTATGCATGTTAGGTAGCCATGTGTGCTCTGCCCAAACTGCACCCATACACACATCCACAAGGAAAGTATATACCATCTGATCTAAACACATGCTTATAAAATAGCACCCAGTGGAAAAGAGGCCATTTACCTGCAAGTACCCCCATAAATGACTAAGATACCAAGATTTAGGTACATTATTGCTGCCTAAATCTAGGCAGCTTCTTATAAAATTACCCCCTAAATGTCAAATATTTAGACATCTTTTTTTTTTCATTTTTGTTTAGATAATGGCTGTATTTTAAGCCATCATTATTTTTGTTGTTGCACCATACTATGCACAGGACCCTGATTTGGATAGCTGTTATGGCTTCACATTTTCTCTGTTTCTGTTTTATTTGGATATAATTCCTACAATTTTAAAGTTTCATACTTTTCCAGTTTGAATTTTAAATTTTACATTAAAACTTGGAAGCACTTTTAATACCTGACTTCTCTTATAATAGAAATAATCTTTACTAGCACCTATTGAGCAGGAGAATAAATGTTTCCTGCCTTGATAATGTTTCAGCATTTTATCAGTGTGCAAGACTTTATGTTCTCTCATGTACAGTACCAATGTCATGCAAGCATTTTGTAACACAGTTCCCTCTCCAGAAAAACCTCTTTCAGGTGTCAAGGACTTCTGACATATGATATAAAGAGAATGTTCATAATTCATAACTGGAATCTATGAAATCCCAGAGTCCACTCTCTGTACATGAAAAATGACCTTACTGCACACATTTATAATAAAGGAGTGCTAGTTTATCTATGGAAACTTAGGAAAATTAAAAAGCATAATTATTGGAGGTCACATTTAGTTAATTCACGGCATACATTTTAAGTAAATTCTTCCCTTTTTCCAATGTTAATTTGTAGAATGCAACAACTCTTGTAAGGTAATCTGTTATTTATCTTTTACATTTGCTTCTATAGTGCAGGTGATGGAAAAAGATGATGCTATTTTTAAACGTTAAGACAGGCCACTCAACTAGTTCTTCCACACAGAGGAAGATCAATTCAGAGTTTAGGATGAACTTCCGTATTTACAAGTATCAATGGAGCCCATGATTTGCTAAATGTGTTCCAGGAAGAGAAATATAATCTAGTTTACATTTCCTGAGAGTGAAGTGAGAGATGTTTAGAGTTTATGATAAGCCATTTCTTTTCCAGCTGACATGGACCGTCACCTGTCAAGTTACAAATAATTTGATGACCAGAGCACACAGGGTAAGCTGGAAAAGCATTTCCTATGCTGGGTGATGATGTATTCAGTACTGCATCCAGTGAAACGTTGAAATCCAAGTCACACTGATTCAAAATAAGGCCAGTCAATGATAAAACAAAGAACAGGTCACCCAATCTAACTATCACTGTCAAAGTTATCAAAGAAGTCCCTGCATATTGCATTAAAAAAGGAAGCCTATATAAACCAACTTAGGATAAAAAATGCTTTTTGCACAACAGCCAGTAGCTTTTTTTTTTTTACGTACATATGAAAACCTCACTTAGGGAAAACTTTCATAAGAGACTTGAGAATTTAGAACAGTATTTTGTCATCTATTGCAAGTGCCAGGGTTTGGTGATGCGCACTCAGTAACTGGACGGGCGCGCCTCTTTCGTGTTGTGGGTGCAGAGGTGTGGAATATGCTGCTGGCTGCTGTGGGAGTGATGGATGACTTGCGTTTGATTTGGAAAAAGATTAAAGATGTTTTTATTTTCTGGAACATGATGAGATACGGATTTGCTTTTTATTAGGTTGGGTTGGGGGTAATTCTGTGTGGATGTTAGGGGTTGGATTTTTTTTTATGAATCTATACTTACATATTGTTTATATGTTTATACACTCTGTGGATTGGCATTGCCAGATTGGGCTATTCTGTGAATAAATGAATAAATGAAATGAATAAGGAGCTGCATAAAGATATGTGCCATCAACACACACAAATCACCTATTTTCAGAGATTTATGGGTGTACTTTAGCAAGTCTCTATTCTGTAAGTCCGTGCCTCAGGCTGATGGCAATGCTTTCACAGTGGGTATGCACAGGGACGGAGCATGGGTGGAGTGTAGGCCGACCACAAATCTATGCATGAAGATATAAAATATTGTAACTTACACATGTTGGGCCCGAATTTCATCTGAGCGGTGCTATGCACCATGTCGGTGCATAGCCCACCACCCTTCAACCTAAATCTTGCCTATCTTTAAGGCACTGAGGACTAAGCAGGTAGCATCAAGAATTGCTGCTATCTGGTTAGCCCTTTCCTCCGCCCCCGCTCCACCCCGGAACGCTCCTAAAACGCCCCGATGCTAACCGCATAGCATCTGTGAGTCTAGGATTTGGATCCTGGGCCATATACTCTCTCATATGGGTGCCTCCTGGTGGCTGTCCTGTGTTCTCTGTGAGCCTCATGCAGCATGGCCTATGCAAGCCATCTGTTCAGATCACCTAGAGCTCCTGCATCCCTCCATCCATACTCAGTGACTCCCTCCACCTACGCTAATAGCACTCAACATGCACCTACACTCACACACACACACATACAGGCAGAAGGGATTCATACAGAGATATAGATGAAGCAAAGCACACATAGAAACATGGGCACACCTTGGCCAGGGAGAGGGAAACAGGCTGTATGGGGTTGGCACAGCTGGGCAGAAGGAGGTTCAGGTACAGGGAATACACTGGGGTTTGGGAAAAGGAGTGGAAGATAGGTTTGAAAGAGAAACAGGAGAGAATGGAAGGAAACAAGAAGTATCTCAAAGATACCTACATGGACAGAGAGGACAGTCAGGTCAAGGATTCACAAGCATACTTCCTCCAGTCACCAATGCAATAAGCAATCCCCAAAGACAACAAAGTCCTGTGTTTCTTCATGATTTATAGCAGGTGTAGGTTCACACATACAAAAATCTACCCTGCACATTACCAGCCTATGTGAAATTCGTCATGGACATGAATGACAACACCAGTGCTGCCCTGGGCATATCCTGGAATGCCTCCCGGAAAAATATGCTGAGATTGACTTATCCAGTGCAAAAACATGGATCTTGTGATCTTTCCAAAATTACATTTTCCACATGAATATGGCTTCCATGTTTTTCTGCTGCCAGATCCACATTTAAAATATGAATAAGGCTTCTACAATAACCCCCATAATATTAAAGGGCCTGATTTTCAAAGTTTAGTTTAATTTAGTTTATCTAAAACTTGATATACTTGAAGCACTTCAAGGCAGTTTATACTAAAATAAATAAAAGAAGAAATAAAGAAAGGAACTTCATTAAAAGATAGCAAAGCCATTCACACAAGAGGGGAAACAGAAAACAGGAGAGAGCAGGTCAAATGAGCTGAAGCAGAAAAGTAGCGTGGCCTTAAAGCACAATTACCACGACAGCCAAATGCAGAAAAGAGACGGTTAGCACTAATATCTCTATGCCTGGTCTTGAGGTGTCTTAAATGTGTTATGCATGCCCCTGACCATATTTTGATGGCATTGGGGGCTTTCCTTGATGCCTAGATCATCTGAGGGGAAGTGTCTTGGGAAAACTTTGTTGATGTTTTATAGAAAGAAATGGCAGGTTTTAGTTATAAGTTGGATGTGTATGGAGAAGGAGAAAGAGGAGTCAAAAACAACCCCAAGGTTGTGAGCTGAGGATACAGGGAGAAGTAGAGAGTTATCCACAGAGACTGAGAAAGAATGAAGGTGAGAGGAGGGTTTGGGGGGAAAATAAGCAGCTCTGTTTTGGCCATGTTCTATTTCAAGCAGCAGTAAGATATCCTAGCAACAATGTCAGAAAGTCAAGCAGAGATCCTGGCCTGGATTGCCAAAGAGATTTCAGGTGTAGAGGGGTAGATCTGGGAATCATCAGCACAAAAATGGTACTGAAAGTCATGGGAAAGCACAGTTACTTACCTGTAACAGGTGATCTCTGGGAACAGCAGGAATAAGTCTTCACATATGGGTTTCGTCGGTACCGACGGAGCCTACGCGGGAACGCTACCCAGCCTCCAATCAGAAAGCCTTTGGGAGCATCCCATAGCGCCTGCGCGCTGCCTTCCTGCCTTTCCCAACTGTCTCTCCTCAGTTGAGTTTTAAGCTGAGACAAAGAGAGAGAGAGAGAGAGAGAGAGGGAAAGGAAAGATAGATAGAGGGATACAACTCCTAGGGGAGGTGGGTGGGTTGTGAAGACTTATTTCTGCTGTTCCCAGAGATCACCTGTTACAGGTAAGTAACTGTGCTATCTCCAGGAACAAGCAGGAATGAGTCTTCACATATGGGGACTCCCTAGCTTTAGATGCCAGGGAGAGATCCCAGAAGTTGTGTGTCCCTGGAACAGGGCTGCACTTCCCCACATGGATCTCTGGCATCCCATGAGGGATGTTGGATAGGAGTTGATTAAGTATGGAACAGGTGTTTAAGAACAGCCTGACCAAACAAGGCATCCCGGCGGGAGTCCTTGTCCAAGCAGTAATGGACTATGAAGGTATGAACCGAGGCCCAAGTGGCTGCTCGACAGATGTTGTCGATAGACACAGAGTTTAGATGAGCCATTGAGACTGCCATGGCTCTCACATTGTGAGCTGTGACATGGCCCTCCAGAGAAAGGTTCTTGCTCTGATAGGCGAAAGAAATACACTGGGCAATCCAGTTAGAAAGTGCTCTCTTGGAGACTGGTTGTCCGAGATGAGAAGGATCAAAGGCAACAAAGAGTTGGGAAGAATTTCTATGTTGCTGTGTCCTTTGTAAGTAAAAAGCTAGAGCTCTTTTACAGTCCAGGGTATGAAGATTCCTCTCTGCACTTGATGCATGAGGCCCTGGAAAAAAGACAGGTAGGTAAACCTCCTGGTTGAGGTGAAAATGCGAGACCACCTTAGGCATAAAGTGTGGATTAGTCCTAAGGACCACCTTGTCATGATGGAACCTTGTATAAGGTGGATTAGCTACAAGTGCTTGCAATTCACTAATGCGGCGTGCTGATGTGATTGCAATGAGAAAGATAACCTTCCAAGAAGGGTATTTCAACGAGGTGGTAGCTAAAGGTTCAAAAGGCGGCTTCATAAGCTGACCAAGAGCCAAGTTTAAGTCCCATGCCACCGGGGGTGGTTTAATGGGAGGCTTTGTTAAAAGGAGGCCTCTCATGAATCTTGCTACAAGAGGATGAGAGGAAATAGGTTGTCCATTTAGAGGCTTAAGGGAAACTGCAATAGCACTCAAATGGACCCTTACTGAATTTGTCTTAAGGCCTGCATTAGACACATGAAGGAGATACTCCAGCAAAGATTCCAGAGGTATGGCAAGGGGGTTAAAACCCTTCCCAGAACACCAGATGGTAAACCTCTTCCACTTGAAAGCATAAGAATGTCTAGTGGAAGGTTTTCTGGAAGCATAAAGAACATCTTTCACTTGTTGATAAAGATGAAGATCCTGGAGATCTAGGCCTTCAGCAACCAAGCCCTGAGATGCAGAGACTGGGGATTGGGATGCCATAACTTTCCGTCCTCTTGAGAGAGGAGGTCTGGAGCAGACCCTAACTCCAGGGAGGGAGCTTGAGAGAAATGTAGAAGCAGAGGGTACCACACTTGCCATGGCCAATGTGGAGCTATAAGAATCATGTGGCCTCTGTCTCTCTGAAGCTTGAAAAGAGTTTTGGGAATTAGGGGAATGGGTGGAAAGGCATAAAGGAAGTCTTGACCCCAGTGAAGGAGGAAAGCATCCCTTGCCTGAGCTCCCTGAGCCAGAGTTCTGGAACATAACCGGGGAAGTTTGGCATTCCACAGACTTGCAAAGAGGTCTATGTCCGGGGTTCCCCAAATTTGAAAAATCTTGGATACCTGGTCCATATGTAGGGACCACTCGTGTGGAAGCAGAACTCGACTGAGTCTGTCTGCCCAAGAGTTTTGAACACCTGGAAGATAAACTGCCAGAAGATGAATGTGATGCTCTCTGGCGAGGGTCCACAGTCGCAAAGCTTCGTTGCAAAGCGACAGAGAGCCAGTTCCTCCCTGCTTGTTTACATAGAACATGGCTACCTGATTGTCCATTTGGATAAGGACTATCTTGTGGCTGAGCAGGGTGTGGAAAACTCGCAGAGCAAGGAAGATTGCTCTGAGTTCCAAGAGATTGATATGTAGACAAGTCTCCTGTGGGGACCAGATGCCTTGGGTGGAGAGGTCCTGAAGATGAGCTCCCCACCCCATTGGAGAAGCATCTGTTGTAAGAGTTGCTTGGGGCAGAAGCTGTTGAAAGAAGGACCCCAGCAACAGGTTTTGAGGGGACTTCCACCACTGGAGGGACAAAATGAGGCGACTTGTGTTTGCTATTTTGTCTGACAGGCAGCCTAATGCCTGGGTCCATTGGGTGGATAAAGTCCACTGAGTTGCCCTCATGTGAAGGCGAGCATATGGTACCACATGTACGGTGGATGCCATGTGGCCTAGTAACTGTAACATCTCTTGAGCAGTTAGTAGGGGCTTCAACTCTGCTTGAGAAGCTAACTGCACCAAGCGAAGGCAACAGGCCTGGGGAAGATAGGCCCTTGCCCTTGTGGTATCCTGCAACGCCCCTATAAACTCCAGGGACTGAGTAGGGATCAAATTGGATTTTGGGATGTTTATTACCAGCCCTAAATACTGAAGGATATGCATTGTGCAGGTTAGAGAAGTCTTGGCCTCTGATTGAGTGGGAGCTCGAATGAGCCAGTCATCCAGGTAAGGGAAGACGAATATTCCCAGGGTGCGCAGCAAAGCAGCTACCACTGCCATGCATTTCATGAACACCCTTGGTGCAGAGGCCATACCAAAAGGGAGCACTCTGTATTGATAGTGCTTCTCCTGAAAAAGGAACCGAAGGAACCTTCTGTGAGTTGGATGGATGAGAACATGAGTGTACGCATCCTTGAGATCTAGAGAACAAAGCCAATCCTGACTCTGAAGGTATGGCAGCAGAGTTCCTAGAGAAACCATCTTGAATTTTTCTTTGACTAGGAATCTGTTCAATTCTCTGAGATCTAAGATGGGTCTGAAGCCCCCTGTTTTCTTTGGAATAAGAAAATAGGGGGAGTAGAACCCTGTGCCCTTTTGTTGAAAAGGCACTTCCTCTATTGCCCCCTGGGCGAGAAGAGTGGCAACCTCCTGCTCCAACAAACTGAGGAGGGAGGATGGAGAATTGAACTGGTGCACTCTTGTGAGGGGGGCAAGCTTGAGAAATGAAGTTTGTACCCCTCTCTTATGATGGAGAGTGTCCAATGCTCTGCTGTAATTTGCCCCCACCTGGGAGCAAAGTGACATAACCTTCCTGGAATGGTGGAGGGCTCTGGTTCTTCTAGAGCCAGGAAGGCTAAGTTCTCTAGCGCAAAGTCAAAGGCCCTGAGGGGGCTGAGGTTGCTGGGCTGGAGCAGGCCTCGCAGCCTTTGCTTTGCTCTGTTTGGAGGATTGCTGACATTTGGAAGGGAACTGAGCTGCAGAAGATGCCCGCTGACCATAAGCAGGATAGAATCTTCCCTTTTTAGAGAAAGTTGTTTCTTGAACAACCTTTTCTTATCAGGAGCAGCTGTGGATTTGGATAATCTATCCAAAGCATAATTTTCAGCAACCATCTGATTGGCTTTTGCTTGCCAATCTTTACCAAACAGGTTCTCACCTGTACAAGGGATATTCCCCAATTCATCTTGAACCCAGATCTCCAAATCAGATGCTTGAAGCCAAGCAATCTTACGTGCACCTATGGCAATAGCTGAGGCTCTGCTTACGCATTCAAAGAAGTCGAAAGCTACACGGTTGGAGAATTTGGAGATATCTTGGGCATGTTTGAGCCCAGTGAGAAAGTCTTGCCTTTTATCTTCAGACATAAAAGGACGTAAAGTCTGCAAATGGTCAGTGACTTCTTTTAAGAACATTCCCATGTAGAGACTATAAGAATTAATTCTCTCAGCAAGCATGGAAGCTTGGAAGACTCTTCTTCCAAAAGCATCCAGGGTTCTACATTCACGTCCTGGAGGCATGTCTTTTGGCACTTCTAATCTTTCTCATTGCAGACTCAACCACAATAGAGTGGTGAGGAAGTTGAGTTTTATGGAAACCAGGACAAGGAGGGACACGATACATGGTGTCCAACCTGCGAGAATGAGGAGAGGTGGTTAGAGGTGCTTCCCACATCCTCAACATGAGATCATATACAGAATCTCATGAATAGGTAAGGTAGCTGCCTCCTTAGGAGTTTTAGGATATTGTAAAATATCTAACTCCTTGGCTCTGAGCTCTGTCTCAGGGGCCACTGTAATAGAGAGGCCCCGAGCCACCTCTCTGATAAAGTCTTGAAAAGACAAATCCTCTGGAGGAGACATCCTTCATTTAGGAGAGGACTCCTCCTGTGGAAGAAGCATCACTGCATCGACCGACTCTTCAGAATCCTCAGAGTCCTCAGAGGAATCGAAGTATCGTCTGTCCGGATGCTCTTGCAAAGCCCGATACCTGTACCGACCGGGATCGGTATCGGGAATAACCGGTACCGGGGTATCGGTACCGGAGGGCTTCAGAGGACAGAGTACCGGCATAGCGGACACCGATGCCGATGTCGATGCCACCGGTACTGGGATCAGTACCGATGGCGGTGCTAGAGCCGGTACCGGTGGAGTAGTCTGTTGCGGTACCACGGGCGTCGATGCCACCAGGAAAGCCGCCAGACTGCGTTCTATGGACAGAATCCTCTGATCCATTTACGCCGCCAATGCCTGGAAGTCGGTACCGGTGGAAGCCACCGGTACCCCAGAGCATGGCACCAGGAGATCTGTCAAGGCCACGCCATTGAGATCATCCTGGAACCCCGATGATGATGCTTTAGAGGCCGAAGCCTCCCGCCGGGGTAATTTTGCTGGTGCAGAATCCTCGAGGGCAAGGCCAGAGGCATCTCGATGCTTAGAAGGAGATCTACCCTTCGAGGACCAGCTGGATTTATGTTTAGTTACCTGAGATCCATGTGAGGAAGAAGAAGCCCTGGAAGACGTCGATGCCACCGAAGCCGCTTCAGAGGGAAACAGGGTACTGAGCTTGGCAGCTCGGTTCGGCCAACCTCTTTTAGACATCATGAAACAGGACACACAATCTGTTATGGAATGGTCAGGATCTAAACATTTTAGACACCAGTCATGGGTGTCGGTGACGGAAATAGTACCGCCATATTTTGTGCACTTTTTAAATCCTGAGGCAGGCTTTTCCATAATTAAGGAAAAAATGTTTTGGGTCTAAGGCCCAAAACTCAAGTGCACCTGAAGAAAAAGAACGGAAAAAAGTTTTTTGTTTTGTTTTTTTACAAGAAGAAAAGAACAAAGACCGGCGGTACCGGTACAGCGTCGAAGAAGGCAGACGCGACACAAAAGAAATAAAGGAAAATTAAGGAAATTCTTCTGCGGTGACAGGAACACGACCTGCTGGCTCCGCGGAAAAAGAAGAACTGAGGAGAGACAGTTGGGAAAGGCGGGAAGGCAGCACGCAGGTGCTGTGGGATGCTCCCAAAAGCTTTCTGATTGGACGCTGGGGAGCGTTCCCGCGCAGGCTCCGTCGGTACCGATGAAACCCATATGTGAAGACTCATTCCTGCTTGTTCCTGGAGATCAGATGAGTGCACCAAGGGACTGGGTACATAGAGAAAAAAGGAGTGGACTCAAGACAGATGCTTGGGGTACACCAACTGAGAGCGGAATAGTAGTAGAGGAGGATTCACAAGAATAAACAGAGAAAGAGTGATGGGAGAGATAAAAAGAGAACCAGGATAGTACAGAGTCCTTAAAAGCAACCAAGGAGAATGTTGTGGTCAACAGTGTCAAAAGCAGCAGAAAGGTCAAGAAGGATGAGGATTGACTAAAGACCCTTGGAATATACAAGGAACAGGTCACTGGAGACTTTGGCAAGACCCATTTCAGTAGAATGAAAAGGATGAAAGCCAGATTGTAGAGTATCCAGAAGGGCTTGAGAGGAGAGAAAGTCAAGGCAATGGCAGTGAACCACATATTCAAGTAGTTCAAAAATGAAGGGGAAGAGGAAGATGGGTCAATAGTGAGAAGGACAGGTAGGGTCTGATGAAGGTATCTTGAGGAGAGGAGTGACCACGGCATGCTTTTAGGCTGCAGGGAAAGTTGCAGCGGAGAGTGACAATTTAAGACTTTGAGAGATGGAAGGGACTACAGTGGAGGAGATGGAGCTAAGGAGATGGGTGGGAATAGGATCAGAGGTGCAGAAAGGATAGCAGAGGTAGGGGGAAAGTTAGGGGTGAAGAAGGGGAAGAGGGGAAGTAGCTGACCTCGTGGGAATTGGAGTGTGATCTTGTGGATTTTGTCATGGAAGTAGTCAGCCAGGGTTTTGGGAGAAAGGGAGGGAGGGGTCGGAGGCAGAGGCACCTTGAGGAGATAGTTGAAAGTTCTAAAGAGACAGAGAGAGAGTCACAGGCAAGATAGTTAGTCAGATGGACATAATAGTCTTGTTTGGCGAGTGCTATGGATTATGGAAAAGAGACAAGCATAAATTTGTAGTGTAGAAAGTCCAAAAGGTTGCGGGATTTGAGCCAAGCACACTCAGCTGAGCAGGCGCAGGAACATAGATAGTGGGAGGTAGAAGATAGCAAGGGCTGAGATATAGTATGCCTCGTAGGACATGACATAGGCAGAGCAAGAACATCCAGAGCAGAGGAGAGTGCTGTGTTATAGGAAGCTACTTCCTCATCAACAGACTCAGATGACATAATGGAGGAAAGAGGTGATGAGACAGTGGAGGAGAGAGCAAAAGGGTCAATAGCATGAAGATTTCTAAAGAGGCTAGAGGAGACAGGGTGAGGTTGAGATGGTGAGCGATGAAGAATGAAGTTTAGCAGGTAATTGTCCTATAAGGGAAGAAGTGAAGTACAGAAGTTTGAAGGTAAGCAATTAGAGAAGAATACAAGGTCGAGGCAGTGGCCTTGCTGTTGAGTTGGGGCAGTAGAACAAAGCTAGAGGTTGAATGATGAGGTAAGGAAGAGGAATTTTAAAGCATAAGGATCAGAGGAGTTATCAACATGAATGTTAAAATCCCTGAGAATAAGGAAGGGGGAAGATGAATCCTGAAAGAAGGAAAGTCAAAGAGAAAGGTAGAGGGGAGTTGTCAGGGGGTTGATAAATAACAACTAATTGAAGAGGTAGTGGAGTAAAAAGTAACATTTCTTATATACCGCCTTGATATCATGAAAGGCGGTATATAAGAAATGTTAAATAAATAAATAAATAAAATAAATAAATAAAAAGACGGATGGAATGGACTTCAAAGGAGGGAAATGAGTGAGACTGAGGCAGAAGGAGAGACTGAAATTGACAGGAAGAAGAGAATAGAAACCCAACACCACCAACACAGTCAGTGGGATGAGGCATGTGGGAGAACTGATAGCTACCATAACAGAGAGCAGTGACTGAATTGGAGACCTCTGGGATGAGCCAAGTCTCAGAGCAAGGAGATAGAGAACATTAAAGATAAAGAGATCATGAGTAAAAGCAAGTTTATTTGAGATGGAGTGTACGTTCTACAAGACAGCCTCATATGCCTCCCTCTTCATAGAATCAACAGTAGACATGGATTTTCACCAAATAATAAACACTAGAACGCATGGAAAAGGTAGTATCCTTGACATGGTCTTCCTACCAAATGTACTCTACCAACTCTATAACCCCACATCCCTCAATTGCACACCGATCCCATGGTCAGATCATTACCTCATCAACTTTAATATCACAATAAACAACACAACAGTTAAACGAATACCAACTAATGCACCTACCTCAAGATTTAAAAAATACAATGAAGAAGAATTCCTTGACCTCATAATCCCTAATTTATCAACCTCACCACTAAACCTAGATGCAGCAGTAACGAACTGGCACAAAACCATCAATAACGCTGCAGCTAAAAAACAAATAAGAAAAACACGCACTCTAAAGTTGGTCAAACCCCCTGGTACAATAAAGATTTAAATCTAATGAAAAAGAATTTAAGAAAAGCCGAATATAAATGGAGGAAAAATAAAAACGCAATTACAAAAGATTCATACCTCACGCTCCTTAACAAGTATAAAGACGCAATAAACAATGCCAAGAAAAATTACCACGCCTCCATCTTAAACAACGCAATAAATAGACCTAGAGAACTTTTCTCAATAGTCTAAAAACTGACAAATAACATTCACAACTCCAGCAACGAAATCACAGACATTACCCCACAGACACTGGCAAATTACTACATGAACAAAACGTCTCATCCCCTACTACCTAAACCAGCAGATACTTCTCAAATACTTAACACAGACGAATGGTCTGTATTTCAACCCTTAACCAAGGTTGAGCTCAAGTCCATCATCACAAACATTAATACTACAACCTCACTACTTGACCCTTGTCCAGTAACCTGGATAAAGAACTCTCTACCTGTACTCTCTCAGTTCATCCTCCCAATAATAAACCTTTCCCTAAAAAACGGATACCTACCCTCTACACTAAAACATGCACAGATCCGCCCAATCCTAAAAAACACTACCCTTGACAAATCATCACCTAAATCCTACAGACCCATATCGAGTATTCCGTTTATGGCCAAATTAATTGAAAAAGCCGTACAAATTCAAACACAAGAGTACATTGATAGTTCAGCCCCACTTGATGACCAGCAGTATGGGTTTCGCCCCAGACACGGTGTAGAATCACTCCTAACAGTTCTAATCGATACACTAGTGAGGGGAATAGACAAATCAAAACAAGCATTCTTACTCATATTCATTGATGTTTCTGCAGCCTTCGACAGCGTTCACCATTCAACAATGATTAATAAACTTAAACAAATAGGTATAAAATCTACTGTTCTAAAATGGTTTACTTCTTATCTAACAGACCGAACTCAAACGGTACAAATCGTAAATCTCACATCAAAAACATACAAACAAGAACTAGGCCTCCCACAAGGTTCAGCACTGTCAGCGTTACTATTTAACATATATTTAAAACACATCTGTAAAATCTTTAAAAAATTCAATGTCCACTATCACCTGTATGCGGACGACATTATGATGTATGTCCCATTCAAAATTTCAAACATCCCTATACAACTCATTAACGACTGCCTCACTGAAATCAACATCTGGCTAAATGAAAACAATCTGTACATCAATCACTCAAAAACAGAAGCTCTAATAGTAACCAAATGCACAACATTTATTCCCCCCTCACATATTACATTGCAAAATAATGATATCATACTAAAATCTGAAATACGCTACTTAGGTGTTATACTGGACAAACACCTCAGCATGGACACACATGTAAGAAATATAACAAAAAAAGTTTACTATAAACTGAAGATATTAAAGCAACTCCGCCCCCTAATGCACTTACAGGATTTTCAACGAGTCATACAAGCAATCATAACCCCACATTTTGACTTCGCAAATCAAATCCTACTTGGTGTAACTAAGGAAGCCTTAAAAAACCTTCAATTAGCACAAAACGCAGCAGCAAGGACCATTACGAAGGCCCCACCTTTCCAACACATAACCCCGATTTTAGAATATTTACACTGGCTCCTGATTCAAAGCCGTATAGAATACAAAACTATCTTAACCACCTACAAAGCCATAATTAAAACAGCACCCCTGTCCATAAATAACCTCATCAAAATAGAACCTACCCATAATCTCCAAAGGAGAGATCAGTTAAATAAATTAACCCCACCAAAAGAATTCATCAGGGCCAATAAATCCACAAACAAGAAAGCCTTCTCCCACGCAGCCCCCATCTTGTGGAACACAATCCCAATAGAATTAAGACAATTACCTGATATAATGGAGTTCAGAAAAAAACTCAAAACACACTTATTTACAAAGCATTATGGATCTATGACCAGCTCATCTCTCACCTCTCAGCTAGATAAAGGATAATCCTACCCCAGGTAATACATTTTTCAACAAAGAAATGAAGTGCTGTAGCCCTAAAACAAAGTGATTAAGAAATATGAAAAACAAAAAACTATGTATATAGTTTAATTTCTGTTCAATTGTACATAGTTCACTAATTGTTAATTGTTAACTGTAATTACCTAGCTACAAATTGTTATATGTAAAAACAGCTCGCCCTGTTTATTGTTGTTATATGGAAACTGCACCTGATCAATGGAAGGCGCGGTATATAAAAAATATGTTAATTAAATTCAATTAAATTAATTTAATTATATGAGAAAGGGAGGAAGGAGAGGGAAAGGAGAGGGATATGAATAAGATTTGAGCTGTTGCTTGAGGATTTGTTCTGGGAGTGTGACAAAAGTCTAGGGGAGCCAGGGTTGGGGCTGATATCTCCGAAATAGAGAAAGAAAGGGAGTAGAAGAATGCAGGGCAGAGAGGAGACAGCACAGTGGTAACAAGGGTGAGTTTGTTTCAGAGAGAGATAGGAGATGACTGAATGAAAGGGAGAAAGTGATGAAGCTCAAGAGCTGATAATAGGGTAGATGACAAGATGGTGGGGGAAGTGAGGATGGTAAAGAGGAAATAAGGGAGAAGGGCTTGAAGTTGTTGGTCGGGGGGGAAGACAATTAAGGAGTATGAGCAATAAAAAGAAAAAGTGTTGAGGAGCCATAAAGAGAGAATTGGAGAGGAGCACAGAAGTCAGAAGAAATAAAAGGATAGGTGGTAGAAATTGCAGGGGATAAGGTGCACCTGTGAGTGATCGTGGTAATGAGCACAGGGTGGCTATAAGACTATAGGCCAGAGGGCAGGTGGGCTGTGGGAAGGGAGGGTGGGATAATAAGGAAGAGGAGAGAGAGGGAGACAAACAGCCGTCTGGAAAAGAGATGGCTGAGGGGAGATATGATAGAAGTCTATAAATTAATGAACGGAGTGGAACGGGTAAACGTACATCAACTGTTTACGTTATCAGAATATAGGAAGACTAGGGGACATGCAATGAAGCTACAGGGTAAACTATTTAAGACTAATAAAAGAAAATATTTTTTCACTCAACGTGTAATCAAACTCTGGAATTTGTTACCGGAGGATGTAGTAAAGGCTGTTAGTGTAACTGGGTTTAAAAAAGGTCTGGACAAGTTCCTGGAGGAAAGGTCCATAAACCATTATTAAGAAGGGACCCAGGATATCAATGTTTGACCCAATACAAGCATTGTGGAACCTGTGTCTTTTGGGGAAACTGCTAGGTACGTATGACCTAGATTGGCCACTGTTGGAAACAGGGTACTGGGCTTGATGGACCTTGGTCTGACCCAGTATGGCATATCTTATGTTCTTATGTAACAGAGAGGGAGAACTGAGCAAGATCACAAGCAAAAATACTGAAAAGTAAGGCACTCTAATAATGATAAATAAATAAGTAGAGGCCAATCCTATTGTAGATGTCCTGCCTCTGTATGGCTGCTCAAAATTGGGGCATGCAGCGTTATCACCCAATTCTGATCCTGTGGGGACTAGATGTGCCCATGGGATGAGAATCGGGTCTACCAGCATGTGCTGGCCGGGACCCGATTCTGATCGGCTGTACGTCCTGCATCTACCTGGCTAACTCAACCAGTTTCCTGAATGGAGCCGCAGTGCCATGGCACTGTGACTCCATTCAGAAGCCATGAAAACCAGCGGCATGAAACAACATCTCTTCCCCGCAGCTCAACCCCAATTCTGGCCTTGCATGGCCAGGGTCAAGCTGCAGGGAACACCCTGCACCCTCACCTTTTGGAACTAGCACGGCTCTGCGGACCCCCTACATCCAGGGGTTCTTATTCTGACCCCAGACATACAGGGTGAACCTAAGAATCGGCCCTGTATGTCCGTTGTCGCATTCCCACTCACCGTCCGCCCTCACTCCTCCCACTGCCCTCCCCCTCCCACCTACGAACAGAGATCCCCTCATAAATCGGCAATACATGCAGGGAGCTCTGTCGCTAGCAGCATGATCTTGACATTAAGTGGATCTGGATGTCCAGATCGAATGTCCAGACCCACTAAACTAGGATCAAAATGACCCCCATAGTATATACAGGCAGACAGACCTTACAAGCAAGCGGTTAAAGAGTCTGACCCTAGCCAAAAGATAGGATCACGGCCTGTAATAGACTTGCATTCTCCACAGAAAGAGGGCAAATGGCTGGGACAACACGTGGGGAAGAGGGTTAACACTGCTTCAGTGGGGCGGAGGGGTTATACTTTCATCACACAGTAATAGGAGACAGGCAAGGAGGGAGAGATTTAAACTCAGAGAAGGTAGCAGAGGTAGAGTGTAAAAGGCAATTCAAGTTAATACTTAATCTCCAAAAGCAGAGACCAGACAGAAAAAATGAAGGAGCAGGGAAGTCAGAATTGATTATGAAGTTAAGCTATTTACAATTCTGTGGTTAGCATGAAAACTGAACTAATGAGGTTGCAGAGTGCCAGTTGTTTCTAGATGATCTGTAAGCTGGGTGTATACTAATTTCTCAAGAACCTTAGACAGAAATGGAAGATTGGAGACAGGCCTATAATTGGAGAGTCCAAACGCAAAAGCACAGTATACTGGCAGTCCAACAAGTCCAGAGCAAGATAACAAACAACAAAATTTATCAAAACCAAAGGAGATACCAGTCACCTGACAAAACAATGTTTCAGCGGAGTCTTCATCAGGGATACAGCGTTCTAAGAAAAATGTATAAAAACAATCAAATTAAAAAAATAATATATACAATAAAGCATGAAAAGAATTGGAAATAGCTAATTTAAGAGACTTAGGAGTATTAGAGTATTAATTTATTTTTTGGCACACAACCTGAAAGCTCTCATCATGATTTTTAATTGCCTTATCCTAAGCCTCTTAAGTTAGTTATTTACATTTCTTTTCAAGTTTTATTCTATATGTTATTGTTGGACTTGTTGCTATAATTGGAGAGGACAGAAAGGTCAAGGGAGGACTCTGTTTAAAGTGGACAAACTAAAGCAGACTTGCAGAGAGAAAGAACGGTTCCTGAGAGAAGACTATTATGGAAAATAGAAAAGGTTTGAGGAAGGAAAGCAAGAGAGTCAGAAAGAATCCATGAAGAAGAGATGGGATCAGAAGAATGGGTGGTTTTACACATAGAACTGATCAGCTCAAAAAGGGTAGTAAGAAAAGGAAGATTAAAAGAATGTCATCTCTAGGTGGGAACAAGTGATGGGGGAAAGGGGGAAGGGAAGAAAGGGAAGGTTCTGGAGAGAATGAAAGAGCAGAAAAATGAGAGTGAACATTATTGATTTTGCAAATGCAGTGTGTCTTTGAGTCTGTTCTGACTCCTGGTGATCCAGCAGCTCCTGGGTTTTCTTGGTAGTGTGACTGTAAGTAGATTGCCAGGCCTTTCTTCTGAGGCAGTGAAGGGTTAAGTGACTTGCCTAAGACCAAAGGAGTGCCTTTTATTGATTTTACTGGTGAAGAAATGTGCAAGTTGGTCAGCAGAAGGTGAAGCAGAGGGTAACTGAACTGACAGAGGATGTAACAACTGTAAAACCACAGAAAAAAGCTGCCTAGATTGATTAAAGGAGGAGATAATAACGCAAGTAAAAAATACTTATTTGGATGAGGTAAGAGCAGATCAATAATGAGAATAATGAGCATTAAAGATTACCAGAGAAGTAGGGCAGTGGACTTTTCGCCAGTGGTACTCTGACTGTCTCAACTGCAATCGAAGGAGACGTAGCTCAGAGTGAAACCAAGATTGATGTTTTGGCAAAGAGGACCTAAGTTGGAGAGGGGCCAGAGAATCTACAGATGTAAGTAAGAAGAGAATTCCAAGTATGGGCTTGTTCATCCACTGTGACAGAATCAAAACTGGAGGGAAAAAGAGCATCAGAGATGGAAATGAAGAGAGGATTTCAGCAGTAATTTTACTAGACTAAAAACAGGAAGCCGTCTGGCAAACACCAAGATGCTGGAAAGAAGATAAGAAGGTGAAATTAAAGAAGGTGCAATGATGGTCATTCCAAGGAAGGGTGAGGGTAGAAGAAACTGCAAGAGGAAAAGGAAAATAATGGATGGTGAAGATTAAATCCAATATATGTCTGGCCAAATGAGTGATCTAATAAACATGTTGAAGTAGTGATAGATCCGAAATCAGGCAGAGAAAAAGTCTTTTAGTTTGATAAGTAGCTAAACAGGTAGAAAAGGCGATGGAAAAAGCTAGAAGGATGCTTGGGTGCATATGGAGAGGAATGGATAGCAGAAAAAAGGAGGTGATAGTGCCTCTGTATAAGTCTTTGGTGCGACCTCATTTGGAGTATGGTGTGCAATTCTGGAGACCGCACCTTCAAAAGGATGTGAACAGGATGGAGTTGGTGCAGAGGGTGGCTACTAAAATGGTTAGTGGTCTTCATTATAAAGCATATGAGGACAGACTTAAGGATCTTAATATGTACAACTTAGAGTAAAGGCAGGATAGAGGTGATATGATTGAGATGTTTAAATACCTCCGTGGCATAAATGTTCAGGGGGAGAGTCTATTTCAATTGAAACCAAGTTCTGCTATGAGGGGACATGGGATGAGTGTGAAGGGGGATAGATTCAGGAGTGATATGCGGAAATATTTCTTTACGGAAAGAGTGATGGGTCCGTGGAATAGTCTCCCAGTGGAGGTGGTGGAGATGAGGACAGTAACTGAATTCAAAAAAGCATGGGACCAACACAGAGGATCTCTAAAGGAGACGTTATAATCACCCCAGACCAAGAAAGGTGAGGTATAGAAAAAGCTGAAAAGTCTAGGGGAAAGCAGTGGTATAAAAGGGATTCCTCCCCATCCCTGAGCAAGGACTCAGTCAGAAACAATAAATCTAGAGAATGGGAGGCAATCAGATCAGAAAGCAACAGGGCGTTTGCACAGATAAACCATGAATTCAGAAGAGCACAGTGACAAAGAGATGAGGGAGAGACTGTGTCAGAAGAATTAGAAACTGCATATGTAGGAAAGCAGAAGATAAAACTACTTACATTCAGATAGTGGGTAGGATGCAACAACATAAGAACATAAGGTATGCCAAACTGGGTCAGACCAAGGTCCATCAAGCCCAGTATCCTGTTTCCAACAGTGGCCAATTTAGGTCATACGTACCTAGCAGTTTCCCCAAAAGACACAGGTTCCACAATGCTTGTATTGGGTCAAGCAGTGATATCCTGGGTCCCTTTTAATAATGGTTTATGGACCTTTCCTCCAGGAACTTGTCCAAACCTTTTTTAAACCTAGCTACACTTTTACTATATCCTCCGGCAACAAATTCCAGAGTTTGATTACACACTGAGTGAAAAAATATTTTCTCTTATTAGTCTTAAATAGTTTACCCTGTAGCTTCATTGCATGTCTCCTAATCTTCCTATATTCTGATAACGTAAACAATCGATCTACGTTTACCCGTTCCACTCCGTTCATTAATTTATAGGCTTCTATCATATCTCCCCTCAGCTGTCTCTTTTCCATGTTAAAGAGCCGTAACCTTTTTAGCCTTTCTTCATAGGGGTATCCTTCCATCCCCTTTACCATTTTGGTGGCTCTTCTCTGAACCTTTTCTAATAACGCTATATCCTTTTTAAGATACGGCGACCAGAATTGCACACAATATTCAAGGTGCAGTCGCACCATGGAGCGATACAGAGGCATTATAATATCCTTTGTTTTATTTTCCTTTCCTTTCCTTATGATATCTAGCATTCTATTTGCTAGGTATCATAAGGACTGAAGGACAGTGACCCCAGGAAAAAGGGATTGAAGACATGACCAGAAGTGATAAAAATATGAATCCAAAGTGCTGTAAAACAACAAGTAAGAAGGCAGAAAGCTACACTACAGAGAAAACAGAGCAGAGCTGCCAAAGTCTCCTCAAGCAGCTCGTCCAAGGAGCATTTCTTGCTCCTAGGGCATGCTCCACCGCGGCGCTGAATGCCGTTATGGTGGAGTCTTTATGAGTCTCCTCTGAGTCAGCTGGCCTGGCAATGTGACTTGTGCTGGCCTTGGGAGAAACAGAGGAGCAATGTGGCGGGTACACAGCAAGCCTGGAGAAAGGTAAACACAAATAGCAATCACAACTAAGCAGTATAGAGCAGTTAATATGGCCCCATGTCCCAATTTTTCCACGTCACAAATCCCTGCCTACTTCAAAAATGAACCCGACCAAACTGGGAAGACACAGTCTTATAGTCTCCCTGGCACAGCATTAATTATTCTGTTTTTTGCTTTATTCCAGGTGGGTAGGAAAGGATAGATCACAACTTCTGGCTGTACACTGTTTAATGTTTTAAACCTGAGCAGGTATAAAAGTAATTACAGGGGGATGGCTCCCTTGTCATTAATGTTTTAAATTTGTGTGGAGGTAGCATGGGGGCCCTTACTAAACTTTGAGCATGGATGGGTGGAAAAATGTAACTTATTAGCACTTAAATTTACATAGAAATATAGAAAATGACAGCAAATAAAGACTATATGACCCATCTAGTCTGTCCTTTCATACCAGTTAGTAAGCTCTACAATCTCTTCCTCTGCCTCAAAGATCCTCTGTGCCTCTCCCATGTTTACTTTAATTCAGATACAGTTCTTGCCTCACTGTATCCAATGAGAGATTGTTCCATGCATCTATCAACCTTTCTGCAAAACAGATATTTCCTTAGATTACTCCTGAGTCTATCCCCTTTCATTTTCATCCAGTGACCCCTTTTTCCTGATCTTCGTTCATTTGAAGAGACATACCTCATGAGCATTTTTATCACAGAGGTATTTAAATGTCTCTATCATATTTCCCTTTCCTCACCTTTTCTCTAAAGTATATATATTGAGATCTTTATGTTTTTTCTCATATGCTTTATGATCAAGACCACTAGCCATTCTAGCATCATCTTCTAGACCGATTCCATCCTGTTAGTATCATTTTGAAGGTGCAGTCTCCAGTACTGAACCATAGTACACCAAATAAGGTTTCACCAGAAATTTATACAGAGACACTATCACCTCCTTTTGCCTGCTGGCCATTCCTCTAACTTTGCACTCAAACGTCCTTTTAGCTTTTGCAATCATCTTTTATACCTGTTTGACCACCATAAGATCACTGGATGGATAATTCCAGGTTCCACTCTTCTTTCATGCGCAGAAGTACTTCACCCCCTATTTTTATGGTTCCCTTGAAAGCTTTGCTAGATTCCTCCTCGTATTATCCACACTTTCCAGGGTATCTACTCTATTGCAGATTTGGTCTCATCTGCAAAGAAGCAAACCTTTCCTGGCAACCCTAGTGCAATATCCCTTACAAAATATTTTTAAAAAAATGGGACCAAGGACCCATCCCTGAGGTACACTTGTAATATAGTTACTCTCGGTGTGAATTCCACTTACCACTACCCTTTGTCGCCTTCCACTCAACCAGTGCCTAACCAGTCATTCGCTTTAGCGCCTATGCTAATGGTGTTCAATTTATTTATAATAAAAATTCCACTCGTCAGTACTCGAGTGTCCAAAACTAATCTAAAAAAAAACACTCAATTGTAACAAAAATTAGGCATAGATTCAATTTTAATTCAATCTTCAGATAATATCAATATTACCAACACAAAAACCTATAAAACCCAGTTACAACACTTTTCAGTTTACTCACCTACCGAACCATAGTGTGTTATGAGTTTATTAGGGTAATTGGAGGATGTCTGTACTAGATAGAGGTTATGATTGGTTGGGAGGCTTTTAAATTTTGTGATGTAGAACTTGAGGCATGCGCGTGTGTTTGAAGCCATTGGATGAGTTTTGTGGCTTGTGGTTTGTGTGCTGCACTATGGTTCGGTAGGTGAGTAAACTGAAAAGGGTTGTAACTGGGTTTTATAGGTTTTTGTGTTGGTAATATTAAAGTTTGGTTGCTGTATGTCTTTTTAATATTTCAGTATCCCCCTGATGAAACAAGAAGATTATGCGAAACGCTTGTAAGTGCTGGCTGTGAGGCGTTGGGGACGGACTGACCGCTGTGTTTGTGGTTGTGCTCAAAGATAAGTTGATTTATATGCGGCAGTCTTTGATATCAGTTGGGGTCTTATAGAGAAGGTCGCTGATGTGATTGTGGCATGTAAAACGGGTGTTAGTGATTCTTTTGGTCACATAATACACCGGCCCGTTTACTGGTGAGACCTGTTTCTCTATATAGAAGATGATATCGTATACAGCAATTATCTGAAGATTGAATTTAAAATTGAATCTATGCCTAATTTTTGTTACAATTGAGTGGGTTTTTTTAGATCAATTTATTTATAAGTCATTGATGTAGAACTGTGTCAAAGACCTTGTTGAAATATAAGTACTCCTCATCTAGCATTCCTCCAAGAAAGGTCTGTAAGAGGGGATGCATTTACTGGGGAGGAAGAGGGGCAAAGGGACGTGCTAGATGATCCACCTCTCTGGTCACTTGGTCCAAGAAATTGATTAGATTCTTCAAACAAGACCTACCTCTAGTAAAAGTATAATCTACTGCATTCCAAAGAATGTATTATCTTCTGTTTAGCAGCATATTCATTAATTTACTCTCCACAGAGGTTAGACCAGCCTGTAGTTCCCAACCTTCTCCTTACACAATCTTTTGTGGAGAGGATAGCAGCTAAAAATAGCTGCTATCCAAATAAAAGTGCTGCTCTGCTCTCATTCTACCCTCCCTCTGATCTTTCACTGTACAGATAATGGCAGACAGGGTCCATCCCCACTATTTGGACCCTCTGCTGACCCTGACTAACTTCCCCGCACATTGTACGAGGAGGTTAAATGGGGGTGGGAAAGAGTCATTGCAGGGGATGAGGTAGGGCGGGCAGTGGGCGGTCAGCAGCCCCGAATGTACAGGGCCGATTCCAATGTCGGCCCTTTATGTCCGGAGCTGGCATCCTGAGGTGGAATAAGTTCCCCTAGTTGGGTGGATCGGGCAGCCCGGGGCTCAAAAAATGTGGGAGGGAGCAGGGGAAATTCCCCGCAGCCCGACCCTGGCCTTGGGAGGCCAGATCGGGGGTCAGGCTGCAGGGAATGAACATTTTGGTCCAACGACTGGGGATCATGGCTCTTAAATGGAGCCCCGGTGCCATGGCAAACGGATGCCTTGGCACTGCAGTTCCATTCAAAAGCCCTGACTGAGTTAGCCGGAGAAGGCCTGTATGTTCAGGCTGACCTGAATCGGGATCCCGGCCTGCACGTACAGGCCTGGACATGATTCTGATCCCGCGGGGCTAGACGTGGCTCGCTGGATCAGAATCCCGGCTCACTCTGTGGTTACAGTTATGATCGGGAGCACAGAGGACCGAGATGTCCAAAACGGAATCAGGCCCAGAGTGATTAGATTTTCTGCATGCCACTACCCATATAATGGCAGAAAATCTATGGATAAGGAAGTTAATCACTTACCAGCCACTGATAAATGCATACTTTCCTTTGAAAATTGATCCAACTTTATTTTATAACTTAATTCCATATTTGTGTTACAATCTGAGGCCAACTTATTATTTCATAACATCTACTGAACATTAAAAAATAATCTTCTCAATATTGTAATTATGAATGATTATAATGAGAATCCCTGAACCATATGAAGATTATTTTAATGAAACTTTTCCCATGAAAAGCCTCTTTTACATGCGGAAAAGGAGTTTTTAAAATTGTTCTACCACACAGGTATGTGCCATCGAGTTGGTGTTGACTCCTGACAACCCTCTGGTTAGTTGACCTAAACTCTGTTCAGTCTTCAGCCAAGCAACTCATTGTTGATAGAGTGGTATCCATAGCTCCTGTTATTGTATCGATCCATCTCATTGCCGGCCTTCCTCTTTTACGGTGACCTTCTACCTTGCCAAGCATTCTGTCTTTCTCCAATGATTTAACTAATAATTGGAGAATTTAGCTAGATACCATCTGAGGGAAGAACTATTTACAGGTATAACAGAGTTAAGGATGAGTGACCTGTCTGTGAGAGGGGATGCATTTACTGGGGAGGAAGAGGGGCAAAGGGAAGCATTGCTGGAAAGAAGAAGGTTTTAGGTTCCATTGTCAAAGTATTCATTGAAGAGGTGAGTTTTGAGGTCCATCTGTGATAGCTCATAAATGTTCTGAGAGCATAGAGCAAGAAGGCCTGATTAGCCATATTCTGCTGCTCTTTAATCTTAGTGTGGGATATGCTGAAGGTTTTCTGCATATTTGTCCTTCTGACTCTGTTGTTTGGAGCATATTGAAGGAGTGAGTGAATGTATATGGAGAATAGGTTATGGGAGTCCTTGAAAGTGGTCAAGATAACTTTATATTTTATTCAGCTTGCTATGAGGAGCCAGTGCAGTTGCTTCAGTAATAGTGTTATGTGATCGGCTCTGGATGCTCCATGTAAAATGTGTGCAGCAGTGTTTTGTATCATCTGTAGAGGGTGAATCACATACTTGGATAGACCTTGGAGGACTATGTTACAGTAGTCAATATGAGGGAATACTAGGGCTTGAAAGGCAGTGCAGAAGTCACTTGGGTCTAGGAGAGTTTGTAAGTGCTAAAGTGTGCACATCTTGTGGAATGCAAGCTTAGTGATGTTTCTAGTATACGGTTGTAGGGTAAGATGTTGGTCTATTGTTATTCCAAGATACTGTACTTACATTTTGACCTCTAGGTCAGCGTTAGGAGTTTTTAGAGTTGTTACAGGAATAAAGGATTTATCTCTAGTAATATAGAGAACCTCAGGTTTTTTGTAGCTCACGGAGAGGTTATGGTTGGCAAGCCAGCTTGTGACTGCAGTAAAGCAGTTTATCAAGGTGATGAAAGAGGGGCTTGTGGTAGAGAAGGGTAGGTACAGCATCAAGTCATCTGCATATATATGATACAAAACATTGTGGACCTGGATGATTGTGCAGGTGGGATAGATGAATAGGTTGAACAACAGCACCAGTAAGGTGGAGCCTTGTGGGACTCCTTGTCATAGGGCATAAGGAGCTGATTTGATTGGTCCTAGCATGACATATTGTTGTTGACATATAACATAGGACTGAAACCATTTGAGGGTTACATTCTTTAATCCAAGGGTTTGCAGGCAAGATAGTAGAATGTTTTGACTAAAAGAATCAAAGGGTTTTGGTACATTTTTAAAACAAAGTTACATTCTTTTTGGTGCTTTAGTTTAAAAGGAGCAATATGTTCTTTAGTGAGGTTGGTTTAAAACTCTGCATTAATAACTTTCTCTGTTCTTTGGAGCTACTTACACCTAATCAGGAGTTAGTGGGCCTGATTAGCCTGTGAAAGAACTGAGAGCGGCTGAGGCCTGCATAAAAGGCTTCAGAGCCCTGAACTGTTGAGGCACTCTTAACAGGGGCTATACATTTCAAACAAAGGTAAGAATTTGTGGGGGGTTTTAATTGCTAGCTCTGACTGGGAGCTCTTAAAAGGGTTTTGGTACATTTTTAAAACAAAGTTACTTTCCTTTTGCTGCTTTAGTTTAAAAGGAGAAATATTTTCTTTAGTGGGATAGGTTTAAAACTCTGCATTAGTAACTCTCTGCTCTTTCCAGGGATGCTTTCACCTCCTCCACTTCCAGGGCTGCATAATGGTTCTTCATTTCAAGGACTGGAGAAGTTGGATTGGTGATTCTGCAGGCCCTGGTGACTTGTGTTCAACCTTCGTCATTCTGTAGGCACCCATCTTCTCCTCTGTTTAGTTCTCTGTACATAGTGTGATAAGGAAGCTTATCAGGACCCAGGAGATAGGGATAAAGAGAAGGAATTCACCCTTATCAAAGGACCTATTTTACAAGGTCAGAGACACAAAACTCCATTTACACCTAGAAAGCAGGTAATTCCTAGCTGCAGTAGGTTGCAGAATGCCCCTAGTGGAGAAAAGGAGAGGGAATGCAGGCCCAGGGTAAGGAACCCTTATGTCACTGAATTCCCCAATCACTCAGCTGCCCCGAGGCAGTTTGATCTCCAACACCTGAGAGGAGAAGGGGTGGGGCTGGAGCCTGAGAGATTTAAGTCTAGGTCAGATTATCCAGAGAGAGAGAGGAGTAGGAATGCTTATTGGAAGAGGAATGGAGCTGGAACAGTAAGAACAGCAGGAACAAGGAACATAAGTTGGAGGAAAGGACGAGGAAGCTCAGGTGAATGGTGGCCAGAGCATGAGCGAGGAGAAGCTGGTACAAGCCTTGACCCAGGTAGGAGCATTGGAAGCTTGTCTAATTTGGAGCACTACAGAGTTGCAAGAGACAGCTTTTGCCCTAAGGGAAGGCAGTCAGCTAAGCCCTCCGAGCCAGAAACTAAGGTAGAGCCAATGCAACTGGGTGAACAAGACCTGGCTGTAGAAGAAGAAGACTCATACATGGATTGCTCTTTATGCCAATCTTCAAATACAGAGGGTTTGGAAGGGAGTCAACCGTAAGGAAAACCTCCAGAGTCTGGTAACCCTGAGAGCCTGTAGATAACTTGTGAAAGTCCTGTATTAAAGGAGAAATACCTTTGCTGAGCAAACTGCAGCTGTCTAATTACAACTTGTTAAACAGCTGCTAGTCAGTGCAGTGCACAGCCTGAAGCCGTGCTGTTGGTGAAAGTAAGGAAAGCTTTGATTTTGGTTTCACTACTCCTAAAAATCTTGCATAGAGAATTGTTTGCCTATGAAGAGTTTAACTTCTTGTTGAAAGTTTTCCTGTGCTTAAGGAGACAAACAGCTGAGAAGTGTTCTGGACTGAGAGAAAAGAAACCTGTTCTAGGAAAAGCTGTTTCTGTTTGTTTTAAAACAACACTGCTAGCCATGTCTGGTAGCATTAGCTGTTGAAAGGACTTTTCTTTATGCTGAAGAAACGTTATGAGCTGTTTTGTTTTGAGTTCAGTTATATCCTGATGTATTTTTGAAAGAATCCTGGAGAAACAATCCAAAGGTGTTAATTTGTGAGCTTAGCGTTTTCCCCATAAATAAATTTCTGTCAAAAGCCTTACCACTCAAAGCCAACTACAAATGTGTTTTTTTTTTTTACCTGAAGCCAAGTACCTTCTGACTGGACTAAATTTCCCATGAGGCATTACAAGGCAGCCAGTCAGGTAAAGGCTAAATGGTGAATCTCTCCTATGACAAGCACGCCCCTCCATACTGTCTGTAAGGGGCTAAGGGCGTGACAATAGTTATTACTTAAATCAGCTGTTGCTGATTTAAGTTAATTCGTCCCTTTTCCCCTTTCACTCCCTGTTAAGATGTTATATATATTTTTTGTTTAATGTAATGTTCAGTCCTTGAGTTCTCTGTAAACCACTTTGATTCACGAAAAGTGGCAAATAAGCACTAATAAATAAATAAATACTGACACCTAATCAGGAGTTAGTGGTCCTGATTAGCCTGTGAAAGAAATGAGAGCAGCTGAGGCCTGCATAAAAGGCTTCAGAGCCCTGCACTGTTGAGGCATTCCTTACAGGGGTTATACATTTCAAACAAAGGTAAGAATTTGTGGTTTTTTAAGTTGCTAGCTCTGACTGGGAGCTTATAAAAGGGTTTTGGTACATTTCTAAAACAAAGTTACATTATTTTTGGTGCTTTAGTTTAAAAGGAGAAATATTTTTCTTTAGTGGGCTAAGTTTAAAACTCTGCAATAGTAACTTTCTCAGCTCTTTGGAGCTACTGACCCCTAATCAGGAGTTAGTTCATTCCCTACCCCCCCCCCCCCCTACCCAACTCCAACCCACCCCTAGTGAACAGTCTTGCTTTTTAGGGCACCTTCCCAATTAACAAAACACAGGGACTTGGAACAGCACATTTTGAATATTATTAAAGAGATTTAACTGTTTTTTCTCTGAAAGGACAGCTGGGAAACCGGCTGGCACTTTGATAGATCTCTCTCTTTTGCTTTAACAAATACCTAAGCTCCACAAACAGAACAATGGCTGGGAAAAATCATATCACTAAAGTTGTTGCCCCCGTTACAGCTTCTGCCTCTGTCCAGACAGATGTCCCAATGCCAGTTGAAAGACTGGTTCCATGTGCAGGGTGCCTGTATGCTGAAGCTCTTAGGAAACAAGTAGAGGAACTCAAAGAGGAAGTGGCGAAGCTGAGGAGCATTGAAGACAGTGAGAAGTACATTGATGAGATGCTTCTTGCAACAACCAAGCTCTCCAGCAGAGGAGAAGATGGGTGCCTACAGAATGACGAAGGTTGAACACAAGTCACCAGGGCCTGCAGAATCACCAATCCAACTTCACCAGTCCTTGAAATGAAGAACCATTATGCAGCCCTGGAAGTGGAGGAGGTGAAAGCATCCCTGGAAAGGGAAGAACCAGAGCTCAAGAACTCCAAAGTTGCAGAATCAGTGACCACAAGGAAGCGAAGGGTAGTTGTGGTTGGTGACTCTCTTCTGAGGGGTACTGAGGCATCCATCTGCCGACCAGACTTGATGTCCAGAGAGGTATGCTGTCTGCCAAGTGCCAAAATCCGAGATGTTACGGAGAGTTTTCTGAGACTCATCAAGCCCACTGACTATTACCCAATGTTGCTAATCCATGTTGGAACAAATGATACTGCCAGGTATCCCTCGGAACATATCAAAAGTGACTTCATGGCTCTGGGACAGAGGGTGAAGCAGATAGGTGCACAGGTGCTGTTCTCTTCAATCCTCCCTGTTGAGGGTAAAGGCCAAGCCAGAGAGGCTCACATCCTGGAGATGAATGCATGGCTGCGTGGATGGTGTCATCAAGAGCATTTTGGTTTCCTGGACCATGGGATGCTGTTCCAAGGGTTGCAGAGCAGAGATGGCGTCCATCTGTCCAAGAAAGGTTGACGCGTCTTCAGTAGTAGACTGGCTAATCTACTGAAGTGGGCTTTAAACTAGATTCATTGGGGATGGGTGAAGAAAGCCCCCAGGTAAATGAAAGCCCCAGGGAAGTGAAACATTAAATGCCTTTATGGAAATGGGTAAAAGGAGTAACATATGGAAAGCAGTGTGTATAAATGCCCATAGCGTGGGAAATAAGATCCCTGATATTGAAGCTTTGGTGGGAGTGACTGACTTAGATTTAGTGGCAGTTACAGGAACATGGTTCACAGAAAACCATGACTGGGATGCAACTATACCAGGCTATACTTTATTCAGAAAGGACAGGGTAGGAAGAAAGGGAGGAGGAGTAGCACTATATGTAAATAAATAATATTAAAGCTTTGGAATTACAGAGCTTAAAAGGGAGAAAGGAGGCACTGTGGGTTAAACTAGAAAGAGGGAAAAAGAAATCTATTTGCATTGGCATGATATACAGACCTCCCTCACAAGAGGAAGAGGTGGACAGAGAGTTAATTGAAGACATGCACAGCATTGCTAGGAATGGGGAAGTGCTACTGATAGGGGATTTCAATATGCTAGATGTTGATTGGCACATTCCTGCTGCAGTATCATCTAGAAGTAAAGACATCCTGGATTCTCTACAGGGAGAACTATTCAGGCAATTGATAACAGACCCCACACATGAAGGGGCCATACTGGACTTGGTGCTCACCAGTGGTGAAAGTGTTTCTGATGTTATATTGGGAGATCATTTTGCATCGAGTGATCGCCAGATGGTGTGGTTCAATATTAGGACTAGGGCTGTTAGAATCCATTCAAAAGTGAGGGTCTTAGACTTTAGGAAAACTAAGTTGCAAAGATAGGTCAATACCTCAGGGAGTCTTTAGCAGGATGGGAACAGCTGGGGGATGTAGAAAAACAGTGAGCAAAACTGAAAGGGGATATTTTAAGGGCAACCAACCTTTTTGTTAAAATAGTAAATAAAGGTAAAAGGAAAAGGAGACCGCTATGGCTTTCAAAAGAAGTAGCTGAAAAGGTGAAGAAAAAGAGGGAGGCCTTCATGAAATACAAAAGATCACAGAGAGAGGAAGACAGGCATCTATATTTGGAAAAACTTAGAGAAGCTAGCAAAGTAGTCAGGAAAGCAAAGATTCAAAAAGAGGAGGAAATAGCCAATGCAATGGGATAAGACATTTTTCAGATATGTTAATGAGAAGAGGAAGGGCAAAAGTGGTATTGTCAGACTCAAGGGTGAAGGGGAGGAATATGTAGAAACGGATGAGGATAAAGCAGAATTGCTTAACAAATATTTCTGTTGTGTTCACAGATGAAGAACCAGGAACAGGACCTCAGAAAAAAACCACAAACAGGAACAGAAGAGAGGGGCGTCTTGAACAATTTTCAGAAGACAGTGTTTGTGAGAAACTAGCTAAACTTAAAGTAGACAAAGCGATGGGACTGGATGGGATACACCCTAGAATACTGAGGGAACTTGGGGATGTTCTAGCAGCTCCACTGACTGACCTTTCCAATGCATCGTTGGAGTCAGGAATGGTGCCAAAGGACTGGAGAGAGGCACATGTGGTTCCTTTACAAAAAAGTGGAAGTAAGGATGTAGTTGAAAACTGCAGGCCAGTTAGTTTAACTTCGTTGGTGAGTAAATTATTGGAAACGCTGCTGAAAGAGAAAATAGTGAGGTTTCTGGAGTCCAGCGGATTACAGGATCCAAGGCAGCATGGATTCACCAGAGGCAGGTCTCTTTCAGACAAATCTGATTGATTTCCTTGACTGGGTGACCAGGGAGTTGGACCGAGGGAGAGCCCTAGATGTGGTGTATTTAGATTTCAGTAAAGCCTTTGACACCATTCCTCACAGGTGACTCATAAACAAACTAAGCACCCTAGGGATGGACCCTAAAGTTACTGCTTGGGTTAGAAATTGGTTGAGTGGGAGGCGACAAAGAGTACAGGTAAATAGAGCTCACTCTGAGGAGAAGGAAGTTACCAGTGGTGTGCCCCAGGGATCTGTTCTTGGTCCGATTCTTTTTAACATCTTTGTTAGTGATATAGCAGAAGGGCTGTCGGGTAAGGTTTGCCTCTTTACGGATGATACCAAAATCTGCAATAGAGTAGACACCCAGGAAGATGTAGATAACATGAGGAGGGATCTAGCTAAGTTTGAAGACTGTTCTAGAATTTGGCAGCTGGAATTTAATGTTAAAAAATACAAGGTCATGCATTTCGGCTGCAACAATCCATGGGAGTAATATAGTATAGGAGGTGAAGTACTTATGTCCACTAAAGAAGAGCAGGACATAGGCGTGGTTGTTTCTAAATAGGTAGCTAAACAGGTAGAAAAGGTGACAGCAAAAGCTAGAAGGATGCTTGGGTGCATATGGAGAGCAATGGCTAGCATAAAAAAGGAGGTGATAGTGCCTCTGTATAAATCTTTGATGCGACCTCATTTGCAGTATTGTGTGCAATTCTGGAGACCGTACCTTCAAAAGGATATAAACAGGATGGAGTCAGTACAGAGGTTGGCTACTAAAATGGTTAGTGGTCTTCATTATAAAGCTTTGAGGACAGACTTAAGGATCTTAATATGTACACCTTAGAGGACAGGCGGGATAGAGGTGATATGATTGAGATGTTTAAATACCTCCATGGCTTAACTGCACAGGGGGAGAACCTCTTTCGATTGAAAGCAAGTTCTGCTTCGAGGGGACATGGAATGAGGGTGAAAGGGGATAGATTCAGGAGTGATATGTGGAAATATTTCTTTATGGAAAGAGTGGTGGATCCATGGAATAGTCTCCCAGTGGAGGTGGTAGAGATGAGGACAGTATCTGAATTCAAAAAAGCTTGGGACAAACACAGAGGATCTCTAAAGGAAAAAAGGGGACTGTTATAGTTGTTGATATGGAAGGACAGACTAGATAGGCCATGTGGTCTTTTTCTGTCGTCATTCTTCTATGTTTCTAAGGCAGATGCAATATCAAGGAATAGTAAAATGAACCCATGGTGTGGTTTATCTAAGCCCTTTATGAGACTGCCAAAGAGTGCTGTTATGAGTGTTTCTACTCTGTGGATGGGTCTGAACCCATATTGCTGTGGGTCAAGTGCTGCATGAGAAGAGATGTGGTCCTGAAACTGGTGTAATGCTGCCTTTATGATGATTTTTGTGAGTAAACGTCAGCTTGCAATAGGCCTGTAGTAGCTGGGGATGCTTGTGTCTAGAAAGTAGTTCCTAATGACTGGATGGGTGGATGCAGTCTCGAGACTGGTGGGCATGTAGCCTTGTGTGAGAAATAGCTGTGTAATCTTAAGAAGGGTATATCCTAGATCGGTACGAGCAATTTTGATCCAGTTGACAGGGCACGAGTCTAGTGGCAAGGTGGTAGTGTTGAGCTTAGTGATAATGGCGTCTAGTTGATCCATCAATACTGGATAGAAGTTTGTCCACAATGCTTGGGTGAGAGCAGGCTCCTGAGAGGGAGGGGTATTGTCAATAGAACGGTTGATTAATCTGGCCTTGTTCTGGAAATAATCAGCTAGTGTTTGTGGGGATGAAATATCACTTTCCTTAGCTCTGTGCTTGGAGAATCTTGTCAGTGACTTTACTTTGTCACACAATTCTCTGGGGTGTTTTAGTGAGCTTAGGATGAGTTTTGAGTGGTATTCCATTTGACTCTTGTTCACTGAATTTTGGTGAAGAGTGGCTATGTACACATTTTGATACATTGAGCTATTTGAATGACACCATTTTCATTCAATCTAAGTTTGCATTTGATGTCCCTTAGATCAGTGGTGTACTAGATAGCAGTATGCTGTCTCCTACTTGTTTTTGTTTTCTGTGGGACTATTGCAGCTTTGCTTGTCACATCATTACATTTGTGGACTAGAGATTCAAGGTTATCTGAGTCTTGAATGACTTGTGGCAAGGTCTTATTCAGGAATGCTTGTTTGTCTAGGTTTAGAAATCTTCGATTAATTGCTTGTGGCTGGGTGTGTGAGTGCCTCTGGGAACTCTGGAGAATGTAGAATGTGATTGCTGTGTGACTGGACCATGGGACGGGGTCTATGGTGGGGGAGATGTGGTGCTGTTCTATTGCTGAGTCTAGGTGTGAAGATGAGATCAAGAGTCTTTCCGCATTGATGTGCTGGAATATTTATGAGTTGGAGTAATCTAAGTCTTCCATGATATCTAGGAAGGCTCTTGTGATCTTGTCAGGGGTAGAGGCAAGACTGAGATCACCTAAAAGGTATAGATTCTTAGTTTGTTTTGTGTTAGTGCATAGCGCTTCCAGTAAGGTCATGAGTTCATTAAGCGCGAATGTTGGTGATCAGTATACCAATCATAGGGTCATATCCTTATTGGAAATTGTGTTTCTGTGTTCCGATCTAGCCACTACATTGAAGAACCCGAGGCATGATTTGGCGAGTATGAAGATCCCTCCTCCCTTATGTGAAATCTTTGGGCAGTTGAAAGGGTCATAGCCTGTGGCTTGGAGTTGATTTAAGAGCATTTTGACCGTGTTTGAGAACCAGGATTCAGTTATGCACATGATACCAATGTTGTTATCATTTAGATAGTCTGTTAAAATTGGGATCTTATTGTGGGCTGATTGTATAATGAGGAGCACACATTTAAGGATATGCAGTGGAGGAGTGGTATTGTTACTGGCATTAGTTGGGTTATGAAGTTTGCTCCTGATTAGTACACAGTTGCTTCTGTGTCTCTGTCTGAGGCAGGGAGTTAGTGGGTTAATTCATGTATGGCTATGGATTAACTCAGCAATTATTGGGATGGTATTCAGGCATGGCTCCAATGAGTCAGAGTGTGCTACTACCAGAGAGCATAAAATAAATGCTGCAATAGGCAGTAGGTGGCAGTGAACGTGGTGCTTTTCTCGGAGTAGAAGTGTGAGATATGATAAAGTCTAGGGAGGAATGCCACTCATGCCTCAGTACACACTAGGGGCAAGGATGAAGGGCCCTTCGGCTTGGCCCTTAGGTGAGGGATTGCCAGGTGAGTGTTCGCCTGGATTCAATGAGAGGCTTTGTAGGAGGTGTCAGTGAGTGAAGAGGCCTTGTCGAAAGGTGGAGTTTACCAGCAAGGCTGCTGAGGGCTGGTGATCGCTCTTGCTGTTCACAGTTGGGCCGGCTTGAGGGGGAGCTCAGATGGCCACACTGGAGAGCTAGTCGGTGATGGCTTCCTGGTGCACGAGGCCGGAAAGAAGAGGCTGTAATCAGCTGCATCAGTAAGTGAAGAGGCCTCGTCTAGAGGCAAAGCTTACCAGAGAGGCTGCTGAGGGCTGGCAATTGCTCCTGCTGTTTTTGGTCAAGCGGGCTTAAGGGGGGGCTCAGACAATAGACCAACAACATCATTAAGCTTGCATACCACAAAATGCACACACTTCAACACCTACGACCTCTCCTAGACTGAATATGGACCCTTCCACCCTTATGGGAAATCATTTTAAGCCCTTATTAGATTTATTAGTTTTGGACAGCCTGTAAAAAAAATCTATATCATGGCATAATTGAAAATTCCTCACAGACCAGTGTACTGCAATGGCCAAGCATCAAAAGTTTACAGAATCTGTCAGCATTCATTGAGTTTTTAAAAATGCATAATCTGTACCTGACTCATACTCATTCTGCTAGCTAAGGGACTCAGTGAGTGAATTATAACCCCTAATGCGGACATTCTGTCAAAACAAGGCCATTCTGGGTTTATTTAATCCTCTTTGGGCTTTTATTCTGGTGGCTTTTGCTCATTTTGTGTTTCAATGGTAAGGTTATAAGGAAGGAGAGGAATAGGTGAATACAAGCAAAATAAAGAAACTTTCATTAAATAGCACTTTAAACTACTTCATCTTTCACTGTGAAATAGAGATGCACACAAAAAAATTATACTTTGTTTTCAGATCATTTTCTAATATTTTGGCCAATGTTTGTTTCATTTCAGAAAGTAATGTAGGTAAGACTTGATGACAGTGCATAAAAATGTTTTAACATGCATAAATCAACTTTATGTGCAGTAATTGAGAGGTTTTATGAGCATAAAGCCAATTTACTGCACTAGCTAGAGGGCTGATATTTAACACTACGGTCAGTGTTATTTTCCAACACTTGCCAAAGTATTAAATCTAATCCGTATATTCCATGCTACAATCTGAATAGTGAGCAATGCTGTATATGCATATAGAGCAGTCAGCACTGTAACTACCTGGATAGCAGCAATGTTCAGTCCGCTACCCTGATAACTATCCAGATAAATTTAGGACAGCATTTCACCTTACCTAAATTTACTTGGATAGTTATCCTGATAGTGGACTGAATATTGTCACTATCTGGATAGCTAGACAGAATGTCTATGCTCCACCCTCACTCTGCCGTGGCACTATATGGATAGTGCTATGGCAGTCTGTAATGATTTTCAGTGCCATGATCAGTACAGTGCCATTGAACCAGGGCATTCTCTGAATAACAGCTCTTGTTATCTGGATAAGAACCTTTGAATATCAGGCTGTAGATTTATTAAAAGTTACTTCCACATTAGCATGCGCTAATATGCTTCACTGTATGTTATTTACCACAGGTCCTATTTTTTGTAATAGGGGCTATAAGGTAATTTTACAATGAATCATCTAGGTGATAAGGCCAAGTGGGGCCTATTTTGAGGCGGTGTTATAAATGTCTTTATAAAATACTAGCAGAAATCCTGCAAAGATTGGGAGTAACATGAACCATGTACATTTATACCTGCTGAGCAAGCAGGCATTTTATAAATTGTGATTCTGCCCATGCTCCACTCAAAATCTTCCCCCAAACACACCCATACCTGAGTTGTATAAAAATATATACGTTCTTGTCATCGTGAGTATATTTATGCATGGAATAATTTTAAAAGAAGCATTTTACATGCATTTTATGGTATAGAAGTGTGAAAAAGCCTTTAAAAATTGATCTGCAATACACACCAATTGTGTTAGTGTGCACTAACATGATAGCACTTTTTAATAAATCTCTCCCTGAAAGCACAAACCAAAGACATATCTCTACAGTGAGCTAAAAGATTCTTATTTAGTTTTCTTATCCTCATGGATATAGCTAAAAGCCCCTTACTTTTTTAGATATGAAAGATAAACTCATCCTAAATATTGGAACAGCTCAAATCATAATTCAGTGAGAATTCCCTCTGCCAAGAGGAGCTATCGTACAACAAGAAACATTGCTTAACTGACAATTGTCAACTAAAACTATCAGACTCTCTCTTTTGGTGCCTATTTCAGATTTACAGAGCTTCAATTGTTCTTGATCACTGAGTATCTCTACCTACAGTAATGCCAACATTGTCTGCTGTTCCAGGTGACTGCAACTGACTGCATTATTAATACTGTGATGCAGTGCCAAACTAATCCAAGTGATTTTAGAACAACAGAAACAGCTTGTGCTGACCTTCATATCTCAGTTCTTTGCAACGCCTTTCCTAGCAGGGGAACATGCCGACATATAAATGGCTTAAGATACAAGCATACTTCCTACAAAAAAACACTTGCGTGCAATTCTCAAACAACGAGAAGCATATTTCATATAATAAGCATGCACTAGGAGCCAAATAGCACAACTTTTAGCTGGCACAGATTCTGTCTCTTATTTCTGTTGATTTTAGCTGATAAATCAGGGTTTATTCGTGGTCAACGCGAAACACGTTGCCCTAAAGCTTAATCATATCCGTTGTATTAATCTTTTCCAGATAAAAATGGTACAAGACTGAATGTGGCATGGAAAAATTGAGATTACAGAATTTAAGTTACTGATAAATCACAGGATTTGTATAACTGTTTATGTGTATTAATGAAACATAGAAACAGAAAATGATAGCAGATAAAGACCATTCATTAGAGTGTAAGTTCTGATGAGCAGGGACTGGGTCTTACATCTATATGTATAGTGCTGTGTATGCCTTGTAACGCTATACAAATGATTAGTAGTAGTAGTAGCATACAGCCTATTCCATCTGCCCATCATTATGAATTATTAAATTCTACAACCCCTTCCTCATCCTCTGAGGTCCTCTGTATTTGCCCCATGCTTTTTTAAATTCAGATACAATCTCATCTCCACAACCTCCACTGGGAAGCTGTTCCATACATCCACCACCCTTTCTATAAATAAGTATTTCCCTTAGATTATTCCTGAGTCTATCTCCTTTCACATTCATCTTATGTCACAGTATTAATACCAGACCCATCTCTATCTCCTTTCACATTATTAATAGTATTAATACCAGACCCATCTCTATCTCCTTTCACATTCATCTTATGTCACAGTATTAATACTAGACCCATCTCCTCAAAAGCCCGATGGTTCACCCCCAGCCTCCGAAAACTGAAAACCAGACTTAGAAGAACCGAAAGGAAATGGAGAAAAACCAAAAGCGACAGAGACAAAGCAAAATATCTCTACAAACTCAATGCGTACCATTCAGAAACTGACAACGCCAAAAAAACCTACCACACCAAAATCATCACAACAGCCATAAACAAACCTCGAGAGCTCTTCCAAATTGTCAAAAAACTAACAAGGGCACCCAGCAACTCCGACCAGCTGCCAGATATCCCCCCTGACCTTCTATCCCGAAAAATACAAACAGCTTCAGCAACCACAAAGCTCACATCACTATGCTGAAACAACCAAGACAAACTCATACCCCATCCTGAACAGAGACTGGAATACATTCGACACAATCTCAAAAGAAGAAATATCCTCCACCATCTCCTGCTTGAACACCACCACCTCCCCACTGGATCCCTGTCCCACCAACTGGATAAAGAAAACCAAAGAAGACCTCAGTGCACCACTAACCCACATCGTAAACGAATCCTTTACCCAAGGACACATGCCAGACGCCCTCAAGACCACAATCATTCGACCAACCCTAAAAAAGCACAACCTAGATCCCCTAGACCCCACCTCCTACAGACCAGTAGCGAGCCTCCCACTCACAGCAAAAATAATCAAGAAGATAGTCCAACGCCAGCTTCAAGAACACCTAGACCTCAACAACATACTGGACCCGCAGCAACACGGATTCTGACCATTACATGGGGTCGAGACCCTCATGACCACGCTGATGAACACCCTCATCATAGGAACCCAAGAGAAACACTCAGGATACATCCTAATTTTCCTGGATATATCAGCGGCCTTCGACACCATCTCCCATAACACCCTTATCCACAGACTCCAAACAATTGGGATCAAAGATACTGTACTCCAATGGTTCAGGTCCTATCTAACCAACCGACAGCAACTGATTCGCACTAAAACCTCAACCTCAACCCCCTTCCAGCAACATCAAGGAGTACCTCAAGGATCCACATTATCAGCCATGCTTTTCAACATCTACCTCCGTCCACTCTGTTCAGTCATACGCACTCACAATGTCAACTTCCACATATACGCCGACGACATAATGCTCTACGCCCCAATTACAACCACAGACCCAACAAACGACCAGCTATCAACCTGCTTCACCGACGTATCCAACTGGCTACAAGAGAACAACTTATCCATTAACATAAAGAAGACCGAAGCTCTTATAGTGACAAAAGACCCAGACTTCAAACCACCCACTCACCTCACCATGGGAACCACGCAAATTCAAATACAACCACACATAAGATATCTCGGCATCATCATTGACCAAGCCCTAACCCTTAAGCAGCAAATCAACAAGACTACTGGAACTGTATTCCACAAAGCGAAAATGGTACAACGTCTCCGACCTCTCCTCGAACCACAGGACTTCAGGACAGTAATGCAAGCTCTGACACTCCCTCATCTGGACTACTGCAACATAATCTACCATGGCCTACCTGCCGCACAAACCAATCCCCTCCAAACTGCCCTAAACACCACGGCGAGAATAATACACAATGCAAAGAAACGGGACCACATCACCCCAATTCTGAGGGACCTTGATATTCTCCCCATCGAAGCAAGAATCAAGTACAAAGCTCTTCTACTCACCCACAAAACCATCCACCAAACACAAGGCACCCCACTCCGCACCCTACTGCCTCGCCCAACCCACAGCAGAACAACCAGTCAATCCTCCAACAGCTCCATTGCCGTCCCCCACAAAAGAACCAAAGCAGCACAACGGACCTGCAACAGAGCCTTTGAACTCTATGCCCCATCCCTCTGGAACTCTTTACCAAGCCACATCAGGAACAACGGTGATCTCCCATCATTCAAAAAGCAGCTAAAAACCGTCCTATTCCAAGAACATCTCTGAATAGGAACCCCCCCTTTTCCTCTTCAAGAACTCCAGACCAGTAACTATACTATCCTGTCAGTCTCTATGTTCGCCCCAAAATCATCAATGTTGAACCCCCAGTAATGGGCCCCCCCCCCACTATTGATTCCCCCCCTGTTATACGTCCCACCGCTTTGACCCGGTGAAAAGCGGGATATAAATACAGTTAAATAAATAAATAAATAAATAAATATGACCCTTCATACTAGAGCTTCCTTTCAATTGGAAGAGTGCCATCTCCTGTGCATTTATTCCATGGAGATATTCAAATGTCTTTATCACATTACCTCTCTCTTGCCATTCCTCCAATGTATGTATGTAGTGTGATTCTAGAATATCCATGTCCGGCCCACAGAAACGTCTAAATTGAAAATGGACACATTATAGACCTTATTCTGAAACCACGAGTATAGACACACCCGTGTTTCTGGAATCAGGTGCTATACGTTTCCAGTGCGACACAAACAACACCTCTGGGAAACATGGGCCCTCGTGGCTATAATGGGACATGGGTATATACAGCAAATGGCCTGTATGTCCCCGTGTCCACTATATTCTGAAATGATAGACATTTCTGATGATTCCCATCTCCGTGAAGCCCACGCCTCTGCATGAAAAATGTATATCGCTTAAGCTGATGCAAACAACAAATTAATACTGATGAAACAGATCTGTGCATGCAAACCAGACTATATATACTAGTCTGTTGCATGCCCATAACACTACAAGATTATCTCAGTGCACCTAAGCTAGTGTAAAAGCAAATGGAAAGTGAGATGTTTGTCCTGACAGATCCTGCAGCAACACATACATGGGCATGTGATGAACACCTTAGTTATAGTTGCAGTGGTCATCGCTGTAAACAGTATTTGCAATGTTAAGAATGGTCACTGTAAAACTGAAATGGGTCTCCTCAGCTACATGTCAAAACATATCCCTGTCAATAATAGGAAACTATCAGGATGAGAACATGAAACAGTTCAAACATCAGCAATACCTGCCCAAAAGCACAATCATCTGTCCTGACAACTGTGCACAATGTTAGAGACCACTGATAGTGCATTTGGATATGTATTTCTGCTGTTTGCAATGCGGCACAGCCCCAGTTCAAGGGTCCCCACCACTGACAAGAACATGTCCCGCTATGTTGCTGCAGAGCAGTTTTGCAGAAATGACTGCCCATTCACACTGGCACCTAGTGGTGCTGCGTCAACCCTACGGTCTAGGTACTGGCCAGGCATACATGGCCCTCCAGAGTTGTGGATCGGCAGACCTGCAGCCCTCACACTACACACACACACACACACACAGACATGCACACTCTTGCTTGTGGTCAGATAAAACATAGTTCTGCCAAAACCATGCATCTGCTGGTAATACATAATAGCATGGCATCTCAGGACAACACATCTGATCAACATTTCTCATCCAAACGCGATTCTACTTCATACTTAACTCACATATCATCCCTAGATCTACATTCCCATTTGTTCTATCATAGCCATTATTAGGGAAGCCCAGAATAGCCCCGTTAACACAAACAAGTCACCAAAAAAGCCCCCAAAAAATTCTAAACATTTTTTTGTCGGAGTGTACCAAGGGAGGAGTGAACTATTTATCATCCACACCAGACAGTAAACTTCTTTTTAATCAATTATAGGTTCAGCACCCAAACTTGCAAACATTCCGTATAAAACCAAAACTTATCTCATAAGTGTGCTGCAGCTTGATAGATCGTAACTCAGGAGCATGACGTGCACATTTCGGGGTATAAATCCCTGTTTCAAGTGCCTTCCACGTCCAGGTTCATATCAACTGCATCACTGTTCAACAGTCAAAATGCTTCGGACACGAAAGCAGCTGTTCTAAACTAATTTTAAGGCTGCTGAACACAGAAATCATAATGAAAATGGATGATTAGGTCTAGTTGCTAAGATATATGCTATTAATTAGTCATTAGGGACCATTAACTGTGTATTATGCAACATTTGTGTGAGATTGCATAATCTCTACTTGCAACCAATAGAAATATCTGTCCAAAACCAGATGATGCAATCAGTATTTAAATTTGCATCACTTGACAGTATAAATCTTAAGGTGTATTAGTCACAGAAAAATTAAAAATTAATTATTTTGCATTATTTTATGCCGATAGGTCAATCACAGCGTATTCGGCAATGCATCGTACTTGTGTTAATGCAGATAATTTCTGCTATGTTTGTGCTGAAGTGACATTTACATCACAAAAACGGAATACGACTATGGCAGTAAAGAAAGCCTACAATTTATATTTTGGCTGCAGAATAGGAGATCAGGATCTTGGGCCCCCTCCTCTTCTCTCTCTATACCCAAGGCCTTGGCGTGCTCATCTCCTCCCATGGCTTACAATACCATCTCTTTGCCGATGACTCCCAAATCTACTTCTCTACACCTGATATTTTTCCGGCAACCCAGTCCAAAATCTCTGCCTGTCTTTCAGCCATCACTGCCTGGATGTCTCATCGCCGATTAAAATTGAACATGGCCAAGACTGAACTCCTTGTCTTTCCATCTAACTCCTCCCCCCCCCCCCCACTTCCCCCTCTCTCAATCCATGTGGATGGATCTACTATCCTTCCGGTTCCCTCGGCCCGCAATCTGGGGGTTATCTTTGACACCTCTCTCTCCTTTTCTGCTCCTATCCAGCTTGTAGCTAAGACCTGCCGCTTCTTTCTCTACAACATCAGCAAAATCTACCCTTCCTCTCTGAACACACTACCAAAACGCTTATCTACTCCTTAATCTCCTCTCGCCTTGATTACTGCAACCTACTCCTCACTGGTCTTCCCGCAAGCCACCTCCTTCCCCTCCAATCTATACAAAATCACGCCGCTCGACTAATCTTCTGCCAACCTCGCCATGCCCACGTTACTCCTCTTCTCAGGTCGCTTCACTGGCTCCCTGTCCAATTCCACATCCAATTCAAGCTTCTCCTGCTAACCTATAAGGGCATCCACTCTATGGCCCCTCACTACCTCTTATCTCTTATCCCTCCCTACATCCCCTCTCGAAACCTGCGCTCCGCTAACAAATTACTTCTATCAATGCCTTTTAAACGCACTGCGAACTCCCAACTGCGCTCCTTTCACCTTGCTGCACCTTACACCTAGAACAGCCTACCTGCGTCTGTGTGCCAGGCATCCTCCTTAGCCCTCTTCAAATCCATATTGAAGACCCACATCTTCACTGTTGCATTCAGATCCTGACTCCTTCCTCATCTTACCCTAACCTCCGTCATCATTTATGACCAAACTACTGACCAAACCGTATTTATTTATTTATTTTATTTATTTACATTCTCTTATATACCGCGCTATTCTGCATCAGTGTGGTTTACATTGAACAAACTGAAATTACATTGAACAGGGCATTATAACTTGCATTATACCTTGCGCAGAACTGACTAATGCTCTACCTTGCGCAGAACTGACTAATGCTCTATACTGTTCTAACTTATGTTTTGTTCTAACTAGATTGTAAGCTCCAATGAGCTTGACTCTGATGGGCAGGGACTACATAAAATAAGAACATAAGATATGCCATACTGGGTCAGACCAAGGTCCATCAAGCCCAGTATCCTGTTTCCAACAGTGGCCAATCTAGGTCATACGTACCTAGCAGTTTCCCCAAAACTGTCTCTTGTATGTTGGCTACCTCTTGTAGGTCAGCTGTGCAGCACTGCGTGCATGGCGCTTTACAAGTGCTGAGTAGTAGTAGTAGTAATAGATAAGAGCTGGGCGCCACACATATGCTGCAATACATGTGCAACAAATTTCAGGCAATGGATGAATGGGAAAAGGCAATCAATGCCTTTTGCAGTTCCAATGATCTGGAGAGAGCCCACGGATCACGTCAGCAATTGCTACTTCTGCATGGTTCCTCCAATTCAGAAAGGCATATCCAAAAAGAGTAAGTGGACCGTGCAATATCCAAACATTCCATTTGCAATACGCCAAGTGCCTCATGGAGAAGGGTTGCCGATTCCCAAAATGTCAGAATCATTATCATTAGAATCAAGTGAGGAAGAGGAAGAAGTTTGTAGTCATGAACCGTCAACCTCACGTAATCCAGAGTTTCTTCTGGCCACTGCTAATGAGCCACACCTAATAACGCAAGGTGAATTGAATGACCTTGTCAGGGATTTGAATCTCCCGAAGAATAAAGCTGAGCTTTTGGGTTCCAGACTACAGCAGTGGAATCTTCTGGCTGGTGACGTTCAAATTTCTTTTTTCCGGGACCGTCAGAAAGACTTGGGGGTATGGTTACTAAACGGCGCTAACGGCGCAGCTGCAATGTTATCGGGCAATAAATGATGTTATCGTGTGATAATGGCACATTACTATGCGAGAACGTCACGTATTGTGCGATAACGTCTCCTGCGACATTAAGGTGCGCAGAGGGTGGAATACGGCTCCCCAGAGGGCAGAGTAAGGCTCCCTAGGGGCGGAGATAAGGGGTCAACAGGTGGAGAGTGGGCGGGGAGAGGCTCCATGCACACTAATGCCATGAAATGACCAAAACTAATGTGATTGGCTAAAACCCACTGTCAATCAAAGAGGAACTCCCAATAGGGATAAAGGGAAAACCCCACCACCAGGGGAATCCCTACTGTCCATTGTCTGAAGAGGACAAAACACAACTCCGTATGATGAATGGGCAAACCATAATGACGTAGAGAAAGGGCATCCAATGGGAAGGGAAAATCCCCATCATCATCGGGAAACCCCTAATCTCATTGGTTAAATCAGAAAAGTCTGGCCCAATTGATTTCTCTATTAAGCCCAAAAGGCTGAATGATATTTAGTATTTAATCTTTTTATTCATTGTAAGCAGTTAACATATTGTAGACAACATACATTTTAAAACAATATAAGTAGCATATATATCGAAACAATTTAAACAACATACATATTAAACAATGTTAAACAACCATATTCATTCCCACAACGGGGAATATATATATATTTTACTTTTTAATTCCCCACTCCCTCCCCCCCATTATCCATCACCACCATCCCATACTCCCTCCCAGTCCATACCTTTATCCCCCTCCCCCACTCAGTAATAATCCACAAAAGGATATAATTAATACATTTTAATTTTCCCTTTCACCTTCACCCTTTTGTACTTTCCCCTTTCAATCCACATCCTCCCCACTAATCTATTTTCATTTCTCACCCCTCCCCTTATTTTATCCTAACTAAGCCAATTTAAATTGTTAAAATATCATTCCTAGCCCTTGCTGAAACCCCATCAAGATAAGGAGACCAAACTTTTAAAAAATAAGCTCTTCTACGCACATGTTTCCTAGTAGATAATCCTTCCCATAATATCAATTGGTGCAATACGTTTCTCCACTCCCAATATTTTGGACCTTTAGGATCTCTCCAATTCCGAAGTATACAGTGTTTAGCAAGCAGACAACATTTTCTTACCAAGAGTCTATTCCCTGATAAGGAAAGTCCCATAGAATCAGGAACATCAAGTATAGCAAACCCTGGAGTCAAAATTAAAGCTTGCCTCAATATACCACTTAAATAATTTTGAATTTTATTCCAAAATTTCTTCACACATATACAAGTCCAGAACATATGCCCCAAATGTGCCTTTTCCATTCTACACCTTGGGCATTCACTACATTGTGCAAAGCCCCCCCTCCATGCTCTATATGGTGATATGTAAGCACGTACTATTATTTTAAATTGCATTTCACGTAATTTTGCCCCCACTATTTGTCTAGGGATACGCCCAATAGCCTTTTCCCAGGCAAACCTTTCAAGATTAATTCCTAATTCTTCCCCCCATTGCAAACTCAAATGATCAAAATTCTTAACATGAACTAAATTAAATAAAGCCTTATTATATTCTGCTACAGTTATCCTCTCTTTGTCCTTAAACGCAAACCACTCTTCTAATTTCTTAAAATTTTCTGATCTCAAACAAGTTCTCCTATCTGCTATTGAAATCAAATAATATTTTAAATGTAAATATGCATAAAAATGCCCCTGAGACAATCCATAACATCTTTTTAAATCAATAAATGATTTAAGTACACCTTCTTCGTTAATTACTTGATACAACAACTGAAGACCTTTTTTCTCCCATCCTTTAAATAAAATTGACTTTATACTTTGTTGAAAGTCTATATTTCCCTGTAGAGGCAAATAACCTGAAATTTCACTTGGAACACCCAATTTTTCACAAAGCTTCTGCCAACTCCATCGAACCCCCTGAAATAATATATTATTTTTAAATACTTTAGGCAACTTCGCTCTTGATACATGTAACACTGACCGAAGGGAATAAGGAGCAACTAATGCTGATTCAAGATCATAAGGAGTGTAAACTGAAGTACCACCTATCCAATCACGTACATGACGAAGTAAACAACCCATATTATATATTTCTAAACAAGGCAACCCCATACCATCTTGTTGCCATGAACCATATAAACGATCAATTCTAAATCTGGGATGTTTCCCTCTCCAAAAAAATCCCTGCAGTAATCTCTCTCTAATTTCTGCACATCTTGCTTTAATAGTCGCAATGGAATTATTTGTAAAATATACAAAATTTTTGGAAAAATCATCATTTTATATGCAGCTATCCTACCACCTAATGAAAGAGGCAAAGGAGTCCAAACCTGCAATTTATTTTGTATATCTCGCATCAATGGCCTAACATTCTGCCTATACAAATGGTTTGGATTTTTAGGCAACCAAATTCCTAAATATTTAAATTTATTATTAGCCCATCTTAATGGAAACTCATCACCCCATTTTTCCTGTAACCCCCCATTAACATCCAATGCTTCTGATTTAGTCATATTCAATCTGAAACCAGCAATTTCTCCAAATCGTCTAATCATATCTAGAAGTCTTGTTAAAGATTCACAAGGATTTAACAACATGACTAATAAATCATCCGCAAAAGCAGAAACCTTGAATATACATGACCCAACTTTCACTCCTTGTATACCATCACAAGCATAAATCATTCTCAGCAAAGGATCCAATGAGAGCACAAACAACAATGGTGATAAAGGACAACCTTGTCTGGTTCCACGTGTAATATAAAAATTATTAGTGATATGTCCATTAACTCCTACTACTGCCTTTGGTTTATGATATAAAGCTCTAATACCTTGGAATGTGACGTTCTGCCAACATAGAGCAACTGACATGGATATTGCAGTATGTATACCATGTAAGATGACTGGCAATTACAATGACGTGTGTAAGAACGTGCAGTAGTGGGATGTGTCCAAACCAGTCCTGATAATGTCATAGAACAATATTTGCAATTGTTACATGGAACATGACCACTTCGATCAGGGGATAACAACATTGGTCTGTCTATCGGAGAAGTGGATTTGACCAGTATGTCCCTCAGACATACAGGTATATATACTGCAGTGTCCATGTCGGTTGCTCTATGTTGGCAGAACGTCGCGTTCCATCAAACTGAAACTAAGTGAGCATGCGTCTCGTATATGCCAGCAGATGCAGTCAGCACCGATTGTTGAGCATTACTTAACTTGTCATCACGGTTTTGAGGATTTGACTTGGACAGTTATAGATCATATGCCATATGATCCAAGAGGTGGGAACAGGATTTACTGGCACCAATGGCTAGAGCAACGTTGCATGTCCCCTAGTCTTTCTACTTTTTGAAGGAGTAAACAACCGATCTACATTTACCAGTTCCACTCCATACATTATTGTATAGACCTTTATCATATCTTCCATCAGCCATCTCTTTTCCAAGTTGAAGAGCCCTAACCTTTTAAGCCTTTCCTCATAGGAATATCTTTCCATCCTCTTTACCATTTTGGTTGCTCTTCTCTGTACCTTTTCCAATTCTGCTATATTCTTTTTAAGATATGGTGACGAAAACTGCACACAATATTCAAGGTGCACTGGCACCATGGAGCAATACAGAGGCATTACAAGAACATAAGAAATGCCATATTGGGTTAGACAAAGGTCCATCAAGCCCAGTATCCTGTTTCCAACAGTGGTCAATCCAGGTCACAAGTACCTGGCAGGTTCCCAAAGAAGCATACAGGTTCCACAATGCTCATCCTGGGGTAAACAGTGGATTTCCAATGTCCTCTTTAATAATGGTTTATGGACCTTTCCTCCAAGAATTTGTACAAATCTTTTAAAACCCAGCTACACAGCTTTTACTACATCCTTCAGGAACCAATTCCAGAGTTTGAATACGTGTCAAGTAAAAAAATATTTCCTTTTATTAGTCTTACATTGTAGCTACATTATGTGTCCTCTGGTCTTTCTACCTTTTCATGGTGTAAACAACTGATCTACATTTCCCTTTTCCACTACATTCATTAATTTATAGACCTCTATCATATTCCCCCTCAGCTGTCTCTTTTCGAAGCTGGAGCCCCAACCTTTTAAGCCCCTCCTTATATAGATATTCTTCCATCATCTTTACCATTTTTGTTGCTCTTCTCTATACCTTTTCAATTCTGTTATATCCTTTTTAAGATATAGCGACCAGAATTGCACAAAATATTCAAGGTATGGTCGTACCATGTAACAATACAGAGGCATGATAATATTATTTGTTTTATTTTTCATTCCTTTCCTTATGATTCCTAGCATTCTGTTTGCTTTCTTGGCCGCCACTGCACACTGGGCAGAGGGTTTCAACATATTATCCATGATAACACCTAAATCTTTTTCCTGAGTGTTGGTTTTAAGGTGGTACCTTGCATCATGTTACCATAGTTTGGGTTGATCTTTTCTATTTATTTATTTATTTTATTTAGACAGTTTTTGTATACCGCCTTATCCTTCAATCAAAGCGGTCACAACACACAATTGGGGGATACATTTTTAACATGCAGGGATATGAGACACATACACTAATACTTACAGGGAACATGGGCAATGGAGGGTTAAGTGGCTTGCCCAAGACCACAAGGAGCATCTGTGGGACTAGAAACCCCAGTCCTTCCGGCCCAAGGTTGCTGTCCTCTAGTGGGATTTGAACCCCCGACCTTCTGGCCTCAAGTACCTTGCCCCAACCATTAGGCTACTCCTCCCTTTCTAGGTGCATAACTTTGTTTTTGTCCACATTAAATTTCATCTGCCATTTGGATGTCCAGTCTCCCATTTTATCAAAGTTCTCTTGCGATTTTTCACAATCCTCTTGGCAATAGTGCTTTTAATAGTTGTGTTTTAACAACTTTGAATAATTTTGTGTCATCTGAAAATTTGATCACCTCACTCATTATTCCTATTTCCAGGTCATTTATGAATATGTTAAAAAGCAGTGGCCCCAGCACAGATCCCTGGGGTACTCCACCATCACCTTTCTCCATGAAGAAAATTGGCTATTTAACCCTCCTCTCTACTTTCTATCTTTTAACTATTTCCTGATCCACAATACTACACTGCCTCCAATACCATGACTTTTTAATTTTGCTATCTTATAAGGGACCTTGTCAAAGGCTTTCTGAAAATCTAGATATTCTATATCAACTAGCTCACCTTTATCTACCTGTATATTCACACTTTCAAAAAAATATAACAGATTAGTAAGACAAGAATTTCCTTGACTAGATCCATGTTGGCTTTCTGCCACTGAGCCATGATTATCCACATGTTCAGTAATTGTGTTCTTTATAATTGTTTCTGGTATAGACGTCAAGCTCACCGGTCTGTAGTTTCATGGATCACCCCTGGAATCCTTCTTATAATTGGTGTTACACTGGCCACTCTCTATTCTGCAGGTACTACAGATGATTTTAAGGATAGTACACAAATTACTAGAGGGTCAGCAATCTCATATTTCAGTTCTTTAACCCTTTCCAGGCTGGTCCCGAAATACTCGGGACCCAAAATTCTGACCAAATGGTCGAGCCCGAAATATTCGGGATCGGCACAATGACACAGATACTAAATATTAATGAGCAAAATACCAGAAGCTAATGACAACACACATTTTGACTAATGAAAAGAGAGTTGTGCTAGTGTTTCTATTTATACACCAGGCCAAAACAGCCAGAAAATAACCTGCAAATAGGTCATTAGCAATAGGTAATTTAGAATTAAAAGCAAAGTAAACAAGATGGAGTCAACTGGTAAATGAATGCGTAAAGAACGATATAAAGCTGACGAAGTGATTAGGTTTCTCACAGAAAGTGATGGTAACAGTAATAGCGGTGGCGAAGATGTCATTGATAATGAAACTGAAGACGTTTTCACAAAAAATGTGGACTTTGAAGGCTCGGATGACAGTGACCCAGATTCAGTAGCGGCCGCAGCTGAACCTCCAGGTTAGCAATTATTTGCAGTCATTATTTATGTCACCTATATATCAGCTATGTCTTTAGGTATAACAAAACACTAAATGTCACATTTATATTGATAAATTGTTCAGTTTTAAAAATTTATTTATTTATTTACAGTTCTTCTATACCGCACTTTTCGTATCAGTGCGGTTTAAAAATAACGGAAAAAAATTGCCACAGACAAAACAGCCATAGACTTACATTATAACAGGATGGATAACTTGGGAAAGAACTGGGGAACTATGTACAGTTGCAGTATATAAACTATATACAAGTATCACCGTAGTATTGGGAGATTATTTACAATATATAACCCGTGTTAGAAGGGTCTGGTTTGTGCTTTGAATAAATCATGTTATGGGTGTGTTTGTGTCCTCGTGAGTGAGCTGTGGTATGGGGGGTGGTTGCGCTGGGTTAGGGTGGGAAAAGTGTAGGAGGAATAGAAGGTGCTTAAGAGCTTTCCTGAACTGAGAAAGGTCCTTAATTGCTCTGATATGTGGAGGGAGGTTGTTCCAGCATCTCGGGACAAAGAAGGCGAAAGATCTATTTCTGGTAGATTGTGTGCATTTTGTCGCTTCCAAAGGTATAATAAGTATGTTTGTAGCTACTGATCTCCTGAGTCTGTTGTTGGGGGTGGATGTGATGAAGGCGGTTAAGGATGAGGGGGCTATGAGGTTGATTGCCTTAAAAGTTAAGAGTAGGTGAGTCTGCTGTCCAACGGTAGCCAGTGCAACTCCATAAGTATGGGTGTGATGTGATCTCTTATAGATAGGCTTCCGAGAATACGGGCTGCTGCGTTCATCGCCATTTGCAATGGGTTGAGTGTGCTCTTGGAGAGACCATGAAGGATAATATTTGCATAATCGAAATGTGGTGTTACAAGCAACTGGAATATTGTTCTAAAATCTCCTGGTGCCAGCAGAGGGCTGAGGTGTCTTAACATCATGATTTTATTGTAAATAGCCTTGGTGGTGTTCTTAATGTGTTCCTTAAAGCTGAGCTGTTGGTCGAGCATGATTCCCAAGTAACGTATCACATTTTTGCAAGGAAGCTCTGCGTCTCTCACTTTCAAAGTAGTGGGGGGAGAGAAGCTCTTGTTCTTAGTGATAAATAATACCTCGGTTTTCTTAAAATTTATGCGTAAGTTCTGAGTTAGGAGCCAGTCGGTGATTGCGTTGAAACAATCAACTAGGAGGGAGAGGTTAGGCTGCATAATTTTGATTGGAGTGAACAGCAAGACATCATCTGGAAATGTTAAATGAACGTATAATATCACATATGGGCTGCATATATACATTGAAAAGTAAGGCAGAGAGGGAGGAGCCTTGGGGTACTCCCTGTTGTTGCAGGAATGGGTCAGATATTGACGGACCTATCTGAACATGTTGCCAACACTCAGCAAGATAGGGTTTGCACCATTCCCAAGCCAGGACTTGGATTCCCTTATCATGGAGTCGGGTGAGGAGTTGCTCGTGGTTGACCGAATCAAAAGCCGCAGCGATATCGAGAAAGATAAGTACAAACCCATTTTCTGCTTTGTCCATGCGTCTGGTTAAGGTGTTGGTTAGCATTGCTAGTAGGGTCTCAACACCGTGTGATTCTCGAAACCCGTGTTGGCAAGGATCAAGGGGGGCTGAAATGTCGATATGTTGTTGAATCTGTCTTTGTACCACTTTCTCAATTAGTTTAGCTAGAAAGGGTATGCTTGAAATCGGGCGGTATGAGTCTGTCTTTGTCGGGTCAAGTCTGCTGTTTTTCAGGAGGGGGCATATGGATGTCTGTTTAAGAGCTGTTGGGAATGTTCCTGATGAGAAAGAGAGCTTCATGATGTAGAATAGAGTTGGGCTGAGTTCCGCGTGCATCGCTCTGATCCAGTATGCTGGACAAGGGTCATTCGGAGCTGTAGTGGTGTTGATCGTAGAAAAATGTTGAAAAATGTGTTGAAAAACGTCAACTATAATAAAACATTTTCATTTACAGTTGTGGCCGTGGCTGAACCATCTGTAAATACATACCCTCTTGGCAGAGGGAAGCTTTACCATTGTACTGCAGACCGTGGTAATAGTGCAACTACATCACAAGTACAGACAAGAAGAAGCAGTCTTCCATAGAAAACAACTCCAAAAGACGTCTGTCAGTTTCCTTTCATTGCACAACCAGGCATAGCCAAACGTATGGGTGTCAATGCAACTAACTTGGATTTAGAATATATGGCACTAAATGAGAGGTTAGATATGATTGCACTCTCAGAGACATGGTGGAAGGAGGATAACCAGTGGGACACTGTGATACCTGGATACAAACTATATCGTAATGATAGAGCTGATCAAATTGGTGGAGGGGTTGCGCTCTATGTTAGAGAGGGCATTGAGACAGAAAGGATTAAAGTTTTGCAGGGAACAAAATTTGCTATAGAATCTCTATGGATTGAAATTCCACTTATGAAGGGGAAGGTAATGGCAGTGGGAGTATACTATCGACCGCCTGGCCAGAATGAACAAATGGATGATGAAATGCTCAAAGAAATCACAGAAGCTAACAAAAGTCACAACAGAGTAGTAATAATGGGTGATTTCAATTACCCCGGTATCGACTGGGTCAGTGTCACGGCAGGACAAGCTAAAGAGATAAAGTTTCTAGATGGAATAAATGACTGCTTCTTGGAGCAGCTGGTTCATGAACCGACCAGAGGGGAAGCCATACTGGACCTAGTCCTTACTGGAACGTCAGATCTGCTGCAAGAAATAAGGGTGTTGGGACCACTTGGCAATAGTGATCATAATATGATCATGTTTGATTTAATTACTGGAGGACAAATAGTAAAGGAATCCACAGTACTACCTTTCAACTTTCAAAAGGGAGACTATGATAGAATGAGGAATATAGTTAGGAAAAAACTTAAAGGAGCGGTTCCAAAGGTTAAAGACTTACAGCAAGCTTGGTCGTTATTTAAAACTACTATCCTCGAAGCCCAGACCAGCTGTATTCCACGCATTAAGAAGAGTGGGAGAAAGTCCAAAAAACTGCCAGCATTGATATCCTGGGTCCCTTCTTAATAATGGTTTATGGACCTTTCCTCCAGGAACTTGTCCAAACCTTTTTTAAACCCAGCTACACTAACAGCCTTTACTACATCCTCCGGTAACAAATTCCAGAGTTTGATTACACGTTGAGTGAAAAAATATTTTCTTTTATTAGTCTTAAATAGTTTACCCTGTAGCTTCATTGCATGTCCCCTAGTCTTCCTATATTCTGATAATGTAAACAGTCGATCTACGTTTACCCGTTCCACTCCGTTCATTAATTTATAGACTTCTATCATATCTCCCCTAAGCCGTCTCTTTTCCAGGTTAAAGAGCCCTAACCTTTTTAGCCTTTCTTCATAGGAGTATCCTTCCATCCCCTTTACCATTTTGGTGGCTCTTCTCTGAACCATTTCTAATAACGCTATATCCTTTTTAAGATACGGCGACCAGAATTGCACACAATATTCAAGGTGCGGTCTCACCATGGAACAGTATAGAGGCATTATAATATCTTTTGTTTTATTTTCCATTCCTTTCCTTATGATACCTAGCATTCTATTTGCTCTCTTGGCTGCCGCTGCACACTGGGCCGAGGGTTTTAACATGTTATCCACAATGACGCCTAAATCTTTTTCCTGGGTGGTGGTTCCTAATGTGGAACCTTGCATCGTGTAACCATAGTTTGGATTGTTCTTCCCTAGGTGCATAACTTTGCACTTGTCCACATTAAATTTCATCTGCCATTTTGATGCCCAGTCTTCCAATTTATCAAGATCCTCTTGCAATTTTCCACAATCCTCTTGGGTTTTAACAACTTTAAATAGTTTTGTGTCATCTGCAAATTTGATAACCTCACTCGTTATTCCACTTTCCAGGTCATTTATGAATAAGTCAAAAAGCAGCGGACCCAGCACAGTTTCCTGGGATACACCACTAATCACTTTTCTCCATTGGGAAAATTGGCCATTTAGCCCAACCCTATGCTTTCTGTCTTTTAACCAGTTCCTGATCCACAGTATTACACTGCCTCCTATCCCATGACTCTTTAGCTTTGCCAAAAGTCTCTGATGAGGGACCTTGTCAAAGGCTTTCTGAAAGTCCAGATACACTATATCAACCGACTCACCTTTGTCCACTTGTTTATTCACACTTTCAAAAAAACATAACAGATTAGTAAGACAAGATCTTCCTTGTCTAAAGCCATGTTGGCTGTCTCCCATTAGGCCATGACTATCTACATGCTGAGTAATTTTATTCTTTATGATGGTTTCTACCATATTTCCCGGTACTGACGTGAGGCTCACCAGTCTGTAGTTTCCCGGATCACCCCTCGAACCCTTTTTAAAAATTGGTGTTACTTTGGCGATCCGCCAATCTTTAGGTATTAGAGATGATTTTAATGATAGTTCATAGATTACTAATAGCAGGTCTGCAATCTCATATTTCAGTTCTTTCAACACCCTTGGATGTATACCATCCGGCCCAGGTGATTTGCTACTCTTCAGTTTATCACTGAGCCATGACTATCCACATTTTCAGTATTTTTTTTTATAATGGTTTCTACCACTTTGCCTGGTATAGACGTCAAGCTCACCAGTCTGTAGTTTCCTGGATCACCCCTGGAATCATTTTTAATAATTGCATTATACTGGCCACTCTCTAATCTGCAGGTACTACAGATGATTTTAAGGATAGTACACAAATTACTAGAAGGTCAGCAATCTCATATTTCTTTCAGCACCCTGGGATGTATGACAACCAGGTAATTTGCTGCTCTTTATCAAATAGCGGTACTTATGTATTTATTTATTTTAAAGTATTTATAGTCCACTCAGATATCCAAGGCTGATTTAAAAAACCATACACAATTTAATAACACAAACATAATAATAAATACATCTTCTCAATTTAATGAGATTTGTTTTAGCCTCTGATACATCACCTTTGAATAGCATTTCTGACATGGGTAAATTTCTACATCTTCTTCAGTAAAGACTGAAGCAAAGAATTCATCTTTATCTTTATTATTTTGCTTGCTTGACTGCCCATGACAGAACATCAGGGCAGTTTACAATCATTAAACAAAGGCTACAGGTAGAAAAGGAAAGGAACGTCAAATATATGACAGGAAAGGCAAGAGAGCAAACATCTAAAGCATAGAGCAGACAAAACCGGAAAACACAGGGGTGAATGGTAGGTCAAATGCTTGACAGAAGAGATGAGCTTTCAATAGGGATTTGAATCTGAGATAAGAGTGTTCAGCACAGTGTGTGGTGGGGTGTGAATTCCATAGGGCTGCGCTGAGGAAGAAAAAGGCAGAGTGACGGGTATGTTCAAGTTGGGCCCGGGCAGGGGAAGGAAGGGCCAGGCGGTTGTTGTGAATGGAGCGAGGGTTGCGGGGGGGGGGGGGGGGGGGAGTGGATATGGATGAGGTCAGCAAGGTACTGGGGGTGGCCGGTATGGATGGTCTTATGGACAGTGATGAGAATCTTGTATTGATAGCGATAATTCAACGGGAGCCAGTGGAGCTGAGCAAGAAGAGGAGTGACATGGTTTCTGTGAGTGACGTGAGTGAGGAGGAGGGCAGCAGTGTTTTGAATGAGCTGCAAATGAGGGAGCTGATATTGGGGGATGCCTGCCAAGACCACGTTGCCATAGTCGAGGTGAGATAAGAGAAGGGAGACCATGAGTGTGAGCAGTGAAGGGGAAGGCAGGAATGAGCATATCGTGTGAAATTGACGGAGAGTGCAGAAAGAGCGCCAGACCAGGGAAGAGACATGTTGATGGAAAGAGTGGACAGGGTGGAGGCTGACCCCCAGGAAATGTAGGGACGAGGTAAGCAGGATCAGGGGGCCAGAAAGGGAGGGTGATAGGTCAGGGATAAGGGAAGCGAAGGGAAGCCACATGGCTGAAGACTTGGAAGCGTTTCGATGGAGATAATTTGCAGAAAGCCACAAAAAGATTTTAGAAAAACAGGAGTTGAGTGGAGAGAGATCGGGGAAAAGTGGGCAGGTATGGAAAACAAGGAGTATGTCATAAGAACATAACATATGCCATACTGGGTCAGACCAAGGTCCATCAAGCCCAGTATCCTGTTTCCAACAGTGGCCAATCTAGGTCATACGTACCTAGCAGTTTCCCCAAAAAACACAGGTTCCACAATGTTTGTACTGGGTCAAGCATTGATATCCTGGGTCCCTTCTTAATAATGGTTTATGGACCTTTCCTCCAGGAACTTGTCCAAACCTCCTTCAAACCCAGCTACAAAAGCAGCCCCCACCACATCCTCCAGCAACAAATTCCAGAATTTGATAACACGTTGAGTGAAAAAACATGCTCTTTTATTAGTCTTAAATAGTTTACCCTGTAGCTTCATTGCATGTCCCCCAGTCTTTCCACACTCTGATAACGTAAACAATCTATCTACGTTTACCCGCTCCACTCCGTTCACCAATTTATAGACCTCCATCATATCTCCCCTCAGCCGTCTCTTCTCCAGGTTAAAGAGCCCCAACCTTTCTAGCCTTTCTTCATAGGAGTATCCCTCCATCCCCTTTACCATTTTGGTGACTCTTCTCTGAACCCCTTCCAATAACGCTACATCCCCCTTAAGATACGGCGACCAGAACTTCACACAATACTCAAGGTGCGGTCCCACCATGGAACGATACAGAGGCAACACAACATCTCCTGTTTTATTTTCCATTCCTTTCCCCATGACACCCAGCATTCCATTCACTCTCCTGGCCGCTGCTGCACACCGGGCCGAGGGCTCCAACATGCCATCCACAATGACGCCCAAATCTCCCTCCTGGGTGGTGACTCCCAATGTGGAACCCTGCATCGTGCAACCACAGCCTGGGTTGTTCTTCCCTAGGTGAACAACTTTGCACTTGTCCACATTAAATTTCATCCGCCATTCTGATGCCCAGTCTTCCAATTCATCAAGATCCTCTTGCAGTTTTCCACAATCCTCTTGGGTTTTAACAACTTTAAATAGTTTTGTGTCATCTGCAACTTTGATAACCTCACTCGTTATTCCACTTTCCAGGTCATTTATGAATATGTCAGAAAGCAGCGGACCCAGCACAGATCCCTGGGGTACACCACTATTCACCTTTCTCCATTGGGAAAATTGGCCATTTAGCCCTACCCTCTGCTTTCTATCTTTTAACCAGTTCCTGATCCACAGTAGTACACTGCCTCCTATCCCATGACTCTTTAGTTTTGCCAAAAGTCTCTGATGAGGGACCTTGTCAAAGGCTTTCTGAAAGTCCAGATACACTATATCAACCGACTCACCTTTGTCCACCTGTTTATTCACACCTTCAAAAAAACATAACAGGTAAGTAAGACAAGATCTTCCTTGTCTAAAGCCATGTTGGCTGTCTCCCATTAGGCCATGACTATCTACATGCTAAGTAATTTTATTCTTTATGATGGTTTTCTACCATTTTTCCCGATACTGACATCAGGCTCACCAGTCTGTAGTTTTCCGGATCACCCCTGGAACCCTTTTTAAAAATTGGTGTTGCATTGGCGATCCGCCAATCTTCAGGTATTAGAGATGATTTTAATGATAGTTCACAGATTACTAATAGCAGGTCTGCAATCTCATATTTCAGTTCTTTCAACACCCTTGGATGTATACCATCCGGCCCAGGTGATTTGCTACTCTTCAGTTTATCTAATAGTTGTAAGACATCTTCCCGATGTATCGATATTTCCTTCAATTCTTCCGCACCTTTAAATACCACTTCAGTCATGGGTAACATCCCTACATCTTCCTCAGTAAAGACTAAAGCAAAGAATTCATTCAGTCTCTCCGCTATCGCCTTAAACATAGAAACATAGAAACATGATGACAGAAAAAGACCACATGGCCTATCTAGTCTGTCCTTCCATATCCAACAAGGGTCACCTTATTCAGAGCCGTATAATATGTCAACTTAATAAAGCAAACACTCTGATATGAATCTACAAGTGTGTTGTATCTTATGTCACTCGCATTAACCATGTGATCTTACTAAAGAGCACGCAGGTCTCAGACTGATAGGGCGTTATGAACTTTCAGACTCATAAACATTCTCTGAAAAGCACCCCCATTTTGCATCAATGACCGCTGCTCAGTGTGTCTTTTGTAGTTTCTTATACACACAGTCAATTATAAACTTGAAATTGTGCTGAACTCGAAAAAGCTTAAGGTCATCCGTTGTTCATTAACCATCACACTTTCATAAATACTCAATCGAAAAAATTGTGCTTATCTGAACAAAACTGGAAAACATGCTCAGCTTTTCCAATAGCATCCCCGTGCTTAGCCTTCTCCAATAGCGTCCCCAACGCCACCATCTGCGCTATATTAGCGTTTCACCGTACTCCGGTTTTATCAGGGGGTTATATTGTAGGCACTAAAAGTAAAATGATAATCGTACTCACTAAGTATACACACTTCAAAAAATAGAAAAACTCTTGAACTTTGAAGCAAGGAAAATACATACCCTGTTTTCGAAAAAAAAATTATTTTTGAGGGAGCCTTGTACCATCAACGATCAGGGGTAGCGATGGGCGCTACATGTGCCCCTTCCATTGCTAATTTTTACATGCAACGCTTTGAAGAAGAATGGATAGACACCATGCCTCAATTACATCTGAGGCTATGGAAAAGGTATATAGATGATATCTTTTTGCTATGGGAAGGCACTGAGGAGAGCCTATGTGCATTTGTGGAGTGGATCAACAGTAGGAATCAACATTTAAAGTTTACTTGCACATACCACATGGATCAGATTACTTTTTTAGACGTGACCATTAAAAAAGGTATAAATGGTTGGAACACTACGGTATTTCGGAAGAGCACTGATAGAAATACATTTTTACATTATAATAGTGCCCACCCGTCTCAATTAAAAGACAGTTTACCTGTATAACAGTTTATACGCTACCGACGGAACTGCACAGAAATTCAAGATTTTAAAGTGCAATCTCAAATTTTGAAGAGTAATTTTCGTTCTCGAGGCTATCCAACTGCTGTAATTGATAGGGCATATAAACGAGCCCTGTACAGTAATCGTGAATTGCTAGTGCACCCGCGAGAAAATAATAATTCAGAGGATATATGGAGGGAAGAAATTACTGTTTCAAGTATCAATCTAGTTACTCAGTACTCTCCATTTAGTTGCCATCTTAAACGGATCATCAAACGGCACGCCAATGTATTGCACAGCATCCCCTCTTTGGAAAATAAATCTGTACGCTGTGTGTGGCAACAGAGCCACAATTTGAAAGATTTGTTGAGCCCTGCTGTTTTGAAACCTTTGCAAGCGCCGACTCAACCAGCTCGATTAGGACACAGAAAGTGTGGGGACTGTGCCAGCTGTAGTATTACTTTAGAAGTAGACGAGTTTGTCTACCATGGCATATCCTATCGGATAGGCTGCCACACTTCGTGCACATCAACACACATAGTATATTGTATTCAATGCCCATGTGGGCTGTTGTATGTGGGAAAAACCATAAGAGAATTCAAAGTACGTATTGGTGAGCATAAAAGTAAATTAAAATGCCGACGACGGGAAGCTCCTATTGTAGAACATTGCCACGATCAAAATCATTCATTTGATGAGCTTCGATGTTTTTGCATTTTTCAAATCATAACTGGCCAAAGGGGCAAGTCCCGAAAACAAACTTTAGTCTGGCACGAACAACGTTGAATCCATAAATTACAATCAGTTACCCCCGGGGGCTTGAATGCCCGCATTGAATGGGAAGCATGCACATGACCATTCACATTACTAATAGTTGTCTATTTTGAGCTGAAGATTATACTGAGTTTTCAATAATTAAGTTTCCACCAATAGGAGAGGAAGATGGTGTGGCCGACGTAGTATTTAAAGCGTGTACGCATGCGCGGCGTTCTTGTTAGCTGGCAGATTTCGGTTCTCGATGAATGAAGCAAGTTGAACAAGAAAATTGGCTGGCACGAGAACACTGACAGACTTCATGACACATGCTCAACAGCAACACCATTGGTCCCACAAAATATTTATTATGGGTATGCATTACTGCTGCTTGCACTGTTTAGTGCCCTTATTCTGGGGGTCCCTTATTATTGATAGGGATATGTTTTGACATTTAGTTATAGTGAACTCTCTCTGTTTGACTACCCAATTATACTGGCACCTGGTGATGCAGTGGTCATCCATATGGTCCAAGTACTTCCCAGGCTTTCATGACCCCCCTGAATTGTAAATGAGCACACCAGATCCCCCTGTGTACTCTTCAACTACACACACACACTCTCACTTTCCACCACAAAAGCATGATTCTGCCCAAAAGGTGCCCTGAATCTATACATACCAGCTATGAAATAACATAATTGCATGGAGGACCAGAGATACAAATATTATACCCATTTCTCACCCAAAAAAGGAATCCTTTTCCTGCTCATGCCCATACTATCCATGCATCATCAGTCCCATTTTTAGAAACATGATGACAGAAAAAGACCACATGGCCTATCTAGTTTGTCCTTCCATATCAACCACTACAACAGTCCCCTTTCTTTCTTTAGAGATCCTCTGTGTTTACCCATGCTTTTTTGAATTCAGTTACTGTCCTCATCTCTACCACCTCCACTGGGAGACTATTCCATGGATCCACCACTCTTTCCATAAATAAATATTTCTGCATATCACTCCTGAATCTATCCCCTTTCACCCTCATCCCATGTCCCTTCGCAGCAGAGCTTGCTTTCAATCGAAAGAGGCTCTCCTCCTGTGCATTTATGCCACGGAGGTATTTAAACGTCTCAATCATGTCACCTCTATCCCACCTTTCCTCTGAGGTGTTCATATTAAGATCCTTAAGTCTGTCCTCATATGCTTTATAATGAAGACCACTAACCATTTTAGTAGTCACCCTCTGTACTGACTCCATCCTGTTTATATCCTTTTGAAGGTGTGGTCTTTCAAATTGCACACAGGGGAATTGTTAGGGTCCCATAGATTGGCTCCTTTAGGTTCATAACCTGAATAAACATTATTATTATTCTTAAAATTTCTGTAAAGGTGTTTAGAATTTTTTTTTACCTTATAACATTCCCTCACCTCTTGTATTTTTTCAGATTGCAGTCACATCAGTTCAAAACACTGTTACAACTACTACTGAACATTTGTATAGCACTACAAGATGTATGCAGCACTGCACAGACACATGTCAAAGATGGTCCCTGCTCATCAGAGCTTACAATCTAGTCAAGACAGACAACACAGTAGTTATAGACATGGGATACATCTAGGGGGCATGGTAAGGAAACAGAAAGGAGATCAGGTGAGTCAAGATCTGAAAGTGCAGTGAAGAGGTGTTTTCAGCCTGGGATTTGAAGAGTCAGAGAAGGTGCCAGACGTACAGACTCTAGTAGTTTGTTCAAGGCATAAAGAGCATCAAGGTGAAAGGAGCAAAGTCTGGAGTTAGCAATAGCAGAGAAGGGCACAGATAGAAGTGATTTGCCAGAAGAGTGGAGTTCCTGAGGAGGGATGTAGGGAGAGATAAGAGAGGAAAGGTAGTGAGAAGCTGCAAAGTGAATGCACTTATAGATCAGCAGGAGAAGTTTGAACTGGATATAGAAATGGATAGGGAGCTAATGAAGTGACTTGAGAAGAGGGGGTAATATGAGCATGATGAGGCTTGCGGAAGATTAGCCGTGCAGCAGAGTGTTGAACAGATGGAAAGGGAGAGAGATGATCAGAGGGAGACCAGCAAGGAACAGGTTACAATAGTCTAGATGGGAGATGACTAAGGAGTAAGATAAGTGTCTTAGTAGTGTGTTCAGAAAGGAATAGGCAAATTTTATTGATGTTATAGATAAAGAAACGGAAGGCTTTAGCTATCAGTTGGATGTATGTAGAGAAGAAGAGAGAAGAGGCAAAAATGACCCCAAGGTTGCGAGCTGAGGAGACAGGGAGGAGTAGAGAGTTTTCCACAGAGACTGAGAAAGAAGGAAGGGGAGAGGAAAGTTTAGGGGGGAAAATAAGCAGCTCAGCTTTGGCCATGTTAAATTTCAAGCGGCAGTAAGACATCCAAGCAGCAATGTCAGAAAAGCAGGCAGAGATCCTGGCCCGGCTTACCGGAGAGATTTCAGGCGTAGAGAGGTAGCTCTCAGAGTCATCAATATAAAGATGGTACTGAAAGCCATGGGAAGAGATGAGCACACCAAGGGACTGGGTATAGAAAGAGAAAAGGAGTGGATTCATGACAGATCCTTGGGGTATACCAACTGAGAGCGGAATAGCAGTAGAGGAGTATCCACCAGAATAAACATAGAAAGAGTGATGGGAGAGATAAGAAAAGAACCAGGAAAGCACAGAGCCCTTAAAACTAAGCGATGAAAAGGTATTGAGGAGTAGGTTGTGGTCAACAATGTCAAAAGCAGCATAAAAGTCAAGAATGATAAGGATCGAGTAAAGACCCTTGGATTTTGCGGTCGTTGGAGACTTTGGCAAGAGCTATTTCAGCTATTTCAGAATGTAAAGGATGAAAGCCAGATTGTAAAGGAACCAGAAGGGATTTAGAGGAGAGAAAGTTGAGGCAATGGTGGTGAACCGCACGTTCAAGTATTTAGAAATGAAAGGGAGGAGGGAAATGAGACCATAGTTAGAAGGACCAGTACGGTCTAGTGAGGGTTTCTTGAGGAGAAGTGTGACTACAGCATGCTTGATGGCTACAGGGGCAGTTGCAATGGAGAGCAATAGGTTGAGAATATGAGAGATGGAAGGGACAACAGTGGAGGAGATGGAGCTGAGGAGATGGGTGGGAATAGGATCAGAGAAGGTAGTGAGTTTGGAGAAGGAAAGAAGGTGTGTGGTTTCCTCCTCAGAGATCATAGAAAAGGAAGAGAGGGTAGCAGAGGTAGGGAGGGAAAGTTGTGAGTAAAGAGGGGCAGGAGGAGAAGTAGCTGACCTCATGGGGAATTGGAGTGTGATCTTGTGGATTCTGTCATGGAAATAGTTAGCCAGAGTTTGAGCAGAAAGAGAAGGGGGAGGGGGTCGGAGGTGGAAGCACCTTGAGGAGAGAGTTGAGATTTGTAAAGAGATGGCGAGGGTCAGAGGCTAGAGAGTAACTCTCTAGTCAGATGGACATAATTGTCTCTTTTGATGAGTGTTATGGCTAACCAGAGAGAGACAAGCATGAATTTAAAGTGTAGAAAGTCCACAAGGGTGCGGGATTTGAGCCAAGCATGCTCTACTGAATGGGCACTGGAATGTAGATAGTGGGTAGTGGAAGACAGCCTGGACTGGGGTATAGTATGCCTCACAAGACATGGCATGGGTGGAGCAAGAGCATCCAAAGCAGAGGAGAGTGCAGTATTATAAGAATCTACTACCTCATCAACAGCCTCAGATGACATAGTGAAGGAAAGAGGTGATGAGACAGTGGAGGAGAGAGTCAAAGGGTCAATAGTATGAAGATTTCTGAAGAGATTGGAGGAGACAGGGCAAGGTTGAGGTGGTGAGTGATTAAGAGTGCAGCTTAGCAGGTGATGGCCTGATAAGGGAAAAATTGAGGCACAGAAGTTTGAGGGTAAACAATTAGTGAAGAATACAAGTCGAGGCAGTGGCCATGCTGGTGAGAGGGGAGAGTAGAGCAAAGCTGGAGGTCGATTGAGGAGGTAAGTGAAAGGAGCTTTAAAGCATAAGGGTCATAGGGGTTATCGATATGAATGTTAAAGTCCCCAGTATTTAAGGGAGGGGGAAGATGAATCCAGAAAGAAGGAAAGCCACGAGTCAAAGTCAGTAAGAAAGGTAGAGGTGGACTTATCAGGAGGTCGATAAATAACAGCTAACCAGAGAGGTAGTGGAGTAAAAAGGCAGATGGAGTCAAAGGCGGGAAAGTAGTGAGACTCAGGCAGCAGGGGTTGAAATTGGCAGGAAGGAGACCACCACCATGGCCAGTGGGACGAGGCGTGTGGGAGAACTGATAGCTGCCATTATAAAGAGCAGCGACTGATGCCGAGTCTTCTGGGAGAAGCCAGGTCTCAGAGCAAGAAGATGGAGAGCAATAAAGAGATCATGAGTAAAGTCAAGTTTATTTGAGATGGAGTGTGCGTTCCACAAGGCACATGAGAAAGGGACAGAGGAAGGGTAAAGGAGAGGTATATGATTAAGATGTGAGCTGTTGAGTGAAGATCTAGCGGGCCAGGGTTGAGGATGATATCTCCAGAAGAGAAAAGGAGAAGGAGTAGAAGAGTGTCGCAACCATTCTTCTCTATGGGATGCATTGCAGAACACAGCAGACTATTTTCTAAGTCCCAGCCTTATACCATATTTCAGGAGGAATAACATGGATGTCTCCAGGAAATATTTAATATGTACATGGGCCTTTCCTGAATACACTTTATACATCTCTGCGGCTGACCATGCCCCCGTTCCACCTTCTCCCGTCCATGTTCTGAGATCCCCATGCTAGTGCTGTGGACGTGCATGTCAGCAGTGTTTCAGAATACAGTTGGGGATGTTTTTGGCACATAAATGTCCCCACCGCATATACAAACTACTTATTCGTGATCTGGAATGACCCTTTGCTTCCTTTTGATTTTTTCTTAAGCATTTTTCTCATTTTATCATAGTCTCATTATTGAAAGTTAAATGCTAGTGCAGTAGATTTTCTTGTTATCCTTCTGCCATTTATTAAATCAGCTGTGATTGTTATGATCGCTATTGCCTATCGGCCTCAACACCATTACCTCTCGTACTAGATCCTGCATTTCACTAAGAACTTGATATAAAATAGCTTCACCGCCAATGGATCAAGCTTTCAGGATATCCCTAATGAATATGCCTAAGAAAGATCTGCATACAATGGAGGTAGTTCAAAGTTTTGTTCAGATTTATTATTTGTAATTCACTAAAGTCAAAGGCCTGATGTTTTGGTACATTGTTTTCCTTTTTTTTTGTCTATGAGAAAAATACTTAGACCCCAGTAGATTTTATTACAATTAACAAATGGTGACTATAACATCTCTGTATGACCTGTTAAGAGTTTTCTCCACAGTTTCTCATTCACCTAAAGCACAGCAAATGTAATTATAAACTGCCATAATGCAAACACCATTGGCGGCATATTAAATTCTGCAAATAAGTAAATAAATGCCTTTGCATGAATTGCATTGCAGATACGCGATGCAGTTATCTTCATCAATTCAGATGTGTTAACTCCTGCATTCACATTTAATGGGATTTGTTAACAAAACCATGCTGTTAGCACAGAATTTGCTGCGTGCTAAGTATGCCAAGCTGAATGGAAGCACGGGCCTCCATGGTAAAAATCCTGCACTAACTGTTTAGCGTGTGATTGGGTGGGGATTGGGTGAGTTAGGGGCGTAACTTTGGTGTTCATAGTGCATCGAGCTTAGCACAGGAGCTGTTGGCACATGCTAACTGCAATTATTGTCATTTAGCGCACATTCACTTTATGCCATCTAACTGGGTGGTAGTAAGTGCACCTGTTTGCTGGTTAGCATGGTGCGTCACGTTACCAATGCACTAACAGCACGGGGATTGATACACATGCCCCCAAAGGTTAACACAGGCTGCCGTGCTAGTTTTACAACTCAAATGCATGCTAATTGCATTCCTTTAAGTAAACAAGCAACCCCAGTCTCTACCCATTCTTGTCCTATTTCACATTAATTGTGAACTGCAGCAGTTAGTTAACTGCTAATGTGGCATGGAGGAGTAGCATAATTGTTAGAGTAGTGGGATGAGAACCAGAGAATCACAGTTCAAATCCCACTGCTGCTCCTTGTGATCTTGGGCAAGTCACTTAACCTTTCATTGCCTCAGGTACAAACTTAAGATTGTAAGCCCTCTGTGGACAGGAACATACCTACTTACATACATACCTGCCTATCAGCGGCCCAGAACATCGGCACTTAAACTGCCGCTTCCGAGGCGTGTGGAGAGAGCGGGAGCAGCAGCCATCTTCATGGGGAGTGAGCAGGAGCTCCTCCTCGCCTCCCCTGCCTGCCTATCAGCGGCCCAGAACATCGGCACTTAAACCGCCGTTTCCGAGGCGTGTGGAGAGAGCGGGAGCAGCAGCCATCTTCAGGGGGAGTGAGCAGGAGCTCCTCCTCGCCTCCCCTACCTGCCTATCAGCGGCCCAGAACATCGGCACTTAAACCGCCGCTTCCGAGGCGCACCCGCGCCTTGCGGGCCCGCGCCTGAGGGCCTCGCCAGAGGGCCCTTTGGCGTGGCCCTTAGGTGTAGGGCCGTGGCGTTTGATGCTGGGGGTTGATCTGAAGTCCTGGACTGGGCTGACTAGCTTCTATTGTATGGTAACTCGCTATTCCATGTTCCTCTCCTTCTCATATTCTCTTTGACTGTCTCTGTCCTCTATTCTGTCCTATCATATAAATGGCGTTCCTTTCCTTTTTATTTCCTTGAATGATATAGCATTGTAAACCGCTCTAATGCCTTTGGCCTGAGTGGTATATCAAATTCAAAATAAACATAAACATAAACTTGTTCATCTTCACTGGCTTCCACTAAGGTACCATTTTGATTATAAAATTCTTACTATGGCTTACCAGGTAATTCACCTATGCGCACCACATTACTTAGCTGACCTCCTCCAGTTTCACCCCCCACCGTCTCTTCAGGTCACTCCATATGCACCATCTGGCACTTCCCTTAGCTTCTCGAGCACCCTTGGAACAAACACAAAACTCCGCCTTTTTTCTTTCTGGCTCCTGCCTTATGGAACTCCCTACCCACCACCTTACACTCAGAGCTCTCGTTCTCCCGGTTCAAATCCATGCTTAAAACCCATCTGTTCCACTTGCTTTCGACTTACCTCCCCCCCCCCCAACTCTTAATTGACTATCCCCCAATTCTGTCTGTACTCCCTTCTCTTTTCCTATCAACTGTCCTATCTGAATATGTCATTCCTTTCCTTCTTCTACACAGCCTTTTTGTAATTTTGTAAACCGCTCTGATGCTCTGACACCTAGGACAGTATATCAAGTGACCAGTAAAAATAAAGCTACTATACCTGAATGTAACTCACGTTGAGCTACTCCTGAAAAAAAAGTGTATATAAAATCCCTTCCTTTCTCCTCATACTAGATTATATTTTGCTGTATGAATCATATCTATACATATTCCTTTTGTAAATTATATACTATGTTCTTAATTCACTCATTATGAAGGGGGGAGTGGCCTAGTGGTTAGGACAAGGTACTTCAGGCCGGAGGGCCGGGGGTTCAAGTCCCACCTGGGGACAGCAATCTCAGGCCGGAGGGACTGGGATTTCTAGTCCTATAGGTACTCCTTGTGGTCTTGGGCAAGCCACTTAACCCTCCATTGCCCATGTTCCCTATAAGTATTAGCGTATGTGTGTCATATCCCCTCGTGTTAAATGTCCCAATTGACCGCTTTGACCCGGTGAAAAGCGGGATATAAATACAGCTAAATAAATACATAAAATTATGAGCTGGAGTGAAGAGTAAGGAAAATAGGTTTTCAGGATGATTCTGCAAATTGTACAAAAGCAATTCTCATAAGGTTGGCTTGTAAGGTTGAAATAGGCCAATAATGAGGCATCTGTGGCTGAGTCAACTCCAAGATGAAGATTTCATTTTTGTCCCTATTTAAATATGTATGAGCCTTATTATCATTATGTTTACAAAGTCACATTAGTGATATTAGTTCTCTATAAAAAGACACAGAGCATGCTCGGGCCATGACATCAGCACAATTTAAAGGCACTGCGTACGACTGGTAGCGCTTTACAAATGCTCAGTAGTAGTAGTAGTAGTAGTAGTTGTAGTAGTATGTTAAAGGCAGCAGGAATAGTTGCATTGGAAAGTGATAGGTTAAGGATATGTTAGAGTGAAGGGATGACAGCAAGGGAGATAGAATTGAGTAGCATGGTGAGAATGGAATCAGAGGAACAGATAGTGAGTTTTGAGGAAAAGAGAAGATGTGCAACTTCCACCTCAGTGATATTAGGAAAGAAAGAAAGGGTCACAGAGGTTGAAGGAAGATTTAATAGCGAAGAGAGGGAAGGGGAGACTGAGGTGGTCCAGGGGAGAACTCAAGACTAATCTTGTGAACCTTATCATGGCAGTTATCAGCCAAAGTTTGGGTAGAAAGTGAAGGAGGGTTGAGATTGGAGGAACTTTGAGAAGAGAGTTGAGTGTTGCAAAGAGATGGTGAGGGTCAGAAGTAAGAGAGTTTACCAAACGGACATAGTACTCTTGCTTGGTGAATGATATGGCAGACTGGAAAGAGGTTAGCATGAATTTGAAATGTAAGATGTCAGCATGGATATAGGATTTAATCCAAAGATGCTCAGCGGAATAGGCAAAGGACTGTAGGTGGTAGATTTCAGACATTAGCCAAGGCTGAGATACAGTACACCTCACAGAGCATGTGAATGGGAAGAGCAAGAACATCCATTGTGGAGGAGAGTATAATGTTACAGGAAGAAACTGCTTCATCAACAGACTCAGATGACACAGTGGATGAGAGAGGAGATAAACAGCAGCAGAGAGAGCTGAAGGATCACTAGCCTAAGGATTCCTAAATGTGTTGGTGGAGATAAGAGAAGACTGTGGCAGAGGGTGATTAAGAATGAAAGTTAGCGGATGATGGTCAGATAGGGAAAGAACTGAGGTGGAAAAGACAAGGTCCAGGCAGTGGCCATGCTGGTGAGTGGGGCCAGTAGAACACAACTGAAAGGTGAATGAGGAGGTTAAGGCAAGGAGATTTGAGACATGCAAGAACAGGATTCTCATACTGTCTTTAGCCTATTCCACAGGTTATATGGGAATTTTATAGCTGTAATCATGGTCCTGAGGCTTTGAAAATGTCCACAAATTATTTATTTCTAGATTTCCAAGTACAGTACTAATGCCATTTACCTACATTATGAGTAAGTAGGTCCCATTGCATAAAATTGTGCTTGCAATAAAGTAATGTTAATAGTGTTAATTCATGGAACACACCACCTCCAGGCAGCCCGATCGGCATCCAGCACAGGAAGCGAGTCGGAGACTCCTCTTGCTCCCTGCACCGAAGGCCAATCAGGCCCAACCAGCAGGACTTGAAATTCAGCAGCGCCGAAGGGCGCGAAAACCAGCAGCACACCACCTCCAGGCAGCCCGATCAGCATCCAGCACAAGGAGCGGGTCGGAGACTCCTCCCGCTCGCTGCACCCAAGGCCAATCAGGCCCAACCAGCAGGACTTGAAATTCAGCAGTGCCGAAGGGCGCGCCCATGCCTGGCAGGCCCACACCTGAGGGCCTCGCCAGAGGGCCCTTTGGCCCTTTGGTGTGGCCCTTAGGCGCGAGCCTGAGGCAGACACCAAACTCTTCTCCAACCAATTCATCCACCAGATGTGAAATAGATAAAAACTGTGCTGGACGCTGAATTCTGGAGACTCCACTCCTAGTCTTTCATGCCTTACATGAAAAAGATCAAAGGTGAGCCTATATATTGAATGTTGCATCATGTTGCTCTAAAATAGACTACATTTCTGAATGTGGCTTTACTATTCTCTAATTCTCACTGCACTATAGTCTCAGCAGCCTATAATAACCATGTGATCATAATATTAGAGGTGCATCTACAGTCTGTAACTCTGAATATAGGCTCTCCCTACTTAAACCCTGTTGTGTTTGCCCTGCTAATTCAGTGTATAGATATACTTCTATATAACATAACTGCTCTATACCTGTTATCTTGAAATACTTTATCTGAGCCTACGGTACTGCTTTTGCCGTTCTTATACTGAAAGTACCCGTCTTATTCCTAAACACTCTGTACCCAAGCTCTACCACTTGATTCAAAGAGAGACTCTCCTCATTGAAACTGACCACAAACATATTCTATCTAATCTGAGATTCATACAGCAACTGAAAGTTATCTGCTGCATGGTATATAATCACCTTGCTGTAACTAAATTCACCTCATTGTACCGCAATTGCCTTTCCCATTCAGCTACTTCACCTCTAAATTCAGATCATATGTGATTCATTCTATAACATATCTACTGCATTGCTTTACTTAAACTTAGCTCATCTTCTCCATTCAATATATTCTAAACAAAAGCCCCATCATGAACAAGAAAACACCATTCTGGATAAAATGCATCGTATAACCCTTATTAGCCTAACAATCCTCTCCCAGGCATTAAAATCAGCCCAACTCCAATACATCCCTACCATCTACACCCCTTTCAGACACCACCCCACCCTTTTCTCCCCCAGGCACACCTACACTATTAAATCCAATATCAACAGACTCATTAACATCCAGCTTATCACAAATCTCAAGACAGAACCAAATGTGACTCCACCAAAGTATAAAACCTTAAAATGCTACCTCATTAATGCAAGGTCCATAAGGAATAAAATACCACTCTTTCAAGACCTGCTCATTGATGACACCCCTGATATTGTATGCATAACTGAGACATGGCTGTCCGATGCAGACACAGTATTAATAAACCAGCTGAAGGCCCCAGGATATGAAATATTCCACTCGCACAGATCAGCAAAAAGAGGTGGGAGAGTCCTTGTGATCATAAAAGAACATTTAGAAGACTCACTGATAACCTCTAAAAACATAAATAACACAGACATACTCACTATAAAGCTCAAATCCTTATACCTCTGCTTAATATATAGACCCCCTACCCCTAGCACAGACAACTTGAACTTAATATCAGAAATACAGTACTATGCTCTTCCACCAACAAGAACCCACTTGTCCTCTTGGAAGACCTCAACTTAGCATCACTGCCCAATAATCAGGCCTCAGCTTTCCTAGCATCTATAAAAGACATGAACCACCATCAAATTGTTAACACACAAGCACATGTGAAGGGGAATACTCTAGACTTAGTGTTTCTACCCAAGGTTATATTTAATAACTACAACCCTTCCACACTGGAAATATTACCTGCACCCTGGTCAGACCACCATCTTATAAAATTCCAGCTCCTATCATATGAAGACTTACTCACTTTATCCATCCCCCCACCAGCACATAGAAAATACAAGAAATTTGACAGAGAATTTCTTGAAACATACTTTTCAGCACCTAACATTAAATCCAACGACCCTTGATGAAGCAATATCCTCATGGAATAACACCATATCTAAATTTTCAATCATAAACAATCCACCCTCCCCTGCCCCAAAAAAGCAAAACCCTGCTTGGTTCAGACCAGATCTCAAACAACTGAAAACTGAACTACACAAAAGTAAGGGTAAATGGCGCTACACAAAATCCTTGCAACACCAACAGCAATACACATCTAAATTAACCCTTTCATACCCGGTGGTTCCATTTGGAACCCATGTAGTTTTCTTGTAAAAACTGAGTGGGGATTAAAACCAGTAAACATCAGAAGTCATTTTCTTACTTACTATTATCATAATAAAATACTATAATCAGTTTAGAGTCACTAACTTACTAGGTGGCGCCACTGGCTGTGCTTTTGTTTTGGTAGCCATTGTGAAATTTTACTGCAAGTGTTCTAGTGTTAAATTTTAATGTTCTGAAGGCTTCAATGCGTCAGGAAAATTCTCTCAAGTCAAACAGGTATTGTTTTCCCTTTCTGCCAGTTTTATCACCATTTTTGTTGAAACAGTTGTTGAATGAGACAGTTTTGTAGTTGGTTCCATTTGGAACCATTGGTACTTAGTGGTTGTTACATGTTACATGCTACTGCAGAAATGGTGGTTTGTAATACTTAGTGAATTTTACCACATAGCAGTTATTAAGATTTAAATTTGAAATTTATATGTTATCTGCTAATTAAGTACTAATCTAGTAGTAATTCAGTTACATTCTGAAATTTGTTGAATGTTTGATGCAGGCAAAATGATGGATTGTGATATGCATCACAAACAAAATAGAAAAAGGAAAAATGGAATCTCAGCTTGTCTTGTTACCAGATGCTGACATTTCTGAACCTGAGTGTGATGTAGAGGATCCAAAGATGGAAAATAATATGGATAAGTTGAGCGAAGATCCACTGAACGAATCAGAAGATGATCTTCCATTATCAACAGTTAGGGATCAGGGAAAGCAGAAAGATCCTGATGTTGCTGGTGTAGATGATGATGATGATAATGTTCCATTGAACAGATTATTCAAAAATAAATCAAAATCAAAAGATGCAGTAATGTTTCGATCGATGAAGGAGAATAAAGCCAAAAGTCACCTCCGATCCAATCTGGTCGTGAAAATTTTCTGATCCACCCAAGGAGGAAGAGCCTCCAATAAAATACTTTCACAGATTTTTTTCCACTGAACTTATTGAGCACATTGTGATTCAGACCAATTTACATGCAGTTCAGTGTGTGTCCTCATTTAGAACAACAACAGTAGAAATCAAACAATACTGTGGAATGTTGTTGAAGATGGGCCTGGTTCTAATGCCCAGTTATAAATGCTACTGGTCAGAAGAACTCCGTTTTCCACCTGTTGCAGACATTATGAGTCAAAATCGTTTTACCGACATCAACAAGTTTTTGCACTTCAACGACAACACCAAGGCGATCACTGACAGAAATGACCCTTTGTATGATAGATATTATAAAGTTCGCCCTCTTCTGGATTTCATTCGCGAGGCATGCCTAAAGGTTGAACCGGAAGAAAAGCAGAGCATTGATGAGCAGATGATACCATACAAAGGAAAACACCCCTTGAGGCAATACCTTCCAAAGAAGCCTAAGAAATGGGGCTTCAAAAGTATTTGCTAGATGCGGGGTCAGTGGTGTGACATATGACTTTCATTTCTATGACGGCAAGGCTCCTGTTGTGCAGAAAAGCTGTGGATTTCAACCAGGAGACTTTGTTATGAAATTATGCGCGACACTGCCTAGCACTCAGAATTTCAAACTGTACTTTGATAACTACTTCACTTTCTGGAGCTTCAGCTGATACTAAAGGAACAGAGCATCCTGTCTACTGGGACAATACGGTGCAACAGGATCAGAGGATGCATTATGAAAATGGAAAAAGAACTAAAGAAAAAAGGTCGAGGATCCAGTGATTTTATTGTTGATGCAAACTCTGGTTTGTCAGTAGTTCGTTGGTATGATAATTCAGCTGTTCAGCTTTCATCAACACTGAGATCAGTTGATCCAATTTCTATGATCAAGCGCTGGGACAAGAAACTGCATGCCTATGTTGATGTGCCCTACCCAGCTGTTGTTTGAGACTACAGTCAGAATATGGGAGGTGTAGATCTCTTTGATTTGCTTATGGCTCTATATCGCACTGACCATCGCTGTACGAAATGGTACCGTAGAATATTTTACTGGGGCCTTCATCTTGCGGTTGTGAATGGATGGTTGCTTTACAGACGTCACTGTGAGCAGTGTTCTCAATCCTTCAGTTTGTTATCAGCATTAGTGAGTCGCTGATCAAAGAAAACAAGATGCTGTCATCTGTGCAAAGAAAAAGAGGGCGACCATCAAATGTGCTGGATTCTCCTGAAGTGAATGATCCTGATGACTCCCCTGCACCACCAAAACAGAAATCATCTGTTCAGTCTGATCCAAACGCCAGCATCAGAAATGACGGTGTAGGACACTTTCCAGCTCACTCAGACCTGAAACAACAGTTCAGGGTTTGCAAAGCTCATGTCAGGATGAAATGCATGAAATGCAATGTTTTCCTTTGCATTACAAAGGAAAGAAATCGCTTCCTCAATTGAAAACTACAGGCCGGTTAGTTTAACTTCGGTGGTGAGTAAATTATTGGAAACGCTGCTGAAAGAGAAAACAGTGAGGTTTCTGGAGTCCAGCGGATTGCAGGATCCGAGGCAGCATGGATTCACCAGAGGCAGGTCTCTTTCAGACAAATCTGATTGATTTCTTTGACTGGGTGACCAGGGAGTTGGACCAAGGGAGAGCTCTAGATGTGGTGTATTTAGATTTCAGTAAAGCCTTTGACACTGTTCCTCACAGGCGACTTATAAACAAACTGAGCACCCTAGGGATGGATCCCAAAGTTACTGCTTGGGTTAGAAATTGGTTGGGTGGGAGGCGACAAAGAGTACAAGTAAATGGAGCTCACTCTGAGGAGAAGGATGTTACCAGTGGTGTGCCCCAGGGATCTGTCCTTGGTCCGATTCTTTTTAACATCTTTGTTAGTGATATAGCGGAAGGACTGTCGGGTAAGTTTTGCCTCTTTGCGGATGATACCAAAATCTGCAATAGAGTAGACACCCAGGAAGGTGTAGATAACATAAGGAGGGATCTAGCTAAGCTTGAAGAATGGTCTAGAATTTGGCAGCTGGGATTTAATGTTAAAAAATGTAAGGTCATGCATTTGGGCTGCAGCAATCCAAGGGAGCAATACAGTATAGGAGGTGAAGTACTTTTGTCCACTAAAGAAGAGCGGGACCTAGGCGTGGTTGTGTCTGATGATCTTAAAGTAGCTAAACAGGTAGAAAAGGCGACGGCAAAAGCTAGAAGGATGCTTGGGTGCATACGGAGAGGAATGGCTAGCAGAAAAAAGGAGGTGATAATGCCTCTGTAAAAGTCTTTGGTGCGACCTCATTTGGAGTATAGTGTGCAATTCTGGAGACTGCACCTTCAAAAGGATGTGAACAGGATCGAGTCGGTGCAGAGGGTGGCTACTAAAATGATTAGTGGGCTTCATTATAAAGCATATGAGGACAGACTTAAGGATCTTAATATGTACACCTTAGAGGAAAGGCGGGATAGAGGTGATATGATTGAGATGTTTAAATACCTCCGTGGCATAAATGTTCAGGGAGCCTCTTTCAATTGAAAGCAAGTTCTGCTACGAGGGGACATGGGATGAGGGTGAAGGGAGATAGATTCAGGAGTGATATGCGGAAATATTTCTTTACGGAAAGAGTAGTGGATCCATGGAATAGTCTCCCAGTGGAGGTGGTAGAGATGAGGACAGTAACTGAATTCAAAAAAGCATGGAACCAACACAGAGGATCTCTAAAGGTAAAAAGTGGACTTTTGTAGTTGTTGATATGGAAGGACAGACTAGATAGGCCATGTGGTCTTTTTCTGTCATCATGTTTCTATGTTTCTATGTAATTATCACCCCCCACTTTGATTATTGTAATATTGCACTACATCATCTATCGAAACAATCCATAAGACAACTATAGATTGCCCAATATGTTGCAGCTAGAATAACCTCAGACATCAACTTAACTGAACACATCACACCGGTATTATATAACCTTCATTGGCTCCCAATTCAAAGCCGCATACATTACAAAATCCTTGTAACCACTTTCAAAACCATAAAAGAAATTGCTCCATCCCACCTCACTACTCTCATCTCTAAAGATAATAACACTAGAAACCAACGTGATTATAATAAAAACTAATTATCTATCCCATTAGATTTCAGAAATTCCACAAATTGACCAATAACAGAGCTTTCTCCCATTTCTCCCCTGGAACAACCTCCCAACTAGTATAAGATCAATAGATGACCTCACCACATTCCGAAAAATACTCAAAACCCATTTGTTCACCTTACATTTCGGAAACATAAATGAAGACGAAAATCCTGCCTCTACCAATCCACTAAATGATGCAAACAATGGCTCCACCCAAATTAAGCATAACTGAAACAATGTATACAGTTTAACTTTTCCCACACTGACCTCCCAGCCTAATGTCAATGTACATAGTTGCTTGTTGCTACCTTAATCAGTTAATTGTTCTTCCTATCTGATTATTTACTGTACATAGTTATTTGTTCTATGTAACTGAATATGTATCATTCTGTACAATTCAATGTTTTGTTCAATGTAAACCGCATTTGATCTGCTGTAAAATGCGGTATAAACATGTTTTATATATAAATAAATAAATAAAATTAATAAATTATTAACTAGAAAAAGAATAAAATTAGCAGTTAAAAGCTTACATGAGGCCCAGAGAATATTTAGTAATACAATCCTGAAAACTCAGAGAAATTGTTTTCATACATTAAAAAAGGTTGAAGGAAGACCAAATGACTATACAGTAAATACAGAGATGGTGATGTTTTGAGTTAGGGCAGTACATATGTTATTGGTTGCTGTTTATTCGAAGCTACAGAAGTTTACTAAAAGAATCACTAAAGCCAAAAAGACATCTTTAGAGAATGGAAAACAAGTCCAAATAAAGTGAATAGGAATGGGCACAAAAACTGGCAAGCTAGATATAAAGCAATAATAAATCAGGCCAGAAAAGAATTTGAAAAGAAGCTTGCCAAAGAGGCAAAATAAGTAATAAAAATGTTCAAGTATACCAGAAGAAGTAAGGTTGCAAAGGAATAAATTTGACTTGTAGATGACCAAGGAATAAAAGGGATGCTTAAATGGGACAAGAAAATAGCAGAAAAATGAAATCATTTTCCTTCAGTATTTATAGAAGAGGATGATGGGGAGATACTTGAACCATAGCTATGTTTTTGAAGATGATGATTTTGATTAGGTGAAGCAAATTTTGGTGGCAATTTATTAGAACAAATTGACAAAAGTAATAGCAGAAAAAAAGCAGATTCAGATGGCATTTTCCCTATTTTTCTGAAATTGCAGACTGGCTACTGGTAATTAATCTGTCATCTATGCCTGAAAACTGGAGGTTAGCAAATGATATGACAATTTTTGAAAAGGTCTTTGGGGGTGATCTAAGAAATTATGGACTATAGAACCTAATGTTGATGATGAGAAAAATGGTGTAATCTTGGACTAAAACAGCACTCTTCCAAGGAGTAAAGTTGTGGTTAGAACAGTGGCCTTCAACCAGGGATGTTAGGGTTCAAATCCCACTGGTATGTCTCATGGCCTTGGTTAAGTCACTTAACCTTCCATTATCTTTAGTACGAAACTTCCACAGGCAGAGAAATATGTACTGCACCAGAAAATGCCTTGAATGACTATCACACAGAAACATGACGGCAGAAAAAGACCACATGGCCTATGAAGTCTGTCCTTCCATATCAACTACTACAATAGTCTCCTCTTTTCCTTTAGAGGTCCTCTGTGTTTGTCCCATGCTTTTTGAATTCAGATACTGTTCTCATCTCTACCACCTCTACTGGAAGACTATTCCACAATCTACCATTCTTTCCGTAAAGAAATATTTCCGCATATTACTCCTGAGTCTATCCCCTTTCACCCTCATCCTATGTCCCCTCATAGCAGAGTTTGCTTTCAATCGAAAGTGGTTCTCCTCCTGTGCATTTATGCCATGGAGATATTGAAACATCTTTATCATATCACCTCTATCTCGCCTTTCTTCTAAGGTGTACATATTAAAATCCTTACGTCTGTCCTCATATGCTTTATAATAAAGATCACTACATATTTTAGTAGCCACCCTCTGCACTGACTCCAACTACTTATGTGTAACTTATCCATATTCTAGTGCCCAGTTTTGCTATGTGTTTTGTCTTGATTAGATTGTAAGCTCGGATGAGCAGGGACTATGTCTTACATGTATATGTACAGTGCTGTGTATGTCTTGTAGGGCTATAGAAATGATTAGTAATAATAGTAGTAGTAGAAGAAGAGGGAACCATGGTGGCCTTGGCCAATAATGTATTATGAGGATGGAACCCCTGTCTCTTTTGAATATGAAGAGAGTTTTCCCTATAAGGTGTATTGGATGATACGCATACAGAAGTCCTAATTTTCAGTATAGGACAAAGGCATCCGCTGCTAGTTTGCCGTGTGTCCCTATTCTGGAGAAGAACTGAGATATCTTACTGTTATGATGTATAACAAACAGATCCGTTAAGGGAATGTCTGACCCTTGAAAGATTTTCTGCGCTACTCCCATACCCAGAGACCGCTTGCATGGTTGGAGTACATGACTCAGTCTTTCATCCAGGACATTGTTTTCTCTTTCCAGGCTTTATCATTTCTTGTGAAATGGATAGTTCCACATCCTGATAGTTTCCCAGCACAGAAGGCATGATCCTGTTCTGCTTGTTAACATAGAACATAACTACCTGATTGTTCATCTGAAGCAGGAAATTTGAATTTTTGTCAAGAAAGTTTATTGAAGAAAAGGTGGGAATTTTGAATTTGATTTCAGAGGGAAACTTTGTTGGAAAAAGATGGAGTTTTGAAATTTGAATTTTGGTGGGAAGGCTCATTGGAGAAAAGGCAATAAAAATGCAAGTAAGAAGCATGGAGGGGAGAGAATTTGGATTTTAGCAGGAAGATTGTTGTGATAATCTTAGATTTTGGAATGTGCTTCTGGTCTCCTGGAGGCCAGAAGATTCTATAAAATCCTAGCCTCTCTCCTACTTGAAGGTTGTTCAGTACAGACACTGGACAACTGGTTGTGTTCTCCCTAATTTTGGTTGAGAAGCAGATTGGGCTTCTGGGCTCTCTGCTGATGAGGACATGACCAAGATCCTTGTCTAGGTTGGGAAGATTGCAAGTGAGGAGCATACTTATGACTATGAGAGTAATAGGGTCACCTTTGTCCTCTTTCCTGGTATCTCACGAATATGAAGGAGGTTAGGTCAGAAGTGGACCTGGAGAAGATCCTATAAATGTCACTATGCTACTTAGTCATGACTATAGCTTATCTCCAAAGAGATTCTCTCCATGGCACAGCATGTCAGAAAACTTCTCCTGGTTTGGAAGAGTGTATGTGAGGAGTATACTTATGACTATGAGACTAATAGGATTACCTTTGTCCTCTTTCCTGGTATCTCACAGATATGGAGGAGGTTAGGTCAGAAGTGAACCTGGAAAGGATACTAAGAGTGTCACTATGCTACTTAATCATGACTGTAGCTTACCTCCAAAGAGATTCTCTCTATGGCACAGCATGTCAGCAAACTTCTCCTGGACATCAGTCCTAAAGTGTGAGGCCCATAACTATGAGAGTCTCCAGGTGCTAACACTCATGAAGGAGTGATTGGAGTTACTTGACTTTCTCTTAGGGGAGAGTGTCAGTTAATTCCTAAATTTGCTTCAAAATGTTCCACAAGTACATGCCCATGAAGAGCTGATAGGACACCATGCAGAAGTTGGGCTTAGTTTAATGAAAGAACTTTCTCCCAAAAGGCTCCAATATCCAAGCCTCTCGCCCCAGGGGCATCAAAGAGTGGGTCTTGGGAATTTTGGCTTTTTTGAGAGTGGATTCAACACCAGGGAATAGTGAGGTAGCTGCAGCGTTTTGACTCCAGAAGCCTTCTGAACTTCATGTTGTAGGATGTACAGAGAGGGAGGACTTCCACATTCACATCTGTGCAGAATTCTGTGAAAAGGCACTCTCCTTGGGTGGCTTGAGGAATTGGAGGGTTTTAAATGTTTCTGCAATAGACTCCTCCTCTGTCTCTAACTTTAATGGAATGGACATAGTCATTTCTCTCACAATATCAGCGAAGGTGAGTTCCTCAGGAGGTGATGTTCTGTGCTCATTAGGCTAACAGGTTTCTGATGGGAGATCAGTAAAACCACCCTCCGAGAATACCCTTGACTCACAGTCAGTATCAAGAGTGCTCTGAATCTGGCCTAGAAAAAATACTACAGTGGAATAGTTTCTGCATACTTCAACCTCTGCTTGTCTTGGGTGCAGATCTTGATTGAAAATATTGATACATAGATCTCTGATGTTTCAGTGAAATGTCTTTCCCCAATGCACTGGAGATTGGCATCAGCTGGGCAGTTACTAGCTCCGAGACCCTTCAGTGCCTCAATGTCGATGATTCTCTCCCTAGCAAAGCATGAATCTTGAAGATCAATTAGATGTCTTATTGAATTGACTTCAATGTCATTAAAACTGAAGCAGCACATCAAGCAAAGAAGCTTTTAATGCACTCCTCTTTCCTATTCATGAGATGCTCCTTGAAAGCTGCCCTTGACAAAGTTGTTGGACTGTAGTAGGGGTGACCACATCCTCCTGAGTCATTCTGGGGATAGCCAAAGGCTTGAAATTTGTTGTGTCTCCTCTGGTACTAAGGAAGATGTGGTCCTCACATCAGAGACTGCTTCAAGGGCATCAGATTCCTTGGTGCCTCAGTGCTCATGACAACATGCTCTGATGAGCTCTGGCTCTGATGTTTCCAAGCCTCCATCTGGTGCTTGGTGTTGCAAATATTCAGTGCTGATAAAGACAAGGCTGAATCCTTCCTCTTCTTCTGGCAGGAACCTGATGGTGTCAATTCCTGATGGGCTCTACTGATGCTCGATGTCGAGGGTGATCAATGTCCTCTTCATACTGATGCATCTCCAGCATCTGGTGCAGCTTCTGAGGCCATTGAGACTGATGCCTCTGAAGTCAAAGTCAATAGACTGGACTTAATGACATATCACTGGGGAAAACAGCCACTGCAAAACCAATCATGAAAAATTTTACCTGAACGGAGCATTCTTTCTTGGACCTTGTAAGACAATGCACAAAAAAAAAGAAAGAAATCATAAAAACAGCAGAAAAACCTAAGATACTAATGGGAATTGGCACTGTATGACAACTACAGTGAAACGATTTGAAGAAAAAACTGAAGAAACACAAAGAAAACTTGATATAAATAACAAACACACAGCAATTGTGAGGAGAGAAATCAAATGCATCTGTTCAGCTCTGTGGAATACGAAAGATTTAGTTGGTCCCATGTAACAGCAGCAGGTGAAAATAGGTGCACTTATGTGGTATAGTGCTTCCAAAAGCTTTGAGAAAAGCCTAAAGCTGGGAAGCTGCTCCTGCACCAGGCTCTATCAGTAATGTCACTCATAACATGAGGACTCACTCTCCTGCTTGTCCATAGAGAAAATAAAAATAAAATTTTTCCTCCAATAGAAAAGGGGCACTCAAATGGTGACTTTTGCCCTGAGAAAGAGAAAATAAATTCAAGCTGAAAAGCTCTAAGAAGTGAATAAATATTGTGGAAATGGGATTCAGTGTGTGAAGTACTGGTGGAATATATATGGCTTTTCTATTTCCTACTTGCTGCAATATTATTTTTAGGCTTTGTTGAATAAATTTTGTCAGCCTTGAATAGTCCCAAATTTCCTTTGAAAACAGTTGATATCTGGCAGGATGAATCATGCCCTATATGAACAGCTTGTATGCTAAAACACTCGGAAATTCTATTTTTCTTCGTTAACATTTCTAGTTTTAGCAAGTAGAAAGAGACAAACTGCACATCTAGATTTGGAACTTAAAGGAAATACTAAGTTATATCGACCCAATACTTACAAGAGCTCAATTTTTTCACATTGTCCCATCATTGACCTAAGCCCAAAATGAATAGCTCATCCTTCGGTTCAATCTAACCATAACTTTACTCACCCTACACTCTCACTAATACCTTCCTTCTTATTCTCTTTCTCCATTCAGTTTCTTCTACCTTGCTTGTCCCACTCTAACTCAAGTTAAGATTTGCCTACGGGACTCATTTCCATTGTATATAGTTACCTATATTTATTACAATTTTATTTATTACAATTTCTTATATACCGCACTATTCGGCATCAGCGCGGTTCACATTATAACACAACGACCATAACAACAAGCTGTTTGGTTTTACATCGAACAGGGGTACAAACTTGGATAACAGGGGTAAACTATATACATGAGATATTTACATGGCTACCTTTGTAAATAGTTTTATAATGTTTTTACTATAACCAAATGTTTAATGTAATTAACAGTATATTGTATATAGTTCACAGACGTTCCATGTAAAAACAGCTCTGTTCACTTTTTCCTAAATTGTTCATTGTAAACCGCACCTGATCTTTGGAAGGTTGCGGTATATAAGCAACTGTTAAAATAAAATAATAATAAGAAGATTCAAATACACTTACTTTATGGGGAGTTTCCCCTACCTACATGTGCATACACAGAAATACTCAGGAACGAAGTGTGTGCATGAGTGTATGTTGGGGGGAGGGAAGGGGGTACACCCTGCATATACATCTCCGTGCCATAACTTTAACAAGAATGATAATCATAAATACCAGGCATGAAAATTAAGTATACAGATAAAAGCTGGTCAGACATAAGGTATGAGTAATAAATAGCAGGCATTGTATTATTTATTTATTTGCATTCTCTTATATACCGTGCTATTCTGCATCAGTGCGGTTTACATTGAACAAACTGAAATTACATTGAACAGGGCATTATAACTTGGAGATAACTATTTTACAGGGAACATGGGCTATGGAGGGTTAAGTGGCTTGCCCAAGACCACAAGGAGCACCTGTGGGACTAGAAACCCCAGTCCTTCCGGCCCAAGGTTGCTGTCCTCTAGTGGGATTTGAACCCCTGACCTTCTGGCCTGAAGTACCTTGCCCCAACCACTAGGCCACTCCTCCACTCCTTGATCAATTAATGCTTGATCAATTGTTGTACAGCAAATCTCGGTGCATTTTAATTGCTAGCTCATTGTGGGATATAATTTTGTGGTTTGGGGTGACAAATTATTTAAAACACAATGCTGCTGTTATACATTTCTGTTTAATCCTTAGTCTTTGAAGAAATGCCAACAGCAGACTGTAAAGGGAAAATCACAAGTCTGGGAGACTTAAGAAACATGTATTGCCTCAGTGGAACAATGGCAGTGCTCACCATTGATAAAGGATGTCAGTCCAAGCTGTACAGAAGCTATCGTGTTGACAGCACCTTTGGGAAAAAACATTCTTAAAGACATCTGAAGTACTCTGTGTCTTCATAAGCCATCAATAGACTGGCCCATAAACAAATTTTCTGGGTCTTTATCAACTCAGTAATATGTGTTCCAACAGCAAAACTATCCTAAATTCTATCTGGGGCAAAAAATTAATGATGTGTGATAGCTCTCCTAAAATAGCTCAATACAATTTTAAAGACTGATTGTAAATTTGAAAAATTTCCAATCCTTCTGTCCCTCACATTTTTTCTTTATTATATATTTAATTGTATCTTTATGAATTTTTTTACTTCTCTTTCAATCATTTTTCTCTTGACGTTCTCCCTTTCTCCTTGTTTATATGTTATATGTAGTGTTTTATTATATAAAAATCTGCTTTCTGTTCATCTCTTTGAATGGCCATAGGCCAGGAAAGTGGAATGTAAATTATTTAAAGAAATAAAAATAAACCATCTTCTCTCCTGCAAATCAACCTTTCTTCTAATCTTCTTTCTTCTTCCCTATTCCCTCTACATTTGCTTTGTCTCTTTTTCCATCTTTCTGCATTAGCAACCAACGTGCAAGATATACAAACATTCACTTTATTTATTTGAGAGATTTATATACCGCTAACAGCATGCGCATCCTAGCATCCAAAAAGAGAAAAATCAGTAATTTGTACACTGAGATGGAAACATACTGTGACAACCATATAATAACATAGTACATTTATTTATTTATTTTTATTTAAGAGGTGGAAACATCAAGGGGGGAATTGAGTAGTACAACAATAAAATTCAGGGACAAATGAGAATTAATTACTTAACAAAAAGGATGAGCAAGCAGTAATGGGATAGAAAACTAGGCATCAAAGGCTTTAGAGAAAAAGTAGGTTTTCAGGTCTGCTTAAACTTTAAATAAGAGGATTCAAATCAGAGTTTGGAGGAGAGGGAGTTCCATAAATGTGGCGCTTGGAAAATGAAAAACAATTGATCTGTATGTAATTAGATATAAAATGTTTTTCATTGGGATGACCAAAAGGATTTCGGTTGAGGAGCAAACAGGCATTTATGCCATTTTATGAATATTATTTAATGAGTTTGAAGTTCTCAATGGGGTCCATTTAATAGCTAAGTTCCAAACTCGGATTAATGTGTATTAATGCACATTATTATCGAATACATTAACACACAATAGGAAATTTAGCCTTAATTTTCTCAACTCTCTTTCCTGCTCACATCATCCACCACCTGACCTCAATTCACTGCCCCTCTCCTGGATTCCATTCACTTCATCCATCCTGTCAATCCCAGCCACTTCTCCTGTGCAACGGGGATTATTTTAGAAGCCATATTCATGATTTATACATGCCAATACAACCACTCACACATATAAATCGCACCGACATGTAAATGGAAATTTTAGAAAAGACTCATTTTACATGTGAATGTCCATACTACATCAAAAATTGTAAAGGGGGCTTTGAGGGACATGTCAAGGGTCTGGTCTGAGCATGACAAAAATTTGCATGTGTATTTTCCATTTCATATAGGGAATGCATATATAAGCCGAAAATTATCGATGTTCAGATTTACATCTGCTGCCTGACAGGGAAAGGTGTTTAAAAAGTGTTCCTTTTACCCTCCCTTTACAGGAAGGATTAAGGGAAATATCAAATCTTTTTTATATTCCTCTCGTTCCTTCCTCCTCTTTCCCTTTCTCATTGGCCCATTTTTTCTCCAACAAACCTACCTCTATCCACGATAAGAACATAAGATATGCTATATTGTGTCAGACCAAGGTCCATCGAGCCCAGTAACCTGTTTCCAACAGTGGCCAATCTAGGTCACAAGTACCTAGCAGTTTCCCAAAAGACACAGGTTCCACAATGCTTGTATTGGGGCAAGCATTGGATTTCCCAGGTCCCCTTTAATAATGGTTTTTGGACCTTTCTTCCAGGAACTTGTCCAAACCTTCATTAAACCCAGATACACTAACAGCTTTTATTACATCCTCCGGTAACGAATTCCAGAGTTTGATTACACGTTGAGTAAAAAAATATTTTCTCTTATTAGTCTTAAATAGGTTATACTGTAGCTTCATTGCATGTCCCCTAGACTTTCTATATTTTGATGGCTTAAACATTAATTCATTCATTGAACAGATAAAACATTAATTCATTCATTGAACAGATAAAAAGAACCTCTAATACAATATATGCAAAGCTACATACTCTTCGGAACCTCCAACCTCTCCTAAATCCTGACTCCTTTCGCACTATCTGCCAGGCTCTCACCATCCTATCCCTTGACTACTGTAATCTCATCTATCATGGCCTTCCCAAGAACAGCATACACCCTATCCAAATGGCACAGAACACAATAGCTCGTCTCATCACAAATAACCCTAAACGATCACACATAACGCCAATCCTCCATGATCTCCACTGGCTTCCCATTCAGTCCAGAGTTAAATTCAAAGTAATCACCCTCATACATAAAATCATTTCCAATGAGTCAGTTCCATGCATCTCCTCGCTCCTATCCAATTCCAACAACAATAGAACACGCCGCACTATCACTAAAAACCTTCTAACTATCCCAACTACTAAGAGAAAATGCAAACTACCTGTAATCGGGCATTCTCCCTTTATGCTCCCTCTTTATGGAATGCCCTATCATGTGAACTATAGAACTGTTCCAGTCATACTGAGTTCCAGAAGAAGCTAAAAACTCATCTCTTCCAAGAACATTTTTCCCTACCACCATAGCCCTCCCTCTACCCCCTTTCTCTCCCGCTCAACCCTCCCTCTAATACCATACCCTATTCATTTTCCTATGACCTCTCCCTAACCTCTCCTGTAAATAAGCATGTAAATAGTTCTTGTCCATGAAGACTCCTCATGTACAAAAGTTACTTATATTAGCCATATATACTCTTGTTATGTAGTTCGGTTTTATGTAATCAGTTGAAATATACTGTCAGGTTATGTTCTCTGTAAACCGTCTTGAATTGAAGAAAGACGGTATATAAAAACTGTTAAATAAATAAATAATTTATAGACTTCTATCATATCTCTCCTCAGCCGTCTCTTTTCCAGGTTGAAGAGTCTTAACCTTTTTAGCCTCTCTTCATAGGGGTATCCTTCCATCCCCTTTACTATTTTGGTGGCTCTTCTCTTTACCTTTTCTAATAACGCTATATCCTTTTTAAGATATGGCAAACAGAATTGTACACAATATTCAAGATGCGGTCGCACCATGGAACGATACAGAGGCATTATAATATCCTTGGTTTTATTCTCCATTCATTTCCTTATGATTCCTAGCATTCTATTTGCTTTCTTGGCTGCCGCTGAACATTGGACAGAGGGTTTCAAGATGTTATCCATGATGACACCTAAATCTTTTTCTTGGGTGGTGGTTCCTATTGTGGAACCTTGCATCATGTAACCATAGTTTGGGTTGTTCTTTCCTAGGTGCATAACTTTGCACTTATTTATTTACATTCTCTTATATACCATGCTATTCTGCATCAGTGTGGTTTACATTGAACAAACTGAAATTACATTGAACAGGGCATTATAACTTGGAGATAACTATTTTACAGGGAACATGGGCTATGGAGGGTTAAGTGGCTTGCCCAAGACCACAAGGAGCACCTGTGGGACTAGAAACCCCAGTCCTTCCGGCCCATGGTTGCTGTCCTCTAGTGGGATTTGAACCCCGACCTTATTTATTTTATTTATTTATTTATTTTATTTATTTAACAATTCTTATGTACTGCGCTATTTCTCATCAGTGCGGTTTACATCGAAACAATAAACACTTGGACATACACATAGTCCTACGTTTACAGAAAACAGGAATTTGAACATGGGTTAACTAGGGAAACTATATACATTAGAGATTTAGCTACAGTTAATTAACAGGTTGGGCTCATAACAAGGTTTTGCTGTGAAGTTTAGCTTACAGCGTGTTTGTAATCTGTTGGTAAAGAGAAATTGGAGAGCTGTAATATAGTATAGGTAGAATTAGATTATATGTTTATTGTGAATGTGGTTTAAATTGCCATATATGAGTGAGTGTGTGGGAGGGGGGGATCACTGGGCTGTGTAAAGTGCATGAGGAACAGGTGATGTTTGATGGCTTTTCTAAACTGCGTGAGGTCTTTGATTGCTCTTATGTTAGAAGGGAGTTTGTTCCAACATCTGGGGGCATAGCTTGTAAATGCCCTATTGATGGTTGATTGGTTAAGTTTTATAGATTCGCTTGGTATGATTAGAGTGTTTTCCGCAAGTGCTCTTCTGGATCTATTATTGGGGGTATGAATGAGTAGATCAACAATTGAAGAGGGTGATGTCTTATTGAATGCTTTAAAGGTAATGAGGAGGGTTTTGTATAAGATTCTACAGTTTATTGGGAGCCAATGAAGCTCTTTTAATATGGGTGAGATGTGGTCCTTCCTGGATGCTCCGCAGAGAACACGAGCCGCTGCATTCATGGCTAACTGCAGTGGGTTGAGGGTATTCTTTGGGAGGCCATGTAGTATTATATTAGCGTAGTCAAAGTGAGGTGTTACTAGGGCTTGGAATACTGTTCGAAAGTCATCGGTTTCCATCATAGGTCTCAGGTGGCAGAGGGTTTTGATTTTGAAGTAGATAGTTTTTACTGTTCGTTTGATGTGTTCTTTGAAGTCCAAGTTTCAATTCTTCTGGCCTGAAGTACCTTGCCCCAACCACTAGGCCACTCCTCCACTCCACTTGTCCACATTACATTTCATCTGCCATTTGGATGCTCAGTCTTCCAATTTATGAAGGTCCTCTTGCAATTTTTCACAACTTTGAATAGTTTTGTGTCATCTGCAAATTTGATCACCTCACTTGTTATTCCCATTTCCAGGTCATTTACGAATATGTTAAAAAGCAGGGGACCCAGCACAGATCCCTGGGGTACTCCACTATTCACCTTTCTCCATTGTGAAAATTGGCCATTTAGCCCTACCCTCTGCTTTCTATCTTTTAACAAGTTCCTGATCTACAGTAATACACTGCCTCCTATTTATTTATTTATTTATTATTTATTACAATTTCTTATATACCGCACTATTCGGCATCAGCGCGGTTCACATTATAACACAACGACCATAACAACAAGCTGTTTGGTTTTACATCGAACAGAGGTACAAACTTGGATAACAGGGGTAAACTATATACATGAGATATTTACACGGCTAGAATTGAATAACAATATCATACTGAAAGTAAGGGTCGTTTCCAAGTGGGTCATTTCTTCAGAGGGAATGCCTAGGTGCCATTGCTGGTTTGGTAGTATTGGAGGAAAAGGTGGTATTTGAGTGCCTTCCTGAACTGCGATAGGTCGGCAATAGCCCTAATGTAAGAGGGTAGAGCATTCCAGCATTTAGGTACATAGCAACTGAACGCCCTGTTTGTGGTTGCTATGTTGCACTTCATCAATGTCTTTGGTGTTATTAGTAGATTTACGGCTATTGCTCTTCTGGATCTGTTGGGGGGCACCATGTGAATAAGTTCTGTGAGGGAGGAGGATGAAATACCCTTGATTGCCTTGAATGATAGAAGTAGGGTTTTAAAGATGATCCTCCCATGGATGGGTAACCAGTGAAGCTGTTTAAGAATGGGAGTCACGTGGTCACTTCTGGAGGCTCCGTATAGGACCCTTGCTGCGGCATTCATAGCGAGCTGTAATGGGGCCATTGTGGATTGAGGGAGACCTATCCCATGACTTTTTAATTTCGCCAAGAGTCTCTCTTGAGGGACCTTGTCAAAGGTCTTCTGAAAATCCAGATACACTATATCAACCGATTCACCTTTGTCTACCTGTTTATTCACACCTTCAAAAAAGCATAAATTAGTAAGACAAAGCCATGTTGGCTGTGTCCCATTAAGCCATGATGATCTACATGTTCAGTAATTTTGTTCTTTATAATGATTTCCACCATTTTTCCCAGTACTGACGTCAGGTTCACTGGTCTGTAGTTTCCCAGATCACCCCATTACATTGGCCATCTTCCAATCTTCAGGTATTTCAGATGATTTTAATGATAGTTCACAGTTTACTAATAGTAGGTCTGCAATCTCATATTTCAGTTCTTTTAACATCTTTGGATGTATACCATCTGGTCCAGGTGATTTGCTACTCTTTAATTTATCAAATAGTTGTAATACACCTTCCTGGTGTATCAATATTTCTTTCAATTCTTCTGCGGCATCACCTTTACATGCCATTTCAGTCATGGGTAACATACCTATATCTTCCTCAGTAAAGGCCGAAGCAAAGAATTAATTTTTTCTCTTTATCTTTAATACTGAGCATTTTTTTGCCTTAACAGAAACTTGGCTTCTCTCTGAAAACTCTGTTTCAGTTGCTGCTCTCTGTCATTGAGGCTGCCTTTTTTCCCTTACACTTTGCCTCATTGGTCATGGTGCTGGTGTTGGGTTGCTATTCTCTCCTTCCTGCCAGTTGCAACCCCTTTTTCCACCTCAGTCTTACTCCTTTTCTTCCTTCAAAGTCCACTCCATCCATCTATTTACTCCACTTCCTCTCCGGGTAGTTGTCATTTGTCAACCCCCTAACAAGTCCACCTCTTCCTTTCTCACTAACTCCTGGCTTTCCTTCTTCCTCAAACCATCTTTTTGTTCCTTCATTCTTAGAGATTTTAACATTCATGTTCATGACCTCTCTGATGCCTATGCCTCTAAGCTCCTTGCCTTAACTTCCTCATTCAACCTCCAACTGTGTTCTACTGCCCCAACTCACCAGCATAACCACAACTTTGATCTTGCCTTTTTTTCCAACTGCTCACCCTCAAACTTCTCCACTTCACCTATCTGACCATCTTCTGTTAATTTTCACTCCTAAAAATCCCAACCACAGTCTTGTCCAATCTCCATCAACACATTTAGGACTCTCCAGGCTATTAACCTTTCAGCTCTCTCCTCTGCTGCCTTGTCTCCTCTCTCATATACTATCTCATGTGAGTATGTCATTGTGGCACCTCTTCCTATAGCACCGTACTCTCCTTTGCTTTGGATGGTATTGCGCCTTCCATTCTATGTGCTGTGAGGCATACTGTACCTCAATCTTGGTTGACCTCCAAAATCCGCTACCTACATTCCTGTACCTGCTCTGCTGAGCGCCATTGGCTAAAATATTGGGCCCATGCTGATTTCATACATTTCAAATTCTTGCCAATATCCTTTCAGTTTTCCAACTGACAAACTCTGTTGCCTCTAGCCCTTGTCATCTCTTTGCCCAATGAACTCTCACCTCAAAGTGCTTCTACCTCCAACTCCTTCTTTACTTGTTTCCCAGACTTTGGCTGACTGCTTCCTTGAAAAGATTAGTTTGAAGTTCTCCACCAGATCAACTCCATCTCCCCTTCTCCCACTTCCATCTCATATTTTCTTCAAGCTCTGCCACCCTTTCTTCTTTTTCTGAAGTCACTGAGGAGGAAACTGCACATCTTCTCTCCTCCTCCAAACTTATTGCATGCTTCTCTGATCCAATTTACACCTGCTACTAAGTTCTATCTCCTCTGCTGCATCCCTTCCATTTGTCATATCCTCAACCTATCATTTTCCACTGCATTCAAACATGCCACCTTCCTTCTGCCTTCAAACACTCTGTGGTTACACCGCTCCTCAAAAAGTCTTCACTGGTCCCTACCTATCCTTCCAGTTATTGGCCAATCTCCGTCCTCCCTTTTACATCCAAACTACTCAAACTTGCTGTTCATCACCACCATTTTGAATTTCTTTCCTCTCAAACCATTCTTGATACATTGCAATCTGACTTTCATCGTCTATATTCTATAGAAATGGCCATTGCCAAAGTCTCCAGTGACCTGTTTCTGACCAAATCCAAGGGCCTTTATTCAATCCTTATTCTTTGTGACAAATGTTTATGTTTATTTAGACATTTGATATACCACCCCTCGTAACATCAAGGAGATTTACAATTTTTTTAAAACAAAAAAATAAGGCTTTTGATACTGTTGATCACCTCCTTTTCCTTATGCCCTTTTCTCACTTGGATTTCGGGGCTCTGTCTTGGTCTGCTTCTTATTTCTTCCTTCAAACTTTCAGTGTATCTTCTGGTGAATCCTCCTCTACTGCTAACCTGCTTTCAACTGGTGTACCTCAGGGCTCTTCTCTTCTCTCTCATTTCTTGATGTACTCTGATCTCTTCTCATGATTTTCATACCATCTATACGCTGATGACTCTCAGATTTACCTCTCTACACAAGACATCTCTCCAGGAATGCAGGCCCAAATCTCAGCCAGCTTATCTGACATTGCTGACTGGATGTTCCACTGCCACCTAAAGTTGAACATGGCCAAAACAGAGTTTCTTATCTTCCCCCTTCCTCCCTTCTCCATTTCTGTAGACAACACTGCCATCCTCCCTGTCTCCTCGGCTCGCAATCTTGGGATCATCTCGGGGTTTAAAAAATGTTTGGACAAGTTCCTAGAAGAAAAGTCCATAGGTCATTATTGAAGAGGACTGGGGAGATTCACGGCTTACTCCTGGGATAAGCAACATGGAATCTGTGTACTTTTTTGGGAACCTGACAGGTACCTGTGATTGGATTGGCCACTTTGGAAACAGGATACTGGGCTTGATGGACACTTGGTATGATCCAGTATGGCATATCTTATGTTCTTATGACTCTTCTCTCTTTTTCTCTACACATATCCAACAGATAGCTAAAACCTGTCGTTTCTTCTTCTACAATATCAGCAAAATTTGTCCTTTCCTTTCTGAACACACTACCAAGACCTTTATCCATTCTTTCGTCACGTCACATCTAGACAATTTCAACTTGCTCCTTGCTGGTCTCCAACTGAACCATCTATCTCCCATTCAATCTGTTCAAAACTAACCCGCCCAGCTAATCTTCCACCAGTATTGCTATGCTTATGTAACCCCTCTTCTCAAATCACTTCATGGCTCTCTATCCTTTTCCACATACAATTCAAACTTGATCTAAATAGCGCGGTATAGAAGAAATGTTAAATAAATAAATAAATAATAAATAAACTTCTCTTATTTACCTATAAGTGCATTCAATCTGCAGCCCCTCATTACTTCTCATCTTTTATGTCTCCCTATACCGTTTCTCAGTAACCGGGCTTATCAAGTAAATCACTTTAATCCGAGTCCTTTTCTTCTACTGCAAGCTCCAGACACCATTTGATCCACTCTGCTGCAGCTTATGCCTGGAATAGACTACCCAAATTGGTATGTCAGAGCCAATCTATGGCCAAAATCAAATCCACATTAAAAACTAATTTCTTTGAGGCTGCCTATGGGTGTGGACAGGAAAAAAAGAGGGTCAAGATCCATAAGCAGCCTTAAAGAAATTCGTTTTTAATGTGGATTTCATTTGTTCTGTTTGTCTGTCTTGAACAGATTGTAAGCTCTGTGCAGCAGGGATTTTCTCTTATGTGTATGTGCACAGCGCTGTTTATGCCCAGTAGTATTAAAGAAATAAGTAGTAGTAGTATTAGTAATAGTAGTAATCCGCTGATGTTTATTTGCCCCTCCAAATTAAAATGAAGTCCTCTGTAGTTAATTAGTAGCATCTACACATCTAGGTTGTGAAAAGCTGGCACTCACATGTTTAAGTTGCTGGGCTTTTCCCATGTCTCTATTTGTAAAATGCCCCTTCCTGCTGGAACGCACTACCACCAGACATTAGGGCTATTAACAACCTCTCCCAGTTTAGAAAGGCACTGAAACACCATCTGTTTCTGCAGTACTTTTCCGACTCAGATGACATCCCACAGCCATCCACACCCCTACCCCAACCCAGCACCCTTAGAGCACCCCCCTCACATACCTCTCAGGTCACCCAAATGAGCCCGTCCCTCTGAATCCATGTGACCTGTCCACTACCATTTTGACATACTGCTATGATGTACATAGTAATGTTGTCATGACGTGTAAATATTACCAAGATCCATGAAGAACCTTGGCCACCAATATGTACATAGTTTACCTGTTATCCCTGTTTAAATACCCTGTTCTTTGTAAGTCCAGTGTAGATCGTTACTACACTGCACAAATGTGTTCCATGTAAACCGCACTGATGATGAATAGCGCGGTATAGAAGAAACATTAAATAAAATAAAAAATAAAATCCCACTGCACTAAATATAAATCCCCGTGTGTTCCTGAACTTCCTTCCATGTATTTTAGAAACTATTCAACTTTTAGCAGAGTTGTTCTAAAATACCGTCAGAACTGAGTATGCCCCAACCTCGACATCTCAATTCCAATCTCCAGGTACACCTTCACACTTTCATTTCATCTTTCCATTTTCTCCCATAGAACCTATTAACTCATAGAACCTATTTACTCATTTTCTTCTCCTACCCCATAGATCCCCATTTACACCTTTTCTCTTTCCTCTGTAGACTCCCATTCACATCTTTCTTCCCCCTTCACAGATCCTCTTTCCTCTTCCTTCTCCTTCTCTCTTACATAGAATCCTATTTAGTCCTTCCTTCTCTTCCTCACAGGAGCCTGCATTCAGACCTCCCCTGAGCTTCCTCCACTCTTATAAATTCCCATTTGGTCTTTCCATCTACCAAGTCCCATTCAATTCTTTACCCTCTCCTCCCTGGACAATAATTCACTAAAGTCCCCCTCATCCCTACACAGATCTCTACTTCTCCAGGCTTGTTCACTCTCAGGTTAGCTCTCCTGAAAAAGCAACTTGGAGCACACACAAGTTCTGGGACTGGTGGCCGCAGCAGGCCTGCTTTGGAGAGAGCACAGAGCCTGAACTGGCTTGTGCTCATAGAACCCTTAATGACCTCATTCCTTCCCAGCTTCTATAAAAAAGGAAGAGTCAGCCCTTGAACCAGCACCTGCAAATTTCTCTGAGTTTCGCTGGAGATGAGCTGGGTAACAAGCATTTAGACGTCAGGTGTTCAGACGGAGGAACTGAAAAAAGCTCAGTTGCTACTGCTGCAGCTGCATCTGCTATCATTTCTCTAATATGAGCCCAGTCGCTAGGGGTGGGAAAGGAACATGCTGTAGGGACACAGATCTGAAGCAGGTGAGCGAGATAAGCCCTTCTAATAATTGCTTCCTCCTTTAGAGGCCAATTCCATAAGTGCACGTCTGGGCTGGACAGTCTGGAGATGCACCCGATTCTGCTCCCATGGGGGCTAGACGTCCCTGTGGGAGCAGAATAGCAGCATAGGGTCTGGACGTCCAGGCCATGCCCCAATTCCAGCACCCCGGACATCCAGGCTCTTCCCCGGCTAACTCAACCTGGTTTCTGCAAGGAGCCGTGATGACGTGGCATCCCGTTGCCATAGTACCATGGCTCCATGCAGGAGCTCCAATCCCCCGCACCACACAACATGCCCTGTTCCCCGCCGCTGAACCCCCGATTGAACCCCCTGAGGCTGGGATCGGGAAGTGGGGAAACCCCTGCAGCCACCTATCTGGTTGTGGGGGCATGACGGCGCCATCTTCCGATGATGAGGGTATTTATTCCATCTCCAAAATGGAATACGTTTCCTGTCTATTCTGGTGAACCCGGATGTACAGGGCTATGACCAGAATCAGCCCTGTACGTCCAAGTTGTGTGCCCCGCCCAACCTCCTCCCCAACACCACCTCTGTCCACCCCCGTCCAGAGCTTCCCACACAACTATATATGTGCGGGGAGCTTTGGGTAGGGAATAGGGGCCCGGGCAAATAATGGGGATGTACATCTAAATCAGGCATACATCCCCGCTATTCGTTGTTCGGAATGACCCCCCTAGTGGCTGGATGCATTACATTACCCTATGATTCCCCCCCCCCCCTCAAAGGTTTTGTATCGTGTTGACCCTATCCTGGTTACAGCCCTGATATATTTCCTTAGGAAATTAGAGTTTATAATTTTGCCAATCAGTTTTTTCAAATATTCTTAAATTGAAATAGTAGGTCTACTATTTACCTATCCTGCTGAACCTTTTTCCTTGGACTATATATACTTTCACATGAACTATAGCAGAAGATAGACACCACCTAAGCAAATATATTCTGATATAGCACAGATACAAAAGCCACAGTGTTGCCATTCCTGACATATTAGCTTGAATTCCTCATACCCACCCATTGAGATCTGCAGTGTGACAGCTCATGAATAGCCAACTACAGCAACTTAAAGGACTTCATTTTCTGGCAGCATTTTCCTTTGTATTTGTAGGCCCATCTGTGACACTCTCTTGGGTCATGTATCATAAAATATGTAGCCTTCAGTTTTTATGGTTGTTGCCCTTTGACATGCTGCAATTTTGATGCATAGACAGATTTATTCAACTGTAGTTCAGTATGTTAGATGCTCTCAATTTTGTATTTCTAGAGAACCCATTTATATATAAATTTTTTGCCACATCTGAATGCATAAAAAATAGGCATTATAATTATTATAACCATAAAATAGTTGCAAATACTTCTAAACACAGAAGCAGAAACTGATACCAAATATTACTATATTCACCCAATTTACCCATTTTCCCTACTTTCTGCAGTAGACTTTGCCCTCGCTTTCCTTAGTTTTATGAATCATCTTTGTCTACCCATTTCTACTTTTAGCCTAGTTTCTTATGGGGAAATTGGCCTTATAAAATAATCCAAGGGTTGCAAAGCAGAGATGGCATCCATCTGTCCAAAAGAGGTCAACGCATCTTTGGTAGTAGACTGGCTAATCTACTGAAGAGGGCTTTAAACTAGATTCCTTGGGGATGGGTGAAGAAAGCCCCCAGGTAAGTGAAAGCCCCCAGGTAGGTGATACATTAAATACCTTTATGGAAATGGGTAACAGGGGTAACATATGGAAAGCAGTGTGTATTAATGCCCGTAGCATGGGAAATAAGATCCCTGAGGTTGAAGCTTTGGTGGGAGTGGCTGACTTGGATTTAGTGGCAGTTACAGAAACATGGTTCACAGAAAACAATGACTGGGATGTAACTATACCTGGCTATACTTTATTCAGGAAGGACAGGGTAGGAAGAAGAGGAGGAGGAGTGGCACTATATGTAAAAACTACTATTAAAGCTTTGGAATTACAGAGCTTAAAAGGGAGAGAGGAGGCATTGTGGGTTAAACTAGAAAGAGGGAAAGAGAAATCTATTTGCATTGGAGTGATATACAGACCTCCCTCACAAGAGGAAGAGGTGGACAGAGAGTTAATTGAAGACATACGCAGCATTGCTAAGAAAGGGGAAGTGCTACTGATAGGAGATTTCAATATGCCAGATGTTGATTGGCACATTCCTGCTGCAGTATCATCTAGAAGTAAGGAGATCCTGGATTCTCTACAGGGAGAACTATTCAGGCAATTGGTAACAGACCCCACACGTGAAGGGGCCATACTGGACTTGGTGCTTACCAATGGTGAAAGTGTTTCTGATGTTGTAGTGGGAGATCATTTTGCTTCCAGTGATCACCAGATGGTGTGGTTCAGTATTAGGACTAGGGCTGTTAGAATCCATTCCAAGGTGAGGATCTTAGACTTTAGGAAGACTAACTTTGCGAAGATGGGCCAATACCTCAGGGAGTCGTTAGTGGGATGGGAACAGCTGGGGGATGTCGAAAAACAGTGGGCAAAACTGAAAGGGGGTATTTTAAGGGCAACCAACCTTTTTGTTAAAATGGTAAATAAAGGCAAAAGGAACAGGAGACCGCTATGGTTTTCGAAGGAAGTAGCTGAAAAAGTGAAGAAAAAGAGGGAGGCCTTCATGAAATACAAGAGATCACAGAGAGCAGAAGACAAGCATCTGTATTTGGAAAAACTTAGAGAAGCTAGCAAAGTAGTCAAGAAGGCAAAGATTCAAAAGGAGGAGGAAATAGCCAATGCAATAAAATGGGGGGATAAGACATTTTTCAGATATATTAGTGAGAAGAGGAAGAGCAAAAGTGGTATTGTCAGACTCAAGGGTGCAGGGGGGGAATATGTAGAAGCTGATAAGGATAAAGCAGAATTGCTTAACAAATATTTTTGTTCTGTGTTCACAGATGAAGAACCAGGAGCAGGACCTCAGAAAACACCCACAAATAAGAACAGAAGCGAGGGACATCTTGAACTATTTTCAGAAGACTGTGTTCGTGAGAAACTAGCTCAACTTAAAGTAGACAAAGCGATGGGACCGGATGGGATACACCCTAGAATACTGAGGGAACTTGGGGACGTTCTAGCAGCTCCACTGACTGACCTTTTCAATGCCTCGTTGGAGTCAGGAGTGGTGCCAAAGGACTGGAGAGAGGCTCATGTGGTGCCTTTACACAAAAGCGGAAGTAAGAATGTGGTTGAAAACTACAGGCCGGTTAGTTTAACTTCGGTGGTGAGTAAATTATTGGAAACGCTGCTGAAAGAGAAAATAGTGAGGTTTCTGGAGTCCAGCGGATTACAGGATCCGAGGCAGCATGGATTCACCAGAGGCAGGTCTTGTCAGACAAATCTGATTGATTTTTTTGACTGGGTGACCAGGGAGTTGGACCGAGGGAGAGCTCTAGATGTGGTGTATTTAGATTTCCGTAAAACCTTTGACACTGTTCCTCACAGGCGACTTATAAACAAACTGAGCACCCTAGGGATGGACCCTAAAGTTACTGCTTGGGTTAGAAATTGGTTGGGTGGGAGGCGACAAAGAGTACAAGTAAATGGAGCTCACTCTGAGGAGAAGGATGTTACCAGTGGTGTGCCCCAGGGATCTCTCCTTGGTCCAATTCTTTTTAACATCTTTGTTAGTGATATAGCGGAAGGGCTGTCGGGTAAGGTTTGCCTCTTTGCGGATGATACCAAAATCTGCAATAGAGTAGACACCCAGGAAGGGGTAGATAACATGAGGAGGGATCTAGCTAAGCTTGAAGAATGGTCTAGAATTTGGCAGCTGGGATTTAATGTTAAAAAATGTAAGGTCATGCATTTGGGCTGCAGCAATCCAAGGGAGCAATACAGTATAGGAGGTGAAGTACTTTTGTCCACTAAAGAAGAGCGGGACCTAGGCGTGGTTGTGTCTGATGATCTTAAAGTAGCTAAACAGGTGGAAAAGGCGACAGCAAAAGCTAGAAGGATGCTTGGGTGCATACGGAGAGGAATGGCTAGCAGAAAAAAGGAGGTGATAATGCCTCTGTATAAGTCTTTGGTGCGACCTCATTTGGAGTATGGTGTGCAATTCTGGAGACCGCACCTTCAAAAGGATGTGAACAGGATGGAGTCGGTGCAGAGGGTTGCTACCAAAATGATTAATGGGCTTCATTATAAAGCATATGAGGACAGACTTAAGGATCTTAATATGTACACCTTAGAGGAAAGGCGGGATAGAGGTGATATGATTGAGATGTTTAAATACCTCCGTGGCATAAATGTTCAGGGAGAGAGCCTCTTTCAATTGAAAGCAAGTTCTGCTACGAGGGGACATGGGATGAGGGTGAAGGGAGATAGATTCAGGAGTGATATGCGGAAATATTTCTTTACGGAAAGAGTAGTGGATCCGTGGAATAGTCTCCCAGTGGAGGTGGTAGAGATGAGGACAGTAACTGAATTCAAGAAAGCATGGAACCAACACAGAGGATCTCTAAAGGTAAAAAGTGGACTGTTGTAGTTGTTATGGAAGGACAGACTAGATAGGCCATGTGGTCTTTTTCTGTCATCATATTTCTATGTTTCTATGTTTCTATGTTTCTAATCATGCTTGGGTGTCTTACTATTAATTGTGTCAGCTTAACTCCCTCCCAATCTCCATAACAACTTTAGAACCCTTCATGCAATTTCATTCAAATCTGTACCATAGTCAGTAGACCACCCAATGGCATCTGCACCCCAACACTTAAAATCCTGTCTATTTATTTCCTATGGCAGTGGTTCTTGGACATGTCTTGGGGATAGGGGGGCATTAGCCATTCAGGTTATCATGATATCTGCAATGAATATGCATGAGATAAATGTGCATATAGAGGGTCATTTTATAACAGGTCACCAGTGCATGAAGGCCATGTAGGCACATATTTTTAGCCTATTTTATAAAAACACATAGGTACCCATGTGTCTTTATAAAATATTAGGGAAAACCCAGCAGAAATAATGACTAGACCAAAGCTATGGACATTTACACCAGTTCAGGAGCTGTTGTAAATGTTAGAGTGCATCGTATGCATGTATGTAGATGGTTATAAAATATGCGCATCAATCCTGACTCCACCCAAACTCCATTCCAGAACATGCCTACACATGGGTCATGTAAATGTATGTGGCTTCTTCTCGCTATACATATTTTTATGTGCATAATCCCTGGGTAATTTTATGAAAGCCATTTTATAAAAGTTTTTTTCAGTTGAAAAATATATTTTTATTTTTACCCTCTTACTGCCTCCATTGCCTGCAGATCTATCTCATGCATATTCGTTGTGATTATCTTGAATACCTAACTGTCTTGTGCTCTCTCAGGACTACTATATTCCTTATGCATGTTTTTACGTGTTTTTTATTCTAAGCTGTTCTAGGGTCTTTATTGACTATGAGTGGGATATCAAGAAACAGTAAATAAATAATAATAAAGAAACAGAAAAGCAGAATAGTCGGAATCAGTGTAGTTTAAATCTCAGTGCACATTGAGGATATCATCAAATGCTTTTAAAGCTGTGTCTGTGGTCACCAGTTGAGCCCATTCCTTGCCAGTTTGCCTTTTCTAATTTTTAATAATATATTTATTACACAAAAATTCACACAATGAACATTATTAGAGTTATGTGCAATGTCTGTATCAAAGAAGGAAAGTAGATCATCTGCTTGTTTTTCATTGAAATTTGTATTGATTTTAAACAGCAAAAGTACCTAACAAAAATAATTCTGGTATTTTTAGCCCATATTTTCAAATGATGTTCAAAGTTATTTATAGCATTATTAGAATTCAGGTACCATATACCTCTGTGTCAGAAAACCTATACTATAAGTCAGTACCTGAGGTAAAAGAATATAAAATAACCTGAAGAACAGGCCTAGCAATCTATATTTGGTCATCCCTTACTAAGAAAACTCAGGGGCTGCTGGGTCACCAGGAGTAGCATTGACTTGATGGTACTTAAAAATTTACTACAGTATGGTAAAGCAGAATGTAACTGGAATGGTGTTCCTCAGTTTCCCATGAAAAAAATTATTTGAGATTCATTAAGCAGTTGTACTCGAATATCACAGTTTAGTGAATCCCGCAATAAATTTTGTTATGTTGCTGTGGCTAGGAAGTTCATACATTTCCAGCTGTGGCAACCTGAAAGGTTGGGCCCCCATCTCAGATCTTCCATCTTTTAAAGGGACTGAAAGGTAGGGAAAAAGCTCTCATTGGTAAAATCCCTGATGGGATAGTGATGAAAGTCATGTTCTGGTGAATAGAAGGTATATTTAGAAGACTAGCGTGGCTTTTACACTTGCAAAAAGCAGCATTTATATGTATAAATGTACTATGCACATAAATGGTGATTTGACAAAGCTGCTGTTTTTGGGTGTACTGTAGAAGATGCAGTATGCCTAATTTAGAAGGGGACATGTTCTCAGCACATTTTGGGCAGACCAGAACAGTACACCTGCACTGCCAATTTCACAATATCAGAACAATGCGTACTTTAAAAATATGTATGTACTACTACTACTACTATTCAGCACTTATAAAGCGCCACGCACGCAGCACTGCACAGCTAGCCTACAGGAGGTAGCCAACATACAGAGACAGTCCCTGCCCGTCAGAGTCATGCTCATCGGAGCTTACAATCTAATTAGAACAGTACAGTACAGAGAATTAGTCAGTTCTGTGCAAGGTACGGTGAGGTACAGTTTGGTCTATAGTTTGGTCATAAACGTTGACGGGGGTTAGGGTAAGATGAGGATGGGGTCAGGATCCGAATGCAATGGTGAAGAGGTGGGTCTTCAACCTGGATTTGAAGAGGGCCAAGGAGGATGCATGGCGCACAGACGCAGATAGACTGTTCCAGGTGTATGGTGCAGCAAGGTGAAAGGAGCGCAGTCAGGAATTCGAGGTGCGGGTGAAAGGCATTGATAGAAGTAATTTATTAGCGGAGCACAAGTTTCGAGAAGGGACTAAGGAGAGATAAGAGATGAGAGGTATTGAGGGGCCATAGAGTGAATGCATTTGTAGGTCAGTAGGAGAGGTTTGAACTGGATGCAGAATTGAACTGGGAGCCAGTGAAGCGACTTGAGAAGGGGAGTAGTGTGGGCATGGCGAGGGTGGCCGAAGATTAGTCGAGCAGCGTGATTTTGTATAGATTAAAGGAGAAGGAGGTGGCTCATGGGGAGGCCAGTGAGGAATAGGTTGCAGTAATCGAGGCGAGAGGAGATTAAGGAGTGGATAAGCGTCTTGGTAGTGTGTTCAGAGAGGAAGGGGTGGATTTTGCTGATGTTGTAGAGAAAGAAGCGGCAGGTCTTAGCTACAAGCTGCTTCAATGCAATATCCGATTGGCTTCTCTCCCAAAACCTCCGAATACAACATAAGAAAACGGAAGTACTCTTCATTACGAGGAACCCTAACTTTACCCCACCTCAATATCTCAAAGTAAAAGGAGCTGAATTACAAACTAAACCTTCAATACGTTACCTGGGAGTCACCTTGGATCAACGCCTGGACATGAAAGCTCACATAGGAAACACAGTCAGAGCAGTATACTACAAGATCCGCTCACTTAGGCATTTACGATCCTTGCTGGAACCGAATGATTTCAGGACCATCTACCAAGCGTTGATTATACCTCATTTTGACTATGCCAATGCCATCCTACAAGGCCTTCCCCAATCCACCTTGAACCCGCTGCAGCTTGCCATGAACGCTGCAGCAAGGGTCCTCCATGGAGCCTCCAGGAGTGACCACGTGACGCCTCTGCTGATACAGTTACATTGGCTACCCATCCAGGCTAGAATTGTTTTCAAGACCTTATTACTCACCTTTAAAGCTGTTAACAAGCTCTCCTCTGCATCCCTAACTGCCCTCATCCATACCACATCCCCAAATAGAGCAAGAAAATCCATGGCTATAAACTCTCTAAAAGTCCCGAAAGCTCTAACAGATTGTACCACATCTACAGCCAACAGGGCCTTTAGTCTCAGTGCGCCAAGATGCTGGAATGCATTACCCCCTGGTATCCGGGCTATCAAAAGCCTAACACAGTTTAGGAAGGTCCTCAAATTCCACCTTTTCAACAAGTACCTCATAGAGCCCAACGACACCCCATAGAGCCCAACAATACAATTCGCTAAGCAAATACACGGTATCTCAACAACAAATCCAAGACAGATACTCTAACCTTAGTGATGCATATGTTTCCATGAAACGCCTGTTCATATGTCGCTATGTAGCAAGTTTTTTAAATAGTTTGTAAATAGTTTACCCCTGTTATCCAAGTTTTTTGCCCTGTTATCTGTAAACTCATACGTGTTAACTGTATTGAGCTTTTCTGTTCCATGTAAACCGCGCTGATGCTGAATAGTGCGGTATATAAGAAACTGTAAATAAATAAATAAATAAATAAATATGAGCGGAGAAGGAGAGTGAGGTGTCAAAGATATTTTATTTATTTATTTATTTATTTACATTCTCTTATATACCGCACTATTCAGCATCAGCGCGGTTTACATGGAACAAAAATGCTCAGTACAGTTAACACGTATGAGTTTACAGATAACAGGGCAAAAAACTTGAATAACAGGGGTAAACTATTTACAAAACTTGCTACATAGAGTCATATGAACAGGAGTTTCATAGAACATATGCACCACTAAGGGTTAGAGTATCTGTCTTGGCGTGTTTTTGAGATACCGTATATTTGCTTAGCGAATTGTATCGTTGGACTCTAAGATAACCCCTAGATTGCGGGCAGAGGGGACAGGGAGGATAGTAAATCCATCTACATGGATTGAGAGAGGGGCAAGTGGGGGGGAGGAGTTAGGTGGAAAGACAAGGAGTTCAGTCTTGGCCATGTTCAGTTTCAGTTGGCGATGAGACATCCAGGCAGCGATGTCCGAAAGACAGACGGAGATCTTGGCCTGAGTTGTCAGAGAAATATTAGGTGTAGAGAGGTAGATTTGGGAGTCATCGGCATAGAGATGGTACTGAAAGCCATGGGAGGAGATAAGCGCGCCAAGGCCTTGGGTATAGAGAGAGAAGAGGAGGGGGCCCAAGACAGAACCCTGAGGTACACCTACATGGAGCGGGGTAGGGGAGGAGGAGACGCCACCAGAGCATACAGTGAATGATCAATGGGAGAGGTAGGAGGAGAACCAGGATAGTACGGAGTCCGTGAAGCCAAGCGAGGAGAAGGTGGTGAGGAGAAGGTTGTGGTCAACGGTGTCAAAGGCAACAGAAAGGTCAAGAAGGATGAGGATAGAATAGAGGCCCTTAGATTTAGCCATGAACAGGTCGTTGGTGACTTTTGTGAGTGCCGTTTTGGTGGAATGTAGGGGACGGAAGCCGGATTGTAGTGGGTCAAGGAGGGCCTGGGAGGAGAGGAATTCGAGGCAGCGACGGTGGACTGCACGTTCTAGTAGTTTGGATATGAAGGGAAGGAGGGAGATGGGTCGATAGATAGAAGGGCATGTGGGATCAAGTGAGAGTCTTGAGGAGGGGTGTGACAGCAGCATGTTTGAAGTCAGTGGGAACAGTTGCAGTGGAGAGTGAGAGGTTGAGGATATGAATGATGGAGGGGACAATGGTGAGGAAGATGGAATGTAGGAAATGGGTGGGGATGGGATCTGATGAACAGGTAGTGGGTTTGGAGGAGGAAAGAAGGAGTGCCGTTTCTTCTTCAGAGATCGGAGGGAAGGAGGAGAGGGTGACAGGGGGAGTATGGATGGGGAGGAGAATTGGGGAGGAGGGGAGGTAGACAAGAGGGTAGGGAATTGGAGGGTAATCATGTGGATTTTGTCATAGAAGTAGTCGGCTAGGGTTTGGGCAGAGAGGGAAGGCGGAATCGGGGGCAGGGGGACCTTGAGGAGAGAATTGAGGGTATTAAAGAGACGGCGAGGATCAGAAGCGAGGGAGTTGGTCATATGGATGTAGTAATCTTGTTTGGCAAGTGCTAAGGCTGACTGGAAGGAGCCAAGCATGAATTTGACGTGTAGAAGGTCTTCCGGGGAGCGGGATTTGGACCAGGCTCATTCAGCAGAAAGGGAGCAGATGCGTAGGTAACGGATTGTGGGTGAAAACCAGGGTTGGGGAGAGGATCATTTGACAGGACGTGGGGTGGGAGGGTCAAGGGTGTCAAGGGCTGAGAATAGTGTGGTGTTGTATGAAGATAGTGCCTCGTCGACGGACTTGGAGGATAAAATGGAGGAAAGAGATGGAGAAATGGTGGAGGAGAGGGTGGGGGGTCAATATTATGAAGGTTTCTAAATAGGTTGGAGGAGACAGGACGAGGTTGGGACGGCGGAAGCTGAAGAGTAAATGTTAAGAGGTTGATGGTCAGATGAGGGGAGGATTGATTTGCGGAAGTTTGAGGGGGAGGAATTGGAGATGAGTATTAGGTCAAGGCAGTGGCCATGTAGATGTGTGGGGGCAGTGGAACAAAGTTAAAGGTCAAACGAGGAGGTAAGAGCGAGGAACTTTGAGGCATGGGGGTCGGAGGGGTTGTCAATGTGAATGTTGAAATTGCCAAGAAAAAGAGTGGGGGAGGAGGGATCCATAAAGGCAGAAAGCCAGGAGTCGAAGTCGGTGAGGAAGGTTGATTTGGATTTGTTGGGTGGGTGATAAATAACAGCTATTCGGAGGGAAAGTGGTGTGCGGAGGTGAATGGAATGGACCTCAAAGGAGAGAGGGGTGTGTGATTGGGGTGGCAGGAGGGGTTGGAATTGGCAGGAGGGAGAGAGTAGGAGGCCAACGCCACCACCGCGACCAGTAGATCGAGGTGTATGGGAGAACTGGTAGCCCCTGTAGCAGAGAGAGGCAATGGATGCAGTGTCATCTTGGGGGAGCCACGTCTCGGTAAAAGCAAGAAGGTGTAGGGCATTAGAGATAAAAAGATTGTGAATAAAGAAGGTTTTTTTAATGACTGAGCATGCGTTCCATAGGGCGCATGAGAACGAGAGAGTGGAGGGGGGGAGGAGAGGGATATGGATAAGGTTGGATAGAGTATGTGTGGATTTCTTATTAGAGTAGCGTCTGGGTCTATTTCTAGGTTAATACCGAGATCTAGAGGGAGCAGGGTGTGGGTGGGTAAGTTTGGGGGTGTGTGCTCTCCAAGAGGGACATGAGGGAGGGGAAATGAGGGGTAAGTTGATGGTATCAGGTAGGTTATGTGAGGAGATCAGGGGTAAGTTGATGGTATCGGGTGGGTTATGTGAGGGATTAGTTTTGGGGGTAGGGTTGGAGTTGAAGTAAATGGATGAGTGATTGTGGGATGAGTGAGGGAGGGCAGAAGGAGGGAGGAGGGGGATGTGGATGAGATTAGATAGGGTGCGTGAGGAGATTTTTTCAGTGTGAGAAGGAAATCGGGGAGGGTCAGGGTTGGGGTTGATATTACCTGATGAGAGAAGGAGGATGAGTATTAGGGAGCGAGGTAAAGTGGAGATAGTACGGCGAAAGCGAGGGTGGGGTTGCCTTAAAGAGAGGGGAACAGGTTGAATGCGGGGGATGGTGTGAAGAAGCTCAAGAGCAGGTGCTAGGCTAGGGGGCAAAATGGAGGGAGAAGTGAGGAAGCAGGTGTAAACATTTATACCTGCTTCAAGGTAGGTATAAGTGCCGGCTAACTGCTTGTTTGGACTTGGGTTATGCAGCAGTGATTGAGAGGGCAATTGTGCTTATCTCTGGTGTGTTTAAACCCTCTTCAAAAATTCCCTCAAAAGAGTTATTTCACCCCACCCCCCAACTCTCTGATCCACACCTTAACTGTCTGATCCTGGACGTCTAAAGTTACACAAGTGCCAACTTTTTCACACATAAGAGTCAACATTTAGTAGCCTAATGGTGAGAGCACTGGCTTGGGATTCAAAAAAACAGGATTTGATTCCCACTAGCATTCTTTGTGGCCTTTGGTAAGTCACTTAACCCTCCATTGTCATGGAAGAATCCAAGTTACCAATATCCCTGTTTAATATGCATTACCAATTTTAAGTTGCAATGTAAACCGCTTTGACTATGGGGTCTATTCTGTCCTACGAATAGCAGGGATGGACGTCCCATTGGGACGACCATACGCACTATTCGCCCCTCTTGCCGTCCCTGACTAAGCCTCCCCGTACGAACGGAGTTTGGATGGGGAGTCTTAGTCGGAGGCGGGAAGGGCAGTGTGGAGGCAGAGTTAGGGCAGGCAGTGGGCAGTCCACGGCCCCGGACATACAGGGCCAATTCTGAAGTCGGCCATGTATGTCTGGGGCCGGCAGACTGGATGGGGGACTTACTCCACCTCGGAAGTGGAATAAGTCCCCCTAGACATTGGGGGATGGGAGGCCCGGCAGGAACCAAAAGCATGAGGGGGTGCAGGAGATTCCCTGCAGCCTGACCCTGGCCATGGGAGGCCAGATCGGGGATCAGGCTGCGGGGAAAAGAAAAAATGGTGGCTGGGGATGGCGGCTCCTGAATGGAGCCACGGTGCCATGGCAACTGGACGCCATGGCTCCATTCAGGAGTCTGATTGAGTTAGCCAGGCAGGGGCCTGAACGTGCAGGCCAATGGGAATAGGGTCCCGGCCTGCATGTACAGGCCTAGACACAATTCTGATCCCACGGGGGCTAGACATGCCCCGCGTGATCAGAATCGCATCTACCATTGTGCGTCCGGTTCTGACCGGACACACAGAGGTCGGGATGCACAGTACAGAATGTGCCTCCACATGATAAAGCGGTATAAAAAAACCTGTTAAATAAATAAATCTAAAATACTGAGTGATGCCTCTCTTATTCTGGGCATGTTTCTTATTGAAATGCCTTATCCTGTTAGATGAACTATAACCTGTACATGTATTCCCACATATCATTATACATATTTTATAAAATGCTCCATTTTAGGTGAACCTTTTATAAATTACCTGGGAAACTGTGAACCTTTTGACTTGGACATCAGATTTCCCACCTAGATACCCCATGGAAAATGGGACTGCACGTGTTAAAAATAATGCCTCCTATAAAGCCCACCTCTTTTGAAGAAAATAGTTATGTCTCCCAGCATAACCCATCTCCCCAAACCCCGTACCTTCCCCACACTACTACTACTGTTATTCATTTATATACAGTAGTTCTACAAGTTGTATGCAGCGCTGTGTAAGTACATATACTGGCCATCTTTGAGCATCTAATGGGTGCAGAAATGAACCTCACTCACTCATTTCAAAAATGGCACCAGTTGATCCCAGATGCATTTTGCTCCATACTACTACTACTTATCATTTATATAGTTCTACAAGGCATATGCAGCACTGTACCGGCACATGTAAAAGACAATCCCTGCTTATAAGAGCTTACAATCTAGTCAAGACAGACAACACAACAGCTGAGGACAAGGATACATCCAGAGAATGGTAAGGAGGTACAAAGGAGACTAAGCGGAACAAGATCCAAAGGCAGCCTCGAAGAGATGAACCTTCAGCAGGGATTTGAAGAGGGTCTGAGATGAAGCCTGACATATAGGCAGAGCTTAATGATGCTGTTTTGGGAAATAATGCTAAGGAGCCAGTGCAATGAATATGCATTGCATCCCCAGTTATAGCCAGATAAATAATTGGAAATTATGAAATACCTTTTAAAAAAATATTTATTCACTGTGATGGAGGGAGGACGCCCTTCATCACTATATCACCAGGGATTTTGCTATTACTACTACTAATCATTTGTATAGTGCTACACATAATAATTGGGAACTAGGATATGTCTAGGGGCATGGTAAAGAAACACAGTTGGAGAACCAAAGACTAAGCACATCAAGATCCAAAAGCAGCCTCGAAGAGGTGAGTTTTTAGCGTGGGTTTGAAGAATCAGAGATGAAGCTTGACATACTGACTCAGGTAGTTTGGTTCAGGCATAAGGAGAAGTAAGGTGGAAAGACTGAAGTCTGAAATTGACAGTGGAAGAGAAGGGCACAGATATAAGCAATTTGCCAGAAGTGTGGAGTTCCCAAGGAGGGGAGTAGGGAGAGATAAGGGAGGAAAAGGGAGAGATAAGGGAGCATTGGGAGTGTTTTCCCTCCTAGCCCCTTTAAATTCTTTCCCAGAAGCATCAATTCAGGCATTAATGTTCCAGTGTTTCTGGGAAAAGCAAACTATGGGCCTCATGCAGAGACATGAGCTGCGGGGCTGCATGTCCCAGCAGGATGTGCAGCCTCACAAGCCATCTGGACAGAATTGAAATGAATCAAAAGTGCTGATAGGTACGTAAGATATACCCTTGTTCAATAAATGATGCTGATCCATGGACAATTCTATTCCCGATACATTCACCACCAAATCAACAGTTGTTTGACTATGCTGTCCCTACTTCGTACCTATTAATCTCGGTGTTGAATGGGCCGGTCCCGATATCTGCCTCTGCCTCCTTCCTTCTTTTTCTTCTTCTTTTTGTCGTCGTTGTCATCCAAAAAACTCTCCTTAGATGATCTACTCGAGTCAGTATTACTCGCTTCTTGCGACGTCAATTCAAAATTGACCTGCTTGCGGGATTTCTTACTTTTCCGGTTTAGATCAATCCAGGGGTAAAAATACCCCGTGGTGTAATCATCATGATCTCTCTTTAATTTTTTAGCCTTAATCTGTTTTACCTCCTGTCGAAGAACATCAGTTTGTTTCGTTATCTCCCCAAGTTTGGAAGTGAACCGTTCCTCAGTTTCTCTCTCTTTTAACTTCACAATCATTATCTCAGCCTCTTTTTGATGATCTTTCAATACCTCCTTTGTGGTGTCAATAATCAAAACCATGAGGTCCAGGGAACATTTATTGAGGATCCGGTTCTATTTATCAACAAACTCAGGATCCGCTGTAAACATACGTGGTTCCTTATACATCCTCAATCCCCTAGGGATGTGTTGCCGACTCACGTATTCAATCATTGATGTAACTCTGTTCTAACTGCCTGCTTCTGCACTTTTAGTAGCGCCTCCCAAGTGGTGGTATCAGGATTTTCCCCATATGTTTCTTCCATTGAGAAAGGCGTCTTCTCCTTGCACAACTCTGAAATATGGTCTTGTGTGAAACTTCAAGTCTCCTTCCAAACTGCTTGACCATCCATGCTTGTAATAATAACTCTTGGTCTGCTCCTGAAGTGATAAGGTATAATCGGTACAAAGACAATAGCAATCACTCCATTTACTATTTTTCGGGATTTGGTGATTCGGGATGTGACAAGTTTAGAGAAACGATGCCATCATTCATTGAACGTTTTGTCAAGAACAGAGCGGTTGGCATTAAAGGAACTACAGACTCGATCGGATATAGTTATCCGATGCGCCGACAAAGGAGGAGCAGTGGTAGTTTTAAGTCGAGCCTATTACATTGGGGAAGCGTTGAGACAATTATCTGATCAGACTACTTACCATACCTTACAGACTGATCCCACTTCCACTCTTCAAACTCAGATTTGAGAGTTTACGTTAAGAGCCCTGGATGACAAGATAATTTCAAAGAAGGAATGGACATTTTTAAACATTCCAGCTCCTAGGATGTCGCGGTTTTATTTGGTCACAAAGATCCATAAAAATCTTGATCGACCCCCAGGAAGACCTATAGTCTCCACCAAGGGGACATTGTTGGAACCACTGTCAATTTTTATTGACTCCTATCTTCGTCCACTATTATCCGACATACCTTCATATATACGGGACACTGCACATTTTTTAGAAATATTGGAGAAACATTCCCAATGGTATATGGACCCGAATATTATTCTAGTAACAATGGACGTCACGGCTCTGTACACTAGCATACCCCAAGAGCAGGCTTACGAGACGGTGGAACAGGCTCTAAGAGACCGGGGAGATTTGTAAGAAGGACGAATGACTCTTTTGCTAAAATTAGCACAGCTCACCATTTTCCAAAATTATTTTATTTTTGAGAAAATGCTTTACCATCAAGTATCGGGTGTGGCGATGGGTGCCACCTGTGCCCCATCCATTGCAAATCTTTTTATGGGGTTTAGAACATAAGAACATAAGATATGCCATACTGGGTCAGACCAAGGTCCATCAAGCCCAGTATCCTGTTTCCAACAGTGGCCAATCTAGGTCACACATACCTAGCAGTTTCCCCAAAAGACACAGGTTCCACAATGCTTGTACTGGGTCAAGCATTGATATCCTGGGTCCCTTCTTAATAATGGTTTATGGACCTTTCCTCCAGGAAATTGTCCAAACCTTTTTTAAACCCAGCTACACTAACAGCCTTTACTAAATCCTCCGGTAACAAATTACAGAGTTTGATTACACGTAGAGTGAAAAAAAAAATTCTTTTATTAGTCTTAAATAGTTTACCCTGCAGCTTCATTGTATGTCCCCTAGTCTTTCTATATTCTGATAACGTAAACAATCGATCTACATTTACCCGTTCCACTCAGTTCATTAATTTATAGACTTCTATCATATCTCCCCTCAGCTGTCTCTTTTCCAGGTTAAAGAGCCCTAACCTTTTTAGCCTTTCTTCATAGGAGTATCCCTCCATCCCCTTTACCATTTTGGTGGCTCTTCTCTGAACCTTTTCTTTTTTTTTTTTTTAAACTTTTATTTTCATTTTGCAACAAACAAAAGAAACAACACACCAAAGGAGACAAAACAAGTATACAATAAGGAAAAACAAACCCTATTACCCCCCACCCCCCTGCTTCTTCTCTAAGTCGACAGTATCAGCATGTGAGTGCTTCCAAACAACAGTGGTTGTACATCAAAACAAAAATAAATAGCATCTGCGATACAGAATGATCATGTGACAGAGATTTATACAAATTTAAACAGTCAGATGAGAGCATTTAGCGGTGTGAACATAGTCATTGAGCATCTTCCATTTAGACAGATGATGGGGGGTCTGAACGGAAGAAGCAAACATACGAGGTATTTGTTCATATTTACTGTAGAGACAGACATGATTCCACCATTCATTGGGGCTCAGATGGGAGCTATTTTTCCAGTACTTCGTAATTAGGGAAATAGCAATGCCCAGCATGAAGTCTAAAAGGAAGTAAGCCGATTTTGGAAGAGAGGGGATCCCCGCAGCTGAGCGGAGTCCCACTATCCTCCAAGACAGGGGCTCTTGAAAGTGCAAAATAGATTGGATACGACCCCAGACCCGACGCCAGTAATACTGTAGTGCGGGACATTCATACATAACATGAGTTAGTGAACCGATGGCCGCATGGCATGTCCAGCATTTATTGCCCTGGGAGGTGTTCCATTTGGCTAATCTGTCAGGAGTATAGAAACACCGGTGGGCTAGAAAGAAAAGTGTCTGAGTGAGTGAGGCGGATCTGGAGACCCGTGTCACTCTACTCCAGACAAGGCTCCATTGCTCCGGGGTCAAAGTTACATGCAGTTCCCGCTCCCATGCTTTCTGTGCTATAGGGGTACCTCTATTTACAGCAGTACTTAAGGTTTTGTAAAAGTTAGATGCAACACCCGGTGAGCTCCCGATAGATCGGATAGTCTCCGACAAGTCCTGGGTAGGGGATTCCGATGGCGGGAGCACCTTAGCACTCCGAAGACAATGCTGTAGTTGCACCCACTGAAAGTAGTGTTTCGCTGGGAGACCAAATTCAGTTTGCAATTCACTAAAAGTTTTCCAGCGACCATCATGGAACAACTGGGTAGGGGTCCAAATGCCCCTAGTGTACCAGGGGCTCCACGCCATCGGTTTATTTTGTATTTGAAATCGAGTATTGTACCAGAGCGGGAGTCTGTCTAACGGACAGAATCGGGAGTCTAAAGATTGAATAAGAGTATTAAAGGCACCTAAAGTGTCTAAAAGCATTGGTGGATAGTGGGAGTCTGATGGGAGAGTCATACCAGGGAGAAAAGTAAGAGGAAACGGTTTGCAAAGGTTCTCCTCTATATCTAGCCACACAGGTCTACTCGGTGCTAGGTCTTCCAGCCAACGAGCGCCTTGTTTGAGAAGAAAAGAGTGGTGATATTTCAGGAAATCAGGGAATCGGACACCCCCATTTTCCTTATCCGCTTGCAACTTATGCTTCGCTATCCTAGGTGTCTTGTTTTGCCATAAGTATCTAGTCAGAAGGCCCTCTAAATCTTTATATGTACGTCGAGGTAGGAGACAGGGCAACATTTCTAAAATGTAATTCACTTTAGGAACAATCATCATTTTTATGGTTTCTAGACGACCCCACCAGGTAAGTGTTAAAGGAGTCCAACGGTGAGTAAGCGCCCGGACTTTAGAAGTTAAGTCTTTGGCATTAAAGGAGATAGCATCTTCCAAAGGAGAGCAATAGTGGACCCCAAGGTATTTGACCATGCGAGGTTGCCATAAAAAGGGAAAGGATTGCATATCTGCTTGATGAATCAGAGAGTTTAATGGGAAGGCTACCGATTTGGTCCAATTTATCTTATACCCCGAGAGTTGTGAATATTTACCGATTTGCTCTAGGACAGCCGGCACCGAGTCTAAAGAGACAAAGAGCATAAGGTCATCAGCATATGCTGAAATTTTAATTTCTCTATGAGAGAAGGGGACTCCATGAATCTCCTCCGATTGCCGGATTAGTAAAGCTCAGGGTTCGAGTGCAAGATCGAAAAGAAGTGGAGACAGTGGGCATCCCTGACGAGTACCGCGTTGAAGGGGAAATGACTGAGACTTTAAAGCATTAGCACAGATACTGGCTGTAGGCTGTGCGTACATGGCGTGGAGACAACGGAGAAAACCTTCTCCGAATCCGTACCAGCGGAGAGTTGCAAACAGAAAAGGCCATTCTAAGCGATCAAAGGCCTTCTCAGCATCAAGTGAGAGGCCGACAAATGGTCGATCAAGATTAACTGCGGTAGTCAGTACATGACATAGAGTCCGAGCATTATCAGCGGTTGATCTACCGGGAATGAAACCGCATTGATCTGGGTGTATCAAAGTAGACATCCTATCAGAGAGCCGGGTGGAAAGAATGGTGGCAAATATTTTATAGTCCGCGTTTAGGAGGGAAATTGGACGATAATTGGCTGTTAGTTGCGGATCTCTCCCCTCTTTCTCAAAAACTACTACATTTGCCATAGAAAAGGACCCAGAAGAAGATCCCTCCTCGGCCAGAGCAGAAAAATAAAGTTTCAAAACTGGAGCTAAGTCAGCGTTAAAGGTTTTGTAGAATTCAGCAGGGAGACCGTCCGGGCCGGCAGCTCGACCTGTGGCACATCTCTTGAGAGCAGAATGAATTTCTGATAAAGTGAATGGTTTGTCCATGGCCTCTCTATCTTCGTCAGATAGGGTCGGTCGTTGCACCCCTGAGAGCAATCGTTCAAATACTTCTGGCTCAAAATCACATTCAGATTGATAAAGCCGAGTATAAAAATCACGAAAGAGTTCTAAAATTTCTGTATCTTTAGTGACCAGGCCCCCCCCCCGACGGATTACGGAGAGCGGTAACACGCTTGGCTTCTTTTTGACCTTTCAGGGCATTCGCTAATAATTTGCCAGCACGGTTATTTTCCCGGTAATACAACCCTTGTTGTGATTCAATATTTTTAGCAGCAGCAGTATATAAAAGCTGATTATATTGAAAGCGGAGGCGTTGTAAACGGAGTAAAATACATGGGTCAGTACGGGACGTAAGGATACGCTCCCCAGCTTGTATCTGTTGCTCTAAAATCAGTAAGTGTTGCTTTCTCTGTTTCCCCTGTCGAATTTGATAGCTGGTTATAGTAGCACGGATAGATGCCTTAAAACCCTCCCACCAAGCCCAGCTCGCTGTGTCATGGGGTGAGTTAAAATGAAAATAATCTTGGATAGCGGCCTTTATGTCAACCTGAAAATCTTTTTGATCCAGTAGGGATCTATCAAAAAACCAAGCACGGGGATGATCATCTCGCGTAGTGACATGCAATGAAAGAGATATGGCAGCATGGTCAGAAATATGGAGAGGGTGAGTCCTAGCCGTGTCCACTTGAGAAATCAGTGCTTTGGAAATGAGAAAAAAATCTATTCTAGATTGTGAGTGATGGGGGGCAGAAAAAAAAGGTGTACTCTAAGTCGGAGGGGTGAAGCAGCCTCCATATATCTACTAGCGCAAGGTCTTGCATCAGAGCTGTAAGGGTAGCAAGACTCTTGGGTGGATTACTCGTTCTAGGCGGTTGTCTATCTATCAAAGGGTCTAACACTTGATTGAAATCGCCACCAAGTATTAAAGGAGTATTGGCAGAGGCCTGTGCCAACTGCGCAATACTTGCATAGTAAGCAGGGTTATCCACATTCGGGGCATAAATACAAATACACGTGAATTCACTATCTCCAACCTTAAGATGTGCACGGGTCCATCTACCCTCCTTATCAGAGCTAGTATCTATTACAGTAGCTTGCAAAGACTTCTTAACCAGAATGGCCACCCCACACCGTTTGGAAACGGCGGGAGAATAGGCAGCCACCAGATAAGGTTTAGCATTGAGTTTCAGTGTTTCAGCGGAATTTAGATGCGTTTCCTGAAGAAACACTAAATCAGCATGCTCATGATTAAGATAGCTAAGAATTTTCTTTCTTTTGATTGGACTATTGATGCCTTTTACGTTAAGTGATAAGATCTTACATAAGGCCATTGAGCAAGGTTAAAAATTCTGAAAGAGAACATGATAGCGCACCTAGGTTCACAATGTCCCTCATAGTAACTGTATCTGGCTGTACACATGACATGATAGAAAATAAGCTAATGTAATACAATGAAGCGCCCCACATTAAAAAATAAGAACCGCAGCGCGGTAGAGAAGAAGCAGAACCCCAAAAATTACTGGCGACCATGTGTCTGCGGGGAGAAACCCCAGAGAAGGCCGAAATTGAAAACATATAACCTGTATAACTGTGCGTGCTCCGAATCCAACCGAGGCACACATCATGGAGGGATAGAAGACCAAATAAGTCATATAAAGACAGAAAGAAAAGTCCAGGCAGTCTCTGTGCTTGGCGATGACCACCACGTCGGGCCCTTCAAAATGGCGGTCAGAGCCGGCAGATAATAAGTCCAAGTTGTTGGGTTAACGCATCTGCTCTGCTTCTTTGGAGTCTAAAAATGTTGATAGTAGATCAGGATCTTCGAATGTCCTAGTTTGGTTGTGGAGAGTCACTCGGAGCTTCGCTGGATACAACAGGCCAAAGCGAGCCTGTAGCTGTTGAAGTCGAGGGCGAAAAGCAAGGAGTCTCTTCCGACGGTCAACTGTGGGCTTTGCCAAATCAGGGAAGAAGGAGACTTTATGACTTTCAAACTCCAGATGACGATTCGCCCGGGCAGCATTTAGAATTTGTTCCACTTGTTGATATCGTAGCAATCGAAAGATAATAGGCCGGGGGGTCGTTCGGTTGAGCGCCATATGGGTAGGAACACGATGTGCTCGATCAATTTCCAGGTCTCTATGAAATGTGATCTTCAACAAGGAGGGAAGAGTTTTGAGCAGGAATTCTCTGATATCTCCTGCTTCCGCCCCCTCCGGTATTCCAAGGAGCCTCACGTTGTTGCGACGGGCTCGATTATTGCTATCTTCTAACTCTCTTTGAAGATTTTGTATCTGGCACTCAGCCTTGTCCAGTTTGACCAAGCGCACCGCGTGCGAGTCGAGGACCCCCGCCATGTTGTCCTGCCGTAATGAAAGGCTTTCAAGTCTGTCCTGGAGCACACCGAAGTCTTCTCGCATGGCTCGAAGCGCTTCTCCGTTGGACTGCACCAATTCCTTAACTCCGCGTATTTCCTCTAAGATCTCCTGATGCATTTCGGGGTTGTCCCGAAGTGGAACCATCTTTTGTGGGGAAGACACCTCTGTTTTGGAGCGTTTTCCGTGTGAAGAAGAAGGAGACCCGAAGTCCAAGCGCGCTGGTTTATGGGCCGCCATCCCCCCCGAGGTACCCCGGTAAGTTCGGAGCAAAAAATGAAGTTTATGTAGGTATTAAGTCAGGATTCTGTGTAGGCCTCTCGGGAGCTTCAGCGCGAAGCGTCTAACCCGCTGGACATCAGGCTCCGCCCCCCTCTCTGAACCTTTTCTAATAACGCTATATCCTTTTTAAGATACGGCGACCAGAATTGCACACAATATTCAAGGTGCGGTCTCACCATGGAACGATATAGAGGCATTATAATATCTTTTGTTTTATTTTCCATTCCTTTCCTTATCATACCTAGCATTCTATTTGCTCTCTTGGCTGCTGCTGCACACTGGACCGAGGGTTTTAACATGTTATCCACAATGACGCCTAAATCTTTTTCCTGGGTGGTGGTTCCTAATGTGGAACCTTGCATTGTGTAACCATAGTTTGGGTTGTTCTTCCCTAGGTGCATAACTTTGCACTTGTCCACATTAAATTTCATCTGCCATTTTGATGTCCAGTCTTCCAATTTATCAAGATCCTCTTGCAATTTTCCACAATCCTATTGGGTTTTAACAACTTTAAATAGTTTTGTGTCATCTGCAAATTTGATAACCTCACTTGTTATTCCTCTTTCCAGGTCATTTATGAATATGTAAAAAAGTGGCGGACCCAGCACAGATCCCTAGGGTACACCACTATTTGTCTTTCTCCATTGGGAAAATTGGCCATTTAGCCCAACCCTCTGCTTTCTATCTTTTAACCAGTTCCTGATCCACAGTAGTACACTGCCTCCTATCCCATGACTCTTTAGTTTTGCCAAAAGTCTCTGATGAGGGACCTTGTCAAAGGCTTTCTGAAAGTCTAGATACACTATATCAAACGACTCACCTTTGTCCACCTGTTTATTCACACTTTCAAAAAAACATAACAGATTAGTAAGACAAGATTTTCCTTGTCTAAAGCCATGTTGGCTGTCTCCCATTAGGCCATGACTATCTACATGCTGAGTAATTTTATTCTTTATGAGGGTTTCTACCATTTTTCCCGGTACTGACGTGAGACTCACCGGTCTGTATTTTCCCGGATCACCCCTGGAACCCTTTTTAAAAATTGGTGTTACATTGGCGATCCTCCAATCTTCAGGTATTAGCGATGATTTTAATGATAGTTCACAGATTACTAATAGCAGGTCTGTAATCTCATATTTCAGTTCTTTCAACACCCTTGGATGTATACCATCTGGCCCAGGTGATTTGCTACTCTTCAGTTTATCTAATAGTTGTAATACATCTTCCCGATGTATCGATATTTCCTTCAATTCTTCCACACCTTTAAATACCACTTCAGTCATGGGTAGCATCCCTACATCTTCCTCAGTAAAGATCGAAGCAAATAATTCATTCAGTCTCTCTGCTATTTCCTAGTCACCTCTTAGTGCCCCTTTAACTCCTCTATCATCTAATGGACCAACTGACTCGCTCACAGGTTTTTTGCTACGAATGTACTTGAAAAAATCTTTATTTCGCATTTTTGCTTCCGCAGCAAGCTTCTTCTCAAATTCTTCCTTTGCCTGCTTTATCAGTGCCTTGCATTTGACCTGCCAGTGCTTGTGCTGTTTCCAGGTTTCGTCGTTTGGCTCCTTTTTCCATTTCCTGAAAGATGCTTTTTTGGCAACAACAGCCTCTCTGACCTCACCTTTAAACCATGCTGGCAGTTTTTTGGACTCCCTTCCACTTTTCTTAAAGCGTGGAATGGTCTGGGCTTCCAAGATAGTATTTTTCAACAACACCCAAGCTTGATGTAAGTCTTTAACCTTTGCAACTGCTCCTTTTAGTTTTTTCTTAACTATTTTCCTCATTTTATCAGTCTCCCTTTCGAAAGTTAAAAGGTAGTACTGTGGATTTCCTTACTATCCCTCCTCCACTAATTAAATCAAAGGCGATCATGCTATGATCACTATTGCCAAGTGGCCCCAACACCCTTATCTCTTGCACTAGATCTGGTGTTCCACTAAGGACTAGGTCTAATATGGCTTCCCCTCTGGTCGGTTCATGAACCAGCTGCTCCAAGAAGCAGTCATTTATTTCATCTAGGAACTTTATCTCCCTAGCATGTCCTGCCGTAACACTGACCCAGTCGATACCGGGGTAATTGAAATCACCCATTATTATTACTGCGCTGTAACTTTTGTTAGCTTCCTTGATTTCTTTGAGCATTTCATCATCCATTTGTTCATTCTGGCCAGGCGGTCGATAGTACACCCCCACTGCCATCGCCTTCCCCTTTTACATGGAATTTCAATCCATAGAGATTCTATAGAAAATTTTGTTTCCTGCAAAACTTGAATCCTTTCTGACTCAATGCCCTCTCTAACATAAGCGCAACTCCTCCACCAATTTGATCAGCTCTATCATTATGATATAGTTTGTACCCAGGTATCACAGTGTCCCACTGGTTGTCCTCATTCCACCATGTCTCTGATATTCCAATCACATCTAACCTCTCATATAGTGCTATATATTCTAACTCTCCCATCTTATTTTTTAGACTTCTAGCATTTGCATACAAGCATTTTAGAGACTGTATTTTATTCATATTAATTTGGCTATTGGTAGACATGGGTAATTTGGGATCTTTAAGCTCTGTCTGCTCCATACTCGAGGACATTTGAGCTACTTTACTCTTTTTTGGAACCTCTTTGCTTTTGGTAGTATCCTTCAAGGATACATTCTTCCGAACCATCCGCTCTTGGGCAACTGTTGGCTTTCCCCTATTATCTAGTTTAAAAGCTGCTCTGTCTCCTTTTTAAAGGTTAATGCCAGCAGCCTGGTTCCATCCCGGTTAAGGTGAAGCCCATCCCTTCGGAAGAGCCCCTCCTTTCCCCAGAATGTTCCCCAGTTTGTAACAAATCCAAAACCCTCATCTCTGCACCATTGTCTCATCCACGCATTGAGACTCCGGAGCTCTGCCTGACATTTGGGTCCTGCACGTGGACAGGGGTGGCCCAAGGGGGTGCGCAGCCATGTGCGGAGACTCGGTGTGGGGCCTCATTTGCATAAGGGACCTTATTTGCATAAATATTTGCATCATGTTACCATACACTAACTTTTAGTAAACATGCCTCTTAATGAGTGTATGGATAAAGAAAGACTAAAAGATTTCTACATTACTATAATCCAGTGACAACTGCCAGGCACATTAGGAACTACTACAAACACTGCCCATTTAGAACCCATAGCAAACCCGCCATATCCTAACAGCACTACCAGGACTCACAAAGCACAAAACCCTACCTATCAAAAGGCAACACTACAAATATTAAACCAATACATTTCAGAGAACAACAATACATGACCTACTGGGGAAAGAGAACAAGTGGCAATGTCAAATAGGAATTACATAAACAGAATACCTCAGCTCAGTTACACGTGCAGAACATAGACTGTCACCAAACAAGAAATCACAATGTAGAAACAGGAAGACAATAATTAAACTGGGAACCCCAAAAGCCCAACAACACTGTAGAAATAAAACTATAAATTAATTTCCTCTTGTACTAAACAAAGTGCAGACATTGAAATGTCGCAGAGGGACACACCGCGAAACCTCTTCTTGCTCCTCGGAACCCATGAAACACCTGGGCTCTAGAAGCAAATCTCCCCCTTTGAAAACCCCCTAGCTGAGAAGTACGAAATCTCCTGAAATCCCTGAACTGCCCCCGATAGGCCGGTAGGGATTTCCCTTGTTTAGGCTTATCCTCTAAATCCTTGACCAACTTATCGAGGTCTTCGCCAAACAACAACTTCCCTTTAAAAGGCAGCTTACTGAGTCATGCCTTAGATGACCCATTGGCTGCCCAATTTTTCAACCACAGGGATCTCCGGGCAGCCACTAAGGAAGCCATACTATTAACCAGCACTCTGATCAGATCGTAATGCACATCTGCCAGATATGCTGATCCCGATTCGAGTCGATCTAGTTGCCTGATACTCTCCTGCTCTAAATGCGGAGACTGATGCAACTGTTGCGACCATCGGAGACAAGCTCTCGCCACCTAAGCTCCACAGATGGAAACCTGCAAGGAAAGTACGTCAGCTTCAAATGACTGTTTCAAGAAACCATTTACCTTCCTATCCTGCTCATCCTTTAAGGCCGCACTACCTTCCATTGGAATGATGGTCTTTTTTGTCACTGCTGCAACCACTGCATCAATCCGCGGAGACCGGAACCTCTCCTTGTCCATATCCGCTAATGGGTAAAGCCTGTTCATGGTCCTGATACCTTTTAGGCCTGCTTCAGGCTGATCCCACTCATCTTGAATCATCCGTTCCACCACGCGATGGACGGGAAACACCACCTGAGCCTGTCTCACTGCTTGAATGACAGGATCTTCTACCTCCTCGTCCTCCGCTGGTTGAGCTGTAGCAAGTCTCAGCGTCTGAAGCGATTCCGCGATAAGCGCCGTCAACTCCTCCTTCCGGAACACTCGATTTATTTTTGCCTGGTCCTCAGGCTCGGGAATCTCTCCTTCTTCCAAGTCATCTTCATCGGCCTCTAGTTCCTCCTCCACCTCCTCCGACTCGGGCCAGGCCATGTCTTAGGGAAAGAGGTCACTAGGCCGTGCTCTCTTAGGAGCCTGTGGAGATGTTCCACCAGGCTCTCCAGTCCAAGGTTGTGGCGTAGGGTTTGCTATCTGCAAAGACTCAGGTAACTTCCCCTGACGCGTCAAGCAGAATGCCTGATGCATGATTAGCACGAAATCCGGACATAAATCCTCCATCTGCCCACCCAAGGACATCATAGACGGTGCAGATGATGGCCCCGCCAGGCCCTCTATACTGGGTCCTGGCTGAGCGACCGCCAGCTCCTCTTCCCTGGCCGAAACCGCTGGCTCCAGAGCATCCAAAACTACCGAAGATTCCATCTGCTGTTCCACACTGCTGGACACTGAAATACAGGCCCGACAGATGCCTGTGTCAGCCACCGTCCCTCTGCGTGCACCGCAGACCACGCACTGAGGCTGTGCCGACATCCGCTCGAACTAACAGTAGCTGTCTACCCAGTCAGGACCTTGGGTTACCCACAGCTTGAGCTTTTATATTTCTGTTTTTGTTTTGTTTTTTAAACTCAAGATTAATATCACCAGCAAATTAAATTAAAACATAAATAGACTCCCCCAAGGGAATCCCCTATGAACCATTGTAAAACCAACCAAAAAGAAACTTCAGCTTTAAGCTGTGCCGCGGGCTCCGAGACCCGCGGGCCTTTAATATGCCAGCCACGCGGTACTCAGAAAATGGCGTCTCTTCGCCCTGGCCCGATTTTGGCGCCAAAACTATGCTTGCCAATACAGCTCCCTGTTACCAGCTGTAGCTCCACACCAGCCTTGGCAGCGCTAGGGGCATAAAAGATGTGGCCCCGAGGGGGTCACGTGATGTGGTAAGCCGGGGAAGCTGTGTCCTCCCTGAGCTCCGGGCTCCCTGGCCCCAAACCGGCTAATATTGCCCCTTAAACAGGGCACAAACCATGGAAATTTATCCCCCACCGAAGTGCTGCAGCTATACCGAACCCGAACGGGAGACCACGAGGAGGATGGCCGCGGCAGCGAAACTTGGTAGAAGGGAGAAGGATTGTGCCCTGGGGGCATCCAAGATGGCCGCCTCGCCCCCGAGCCCGGGGGCTCTACCAGCAGTTGCGGCACCGGCGGCCACTGTAACGGAGATTTCGGCGGCAGTTTCGGAAGCTCTATCCCTGCAATTCGAGACCCTCCGCACCAAAATAGAGGCGGTGCAGAACTCGGTCGATGCAGTTGGGCTCCGCATGCAACAGGCGGAGGCTCGGATATCGCAGGCCGAGGAGGAGGTGGAAAAGCTTACTTTGGAGCTTGCGCAGGTCCGGGTGACCCTGAAAGATCAGGCTGAGAAAATGGAGGATCTGGAGAATCGCTCCAGACGTAGTAATCTACGCTTCCTGGGGGTCCCGGGCTCCGTAGCAGACAGAGACCTGCGTACATATATTGAGGCCCTGTCGGCATCCTTGCTGGGGAAGAATGAGCTGGGCTCTTCTCTGGTGATAGAACGAGTGCACAGAGTGGGCCCCAGGAAACCTACCGATGCAAGGCCTAGGATTGTGCTGGCTAAATACCTCCAGTTCCAGCAGAAAGAAGCGATCCTGCGTGAGGCTCGGAAACGAGGGACCATTGAGCAGGACAACGCTAAAATTCGTATCACGCAGGATTACTCTGCAGCAGTGAGTCAGCGTCGCAGAGCATATGCCCCGATCTGTCAAAAGCTGATCGCAGCAAACATTAAATTTATGGTTCAGTATCCAGCGCGCCTCCATGTGCTCCACGAGGGCCAGCCTCGGGTGTTTGATTCGTCAGCAGATGCGGCGGTTTATGTTGAACAGCTGGGAGGCCTGGGCACATCGTTGTCTACTGCACCTGATTGACTGGCCTGGGACGCAGAGGGGGTCCCTCGATGTGCTGGATCTTATGAGCCCTCGGGGTGAATGGGAGACTTTGGACAGTGAGTGCTACGAGGCTGCCCCGGTAGGCCTGCTCCCTGCAGTGGGGTTCCCGGACCTTCGGGAAGGTTGAGTGCTGCCAGGAACGCTTTTACTGCATTCTGTATGCACTATTGCTACCTTATTAGACTGAGCAGCCCCATGGGGGAAAGTACTTTGAGCCATGCTCGCCCTGTATGTAGGACGGGGGGAGGAAGGCGAATGGGGTGGGGGGGTTAGCTCCTATTACCGTTGGCCTATGCCCCTTGCTCTGAGTTCCCTGGGCCTGTCCTTAAGGAGAAGAGATTAAGCTGTTGCTTTTGTGCTGTTTCTTCTCTGAGTTCCACCCTGTTACCATGTTATGGCACTGTTTTTTGTTGGGGAGTATTATCACTTGCTGGGGTTGGATACGCTGTGGGGGGGTAGGGTATGTACCAGAGGGGATATGGAGCGGGATTCTTAGGGGGTTGGGGAGCCTGGACACATCAAGGTGACTGGATAGTAGGGGAAAGAAGGAAGATGGGGGTGGAGGTTGAGAGGGGGAGGGGGGTAGATGAGGGGGAGGGGGAAGGGTTTAGAGAGGAGGGCGGGGGGTGGGAGGGGGGTTGGTTGGGGTGGAGGGTGGAGGGTTGAGGGATGGGGGGGCCTGGGTTGGGGGTATGGGGATTGTCGCAACCTTAGCACCCCTGGGGGGATCTGTCGTAAGGATAAACCTGCATATGTTGAGCCACATGTTTGTGCATAGGGGGGAGCCCCAGGCTGGGGGGGCGACCCCATGGGATTTGCTTACTATATTGTCTGGGACTGTTTTGATGTTGCATGCCACTTAAGATAATTTCTTGGAATGTGTGTGGCCTGGGGAGTCCGATCAAACGGGCCAAGATTCTACAGGCCTTGGCTCGGCAGAGGGCGGACATTGCCATGCTCCAGGAAACCCACCAGACAGCCGAGGAGCACCGTAAACTTTGCAGAGAGTGGGTGGGACAGGTATGGGGGGCCCGGCCCTTGGGAAGAAGGGGGGTGTGGTGCTTCTGATACACAAGCGCGTAAGGTTAGAGGTTGTAAGGGACGCAGTCGACCCCTCGGGTAGATTTGTACTGTTGCAGGGAATCCTTGAGGGGAAGCCTGTTATCATAGGCAATTTATACTGTCCCAATGTGCTGGATTTGACCCTTTATTCTCGTCTGGCCTCTAAAATTGAGACTCTGCCGGAGCTCCCCGTGATCCTGGGGTTATGGATGTAGCGCTTGATACGTCTAAGGGGGGGGAGCCCCGGGAAAGAATATCGACGGCTCGGGCGCTGCATCGTTTTTGCTCTAGGCTGGGGTTGGTAGATCCGTGGCGCCTCTTACACCCGGAAGAACGGGATTATACGCACCAATCTCGAGCGCACGGCACTAGTGCACGCATAGATTACCTTTTGCTTTCTAGCGGCTTGTTTGCTACGGTAGAAGATGCACAGATCGGACCCGTAGAGATCTCTGATCACACGTTTATTTGGTTAGAAGTCCATTGGCTTGGGAACCTTCCTCGGACGTCTCCATGGCGCTTCCCGCTTGAATTATATAGAGATGCGCAGTTTCGTTCCTTTTTGCAGCAGAGATGGCAGGAATTTGAGGCGGTTCACAGCAGTCATCGGGATGACCCCGAGTTGATTTGGGAAACTGCGAAGGTTGTGCTACGGGGGGACATTATTGGGTTCCTTGCCCGGAAGAGAAGATTGTGGGCCGAACACATTATATGTTTAGAGAGAGTGGTGACGAAGTTGAGGCGCCGATGGGCCCATACCCCGACGGCTGGCCTTAAAAGGCAGCTGTGGGAAAGTCAAACGGAACTGAATGAACTCTTACATAAAAGGGCGAAGAAGTCTGTGTTATATTACCGTTACCAATTATATCGTCATGGGGATAAGCCCGGGAAACTATTGGCCAGGTGCCTTCGTGGACCTAGGGGCTCTAAATTGGTGCCAGCTTTGCGGGATGATCTGGGGACTCTTCACCAAGAGAGCCCGGCGATAGCGCGAGTTTTCCGATCCTTTTTTCAGAGACTTTATACAGCGGATTCGCCTTCTCTAATGCAGATGGAAGACTATGTGGAGGAATTGGATCTGCCCTCCTTATCCGTGGAGCAGAGAGCGCAGTTGGATAGGCCGATTACGGCTGCGGAGCTGCAAGAAGCCATTTCTAAAGCTAGCTGCTATAAATCCCCGGAGGCTGATGGCTTTGGGGCTGAATTCTATAAAATTCTTAATGAACTGATTTCCCCAACCCTGGCTGCGGTGCATAATCGGAGGGCACAGCAGGGGTATTTTCGATGGGGGACCAATCACGCCCATATTGTTCTTATTCCCAAGCCAGCTAAGGACCCTCTCTCAGCAGCCTCATATCGCCCTATCTCTCTGCTTAATTTTGATCTTAAATTAATGGCAAAAATCCTGGCGGATCGGCTGGCAGAATTCTTGGGGCAATTAGTCCACGAATCCCAAGTGGGATTCGTTAAGGGACGATATGCTGTCCGCAACTTGCGTAAAATCCTTGTGTCCTTAGAATGGGTTCGGCATCGGCATTTGTCCTCTGTGCTCGTCAGCTTTGACGCGGAAAAAGCCTTCGATAGGGTGGACTGGCAGTATTTGATGCATCTTCTTCCGCACTATGGCATAGGGCCCTTCTTTTGCAGCATGGTTGCCAGTCTGTATGCCGACCCAACTGCAGCGATCCTATGTAATGGGGTGGTGTCCGAGGCGTTTCCGCTGCAGAGGGGAACACGCCAGGGCTGTCCCTTTTCCCTTCTCCTTTTTGTCTTGTCCTTGGACCCCCTCCTGCGCAAAGTGGAGGGATCGCGAGTGATTAGGGGGGTCAGTATTGGCGAACACGAGTTCAAGATATCTGCTTTCGCTGATGATTTGTTGGTACATTTGATTGCGCCCAGCGAATCGTTGCCCTCTCTCCTCCGGGAGTTCCGCACATTTGGGCAGTTCGCGGGGCTTAGTATGAACAGGGACAAATCTGTGGCCTTGGATGTCTCGGGTCATCTCCAGAGTAGCTGGCAGGGTGAGTTCCCCCTTAGATGGGCCGACAATCACTTTGTATACCTGGGGATCGTTCTGCCCTATAGGCCGATTCAACTGTATGGGAGTAACTTAAAGCGGATGTTGAACAAGGTAAGAACGCAACTGCGGTCCTGGCGGTCTCTCCCCCTGTCTTTAGCGGGGAGGATCGCGGCGATTAAATTGGTAATTTTGCTGCGGTTATTATATTGGCTGCAGACCCTCCCGGTTTGGCTCCTTCGGCGTGATATTCGGCATTTTGAGGCGGAATTTCGGGGCTTTCTCTGGGGGGGGGGGCGAGAGCCCGTATCCCTTATGGTCGTTTGGTGGAGAAGGGGAGGAGTGGGGGGTGGGGGCTCCCGGATCTTGGTGCCTACGCACTGGCCTGTCAAGCGCGACACCTGGGGGATTGGCTAGGCAATACAGAACTCTATACGCCTACTCGGCTGTAAGAGGCCTATGTGGCCCCCCACTCTCTACAGGCTCTCTTGCACTTGGAAATAAGTAGGTGGAAATAAGTAGTGTGATACTGGCTCCGGTGTGCCGGACCTGGCGGCAGCTGAATGTCTATTGGAGCCGTAGTTGGAAGATATCGAGCTGGTTGCCGATTCGGGGAAATGCCAATTTTACTCCTGGTACTGATTCGGCCATATTCCGTATCTGGGGGGATAAGGGTATGCGGAATTTGGGACACTTGGTTGACCTAGCCGGGAAACTTAAAACCTTTCCTGTATTGTCACGGGAGTATGACCTGGGACCCCGCCACTCCTTTGCTTATCTGCAGATGGCCCATTATATGGCCTCCCTCTCGGGGGAGGAGCTGCACAGTAACCGCTCGGCCCAAATTATAGAGTTTTTTGGTCTGGGTGGGGCGGAGCAGCCGTCTATCCGCGTATTCGGCTCTAGGCTGGAGCAGTTTCGACCGTGACCGGATTACCGTAGTGTGGAACAGGCTTGGGGGGTCGAATTGGGGCGGGAGATCCCGCAGGATACAATCTTGGTAGCCCTTCGGAGGGTGGTGAACCTGGCAGATGGAATTCGCTGGCGGGAAATACAAATTAAATCGTTAACTAGGGTTCACTTTTCTCCAAGACGAGTCCTCCGGTGCCATCTGACCCTGGATGGTGGTTGTCCGCGGTGTGCGGAGCCTATGGCGACTCTGTTGCACATGTGGTGGGGCTGCAGACAGATCCGCCCATACTGGAGGAGAATCTCTTCTTTTATGGCCCATCTCCTAGGCCAGCCCATATACTGGGATGCTGGCTTGGTCACCTTGGACCTCTTGAGCCTTACCTCTCCGAAGGGGAAATGGGGCCGTTGGTTAGTCCGGAAGGCTTGTCTGGTGGGTAAGGGCCTCATCTTACGTCGGTGGAGGGAAAGCCACCCTCCCTCCTTCTAGGAGTGGCGGAATTCCTTCCACCAACTCATGCTTCTGGAGTGTGGGGCTGCTCGGGGCCATGTCAAGCGATGGTCCGCCTTCTCGCTACTTTGGGATCCATATATCCAAAATTTTGAGTCCCCGGGCCCGCAGTGCAGTATTGCAATTAGGTTGTTAAGTGGTAGTCCTCCTTGTTGTGGCACAAGGTAGGTATTCTGCAGAGTCCTTACGAGCTAGTCCTGAGTGATCCAGAACCGGCTATGTTGGAGGGGGGGTTAAGGGGGGTGGGGGGGTGGGGTTCAGGGGGGAGGGGGGTCGGGATAAAAATATGAAAATTTTTGGGACCATCATTGTGCCTCGCTCCGGGGGATAAGAGTCAACCCCAGGGAGAAGTTGTTAAATGCTATGTATGTACCATTGTTTTTCTTGGTGGTCTCTAAATAAACTACTGAAAAAAAAAAAAGATGTGGCCCCGTTCTCCGCAGTGCTGCACTTACCCCGGAGGTTATAGAAATGCATGCCACGTTGCCGCGTGTGTTCTCTGCGAGCTGCCACCGCGGCTCTATGTGTTTCTCCGGCTCCAGGATAGCACTGCGGCTCGAACAACGCCTCCGGCCGCCACACACTGTGTGGCGATGGAAACCACGAGGCTCTCCCCGTACAGTCCGGGGGGAGAGATCCCAGTGGAGAGCTGCTTCAGGAAAGAACGTCAAAGCTTGCCAGACCAGCCAGTCACTCTTAAAGGGATAGGGCATCAAAGGGAAAGGCAAAAGGATGTAAAAATTAAATGAACCCAATCATTAGTTTAATTTAAAAGTAATTTAAAGGCAATTTAAAGGTAATTTAAAAATAATTTAAAAGTAATTCAAAAGTAAAGAAAATTTAAGGAAAATTTAAATCGGACTCAAGCTGTGCTCCCTATACAAGGAAGATCAGGACAATCAAAGATCATAGGACCCTAACTAACTAATTGTTCCTTAATTGTTCCCCAAGTGAGCCCAGCACCTAGGCTCAGTACGTCCTCCTGCTGCATGGAGACTGGACACACAGGGGCTGATGGGAAGTGTCAGCAGGCTATGTCCAGTGATGTCACAAGTTTTGACATGCCCAGTCTCCAAGCTGCAGGAGGAGGTACACTACCCAGAGGTGGAGGACTAAACTGGAGGAATGATAAGGAATTTCCTGTTTCCCGGCACTCGGCACGCCAGTGGCCTATACTACAACACAGCTGCTGAAGTGAAGAAAAACAGCGCTCTTCACTTTGGCGGCTGTCAGAGGTGAGCCGGGGCCTGCCGGGAGCCCTCTAAAGCCATTCAGACAACCACAGAGCTGTTCAGGGTGGGGGGGACTAAGACTGGAAATAGCTGATGGGGGGCTAGGATTAGAGATGGGCTGATGGGGGGCTAGAATAGGACTGGAAAGGGCTGATGGCGGGGGTTAGGATTGGAAATGGGCTGATGGGAATTCTAGGATTGGAAATGGCTGATGGTGGGCTAAGATTGGAAATGTGCTGCCCCTGTGTTTTCTATGGCCACAGGCCAGATCTGACTGCAGATTATTGTTTTGGGACTTAGGGCTCTATATAGAAACAGAGAAACATGATAGCAGAAAAAGACCACAGGGCTATCTAGTCTGCCCTTCCATATCAGCTACAATACTCCTCTTTTTACCTTCAGAGATCCTCTGTGTTTGTTGCATGCTGTTTTGAATTCAGATACTGTCCTCATCTCTACCACCTCAACTGGAAGACTATTCCACGCATCTACCACTCTTTCCATAAAGAAATATTTCTGCATATTATTTCTGAGTCTATCCCTTTCAGTCTCATGCTATGTCCCATCGTAGCAGAGCTTGCCTTCAATTGAAAGAGACCCTCCTGTGCATTTATGCCATGGAGGCATTTAAATGTCTCTATCATATTGCCCCCTATCCCGCCTTTCCTCTAAAGTATACATATTAAGATCTTTAAGTCTGTCCTCATGTGCTTCATAACGAAGACCATTAACCATTTTAGTAGCCACCCTCTGCACCGACTCCAACCTTTTGAAGGTATGGTCTCCAGAACTGCACACAATACTCCAAATGAGGTCCCACCAGAGATTTATACAGAGGCATTATCACCTCCTTCTTTCTGCTGCCCATTCCTCTCCTTATACACCCAAGCATCCTTCTGGCTTTCGCAGATCCTTTTCTACCTGTCTAGCTACTTTAAGATTGTCAGAAACAATTACGTCCAGATCACACTTCTCTTTTGTGGACAGAAGTACCTCACCCCCTGCACTATATCACTCCTTTGGATTTTTGCAGCACAAATGCATGCCCCTGCATTTTTTAGCATTAAATTTCATCAGACAAATTCTATACCATTCTTCAAGTTTAGCTAGATCCCTCCTAATGCTCATGTTATCTACTCCTTCGTGGGTGTCTACTCTATTGTAGATTTTGATATCATCTGTAAACAAGCAAACCTTACCCAACAACCTCTCCGCAATATCACTAATAAAGAATCAGATTTAGGACAGATCCCTGCGGCACACTACTGGTAACCTTCTCCTCAGAGTAAGCTCCATTTACTTGAACCCTTTGACGCCTCGCACTCTACCAATTTCTAACCCATTCAGTAACTTTAGGGTCCATCCCTAGGGTGCTCAGTTGTTTATAAGTCGCCTGTGCGGAACAGTGTCAAAGGCTTTGTTGTTGTTGTTGTTAAGTGCCATCGAGTCGGAGTCGACTCATGGCGACCCTCTGGATAGCTATCCTAAATTGTGTTCGGTCTTGAGTCAGGCGGCTCATTGTTGACAGACTGGTACCCGTAGCTGCTGTTATTGTATCGATAAGACATCTTTACAGCTTCTGACTCTCATTTCATGCGCAGCTACATCAGCAGTCAGACATCCCGAGGGCTTTGATTCAACCACATCATAAATGCTGGCTTTACTCTGAAAAGTCTTCAGCTCTTCCCCAGTAGCTAGTTGAGTGCCTTCCGACCTGGGGGGTTTCATCTTCCAGCACTATAGCACAATTTGTTTTGTTGTAACTATCCATTGGGTTTTCATGGCAAGATACAGAAGTAGATTGCCGGGCCTTTCTTCCGCGCAGTTTAAGTTTGGCGTTGTTGCCGTTGTCACAGAAATGTGATCCTCCGCCGTCAACACTATCCCATTCTGAAGGCTTTACTGAAATCTAAATACACCACATCTAGGGCTCTCCCTCAGACCATCTCCCTGGTCATCCAGTCAAAGGAATCAATCAGTTTTGTCAGACAAGACTTTCCTCTGGTGAATCCATGCTGCTTCAGATCCTGCAATCCATTAGACTCCAGAAACCTCATTATTCTCTTTTTTAGCAGCCTTTCCAATAATTTGCTAACTACAGAGGTTTGACTACCCGACCTGCAGTTTTGAAAGTCATCCTTACGTCCGCTTTTATGTAAAGGGACCACATGTGCCTTTCTCTAGTCCTCTGGGACCACTATGCTAAATATTTTTCCCATAGACACAACATAGAAAATATTTTTAGTAGACAGGCTTCTTAGATTTTTCTATTCAATATAAAATAATGAAAAGACGCCTGTAATAAGTAGACTACAGCAAATTACTAGAAAGGCAATGTTTGACACAAAAAGCAGTTAAATTAGCATAAAGTAACAATCTAAAATTCTAAAATGAATTAAACAACTTTTGAAATTTGTATAATCTATGAGGATGAGGATCACAGCGGGATCAGAGGCAAAAGACAATTGAACTAATGTCACATAAATATGAATCTTTGGGAATTCTCTATATTCTTTTGCTAACTATGTATAGCAAACATATGCCCCAATAAGGTCTCAGATCCCCTATACTGCAGTGCTTTAGACTTTCTTTCCACTTTCTTCTACTGTGATTTATTAATTTATTTGTTTGTTTATTTATTTAGATGTATTGTAGGTCAAGGCAAGTAACATTTTACATACATCACTGAAGTATTAATTTGGACAGCCAGGTCAGAATGTTCACAATCTCCCTATATTTTACATAGAGCGCTGCAGAACGCAGATCCTTATGTAAAATAGAAATAGGATGGCAGCAAATAAACACGCATTTGCTGGCACAGAAAGCAGTAGCATCAATTTCTAGAACCCACATTGCAGAAAAAGAACTACATCATTTGGCAGCTTCCATGTACCCATGCCAGAGCTTATACTTGGAAGTGCCAAGTTTTGCTACTTTCATGTGTAAGAGCCAGCAGCTATACAAATAGTCATCATTTTTTTTTAATACTGGCCATGATATTTTAATATTATTTAGATATTCATCACCTGTATCCAGATTGCAGCTGGCACTGAATATCCAGAGAGAGAGGTGAATGCTGATGCTTCCAGATAGCAGCAATATTGTTAACTTTCGTGCAGCTGTTTGTTGTGCTCAAGTTATTTGGACAGAGGTCTGAATATTGTCACTCTGAATAACTTTGAGCTCTGCCCATACTCCACCCACGCACTATACAGATACTACGTAGGGGGTCAGCAAGGATATTCAGCTGCACTGCATGGATAGCACCACTGAATATCCACAGATAGCAGCAACTAAGGGACACATCCGGATAATGGCAGCACTAATCCAGCTATTGCCCTTTTAATATTAACCTGTTACATTTTAAAGGCAAAACAAAGTACTGGGAGGCAAAGCATGATTACACCCTCAATCACTTATTTCAAGCTTTGACTGAAACAAGCATTTTGCAGAGGTTTATGCCTTCCTCGGAGATGGTATAAAAGACAATGGAGAAAATGTTTGAGCTATGCATTTTCTCATTGTAAAATGAGAAATATACTTCACTGTGCATTCCAGGCCACCTCCACATTTAAATAATGATTTCTGAAATTGTTATTACTTCTACATATGTAAATGCTGTTATTTTACATATAGAAATGCCATACAAGACTTCAAAAATTACCTCCTTAATAAGTTAACATATTAATATACCATAGCATGTACTGATAGACAGGGCCAGTGCTACCTTTTTGTTGTTCTGTGCAAAGAATTACTGTGGTGCTGCCCCCTCCCCCAGTTGATTTCAAAGAAGCCCTTCACAAGCCTTTTTTTGTCCCAACAATGACTTCGGGACATGTTTACAAAACATTAACATGTGTTAAGTGCCACTGCGCCCATAAAACTAATTGGGTGCTGCTGCACTTAGCACATGTGAACATTTGTAAATGTGCTTTAATCTTTAGTAAATAGGTCCCTTAATAAGTATATGAACATCAGAAAACAGCAGCACGATATAATATAGAATAAAAATTACAAACTAAAAATAAAATTATGCAGACAAAAATTAATTGAAACCCCAATAAACCAGATTCTACATGCAATACAACACCAGAAAAATAGAAAAAGCTGCATATGTCCTTGTACTGTGAAGCATGTAGAGATAAAGCCTGTATGTACAGCCCCAAGGGGTTTATTAGTTTAGTAGGACTTGCTAACCCGTTAAATTCCACTGAGAGTGGTATTCAGTTGCACTTATTTTTCCTTCTATCAACTCCGATTTCACTTCTCCTTCTTACATAAAGTTCTCAATCTCCCTCTTTGTACTTTTTTTTATTAAGGTGTTTCAACTAATTACAATAAGTAACAAGCAGAAAGAGATATTCTGAAAACACAAAAATCATACAATTAAACAAAAAAAAGGAAAAATCATCTCAACAGTCCACATCATGGGGAGACAATTACACATTCCTATCATCACAAAAGTAAATACTCAATCATATCATAGGAGAAGAGCAAATTACCCGAAAATCACAATAACCAACTCTCCATTTTCAAGCATGCTAGCAAAACCACTGCATAATCATAATCATGATGAACCTTAATTATTTGATAAACTTCCAAATGAGAAACTTCAGTAAAGATATACTTTGACCCCCCAGATGTGACCAGGCATTTGCAAGGAAACTTTATTTTTATTTACTTATCATTTCTTATATACTGCCTTTCATGATATCAAGGTGGTTTACATTGAACAAACTGAAATTACATTGAACAGGGCATTATAATTTGGAGATAACTATTTTACAGGGAATATGGGCAATGGAGGGTTAAGTGGCTTGCCCAAGACCACAAGGAGTACCTGTGGGACTAGAAACCCCAGTCCTTCTGGCCCAAGTTTGCTGTCTTCTAGTGGGATTTGAACCAATGACCTTCTGGCCTGAGGTACCCTGCCCCCAACCACTAGGCCACTCCTCCCAGATTTGAAGACTTTAAGAAAAAGGTAGCACCAAGAGCCAGAACACGAGGCTTTAAAACAAGAAATGCCTTGCATCTAAGGTGCGTTTGTCTGGGAAGATATAAATTTCCCCCCCACAGAAAGTAGCGTCTTTACTTTGAAAGTACAAATGCATAATTGTATTTTATCTGTCTCAGAATTAAAGGATACAAGGAGAGTAACCTTAGTAGTGATCAAATCATTTGAAGACTCAATAAAATCAGATACATTCAAGCTATCTACCTGGGATGGAACATCCAAACCCTGCATAGACCCGTTTATTCCCCTAAACGACCTAGGCAAATAATACAAATTATTTATAGAAAGTCTGAACCCTTCTTGGTAGCCCAAGACTTCAGACAAGTATTTCTGAAACAAAATTTGCAATGCTAAAAGACGAGTAATAGGAAAATTAAGGAGCCCCCACCACCACCAGCAGCTCTCCCCTTCCCGGGGATCGAGCCACCGGCAGCAGCAGGGGCCTGCTGACTCCCGACGCCCAATCCGGGCCCAGCAAGGGATACTTAAACTTCGCGCCTTCAGGCGCCGACCTCCAGGAGCCCCCACCACCACCAGCAGCTCTCCCCTTCCCGGGGATCGAGCCACCGGCAGCAGCAGGAGCCTGCTGACTCCCGACGCCCAATCCGGGCCCAGCAAGGGATACTTAAACTTCGCGCCTTCAGGCGCCAACCTCCAGGAGCCCCCACCACCACCAGCAGCTCTCCCCTTCCCGGGGATCGAGCCACCGGCAGCAGCAGGGGCCTGCTGACTCCCGACGCCCAATCCGGGCCCAGCAAGGGATACTTAAACTTCGCGCCTTCAGGCGCCGACCTCCAGGAGCCACCACCACCACCAGCAGCTCTCCCCTTCCCGGGGATCGAGCCACCGGCAGCAGCAGGGGCCTGCTGACTCCCAACGCCCAATCCGGGCCCAGCAAGGGATACTTAAACTTCGCGCCTTCAGGCGCCGACCTCCAGGAGCCCCCACCACCACCAGCAGCTCTCCCCTTCCCGGGGATCGAGCCACCGGCAGCAGCAGGGGCCTGCTGACTCCCGACGCCCAATCCGGGCCCAGCAAGGGATACTTAAACTTCGCGCCTTCAGGCGCCGACCTCCAGGAGCCCCCACCACCACCAGCAGCTCTCCCCTTCCCGGGGATCGAGCCACCGGCAGCAGCAGGGGCCTGCTGACTCCCGACGCCCAATCCGGGTCCAGCAAGGGATACTTAAACTTCACGCCTTCAGGCGCCGACCTCCAGGAGCCCCCACCACCACCAGCAGCTCTCCCCTTCCCGGGGATCGAGCCACCGGCAGCAGCAGGGGCCTGCTGACTCCCGACGGCCAATCCGGGCCCAGCAAGGGATACTTAAACTTCGCGCCTTCAGGCGCCGACCTCCAGGAGCCCCCACCACCACCAGCAGCTCTCCCCTTCCCGGGGATCGAGCCACCGGCAGCAGCAGGAGCCTGCTGACTCCTGACGCCCAATCCGGGCCCAGCAAGGGATACTTAAACTTCGCGCCTTCAGGCGCCGACCTCCAGGAGCCCCCACCACCACCAGCAGCTCTCCCCTTCCCGGGGATCGAGCCACCGGCAGCAGCAGGAGCCTGCTGACTCCCGACGCCCAATCCGGGCCCAGCAAGGGATACTTAAACTTCGCGCCTTCAGGCGCCGACCTCCAGGAGCCCCCACCACCACCAGCAGCTCTCCCCTTCCCGGGGATCGAGCCACCGGCAGCAGCAGGAGCCTGCTGACTCCCGACGCCCAATCCGGGCCCAGCAAGGGATACTTAAACTTTGCGCCTTCAGGCGCGCCCGCGACTGGCGGGCCCGCGCCTGAGGGCCTCGCCAGAGGGCCCTTTGGCGTGGCCCTTAGGCGGTGGCACTTCGAAAAACCCCAAGAATCAACAAGATCTACTTCTAGTTGGGACACATTTCCAGTTGTTCCTGTTCCCTTTCCGAACCGCAAGTATTACGAAATGCCATAAGAAGTGTAATATTTACCCAGTAACTCCGTTGCCCGTTGATTAACACTCATTCACTAGCACTAACGCTGACAGTCAACTTAACTGATAGATTATATTTCCACAGCCGATAACACATGTTCATGTATCAGCGCTAATCTTATTACCATGCTAATATTCTACATTTATATGTGTCAATGTAGTTTACATTGCTAGATTGTACATCTACATGTTTCAGTGCTGTTTTCATACTATTGCTAGTATCACCCAACTGCTAGACCTTATTTTGTTACCAATAATACATTCGCATGTATCAGTGCTAATCTTACTATTGTAGCCAGTAGCACTTTACTGCCAGACTTTACATTATATGTATCAATGCTAATTTCATACTATTGCTAGTATCACTCAACTGCTATTTTGTTGCCAAAAACCCATTTCCATGCATCAGTGCTAATTCTACTACTGACAACTGTGCCATACCTCATTACTGTTGCCAGTAATTCATCCTTACCCAAAAAGTGTGAACTTATTACTGTTGGCAGTATATTACTCTGTTTTGTTCTTTGCTGAGGGTCACAGTGTCTCATTATCCGCTGACGGACACAGTGCTCCATTGCTTGCTCGATGCTGTACTATTCCTGTCTTATATGCTGCCACATTGTTCCAAATACCTACTCATCGCCAGACAGTAAGTTTATACACTGCGGATAGCTAGCACAATAGTCAATACCGGTCCCACTAATTACCCAGCAACAAACAGCCCACATACTAGTTCACAAAAACATCACAAAATGCACCCATTTCTAGCCTTGGCATGTCTACACCTAGCCTCCTGGATCCCCCTTACAGCCCAAGCTTTTCACACTTACACTAACCACATCCCAATACTCCACAGTGACGGGAAAAGATGGACGGAGAATCACCAACACCTCCCAAGAGAACCCAACGACACGCCTTACTCACATTTATTACACATCCCACTTCAACATCTCAAGAAGTCACATTTGGACCGTCAGCAACACCACCAAGCCCTGAAGTGTGCACTCATCAACGCAAGGTCAATACGTACAAAATGGCCAATAATTACCGATCTGGTCACGACCCATAACCTTGATATCATCATGATCACGGAAACTTGGCTATCAGAATCTGACAACGCAATCATCAACCAGATGTTACTCACAGGTTTTTCAGTCCACACATGCCATAGAACCAATCAGAGAGGAGGAGGAACACTCATTCTTGTCAAAACTTCCCTAGGCTTCCAGATGTGCAACTCAACCAGCACAGTCCACCTGGACTCCCTCACCATAACAAATAACACCTGCACGATCAACCTACTGTACCGAGCACCAACACCATCCTCAGAGGATCTTGCAACGATAATGGGCCTCGCCTGCAACTCAAACAGACCACGATCCCAGAACTGGATCCTAGGTGATTTCAACCTGCCTACGCTACATGAATCTCAAGCCTCTGCTCTCCTAGAAGCATTACAAGATCTAGGATATGAGCAACTAGTCATTAACCCCACCCACGTAAAGGGAAACAAATTTGACCTGATCTTTGCCCCACAGACGGATAAGGATACCACCCCACTAATACCACCTACCATAACTCCTGTGCCATGGTCCGACCACAGCCTGATTCAATTCCAGATACCTATTAACACACACAATAAAAACTCCAACAAAACCAACACTGCCCACGAACCCTCTTTGAAGCGCTTCCGCCCCTTTAATAAAGAAGAGCTTCGAGAGAAGATCCTCCCACTCCTCAACAACATACCACACGACCTAGATGCATTGGTGTCCACCTGGGACGAGAGCCTCAAGACCATTTCATGCATACCAGCCACAAATAAACAACAACAAAGAAACGAGACCATGCACCATGGTATACCAAAGACCTCCGAGACTCACTCAAGTGCCTGCGCAGGCTAGAGAGAAGATGGCGTCGGTCTCACTCTACGGTTGCACAAGATACTTACATCGCTCACCTAAGAGTACACCGCGATGAATTAACAAAAAAGCGGAAACAATATCATTCCGACATCTTGAAGCGGTCACTAAACAAGCCCCACGACCTCTTCAATATAGTGAAATCTCTCATTAGAGAACCTCCTGCAGACCAGTCACAGATGCCACACCCCCAGGCATACTCCAACTATTTACAGTCAAAAATGGTCCAGACTACTACATCTGCAACCAACTACCTTCAACCTGAAGTGACCCAGGATGGTACAACCTCGAACTCCGCGGAAAAACAGCTCTCAGCATACCTTGCCCCAACCATCACCACTATACAAATTTGAAAAAATATCACGCAGAGAGATTGAAGACACAATCGCTGCAATCAACCCTACTACCGCACCCAATGACCCATGCCCTGCTTTATGGATAAAGGAGTTACGATGTGACTTAAGCCAATATCTGAGCGAATTAATAAACCAATCTCTTACAACCGGATCGTTTCCACAAAGTCTGAAACAAACATCCATCAGACCACTGCTAAAAAATAACAAGCTGGACCCATTGAAAGTGGAATCATACAGACCAATTTCAAGTATCCCCATGCTTGCCAAAGTAATCGAAAAGTTAGTACAGCGCCAAATCCAACAGCATATTGATACTGAAGCCCCATTGGATCCTTCCCAGCATGGGTTCAGAGAAGCACATGGGGTTGAAACCCTCCTCACCAACCTATTTGACCATCTAGTCTCTGGAACCGACAAAATTCATCAAGGATTCGCCCTCATATTCCTCGACATCGCTGCGGCTTTTGACTCGGTGAGTCACAAGATACTCATACAACGCCTCAGCGAGAAAGGAATTCAGGGAACAGCCCTAAAGTGGTGCAAGTCATACCTGACTAATAGATGGCAACATGTAAGGTCAGGCTCCACAACCTCCGAACCATTTTTACAAAACCAGGGTGTACCACTATCTGCATTGATGTTTAACATCTACATGCAGCCCATATGTGCCCTAGCACGTTCATTCAAGGTCAACTGTTTAGCCTACGCAGATGACATCCTCCTATACATCCCATTCAGGACTAACCAACCGGACCTCTCCCCTCTAACAAGATGTTTTGAGGCAGTAGCAGAATGGTTCAGCACACAAAACATGAGAATCAACTACAGTAAAACAGATGTCCTTTTCATCTCAAGGAACCAGGACTTCACCCCTCCACTCTCTTTAAAAATCGGCAACACAGAACTGAAAACCAAATCCACAATCCGCTACCTTGGCGTTACACTGGATCAACACCTGGATCTGAAAACTCACATAAAAAACACAGTAAAAACAGTATACATGAAAATAAAGACCTTAAAACATCTCCGACCGCTACTCGACTTCAGTGACTACCGATCGATCTATCAGGCATTAATATTACCTCATTTCGACTATGCCAACGTAATTCTACACGGTCTCCCTCAAGCAACGCTAGCTCCCCTCCAGCTTGCAATGAACACTGCTGCAAGAGTACTAACAGGGGCTTCACGGAGAGAGCACATAACGCCAGTACTGATGAACCTCCATTGGTTACCTGTTCAAGCAAGAACCCTCCACAAAGTTCTAACCTTAACTTTCAAAGCCTCAAACACTCTGACCCCCACAGCCCTCAGCAAGATGATACATAAAGTACCACAGAACAGAAATAGAAGATCCATGATGCAAAACACCCTAGAGGTCCCAAAAGTAATAACAAAATGCACGAGAACAACAACAAATAGGGCCTTTACGATTTACGCTCCCAGAGCATGGAATGCTCTCCCTACCTATATTCGGAACATCACTTACCTAACCCACTTCAGGAAGGCAATAAAGCAGCACCTGTTCACTACATACTACCCTGAATCTAGCCTTAGTAACCATACATATGGCCCCCCAGACAATCTCTCATTACAAGTAAACAATCAGACTCAGCATGAAAAAGGATAATCAACTGATCGCTCAGAATGTACCCCAGTGTAAATAAAATGTAGATATGTTCTGCCTGAAATCAGGTACCAGTGTGATACAATGTATAGAATTAAGAATGTACATAGTTTCCCCCAGTTACTTCCAAGTTGATCTCCCTGTTTATTGTAATTACAACTCAAAGTTCCTTGTGTTCTATAGTTGATGTTAAATGTAAACCGCTCTGATCTAAAATAGAGCGGTATAGAAGAACTGTTAAATAAATAAATCTAAGGTTCTTAGCTCTAACATTATTCTTGTTGGGTATGGAGAACAAGACTATCTTTTACAAAAGATGTAGTAGCACTCTGTAAGGTAACCAACTGATCCATTTTCAAAGATCAATCATCCAACAATTTAATCTGAGAGTCATGTTAAGAAAATTTTAACAGTTTTATTAAAGAACTCAGAAATCTGAGTAACCACTGCAGTCAAGGATGCTTCAATCTGCAAGAGAACTTGCCATATATCAGACAAGGAAACCTCTTGTTTGCCCACCAATGAAACAGAAAGATTTTGCCCCCCAAGCAGGGCCCCTGGAGCTTGTATAAGATGAGGCAAAGGTACAGGAGAAATATCAGGAGAAGTCTCTATAGGTCCTGTTAAAGGTGATATAACCTGAGACCACGATTGTACCTCCAATAAATGGGAGGAGGTCGCCGGACCCATTGCACCATTGTTAGCAAGCGGGGCTGAATTTTAAAAAACCCGATGTGGGAGACCTCAGATGAGTCCAAGGATCCAGCAATGGGCTGTGGAAGGTCTTTCAAAGCTCCAGATATTACAACATGCTTGTCTATTGAACTGACAACTTTCACTGATTTAGAAGGATTTGCCATACTCATAATTGGCAATCTCTTTTTTCTCTTGCCCATTTCAGCATCCCCTCTGCTCCTCTGTGTGTCCCTTCAGACTCAACCATGATACAAACTGCGGTTTAAAGGCCCTCCAGATGACATCGGGGCATAACACTGCGTGGATGTTCCGGCGGGAAGGCAGTAAACTCACCAACCGCCTATTCAAATACCCTCAATGTACAACTCCAGGTAGTTAGTCCTTCTCACCAGATACTGGTTCCCACCAACTGATGATCCCACCACAATTTAAAGGCACTACAGATGACGCTGGGGGCCTAACACTGCATGGATGTTACAGCGGAAAGAAGTGAGCTCACCAACTGCGTATTCAAACACCCGCGATCTGGGTAGTTATTCCTTCTCTCTAGATACTGGTTACCACCAACTGATGATCTTGCCACAATTTAAAGGCCCTCCAGATGATGTCGTGGCCTAACACTGCATGGATGTTCCGGCAAGAAGGCAGTAAGCTCACCAACTGCCTGTTCAAACATCCCCAGTGTACAGCTCCAAATATTTAGTCCTTCTCTCCAGATACTGGCTCTCACTCCCTCTTTTTACTGTGTCTACCTACCACTTTTCACCCTTTAATACCACCTTCTCATTCCCTATCTCTCTATCCTTCCCCAGACACTTATTCTCTCCTTTCTTTTTCTGTCTTCTACCCTCCCTTTGTTCAGCATCTCTCCCCTTCTCTCCTACCCTGTTTTGTTTCCCTCTCTCTTCCCAATCTCGCATCTCTCCCCCTTTTCTCATCCTATCGCTCCAATATCCAGCATTACCCCTCTGTCCTTCATCCCATGTCCAGCATCTTCCCATCTAACCTCCACTCCTATCCAACATCTGCCCTCTATCCCCTTATGTCCCTACCCTGTGTCTGTTCTCTACCCTTCCAACCCTTCTTTGTATCCAGCATGTGCCATCCATTCCCTATGATCCATACCCCATGTCAAGCATCTACCCTCCATCCCCTTATACCCCCTCCCAATGTCCAGCCTCTGCTCTCCACCCCATGTCCACCATCTGCTCTCAACCCCCGAGCCCAAGTCCAATATCTGGCCTTTATCCCCATATGACCCTACCCTGTGTCCATCATCTGCCCTCCACCCAATATCCACTTTCTGCTCCCCATCACCTTGTGCCCTCATACCGTGTCCAGCCTCTGTTCTCCACCCCATCTCCAACATCTAATCCCCACTCCTATCCATCATCTGCCCTCTTTCCCCTGTGTGTGCTCTGTACCCCTCCACCCCTTCCTTTGTGTGTAGCATCTGTCCTCTGCCCTCCCCACTTTCTATCCAGCAGCTTTAGTTCCACCTGCTTCTGCCACCCCTCTACAACATCTGCGAGGCCCCACGGATATGCTCACTCTTCTGCTGTCACCACTGCTGCTTTTTCTGTTCTGGCAGTGCCCCCACCCATGCTACCCACCGCCACCACTTTTCCTGCTTGAGTCAGAGGGGCAGGACCAGACCAGTCTTCCAAGTATGGAGTCACAAAGACCCTCACTTTCTTTTTTTTTAGTTGGAGATCTGCTTTTGGAACAGGAAAAGTGGCAGGCAGCATTTTGAGGCCGCTGCCACCGAATCAGCAATGCCCCTTCCCTCGCTGCCTTTCGGAGTCACCTCCCTGTCCAAGCACATAGCTTGCACAGTGGGCCATGCCGGCCCTTTTGATAGAGTTAACACATCATTTAAGGCAAGCCCCATTATTCTCAATGGTGCCTATTTACAGTAATAACTAAGCCTAAAACTCACAGTGACCTGCATCAAAAAAGGTAATGTACATTATAGAAGAAACCGTATATTTCTAAATGAGGCAACAGAAGATGAAATGAATTGCCCAAGAGCACAAGGAGCATTTATGTGCCTGATAAACCTTTTCTATATCAGATATTTTTTTCCATCTATATTAAGTGATCATAAACATATAGGACCCCTAAACTTGAGTTGTAACACAAAACTATGTTGATCTATACAGGTCTTCAAATGCAAGCATACCTCCTCATTTCCATACAGCCAATGCACAGTAAACTTTACATTTTCTCATTCAGCGCTCACTGGAAAAATATCTCCTGTTCAGTCAGTTCATGTTGGCACCCGGTGAAATCTTTCATCCTCCAATAATAATTTGCTGTGCTTTATCATTTATTTTGTAAATAGTCTCAGGAAGTTCTGCCAGAGAACAAACAAACCCAAACAGTCACTCCCAGTTCATGAGAAAATCCAGTTGCACATTATATATAAAATATCCTCTCCAGTAAAAAGTCTTTGTCTGCTGAGAATATGACAAATATCTTTAGTAAAAAGGGCACTGTTAAAAGATAAAAAGCCTAGCTATGGTGGGTAAGGAATGGAAATGCATGATCATTTTTTATCTCAACCCAAAGGCATATCACAAAGTTAGAAATATCAAATATTAGAGCGGGGAAAACATATATTTATCCAGTGGATTGCTAAATGTTTTTGGTCAGGTACTGGCTTAATTTCTTTAGCTTTGGGAAATGAAAGATTCACTGGGCCCTGTTTGATGGCTTTCCATTATCCTCATGGGGTCTGCCACTGGATTGTATCCAAAATTGGAAATGATTATTGGACCTGTTCCTAATGTAGCCATAGTGCCAAAACTAAAAATTGTATTTTCATTACCGTTAATATATGATAGTATGCACTTAGGGGTATGTTTACTAAACTGCTGTAACATTCCCCGCATTAGGTTCCCTGGATTCCCATATAAGGGAATGGGCAGTGCATCATTATGGCAAGCTGTGTCAGTTAACGCGCGTTACAAGGCGCCTTAGGCTAACGCGCGTTATAAGGCACCTTATCAGGCACAATACAAGGCACGTTATAAGGCACCTTAGAAGGCACAGTACAAGTCACGTCATAAGGCACGTTACAAGGCACCTTAGTACGCACAGTACAAGGCACGTGCCTTGTAACGTGCCTTGTACGGTGCCCTGTAACATGCCTTATGACGTGCCCTGTACTGTGCCTAATAAGGTGCCTTGTAACGTGCCTTGTACTGTACCTAATAAGGTGCCTTATAATGCCCTATAGGGAGTGATGGCAACTGTGGTGAGGGTATTATTTATTTATTTATTTATTTAACATCTTTTATATACCGCGCTATTTGTTTTCAGTGCGGTTTACAAGTAACAGAACTGCACAATCAGAAAACACTGGTGTGCTTACATTATAACAGGTAACTTAAACTTGGAAAAGGGGTAATAAAACTATAACTATGTACACACAGTAAAACTATATACAAAAAACAGTGTAAAAACTGAGCTATGTATAAACATATTGGGTTCTTTAGTATTCACAGGCAGACTATGGTCGGAATAAGATAAGATAGGGCATGGGGGGGCGGAGCCTGATGTCCAGCGGGTAGGACGCTTTGCGTTGAAGCTCCCGAGAGGCCTACTCAGAATCCTGACTTAATACCTATATAAATTTACTATTTTGCTCCGAGCTGACCGGGGCACCTCGGGGGGGATGGCGGCCCACAAACCAGCGCGCTTGGACTTCGGGTCTCCTTCTTCTTCTCACGGAAAACGCTCCAAAACGGAGGTATCCTCCCCGCAGAAGATGGTTCCATTTCGTGAAAACCCCGCAATGCACCTGGAGATTTTGGAGGAAATACGCGGCGTGAAGGAATTGGTGCAGTCTAATGGAGAAGCGCTTCGAGCCATGCGAGAAGACTTTGGAGTGCTCCAAGACCGACTTGAAGGTCTTTCATTACGGCAGGACAATATGGCGGGGGTCCTCGACTCGCACGAGGTGCGCTTGGGCAAACTGGACGAGGCTGAGCGCCAGATACAGAATCTTCAAAAGGAGTTGGAAGATAGCAATAATCGCGCCCGTCGCAACAATGTGAGGCTCCTTGGAATGCCGGAGGGAGTGGAAGCAGGAGATATAAGAGAATTCTTGCTCAAAACTCTTCCCTCCTTGCTGAAGATTACTTTTCACAGAGAACTGGAAATCGATCGAGCACACCGTGTTCCTGCCCGCATGGCGCTCAACCGCACGACCCCCCGGCCTATTATCTTTAGCTTGCTACGATATCAACAAGTGGAACAAATTTTACATGCTGCCCGAGCGAATCATCATTTGGAATATGAAGGTCGTAAGGTCTCCTTCTTTCCTGATTTGGCAAAGCCTACCGTTGACCGTCGGAAGAAACTCCTTGCTCTTCGCCCTCGACTTCAACAGCTACAGGCTCGCTTTGGCCTGTTGTATCCAGCGAAGCTCCGAGTGACTCTCCATAACCAGACCAGGACGTTCGAGGATCCTGATCTATTATCAACATTTTTGGACTCCAAAGAAGCAGAACAGATGCGCTAATCCCAAATTTTGGACTCTTATCTGCCGGCTCTGTCCGCCATTTTGAAGGGCCCGATGCGGCGGTCATAGCCCAGCACAGAAATAGCCTGGACTTTCTTTCTTTCTCTGTATGACTTTTGTCTTTGGTCTCCTATCCCTTCATGATGTGTGCCTCGGTCGGATTCGGAGCACGCACAGTCCTACAGGTTATATGTTTTTTCAATTTCGGCCTTCTCTGGGGTTTCTCCCCGCAGACACATGGTCGCCAGTAATTTTGGGGTTTTGCTTCTCCTCTACCGTACTGCGGTTATCTTTGTTAATGTGGGGCGCTTCATTGTATTATATTAGCTTATTTTCCTATGTCATGTGTACAGCCAAGATACAGTCAGTTTGAGGGACACAGTGAAATTATGTGTGCTATCATGCTCAGAATTTTAACTTTTCTGAATGGCCTCATGTAAAATCTTATTATTCATCGTACAAGGCATTGCTGGTCCACTCAGCAGAAAGAAAATCCTTAGCTATCTTAGCCACGAGCACGTTGATTAGGTGTTTCTTCAGGAAACGCATTACACTCTGCTGAAACACTGAAACTCAATGCTAGGCCTCACATGGTAGCTGCCTACTCTCCCACCGTTTCCAAATGGTACGGGATAGTCATTCTGGTCAAGAAGTTTTTGCACGCTACTGTACCTGATATTAGCGCTGACATGGAGGGTAGATGGGCCCGTGTACACCTTGAGGTTGGAGATAGTGAATTCACGTGTATTTGCACTATGTCCCGAATGTGGACAACCCTGCTCACTATGCAAGTTTTGCGCAGTTGGCCTCGGCCTCCGCTAATGCTCCATTAATACTTGGTGGCGATTTTATTCAAGTGCTCCCTCAATCTTTTCTTCTCAAACAAGGTGCTTGTTGGTTGGAAGCTCCAGTACCGAGCAGACCTGTGTGGCTAGATATAGTAGCGGGCCTTTGATCACCGATTCCTCTTACCTTGCTCCCTGGTATGACTCTCCCATTAGATTCCCACTATCCACCAATGTTTTTCGACACTTTAGGTGCCTTTAATATTCCTATGCAACCTTTCGACTCCCGACTCTGGTCAGTGTAACTTCAGCATTGCATTCGGAGCACTAGAGTACTCCCGCCATCGGCACTCTCTGCATAAGGTTGATTGGAAACTTCCGATCTCTCGGTAGTTTACCGGGTGTAGCATCCAATTTTACTAAACCTTATGTAATGCTATCACTAGAGATACCTCTATAGCGCAGAAAGTATGGGAGAGAGAATTGCATGTGACTTTAACCTCGGAGCAATGGAGCCTTATCTGGAGCAGAGGGACACGGGTTTCCGACCCGCCTCACTCACTCAGACCCTCTTCTTTCTAGCCCACCGGTGTTTTTTTTACACTCCTCACAGTTTAGACATATGGAACACTACTCAGGGTAATGGTTGCTGGACACGTCCTGTGGCCATTGGTTTATTACTTCATTTCATGTTATGCATGAATATCCCGCACTACAGTATAACTGGCGTCGGGTCTGGGGTCGTATTTAGTCTATATTGCACTCTCAGGAGTCCCTTTCTCGGAGGATAGTGGGACTTCGCCCAGTTGCGGGGATCCCCTCTCTCCCAAGAAATGGCTTATCTCCTTTTGAACTTTATGCTTGGCATTGCTGTTTCCCTCATTGAGTAATACTGGGAAATTAGTTCCCATCTGAGCCTCAATGAATGGTGGAATCATGCCTGTCTCTACGGTAAATATGAACAAATACCTCGTCTGTGTGCTTCCTCCGTTCAGACTCCTTCTTATTGGTCTTAATGGAAGATTTTCAATGAATATGTACATTTTGCTAAATGCTCTCATCTGACTGTCTAACTTTGTCTATATCTCTGTCTCATGATCATGCTGTATTATGGATATTTTTTGATTGTTTGATGTATAATCACTGTTAACTGGAAGCGCTCACATGCTGATACAAACGGGTAGAGAAGAAGCACCGGGGTGGGGGGTAATGGGCTTACTTTTCCTTATTGTATACTTGTTTTGTCTTTTTTGGTGTGTTGTTTCTTTGTTTGTTGCAAAATGAAAATAAAAGTCTCAAAAAAAAAAAAGATAAGATAGGGCATAAAAGAACTTGAGGCAGAAATTACTTGTGAGGGAATTGGGGAGAAGAGTGAGAGTTTGTCGGTTTAGGAGGGCTGATGGTCCGATGAGGATTGGAAGTCTGTGCAAAATGGATCAGGAAGATGTGGTGCTTGATTGCCTTACGAAATTGAGAGAGGTCTTTAATCGCTCTTATTTCAGGTGTGAGGTCATTCCAGCATTTAGGTGCATAGAAGGCGAAGGTCCTTTTCTTGGTTGATTGGGTACATTTGATGGACTCCTTGGGGATAATCAGGGTGTTGTCCGTTGTTATCCTTCTCTCTCTGTTTTTTGGGGTGAGGGAGATGAGGTCGTTAAGAGACGTGGGGGCAAGGTTGTTGATAATCTTGAAAGTGATGATGAGGATTTTATAGGTTATCCTGCAATGAATTGGTAGCCAGTGTAGTTCCATGAGAGTCGGGGTGATATGGTCTGATCTTGAAAGACCACAAAGCACCCTTGCAGCCGCATTCATCGCCAGTTGTAGAGGATTAATGGTGTTTTTAGGGAGACCGTATAAGATGACATTAGCATAATCAAAATGAGGTAGTGTGAGGGCCTGGAAAATGGTCCGGAAGTTGTTGTGAGGTAGCATGGGTCTGAGTTGTCTTAGCGTTCTTATTTTATTGTAGACAGCCTTTGTGACGTTCCGAATGTGTTCCTTAAATTCAAAATGCTGATCCAGAGTAATCCCTAGGTAGCGAATAGATTGTTTACAGGGGAGATCAGCATCTCTTACTTTTAGAGAGGATGGAGGTGAGAATGCTTTGTTTTTTGATATGAAGAGAACTTCAGTCTTCTTGAAGTTTATACGGAGGTTTTGAGAAGCTAACCAGTCTGTGATGGCATTGAAGCATTGATATGACTGTCACAGGCATGCAAAACATCAGACATGGACAGGAAGGAACAACGAGGAATCGAACCCCATGACCACTGCCTAGAACAGAGCTACTCAACTCGTTCTGGAGGTCCACAGCCCTGCAGATTTTCAGGATATCCCTAATGAATCTGCATGAGATATATATGCATTAGAGATATCCTGCCAACCTGACTGGTTTGTGGCACTCCAGGGCTGGATTTGGAGACCCCTGCCTTATACCTCTGTCAGTTAAGATTGTGAGTGGACAAGGTACAGATGTCATAGACATCAAAAGGGTAGAAAGAATGTGTCACATTCCTCCTCGATTCTCACCACCACCATAAAGTTGTCTAATAGACAATATTTGGGTGGTGGTGAGAAGCAAGGAGGAATGTGACAAATTCTATCTAACCTTTTTGATGTCTTGGACATCTGCACCTTGCCCACTCACAATCGTAAATGATAGAGGTGTAAGGCAAGGGTCTCCAAATCTAGTCCTGGAGGGCCTCAAACCAGTCATGTTGGCAGGATATCCCTAATGTATATATATCTCATGCAGATTCATTAGGGATATCCCGAAAACCTGAAGGGTTGTGGACCTCAAGGACTGGATGTGAGTAGCTCTGGTCTAGAACGTCAGTGTATTAACCAGTAGGCTATACCTCTATGGCTTGTTGCACAGCACTGGCTGGGTACAGACGGACTGCAGGTCACCGCACAAACTGCCTGCTCTGTGTGCCAGGATAGGGTAACCCCAACAGCACCCATGATGCATTGCACATGCAGAACAGCGGCCTACAGCTGACCACCAAATGGGGTCTGCACCTCATCGGTACTGCAGCGTGGTAAGATGGACTGACAGTGCGTGATACTGGTACAGAGTAGCTACAGACCATGCCATTGTGCAGGTTCCATGTTCACCCTGAGGGATAGGATGGGCGCCTAGCACTAGGTCCACAGTACATGTGGTGCTAAAGATAGGTCCTGCTGCACATCCCCATCACTACTAGTGTGTGACAGGTGCTCACACCAGTGCAACTGAAAGTACTTCTGTTATCAACTGGGTTCTGCAGTCACATGTGGTCCTGTGGGACTGGACACCACTCAGATTAGTGTGTATGCAGTGTCAAGGTCTGGCTGCCATGGGTACCTGTTATTGGGGGGGCTAGACTTGCATGAGGTTTAGGTAGCACTGCCTCTATGGGTCTAAGTGGTATGCATTATATACCCCAAGGGGCCCACAATCACCCCTATTGTAGATGAGGGTGTGGTGGGACAGGTGCCTGCACCCTGCGGAATGGCTGTAATACCAACAACCACAGTCCTGCTGGCCGATGACAGCCCTCCAGGGCTGATGGGCCAGAGCCATACATGTGACCGTGGCAGACCAGCAGTGATGCTTGGGGTGGGCAAGGGAAGCCTCCACGCCACAGTCTGCCATTCGCCAGCACAATCAGACTGCACCTGCAGCATCCTACAGAGTGGTCCCATCATGCACAGACTAACTTCAGACAGCCCACTAGCTAATCCATAGTGCATGCTCATGGGGGAACCTTGTGCACCCAGAGATAGGATGCACAGCACACACACCAAGCAGGTATCTCCATGATTGGGATCCAGAACCAGGAACACACAGGTATCACTAGAGACAAATAAAGTGTGGCACTAAGTGGGAACATGGACATGCCATGGTCACTGCTCGGTCAGAGTGAGAGCGACCTACCTGCGTGACATGCTGTGGCCACCCTGCCCGTGCAGGTGGTGGTCGAGCACTACAGTGTCCCAGCCAGTGCCCTCCACCCTGTGCAGATGCATCCTGGCCAATCCGCCCTGTCTGGGCCATACCCACAATACCTTGCTCCTCATTATGCACATTTTCAGGCTAACGCTGGAAACAGTGTGAGCAATGTGGGCTCAGTGAGGTGTTGGCAGAAACAAAACAATGGATAGACATACGCCCACTCCCACACCTATCTCAGCATTGTGCAGAGATAGAGGTGATTGACAACCCTGCCCACCACACTGGTCCTGAGCACAGTGCCAACATTGATAAACTGTGCAAGGGGTAGTAGTAGTGCTCTGGTGATAACTGCAGCTCCGTGCTTGGGCCAACAGCCTGAAACTCCATGAGGCTGTGGATAGTGGAGCCATGTGAGTGGGTGTTTGTACCCCTGTGCACCGCTGCATTGGGGTTTGCACATGTTGTTGTTGTGGCTGCATTGTGGGATAAAACTATGGGGTGATGCTCTGCAGGATCCACAGATGGGACTTGAACCTTTTAGCTCTTGGACATACTGGCTGAGTGTATTGCGCCACACTGTTGCCACAGCAGCATAGTGGTCCCTGGGGCAACCCTTACATTCCCCAGCCAGACCTCTTCTGTTGCACTGCACACCACATACTGGTACAGGGCATGGCCTAGGTCCACTGCAGGTGGATGCCACTACCCCCTCCAGCACAAACACCCCCCCTGCCATGCCACCATGACCATATGCTGTCAGTGCCGGTGGTGTGCAGTCCTAGGCCATCCAGGGGGCAGGTAGGTGGCTGCCTAAGGTGTGGGTTGTGGGGTAGAGGTGCCTACATAGCTGTCCACGCTTCCCCTGGCACTGCCTGTCAATGTTATGTGCCCCTTGGGGTTCCTGCTGGGTAATGTCCCATGGATAGGACACTGTGGGACACAGACTCTTGGGCATGTTTGACCCTGGTCTGTTGCTGTCTTGCTGGTGTCCATTTTCCGCGTTCCTATGTGCCACTTAGGTAACCGCCTAGTCCACCCCGTGCCCCAGTTGCCCCCACTGCATGTCCCGCCTGCAGTCCCCCTATTGCCGCATTTGCACCATCACCATAGTGGCCCTTCGTACATTGCCACTATGCTGTTGCTGCAGATGGAACACTACTATCACCTTTCTCGGGCTCCCTGCCTATGCTCTACATTGCTGACACTGAAATGGTTTCTCTCTCCTGCAAATGTGCATCTAACGGCAGGTTTTCATTCGCGGTAGGATTCAGCCCTTCAGTTCAGCGTGTTAGTGTGCAGGGAGCCTCTCCACGTCCACTCCCCGCTCATTGACCCCAGCTCTCCGCCCTCTCTCCTCCCTCTGCGGTGTCTACCGCGCCGCAGAATGCTTCCGCGCGGGTTGTAACATTATCGTGCATTAACGTTACATTATCGTGCGTTAACATTACATAATGCGCGTTAACATTACCTACCGCTCGTTAACGTTACCTACCGCGCGGTCTGTAACGTTAGCGCAGTTTAGTAAACATACCCCTTAGACCCACTGATTCATAAAGTGACCTGCAAACATTTAAGAGATCTCATGCTTTTTCTACTTTGGAATTAGCTAGAGTGATAACTGCGTACCTCTGGTGACAGTGGAAGAACATTTCCTCCTGGCAGAGATTAGCACTGTAAAATTCAGACATAGGAAAATAGCTCCCATTTTATTCTCAAAGTTCCACTCGCATTTTTCCATGACCATGTTCAAGATAGCTTATTTACAGGCAGCTAAATAGGTGCAAATTACCCCAGCCCCCTCGCTGAAAATCAATATAGCACTGTAGAGAAGAAGAGCAACAGCTTAGCTTACTGAGAGCCAGGCTGACTGGATACATGACGTGTAAAAAGAGATGTGCATAAGTACTTGACACTTGCTCAGTCAGCTCAATTAGATACCCACCATTTCCTGTAGCAGGGGATACCTGTGGCCTGCCTCCCACAGCTCAGAATGTCCGTTTCCATATCCTCTGAGATAAAGCTGTCGGTCATACTGCATTAACTTATGCAGGAACAGAACTGCACAAAATGATGCAAGTTTTACAGAAACGTAACATTTTAAATACACTGAGGCCAATATTCAGTAGAATGAAGACTGATTAACATTACCCAGATAAGTTTATTTGGATAACTTTAACTCTATATTCAGCAGATGGAGCTGGTTAAGTCTCACTGCTGAACAGAGTAATCTGAATAATATTATCTGGTTGGAGTTATGTAGCTGCAGCCCAACTTAACTAGTTACATTTATCCACAAAGCACTGAACTTCCACATTCATTGACTAAAAGGGTTATTTTGGAAACCCTATTCATGATTTGCACATGTGAAAATGACCATTCACACGAACAGATCACATCCACATCCCAAAAGCCATTTTAGAAATGGCTGATTTAACATGTCTGCCCGGATCACATCCACATTGTATGAGTGAGTGTCAGGAACAATTCGAGGACATGGTTCCATAGGGATGAAAGAAACACGTTTATCTGCAATTTCATATTTGGTTTGCATGTGCTTGGCAGAAATTCTTCATATCTGTATTTACACCTGCTCCCAGGCATGTTTAAATTTTTTTTAAGTACTTGTTTCAGCCAGCCCTTGACAGCAATGTTCCCTCTCAGCATCTTGAAGCTGCCCTGGAGTCCTCCGCCGGCATTCCTGCCAGTGGGGGGAGGTGAAACATGACCACACTTAGGATTGCACAGCATAGGCAGATCCCTCGGGACCTCCCTATGCCACGCGATCCTAAGTGCAATCGCTTTGCACCTCACCCCACCGACAGGAATGCTGGTGGAAGACTCCAGCACAGCTTCAGGTTACTTAGAGGGAACATTGCTTGACAGGAAGGAATAAGAGGGGCATCCTCCTTAATCCATAATGTTTATTTCTCCCTCTACATGTTATTTCAATGGTCATAGAACCATCTGCAATGGAGGAAGGATGGCAGGATGGCTACATTTTCAAAATGGCCATGATACATGTGTACATGCCAACATTTGCACATGCACATTCTGAAATTCCAGCATACACATGTGCAAATTGCAGGGCTTTTCATGTTTATATTTTCCATATGTATGTTTGTGAATAGCATCTTCCACTGCATGTGGATGTCCATCCCTGTGCCTGCCTGCATTTCATGGGTTTCTGTGACTTACATGTCTACATTGTTGTTTCTATGTTTCTATTATGTGGAAATATTTCTTTACGGAAAGAGTGTTGGATCCGTGGAACAGTCTCCTACTGGAAGTAGTAGTGATGAGGACAGTATCTGAATTCAAAGAAGCATGGGACAAACACAGAGGATCTCTAAAGGGAAAAAGGGGACTGTTGTAGTGGTTGATATGGAAGGGCAGACTAAATAGGCCATGTGGTCTTCTTCTGTCGTCATGTTTCTATGTTTCTAGAGTGGAGGAGTAGCCTAATGGTTAGCGCACTGGCCTGGTAACCAAGCAACCAGGGTTCAATTCCCACTAGCACTCCTTGTGGCCTTGGGCAAGTCACTTAACCCTCCATTGCCTCGGAAGAAAGGCCTGGCAATCTACTTCCAGTGACACTGCCAAGAAAACCCAGGAGCTTCTGGGTCGCCAGGAGTCAGGACTGACTCAAAGGCACACAATCTAGAGAATGATTTCAGATCGGAGTTACACATGCTAGCTCTTCACCTTTAAAACTGACCTAGCATTTTGGATAATATGTTCTCATATTAATATATTTTAAAGTATATAATACTGCACACTTAGTAAAATCATTTCCATTGCAATTAATAGCCAACCACTGAAAATATCAAACATTCTGAGATGTTCAGTTAAAGAATCACGAGCCATGGGGGAAGCTAAAACTCAATGCCCCAATGGAGATTCTGTGGCAACTTGTAGCAACATCCTAGCAACCCTCTGGAATTGATGCTATTACTCTGGAAAATGCAGGCACCTTACTGCTCCATATGTATGGAACAAACTACCCGAGTTAGTTCGCCAAGCTCTATCTCTGGCCGTATTCAAATAGATGCTAAAACCCCACATCATCAAGGCTGCTTTTGGATTCTGATCCCCTCATCAATTTGTATCTTGCCATTCCCCTAGATTTCCCCTAGTCCCCAGTTGTTTTGTGGTCTGTCTTGATTAGATTGTAAGCTTTGAAGAGCAGGGACTGTCTTTTACTTGTACATGTACAGAGCTGCATACGCCTTGTAGCGCTATACAAATGTTACATAGAAACATGACGGTAGAAAAAGACTACACGGCCTATCTAGTTCCACCTGGAGAGATCACCTGAGGCTGTCATTGAGTAGAGAGCTAAACATAAGAGCTCTGAAAGCAGGGGCAAGAGGAAAGTTGAATGCATACAAAAGCTGAGTAAAGTATGCTTGGATGAGAGAGAGAATATCTTAAATATGTTTATGTTGATGTTTATTGGCATTTGATAAACCGCCCTTCCCTTATCGCATCAGGGCGGGGTACAAAGTTAAAACAAAATAAAAACTTAAAACAGTAGGAAAAAGAACACCAGCTCATAAAAGGAAAGGATAATCATTCACAAATGCCCGAGAATTTGAGGTAGAGCAATACGCCTTCTGTAAAAACAGCCTGCCCTAGAAAGGAGATAATTCTTCACATAAACAGCCTTTCTAAAATGTGCCTTCACATGAAAACTTCAATACAATATGTGGTGAGCAGGAGGTAAGGAGTAGAATTTGAAAAGTAAAGATTTGCCAGTGTTACTTGTTTGAATATACATCTTATTTCTTACTGTAAGCTTAAGGCCCAATTCTGTCCCGGATGTACATACCCTCTGTATGCCCGGTCTGAACCAGATATACAGAGGGTGTCGCAATTCTGATCCTGCGGGGCACATCTAGCCCCATCGGATCAGAATCGCGATCAGGACTTCAATTCAGCCCGGCCTATATGTACAGGCCCTGCCCGACTAACTCAGTCAGGGCAGTTCAATGGAGTCGCAGCACCATGGCGTTTGGTTGCCATGACACTGTGGTTCCATTGAAGAGCCGTGATCCCCGGCCGCCAACATTGGCATCAATTTCCCCACAGCCTGACCCTCAATCTAGCCTCCTAAGGCCAGGTCAAGCTGCGGGGAATGTCCCCTGCCCCCTCCCGCCTCATCCGTGCCCCGGGCTGCTGATCTCCGATGTCTAGGGAAGTTATTCCACCTCGGAGATAGAATAACTTCCCCATACAGGTCGCCAGCCCCGGACATACAGGGCCGATATTGGCTCTGTACATCCAGGGCCAATGACTGCCTTCCGCCTTCCTTAACTCCGCCTCCAATCCGCCACGTCCCCATCCCCGACTAACTTCCCCATACAACTAGTGGTGGGGAAATTAGCCACCAGCGGAAAGGGGCATGAATAGCAGGGATGGACATCCCATTGGGACATCCATCCCTGCTATTCGTGGGTCAGAATGACCCTCTACTGAGTAAGTGAGCTATAGCACCAAATATTAACCCAGTGCATGAGCCTCACTATTGACAATTAACTACACTGACACATCATACAACACATTTATTTGTGAATTGATCCCATCATGTCCTGCTAAAAGGATCAGGCAAAGATTTTTTTCACAAAAATATCTAAACATTGTGTTAAAATATACTGGTATATGCTCTGGAGCTGAAGCTCACTGGGAAAACACAGCCTTTGGTTGTTCACTTTTTATATTGTAAATATGTACCTCACATTAGAGATGAACAAGAAAATCAGGATGTTGTAAAGGAATTCAAATCCTTATCCATAAACAGTGCATTTCCCACCAGGATTACAATCACAAATCAGATGAAAACAATCAGATAAAGCTGAGGTGTAGACGGTTAAGAACCTGAGATAGTGAATTTTCTCACTCAAAATTCTAAAGCCTATACTCACAAACCAGAAAATCATCAGTCTGCACTCCCATGCACATGAATAACAAGACATAAAATACCACTATCTTCATTACTTACATCTTTTGACAAACTTCACATTTTAAAGCACATAAATTTGAAGTCAATGAAAAAAGCATTGTTGATGAAACAACTGTGTTACACATATTTTTGTCACTGAGAGCCATTCAAAGCACAACCCAAATCATATCCGGTTACCATAAATCCATATTAGGCTCCAGCAAAGCCACACATTTTGAAATATTCTTTCTGACAATGAAAACTCCATTCTGAAAAAAGCTTTTCTCATTTATTCATATAGCATGTCATTTTGGAAGTTCTATTCATACGTTAGACGCCCAAAAACAGACATAGAGACATTCAAAGCACAGAGACATCTCCAGAGCCATTTTAGAAGCCGGGTCTGTGGATGTCCAAGCCTGACTGGGCATGATGAAGGCATGGCTGGGGATTCCCAGGAACCTGGACATCCCCCACCTGATCTCAGAAATGTCCTGGACATCTGGAGTCAGGTCTAAGTTGACTCCAGGCACCAACAGACATCTGAAAAGTGCTTTTTTTGGCTGAAATACATCCAAAGGATGTAGAGAAGAAAGCACTCCATCATTCCCAGTACTCAGCACAATTTCAGCGATAACAGCAGTGGATTTGAAGTCTGCTTCCCCTGTTCTCAACCCCTACTCTAACCATTAGGCTATTTCTAGATGTCCAGGTTCTGAAATAGTATTCTGGGGATGTCTATGTATATGCCCGCCACCCCCCCCCCCCCCCCCCAAAAAAAAATGTCCATATAGGGCACATTCTTGTCTGTGAAATCATGACTGCAGCTGAACATGCCTGCCTTTTTTTTTAGATGTTCTGGCTTAGACATCCCAGATTGCACTTGGACGTCCTTTCTAAAATCTCCCTCTAAATGTTTTCAGCCATTCCACTATATTTGTTTGCTCAAGAGCTAAAATATTCTCTATCTTTATCAACTGAACAAACAGCCCCATAACTCAGTGGTAAAATTTGCACTGCCGTGCAGAAAGCCTGGATTTGATTCTTGGGACAGGTTTTCTCTTGCCTGGTGTTGGGGAGGCTGCAGAGATAACATCCAAAGACCATGGGAGGAGAAGGTATCTGTCTTCAATCAATCACAACACCTAAATATCAGACACAGACTTCAACACCAGTTATGATTTGGTGGAAGTGGTAGTTTGTGGTCCACTGGGTGAGGACTGTCACTGAAATGGCTGGGTTGAATTGGAAGGGAATATTTAAAAAGGGAAAATTCCCAAGTACTTGCAAATCTAGATTTAAGGTGCCATGCCACATTAGAGGCTAGTTCCAATTAAAGGGAAAGTGAAGCCTCCACAGCAACCGTTGGGTCATGACCAGCATGTTCCTGATAGTTAACGTGCAAATGCATACCCTAACAAATGGCACTATTAGCACAGGTGCACGTACCTCCACCTGTTGAGGTGGAGGTAAATGCGCCTGTGTTAATGGCAATATTGAGAGTGTGGGATATGTCTCCCCCTGCTAACTGCAATGTGATCACTACACCCAGTCTCTGCCCCTAACCTGCCCGTTCAACACTGCAATGTACAATTAGCAGTAAGCGCAAAAATCAGAGTGTGGTAACTGTTATGCCCTGTAGTAACTGTTACCACCAGCCTGATAAGTTAACACACACTAAATCGCACATTAACTGCATAGCAAAGTTTAATAAAAGGGCCCATACATTTCTTCTGCCCTTTGGATACCCAGTCTGCCAAGTTCTCAAGGTCCTCTTGCAATTTTTCAAATGCAATGTGTGCCATCTACTCAATGCTGACTCCTGGCAACCCAGCCGCTGGGTTTTCTTAGCAAGGTGCAACTAGAAGTAGATTGCCAGGCTTTTCTTCCATGTAGTGAGTTTACAGCACCTGGTATTCCAAGGTGGTCACTCATCCAAGAACTAGCCAAGCCCAATACTGCTCAGTTCCAGAGATCAACCAAGAACAGGTTCATTCAGGACAGCTACAATTTTTCACAAGCAGCTTATGTTCTTAACAACTTTGAATAATTTTATGTCATCTGCAGATTTTATCACCCTGCTTGTGGTCCCCATTTCCAGGTCATTTATAATTTTTCAAGTTATCCTTTATCTTTATCTGTATTAGTTTAATTGATAGACAGTTCTAGCAACAGCATCAGAGCACTTAACAATATTACTAGGGCTGCAAAAAGGCAGAAAAGGAAAAGGAAATGGAATGCCAATTAACTGATAGGACAGGGGGGAAAGGAAAGAGAAACAAAGGCACTCATGTTGGGAGGGGAGAAGCAAAAGTGGGAAAGAGGGACCAGCAATGACTGCTGAGGTAGCAGAGGGCAGGAGCAGTACAGCAGATTAGCCAGGGTGGGGTATTTGAAAATTCGAAGGCTGTCTGGAAAAGATAGGTTTCAATGTGACTCTGAAATTACTAAAGGATGGCTCGGAGCGAAGGGCATAGGGGAGGGAGTTCCAAAGGATGGGACCCAGAAAGAACAAAGCAGAACCCTGTGTGCATTCAAGTCGTGCCTGGGAAGGGGATGGAAGGACTAGCCAATGGTTATGAATAGGATACAAGAAACGATGGGAAGTATGGAAATGAAGAAGATCAGCAAGATACTGAGGTGTGCTGATGTGAATAATTCTATGAACAAATATAAAGACCTTATACTGGATTCTAAAACAGACAGGAAACCAGTGGAGGCGAACTAACAGAGGGGTAACATGGTCTGACCGGTGGGAGTGAGTGAGGAGATGGGCAGCAATGTTCTGAAGCAATGTCTCAGTTGTTGATATTATGGGAGGCCAGCCAAAGCAACATTGCAGTAATCAATTCTACTAATAGCCAAGGAAAGAAGAAGTGCACCGCTGTTAAATATGACGTCACCACTTGTTCACATTCTGCAAAGAATATTTGTATTCGAAAATTGTGTACATAAAAATAGGTAACGTTTGTCATGTTCCCATACAGGAACATTGCCGGGAAAAAGATTAAGGGAGGCGCTGTACTATTGTACCTATTCAAGACTAATAAGAGAAAATGTTTATTTCCAGGAACAAGCAGGAATGTAGTCTTCACATACGGGTATCGTCAGCACCGACGGAGACCGTGCAGGAATGCTCCCCAGCGTCCTATAGGAAAGCTTTTGGGAGCATCCCACTGTGCCTGTGCTCTGCCTTCCTGCCTTTCCAACTCTCCCTCTTCAGTTTTTCGTTTTCCATGGAGCCGACAGGCAGCAATTCCTATCACTACAGAAAATGTTCTTTTTTGTGGCCGCGTCTGCCTTCCCATCGATGCTGACAACCAGTACCATCGGTTTCTTCTTTTAAAAATAAAAAAAAAAAGCCTTTTTTTCTTGAGGGTCTTTCCCCTCTTGGTGCCTCGGTGCCATTTTGGGCCATGGGCCCTGTTTTTTTTTTTTTAAATGGAGAAACCAACTAGTGGTTTCAAAAAATGTTCAAAATGTAGCAGAACTATTTCTGCTACCGACACCCATGACTGGTGTCTTAAATGTTTGGGCCCAGACCATTCACCATCGGAGTGTCTCCTCTGCAGAAAGATGACTAAGAGGGGCCTGCAGAATAGAGCTGCGAAACTCGGCACCCTTTTTGCCTCGGATGCAATGTCCGTTGCATCAATGTCATCCAGGGCTTCATTTCCCTCCCATGGATCTCAGGTAACCAAACCTAGGTCTTCCTCGAAGACTGGCTGGTCCTCAAAGGGTAGATCTCCTAAGTATCGAGATGCATCTAGTGTTGTCCTCAAGGAGAATACACCAGCCAAACAGCCCCGGCGGGAGATTCTTGCCTCCAAAGCATTATCGGGGTCCCAAGATGTTCCCAAGGCATCCACCTGTGGAGAGCTCTTGGTGCCATGTTCTGGGGTCGTGGCCCACTCTGCTGGTACTGCCACACAGACATCGGCAGGCTCCATGGATCAACATATTCTAGCCATTGAGCGGAGTCTTGCGGCCTTGCTAGCAGCCTCCGTACCGCTAAAGCCGCGGTAATCGGTTCCGCAGTCATCGGTAGTGATACTGGATGTATCTGCATCTACCGTTGCACCGCTCTCCATGCTACCCCACCCATGCCAGCCCTAGAATCAGTGTCCGGCATTGAGGGTCTGGTATCGAGGCATTCTGATGCTGACTTCAATTGGTACCATCAACAGGCAGTGCGGGAGCACCTGGCCCGTTGATACTTCCAGTCTTCCGATTCGGATTCTTCCGAGGACTCCATCAGTAACACAGCGGTTCTTCCAGAGGATCCCTCTCCTTCCCCGCAACGCCGGATCTCTCCTCTGGAGGACATGTCTTTTCAAGACTTTATACAGGATGTGGCTTGGGGCCTCTTGATCACCGTGACCCCCGAGAAGGAACCGAGAGCTGAAAAACTTGAAATTCTTCAGTATCCAGAAGCCCCTAAAGAGGCCGCAACCCTTCCCATACATTCGATTTTGCATGACCTTATGCTTAGGATGTGGGAGACGCCTTTAACGGTTTCTCCACATTCTTGAAGACTTGATACAATGTACTGGGTACCGCAGTGTCCTGAGTTCCAAAAAACGCAGTTACCACACCGTTCTGTGGTTGTGAAATCGGAAATGCGCCGAATTAAAAGTGCCAAGACACATTCATCTAATCCTCCAGGTCGTGAGGCGAGAACTCTTGATGCCTTGGCCGTCGATGTTTTCAGGCCTCTGTTATTGGCCAGAATAAGTTTATACATACTCTACATGGGTATGTTTCTTCGGGAGGTTACTAAAGATTTGGAACTAATGGCTCCTCTTCTCCCTGATGACAAGAGGGCTGATTTCCTTACACTTGTTAAGCATGCTCAAAATGTTTCTAAGTTCATGAACGGGGCAACCTTTTTGATTGTTTTGAATGTGTCAGCAGGACTTCTGCTATTTCCATCGGTGCACGTCTGATTGCTTGGTTACAAGCATCTAATTTAGAGCAGTGGGTGCAAGATAAGCTCGGGAATATTCCTTGCATAGGAGAAACCTCTTTGGCAGGGATTGGCAGGACAAAGCTTCTCAACTGAGTCCCAGAACACTACCTTAAATAGGCTCTCAAGGACCACTGCCAATCCAGCTAAGAAAAGATGGTTAAGAAACCCTTTCTTTCTTACACCCATACTGTCCACTGCCCAGTCCCTGCTTCCCAGAAGGGGCAACAGCAGATCAAACAACAAAGAAAGGCTCAAGTCCCCAGAGCTCCACCAGCTCATCAGACACTTTGCAGTGAGTTCTAGCTGTTTATTTAATTATTTATTGTTTGTCTTATTGGTGTGCTGCTTCAGCTTTCTCAGCTGTATAACTTACCTTGCCTCTCTCAACTAACTGGGCTTTGTGTGGTACCCCCTCCCACCCTGCTGAGGGTTCAGGACAGGGTACCTTGTAACTGCCCTCTTTAATAGGACTTATTTCCCTCCCTCCCTCCCCAGCACCCACCCACCCCTGGGGTAATTGTAGCTTTATAGGTACCTACACATCTTGAAGGAAAGGGGCTGCTCTCAGGTGCAGCTCTTTATCCAAATCAGTCATACACTGAGGACCTGAGATTAATTAAGCTTCAGGTGAACAAGGTGTATTGGGGGTGTTAGATACACTTTTATTAGTATAAGCATCTACACCAGTCCTTATTATATACAGAATTTAAAAGACCCAAACACAAGCTTTAGACTAAGATGCAGACAAAAGTCCAGCAGCGAGATGGGGGCTTTCCGGTCTTTTGCATTGAGTGTCACATGTATGATTTTCTCCCAGTTGGTGAGAGGTCTTACGTATGCACTAAGTGCAAGGAGCTCTTTGCTCTCAGGGAACAAGTCCGTTCTCTAGAGGCTAGAGTAGCAGACCTGGAAGACATAAGAAAGACAGAGAAGTACATGGACGAGACCTACAGGGATATAGACCTGAAGTCCCACCTCCAGTCTGGCAGCATCCCTGTTGCCATGGTGGAGAGAGGTCAAGTGACAGGAGAGCATCACCCTGGTGTGGCAGGAAGTGATCCTGTAACTAGGACCTGTCCTCCAGGTGAAGTAAAACCCTCTCGCACCGAGGACGTTTCTCCAGGGCCATGTCCCCATGAGAGGAGATTCAGGACAGCTGTCATAGTTGGTGATTCAATCATTAGGAATGTAGATAGCTGGGTGGCTGGTGGACGTGAGGATCGCCTGGTAACATGCCTGCCTGGTGCGTAGGTAGCGGACCTCACGCACCGCCTAGATAGGATCATAGATAGTGCTGGGGAGGAGTCTGCTGTCTTGGTACATGTTGGTACCAATGACATAGGAAAATGTGGTAGGGAAGTTCTGGAGGCTAAATTTAAGCTTTTAGGTAGGAAGTTGAAATCCATAACTTCCAGGATAGCGTTCTCCGAAATGCTTCCTGTTCCACGTGCAGGACCCAAAAGACAGGCAGAGCTCCAGAGTCTCAATGCGTGGATGAGACAATGGTGCAAGGATGAGGGTTTTGGATTTGTTAGGAACTGGGGAACATTCTGGGGAAAGGAGGGGCTCTTCCGAAGGGATGGGCTTCACCTTAATCAGGATGGAGCCAGACTGCTGGCATTAACCTTTAAAAAGTAGGTAAAGAAGCTTTTAAACTAGAAAATAGGGGAAAGCCGACAGTCACCCAGGAGCGCATAGTTCGGACGAAGGTATCCTTGAAGGATACTACCAAAAGCAGTGAGGTTCCAAAAAAAAGTATAGTAGCCCAAATGCCCTTGAGTAAGGTGCAGACAGAGCGTAAAGATTCCAAATTACCCATGCCTACCAATAGCCAGATTAATATTAATAAAATACAGTCTCTAAAATGCTTGTATGCAAATGCTAGAAGTCTAAACAATAAGATGGGAGAGTTAGAATATATTTACAGTCAAACCTCGGTTTTCATGATTAATCCGTTCGAAAAAGTCTGACTAAAACCGAAACGTATGAAAACTGAAGCAATATTTCCCATAAGAAATAATGTAAATCCAATTAATCCGTTCCAGACACCCAAAAATATTCACAAAAAATACATTTTATAGAGAATAACTATATTTTTACATACAGAAAACAATGAGAAATAAATATAAATGACTAATGAAATGGATAAATGAACATTTAACATCACTGAAAGCAAGCTAAGTACAGTACTGTACAGTACAGTATGTTAACATCTGGCCTTAGCCACCCCTGACAAGCTGCTGTGCCCAGCTCTCTTCGGAATCACATTGAATTCAGTCTATTAAAATACCTTTACATTATCTGCTCAATGCTTCAGAATGGCAGAAAATCTTAATGATATAGCTTTAGACGTACCCTGCAAGAGAAAGAACTGCCTCCCACATTCATGCAACATCTCCTGCTTACGTTGACAGCTTTTCTTCCCTGCTACCGGGACAAAATCTCAGTCAAAAGACGTTGAAAACCGAAGCAATGCATGAAAACCGGGACAAAATCTCAGTCAGAAAAGACGTTGAAAACCGAAGCGTATGAAAACCGGGGCAAATGAAAACCGAGGTTTGACTGTATTTATTTATTTATTTATAGTTCTTTTATACTGCACTCTTTTTCATCAGCGCGGTTTACATTGAACAAGAATACTCACAGCAAGCAGCAGACTGTTGTGAGTTTACATGTAACAGGAGATTTCAATATATATATTTCAATATATAGCACTAAATGAGAGGTTAGATATGATTGCAATCTCAGAGACATGGTGGAAGGAGGATAACCAGTGGGACACTGTGATACCTGGATACAAACTATATCGTAATGATAGAACTGATCAAATTGGTGGAGGAGTTGCGCTCTATGTTAGAGAGGGCATTGAGTCAGAAAGGATTAAAGTTTTGCAGGAAACAAAATTTGCTGTAGAATCTCTATGGATTGAAATTCCATGTAAAAAGGGGAAGGCAATGGCAGTGGGAGTGTACTATCGACTGCCTGGCCAGAATGAACAAATGGATGATGAAATGCTCAAAGAAATCAAGGAAGCTAACAAAAGTCACAGCAGAGTAGTAATAATGGGTGATTTCAATTACCCTGGTATCGAGTGGGTCAGTGTTATGGCAGGACAAGCTAGGGAGATAAAGTTTCTAGATGAAATAAATGACTGCTTCTTGGAGCAGCTGGTTCATGAACCGACCAGAGGGGAAGCCATACTGGACCTAGTCCTTAGTGGAACGCCAGATCAGGTGCAAGAAATAATGGTGTTGGGACCACTTGGCAATAGTGATCATAGCATGATCATGTTTCATTTAATTAGTGGAGGAGGAATAGTAAAGAAATCCACAGTACTACCTTTTAACTTTCAAAAGGGAGACTATGATAAAATGAGGAATATAGTTAAGAAAAAACTAAAAGGAGCAGTTGCAAAGGTTAAAGACTTACAGCAAGCTTGGGTGTTATTTAAAAATACTATCCTCGAAGCCCAGACCAGCTGTATTCCATGCATTAAGAAAAGTGGAAGAAAGTCCACAAAACTGCCAGCATGGTTTAAAGGTGAGGTCAGAGAGGCTGTTGCTGCCAAAAAAGCATCCTTCAAGAATTGGAAAAAAGAGTCAAATGAAGAAAACTGGAAACAGCACAAGCACTGGCAAGTTAAATGCAAAGCATTGATAAGGCACGCAAAGCGAGAATTTGAGAAGAAACTTGCTATGGAAGCAAAAACACAAAATAAAGACTTTTTCAAGTACATTCGTAGCAAAAGGCCTGTGAGAGAGTCCATTGGGCCATTAGATGATAGAGGGGTAAAAGGGGCAGTAAGAGGAGACAAGGCTATAGCAGAGAGACTGAATGAATTCTTTGCTTCGGTCTTTACTGAGGAAGATGTAGGGATGTTACCCAAGACTGAAGTGGTATTTAAAGGTGATACTGCAGAGGAATTGAGAGAAATATCGCTACACTGGGAAGATATATTGCAACTATTTGATAAACTGAATAGTAGCAAATCACCTGGACCAGATGGTATACATCCAAGAGTGTTGAAAGAACTGAAATATGAGATTGCGGACCTGCTACTGGTAATCTGTGAACTTTCATTAAAATCATCTGTAATACCTGAAGATTGGAGGGTCGCCAACGTAACACCAATCTTTAAAAAGGGTTCCAGGGGTGACCCGGGAAATTACAGACCGGTGAGTCTGACGTCAGTACTGGGGAAAATGGTAGAAACCATCATAAAGAACAAAATTACACAGCATGTAGATAGTCATGGCCTAATGGGAGACAGCCAACATGGCTTTAGACAAGGAAGATCTTGTCTTACTAATCTGATATGTTTCTTTGAAGGTGTGCATAAACAGGTAGACAAAGGTGAGTCGGTTGATATAATGTATCTGGACTTTCAGAAAGCTTTTGATAAGGTCCCTCATCAGAGACTTTTGGCGAAACTAAAAAGTCATGGGATAGGAGGTAGTGTACTATTGTGGATCGGGAACTGGTTAAAAGATAGAAAGCAGAGGGTAGGGCTAAATGGCCAATATTCCCAATGGAAAAAGGTGAATAGTGGAGTACCCCAGGGATCTGTACTGGGTCTGCTACTTTTTGACATATTCATAAATGACCTGGAAAAGGGAATAACGAGTGAGGCTATCAAATTTGCAGATGATACCCAAGAGGATTGTGGAAACCTGCAGGAGGATCTGGATAAATTGGAAGACTGGGCATCCAAATGGCAGATGAAATTTAATGTGGACAAGTGCAAAGTTATGCACCTAGGAGAGAACAACCCACACTATAGTTACACAATGCAAGGTTCCACATTGGGAACCACCACCCAGGAAAAAGATTTAGGAGTCATCGTGGATAACATGTTAAAACCCTCTGCCCAGTGTGCAGCGGCAGCCAAGAAAGCAAATAGAATGCTAGGTATCATAAAGAAAGGGATGGAAAATAAAACAAAGGATATTATAATGCCTCTGTATCATTCCATGGTACGACCGCACCTTGAATATTGTGTGCAGTTCTGGTCACCGTATCTTAAAAAGGACATAGCATTATTAGAAAAAGTACAGAGAAGAGCCACCAAAATGGTGAAGGGATGGAAGGCTACTCCTATGAAGAGAGGCTACAAAGGTTGGGGCTCTTCAACCTGGAAAAGAGACGGCTGAGGGGAGATATGATAGAGGTCTATAAATTAATGAATGGAGTGGAGCAGGTAAACGTGGATCAATTGTTTAAGCTATCAGAATATAGAAAGACTAGGGGACATGCAATGAAGCTACAGGGTAACGGACGAGGCCGCGGGCAGGGTCCCGGCGGCCGACTCTAACCGGGCGCGCGGCCGGTGCGTGGGTCCTGCGCGTGGCCGCGGATGATTTAAACTCATTGGCTCCCAGCGGCGGCAGCCGCGCGGGAGCCAATCAGGGACGATCTCAGCAGCGTGGTGGGTGGTTTGGGCCCGCCGGGCAGCCTCCGCATGGTCATTCATGGTGGAGGCTGCTCGGGGTGCCAGCTTCCTGGCCTTCTCCGCGGCGCACAGGCTCTCCTCTGCTGGGGTCTGCCTTGTGCGGCGCGCGAGCTCTCCCCTGCCGGGGTCTGCCTTGCGCCCCTGCTCGTTCGCTTGAGCGGCCGTGTCCGGCTCTTCCGGCGAGGGAGGGTTGTCGCCGCTTCTGGAAGCTGTTCCGGGCCGAGATCGCAGCCCTGTGGTGAGGAAGCCCCGTTGCCCTGGTGACCCGTTTCTGCGCTGCTCACTGAGGAGGTGGAGGGCGAGGGCATGGCAGGTGTCAGCAGCGGATCTGGTGGGTGCATGCGGGGTTCGGGGGGGGCGGGCTGACCGACAGCCTGCCTGGTGTGTTTCTGGTGGGCCTGCTCAGGACATCACCGGGGTCCAGAGCAATGTTCCCTCTAATTTTCTGTAGGCTGTGTGCGCATAAAATATCAGCTGTGCAGCTTTTGAAGGAAAGTTAAATTTTTGTGCGCCACATAACGACACTCGGAGTTATATACTTTAAAATTTGACTACATGTCAGAATACAGTATGTACACCACATTGATTGTAATCAAATTAAATGAAAATAGACGATTACTAAATGAAGCAGAAAATTTCTAATTACAATCACAACTTTTAAATTTTAAGACGTCTGTGTTGTTTTCTATCAGAATCAGAACCATAATTTTTGTGCGCTCTGTTGTAAAGTATGTGCGCTCACTCGGCGAGGTGTGTGCGCGCGCACACGCGCACAGCTTAGAGGGAACAGTGGTCCAGAGCCCCGGTCTGCGGGTGATCGTTCCCCCGTGCCGCTGTCGGGTGGGGCAGGGGCAGGTAGTGGGCATTGGGGGCCCCTAGCATTTCTGCCATCAGTGGAAGGGGCCGGCGTGGGGGGGGGAGCGGTGCGCTGGAGCCCCTTTTTCTCAGTGGGCTCAGCAGGCTAGAGTTGCCCATATCAGGGGTTGGGTGGTCAGGTGCGTCTATGGGGGTTGGGGGTGCGGGGGGCATCTATGGGGGTTGGGGGTGCGGGGGGCGGCTATGGGGGTTGGGGTGCGGGGGGCGTCGTGGTGAATGGTGGGCGCTTTGGAGGGAGCTCGGGCAGGGGGGAGGTGGCAGCCGGGTTGGTGGCAGTAGGGCTGCCTGGTCTCTGGTTCGTGGTGTTTTTGGGGTGGTTGGTGGGTCTTTGCCTGGGGAGCACTGGCTTGGGGCGGGCGGGATACGGTTGGGTAGTTGTAGGGTGGGCACTGGCCATATACATGGTTTCCGGCGGTTCCCTCCCGTCCCCCCCCCCCCTCCTCTGTTTTGCTTGTGTTTTCACAGGGGCCTGTGCGGAGGGCAGTGGCATGGACACGGGGCATGGTGCTGCCGCGGTGGCATCCAGTGTGAGGTGCGGGAGATGATGCAGACCAGCGCTGAGATCCACCAGCTAGACGTCGGGACTGCTGCTGCTGTGGCTGCAGATGTTCGCGAGACAGGTGAGTGGGGGCCGTCGAGCGGTTATGACGTCAGGTGCTGCTGCGTGGGCATTCGGTGTGAGGCGCGGGAGACGGCGCAGGTCAGTGCTGAGCTCAACCTGCTGAAGCCAGGGCTGCTCCTGTGGTTGCCGCAGAGGGCGCGAGGCGGGTGAGTGGTTGGGCCCACCGGGCAAGGGATTGCCAGGTTGGAAGGAGCGGGAAGGGGGGGTCGGGCGAGAAGGAGCAGGCGGCGTCCTGGCTCGGGGTCGGCCTTCCCACGTGCTTCGTCGTTGGCATCGGTGGATGAGCTGCTGCGGAGGGGGTCGTATAGCATGGGGTGGCGGGGCCTGGGGGGGGAGGGGCCCTGTCGGTGGAGTGCTAAAGGGAGGGGGTCGGATAGCGCAAGGCTGGCGGGGCCCTGTCAGTGGTTCCGTTCTCGGAGTTGTCGGAAGGGGTGCCCGATTGACTTTGTCTCCTGATCGCCTGTGGGTCGGCAGACACCACTCGTGGGGGGCCGGGAACAGAGGGCGGCGAATACAAAGGCGGGGTGGATTACGAAGGTTGCACGGCAGGTAGTGCATTGGGCTCGAACCTTTCGGCGCCCGCCATCGGGGTTGCTTTTGGCATACGCGGATGCTGTGTTGGAGGCGTCCCGGTCGCTCGGAGTGGGGCGTGGTGGAACTGTGTTAGGCTGTTCAGGGACGGGATGGGGGGGGGGACAGAAGGTTATCTTGGGACACTCAAGATATATTCACCTCTGGCTGACCCAGGTGTCTGCTAGGGCGGGTGTAGGCGGTGGGGCGGTGGGGGGGGCGGGGTGATGCTGGCAGTGGGGGCGGTTTGTTCCTTTTCGCTCGCAGTTGGCCTGTTTCCGGCGGTGAGCTGGGGCGGGGGGAGGGGGGGTCGGCTTCACGTGTGGGGGGTTCAATAGGTCTACCTCCCCATTTCCGGACGGCAATTTCTGGCACTTCGGCACGGTTTGTGGCGGAGGGTATTCCACTATGAGACGTGGTTCAAAAGGGGTTACCGGTGCCTGGGGATCGGCCCCCCAGCCACGGGGTGTTGGGCAGTCAGGCTTCGACTCCGCTACGTGTTCGTTTTGTAATGGTGGCTTCGATACTGGGGGTTCGGTTTTCCGTTTGAAGTGGTTCTTCCAGGGCGAGCCACAATTGTGGTGCCTAGTACTCGGACTTCACCTTCCCTATGGCGTTTTGGCGGATGGTACCGAATGGGGAGCCTGGGAGGTTCGGGCTACTTTGTGATTAGTTCCTCTCCTATGGGGGGGGGGTCGGTCACTGACCGCATTCCGCACGGTTTGTGTCCCGTGAGGTCTGCATCATTTGATCGGGCGGTGGAGATGGTGACGGACGTGGGTTGGGCCGCATTGCTGGACGAGGTTGGGATTGCCTTGGCCTTTTGCCTGTTGTCGTGCATTCATCTCCATTTCCTTTCGGGGCTTCCATTTTCCAAGGGCGTCTTATTTGACAACTGTTGGCCTACGTGCTGCTCAGTCTCCAGTGTGTTCTTTCAATGTGCAGTACCCTCCTGTGGTGGTTGCAAAGGTGCTGCATTAGTGGTTGTTTGGGCGGTTTGTAGGGCGGCTTAGCCGGAGGAGCGTCTGGAGATTTTCACCGGGTTTGCAGAGCTATCGCGGAACTTCGGTGAGCATTGGTGGGGGGCGGGATGGAGGGTACGGCGACGAGAGTAACTTTAGGGAGGGGACTCGGTCTCGGCGGATCTGGCAGCTCCTCGGCGGCAGAACGAGGTTGCCGGTTTGGGGGCCTTGGTGTCTAAGGTGTTGGCATCCTTCGGGGTGGCCTTACGGGGGATGCAAGCGTTACTGGGATCGTTGAATTTGCATGCCGTGCGATACAGAGGGGAAGGGTGTTTCGCGGCAGTTGCCTGTTTCCACAGTGGGGGGGGGGGGGGTACAATCCGTGCTACCGGATTAGGGTCGCGGAATCATGTGGGCTGCTTTGCGGCTCTTGGCTGATTTAGTCGGGCATCGGTTTTGATGGAAGGGGAGGTGCCCCGTGAGGGGTTGCAGCTTTACACGGTGGCGGCGGAGGGACCTGGGTGGGGGGTGTACTGCAGTGGGGGCCTGGTGCGCGGTCGGCTGGCCGCAGTCTTGGCAGGTATTGGTTGACTGCCACTATCTCCTTCCTGGAGCAGTTGCCACTCCGGGTAGTTTTTGGAGTTAGGGCCGGGTTGGTTCCGTGTCCGTTAGGTGGTATGGTGGTGCGGCGCTGCGGCTGTGGGCAGTGCGGTACATTGTTACTCCCACCGGAGTTTGCGGGTAGTGGGTTTAATGGGGAAGGTGGTGTTGACGTTTCTACAGTTGCACATGGCGGAGAAGACTGGGCATATCCATGGCTGTATTGACGAGATTGCCGATACTCTCTCGTTTCCGGCGGAGCGGTTTCGGGCTTTGGCTACGGAGCGGACGGGGGGATCTGGGGTCCTGCAAACCTTATGGAGCTTTGGCCTTGGAGACAGGCTGGGTTTTTTTTTTACTGTAGAGTTCTGTATCACTGGGGCCGTGGTCTGGGTATCAGCGGGGTGGTGCCTAAGTGGTCCCATTTTGGTCGCGCAAGGGTGGCGGCCGGAAGCATTGATTGGTGGATATATACAGTGTATGCTAAGGGTGCGTGGGGGTTTTCCCGACTGCTGGTGCGTTCGCAGTTTGGACGTTTTCAAATTTGTGAAGGTGGTGGGGTGGGGATTGCTGGTTGAGGGATTTGGTGGCCCCCTCACCCATGCTGTGCCGGATGGCTCCTTTCGGCGGTACTGCGTATGGCAGCAGCGAGGTATGGAGCCGCCATGTTTTGGACAGTCGTTGTCTTGCCGTTTTCGGGGCCTTTCGAGTGGGGGGAGTTGGCTGCGGATTCGGTTGAGGCGGGGGGCGGGGCGTAGGCTTCAACGGCCCCACTTTTGGGATTTCGGGGTGGTTCGGGATGTTTTGGCATGTTTCCGACCGATCGGCGTGGAACTGATTGCGGGTGGGTTTGGGGGGGATTCAGGCTTGGTGACGTGCTTTGTGGCTGCTGTGCAGCGATGCCTGCGGGTGCTACCCTTGTAGGCTGGGGTTTCTTATTGAGTGGTTGGAGTGTTGACCTGTTTCCGTTCCCGGGGTGTTCAGGTGCCCGAGGTGGATGGCGCTGCGTTTGGTGGGGTAATGCCGTCGCAAGTTTGCGCTGCACTCTTTTCGCTTCGGGGTGGCTGCACAGGTCATACAGTGCACTGGCAGATGGCGCTCTCTGGCGTTTGGGGGTTATGTGCGGCTAAGAGGGGTCGTGGGGTGGGGAGTTTTCATTGTTCATTTATTTTGCAGGTGGGGGTCTGTAGCCTGCTGGCTGTTGTGGATTCGTCTCTCCTTTGTCCGCTGTACAGGACGGTGAGTTGTCGCAAGGCGGGTGAACGCCCATTTGGGGGTCATCCTGTTTTTTTGGTGGCTGTATCATGGCTGGGAGGTTTCCTTTGCTTCAGCGCCCAGGACGGTTATCGCGATGGCCTGCAGTGTTGGAGGCAACGACCTGCAGTGTGGGAGGCATCGACCTGGTTCCGGGTCATGCCGGCATCTGATCGGAGCGGCGTGGGAGTTTTTGTGGGGTTTGCAGATGTTTCTGGGTGTACTTCTGCTGTGGTCTGCCATTGTTCCAAGGCCTGCATGATGGTGCCAATGGTGTTGGTCGCGGGGGCTGGCTATCAGCTGGGTTTGCCGACATGGGGGTGCCTGTGGATGCATTCTCGGGTGGAGGTTGGGTCCGGGGTTGTATATGGGTGATGGGGTAGTTATTGCCAGTCGTGATGGATCTGCTCCTGTAGGACTGGCGGGAGGCCTTGGAATGTGTGTTGGTGGGGATGCTCACTGGACGCAGCTTGGCTTTGGGGGGGGGCGGCACAGGAGCAAGGTTGTCACCTGTGCCGGTGGCGGGATCCCGGAGGTTTCCGGGGTCTGGAGCCTCAGGCTACACTTGGGCGGGGGCGGGGTGCCCCTGACCCGGTCAAACCCTGGTCGACTTTTGCTAATAGCATGGCGAAGTCGGGGGAAGGGTTAGGTAACTTGCCGGGGGGGCAAGTTATGGCGTTAGCGGTGGCAAGGCACTTTGCTAAGGTATGGCTGGTGCGGGCCGGGTGCCGCTAATTGATTGAGAAGGTGTAGCATGTTGGCATATTGTGAAATTGTTAAAAGGTTAATAAAGCTGCGACCAGTTGTATTCCAAGAACTGTTGGTGTGGTCTTTTGTGGGGTTGGGAGATTGGGGGCGATGGGGGGTGGAGGAAATGGACCCGAAGCACCAGGTCCGCCTGCCTCGGTTACGGACGAGGCCGCGGGCAGGGTCCCGGCGGCCGACTCTAACTGGACGCGTGGCTGGTGCGTGGGTCCTGCGCGTGGCCGCAGATAATTTAAACTCATTGGCTCCCGGTGGCGGCAGCCGCGCGGGAGCCAATCAGGGACGATCTCAGCAGCGTGGTGGGTGGTTTGGGCCCGCCGGGCAGCCTCCGCATGGTCATTCACGGCGGAGGCTGCTCGGGGTGCCGGCTTCCCGCCCGCCCGCCCGCCCATGCATATTTATGGGGGTGTGGATTATGGGGTGTTGCAGCTTAGGGGGGGTTGGCGGGATCCCAGAGGTTTCCGGGGTCCGGAGCCTCAGGCTACACTTGGGCGGGGGCGGGGTGCCCCTGACCCGGTCAAACCCTGGTCGACTTTTGCTAATAGCATGGCGAAGTCGGGGGAAAGGTTAGGTAACTTGCCGGGGGGGCAAGTTATGGCATTAGCGGTGGCAAGGCACTTTGCTAAGGTATGGCTGGTGCGGGCCGGGTGCCGCTAATCGATTGAGAAGGTGTAGCATGTTGGCATATTGTGAAATTGTTAAAAGGTTAATAAAGCTGCGACCAGTTGTATTCCAAGAACTGTTGGTGTGGTGTCTTTTGTGGGGTTGGGAGATTGGAGGCGATGGGGGGTGGAGGAAATGGACCCGAAGCACCAGGTCCGCCTGCCTCGGTTAACTATTTAAGACAAATAAGAGGAAATATTTTTTCACTCAACGTGTAATCAAACTCTGGAATTTGTTACCGGAGGATGTAGTAAGGGCTGTTAGTGTAGCTGGGTTTAAAAAAGGTTTGGACAAGTTCCTGGAGGAAAGGTCCATAAACCACTATTAAAAAGGGACCCAGGATAATCAATGCTTGACCCAGTACAAGCATTTATTTATTTATTTATTTATTTATTTAATTCACATTTATATACCGCATCTTCCAAAGTTCAGTTGCGGTTTACAGGTAACAATAATTTACAAATCAAGTTTGTTTTACATGGAACAATGAAATATAACAGAACTTATTTACAAGGAATATCATGAAATATAGAACAAATAATGTGGTATAATACCGAACAGTGTGATAAACTATATACAAGTTATCTATGAATATATATATATGGAATACTTGAGGGGAGGTCAAAGGATCATCATTGGAGGGTGCTAACTGTGTAGGTTAAAGGTTTATTGCATGGAGTAATCGATTGTCTGTTTAACCTTTGTCTAGTGTAGATGATGAGTTATCTCTGTTATAATGCTTGGTGAACAAGTAGGTTTTCAGTTTCTTGCGGAGTTCTGTGATCTCTGTTAGCTTTCGTAGGTCCTCTGGAAGGGAATTCCAGATAGTAGGGGCTATGTGCGAAAATGCTCTATTGTTTGTTGATTTGTGAGCTTTTGTAAAATCTTTCGGGATTTTTAATCTGTTTAGTTGTCCTTTTCTGTGTGTAGTTTAGTTGTCCTTTTCTGTGTCTTTTGGGGATACTGCTAAGTACGTATGACCTAGATTGGCCACTGTTGGAAACAGGATACTGGGTTTGATGGACCTCGGTCTGACCCAGTATGGCATATCTTATGTTCTTATGTAAGTGTGGTCAGAGTGGGAGTGGAGAGAAAGGGGCGAATTGCATGAATTTGCATAGGTAGTAAAAAGAATGATGAGCGATGGATGAAATGTGTTCTGCAAAGGAGAGGGAGGTATCAAGACTAACACCAAGATATCAAAAAGAAGTAACCAAGGGGGTGGAGGTGGCAGAGATCACAGTGGCCATGGAAGGAGGGGGGGGGCTCCAAAAGTGAACCAAGTAGCAGTTGATATAGACGGATTCAGATGCAGGTAATTTGATGTCATCCAGGAATGGATGAGGGCAAGGCAGGAGTTCAGGGGGGTCAAATGGGGGCAGACGAATCATTGCGGTGAAGAATAAGAATATCAATCTTCTAGGTTCACTGAGATAGATTTATCTATTTATTCTTATATACCACATTTCTGAGGATCCGTACGGTTTATAGGGACAAAGTTCAACGTTATATGAACAGGTATATAAGGAACCGGTTAACTCTTATAAATTGAACAGGTAGATAACACTATTTATAACACGGAACTGTAACTATATACAATTAGAGAGTCGCTTACATCTTTGAGTGACTATTGTCATGGTCCAGGGCAGAATAGACCAGAGGAAATGCAGGAAAATGCTCGGGGGAGTTTTAAAAGGCATGAGCAACAAAGGAAAACACAAGCTCATGCTGCAGCAAAACACCCAGAGAGAGCATTACGTAAGGGCTCATTAGTAAGGCAGAAACAGCTGCAGGAAGTTAGCCCAATGGAAGACTCAAGCTATGACGCAGTTAAAATAGGGCCAGCTTTGAGCACAGATGGAAGAAGGAGGAAGGAGAGAACCAGCAGATACACGAGGAGCACAACAGGAAGCTCAGCTAAAGGCACGAGGAAAGAAGGAAGTTACTACACCAGCCCAGAAGCAGTTGACAGAACTGTAGGATACAGAAAGACTGCAACTAGCAGAAAAGCCATTTCCAGAAACCAAGGCAGAGGAAGGGATAGAGAGAGATCCCAGGAGCCATACCAGAGTGTTTCTGAAGAAGAATCTATCTGCTCTGAAGGAGAGTTTGCCTCAGAAGAATTCTCTCAGGTCAGTGTTTTAAACCAGGGCTACAATAAGGAAAAGCCTGGCTGTGAGCTGACGAGAATTGCTTATAGCAAACCGAGGGAGAGAGAGATAGATAACAGGCTTAGCAGTCACACTTCTAAGCAAACAAACCAACGCTGGGCTGGGAGGCACCCTGGTGAATGGAATAGAGGGGCCCTGGAATTTCTGTCTAGAGATCTGAGAGGGAAAGATCCTGTGAGGGCAGAAGCCAGACTCTATGGTAACCAGCCTTTCCTCACTGATAGAAATGAGAGTAGCTTCAGCTATGAAGAAAGAGAGTTAAATGATTGCCAGAGAAGTTACAGCCCTGAGCAAGTTTGCACAGAAGAAAGTCCTGAAGATATGGATTATGAATGTTGTGCTGATACTGATAATTGCTCTAGAATGGACTGTACACTAGTTCTTTCAGATGCTATAACCTCTTTTTGCTGAAGTGCCGTTCCCATTGAAATCTGTGCAGGTGGCACTGATTTCAACAGCACAGTTCTGCTGGAAAGTAAGAAAACTGTTTTCCTGTTTTGTTTGTTTAAGCTGAAGAGAAGCATTTTTGTTATCCTTACTGATCCTTTTGTGTTACCAGAAAAATATGGTTTATTTCCTTTTTGTAACATTGATGCAAGAATTCTCCCGGGACGGGAAATAAAACCTCTTGAAAGCTTAGTCACTCGCGCACAACTACTTTCTTATTGACTGGCTATTGGGACACACAAACCCAGGGGACATTATAAAGTCCCTGCTTGAAATAAGAGGACCCCACTGCACATCTCCAGCCTTCCACCACAGGGGCCTGGGGAGTCGGTGACACTATGTATAGGTAGAAGGTTGCGTACATCTGAGGGTATATTAAGGGGTAGATAGGTAAGAGGGGGTTATGTTTTCCCATCAAAATGTTCCTTGACTAGGTGGGTTTTAAGCAATTTGTGGAAGGTTGCAAGGTTGTGGGTGTCTGATTTGTGGTGGTAAAGCATTCCATAGGTGTGGGGCATGCAGGGAGAACGCCCTGGAGCAAGCTGACTTGTTACACTTGGTTAGTGCTGGAGGCAGATTTAGTAGGTTTGATGTGTTGCTTCTCCTTAGGCGGTTTTCCAGTGTTCTTGTACTAATTGACTGTAAACATCTAGAGGATAGTTGATGGATTACTTTGAAGGTTGTCATGAATATTTTATAATTAATGTTTAATAACTGTCATGAGCGTTTAAATGATTTGTTTCAATTTTTCCAATTCATAACTTTTAAATATCTTTTCTGGCATGGGTATCTCCCCCATATCATCTTCAGTAAAGTCTGAAGTAAAGAATGTATTTAGTTTCTCCACTATGCCCATGACCCCACTTAGTACCCCTTTTACCCCTTTATCGTCTAATTGTCCAACTGACTCCTTACAGGCTTTTTGCTTCAAATGTTTCTGAAAATGTTTTTAATTTGTACTTTTGCTTCCTCAGCAAGCTTCTTTGCAAATTCTCTCTTTGCCTGCCTTATCAAATACTTTGCCTCTATATTGCTAGTGCTTATGCCATGTCCTGGTTTTTTTTTTCATTCAGATTTTTTTTCCTTTTTTTGAAGGGTGTTCTTTTTTAGCCATAAAAGCCCCTCTCACCTCATCTTTAAACCATGTCGGCAATTGTTTGGCCTTCCTTTCACCTTTTTTAAAGCATGGCATACATCTGGTTTGTGTTTCTAAGATGGTATTCTTAAACCAGGTCTTGACAAATTTTCCCAGAATCTAGGAGCCAGCTTAAAGATTTAGGAACTGACTGCCAAGACCTAGGTCACAGTGTCTTTTCTCCCCCAAAGGTGTATTACTGCTCGTTTTTTAGAGCCTGATTTACTGTTTTCCCATTTTCTATGGGAAACAAAAGCTTAATTATTCAAGCCCTATAATGTGCCATTGTACAGTGCTCAAAGAAGTATGTGAACCTTCTCCTCCTGCCCCTCCCAGCACCCCCAATGAGTATGCTGTTAACAGCTTATTGGGGACCCTTTATAGCTGCACCTGATGTATCATCCTTTTTTGCTACATGCATCACCATGGCCTGGTAATAGGTGAAGCAAAAAGTCTCTCTCATAGTCCCCGCATCCTGCTTTCGCACAGTCTCGCCATAAGCATGCACCTTGCCTTCATCCAGTCTCTCTCTACTACTACTATTAATCATTTATATAGTGCTTGTACAGTGCTGCGTATGTCTTGTAGCACTATATAAATATGTACAGAAACATATAAAAGGCAGTCCCTGCTTGTCAGAGCTTACAATCTAATCGAGACAGACAGCACAACAGATGAGAACAAAGGTACAATAGAGACACAAGTAGAACAAGGCATTAAGATCCTAAAGCGACTTGAAAAGGTGAGCCTTTAGCATGGATTTCAAAAGGGGGAGAGATGAAACCTGACTTAAAGATTCAACTAGCTTGTTCCAGACATAAGGAGCAGCAAAGTGAAAGAATCAAAGTCTGGAGTTGGCAGTGGAAGAAAACAACAAAGAGAGAAGCAGGCCAGAGGAAGGGCAGAGTTCATGAAGAGGGGTGTAAGGACAGAGGAGAGAGGAAAGGAGAAAGGTAGTGAGCAGATGTAGAATGATAGCCTCCCCGCCCCCCCCCCCCCCCCACCGTCTCTATCTCTCTCATAGCACCTCCCCAGCTTTCATTGCAGCACCAGTGTGCACTAAAACCCGCCTCCCAGGATTTGTTGAGCCTTGAAGATATCATAGTTGGCTCAAGCAATTCCTATAGATCATTAGTAATAAACCTGAAGGAGTTCCACTGGAAGTCTGTGCGAAAATCTACCATTACACAAAGGAGGAGCATCTAATCTCTTATACAAAGAGTATAGACTATCCACTGCTCTTTAGACTCATTTATTGATCAAAAAGAAGATTACCTCGATATGTAAATAGTTCACTCCCCCACTCTTCTCCAAGTTGTACTCCCTTGTTAATGTAAATCAATTCCCATGTAACTGCCATGTTTAATTGCTATGTTCAATGTAAAACAATTACCATGTTATTGCCATGCTGTTAAATGTAAACTGCCTTGGATAAAGGCGGTATAGAAAAACTGTTAAATAAATAAATAAATATAAAATATCACAGACTCGTGTTATACCTTACTGTGGGTTCTGCTCCCTTTTTCTCTTAAATCATACCAAGGTCTTGATAGTAAGGGTGTGCAGGCAAAAACAAAAAAGTGTTTGTTTCGTTTTCTGACTTTAGTGTGCAAAAGTTTTGTTTCATGTCATTTTTGCATTTTTTTCGTCAGTTCCCATCTTCGAGCATGCTATTGCTTAATAATGTGCACAATTCAGCAAAGGGCACATTAATTATTTTGTCCTGTATGTTTGCCTTCTAGATTGTAAGCTCTTTGAGCAGGAACTGTCTTCTTCTGTGTCTGTACAGTGCTGTGTATGCTTGGTAGCGCTTTATAAATGATTAATATAATAATAATAATAATAATAATAAATAATAATAATAGGACGCGCTATGACTTAATAGCGCACATTTTGGTTCAACAAATCCCAGGTACCAGAGTGCAATTTCTAGTCACCCTGGTGAATTGGGGCCCAGGATTTGCCAAGCACTGTCTTAAATAATATCCATGCAGCTGTTCCTTTTATTTTTTTTATAATCATTTTCCTCATTTTATCAAAGTCTTCCTTTCAAAAGTTAAATGCTAATGCAGTAGATTTCCTTGCTACACTCCCTCCATTTACTAAATCAGTTTTGATCATGTTATGATCACTATTGCCAAATGGCCTCAACGTCATGTCCTTCTGCACCAAATCCTGCATTCCATTAAGGTCTAGATCCAAAACAGCTCCTTGTCATGTTGGTTCCTGAACACTGACCCAGTCAATACTGGGATAATTGAAATCAGCCATTATTACTACATTGCCTATTTTGTTAACTTCCCTGATTTCTGTTACATTTCAACATCTGTCTGTTCAGTCTGGCCAGGCAGATGACAGTATACCCCACTACAATTCCCTTCCCCTTCTTGCATGGAATTTCTATCCATAAAGATTCTACAGTGCATTTTGTTTCCTGTAAAAATTTTAACCTGTTTACCTCAATGCCCTCTTTAACATACAGCACCTCCCCTTCACCAATTTGATCTACCCCATCATTACAATATAATATAGACCACGTTCAAACACTGTTCCCTTGATTGCCCCCTCTATTGGCCCACCCCCATTTCCCTACTTTAAATACTTAGGTGTTTACATCAATTCTGCCCTTTCTCCCATCACATCAACTACTTCACCCGTTTCAGTTTCACTGTACTACAAAGATTACGTACACTCCGACCTCTTTTAAATCAGTCTGTCTTGAACACTCTTCTCCTCAGTACCATTATTTCATGATTGGATTATTGTAATATCATTTTTCAGGTCTCCCCAGCATCAGCTTAAGCACCTCCAGACAATCCAAAATACCACCATCTGTGCCCTCACCTACGCCAGAAAATTCAATCATATTACTCCTCTATTTATTCAACACCATCGGCTCCGTTTTCCATAATGTATCCATCTCAAAATCCTCATCTTGAGACATAAGGCTCTTCACAACCATGCACCCCAATACCTTTCTGCTATGACTATACCTTATGCTCCCCAACGCAATCTCAGATCGCTTTGTGACAATCGCCTAGTCCTTCCTCCCCCAATCAAGTGAAATATGACTCCACCCATTGCTCGGCTATTTCCTGCACTGCCCCCACCCATTGGAACTGTCTCCCTTTCTCTTTATGCCTAGAACCAAATTCAAATCCTTTTTAAAAACATACCTGTTTACACAGGTCTTTGGTTTGAGCAAGATACATGATTGAAATTGTTCCCATGTCCACTAGTTTTCCCTCCTTTCTGTTCTTTTGCTCTCTCTGTCCTATCAACATGGTAGTTCCTTACTTCCCCCATCCCTTGTCTTCTTTATTACCTCTTTTATTAAGATTGTAAACTGCTCTGAATGCACCCGCCTAGGACAGTATATTAAATACTGAATAAATGATAAACGATAACGATAATCCTCCATTGCCTTGGAAGAAAGTCCTGGAAATCTACTTCTGGTCACACTGCCAAGAAAACCCAGGAGCTGTTGGATTGCCAGGAGTCAGCATTGGCTCAAAGGAACTTAAGAGGGCATTTCATAGTATGTTTTTTTGTTCATATTGACAACCTTCTTATCAGGTGATGGGGTAATTTGGAATCTTTCAACACTGTCTGCTTTTTACTTAATAGCACCTGTACTACATTTACCTTTATTGCAACTTCTCTATTGGGATGCCCTAACTTCCTTGTTTTGGTAGTATTCTTCAAAGATACATTACTCCAAACCATGCGCTCCTTGGTGACTGTTGACTTTTCCCCAATATCTAATATAAAAGCTGATCTATTTCTTTTTTTAAAGGGTAATGCCAACAGTTTGGTTAAGGTAGAATTTATCCTTCCAGAAAAGGACCCCTCTTCCCCAGAATGTTGCTCTTAACAAATATAAAGACCTCTTCCCTGCACATTGAGACTCCAGAGCTACACATGTCTCTTAGGTCCTGCCCATGGAACAGGGAGCATTTCTGGAGAATGCAACCCTGGAGGTTCTGGATTTCTATTTTCTACCTAATGTCTAAATTTAGCTTCCAGAACCTCTCTCCCCACTTTCCTATGCCGTTGGTGCTCACATGTACCAGGACATCTAGCTCCTCCCCAGCACTGTCTAGAATCCTATCTAGATGACGTGAGGCCCACCACTTTCATACTAGGCAGGCAAATGACCAAGCAATCTTCTTGTCCACCAGTTATCTAGCTATCTACATACCTAAAAATCAAATCATCAACTAAAATGGCCATCCTAGCCCTTCACTCCTAGACAGAAGCCTCTGTAGTTCATCCTCACTGTGAGAAGATACGTGAATTGCATCTGCTGGAAGACAAGTCCAGAATCATTTCCTGCCACATGAAGATGACCTCTCTCCTCCCAGGCAGTACTGGGGTTGCTAGACTGGAAGTGAGGCTTTTCTACTATGTCCCTGTAGGTTTCCTCTATATCTCTTCCTGTCTGCTTTCAAATTATTTTATTATATTTTTATTTATTTCTGTTTTTCTATACCGCTTAGTCAGGTAATCAAAGTGGTTTACATGGAACAACTTCGTTAACATATAACTTAAACTTAGAACAAGTTCCGCTAACAAGTATTACCAGTAACAATAGATAAACATTGGCTAAATATCAAAACATTTCAACTATGGAGTCAGGTAATAGATACATGAACATATTTATAAAATCAGTATAAACACAGGGTTGTGGGGAGGGACCTTTTACCAACTGAGACATAATCATATAGGTGGCACTCAGTGCAAAAGACTGGATAGTCCCCATATTGCGGCTGAACTGCAGTCTAAATCTGTGTATTAATGAGTTTAGTTGTTTAGATTTGTTAAGGGAGTACGAATACCTAAAGTAATATAAAGGCCTTTAGGATAATTTGGTATAATTTATGCTATTTTTATTTGGTTCCCAATGAACTGCTAATACTGTAATCTGTTAAGGGTTAACTAATCATTTGTTGATGAAAATACACTGTGGTGTCAAATCTCTCTCTCTCTCTCTCTTAACTGAACTAACTACAAATTAAGAGCTGTTTCTGGGGTGAGTGGGAGATGAGGAAAGTGGCAGGAAAAAGACTAATTACCTCTCTGTTTTCTTTTAAGTCTATAAGGGCCTATCTAAATCTGATAGAAATTCATTTAAAACCTCTAAACAAAACTGATGTCTTTCTGCTTAGATCCTACTTAAATCTAACTGAAATTAATTTAAACTTCTAAACAAGCTATGTAAACATTACAATAAACAGTCATAGGTAATTACAGGATGTTAATTCAGATATTAAAATATTATTCTAACTAGGACTAATTTTTCTCACATTTACTAAGAATTTTGCTTTGAGAGATTTAAGACAGCAGTCTTAGGACTACAGACCGGTGATCCTTTTTCTGCATCAATGGGTCAGGCCTTCCAGTGTTTATTTTGACTTTTTTTAAATTAAAGCACATAAAACATATGTAAAGTCTGTTTTTTGTGTGGAAAAGAGTTTTTATAAAATTGTATCGCCATATATATAGAAGCATACCTGCCCAAAAAATCCCATGGATGCAGTTTAGGAAGAGTAAGGACAAAACTGCAATATACATTAATATATTATAAACTATGCAGGCACACACATAGGGCTATGTTTGCTAAACATTAGCATTCAGCATTATGCATATAGAAATAACATGGGCACTGCAGCAGATAGCGCACACTGTTTTGTAAATATGGCCCATAGAGTACATGTATGTATTTACAACTTCAGAGCAACTATAAATTTGGGCATGAGAATGTGCATACTATAGTGGCTGCATTTGGGTGCTTATTTTATAAAGGCCTATAGGCATCAATTTTGACTTTGTAAAAAATGCATAAAATAGGCATCTTTTTGTTACTTTGACATGTGTCCTCTTATAAAATTATATGAATAATAATATTTTACTTACTGTGTAACTCTCATCAAAGGTGTACTTCCAAGTTTAAAACATGTTTTTTCACCTCCACAAGATATTTGTCTCAGGGAAAACCTTTCTGTAAGTTCATATCCTGGAAAATGGGATAATGTGTCTTAGTTTTTAGTATTAAGCATCTGAGAAAAATACTGATGGCCAAGTATGCAGATCCATCAGTCAGTCTTTTCTTAAATGCTTGCTCTGGTAGTTAAAGAAATCCAGGTATCCTAGACAATATCAGCCAGCGCTGAACATTCGAATAATGCAGTAGCAGGCAGCATCCAGATAGCGGTGATATTCAATCCGCTAGCAGGATGCTGATCTGCATAAACTTAGGCCAACCTTTTTACTGTCCTAACTTTGTGCAGATCTGTATTTGGATAGCAAACTGAATATCATTGCTATCTGGTCTGCCCAGGGATCAACCTGGCATTATCTGGATATTGCTGAGGCAGCCTGTAAGATATTCAGTGGCATTATCCAGATAGTACCATTGAATATCGACACATAGCCCCTGCCAGTGGTACTTATCCAGATAGCAGATACTGCTATCCAAATATGTGCTTCTGAATATGAGCCCCTGAAGTTTTATTGGGTTCCCAAATCCTATATAGATGCTCCAAATAGTAAGATTCAGAACCAGGGCCGTACCGAGCTAGAATTGCACCCTGTGTGACTTGCACATCGAGTGCGCGCCCCCCCCCCCCCTCCGTCCAGCCGCTGCCTGCTCTTGCTGTGCTGCTGCCTCCCTCTGTTTCCTCCACGGTGGTACCAGCAGCAGGGAAAGAGCAGAAAGAGGCTGAATGGAGGTGGAGGAGAGGGCGCGCACCCGATGTGCAAGTCGCTGGCACTTTAAGCAGATCTGTCCCTTCCTGCTCTGACGTTGCGTCAGAGGAGGGAGGGACCAACCTGCTTAAAGTGCCACGAAAGGCTTAGTGGATGCATTTCAGCTGTCTGCTGTTGCCCTGCTACCTCTGAGAGAAAAAAAAGGTGGCGGCAGTAGGGCAAGAGCAGGCAGCCGGAATGCGCCCCCCAAGCCTTTGTGCCCTGTGCGGCTGCACCACTCGCACAGGGCTGGGTACGGTCCTGTTCAGAACATTTCCAGATAGAATTTTCTCAGTGGAGATGTAAAAGCATGAAATTCTCCATGTACATGTATATTACTTAGAAACCTCTAAGCAGAGTTGCCACCTGACATCATGCCATAAGGAATAGGCTATTCACTCTGGGTTTACCCTTTCACTGCATAGATTTGTACAGTAGTTCTGATTCTCCTGGGAAAGTCTGTTTAGCAATTAAAATTACAAGTCTACACCTGCCCTAGAGTAAAATCAGGACTGAATTATTTAAATGGAATCATTCCCCATTTCAACAGAAGCAAATTCAATCAGAAAAGACAAACAAAGCCAAATAATAAAAAAGAAGAAAAAGCCCTCAAAAATTAAAAATAATTTGCTTATAGCATTCATTAGGGAGAGAATGAGCAACTCTGTTTACGAAAATCACATTTATCAAGAGCCCATTTCCTAACTATTCTAACCTTAAACACTCCCACCTAAGGTACTTGATGCAACATCAAAAAGAAATTCTCAAGATTCAACTGTCTTTTGAGATAAGAAAATTTCCAGATATATTGGGCCCAGAAAGACATAGGGGTATGTTTACTAAACCAGGCTAATGGTTAACCCGGGCTATCTGCAACTAGGTCCCATTGAATAATATGGGACCTAGTGGCAGATAGCCCGGGTTAACCGTTAGCTCGTTTTAGTAAACATACCCCATAGCAATTACCTTTGAATAAGAGTAAATATTTGCAAGGAAATTGGTTTAAACGTTGCACCGAATGCTAACATGAGGCTTCAACTGGAGGAAACTTCCTTTGAGCTTGTTCCACCCTGTAGACATCAGGAAAGATACATTTTATCCACAAAACGTATGGCCTCAGCCACTTTATTCGGACATTGCCAATCATAATACAATATAAACCTCAAAGGCAAAAAGTACCGATACTGATCACTTTGAAAATCTGCCAACACTATATAGGACTTAAATGTCATTTTTTCTGAGCTCAGAACTCTTCACGACTAAAACACTTTTAAGCTGACTTACATATTCATCATTGCTCAAAAAGGATTATTTAATACGCTTATCATGGAGCTGTGCAATATCAAAAACAAAATATCTCAAGAGGAAATAAACTCCGAATAGCACTTATCTGAAACGAAGTTGTAACCAGAGCGTATTCACTGTGTTTACGGGCACTCATGCACATAACATCAAAAGGCCAACCTGATTTCAGCATCATTATCTTACCTGGCTTTGATGAGAAAGACACTAAAAGAGTGGCTCCATTAGAAATATCCTCTGCTAAAGACTAGCCAGTATATTCATCACATCTAGCCCTTCTTCAGCAAAGTGTTCGAAGAAACATAATACAACTTTGAAATGCCTATAAGTAAACTTTCAAGAAAATTCAAAACTTCAAGCATCTTCTAGGGAATATGTTGGCCCTTTCTTTTGACCATCTAAGCAGGGCCATACCAAGCCATAAATGCGCCCTGTGCGACTTGCAAGCATGGCGTCCCCTGCCATGACATCAGATTTTTTGTTATTTGCCCCATCCCCCCATGCCCAGCCTAGCCCTTCTGCTCCTATCCCTCCATGTCCAGCATCTCTCCATCTTACCCCACCTCCTAATGTCCAGCGGCCCCCTGCCCCCATGCTAGCTGCTTGGCCTGTCCTTGCCCGGCTCTGCTTTTCCTGTTCCCTTGGCGGCGGAAATGGCAGTACTAGATCCCCAATTTAAAAAAACAAAGTGGGTCTTTCTGACTCCACATTTGCATGGCTGGTCTGATCCTGGATGGACCAGATCAGCCATGCAAGCGTGGAGTTGCAAAGACTCGCATTTGTTTTTTAATTGGAGGTCCACTGCTGCCACCACCACCACCAAAGGAACAGGAAAAGTGGCAGTGGGGTAATGGCAGGTTGTGCAGGCAGCATGGGGGGGGGGAGCCAAGACCATCAGTCAGCAACCCTAAATGCACCCCTATTTTTTGCGCCCTGTGCAGCTGCACCCACTTGCACAGGCCTAGGTATGGCACTGCATCTAAGTGAAAGTAATTTCGAAAACAAGAACGCAAATGACGATAATCCAGATGTATGAACGACCAAACCAACTACATGTTACTACTAACAGAATACCGCTCCACAGCTGACAAGTGTAAAAGAGCCTACTATACCAAACTAATTAACATCTCAATCAACAGACCAAAAGAACTCTTTAATATAGTAAAAGATCTAATAAAATCACCCAGTGAAAACAACAAAGATACTGTCCCCATCCCTCAGGCACTGGCTAGCCACTAACAATCTGCCTCTACAACACCAACTATACAACCTACTCACATACAACACACTGGTAACACAACGCCTGGACCTCCTTCAGCTCCATTAGCAAGGAAAGCAGAGAATCCACAGTCCGGATATTCACTTGCGCAGGTTATGCACCACTATTGCACATAGCCATGCCTGCTGACCCTTAAGCCTGGATATTCAATGCCAGGGTCATATGCAGACCCGGCATTGAATATCCGGGAATTGCTGCACATGCCAGAAGCTGCAGTAGCTAACCTGGCAACAGTGATATTGCATGCTGCTCGGTTAGCTCCAGCACTTAAGAGATAGGCAAGGTCTTCCCTCAGTACTCTTTAATAATGGTTTATGGACTTTTCCTCCAGGAAAACCTATCCAGCATCCAAACTTTTTTAAAACTCAGCTACAATAATAGCTTTTACTATATCCTCCTGTAACGAATTCCAGAGTTTGATTACACGTTGAGTGAAAAAATATTTTCTCTTATTACTCTTAAATCTGTTACATTGTAGTTTTATTGTGTGTCCCCAAGTCTTTCTACTTTTTGATGACATAAATAATCAATCTACGTTTACCTGTTCCACTCCATTCATTAATTTATAGACCTCTATCATATCTCCCCTCAGCCGCCTCTTTTCCAAGTTGAAGAGCCCTAACCTTTTAAGCCTTTCCTGATAGGGGTATCCTTCTATCACCTTTACCATTTTGGTGGCTCTTCTCTGAACCTTTTCTAATTTCGCTATATCCTTTTTAAGATATGGTGACCAGAAATGCACACAAAATTCGAGGTGCAGTGGCACCATGGAACAATATAGAGGCATTATAATATCCTTGGTTTTATTCTCCATTCCTTTCCTTATAATTCCTAGCATTCTATTTGCTTTCTTTGCCGCCGCTGTACACTGGGTAGAGGGTTTCAATGTATTAAGCACGATGACACCTAAATCTTTTTCCTGGGAGGTGGTTCCTAATGTGGAACCTTGCATCATGTAACCATAGTTTGGGTTGTTCTTTCCTAGGTGCATAACTTTGCACTTGTCCACATTAAATTTCATCTGCCATTTGAACATCCAATCTTCCAATTAATCAAGATCCTCTTGCAATTTTTCACAATCCTCTTGGGTTTTAACAACTTTGAATAATTTTGTGTCATCTGCAAATTTGATCACCGCATTCGTTATTCGCATTTCCAGGTAATTTATGAATATGTTAAAAAGCAGCGGACCTAGCACATATCGCTGGGGTACTCCACTATTCACCTTTCTCCAATTAGAAAACTGGCCATTTAGCCCTACTCTCTGCTTTCTATCTTCTTCATCTAAAAATATGTTTATTCAATGAACTCCCCATTCTAATGAAACCCATCTGGCAACTATTTTTAAAAGAAGAATAGCTTTCATTTGCAAAATCATTGTTCTTTTCCAATGGGATTCTATGATCCCGATAAAAGTGGCCTTTGTAGTATAATCTTAAAAATTATGAGAGAGAGGATATCCAACATCTATTTTCTTTATTTAAAAAAATGATATTACAAATACCTACCTGAGATTTCAAGATTTTCTTTGTCACTTTGTCTGAGCTGAGACCTATCAGGTCTGATAATAGGGCATACCGTAACTGTAAGGGAACACAATGTAACACAAGCAGTTAATATATTCAAGTCAGAAAAATAATACATTAGCACCAAACTGTTTACTAGTCTATTAACAACATATATGCTAATCTTAACCATACTAATATCTAAACTGTTGTTAGTATTATGCAGGAGGTTTGGGCAGAGAACACATTTTTAGATTATGGAGTTGACTGTCCTGTTAAATCTATCAAAATTGCAAATTTGTATGCAAAACATGTAGTGCTATAATAATTCAAAATAAATTAACAACAATCATATGATAATACATTCATTTGCATGTATTATGTAGAGCAAGATCTGATTTAAATAGGAAAAGAATCCAAATAGAACAATAGGGTTATTAGAATGGAACCTTTTTTTTTCACCAAATAAAGTGCTACTAAAATTAACAACCCACATTTTATTTTCTATTTCAAGGTCAGAGTCATTAGACAATAATTCTTAAAAGAAGAAATTACAGTACACATTAAAATAAAGCAAACCTCAGATTAAGAAACTTACATTTATCATGTTATCAAGTAGTTATTTATTTGTTTATAACTACCTATAATGAATTATGCTAATTAAAATTTAAGATTAACAGTGCTAATGGAAATATTTTTCATAATCATGAAACAGCTAAAATAGAACTTGTGGTCAAAATGGTACCTTCCAACTCTCTTTTTACCTCCTTCCTCAACCCTACCACTTTTTCTTAAACCCCTACCTAAGACTCTTCCAACCACTCTCGTAACTCTCCATCCCATCCTCATCACTTTCCACCCCCAGGCCTTTCCTATACCTCTCTCTTCCCCCAGTGCATCCTCACCATGCTGTCTTTTTTATTGTTTTATTTTTATTTAAAAGCATTTATCTACCACCTGATGAAAGCATTCCAGGTGGTATACATCACATAAAAAACAAGCAACTCCAAATCCAAATCAAACAGATCCTATACCAACTCCCCCAAACCCTCAAAATATTGTCATACCACTGCTGTCTCACCACCCTCCCAACTCACCAGGAAACACCAGGAAAGAGGAAGGTTTTTAGGCCCTTGCAAAATCACAAGTTTGACTCCACCCACAATATTGCTGGCAGAGTTCCATAACACTGGAACAGCCACAGAAAACATAGGTGTACGCCATCACTGTAGTCAAATCTGACTGGGCCCTGGAACGTCCAGCAACCAAGCCCCAGCTGAGGGCAACACCTGACTAGGAGCATACCATTGCAACAATTCCTGAAGATACCAGAGCCCCAGGCCCCACAGAGTCTTAAAGGCCAACACCAAAAGTTTGAAAGTACATCTCTGCTTAACTGGCAACCAGTGGAGTTGTTCCAACAATCCGGAGAAAGGGTCTTGTCTGCCAAGACCAAAGATGGTTTGTGCTGCAGACTTCTGGACTACCTGCAATTTTCTAATTAAATACGTAGGTAACCCCACATATAACGAATTGCAATAGCCAAGGCGAGAAAGCATTAGCACCTGGATAACCAGGAGCAGTGCATCTTGATCCAAGTATGGCCGAAGCTGATAGACCATTCGTAAGTGCCAGAATGTTGCCTGGACCACTTTGGAAACTTGTAACTGAAATCCTAGTTCTTCATCCAAAACAACCCCCAAGTCCCGGATCTCCTTTTTCCATAATAGATGGACCTCCCATGGACAGACCCATCCATAAACTCTTATCATTTAGCATCCCACATAATAAAACCTCCAACTTGGCAATATTAAGGACAAGACGGTGCGAGCGCAGCTAGGCAGCGATATCCTCAAAATAATGACTGGCGCGTTCAAGCACCACAACTTCATCGCTTACCACATCAATCACCTGCTGGATATCATCAGCACATAAAAAAACCCTGAACCCATGTTGCCTACAAATCTCCCCTATTGATCTCATAAAAATATTGAACAGAATATGGGACAAGGTAGACCCTTGCGGGACCCCACAAACCTACTGTTGTACGGTGGAGAAACGAGTCCCCAGAGCACACAAAAACATCGCTTCATCAGGAAAGAAGCCATCCAAAAAAGAACTGTACCCCCTATGTCCAAAACCTCACACTTCACCACCAACAGATCCCAATCAATGAGGTCAAATGCCGCAGACAGATTGAGTGTCACAACCAATGCAATTCACCCCTTGTCCCTAATACTACTCAACAAATCCAGAATAGCCACCATCATTTATCATAAGATCCGAACACTATGTCATCTCCGCCCACTACTTGACTTCTCTGACTACCGATCAATCTTCCAAGCCTTAGTTATCCCACATCTCGACTTTGCTAACATCATCCTACTTGGACTTCCACGGTCAACTCTAAGCCCACTCTAACTTGCTATGAACTCAGCTGCGAGGGTACTGGTAGGACTTTCAAGGTCAGACCACATAACGCCATTCCTGAAGAACCTACACTGGCTACCACTGCAGGCTAGAATTCATTACAAGACCCTAGTCCTGACATTCAAAGCCCTCGAGAACCAGCCCCCCACACACATCAGTAAACTTCTCCACAACACACCAGTCAACAGAGTCAGGAGATCTACATTGATGAATACACTTGAAGTCCCTACGTTGTTGACAAAATGTACAAAGACAACAGCCAGTAGAGCCTTCTCCATTTTCGCACCTATGGCCTGGAATGCCCTCCCAACTGAAATCCGAGCCATCTCGAACCTAGCGCTATTCAGAAAAGCTCTCAAGCACCACTTGTTCCTACAACATTACCCTGATACCAATTCTGGAAAGCACACAGACATCACCTTACCCTCCTATCCAGCCCGCCCCATAGATCAGCCTCCCGTAGAGAATGGTTAATCTTCTTTCCCCTACCTGCTCTCCCTGATCCATGAGTGTATGCCTCTGTTTAGAGATCCTATATGTCCTTCGTAAGATTATTCATAATCTGTATATAGTTCCCCCGGTTTCTTCCATGTTTTATTACCCCTGTTCAATGTAAACTCAATGTGACCTCTGTGGCGCTGCACCCCGGCTAGGCGGTCGCCTAGTGGAGACAGCGTGACATCTAATGTCTTGTATTTTGCAGAGATTCCAGGGCCAAGGCCTCTGGAGTTGTAGTTGTGTGCAAAAAGGCCAACCAAGTGGTTTTAGAGGCAACACAGGAAAAAATTTATTAATTTTTTTCTTTTGTAGTCAACACTTTGCAAACAAAACTGTTATGGAAGTTCCTGGCCAGAACAACAGAACAGAGGATAATTTCTCCAACAAAAACTGTCACATGAACCGTGCTCCAACAATGCTATAAATGAGGTTGCTTCCTTCAGCTCTTTAACAGAAGATAACTTCTTTTCCCCAACCAGCCACAGTTGTAACTTATTGCTATTATCAAAGTCCAGCAAAGCCCTCAGCTTCTTTCAACTGCGTAGGGTTTTAAAAGCAAGGCTTCTTCTGCTTATCAGCATTGCTAACAGAAAACTGCTGCTTTAAAACATTTTACTCCAGCATAAACATTTGTGGTAACTTTCAACCTTGAACAATTCCTTCTCTATCTCAGGCTCCCAGCACTGAGCGTATCAGGTTAACTGGCTTCTGGTTTCTCTTTAGTTTAAACCGTAGGCCTCCCCTCAGTCTGAAGTTATGCACAAGGAGCATTCCATTAAGGAATCAATGGAGTCCTGTTCCACTTCACAGGATTCCGTCTCTATATCTTATAGCTTTGGGTTTGAGACTGGCTCAGAGTATTCAGGCCTAATTTCCTTTAAAAGCTTGAACACCTTTTCCCAATGAGCTTTTCGTCTTCCCTCTGGGTATGCAGTATGGCTACCGTACTTTTTACCCTTTAATAAAACACTTAAAGGTTCTGTCTGTCTCCCTTTACTTCTGGGAACATTCTTCCTGACAGGCTTCTTAAAAGATAAAACTTCTGCCTCAGAATCCTGTAGGGCTAGTCCTGTACCTTGGCTGTATTCTTCAGCTTCCCCAGGTCTTTCCCTCCTGCCTCCAAGCCTGGCTGCAAATCTCTCACAGCAGGGGCTCTTCTTTGAAGTAGCGTCCTCAGAATCAGAACTGCTCTGGGAATCACTCGGGTGTCTGTTCCTAGACTCTCTCTGCTGTCCACCACTGAAGCTTTGGTCCTCTTCAGTTTGGCTTAAGGATTCTCTTTCCAGCTTGCTTACAGCTAGCTTCCTCAGTTCCTCTCTCTTGGAAGGAGTGGGATTAGCCCTGCTCCTGGCTCTGTCCCAGCTGCTGCTGCTGAACCTGTTCCCATGTCCCAACTTGGACTTGTTCCCCAACCTGTTCCCGAACCTGTTCCTGTGTGTTTCTGTGAGCTTAAATGTATGCAAGCCTCCTCCCTCTCCTGGCTCCTCCCACAGGTATCTCCTATCCCTCCTCTGGGTTGCCATGGAGTCTGGGTGTGGTCTGAGCCTAGTAGCTCTGGAAGTGTGGGTTTTTCCACTACCTGCATTTTGAAACGTGTGTCTAGCTGAGCCCTTCCCCCACACAGGAGAAAAAGTTTCTTTTTTATCTGTTTTCCAGGGCTGAGCTGCAGCCTCGTCACCACACCTGTTACATTGTAATATGTTCTGTTTTAACTGTAAACCGCACTGATTATAATAGCATGGTATATAAGAAATATAAATAAATAAAAATAAAAATAAAATCAGGGATTCTGTCCCAGAACCTCTGCAGAAACCCACTTGAGCCCATTCCAACCCCTTGGTTTCATCCAAGAAAGCTGTTAATTGTACCAAGACCGCCTTTTCCATCATCTTCATCAATCACATCAATGATGGGATAGGTCGCAGGTTCAAACATTGCATGTCCATATCCGTAGGGGGGCGAGAGGTTGTTGTACAAGGGGGCGAGAGGTTGGTGTACACGGACCAGGAGAAGGACCTTAGTGTGATTATTTCTGAGGATCTCAAGGTGGCAAAACAGTGCAACAAGACAGTATCAAAAGCTAGGAGGATGTTGGGTTGCATTCAAAGATGAATTACCAGCAGAAAGGAAGAGGTACTAATGCAACTGTATAAGTCACTGGTGAGGCCTCACTTGGAATACTGTGTTCAGTTTTGGAGACCATATCTTGCAAAGGATATAAAAAGACTGGAAACTGTTCAGAGGAAGGCGAACAAAATGATTTGGAGCCTGCGTCAGAAGCCTTATGAGAAGAGACTTGAAGACCTATAAGAACATAAGATAAGCCATACTGGGTTAGACCAAGGTCCATCAAGCCCAGTATCCTGTTTCCAACAGTGGCCAATCTAGGTCATACGTACCTAGCAGTTTCCCCAAAAGACACAGGTTCCGCATTGCTTGTACTGGGTCAAGCATTGATATCCTGGGTCCCTTCTTAATAATGGTTTATGGACTTTTCCTTCAGGAACTTGCCCAAACCTTTTTTAAACCCAGCTACACTAACAGCCTTTACTACATCCTCCGGTAACCAATTCCAGAGTTTGATTACACGTTGAGTGAAAAAATATTTTCTTTTATTAGTCTTAAATAGTTTACCCTGTAGCTTCATTGCATGTCCCCTAGTCTTTCTATATTCTGATAAGGTAAACAATCGATCTATGTTTACCCGTTCCACTCCGTTCATTAATTTATAGACTTCTATCATATCTCCCCTCAGCCGTCTCTTTTCCAGATTAAAGAGCCCTAACTTTTTTAGCCTTTCTTCATAGGAGTATCCTTCCATCCCCTTTACCATTTTGGTGGCTCTTCTCTGAACCTTTTCTAATAACGCTATATCCTTTTTAAGATACGGCGACCAGAATTGCACACAATATTCAAGGTGCGGCCTCACCATGGAACAATATAGAGGCATTATAATATCTTTTGTTTTATTTTCCATTCCTTTCCTTATGATACCTAGCATTCTATTTGCTCTCTTGGCTGCCGCTGCACACTGGGCCGAGGGTTTTAACATGTCATCCACAATGACGCCTAAATCTTTTTCCTGGGTGGTGGTTCCTATTGTGGAACCTGCATTGTGTAACCATAGTTTGGGTTGTTCTTCCCTAGGTGCATAACCTTGCACTTGTCCACATTAAATTTCATCTGCCATTTTGATGCCCAGTCTTCCAATTTATCAAGATCCTCTTGCAATTTTCCACAATCCTCTTGGGTTTTAACAACTTTAAATAGTTTTGTGTCATCTGCAAATTTGATAACCTCACTCATTATTCCACTTTCCAGGTCATTTATGAATATGTCAAAAAGCAGTGGACCCAGCACAGATCCCTGGGGTACACCTTTCTCCATTGGGAAAATTGACCATTTAGCCCAACCCTCTGCTTTCTATCTTTTAACCAGTTCCTGATCCACAATAGTACACTGCCTCCTATCCCATGACTCTTTAGTTTTGCCGAAAGTCTCTGATGAGGGACCTTGTCAAAGGCTTTCTGAAAGTCCAGATACACTATATCAACCGACTCACCTTTGTCCAGCTGTTTATTCACACTTTCAAAAAAACATAACAGATTAGTAAGACAAGATCTTCATTGTCTAAAGCCATGTTGGCTGTCTCCCATTAGGCCACTCTGGAGGAGTGGAGAGACAGGGGAGATATGATTCAGACCTTTAAATACTTAAAGAGAAATAATGAACAAACAAACCTCTTCCAAAGACAGGGAAGCTCTAAAACTAGAGGGCATAACATGAAGCTACAAGTGGGTAAATTGAAAGGCATTGTCAGGAAATACTTTTTCACTGAAAAGGTGGTGGATGCTTGGAATGCCCTCCCGATGGAAGTGGTGGGGGCAAATATAATGGCAGAATTCAAAATGGCATGGGACAGACACAGTGGATCCCTTTACAGCAACAGGATAAAATCAAAATAAACTTAACTATCTAATTTCTCAAAATACAGGGGTTTCCTACATGGAGCGGTGGGTTCACCCCTCAAACAAAGACATGGGAGGGGTGGCCTGCACAGAGCAGCAGGTGCACCTACTCTTGCCATCTTACTGGGCAGACTAGATGGACCATACTGGTCTTTATCTGCCGTCATTTACTATGCTACTATGTTACTATGTTACCCTTCTTGGGGATAGAGGTAACCATGGCTTCCTTAAGTTCACCTGGGAAAATCCCTTGAGTGAGTGAGGCATTAACTAAATCTGTTAAACATTCTATACAGAGTTCCAGGGCCCTCTGCAGAAGATTTATTTATTTATTTTTATTTATTTATATTCTCTTATATACCGCGCTATTCTGCATCAGTGCGGTTTACATTGAACAAATTGAAATTACATTGAACAGGGCATTATAACTTGGAGATAACTATTTTACAGGGAACATGGGCTATGGAAGGTTAAACCGGATAGATAAACCGGAACAGGATACCGATGCATCCATGTAAGCGGTAATCCCCCTAACACTCCCTTATACCCTCCACTGACACCTCTGCAAAAGTCATCCACTTCCCTTCAATCTTATCATCCTCTTCAATCCCCTGAACTCTTCCACTAAAGTCTGCAAAAATTTCACTTTCCCCATGAAGTAATCTGCCACCTGATTCACATCCAGAACATCATGTCCTCTCACAGCATCCACTCACTGGCCCAGTAGCCGGCGAGCAGTCTTAAAAATCACATACGGTTTATTCCCTGCAGTAGTAATTTGGGCTGAACAAGCCTGCTTTCTAGCTTCCTGAGGCGGTGTTGATAAGAGTTAACTGCCAAATGCCATCAGCGCCTAGCCTCCATATCCCCCGATTTACACCAGCACCTTTCAAGTCTACATACCTTTTACTTAAGGCCTCATAATCCCTTGTAAACCAGGATCTATTCTGAACAAGGTCAATTCTCTCCCAAACTTGTTTTTTAGGGGTTACCTCATCCAGAGCAGTACTCAACCCCTTACCGGCAACACAACAGAATCACCCCGAGTTGCAGTTCGGCGGCTCAATGAAACGGACCAGAGCTGGTCCGCATCAATCACCCCCCATCATTCATGTAACAGCTTAGAGTGATATTGCCCTAAGGCCTTCTAGAAGAATTCAAAAAAATCCATAACATGTAGCTAAGACCTGCCACTTCTTTCTCTATAACATTAGCAAAATCCACCCTTTCCTTTCTGAACACACTACTAAAATGCTTATCCACTCCCTAATCATCTCCCGTCTTGACTACTGTAACCTACTCCTTGATGGTCTCCCTTTGAGTCATTTCTCTCCCCTTCAATCTGTTCAACACTCCCCTGCACAGCTAATTTTCCGTCAGCCTCATCATACCCACATTACTCCTCTTCTCAAGTCACTTCACTGGCTCCCTATCCGTCTCCACATCCAATTCAAGCTTCTCCTGCTGACCTATAAATGCATTCACTCTGCGGCTCCTCAGTACCTCTCTTCTCTTATCTCTCCTTACAACCCCTCCCAGGAATTCGGCTCTTCTAACCAACTGCTTCTAGATGTGCCCCGCTCTCCTACTGCCAACTCCAGACTTCGCTCCTTTCACCTTGCTGCACCTTACACCTGGAACAAACTATCTATGCCTGTTCGTCAGGCACCTTCTCTAACCCTCTTCAAATCCAGGTTGAAGGCTCACCTTTTCGCTGCTGCCTTTGGATCTTGACTTACCTGCTCTCCTTTTCCTTCCCCCTGTTTTACCCCCTGTTTACACCTTCTGTGTTTGTCTTGATTAGATTGTAAGCTCTGATGAGCAGGGACTTCTCTTACATGTTTGTACAGTGCTGTGTACGACTGGTAGCATTATAAAAATGCTCAGTAGTAGTAGTAGTAGAAAATCAGGTCTAAAGTATTACCTGACCTATGTGTCAGCCCCACAACCATCCCAGATCAGACAATAAGGACAACAAAAATTGACCTACACCATTGGGGCCAATCAAATTAAAATCCCTCAAGATTAATATATTCGAAAAGTCAAGAAGGGTTATTGCAAGTTTATCCTCAAAAGCACCCCGCTGGTCAGTTGGCACACAGAAAATAGGAATTGCAGATTTTGCCCTTCAACAAACAGTCATTACTTAATGAAGTTTTACCACGTCTGAACATTGATACCAGAGACACGGATATTGAAACAGTCACCAAAAACTGCAGCTCTTGCTCCACAAAATGCAAATACACTAGAAGACGATACAACACTCCATGTTATTCCACAGCCTTAAAAGATTTAAAATGTAACCTCCAGCAACTCCAGTATAAAAGGAGATGCACTAAGGATCCCAACCTTCAATCTATATATCTAGCTAACAAAAAGAATATTGTGACGCCACTAACCAATGTAAAATGGAGTATTATATCAACCTTATCATGAGTGCTATCAATAGACCCAGAGAGCTATTTGACATAGCAAAATCTTTAACAAGAGAGCCCCACCAAAAGAAGGACGATAGCAATTCATGCCCATACAAGATAGCTAATCACCTTGGTAGTAGATACAACACAAATAGCTCTGAAATAAACATGTTCCACATTTTAACTCAGAAAGAAAGTCACTATAACACCTGGAACACATTCAACATAATCACAGCTGAACAGCTCAATAGTATCATCTCCAATCTTAATACAACTATATTTTCCCTAGATCCATATCTTGTTTCTTGAATCAAACCGGCGAGGACTGACCTGATGCCATTTATTCCGAAAATTATTCAATCATTCCTAACACAGGGATTCATGCCCCCCTCCCCACCCACTCTGAAGCAATCCTCAATCAGACCCTTACTAAAAAGTCCAAAGCTGGTCCCTAAATCTCCAAACTCATACAGACCCATCTCCAGCATTCCATGTATCACAAAAATAATTTAAAAAGCTGTACAGAACAAGCTGCAAAATCATATAAATGATTTTGCACCATTAGATCAGCAACAACATCGTTTTAGACCAAACCACAGTATCAAGATCTTTCTCACCTCACTATTAGACAGACTAATTACAGGCATAGAAAAATTAGGACATGGTTTCATTCTTATTCCTGGGCATAGCTGCAGCATTCAATTTAATAGCTCATCATAAGCTTTTAACTCAACTTCAGGATATCGATCTATGCAATACTACAGTAAAATGCTGTCAATTGTACTTAACGGATTACAAGAAGCAAGTAAAAGTCGGCTCGCAGCAATCAACCCCCTTCACCCAACAACAAGGGGTACCTCAGGGATCTGCCCTCTCTTCACTACTCATTAACATTTATTTACAACTTTTATGATCAGTAATCCAAAGCTACAAGATTCATTATCATATATATGTTGATCTTGTTAATTATACTTTGGAAATTTTTAAAGTGTTACATTCTGACTGAACACAACAAAATGAATATATTCATTTATAAGTAATTGGTAAAATATGAAGAACTAGTGCAGCATGTTTGGATGCAGTGATGCAAATTCTGCTTTTGTAAGTGCATAGGAATGCTCTTTACAGAGATTTAAGCTAACAAATTACAAATAGTGCAAGGTACATTTGTTTAACAGAAAAGCAGTTTACATTTTATACCTTATTGAACAGTGAAAAAGGGTATGTTACCTTTTAAAATGAGTTTATTTATTTATTTATTTATTTATTTAACATCTTTTATATACCGCTCTATTTATAATCAGCGCGGTTTACATAGAACAAGAAAACATCAGATAAGGTACATGTTATCTGTTTTTTTACATAGAACAAGGAACAAAAACTTGGATAACCGGGGAAATTATTTACAATGAATACAACACATTGATTGATCATCAGCATAACATTTCTTTAGGACTTTGTTGGATGAGATAAACAGAAGCAGAAGATCTTTCTCCAGGAACCAGGCCCTCTACGTTTGGAGAGCACCAGGGGGATGCCCTGCTTATTCCACCTCTGAGGTGGAATAAGCACAGGGAGCCCCTCCGATCCTGCCCGTTAGTCCTCCTCCCCCCCCCCCCCCCCGGACCCCATCAGGAGTCAGGCAGCAGGATGATTGGGATGGCACTGCAGCGGGCAGACCAAGCGGCGGGGAGGATGTCCCCGCAGGTATGCAGGGGCACGCCAGGCCGTCTCAGGGCCTGATCCTGCATCCACAGGAACATCTGGCTTCCGTAGTGCAGAATTGGATCCTAACGGGCCAGTCCTGCTCGGAGGAGCCCAGACAGCCTGGACATGCCACTTCAGAGATTGGTCTTTATGTCAGCATAATTTATCTATTAACTACAAAAAAACCAGAGGTCCTTCACATGATAAAAGACATAACATTTAATTACCACTGACACTAAAGATTGCTGATACAGAACTCCAGATTAAAACAGAAGTCAAATATCTGGGAGTAATTCTTAACCAAAGGTTAAACCTACAAGCACAAATTAAGAACACCACACGATCTGTTTAGTACAAATTTAAAATGTTGCAAAACTCACGCCCTCTGCTCATACTTGATGACTTCAGAACAGTATGCCAAGCCATTATACTGTAACTCCGCATTTGGACTACAGCTACATAATCTACCAAGGCCTACCAAAATTTGCACCATACCCACTTCAAATGGCACAAAGCATAGTTACTCACCTGTAACTGGTGATCTCCGGGAACAGCAGGAATTTAGTCCTCACATATGGGTATCGTCGGTACCAACGGAGCCTGCGCGGGAACGCTCCCCAGCATCCAATTAGAACGCTTTTGGGAGCATCCCACAGCGCCTGCGTGCTGCCTTCCCACCTTTCCCAACTGCCTCTCTCCAGTTGAGTTTTAGAGCTGAGAGAAAGAGAGAGAGCGAGGGAAAGGAAAAGAGATAGATAGAGAGAGAGATACAACTCCTAGGGGAGGTGGGTGGGTTGTGAGGACTAAATTCCTGCTGTTCCCAGAGATCACCTGTTACAGGTGAGTAACTATGCTATCTCCAGGAACAAGCAGGAATGTAGTCATCACATATGGGGACTCCCTAGCTTTAGGTGCCAGGGAGAGACCCCAGAAGTTGTGTGTCCCTGAGAAGGGCTCCACTTCCCCCCATGGATCTCTGGCATCCTACCAGGGATGGTGGGTAGGAGTTGATTAGGCATGGAACAGGTGTTTGAGAACAGCCTGACCAAACAAGGCGGGAGTCTTTGTCCAAGCAGTAATGGGCTGTGAAGGTATGAACCGAGGCCCAAGTGGCTGCTCGACAGATGTCGTCAATAGACACAGAGTTCAGATGAGCCATTGAGGCTGCCATGGCTCTCACATTGTGAGCTGTGACATGACCCTCCAGAGAAAGGTTCTTACTCTGATAGGTGAAAGAAATATACTGAGCAATCCAGTTAGATAGTGTTCTCTTGGAGACTGGAAGTCCCAAATGAGAAGGATCAAAAGCAACAAAGAGTTGAGAGGACTTTCTATGTTGCTGTGTTCTTTGTAAGTAAAAAGCTAGAGCTCTTTTACATTCCAAGGTATGAAGATTCCTTTCTGCATTTGATGCATGAGGTCCTGGAAAAAAGACAGGTAGGTAGATCTCTTGGTTGAGATGAAAAGGCGAGACCACCTTAGGCATAAAGTGTGGATGAGTCCTAAGGACTACCTTGTCATGATGGAACCTTGTATAAGGTGGATTAGCTACTAGCGCTTGCAATTCACTAATGCGGCGTGCTGATATGATTGCAATGAGAAAGATAATCTTCCAAGAAAGAAATTTCAAGGAGGTGATAGCTAAAGGTTCGAAAGGTGGCTTCATGAGCTGCCCAAGAACCAGGTTCAAGTCCCATGCCACCGGAGGAAGTCTAATGGGAGGCTTAGTTAGAAGGAGGCCTCTCATAAATCTTGCTATGAGAGGATGAGAGGAAATAGGTTGTCCATTTAGAGGTTTAAGAGAAGCTGCAATAGCACTCAAATGGACTCTTACTGAATTTGTCTTAAGGCCTGCATTAGATAAATGGAGGAGATACTCCAGCAAAGATTGAAGAGGTATCGCAAGGGGGTTAAGACCCTTTTCCGAACACCAAATAGTAAACCTTTTCCACTTGAAAGCATAAGAGCATCTAGTGGAAGGTTTCCTGGAAGCATAAAGAACATCTTTCACTTGCTGAGAAAGATTAAGATCTTGGAGATCTAGGTCTTCAGCAACCAAGCCCTGAGATGCAGAGACTGGGGATTGGGATGCCATAACATTCCGTTCTCCTGAGATAGGAGATCTGGAGCAGACCCTAACTCCAGGGAGGGAGCTTGAGAGAGATGTAGAAGCAGAGGGTACCACACTTGCCGTGGCCAATGTGGGGCTATGAGAATTATGTGGCCTCTGTCTCTCTGAAGCTTGAACAGGGTTTTGGGAATTAGGGGAATGGGTGGAAAGGCATACAGGAAGTTTTGACCGCAGTAAAGGAGGAAAGCATCCCTGGCCTGAGCCCCCTGAGCTGGAATTCTGGAACAGAACCGGGGAAGTTTGGCATTCCATGGACTTGCAAAGATGTCTATGTCCGGGGTTCCCCAAAGTTGAAATATCCTGGTCACCTGGTCTGCATGCAGAGACCACTCGTGTGGAAGCAGAACTCGACTGAGTCTGTCCACCCAAGAGTTTTGAATGCCTGGAAGACATACTGCCAGCAGATGAATCTGATGCTCTCTGGCGAGGGCCCATAGTCGCAAAGCTTCGTTGCAAAGCGACAGAGAGCCTGTTCCCCCCTGCTTGTTCACATAGAACATGGCTACTTGATTGTCCGTATGAATGAGGACTGTCTTGTAGCTGAGCAGGGAGTGGAACACTCGGAGAACCAGGAAAATTGCTCTGAGTTCCAAGAGAGTGATATGGAGTGGAGGAGTGGCCTAGTGGTTGGGGCAAGGACTTCAGACCAGAAGGTCAGGGGTTCAAATCCCACTAGAGGACAACAACCTTGGGCCAGAAGGACTGGGGTTTCTAGTCCCACAGGTGCTCCTTGTGGTCTTGGGCAAGCCACTTAACCCTCCATAGCCCATGTTCCCTGTAAAAATAGTTATCTCCAAGTTATAATGCCCTGTTCAATGTAATTTCAGTTTGTTCAATATAAACTGCACTGATGGAAAATAGTGTAGTATATAAGAAAATGTAAATAAATAAATAAATATGCAGACAACTCTCTTGAGGAGACCAGGTGCCCTGGGTGGAGTAGTCTTGCAGATGAGCTCCCCAACCCTTTGGAGAAGCATCTGTTGTGAGAGTTGCTTGGGGTAAGGGCTGTTGAAAGGGGGACCCCAACAACAGGTTTTGAGTGGACCTCCACCATTGGAGAGACAAAATGAGGTGACTTGTGTTTACTATTTTGTCTGACAGACACCCTGATGCCTGGGTCCATTGGGTGGATAAAGTCCACTGAGCTGCCCTCATGTGGAGGCGAGCATATGGAACCACATGCACGGTGGATGCCATGTGGCCCAGCAACTGCAACATTTCTCGAGCAGTTAGATGAGGCTTTAACACTGCTTGAGAAGCTAACTGCACCAAGCGAAGGCAACGGGCCTGAGGAAGATAGGCCCTTGCCCTTGTGGTATCCAGAAGAGCTCCTATGAACTCTAAAGACTGAGTGGGAGTCAGAGTGGATTTTGGGATGTTTATTACCAGCCCTAAATACTGAAGGATACGCATTGTGCAGGATAGAGAAGTCTTGGCCTCTGACTGTGTTGGAGCTCGAATGAGCCAGTCATCCAAGTAAAGGAAGATGAATATTCCCAGAGTGCAGAGAAATGCTGCTACCACAGCCATGCATTTCGTGAACACCCTTGGTGCAGAGGCCAGACCAAAAGGAAGCACCCTGTATTGGTAGTGCCTTCCTTGAAAAAGGAATCGAAGGAACCTTCTGTGGGTTGGATGGATGAGGACATGGGTGTACACATCCTTGAGATCTAGAGAACAAAGCCAATCTTGATTCTGAAGGTATGGAAGCAGAGCTCCGAGAGAAATCATCTTGAATTTCTCCTTGACAAGGAATTTGTTCAATTCTCTGAGATCTAAGATAGGTCTGTATCCCCCTGTTTTCTTTGGGATAAGAAAATAAGGGGAATAGAACCCTGTGCCCTGTTGATGAAGAGGCACTTCTTCTATTGCCCCTTGGGCAAGAAGGATGGCAACCTCCTGACCTAATAGGTTGATGAGAGAGGTCGGAGAATTGAACTGCTTCACTATTGTGTGAGGGGGCATGCTTGAAAAATGAAGTTTGTACCCCTCCTTTATGATGGAGAGTGTCCAATGCTTTGCTGTTATTTGCCCTCATCAGGGGGCAAAATGACATAACCTTCCTGGAATGGTGGACGTTTCTGGTCCTTCCAGAACCAGAAAGGCTAAGTTCTCTAGCTGAAAGTCAAAGGCCCTGAGGAGACTGAGGCTGCTGGACCGGTGGAGGCCTAGCAGCCTTTGCTTTCTTCTGTTTGGGTGGTTGCTGACGTTTGGTTGAAAACTGACCTGCAGAAGATGCCTGCTGACCATAAGCAGGATAAAATCTTTTCTTTTTAGAAAAAGATGTTTTCTTGAACAACTTCTTTCTAACAGGATCAGCAGTGGACTTGGATAGTCTATCCAAGGTGGAATTTTCAGCACCCATTTCATCGGCTTTTTCCTGCCAATCTTTACCAAACAGGTTCTCACCAGTACAAGGGATATTTCCCAATTTATCTTGTACCCAGAGCTCTAAATCAGATGCCTGGAGCCAAGCAATTCTACATGCACCTATGGCAATAGCCGAGGTTCTGCTTATACACTCAAAGCAGTCAAAGGAGAATTTAGAGACATCTTGGGCATGTTTGACCCAAGTAAGAAAGTCCTGTCTTTTATCCTCAGAAATGAAAGGACTTAAAGTCTGTAAATTATCTGTGACCTCCTTTAGGAACATTCCCATGTAGAGACTATAGGAACTGATTCTTGCAGCAAGCATGGAAGCTTGAAAGACTCTATGTCCAAAAGCATCCAGGGTTCTGCATTCACGTCCTTGAGGATTAGAGGCATGTCTTTTTGCACTTCTAATTCTTCTCATAGCTGACTCCACCACAATAGAGTGGTGAGGAAGTTGAGTCTTAAGGAACCCAGGACAAGGAGGGACACGATACATAGTATCTAACCTACGAGAATGAGGAGAGGTGGTAAGAGGTGTTTCTCACATCCTCAACATGAGATCATATAGAATCTCATGAATGGGTAAGGTAGCTGCCTCCTTAGGAGTTTTGGGATATTGTAAAATTTCCAACTCCTTGGCCCTTGGCTCTGTTTCAGGGGCCACAGTGATGGACAGGCCCCGAGCCACCTCTTGGATGAAGTCTTGGAAAGACATGTCCTCTGGAGGAGACATCCTGCGTTTAGGGGAGGAGGACTCCTCTGGAAGAAGCATCGCTGCATCGACAGAACTTTCAGAATCCTCAGATTCTTCTGATGACTCGAAGTATCGTCTGTCCGGATGCTCCTGCAGAGCCCGATACCCGTACCGACCAAGGTCGGTACCGGGAATAACCGGTACCGGAGAATCTGTACTGGAGGGCATCGGAGGACAGAGTACCGACATAGCAGACACTGATGCCAATGTCGATGCTATCGGTACCGGTGCCGATACCGATACCGATGCCGGTGCTAGTGCCGGTACCAGTGGAGTTGTCTGTCGCGGTACCAAGGGCATCGATGTCGCAAGGAAAGCCGCCAGACTGCGTTCCATGGTCAGAATTCTCTGGTCCATGGACGCCGCCAATGCCTGGATGTCGGTACCGGTGGAAGCCACCGGTACCCCAGAGCATGGCACCAGGAGATCTGTCGAGGCCGAGCCATCTAGAACATCCTGGAACCCAAATAATGCTTTGGAAGCCGAAGCCTCCTGCCGGGGTAATTTTGCCGGTGCAGAATCCTCGAGGGCAACGCCAGAGGCATATCGAAGGAGATCTACCCTTCGAGGACCGGCTGGATTTATGTTTAGTTACCTGAGATCCACAGGAGGAAAAAGAAGCCCTGGAAGACGTCGATGCCACCGAAGCCACATCAGAGGGAAACAGGGTACTGAGCTTGGCAGCTCGGTTCTGCCGACCTCTTTTAGACATCATGGCACAGGACACACAATCCGTGATGGAGTGGTCAGGACCAAAACATTTTAAACACCATTCATGGGTGTCGGTGACGGAAATGGTACCGCCACACTTGGTGCACTTTTTAAAACCTGAGGCAGGTTTTTCCATGTTAAGGAAAGTTTTTGGGCCTAAGGCCCAAAAAGGCGGGTGCACCTGAAGAAAATAGAAAAAAACAGATATTTTTTTTAGAAATAGGAAAAGAAAGACCGACGGTACCGGTAGGGTTTCGAAGAAGGCAGACGCGACCACAAAAAGAAATAAAGAAAAAGAAAATTCTTCTGCGGTGACAGGAACACGACCTGCTGGCTCCGCGGAAAAAGAAGAACTGGAGAGAGGCAGTTGGGAAAGGCGGGAAGGCAGCACGCAGGCGCTGTGGGATGCTCCCAAAAGCGTTCTAATTGGACGCTGGGGAGCGTTCCCACGCAGGCTCCGTCGGTACCAACGATACCCATATGTGATGACTACTACATTCCTGCTTGTTCCTGGAGATAAAACTGCAGCGCGGATTATAAATGGAGCATCACAGCATTCTCATATCACCCTCATGTTAAAGAAATTACACTGGCACCCAATAATCTGCAACTGAAAAAAGGAGGCGTAATATAGGCCATGACACTTTTGTGATTATAAGGATGAATATTCAGCCACGATGATCAATGGTTTTAAGGTGCCTGGCCTTCACTGCTAAAACTAAACCCAGATATTCAGCACCACAACCTATGTGGCATCTGGCAGTGAATATTTAGTTTAGCTGACAAGAAACAGTAGCAATATTCAACTGCTAACCAGATAGCAAAACCACATAAAGTTAGCCAGCCATCCACCTGCCCTAAATGTATGTGGTTTAGCTATCCGGTTAGCAGATGAGTATCGCCAGTCAGGATGTGGCAGGTGTAGGCCTGTGATCCACAGTGTCTGACCTAAGCAAGCCTAACTAGCTTGACCTGTAAATGAAGCTTGTGAAGAGGCCCATAGGAATTGCACATCCCCCAATATGCTGCTATAGAATTAAGAACTCAGTAAAAGTATTGAATTAGCTTAGACAAGCAGAACAGATGGAAAAATACAGAAATTCATGTTTAAAATTGCTGACAGAGAAGTTATAGAGCCCTGCTTCACTGCACGTAGCAACTAGCCCAATAGCCTTGAAAGTAGGAAAGTAACAAGTTAGTGAACTGACCATTGTAATTGGGACTAGAAGGGGGGTAAGCAGGTGCTGAGCCCACTGAAAGAATATAATTGGATAATCATATCAGTACCGGGACCAATAGAAGGGGTACGGGAGGTACGGGAGGTTACCGGGACCAATGAAATGTTTTTCTGTACCTAGAATGAAGCTAAAGTCTATAAAAGTTGTTGTATCGCCAGAGAACTTTGCTCAGCCATTTTGAAATTGACTTTGCTTGAGACTTGTGCACAAATAAATGATTTGGACCTTCTGAACAGACTCCTGGTATCATTGGTTTGTCTGCGCTCTGCTGCTACATATTCTTGGTGCGTTGGCTGGGAAATTGTGGAATCAGAGTGTATATAGGGCAATATACCACGACATTCCGCCTCTATAGGCTTGGTCCTGCCGGGATCGCGCCCTACCGACGGGGGCTGCTTCCTGGCGCCGCCGGTCCATTGCATCGGAGGAAGTTGGTCGGACCTCGGCGGGTGCCGGGCCTGGCTGGAGCCAACGCCTCGAACCCGAGTGAGGGGAGTCTGAGGTCCAACTCATGCGCCTGCTTGGGAAGTTTGAGGACCGGATCCGGTGAGTATAGTTTTGATTTGTTGTCTAGACAGATATAGAAAGAGCAGTGCTGCCATTGGAACTTGGAACTTGGAAATTGGTAAGAGAGCTTGATCACCTCTCAAAGACGGACCGAGTACCCCCGCATGAGTATTCGCAGGGCGAAACTCCCGTCTTCTTGTATTTTGGTAATTGAATAAGACTAGTCAGAATAGATAGAAACGAATGCATTCTGGGATACGTTGCTAGCATGATTGTGTGAATGAAGTGTGTATGAGAGGTCTGGCAGCACGGACCAAGCGAAGGCGGACCCCTGACTAGCGCATTTCCTGACCGGGCGACCGCGTTCAGGTCGCGAAAAGGGGGAAGCGATTGTCGTCTTGTCTTGTTATTTGTTTCCCTTATACGTTTCCAGGACCGTGAGGACCCCTTACCCACGGTCCGCCTTCCTTTTCCCTTCTGTCTGTTGTTGCGCGCACACATCGAAATGGGAGGGGCGGGGTCTACTAGGAACACTCCATTAGAATGTATGATCGCACATTTTAAAGAGGGATATTCCGGAGATTATGGTATTAAAATGACTGCAGCCCGTTTACAGATTTTGTGTACTAGGGAGTGGCCCGATCTAGACCCTACCTGGCCCCGAGAGGGAACCTTAAATGTAGGAATTATCCAGTTAGTTCATCATAGAGTGCGGATAGCGCACCCCGATCAGTACCCCTATATAAATTCTTGGTTAAGTATTTGTGAAGATCCGCCCCCTTGGGCGCAGCGCTGCTATGAAGAACAGTGCAGAATAATGTTAGCGAAAACAGATCATAGCCAGAAAACAGAAAATAAACAGCCTAGTAAGAAAGGGAAAGATGAGAAGTCCAGGAAGAAGCCCATCCTGGTCGATCCTGATTCCCCCGAAGTAATTCCCCGACAGCCTAGAACCCCAGGCCCAGTAAGAGTAGCCCGGCGTCCTGCCCCAGAGCCCCGAAGACAGCGGGTGCGGGACCCAACCCCCGAGCCACCTCCCGAAGAGCAGGAAGATGATTTCCCTTCAGTTGAAGAAGATGATTCTACTGAAACAGAGACAGAGAAAGGCGAGTCAGATTCAGAAACAGAGAGGGAAGAAATTGAGAATTCCCTGAGTGAGACTGACAGTGTAGAAGTGACCGCCAGTGTAAGTCTGCCAGTAAAAAGTAAATCCAAGACAAAGCATATAGAAAAGAAAGTAACTCGTGATAAGCCTGCAGAAAAGAAGAAAAAGAGCCCTGATAGGAGAAGTACGAAAATATCGCTTAGATCCCAAAAGACCTCTACTGCTAAGATGATGCCCTTACGGCAAGTCCCGGGAATACCTGTAAGAAATGATGATAATGAGGTGGTAGCGGGACCCCTAAGCTATGTGTATGTCCCTTTCTCTACAACTGATTTGTTAAATTGGAAGTCGCATTATGCCTCATATACTAATAAACCCCAAGAGCTTACAGAATTAGTGAATACTATTATGGAAACCCATCAACCCATATGGGCAGATTGCCGTCAGCTCCTGTCCACCTTATTTACTACGGAGGAGCGGACACGAATTAGAAAAGCAGCCATAGACTGGCTGGCAGATAACCCTGTAGCTCCAGAACGAGGAGAAGAAAGAATAGACCATCGGGAAGCGGCCCAGAGGCAATTCCCGAATGAAGACCCCCAATGGGATCCGAATACTGAAAGAGGATCCAGAGCCCTAGCCCGTTTTCGCCAAGGCTTGTTACAAGGCCTGAAAAGGGGGGGCCAGAAAGCTATGAACCTTTCCAAAGTTACTGAAGTTAACCAAGGCATAGACGAGAGTCCAGCAGTGTTTTATGAAAGGTTAACTGAAGCATACAGAATGTATACTCCCTATGATCCCGATGCACCAGGAAGTTTATGCATGGTGAATTCTGCTTTTGTAAATCAGTCTCAACCAGACATTAGACGTAAATTACAGAAATTAGAGGGGTTTGCGGGCATGAATGCAACACAGCTATTGGAAGTCGCTCATAAAGTGTATGTGAATCGTGATAATGAAAGACAAAAAGAATGTGATCGAAAGATGAGGAAGAAAGCTGATTTTTTGGCCGCGGCCATAGTTGAACAGAAAAGGGGAGGTGTCCCTAGTCGAAGGAGCAGAGGAAGGGGGCGGGGCCGAGGTGGAAGCCGGCCCCAGCAGCTAGGCGTAAACCAATGCGCCTATTGCAGAGAAGAAGGACATTGGAGAGATGCATGCCCGCAACTCGAAGACGCCCACGAAGATGACGAAAACAATCATCAATGGAGAGAAGAAAGACGAGGCCGTCCCCGACATCGCGGAGGAGCCAATCGAGAGCAATTCCAGCGAGAAAGAGGAGAAGCCGTGCAAGCATTGGCGGCAACAGCCTATGATGAAAATGACGTGGATTAGGACAGACCGGGCTCCGAATTTGCTTTAGGTCTCCAGGAGCCTATGGTCGGAATACAAATAGGAGACCAAGTTGTGAACTTTATGGTTGATACTGGAGCAGAACATTCAGTAGTGGACAAGAAGATAGCCCCATTTTCTACAAAAGCAGTCACCATTATAGGAGCAACTGGTGCCAAAGCTACAAAACCTTTTCTTCAGAATCGCATATGCAGTCTAGGAGGACAGCAAATAACTCATCAATTCCTTTACATGCCAGAATGTCCAGTGCCACTACAGGGACGAGATATGTTAGCCAAGCTACAAGCCCAAATATCCTTCTCCGAGAGAGGAGAAATGCAAATGACAGTAAATTCGCAAGCCAAACCAGCAGAAATAATGCTGCTCACAGTTCCCCGAGAAGAAGAATGGAGCTTTTACAGTGATGATTCTATCCAAGACACCTATTTTGAACAAACCTTGAAAAGTATTGATGCCCCACCTGGAGTATGGGCAGAAGGCAGTCCTCCAGGCCTAGCCAAACATATAGCTCCAGTAATTGTGATTCTCAAGCCTAGTGCTACACCAGTACATGTCAAACAATACCCTCTCCCTAGAGTTGCAATTGAAGGCATCCACCGCCACTTGCAAAGATTACTGGAACATGGTCTACTGAAATTATGTCAATCCCCATGGAACACCCCACTTCTGCCAGTAAAGAAACCTGGAACAGATGACTACCGCCCAGTACAAGATCTAAGAAGAGTGAATGAAGCAGTTGAAACTATACATCCAGTTGTACCCAATCCTTACACTCTTCTAGGACTGATTCCTGCTGAAGCCACCCACTTTACTGTTCTAGATTTGAAAGATGCATTCTTTTGCATAAGATTAGCCCCCGTGAGTCAGATATTATTTGCATTTGAATGGCAGGACCCCATCTCTGGAAGAGGGGGCCAACTTACCTGGACACGATTACCCCAAGGATTTAAGAATTCGCCTACCATCTTTAGTGCTGCACTGAATCAAGACCTTTCCAGCTATCCAGTGGCCCCGGGGAAGAGAGTGCTTCTCCAATACGTGGACGATCTGCTGATAGCTGCTGTATCAGAGAATGAATGTATACAAGCCACCAAAGACCTCTTGCAGTTACTAGATGAAGCTGGATACAAAGTTTCCAGAGCAAAAGCACAACTATGTCAAAAAGAAGTGAAATACTTGGGCTTTCGTATAACCCAAGGAAGTCGAAAATTAGGCAGAGAGAGAAAAGAAGCAGTATGCAGAATTCCAACCCCAACAACCAGAAAGCAAGTCAGAGCCCTTCTGGGAGCAGCAGGATATTGCCGAATCTGGATACCCAACTTTGCCCAAATTGCCAAACCACTGTATGAAGCCACAAAAGGAGAAGAAAAGTCGCCACTGGAGTGGGGACCTGAGCAGGATACAGCCTTCAAGATGTTGAAGGAAGAATTGATGTCATCACCAGCCCTTGGACTACCAGATGTTCACAAACCTTTCCACTTGTTTGTACATGAAGCACAAGGAAATGCCTTAGGCATGTTGACTCAGAAATTGGGAAATTGGGAACGACCTGTAGCATACCTATCAAAACAATTGGACACTGTGGCCAAAGGATGGCCACCCTGCCTGAGAGCAGTTGCAGCTACAGCATTGTTGGTGAGTGAAGCAGACAAGCTCACACTAGGACAGAATATACGAGTCACTGTGCCACATGCAGTCCTTGCCCTTATGGAACAGAAAGCAAATCATTGGCTCACCAATTCCCGAATGTTGAAATATCAGAGCATGCTATGTGAAAACCCACAGATACAACTGGAAGTGAGCCATGCCTTGAATCCAGCCACATTGATACCCATTAGTGAAGAACTCCCAGAACATGACTGTATAGAAGTCATGGACACTGTATTTTCAAGCCGACCTGATCTGACAGATGTGCCCATAGACAATCCTGACCAAATCTATTATGTTGATGGAAGCAGTCTCATCATCAATGGACGACGCTGTGCCGGATATGCAGTAGTCACTCAACATGAAGTTGTTGAATCATCAGCCCTAGCCTCAGGCACATCAGCCCAGAAAGCAGAATTGATAGCACTCACCCGAGCACTACTATTAGGTGAGAAACTTGTGTTGAATGTGTATACAGACTCTAAGTATGCCTTCACCACCTTACATGCCCATGGAGCTCTCTACAAAGAAAGAGGACTCATCACATCCGGAGGAAAATCAGTTAAGTATGGCCCCGAGATACTGATGCTACTTGACGCAGTATGGACCCCAACTCGTGTAGCTGTCATGCATTGCAGAGGACATCAAGCAGGAAAAGGAGAAGTTGCCCGAGGAAACAGATTTGCAGATGCCTCAGAATGACAAGCAGCTATGACAGGACAAATTTCGCCACAAGCCATGCCGATGCAGGCAGCATTGTTTCCAGTACCTTTGAACTCATGGACACCACGATATACCACCAAAGAATTAGACTACTACTGTGACAGAGAAGATGGAGTACTGAAAGATGGGTGGATTGAACTGCCACCAGCAGAGGGCAGTCAACCCCCAGGACAAATAGTAATTCCTGAATTGTTAGGACCAGCCTTTGTCAAAGCTTTCCATGAAGCCACACACTATGGGAAGACCGCTATGGAAAAAGCACTTAGACCACATTTCTATATTGCCATGTTACCAGCTCTATCAGCCTCAGTAGCACGCCAGTGTCAAATTTGTGCTAAAAACAATGCCAAGCAAGGTCCCACACCACCACCTCGAGTTCAGTCAGGAGGTGTAACCCCCATGCACCACCTGCAGATTGATTTTACTGAAATGCCAAAAGCCAGTGGATACCACTACCTATTAGTATTAGTTTGTACTTTCTCTGGGTGGGTAGAAGCCTTCCCAACCAGAACCGAAAAAGCCAGAGAAGTCACCAAAGTTCTATTGAGAGAGATTGTCCCTAGATTTGGAATTCCAGCAGTAATAGGGTCAGACAATGGACCCTCATTCGTTTCCCAGGTTACCCAACAGTTAGCAAAAGCCCTACAGATACAATGGAAACTCCACACTGCATACAGACCCCAGAGTTCAGGGAAAGTTGAGCGAATGAATCGTACCTTAAAAGCCCAAATGTCTAAGCTTTGCCAGGAGACACACTTGAAATGGCCCCAAGTGCTCCCAATAGCTTTACTCAGAATACGTTCAGCTCCTGTGAAGTCAACAGGTTTTTCCCCTTTTGAAGTTCTGTATGGTAAACCCCCACCAATAGTGCAAGGAATTAAAGGAAGTCTAGCCCAAATTGGTTCAGAAATAACCAGGCAAGAACTCCTAGCTCTTAGTTTTGTTCTGCAGACTCTCCATGCGTGGATCCAAGATCAGTTGCCTATCAACTTGACTGAACCCCTGCATCCCTACCAGCCTGGTACCTCGGTGTGGATCAAAGATTGGAAGAAGACACCGCTGGAACCCCATTGGAAGGGACCATACACCGTCATCCTGTCTACCCCAACTGCAGTAAAGGTAGCGGAGATCGACGCCTGGATCCACCACAGCAGAGTCAAGCCCGCAGCAGCTCCAGAACCTGAGCAGTGGACAGCAGAGCAGCATCACGATGCACCTTTACGAGTTACTCTGAGACGGCAACCAGCAGCGTAGACACTTTGTCACAGTGCCTTGCAGTAGCCAAGTCTTTCGAAGAGGATTGCTGTTTTTCCATACAGCAACAATTGTGTTTCAACGAACCCAATCTGCGTGTGATTTTGCACACTACTTTGGTACTACATTGACTAACCATACTCCAAAAGCCAGCTGAAATTACTAAGCTGGTTACCGTCTGATGGACAACTTGAGGATCTTCAATCAACACTCAGCACCCGTTGAAATTGCTTTATTAGCACACGGGACGAAGAAAAGATCGTCGTGGTCAAGATTTGCAAGCTGAGGATTCAGAAGAACTCCAATCAACATGTATTTTTATCTGTGCTTAGCCCTGGTTGCCTGTTTTGGAGGTTTTGAAATGACTCATGCTTTACCTCCATGCACTGCTTGCGTTACTTCTACTCGAACTGGACTGAAAGTAACTCAGACTTTGGTTTATCATTCTCACTATAAATGCACTGGTAAAGTGACTCGGTGTATTTATAACACCACTGAACTAAATATTTGCATTAAAGGTAGCTCCAGAGTATGCTATAACCCGCATCAGAACCCATCATATTATACGTTGGAAATACGATGGAATGATGCAGACGGACCTATAATTAATGCTACGCGACCACTTAAAGATGCTAGTATACCTGCTGTTCTATATTTTGATGCATGTGATGTTATAAATAGAGATAGTCATTCCAGATGTGGTACATGGGAAAAAGCCTACCGCAATGATCATAAGTATATGTGCCCAGAAGGTGCCACAGGATGGAGAAAGTGTACTGGTAAGAAAGAGTCATATAGTACTGCCCCAGCTGCAGATTACTATTGCCCAAACTGGGAGTGTGTTTTTTATGCTACATGGAATGCTGGTATCACAGATGAACAGAGAGATAATCGAGTTGCCACTTTGACTAAGTCAAAAACAGATGACAAATGTAAGAAAGGTGCTTGTAACCCTTTGCAATTACGGATCCGTAATCCTAATGCATGGAAACAAGGATATAAGTTTGGTTTACGTATTGCAGGAGGAGCAGTAGATCCAGGAACTAACTGCCCTATTTCCTCCCACAGACCACCTAGAAAATAACCGGACATTTTCAAATCAGTCTGTGGGGATATCCAGAGGCATCACCTGGTTAGTGCAACTGAATAGCGGGATTGCCAGGGTTTATGCAATTTGCAGGTTCAGCAAACCGCATAAGCCCTTTTGAATCAGTAACTAATAATCTTTCTGTATGTATGCTGAATTTATGCTATTAATCCCAGGTAAAAATGCAATGTGTGCCTTTGAGTCAGTCCTGACTCCTGGTGACCCAGAAGCTCCTGGGTTTTCTTGGCAGTGTCACTGGAAGTAGAGTGCCAGGCCTTTTTTCTGAGGCAATGGAGGGTTAAGTGACTTGCCCAAGGCTACAAGGAATGCAAGTGGGAATTGAACCCTGGTTGCTTGGTTACTAAGCCAGTGTTCTAACCACTAGGCTACTCCTCCACTCCATAATAATTTTTGACTAGTAGAGACCTTTCCTCTACCTCCCAGAGTCTAACAGGTCAGCTTTCTGGGGATTTGAACTGACAGAGTGCTATACCAAAGGCTGAGGTTACACCTCAGGGCTAGGGAACTTGGTAAGAGAGCCCAAATAAGCGTTATAGGTAGACAGACTGATAAACATTTGTTAAATACATATACTGAAAACGTTTGTACACATGTGCAGTAGACAGATTTATATCCCTATGATAATATAGTATTGATATTTTGATATAAATTTAGCATGTAAATCAAATAATATTGTTTGTTTACCTTGTTAACATCCCAGTTAAACTCCCTTGTTCTATGTAAGGTTTTATTTGTTTCATTGTAAACTGCTTTGAATACAAGATAAGACGGTATAGAAAACTTGTTAAATAAATCAATCAATCACATAACATAAGCACTTCAGATATCCTGACAAGCACGTAGACACCCATCCTCAGCCATGACTAAATAATATTGAGATACTGGGAATTAAAGAGGTCACAGTTTTATATATGTTACAAAACCCAAGCCACATTTATATATATTTCACTCCCACCTCCCTGGATCCAATTTGCAGAGCTTGGGGCCAGCCAGCCATGCATGAACCCAAGAAGAATTAATCATCCAATGCTCCAGTGAGTTCTCATGCATCGCAATGAACGTCTCCTTCTCAAAACCCTTGCCATGCCCCAAAGGGGGTCCAAATGGGTGTGATTACACCCATGGGAGGAGTAGCTCAGTGGTTGGGACAGGTTACCTCAGGCTGGAGGGCCAGGGATTCAATTCCCACATAGGGACAAGTAACCTCAGACCAGAGGGACCAGGGTCTCTAGTCCCATGGCCACTCCTTGTGGCCTTGGGCAAGCCACTTAACCCTCCATTGCCTCAGGTACACTTAGATTGTGAGCCCTTTGGGGACAAGGGAATAAAAAAGTACCTGTTAGCATATATCTGTAAACCGCTTTGACACAGTGAAAATCAGTATATACTCGTAAGCACTGCTAAATAAATAAAAATTGTGGAGACCATTTACAGACACTTCCACCTGTACAACACCAATCATATTTCTGATTCATAGTGCACCACTGGTTCCCCAATCTCCCCCCACCCATCTTCCACTGAGTCAAAAAACTGACTCAGGTACCCCTCCTCTCATTTCAACAACATACAATTTTGAGGACAATCCAAACAATTTCACATAGTATACAAGACAAACAGAAGGGTGGATGGCACAATGTCCACCAATCCAATCAGACAAGTAGTAGTTTGAACCTCCCCCTACTTATATCTCTTATACTCCCTGGACCTCCTATCCTTCAAGCCAGTCCACAGCAGGGAGAGACCTGCTGCAGGATTCAAACAGCTCCAAGGAATTTCATGTGTAATTTCACCTTTAATACTGATGTATAAGTCCACAGGTAAAAGACACCTGCAGACTTTTCACCAGTGTAGGCAGTTGCAAAATTATCTCCACTATACACACATAATCTTCAATTACTCTTCCACTCTGTGCTACTTTGTTGTGAAATGCCATTGAGTTGATGTTGACTCCTAGTGACTCTATAGATAGATGTCCATGCTAAGACTATCCTCTGGGTTTTCGTGGCAAGGTGCAGCTGAAAGTAGATTGCCAGGCCTTTCTTCTGAGCAATAATTTTACAGCTCCACTCTTTAACTACGAGAATAGAATCCTCAAACAACTAGGTCTCAGACTTATATCAAGCATATAAGTAAACTCACTAAGTGAGAATTTAATGCTTATGATCGCATCAATGACCTATCAATGTTGCCGTATTTTTTCTTTTTTCATGAACTTTATCTAGAAACAGGTAGTGAACTCTTGGTAATTTTTCAAAGATAAAACAACATTTATCTGTTGACCAAAATGATCCTTCAAAACCATTCAAGTCAGAAAATAGTCCCAGAGTAATGCTGTGCAATAGATGGTCCCGACGCTTGAACTGTGGCGCCTTTGTGTTTCACTGGCGGTTTCTTCAGGGGTTTTATCCTGTATCAATATGCAATATGGTATTTCAAGGTAGCCTCCCATCCAAATAATAACCAGGCCCAAACTTGCTTAGCTTTTAAGATCAGCTGAGACTGGGCACACTCAGGGTGGTGTTGCCATTGTCTATGCTACTTCCCATTTCTCATATATATATTTAGTCTCTGTAAGTTCTTTGATAATGGGGTAGAAAAGATTGCTAAGTTCCTATATCTCAGGTTACTTCTTGGGGGTATTTTACTCTTTGATCATTTAGAGATAGCTAAAATAGATAATTTCTTCATTCATTTGCAGGAGGCCAGCCATGAAAACATTCCTGTATACTGGAGATTATAGTGGAAAAGAGCAAAAAGATTTGAAATTCAGATCACGGACTAAAACCTCACTCCCAGCAACTACTGAGATCAAGATGACTAAATGTACACTATGCAGTTAGCAGCATGGGTTTTGGCATGGATTAACCACGCACTCCGACCCATGGTAAATGGGTCATTGCAGTTAATGCGGGCTAATTTCCATGCTAACTGCGAATCATAAAGTGGTGGACAAAATGGGTGGGCTGGGGCAGAGAGTAGGCATGGTGAATGCCTTGTAGTCAGCATACGTGTGCTAAATGCAAGGTTCACATTAGCATGGGTGCAATTACAGCTACCTCAATAGGTGGAGGTAAGGGTGCTTTTGGCACACATTAGTTGACTGATGAGAACATGCTTTCCACACCCCCAATAGTTAACACAGTGGTGCTGCACCTAATGTACCATAGTTTTGTGTGCTATTGGCACGTTAGATGCAAAACCACAGTACACTTTAGTAAAAGGGCCCCTACATGTGACTGCAGAAAAACAATTCATTAAAAATGGAGCAAGAGTGGGGGAGGACTAACAAAGTTCACAATGTGATGGATAATAGGCAGTTTTAGATCACAATATACTTTCTCCTCTCTTGCTTATAGTAGTGTCACTTTGTAAATCACACATGAAAGTATATCATTTGTATATTTTGAGGTTTTATATGTTCTCCGATAGTATGCCAAGCGCGTCAGCATGCCAGAAAATATCATCTAGCACATTTCAGCCAATGGCATGATTTAATGACCACCTCGTTACAGATACTTACTGAGAAAGATCCAAGATTTTTTTGCTGTTCTTTGTTGTAAATGGCCAGCCTTGCTAATAACAAAGAGAAGTGGAGAACCTTGCATTCAGGATAGGCAGAATCATGTATGCACTAGGCTTATATATGATGTAGATGCAGATTAAATCCCATTTCAATAACACATCACTCTATTAAAGAATACATGTAAATTCATATTCTCTGTCCTACTGTGTTCTTATTTCAAGCAGTGATATCTAAGAACAGAAGAGCAGAAACACTGTTATAGTGGGAGAGACTAATAATAACCCATGAAGTTCTGCATATTGTTTCTATCAGTGGCCAACCTGGGTCACCTGAATGAAGTGCCCAGCAGAGCCTGATATGGAGATCTATGCCTCATTGGTCACCTAAATTACCTGTCTACTTTACCAAGATCCAAATACTGAATGTTTCAATAGTGGGATCATTCTGCTACTAGAACTTCAAAGGGGTAAAAAAAAGGGGGGAGAACTGAAGGCAGAGGCTGAACTGTAAATGTATGTGGTTTTGCTGAAGGATATTTGGGAAAGAGTGTTCTTGTTTTTGTTATGGGATGCAATTTAGCCCTTTTTTGTGAGAATGGAGTTGCAGCATAATTATTTGTTAGGACAGTTTAATTTTTAAAAATATGTATGATTGTATATTTCATTTGTACTATTTATATACAGCATTTTGTATTGCTATAACAGATATTGCAAATATAATTTTACCTGATCTAAACTACTTTGACTTTACTACTGAGGAAGGCAGCATATGAGGATGACAGACTTTCCAACGTTTATTTTTCTTAGGCAGAGAAGAACCCAAGCTTTTGGACTCAGGAACCCTTTATTTTAAACAAGGGAAGACATTTGCTAGCAATGCTGCTTCACTGGATACAGACTGCATTATCTCTGGACACTCAGTCTTAAAAGCATTGAATTGTTGGTATTCCAATTCCACTGGTCAAATAAAACAATTCACAAGTTGCAAGGAATTCACTGTTGCAATTTAAAACCAAACATATTGAGGACAATTTAGTGCAACACTGCATAGTCAAGCTTTCCTTTGAAGGCAAGGGAAATTGGCTTTTAGCTCACACCTCTTTTCAGAAGTTCAAGGTGAGCTACATTTGGGAACAGTAGGTATTTTCCTGTCCCCAGAATGCTTACAATCTAATGGGCTGATGCAGAAAAGCTTAGTGCGGCATTTTCTGATGCTTTTCCTGTGCTAGGCTTGCTCTCTGATGCAGAAAGCAAGCTAGCACCGGAAAAATGCCAAAATAGAACCACACTAAACTGCACCGCACTTGGCATGCAAATCACTGCATAACTAACTGCGCCTGATGTAAAAGCTGCAGTTTTTAACACTGCTTTTTAATGCTGGATCTTCATGCCAGCTTCGGGCAGGAATAAAAATCCAGCCAGGAGCAAAAGTATCATTTGAGGTGGAGTTTGACACTTTATCTCAGATGATCCAGGCATCTTGGCATGCCCTTGATGCCGTCAGAATACTGCCCCGATATGCAGCAGCAGCTCCAGTCTAGATATTGCCGCTAAATATCCCACTAATATTTAAGTGCCGCAGCTGACCACTGTGGTGTTTGAACATAGGCAGTTTTGAAAATTGGGCCCATTGTCTACTACCCTCTAGTAAACAAGAGTGTACAGTATGTTCTGATTCTAGAAAAATATTAATTTGCAAAAATTTGAAAGTATCCCTTTCTTGCCACACCCCTTAGCCTTTACAATTTAAAAAAATGTAGACTATAAATATTTCATTTTTCAAAAGATTTTTTTCTATTGCCATGTGGCTCAAAAACAAAAATTTTGAAATGCACTTTTTTTTCAAGAGCCATCAAATCAATGTTGACTCCTGGCAACTCAGCAGCCCCTGGGTTTTCTTGGCAAGGTATGACCAGAAGTAAATTTCTTCTGAGGCAATGAAAGGTAAAGTGACTTGCCCAAGGTCACAAGGAGTGCCAGTGGGAATCAAACCCTGATCTCTTGGGTACTAGGCCTCCTCCACTCTACACTAGCAGAGTTTTATCTGAACCTTTATCTGCCTTAAAATCTCAACATTCCACTATATTTACTCCAGGACATATTAAAGGCAATTTTATAACAGGTCACCTAGGTTGGGAGGAATGGGGCTATTTTATAAAAACATATAGGCACCTATAGGCCTTTATAAACAATAATCACAACAGCTGCTACAGCTGTGGCTAAAATGTGGTGTGTAAATGCACTTACTGTAGCTGAAGTGCGTGCGTAGGTATTTTATAATTTACATGAAGACTTTGTGATTCTGCCTGCTCTCTGCTTAAATTCCTCCCCTGAAAACACCTCCCTCTGGTCAGGTAAAAGTACACATTTTCTTATTACCTTTACCCATGAGGTAATTTTAAAGAGGCCTGTTACATAGAATATATACAAAAGGGTTTACACACAAAACATCCTTTAGAAAGCTACCACCAGAATGTCAAAGTATATTTCTTACTGGAAAATAGAAGCAACTTGATTGCTAGAGACCTTACATAAAAACTATAAACTGTCAGAATCCCTCAGATTTGTTACACACAGAAAAGGCAGAGCAATATTAATAAAAGTAGAGAAAAAAACCTGAAATGGAGACCCTAAGAAACCAGACTCTGTCTCCAATGCTACACTAGAGAAACAGAATAGTTTAAAATCAGCAAAGGTATAAGAGAAAGACATCATGCTTGGCAAGGTAGAAGGTCAACACAAGAAAGAAAGGCCAGCAATGAGATGGATCGATACAATAACAGCAGTTATAGGTGCCACTCTATCAACAATGAGCCGCTTGACTGAAGACCGAACACAGTTTAGGACAACTATCCAGAGGGTCGCCATGAGTTGACACCAACTTGATGGCTCTTAACAACAACATAATTGAGTAACACAACTTCCACATTTCTTTTAGTTTTGTGATTGAAATACCTCCAACTTTGGAATATGCAACACGTTTCTGTTTCTCCTTCTTCCGTTTGAACAAGTGCTTCTTGATCAATGTAAAGGTTGTACAAGAGAACTATCAGGTGTTCTGGTATACCCATGCTTCTTAATGTGGCCCAGAGTTTCTCATGGTTTGCTGTAGTTGATAAAACACATATAGATATTCTTTTGGTATTCTTTAGCCTTTTCAAGGATCCATCTCATATCTGCATATGTCTCTCGTTCCTCGCCGTTTCCTGAACCCTGCTTGCACTTCAGGTAGTTCTCATTCCAGGTATGGTTGTAGTCTCTGCTGAATAATTTTCAGTAGAACCTTGCTGGCATGTGGGATCAGAACAATTGTGCAATAATTTCCACTGTCATTTGGATCACTTTTCTTTAGTATTAGAATAAGCACAGATATTTTCCAGTCAGTTGGCCATGATGATGTCTTCCATATTTCCTGGCAAAGCCTTGTAAGTATGGTAACAACTGCATCCAATTGCTGTAATACGTCAATGGGAATGCCATCAATGCCCGGTGCTTCTTTCTTTGATAAGGCTGTCAATGCTGCTTCAACTTTTTCTTTCATCACCAATGGTTTCTGATCATAAGGTACAGGTTGAAACAGCTATTGGTCCACTTAATCTTTATGATATAATGACTCTGTATATTCTTTCCACCTTTTCTTGATCTCAGCATCATTCAGCATGAATCCTTGAGAACCGTGTAACATTGCAATTCAAAGTTGGAATTTTTTCTTTAACTCTCATAGCTTTAGAAAAGCTAATCTTATGCTTTCTCTAATAGTTTCTGATTCAATTTCCTTGCATGCGTCAATGTAGTACTTCTCTTTTTCTCATCTTTCTGCACACTGGAAATTTCCGTTGAGTTCTGTGATTGCCTCTCTTTCTCCTCTGGCTTTAGCTTCTTTGCATTTCAGGGCAATTTTCAGAGTTTCTTCGGTCATCCATTTTGGCCATCATTGCTTTTTCACCTTTTGTACAGACTTCTCGCTTTCTTCCAAAACAACCTTCTTGATGTCATCCCATAACTCTTCTGGAACTCTGTCATTTGTATCTAAGGCAGCAAATTGATTTTTCAGGCAGTCTTTAAATTCCAGTGGTATATTCTCAAGGTCATATTTTGCTACATTCATGAGTGGCTTGCTCTTTTTCAACTTTAGCTTAAGTTTGCACACTAGTTAGTAGTTGGTGATCTGAATCACAGTCAGCTCCAGGTTTTGTCTTTGTTGATGTTATAGAGCTTTTTCTTCATTGATTTCCACAGATGTAATCAATTAGATTTTTGTAGAATCCATTGATGAAGTCCATGTGTACAGTTGCCATTTGTGTTGCTGGAAGAAGGTGTGTGAGATGACTTGGTCTTGCAGAATTCTATCAGTATTTCTCCAGCTTCATTTCTGTTGTGAAGTCCATATTTTTCAACCACTTTGCCTTTTTCTTTGTTGCCAATGTTTGCATTCCAGTCACCCATGACTATCAGCATATCCTGTTTGCATGTTCTGTCAATTTCAGCTTGTACTTGTTCATAGACCTCATCAACTCCAACCTTTTCTGCAGCTGTTGTTGGGGCATATACCTGAGTTATAGTTGTGTTGATGGGCATTCCTCGTAGACAAATAGAAATTAAGCATTCACTGATTGTGTTGTATTTCATTACAATTCTTGCAAGTTTCTTCTTGATTATAAATGCAACACCATTTCTTCTTTGTCTTTCATTTCCAGCATAGTAGAACATGTGATCATCAGATGCAAAATGCCTGATGCCAGTCCATTTCAGTTCGCTGACACCCAACAGATCACATTGTACATGTTCCATTTCATTTTTGACTACTTCCAACTTCCCTTGGTTCATGCTTCATATGTTCCATGTCCCAATATGTAAAACCTCTTTGCAGCTTCTGACTCTCATTTCATGTGCAGCTATATCAGCAATCAGATGTCCAGAAGGCTTTGATCCAACCACATCATAAATGCTGGCTTTACTCTGAAAAATCTTCAGCTCCCCAGTAGCCAATTGACTGCCTTCTGACCTGGGGATCTCATCTTTCAGCACTATAGTGCAATTTGTTTTGTTGTAACTACCATTGGGTTTTCGTGGCAAGATAGGGAAGTAGATTGTCAGACCTTTCTTCCATGCACGTAATTCTAGTTTGTTGCTGTTCTCACAGAAATGTGATCCTCCATTGCCAACATTATCCCATTCTGCTGCTGTCCAGATGGGTGGTTTGTCTTGGTTTGGCACCTCAGCTGAGACCTGTCCATCTTGGGGAAACCCTGCCAGTAGTTACGCTACCAGTAACTTAGCTCTCAGCATCACTGATGCATACAAGCCCTCACAGCATAACAAGTTGCAAACCACTGTAATGGTAGTTTAAAAAAAAGAGAAACAAAAAAGAAAATAATGTGATATCTTTTTATTGGATTAACTTAATACATGTATATGAATTCCCCTATATAGTTTGGTATCAACATCTGTTGCTAATATCATTCTGACCTGAGGAAGAAGGTTTTACCTTCAAAAGCTAAGCTGCCAATTTATTTTATTTATTTATTTTGCTTTATTTATATACTGCCTTTCTCCGGGTCAAGGTGGTTTACATAGAACAATTGCAAACACATTGGACTAAATTAATACAAATATAATAAGTTAGTCCAATAAAAGAGTATCACTTTCTTTCCCCTTTTGTTAAGGAAAAATTCCTTTTTCTATTTTTGTTGTCTGGACATAGCCTGGATTTTAGGAACTGTTGAAAGGATGGTAGCTCAGGGACTTCTTGCACAGCCCACAACCCAGAATGAGATAAAAAGTCTTCATCTGCTTTCTACTGTGCACAATTGGGGACTGTTCAAGTAAAGACAGAGGCAAGGGCAGTATGGTTGCCACCTCACCCCACGTCAACTAAACTAGTCCTGATTTTACCCCATTACATGCTCAGATATGTAGATATGATTTTCTTAGAGAGAGCAATGGGAAAATCAGAACTACAAATCCATGCATGTCATGGAGTAGCGTTTCCTTTGTTAAAGTGAAGTAAGCCCTTGATGAAGCCTACTCAGTTAAACAAAGATTTTTATAGGGTGGTGTGTCTTCCTTCATGAGATATCAGCAGATCTTAAGCTAAGTTGATGATATCTACTACAATAGATTATTGATATTCCTCCAGTTGATTTAATTATTCTTTATTACAGAAATAGCGATTGGAAGCCAGCTGCCTTTGAGAATACTCTCTGGGTGCATTTCAAAAAATTATAGTCGACCCTAAGCCAATCTGCTTCTGTTTGGTCTATCACGGAAGTTTTTTTTCTAGAAATTTTATTTTAAAAAGGGATTTATAAAGATAAATAGTTTGATAATAATCATTCTGTGGTTGGAATATGTCATGAAATTTCTAAAGAAAAGTGAGGAGGTTTTTTAGACCTATAATGTACAAGGCAACTCCCCTTTGGCAGAGTTCTGATGTATAGAAGGATATGTATCTTGTACTAAGGTCTTTTTCTCCTTTCTTTGAGTATTATGGTCTTTTTGGAATAGTTTGGTATTCTGCCAGTTTCCCTTGAAGTAATTCTTATAGGATAACTATTATATTTATGAAAGTGAGGTTCTTACCTCAGTGTAAGGGATTGTTAAGAGTTATATTATAAGTTAGAGTAGTGTTATATGTTACTAAGAGCTTATTTTGGCTTTATTTGTCATGTATCTATGCCAGGACTGGTTTATCTTGTTTGGTGTACCTGGGGGAGGTTTATCAGGCTATGCAGAGCAACAAAACAGCAAAAACATACACCAAAACATTCTTTCCAGCAAATCAATGCAGTGAGAACTGTAGCTGCTAGCACAGAAACAATGCAGTCTGTTTCCTGCTGCAGGGCAAGATCCCAACCTTAAAGATACCCTAGGAAAGAAGGATAGACTAACCAATAAGGGACCACAAAGGGATGGATAGAGCCTGTGCAGAACTAGCCAGGGAACTAGCAACAAACACATCTCTCTCCCCAGTGAGTAAAAGATGCTTGCACAAAACAAAGTTATTCTGCAGCTTTCACTCCTCTTCCCAGTCCTCAAATCAAGCCTGCAGAAAACAACAAATACCTGATAAATAGCAGGGGTATGCAGGGGTGTGTATCATTTTGTTTTTGGATAAAACTTTCATCTTGTTTCAACTTATTTGGGCTGTTTTAGTCATAAGATCATAAGATTTGCCCCCCCCCCCCCCCAGTGCTGCACTGGTTTGAACTATAAAACATGCCAGCGGCATTCACACTTAATAAAAATGTACTTAATGCCACCCATCGAGGTGGCATTAAGAGCACCCATGCTAAGTGCAATATCGTTGATGAATGCACATTAGTAACTCCCATGCTAACCACAGTGTGCAATCCATGCCCGTGCTCTGTCTCTACCCCACCCATTTTCCTCGCCATTGTACACCAGGCAGATAGTGCGGAATTAACCACACGCTCTCTGCTTTGGATTCATGCTGTTAGCATGATTCTGTTCATGCTGGTTAGAGCATGCTCAGGTGCACATTTATAGTTAGCACAACTTGGTAAACATGTCTCTTAGGGATAATGTTATGAAGGCTTTTTAACTTGTCAAGGCCTTTTTGTGTGCATCAAAGGACTTCTATGAAATTATCTTAAGGATTATGTGCATAAATTTACTTACGTTGCCAAGAAGGTGCAAACTTTTATGTGACCTACTCTTAGGCATATTGGAGGATGGAGCATGGTCAGAGCATGGGCATAGTTGAAATTTACCCATGTTATTTATAAAATATGCACATACACTCATAATTTACATGTGAATGGGCATGCTGTTGAGCAGGTGTAAATGTCCATGGTTTTCAATTAGGCACGTTTTCTGCCACTTTTGCCATAGTGAGGCAGGTTTCCATAGTGTAACGGTTATCACTTTTGCCTAACATACAAAAAATCCCTGGTTCAAAACTAGGCAGAAACTATTTCCTTTGGGTGCATAGGAAGAGGAATGGCCAGCTGGAAAGAAGGAAGTGATAGTGCCTCTGTAAAAACAGAATGGAGTTGGTCAAGATGGTGGCTACTGAATGGTCAGCGGTTAGCACAAGACCATGGTAACTGCTACTGCATGCTAAAAAAAATCAGCCAGCATTAAAATTACCGCACTAACTGCTTAACACATGAGAGAGCCAGAACTGGACAGGTTAGGGGCAGAGTCTGGGCTTTGACTGCACATTGCGGCAATTACCGAATGCTGATTGTTAACGTTGTGGTTAGCACAGAGAGACTTAATGTCGCCTTAAGGCAGTACTGTGAGATTATTGCTAGGGGTCACAAGCACCATTTTGAAACTGGTGCCAGACAGGACGGGAGCAAGTGGGGATCGCTCCTCTCTGGTCCCACTAGATTACCAGGATTCATTCAAGGTAGGCACAGGGAGGCTTCAGGATTCATTCAAGGTAGGCACAGGGTGGGTGGAAAGTCTAATTCAGGGTCGGAGGGGTGGGGGTCTTGGGCAGTAACTTTGATGGTACCATTGCAGGGGGAGGCTTATTGTTTTCAGGTGTTGAGGGAGGGAACGCCCAAACTACATATTATTTCATACCTCTGGCCCCTTTGAGAACATAACTTGGAGCACCAGGCTGCGTGTTAGCAGTGTTATTTTTCCATGTAATTTCTCTTTGAATACTAATGTGGTGTTTTGCATCTCATTTGTATTTAACGCAGTAAGATATAAAATTGTGTGTTACAATAAATAACATACAGTCTGGTCCTTTACCTCATGTTATTGGCAAACATCATGTGTTATTCCTGTAATACACTTTAGGAAGTCCCTCCCCATATTTCATTGTATCTTACATCTTCATGTCTTCATGTCCCCATGATTATTTAATGTGGGCATGTACACGTTGCAGCATATCTGGAACAATCAACCTAAATACAAAAATCTCATTCACTCTGATTTTTCTACCCCTAAGTATATTTATTTCCAAAAAAAGAGCACAGAACACATGGACAGAATAAAGGTGTATGAAAATGAGTAAAATGCACTCATGTTAATGAAAACAACAGTTCTTAAAGAAAAAGCAATTAGGGAAGGCAACTTATCGGCAGTGTATCATAGTTTAACAGAGATTGCTTTTAGCACTTGTCAGCCTTGGAGCTGTAACCCTATCTCTTAATTTTATTTTTAGACGTAATCATTTTCCTCCTGTAAAATGGTTACTTAGTGCACTACCTACCCTGTGTAAGTGAAAGCTGAATGTTATTTTTAGTTTTTCTGGGGTGAATGAAGAAAGAAAGGATCATTGCCATTATACACACAGATTAGTTATTATCACCTTAGTACAGAGCTTGGAATTTTTTATTCAACATGTTAATTCATGAAATTATCCTAAGGCCTCTTCACATGGAACCACATCTGATCACAAGATTTGTTCTTAATCCCCCAAGTAATTTAATCTTAACTTTTAAACCACTAATAGTTATGATTCCTTATTTTAGTCTCAAGTGTGCAAGAGCTGATATTATATTACTTGTCTTAGTGATTGATATCTATCACCAGAAGTGTCAGCAGTATGCACAATTGATTTCAGGGGTGAGGGAAGGGCAACGAGACCTGCTGTCCAAGGCTGCAACATTGCAAGGAGTCCCTTCGTCGAAGCTCAGTGACATCGCAGAGCTTCTGTTGCTAGCTGGTTCCATTCCTTGATTTCTAGCCTGGTCGCAGTGAGGAATGGGGAAGGAGACAGACAGGGTCTTTAGGGTCTTTTTCATTTACTACACTTGGATCTTAACCAAAAGGCCGAGAAACCACGGACTCCTCAGCTCACCAAGGGTAATTTTATAAGGGGATCATAGGCGCTCATTGTCTTAAACTGTTTGCAAAAGTGAAGACATTGTGCCTTGTATGCAGGCTCAGACATTTATTTTATTTATTTATATTCTCTTATATACTGTGCTATTCTGGAGGATTAAGTGGCTTGCCCAAGACCACAAGGAGCACCTGTGGGACTAGAAACCCCAGTCCTTCTGGCCCAAGGTTGCTGTCCTCTAGTGGGATTTGAACCACTGACCTTCTGACCTGAAGTACCTTGCCCCAACCACTAGGCCACTCCTCCACTCCCTGCATGTGAATTTACATGCCTAAATTTCCCAAGTATGAGTATAAATTAAGGTATTTTATAATCTACACGTGTATTGTGAACTCCACACATGGTTCCTCTCAGACCACACCCTCAGCTATAGCTAGTAGCAATGTACAAGTCTTCATGCCGATACACATACAATACTTTTATGCCAGTTGGTAGTTTATAAGAGCCATCTATGCATGTATCTGGTCACATGAGCGTGAAAAGGACTTTACAAAATTATGCCACTGAGTCCATTCTATACAAAGATTTCACTCCACTGTGACAAATACAAGAATCTTTACATTCTTAAAGGATACAGTGCATTTCTTCATGGAAAACTACTTAGGTCAATATTCAGATGTATTTATTACTATTTAGCTCATACCTTTCTAGGAGATCAAGGCAAGGTATTTTCAAGTATAGTATATATTTTTCTTTCCCCAAAGAGCTTCCTTTCCCTGAGTTTGAAATTGAGGGTTAAGTGGCTTACCTAAGACCACAAGACATGCCTGTGGGATTTGAACTCTGATCTTGCTGGTTTTAGGTTGCTCCTCTAACCACTAGGCCACTCCTCCACTTTGCTATGATGCTAGCCACATAAGTCTTGCTTGTATAATTTTTGGCAGTTGTCTATATAATTTTGGTCATTTATCTTGCTATATCTTATACGTGTAAAATTATATGGCAGTTGCGCCACTGAACATTGACCTCACAAGGAGGTAAACAGAAAAGCAATATCAGGAAATACTTTTTCGGGGAAAAGATGGTGGATGTCTGGGATTCCCTCCTGAAAGAAGATGTAGGAACAAAAACAGTGATTGAAATAAAAAAGACATGGGACAGACACAGAAGATCACCACATAGCAAGAGGATGGAATCAAAACAAACATAAATAACTTCTAAATGGAGAGGAGTAACCTGCCTGGAGCGACATGTACAACTCTACAATTTTGGCGTCTTACTGGGCAGGCTACATGGACCATGCTGGTCTTTATCTGCTATCACTTACTATATGTTACTTTGTTACAATGTTTGGTGATAGCTTTGACAAGCTGAACTTATTAACATTGATTTTACGTAAAAATATAATTACTGTGTTCTCTACGAGATTTATACATAGACACAGGATAGTAAAGGAAATAGGGCCTAAAGAAATGGACAGTTAAGCATGTTCTGTAGCCTGTTAGGCTTGTAAAAACACATAGCAGATTATCAACATCTCTACAAAACAAAAGAAGCATGGCAACTTTTATATACAAATATCTGTTTTTCATTAACAAATAACAGGCACACATTGTTTAAAGTGTTTCTATTGCATCACTCACCAATGCTTCAGTTTAACGGTTAGATCTTCTATAGGCCTTACCACTAAACTAAAACATCGAAGGGGGATAAGATAAAATAAAGAATACTTTTTCTCTATACAAAGGGCATGCTTAGTTTTCTGTAATAAAGAATGTTTGAGAATTATTCTGCTACTGAGGTGCCTAGGTTGTTTCACATATAAATGTGTTTGGTCACTTTGGTACTTAGAGGAGGGCTACCAAAAATACACTATTTGAAAAATATGAATTTTGAATAGAAAAGCAAAGATGTGTGTTCTTTTAGAAATAAGGGCATACAAACAAGCTGTAGGTGGCACCTTTTTGTTGGACAGTACATTTCTGATTGCCTATTGAGAACTATGAGGTTAATTTTCAATGACAGCTAACTTTAAGAGGTAGGAACCAAAACTGACCCCTTGAAAATTCACTAGAACTGAGTTCTTAAATTTAGGAATCAAATTTTACTAGGCTCCTAAATTTAGGAACTTTAAAACAGCACCTATTAGGTTGGAGTTAGGACAGGTTAAGAAAATGAGGTGTTTAGCATGGATTTTCAGCAATAGTTGTGTAACTTAGGAACATAAAGCTAGGTAAATGAATAGTAGGACTAAGTGATCCTTTTACTAACAGCCGCTAACCAATTAACACACATTATAGTGTATGGTAAGTGGCAGCCGAGAATGCTAATGCATGTGCGTGCTAAAGTGGGGAAGTTAGGAGCAGACTGTGGACATGGAGAGCACATTGCCGCTATGTTAACAGCAATATGGCAATTAGAATGACTGCACATAACGATATCTCTATGGGTGTCTTTAGGTGCACCCGCACTAATTGTACCATGCATTCTGGTGCTTGATTGTGTGTTATCTGCCCTGAATTTGCTGGACCCAGGCTTTTTTTAACTTTCCTGTGCTGGCTGTGCTACGGATAGTCTTCCGTTCTCTCAATTCCTCCGGTATCGGAGGAATTGTACTGATCTCCATGAATTTAAAATTCAAGCCAACAGTTTGAAAGATAAATTTTATAAACGTGGATATCCTAGGCGCATAATTGAGACAGCATACAAACGTGCTCTATACAATCATCGTGAACTGTTACTGGTTCCCAGACCATCTATCCAGTCTGATACATCAATTAATTTGGTGACTCAATATTCACCATATAGCAAAGATATATCAAAAATTATTAAGCAACATATGAATGTGATTCATAGTATCCCTGTGTTGAAAGACAAGCATATCCAATGCGTTTGGACGCGTAATCGGAACCTGAAGGAAATCTTATGCCCTACTATATTAAGTTCCCCTACTATAACAGCTTTGGTAGAATCTGTGGGCCATTCCCGGTGTGGGGAATGCTCATTATGTGAGGTTAATTGGGAAATGTCTTCCTTTGTTTACCATGGAAAAAGTTATCATCTACGACATTTGACTAATTGCACCACCACACAGGTAATATACGCCATTCAATGTCCCTGCCAGCTACTCTACATTGGTAAGACAATACGCTCTTTTAAAGTGCGATTGGCTGAACATCGCAGTAGACTCAGATGTAAAACCTTAATGGCCCCAATAGTAGATCATTGCCTTACTCATCATCATGCCTTTGAAGATCTACGATGTTTCTGCGTGGATCGGGTTCATAAAGGTAGCGGTGGGAAATCTTTAGATCAAACTCTAGTTCTCCGAGAACAATGCTGGATTTTTACTTTGCAGACAGTGAGCCCAGGCGGCCTTAATTCACAAATTGATTGGAATCTTTGTATATAGTCTGTTCATTGTAGTCAGGAGATTTCAATTTACCATCTGAATAAATTAATGTTCTAATACAGCTTAAGCCGCATGCGCGGCGTTTTTTTTTTGCACTAAGGGGGAGAACCGTCTCTGGCGAACGTGTTTGGTAAGAAGCACCAAGCTATTCTTAATTTTGACAAGACTGATATGTGGATTTCTTCCAAAAATAACTTAACATTATGAAGATTTTCACTGAGAATGATATGTCTATTTTCCTAGATTAGATTGATGACACTAGAAGTCGACTTATAAGCCCCTGAAGAAACGAAGTACCTGTGGCATTGGGATTCTTTAAAAAAGATAAGCCTGACTTTTTTCTGTTCTTCCTTTTTGAAAATCACATTTGAATATAAGAAAAAACAGTAAACATAAGAGGGGTCATTGATGCAAATTGGAGCATTTGGTTGAAGTGTTAATGCCATAGCTCCTTACAAGTCTGAGACCCAATTTCCACTCTTTTACTGAAAAGTGAAGACTACTTGAAAAAATATATTTATACGGTTTAGCTGGGAAGCTTGAGACTAGTTTTGATAAATTCTCACATCATTGGAGTAATTGTGATATTTGTGTTAATCCACCTAGCCGGGATATTCAGCAGCATTAAGATGGTTAGTACCGCTGAATATCTACTGGTGACATCTCTGCACACTACAGTGCTAGCCAATTACCATCAGTGCATTCCAGGGGTGACACCCAGTGATAACTGGGCAGCGGCGATATTGAGTTGCTGCCCAGTTATTGCTAAGTGGCAAAAATCAGGCACAGTAAAGGATTTCCTAACATTTGCTGCTGTAACTAACCAAGAGGTGGCTGAATATCACTGATGACTAATTAGCTTCAAGGCAATCACAGCAACCCGGATATGGCTCCGGTATTGAATATCCAGGTTTAAAGTTCAGTGGTAGCTAGCTGCTTTATTGGGCTCAGCATGACTGGAAAAATAAAATGAGCAGAAAGCAAAGGGAGAAAAAAGAATGTTATTTTCTAATTAGTGATTGGTATATGTCATTTTTTGGAATATATATCTAGCAGGGCTAGTATTAGATGTATCTGGGGTCCACTGCAGAAATTTGGGAGGGGACCCAAAGCCTACTAGTGGGCTGCATCTTCTTTAGCTTCATGCAAGCTTGGGGCCCTCTCTGGCCTGGGGATTCAAAAAAATTGTCCTGATTTCCACCCCCCTCCCCCACCCCTCCCCAAACACCAGCCCAGATATCTGCTGCCTTTGTATTTTGAAAAGTACAGGGGAAATACATCTCTTTCTATTTTTCTGATGTTGTATTACATCCATTAATCTAGCTTTTGGGGTTTCAGTTTAATTTTTCTTCATGTTTCTATTTTTAGTTATGGACACTTATTCTACAGTTGGCGAGGATTTATCTGTGTCCTGTGTGTGTGACTGAGACCAGATATTCTGTTAGCATGAATTTTCTATTTAGCGATCTATGGTAATCTGGTTGGTTCAATTTTCCCAATAGTAGCATTGATCTTCTAGAGCCCATTGCAACATTTAGGGTCCTGCCTTTTCCTAGGTAGGGTCCTTGTTGTGTGAGTTTTAGAAGTTAGTGTTGGCATGATAGATTTGCTTTGACTTGTGAGTGACGTTTTTGTAGGGTTTAGTATTACTTCACAATATGCCTGATTCCGAGAGGGTTTATGTTGCTGTTCTTGGATAACACTAGAATTAGACATGCTTATTTTATGGTAAATTCTTTCAGGCACACATTTTTGGGAGAGGGACTAGTTGTTTTTTTTGGATGCAGAATATATGTATTATTTAATACTGTAAGGGAGAGCAGGTGTATTGGGGGACTGAGGAAGTTACAGTGGTTCAGTGGCTCAGAGTGCAGCAGATTCTGACACCCAGTTGTTTTGTTTCAGCTTGGTTAGACAAATTAGATTCGCCACATAATCGCACTTACTGAAATTCATTCACAAGCCATCATTGAAGTAGTTCTCTCAGCAAGATATGGATCTCATTTTTACTGTCTCAACTAAGGAGATGGGCTGTAGTGCCTTTAACTTTTAATCTATCCTCTATTGTAACTATTAATGATACTCTGAGTAGGATAAACAAGGGCATATTTGTTTTGAATCTGATTCCATCCCAGATTATCAAAAGATTTGGAGACTCTAGCAATTTTTCTTCAAATTATGGACGAACTTAGTCTTTCCCGAGGATATGTGCCCATTGCTTAGAAATAGGCTAGTATTTATCCTACTCTGAATAATTCTAAGGCTGACTCTACTACAGTGTCCAACTATCATCTAATTTCTCACCTATTTTAACTATCAAATTGACTGAGAGAATTGTGGCATCACAATTAGCTAATTTTCTTGATAAAAAAACATGCTTTATATCTGTTCTTGTTGTTGTTAAGTGCCGTCGAGTCGGAGTCGACTCATGGCGACCCTCTGGATAGCTATTCTAAATTGTGTTCGGTCTTGAGTCAGGCGGCTCATTGTTGACAGACAGGTACCCGTAGCTACTGTTATTGTATCAATCCATCTCATTGCTGGCCTTCCTCTTTTGCGTTGGCCTTCTATCTTGCCAAGCATGATGTCTTTCTCTAATGATCTCTCTCTTTGCATGATGTGTCCAAAGTATGAAAGTTGAAGTCTAGTCATCTGAGCTTCTAAAGAAAGCTTAGGTTTGATCTCCTCTAGTACTGACTGGTTTGTTCTTCGGGCAGTCCATGGTATACACAGTATTCGCTGCCAGCACCATAATTCAAAGGCATCAATTTTCTTCCTATCTTTTTCACTGTCCAGCTTTCACATCCATATGATGTTATTGAAAATACCATGGCTTGAACAAGTCAAATCTTTGTATGGAGAGAGACATCTCTGCTCTTGAGAATCTTATCTAGGTCTTTCATAGCCATTCGGCCAAGAGCAATGCGCCGTCTGATTTCTTGACTGCTTGTTGCTTCTTTATTGATAGTTGATTCAAGTAGGTTAAAGTTGTTCACGATTTCAATTTCTTCTCCTTCAACGATGAACCTGTTGATTATGCCAGTTGTCATGATCTTTGTCTTCTTTACATTAAGGTGCAGGCCCATTTTGAGACTATGTTCTTTGATTGTGAGAAGCAAATGTTTCAGATCATCTTCACTTTCAGCCAGTAATGTGGTATCATCAGCATAGCGAAGGTTGTTGATGAGTCTTCCACCAATCTTCACACCTCTGTTTTCTTCATACAATCCTGCTTCTCTAATGATTTGTCCTGCATATAAATTAAACAGGTAGGGGGAAAGTATGCAGCCTTGTCTTACACCTTTGCTTATTTTAAACCATTCTGTTTCTCCTTGTTCCGTTTGAACTGTTGCTTCTTGATCAATGTACAGATTGTGCAAGAGTACGATCAGGTGTTCTGGTATACCCATGCTTCTTAATGTGGCCCAGAGTTTCTCATGGTTTACACAGTCAAAAGCCTTGCTATAGTCTATAAAGCACAAATAGATATCCTTTTGGTATTCTTTAGTCTTTTCAAGGATCCATCTCACATCCGCAATGATGTCTCTCGTTCCTCGCCCTTTCCTGAACCCTGCTTGCACTTCAGGTAGTTCTTGTTCCAGGTATGGTTGTATTCTCTTTTGAATAATCTTCAGTAGAATCTTGCTGGCATGTGGGATCAGAGCGATTGTGCGATAATTTCCACAGTCAGTTGGATCACCTTTCTTTAGTATTGGTATAAACACAGATCTTTTCCAGTCAGTTGGCCATGATGTTGTCTTCCATATTTCTTGGCAGAGCCTTGTAAGTACGGTAACTGCTGCATCAGATTGCTGTAATACTTCTATGGGAATGCTATCAATGCCTGGTGCTTTGTTCTTTGATAAGGCTTTCAATGCTGCTTCAACTTCTTCTTTCATCACCAATGGCTGTTGGTCCACTTGATCTTTATCATATAAAAACTCTGTATATTCCTTCCTCCTTTTCTTGATCTTCTCAGCATCATTCAACATAGAACCCTGAGCATCTTGTAACATTCCAATTCGAGGCTGGAACTTTTTCTTTAATTCTCGTAGCTTTAGGAAAGCCGATCTTGTTCTTCCTCTAATAGTTTCTGCTTCTATTTCCTTGCATGCGTTGTTGTAGTACTTTTCCTTGTCCTGTCTTGCTGCACATTGGAAATCTCTGTTGAGTTCTGTTATTGTCTTTCTTTCTCCTCTGGCTTTAGCTTCACTGCATTTATGGGCAATTTTCAGAGTTTCTTCCATCATCCATTTTGGCCGTTTTTGCTTTTTCACCTTTTGTACAGACTTCTCGCTTTATTCCAACACAACCTTCTTGATATCATTCCATAACTCTTCTGGAGCTCTGTCATTTGTATCTAAAACAGCAAATTGATTTTGCTGGCAGTCTTTAAATTCCAGTGGTATATTCTCAAGGTCATATTTTGCTGCATTCATGAGTGGTTTGCTCTTTTTCAACTTTAGCTTGAGTTTGCATACTAGTAGTTGATGAGAGGGAGGAGTGGTCTAGTGGTTAGGACAAGGTACTTCAGGCCAGAGGGCTAGGGGTTCAAGTCCCACCTGTGGACAGCAATCTCAGGCCAGAGGGACTGGGATTTCTAGTCCTGTAGGCACTCCTTGTGGTCTTGGGCAAGCCACTTAACCCTCCATTGCCCATGTTCCCTGTAAGTATTAGTGTATGTGTCTCATATACCCTTGTGTTAAATGTATCCCCCAATTGACCACTTTGACCTGGTGAAAAGCAGGATATAAATACAGCTAAATAATAAATAATAATCTGTACCACATTCAGCTCCAGGTTTTATCTTTGTTGATGTTATACAACTTTTCCATCGTTGACTTCCACAGAGGTAGTCAATTTGATTTTTATACAATCCATTGGGTGATGTCCATGTGTACAGTCGCCGCTTGTGTTGATGGAAGAAGGTGTTTGAGATGAATAGATCGTTGGTCTTGCAGAATTCTATCAGTCTTTCTCCAGCTTCATTTCTGTTGCCAACTCCATATTTTCCAACTAGTTTGCCTTCTTCTTTGTTGCCAACTTTTGCGTTCCAGTCACCCATGACTATCAGGATATCCTGTTTGCGTGTTCTGTCAATTTCAGCTTGTACTTGTTCATAGAACTCTTCAATTTCATTCTCTTCTGCAGCTGTTGTTGGGGCATATACTTGAATTATAGTTTATTATTTTTTTTTTATTTAATTCTCTTATATACCGCGCTATTCTGCATCAGTGCGGTTTACATTGAACAAACTGAAATTACATTGAACAGGGTATTATAACTTGGAGAAAACTATTTTACAGGGAACATGGGCTATGGAGGGTTAAGTGGCTTGCCCAAGACCACAAGGAGCACCTGTGGGACTAGAAACCCCAGTCCTTCCGGCCCAAGGTTGCTGTCCTCTAGTGGGATTTGAACCCCTGACCTTCCGGCCTGAGGTACCTTGCCCCAACCACTAGGCTACTCCTCCACTCCTAGTTGTGTTGATATATCTGTTCTAGCTCATCCCAATCACTTTATAAAAACTACTTTATTGGGCCAGGTTTCAGTCGATGAACCTCAGGGCTCTGTCCTGGGACCTCTTCTTTTTTCTCTCTGTCCTCATTCCCTTGGTGCTCTGATCTCCTCCCATGGGTTTCAGTACCATCTTTATACTGATGACTCTCAAACGTACCTCTCTGCACCTGAATTCTCTCCAGAACTTCAGGCACGTATCTCATTCTACCTGTTTCACATTGCTGTCTGGACGTCCGCCCTCCATCTGGTCAAGGCGGAGATCCTTATCTTTCACCCTAAACCCACTTCCCTTATTCCTCCTTTCTCTCTTTCTGTGGATTACACTACCATTTTCTTAGTGTCCTCAGCTTGCATACTTGGGGTCATCTTTGACTCAGCTCTCTCCTTTTCTGCACATACCAACAGATAGTTATAATTGTTTGTTTCTTTCTCTATAACATCATAAATATTTGTCTATTCTTTTCTGAACTCACTGCCAAGACCCTTATACACTCTCTAATCATCTCCCGTTTAGACTATTGTAACCTTCTTCTCGCTGGTCTTCCCCTTAATCATCTCTGTCCCCTTCAATCCATTCAAAACTCAGCCACCTGGCTAATCTTCCACTAGTGTCATTGTGCTAATATAACCCCTCTTCTCAAGTCACTTCACTGGGATCCTATCCATTTCCGCATTCAGTTCAAACTTCTCCTGCTGACCTACAAGTGTATTCATTCTATGGCTCCTCATTACCTCTCCTCTTATTTCTCCCTACACCCCGCCTCAGGAACTCCACTCATCAGGCAAATCCCTTTTATCTGTTCCCTTCTCTTCCACTGTGAACTCCAGACTTTGTTCATTCAACCTTGCTGCACCCTATACCTGGAAAAGACTACCTGAGTCAGTATGCCAGGCTCCATCTTTGGTATATTCAAATCCAGACTTAAAAACCCATCTTTTCAAGGCTACTTTTGTTTCCTGACCTCCTCATTCCTCTATTTGCCACCCTTGTGTGCTATAACCATTTCCCCTTAGTTTTACACTTGTTCCCTAAGGGCCCAATTCTGAATTGAGGGCGACAGGGCTCCACATCCTCCTGCACATCCCAGCGGGACGTGCAGCCCTGCAAGCCATCTGCCCCAATTCCCCCTCCAGCTCTCCCCACACGTCCAGAGCAGCAGGACATGCAAAGCTGGCAGAGGGTGGGAGGAGGCGGGGTCTGGGCAGAGCAGGGGGCAGGCCGAGGCAGCAGATTCTAGTCATGGCTCTGTACGTCCTGCAGGGTCAGAGAGGACGTGCTGCTTATTCCACTTTGAAAGTGGAATAAGCAGCATTGACTCAGCAATTGGGGCCAGGGTCAGGTGCAGGGGGGTCCCCGCCGCCCAATCCAGGCCCTGGCTGGCCAGCCGTGGGTTGGGTGGTAGGGAAGAGGGCAGTCTAAGCCATGGGAGTCACGGGAGCCTGTGGGGAGGACATCTCTGCAGTCCTGCAGGGACATGCCAGGCCGTCCTCGGGCCCAATTCTGTTTTTTGTTCCCACTGTACAGAATCAGGTCCTAACAGGCCTATCCTGCACAGGGCCATCCAGGTGGCCTGGGCGTGCCCCTTTTGGAATTGAGCTCAACTTGTTATATTTGTTTGTCTGGGATTGTGAGCTCTTTTGAGCAGGGACAGAGTAGTTACTCACCTGTAACAGGTGTTCTACAGGAGCAGCAGGAATCAGTCCTCACATATGGGTGACGTCGGCGCCGACGGAGCCCCCGTGCGGAGCATTTCTCCAGCTTTCATAGAAAGCCTTTGGGAATGCAGCGCGCATGCGCGGTCCCCTTACCACCCAAGGGTGCCATCTTGCTCAGTCTGATGACATAGCTAAAAGACAGCAAAAAAGCAAAAATAAATCATATGACTGCAACTCCAAGGGGAGGAGGGAGGGTTGTGAGGACTGATTCCTGCTGCTCCTGGAGAACACCTGTTACAGGTGAGTAACTACTCTTTCTCCAGGACCAAGCAGGAAGTCAGTCATCACATATGGGACTCCCTAGCTTAGGGCTACCAGAGGCCCTAAACTGAAAAATGAGCTCCCTCTAGAGCCTCAGCATGCAAGAACAGAATCTTCTCTGATAACGCCCCCGACAGTAGCCCAACACCAGGGCCGGAGGGTAGGAGTTGCCTAGACCCCAAAGAGATTATGGAGTACCGCTTGCCCGAAAGCACTGTCCCTGCGGGACTCCCTCTCAAGGCAGTAGTGGGCCGCAAACGTCTGGCTTGAAGACCAAGTAGTGGCCCGGCAGATGACTGCCAACGGAACAGAGCGGAGATGAGCCACTGATGCAGCCTTCGCCCTGACACGGTGAGCCGTAACTCGACCCTGCAACGAGAGGCCGGCTGCCCTGTAAGCCCAGGCGATGCAGTCAGCTACCCATATGGACAAGGTACGCTTGGAGACAGCCAACCCCAACTTATTGGGGTCATAAGAGACGAAGAGCTGAACCGCCCTCCGGTGCTCCCGCATACGGTCAAGGTAGAAGGACAACGCCCTCCTACAGCCCAGGGTATGCAGGACCATCTCAGCCCAGCTAGCATGAGGCCGGGGAAAGAAAGTCGGAAGAACCACCTCCTGATTGAGAAAGGAACTTAGGGTGAGTCCGTAAGACTACCCTATTCTTATAGAACCTAGTATAAGGTGCTTCTGAAACTAGGGCCTGAAGCTCACTCACTCGCCTAGCTGAGGTAAGAGCTACCAGAAATAGCGTTTTCCAAGACAGAAAATGTATAGGGCAAGTAGCCATAGGTTCAAATGGTGGGCAGGTAAGCCGTTGCAAGACCACATTTAAATCCCATTCAGGGGCAGGAGGACGCACTGGAGGCTTAAGCAAAAGCAGGCCTCTGAGGAAGCGGGCCACCAAAGGATGACTGCAGAGAGACTGACCCTCCACCTGTGAGTGGTGTGCTAAAAGAGCACTAAGATGAACTCTAACAGAATTGGACTTAAGGCCTAGGTTGGACAGGTGAAGCAAATACTGCAGCACCATTGGTACCAGGCATGAGAAGGGATTCTCGTTGTGTGGAGTACACCAGGCAGAAAATCTATGCCACTTAAGGGCATAATAATTTCTGGTGGACTGCCTCCTAGAGGTCAAGACTACGTCCTCCACTTCCCTAGGCAGCAGTAAAGGCGCTAGGACTACCCTTTCAGCAGCCAGGCCATCAAATTGAGGGACTGGAGATTGGGGTGCAAGAGAGATCCCTGCTCCTGAGACAGGAGATCGGGTTGCATCCCTAGAGGAAGAGGAGTGTCCACCACTATTTGCAACAGTAGTGGGAACCAGGGTTGCCTTGGCCACCTGGGGGCCACCAGAATCACTGAGGCCTTATCCCGGATCACCTTGAATAGTGTCTTGGATACTAGAGGCGTTGGAGGAAACGCATATAGGAGGCCTGTAGACCATGGAATGAGAAACACATCCACTGCTATTCTGAGAGGATGCGGTTGTCTGGAACAGAACCTGGGAAGTTGACGGTTCAGAGGACTGGCAAAGAGATCTATGGTTGGAAGACCCCATCTCAGGAAGATCCGTTGCAGAATCCTGCTCAATCTGTCTGCCAGGTAATTCTCCTGACCTGGGAGGTAGACTGCTTTGAGAAGAATGCAATGATCGACTGCCCAGGAGCAGAGTTTCTGCGCTTCCTGACAGAGAAGGCGTGACCCTGTGCCCCCTTGTTTGTTCACATAGAACATAGCTACTTGATTGTCCGTCTGAACCAAGACAGACTAGTGAGAGATGAGATGAGAGAAAGTTCTCAGGGCTAAGCGGATAGCTCTCAGTTCTAAGAGATTGATCTGCTGTGCGGCCTCCCAAGGAGTCCACAGGCTCCTTGGCAATGTGCACCCCAACCTTGAAGAGAAGCATCGACTGTCAGCACCTGAGAGTGTGGAGGTACCTGAAAAGGCACCCCTTGAACTACATTCGGAAGATGAAGCCACCATTGCAGAGAAGACTGTAGTAGGCTGGACACCCTCACTGTGTCCGTGAGGCTTCCTGTGGCCTGATGCCACTCAGTCCTGAGGCCCCACTGAGCTGGTCTCATGTGTAGATGGGCATTTGGAGTCACATGGACCGTGGATGCCTTGTGGCCTAAGAGCCTCAGGAATTGTCTGGCAGAGACCAGAAAATTGCTGTGGAATAGCCTGGCTAGAGCCATCAATCTGTGGGCCCTGTCCACTGGTAGAAAGGCCTTTGCCTGAAAGGTGTCCAGTCGAGCTCCTATGAACTCCATGTTCTGGGAGGGATGCAAACTGGACTTTGCGACGTTTATGACAAACCCCAGGTGCTGAAGCAGAGCGACAGTGCGAAAGGTGGCTTGATTGGCCTCTTGTGGGGACTGACCCCTGATGAGCAAATCGTCCAGATATGGAAAGACAAAGAGGCCTTGTACCCTGAGGTAGGCTGCCACCACCGCCAGGCACTTGGTGAATACCCTGGGGACGGATGTAAGGCCAAAAGGCAGTATTTTGTACTGATAATGGTTTCCTCCCACTACAAATCTGAGATATTGTCTGTGGTCTGGATGAATAAGGATGTGAGTATAAGCATCCTTTAGATCTAAGGAGCATAGCCAATCTCCCTACTAGAGGTAGGGCAACAGGATTCCAAGGGTAAGCATCTTGAACTTTTCCCTCTCCAGGAACTTGTTCAGGTTTTGCAAGTCTAGGATGGGTCTGAGGCCTCCTGTTCTCTTTGGTACCAGGAAGTACCTGGAATAGAAGCTGTGACCTCTCAGGTGGTGGGGCACTGGTTCCACTGCCTGTTCCTTCAGAAGACCTGCCAACTCCTGCAGGAGTAAGTCCCTGTGCAGAGGGAGTCTGGGAGGCTCCCCTGGAAAATAGGAGGGGGGTACCCGGTGGAAGTGGAGGAGATAGCCCTTCTGGACTATACTTAGAACCCAGGTATCCCTTGTGACAGCTGACCACCTGTGGGCGAACAGGGCCAGCCTGCCTCCAGTGCTGATAGGAGCCAGCTGAGGAGGAGAGGCTATGCCAATGCAGTAAAAATCCCCCTCCCTGCTGAACAGGAGCTGGAGTAGGAGGTTTGGGGGCCTTCTGCCTACGGGGCCCATGACCCTGCCCCTTGGCCTGCTGACCCTGTTGGGGAGCTACAGAGGCCTGGCAATGAGGGTACTGTTTATAGGCAGATGACTTCCTCGGGTAAAAGGTCTTTTTTCCCGAGCCCTTCTTCTTCTGAGAAGGGGCAGAGGTTTTTTTGGACAGCCTTGTCCGGGTAAGAGTCTCGGTCTCGAGTTCGGCAGCCTTGTCAGCCATGGGCTTGCCAAAGAGATTTTCACCTTGGCAGGGGACATCGACCAACTTGTCCTGCACCCATGGCTCGAGGTCCGATGACTGTAACCAAGCCTGACGGCGTGCACCGATGCCGGCCGCGGCTACTCGGGCCGAAGCCTCGAAGCCATCATAGGCTGCTCGAGATATAAACTTCGAGCACTCATGAATACCCGAGGACAGAGCATTGAACATCTGCAAAGGTTCCTCGGAGAGACCAGCAGAGAACCCGGCAATCTCCTTCGCCAGGTCTCGAAGGTACATGCCCATGTACAGCTGGTAGGTCTGGACAAGCAAGCATGGAGCCCTGGAAGCACTTCTTACAGAGGGCATCCAGGTTCTGGGCCTCCCGGCCGAGAGGCACCAAGGAGTGCATCTTCTGACTCTTCAGACAATGCATGGCTGATTCCACAATCATGGAGTGGTGCGGTAATTGTGTCTTTTGGAACCCGGGGCTCTTGCGGACTCGATAGATGGAATCGACCCGCTTGCTCAAAACCGGCGTCGAGGCTGGTGCCTCCCACATGCGGAGGAGAGTCATACTGTAGGGCCTCGAGTTCCTCAGCTCAAGGCTCCTCCTCGGGATCCGCGGGGAATGCCGAAGCCTTGGCCATGTCCCGCACAAAATCCGAGAACTGGGTATCCTCCGGGGGGGACCTTCTCCGAGGCTCGGACTCGGGCGAGTCCGAAGGAACACACCAAGTCCGAAAGGTGTCGGGCGACTCCTCATCCTCCGTCTCCCAGCCGGACTCCTCGGAGGAGGAATCGAGCGGCTCCGGTCGGGGAGGCGTCGATGCCATCCGCCCCGATGCCGAGGGTACCAGCGTCGATGACCTCGGTCCCGAACGGGAGGCCGAGGGTGACCTTGGCTGAGGATCGACTCGAGCACGCATGGACTTGAGGATTGGCTCGGCCTCCGGGGTCGACTTGGACATCGATGTCCCGGTGGTCGGGGCAGATGCACCGGTGAGACCGGCGATCAGTGCCCGCTGCTGTTCCATGAAGGCAGCCAAGCTGCTCTCCAAGGCCGTCAACCTGAGTCCGGGCCCGACGTCGGCTCCGCTGGAGGTGAGTCCACGAGGACTACAGTACTCACGTGACCCGGGGACTCCATCTCCACACGAGGTTCTTTTGCAGGCCTCTCCGATTCCGAAGACCTGGGACGGCGCTCGGGGCTATGCGACTTGGCCCTCGAGGAGCCAAGTGCGTCCACCGACGCCACCCTCACGGGTTTTTTCTTCTTACGATGCTCCCGCAAGGGAGACCCCCTTTCAGAGGAGCCTCGACGCTGCTCGGGGCCGGAGTCCCGAGATGTTGAGGCCTCTGACGAGGTCCGGGCCCGACCGGACGCGGAGTCAGAGAAGATTCTTTCCTTTTGGTGCTGCCGACTCCTTAACGCCTTAGAGGACATTTTCCCACACGGACCACAGATCATCGGGTCATGATCGGGTCCGAGGCACCGGAGGCAGCAGTCATGTGTGTCGGTGAGAGACATAAGTTTCTTGCTCCGATCACACTTTTTAAACCCGCTGGCAGCCATCGGGGGAAAAAGGGCCCCTGCAAGGTCAAAAGACAGGGCTGCCAGTGAAAAATGAAAAAATGGCGCGAACGCTAGTCACTAAAGACAAAAACCGAAAAAGAGATCCGGGCTCGATACCAACGTATCAGGCCCAGGCGGGAAAGGGAAACCGGTGTCAAACCGAAGAAAAGCAGGTTAACGCAGAGAAAATCAACTTCTTCCTCGGGTGAAACAAATATATATCCGTCGGGCTCCACGGAAAAAATAAGACTGAGCAAGATGGCACCCTTGGGCGGGAAGGGGACCGCGCATGCGCGCTGCATTCCCAAAGGCTTTCTATGAAAGCTGGGGAAATGCTCCGCAAGGGGCTCCATCAGCGCCGACGTTACCCATATGTGAGGACTGACTTCCTGCTTGGTCCTGGAGAATGTCTCTTACATGTATGTCTACAGTGCTGTAAATGCCTTGTAGCGTTATACAAATGATAAGTAGTAGTTGTAGTAGTAGTAATATCAGATTCGCTCTGGGTGAAGGAAGATCAGTACTTTTGATTTTGCTGGGCTTAAGAGCAGATTTTGATTTAGTAAACCATCCTTTATTTCTTCAGTATCTATATAATCTTAAAGTATGGCATGGCAATCGTTCAAATCAATTTTAACAGAATATACTTTTACAGTGCACTGGAATAATGATTCTCCAATCTTGAATCAGATGCCATGTGGGGTCCCACAAGGTTCAATTTTAGCCCTCATTCAGCATCTTTATGGCCCCACTAGTTACTTTCAGTTTCTAGGTTTTACATCATTTTTCTATGCAAATAACATCCAGTTGCTGATTCCTTATTCTGAAGATATTCATTTTCTTCAAGATGTGTCCCAAAATCTTTCATTTATCACAGAATGACTTACAGAGAACAAACTAAAGCTTAATCTTGACAAATCTGAAGTTCCTGTGTTTGCTAGACATCCTAATCTGGTTCAGTTTAGTCCCCTTCCAGGGTGTGCAGGTACTGATAGTAACATCTCTATAGGTACTTGGTGTGACTATTGATAATGATCTGACTTCTCATCTTCATATTTACACAATTGTGAAGAAATGTTTTTGGGTTCTAAACCCAAAACCCATCTCTATTCATAGAAACATAGAAACCTGATGGCAGCAAAAGAACACATGGCCTATCTAGTCTGCCCTTCCTTATCAACCACTACAACAGTCCCCTTTTTCCCTTTAGAGATCCTCTGTGTTTGTCCCATGCTTTTTTGAATTCAGATACTGTCCTTACCTTGCTTTTAAGCCACTTATATTATTGAAATTCACACCTACAAGGCCCGATCCCAGCTTTAATTAGACAACTTCAAGTCATGCAAAATTCTGTGATCAAACATCTCAGATTCCCCATTGACTTGATATGATGAACATATGATGAACATTGGTACCCATTGCATATAGGATTTCTTTAAAAATGTTGATACCCACTTGAATTTTCTATACTAGTTTGCCAACATTTTTAGCTAGTTTACTTATTCCCTACATTCCAACCCATACAGTCTAATCTCTATATCAACATCTTTTGGTGGTACCTTCTTATATTAAGATGAGGTTGGATACAACCGTACAATCTGCATTTTATGTTATGACTTCATGTTACAGAACAATCTGCTAATTGATAATCAAACAGAATCATCATATAAGGGGTTTAAGAAAGCACTTAAAACTTTCTACTTTAAGAATGCATTCAACTTAACCAATAATTTGCCACTACTGTTCCTTGATGATGCTTTTGACCCAGGTTGAGCAGAGTTGTGATTGTTCACTTTGTAATCCTACACTTCCCCCATCTCCCACTGGAAATGCTGATTAGCTTTGCTTTTTCCTAATTTAATTCCCTTTTGTATGTACAGTATACTGTCCTAGTATTTAGTCTTGATTTATCCTATTTACCATAAGCTTATGGATTACTTTGTATTTTATTCTATTTATTTTGTAAATGCTTAGATGTTTTCAGCTGGCAGTATAACCAAATAAAGATCTTTTTGAAACTTGGAGAAGAGTGAACTAAAATACAAATGAATACAAATACAATATTCAGCGGTGCTTCCTAAAGAGATAGACAATTTCAAGCTATACATATATTCAGCGACACTAAGTTAGACATTTCATATATATGTTCATCATGTGACTGAATCGGTCACTGATATTTTTCAGCAAGCTACTGCAAATGGGCTACAGATAACTTTGCCCAAATACTGTATATAGGTAAGTTGCAAGCTGGATTACAATGGTGATGAAGTGGTGTTTATTTTCACAGTTGTATACCAGTGGTCCCCATACATTTTAGACCAAGGTCCACACTGGACCTTTCAAAACATTGAAAGGCTGAGGATTCTGCTGAGCAGGAGAGGCTGCCCACCATGCCTTCCAAAAAATAGTAGCTCTTTGTTCATCTGGTCCAGCAGCACCATGCAGCAGATGGTGCTGAGACTCTATGGCAATAGTTTAGGGACCACTGGCATCTCCCTCCCTCCCTCCCATGGGGCAGCCTCTCTCTGTCTCTCTCATACCTCCCTCTCATCCACCTATGGGTCCAGCATCACTCTATCTCTCTTTCCCATGGTCCTCCAATTCTCCATCTCCCTCCTCCTCTCCCCCCTCTGGGTCCAGCACCTTTCCCTTTCCCCTCCATGCCTGTGGTCCTGCATCTCCCTTCTCAACCTTCCCTCCCCTCTGCAGTCTAGCCTCTCTCCCTCTTCCTCCTCCCATTATCCTTTTATTTGCCTTTAGTTCAGGGGTCAGCAGTAGCAGCAGCAATTTACAAATGCTGTCTGTTGCTGGCCTCAGAGCCTTCACTCAGCCTTGTCCTACTCCTTCTAGAAATAGGAAATGGTATCAGAGGGGGTAGAACGTGGTAGAGGGAAGACTCTGGGGCCAGGTAAAGGGTGTTTGTAAATTGCTGAAGCTGCAGATGGCCTTTGAACAAAAGGCAAGCGAAAGGATAATGGAGTGGGGGGGGGGGAGGAAGAGAAGAGAAAGCGAGAGATTGTGGACCATGTGAGTAGAGGGGCAAGGAAAGAGGCAAGGGTGGTGACATGGCCAGTAGTAATTTCACCTTAGAGCTGTGGCAAGGGCCAGGGAAACAGGTCCACAGACTGGTTTTGGCCCAAGGTCCATAGTCTGAGGACCCCTGCTGTATATCATCACTGTAATCCATCCTCCAGTTTATGTGTATATTTGGACATCATCATTGTTAGCTCATTCTTCATTCATTTGCTGAAGGGAGCATAGCTTTTGAAAGCTAGTCAAAAGTGATAGGTTAGTTCAGTATATCACTAACAGCTTGTTTGACCTTTATTTCTACAGAGGCAGGAGAAAAACGATGCTAAACCTTGTGTGCACATGACCATAAGAAACCAGCATTTACCAGAAAATGAACCACCTACTTTAAAGCCAATTGAAACATTCACTGTAACATATTTAAAATATTTCAAAATTATTGCAGTGTTGTATATTAAGGAGACATATCGTTAACAATGAGGTCAATATTCAAAAGGACTTATCTGGTTAGCCAGATCTTCTAATCAGAAAAGTCCTGGTGAGAGAGATATTCATTATAAATATCCAAACAGTGCCACTGAATAGTTTCTCTGACTACCTAGTCACTATCCAGATAGTGCTAGAATGGCCCATGGGTGGAGATGAGGTGAAGCTGGCACAATGTTGACCCCAGAGTTGGCTCAAGGTGTTGCCACCCTAGGCAAACTTTAAGCTTTACTTCCACTCTGGCTGTCAAAATCTATCCAGTATCGCTATCTGGATAACAATCTGCATAACCTAGGATAGCAAAAAAGATGTCCTAAGTGTTATGTAGTTTGCCTTTCTGGATAGCTGCTAAATATTGCTGCTATCCAGATAGTGCTGGCACTATCCATTAAATGTGGACATTCAGTACTATCCGGTATCCAAATACCAGTGCTGAATCTCTGGATTTATTTACCTGTGGCGACTGGCATTTACAAAAAAGTTGACTACCATAAGCTGAATATTACTCCCAATCTTTTTAGTTTCTCATTTTAGTCTTAAATATTATAACTCCCTGTTCTATAAAATTCCTCCATGAAGTAAATACCTGGAAATATTTACCCAGTAATATTGTTTCTGTATGGTGCAGAAAAACATAAAAGAATTAAGGATGGCCCAGGGCATTTAGTTCTGTGCTGTAGCAACTTATTTCTAGACATAATCTTTTTGTACACCTTCAGTTTTCACAGAATAAATCCAAATAGATATAGGCTTCATGGAGTGCTCATATTATTTGCGCTGTGCTGTAAATCATACCACAAGACTCCCGCCTCCATCTTCAGCTCTCCCCATCGGGGGATCGAGCCTCCAGCTGTGGGAGGAGCAGCAGCCGCCATCACTGCCCAATCGGGGCAGCCACCAGGATTTAAAAGTTTAGCGCCATCGGGCGCTCATCAGAAACACTCCCGCCTCCATCTTCAGCTCTCCCCATCGGGGGATCGAGCCTCCAGCTGCGGGAGGAGCAGCAGCCGCCATCACTGCCCAATCGGGGCAGCCACCAGGACTTAAAAGTTTAGCGCCATCGGGCGCTCATCAGAAACACTCCCGCCTCCATCTTCAGCTCTCCCCATCGGGGGATCGAGCCTCCAGCTGCGGGAGGAGCAGCAGCCGCCATCACTGCCCAATCGGGGCAGCCACCGGGATTTAAAAGTTTAGCGCCTCTGGCGTGGCCCTCAGGTGTGGCACGAAAGGCCACATCTCTAGTCTCCCTCACAAGTTTTCTGGAGCTTTCTCACCTACTGTCTTGAGCATTTCGCTTCTGAACGAACAAGGTACTCTCACTAACTTAATCTCATGCATGTTTTCCCTCAGGACTAATGCGATTAGCATCCCTGTTACCTGATAACCTGTAACAGCGTCTCTCTCAGTAACCCTCGCCTATGCTTTCACCTGTTTATTGCAAGCTACAATTTTACAATTTTGCTACTTTGTAACATACAATTCTAAGGAAGTCGTGAATGTGGTTCGCTACTTCATTCTCAGTAACTCTGTAACTTTGTAACCACTCTATATTACCACAATTCCTCAGTACCCAAAACCTGCCGCAGCCCCTTATTTACCACCATGGCCTATACATTACTCAATCTTTCCGTGTTCTTCCTCCTGGCAAACGCCATACAAAACTCCTTTGCCCTAGTGGACAGACACAATCATATCCCCACCATTCACCACCTGGGTAAAAAAAAACACGAAAACCCTTTCCACTCAGCCACAGGTCTACCACATCAGCCTCGCCATTCGCACCTCTTATACGTAGACCTTATTCAATCTAAATCCACCAAAACATCCCACCATCAAGTCCTCAAATGCGCACTCATAAACTCACGCTCTGTCCGCAAGAAATGGCCCGTCATTACTGATCTCATAGCTGTTCACAACTTAGATCTCCTCATGGTGACAGAATCCTGGCTATCTGATTTCGATGCTGCCCTTATAAATCAACTTATCCCTCCCAATTTTTCCATTTACACCTGCCATAGATCCAACCGCAAAGGCGGTGGGGTCTTTATCCTAGCCAAAACTCATCTAAAATTTCAACTCTCTTCCTCCAAGAGTACTACACACGCTGACATTGTCTCCATAGCAAATAAATTCATCACCATAAACCTTATATATAGAGCCCCCTCCTCACCTCCAGATGACATCTCCTCCTTCATCGACCTAGCCTGCAACCCAGCCAACCCACGCATTCCCAACTGGCTTCTTGGTGACTTCAACCTTCCATCTCTGCAACCCGACCAAGCAGCGGCCTTCCTGGACGCAATGCAAGATTTACAATTCAAACAATTGGTGTCAGCTCCAACGCACCAAAAGAGAAACCTATTAGACTTAATCTTCGCCCCTAACACTGCAGTCAACCACAAATCGGACTTCAACATTTCAATCAGTCCTGTCTCTTGGTCCGACCATAGTCTGATTACCTTCCAAATACCCTCGCAACTGGATCCGGTACCACCTAGCGATACCATGAGACCCTTAGCCACACCACGCCCCAGACCTCTTGCCATAGAAGAGTTCTCTAAAAAGGTTCTTCCTACCCTACAGCAGATGTCTACCAACCTTGAAGAAGCAATCAACAACTGGAACAATACATTGAAAGAATTTGCCTACCCAACATCCACCAATAACTCAGAATCCCTCAACAAATATAAAAGTAGAAGACAACATGTTCCATGGTTCTCAGCAGAACTCCGCACCTCCCTCATCAAACTCAGGAAGCACGAGAGGAAGTGGAGACGCTCCCGATCCCAGACCCACAAATCAGCCTACCTTGAACACCTGAAGTCTCACCGTGAGAGGATATACCTCAGAATGAGTGAATACCACGCCCAGCTCCTCCAACGCTCAATCAATAAACCTAGAGACCTGTTCAACCTAGCGAAATCCCTAATCAAGGAACCCTCCCCCTCCCAACTTGTCCCAATTCCCCCCCAGTCATATGCCGACTTCCTACAATCCAAATCCCTCACAGCAAGTAATCAGCCGGCACCAACATTGTCCCCTCCCTACCAAACTCCCAACCCACAAACATCACTCACGCATTTTACCCCCCCTGATGAGAAGAACATCCAAAACCTCATTGCTAGCATCAACACCTCAACAGCCCCAAACGACCCTTGCCCAGCACACTGGATAAGGACCCTTCGAGTTGAACTTAGCCCAGTTCTACTAAACATCATCCGTTTATCCTTTGCAACCGGCTCATTCTCCTTTTTACTCAAACAAACTTCAATAAGACCCCTCCTAAAGAACTGCAGACTCGACCCAGCAAAGACAGAATCTTATCGACCCATCTCGAGCATTCTTCTACTCGCTAAAATAATCGAGAAAGTCGTCTACAGACAAATCCAACAACATATAGACATAGCAGCCCCCCTTGACCCCTGCCAGCATGGTTTTAGAGAATCACACAGTATAGAAACTCTGCTCACCACCCTCACCAACACCCTGAATAGTGGAATTGACAACGCAGAAAATGGTTTCGCCCTCATCTTCCTGGATATCTCAGCTGCCTTCGATTCCGTCAACCACAACCAGCTACTCACCCGCCTCCTGGAAAAGGGCATCCACGGCCTTGCCTGGGAGTGGTGTAAATCTTACCTAGCTGATCGCTGGCAACATGTCTGGGTTGGTTCTAAAACTTCGGCTCCATTCCACCAACAACAAGGTGTCCCACAAGGTTCCTCCCTATCGGCTCTGCTGTTCAACATCTAAATGCAGCCGATATGCAACATCATCCGATCTTTCAATATTTCTACCCTAATCTACGCCAATGATGTTTTGCTATTCACCCCGTTCAAAGTCAAACACCCGGAATTCACCAACCTTGTCAACTGCTTCAACGCAATCACAGACTGGCTAACCACCCAAAACCTCCGCATTAATTTCAAGAAAACAGAGGTTCTCTTCATTTCAAGGAACAAAAGCTTCTCTCCTCCCTCCTTCCTAAGAGTAAGAGACACGGAGCTTCCAATCTGTAACGCCATACGCTATCTCGGCATTACCCTGGACCAGCATCTCGATTTCAAGGAACACATAAAAAACATCACCAGGTCCATCTACAACAAAATTAGAAGACTGAGACATCTCAAGCCGATGCTACCTGCTGATGACTTCCGAACCATCTTCCAGGCCCTCATACTACCACATTTAGATTACGCAAACTTAATCTTGTATGGCCTACCAAAGACCACTCTCAATCCTCTCCAACAAGCTATGAACGCTGCCGCCCATGTCCTCTGTGGTCTAGCCAGATCAGACCATATCACACCAATACTTAAGGATCTCCATTGGTTACCGGTATACTCCAGACTAACATATAATATTCTTCTAATAACATTCAAGATTTTCAACAACATCGCTCCCAATTCTCTCAAGGAACTCATCACCCCCACTCCAACAACTAGATCCAGAAGGACAGCAACAGACAACACTCTGATTATCCTGAAAGACTCCATAAAGTGCTCACAAACAACCAGGAAAAGAACCTTTGCACACTACGCACCAAAATGTTGGAACGACCTCCCTCCAGAAATCAGAGCGATCCGAGACCTTATACAATTCCAGAAAGCAATAAAACACCACCTCTTTCTGCTCCATTTCTCTCAAACTGCTCCCTCGACTCTAAGAATCCTTCCCCCGTCCCCTACCAGAGCTCCCTACACAACATAACTCTCAAGCCCCAAGTAGTCTCCCACCAGCCATAACCCATCCTAAATACTTTCAGTTCTTGTAGCATCTATTAAGCCATATCATTATGTATATAGTTACATATATTCTGCATCTAGCCTGATATATGTCAATATGTAAATAGTTACCCATGTTTTCCAAGTTATATTCCCTGTTATAATGTAAACTCAATTAGTCTTCTCTGATCTGAGTATTCTTTGTTAAATGTAAACCGCACTGATAACAAATAGTGCGGTATATAAGAATTGTTAAATAAAAAATAAATAAAGACAATGCAAAGGCCTAATTTAGTTATACTTTCTTCAGAATAAAATACCTGTGCGATTAGTTACTGCCATTGAATAAAATACAGGAAGCTGGATTTCCATCCAAAGCAAGGCAATCCAGGTTACTATGTGCTTCATTTCTTCTAGGACTCATGTGATCTAACATCCAAACAATTCTGCAAGAAAATTGGAAATCGTAAGACATACACAATAAACAATTTCAAACTATTCATGTCAAAGTGATATACAAAGAAGAAAAAGGTGGTTATGGAAATTGCTATACTGTTTTACAAGATGGATTATCTATAGAAATTTGCAGTTTACCTTTCCCATTGATTTGAAAATGTTTTTCTGTATTTGGCATTCTTTCCATCGTCAAGGGCAATTAAAGCCAACAATCTATAGTTATACAGGACCTGTTAGGAATCTGGTGAGCAATGTCTATGTGCTGCTGGTGTTTAAATCAATGAATCATTTATTTGCTTTTCAGTTCTGAATGTTACAGTTACATTATAATGACTCAAAAAGTAGTCATGAATTAAAAAGGGAAACTGATCTTTTTTTATAGAAGAGAATAGAATAATCAAGAAGTAAACCAAATTTTTCCTTTGCTCCTTTCTTCTCACTAGCTTTACATTCTGTAGCATAATTCTGGGTTTTCCAATTTTAGTCACAATTTAAATTTTTATTAAGAGGGTCAGATCGAGACTGGTGAGTCAGAAGAGAAGCAGGCGAAGGCCACAGTGTCACATTAGTGCCCCTTTGAAGCAGCACATACACAGTACCCTAAAGTAGGAGGGAATAGGTTCTTCTCTGACTTAGGTATTTGACGTCTTCAGAATTTGATGCCTTGGGCAGTTCCCTATGTTACCTATCTTCGGAATTGCTTTCAGATCATAATGATCAATTTTTTATGAAGTACAATATCTATGAAAAGCAACACTGTAAAGAGCATCAGAAAATCCAAAAAAGTGCTAGGTTGAGTCACCCAAATACTCTATCATGTGTTATTTACCACAACTTCAAATTATTTCTAAAGAGGCATTTTCACTCATAATGTGAATTACATGTTAATGCATAATGGCACAGTTTTGTGAACCAGTCAATAGTAAGGAAACTGACAAATTCCTGTAGACACATTTTTTACTAGGAAAGACAATGTATTGTATTGATTATGACTGATTCATAAATATTATTTATTTATTTACAACATAAGAACATAAGATATGCCATACTGGGTCAGACCAAGGTCCATCAAGCCCAGTATTCTGTTTCCAACAGTGACCAATCTAGGTCATATGTACCTAGCAGTTTCCCCAAGAGACACAAGTTCCACAATGCTTGTACTGGGTCAAGCATTGATATCTTCGGTCACTTCTTAATAATGGTTTATGGACCTTTCCTCCAGGAACTTGTCCAAACCTTTTTAAACCCAGCTACACTAACAGCCTTTACTACATCCTCCAGTAACAAATTCCAGAGTTTGATTACACGTTGAGTGAAAAAATATTTTCTTTTATTAGTCTTAAATAGTTTACCCTGTAGCTTCATTGCATGTCCCCTAGTCTTTCTATATTCTGATAACGTAAACAATCGATCTACGTTTACCCGTTCCACTCCATTCATTAATTTATAGACTTCTATCATATCTCCCCTCAGCCGTCTCTTTTCCAGGTTAAAGAGCCCTAACCTTTTTAGCCTTTCTTTATATACCGCACTATTCGGCATCAGCGCGGTTTACATGGAACAGAGAGATCAGAACGTGAACATAGTTCTGAGTTTACATATAACAGGACAGTAAAACTTGGATAAACAGGGGAAACTATTTACACACTGGAGTCATAGAGTAAATAACATGAGAAAATATCAACCCTACTGATTTTCTCAGGTCACAAACAAGGAGAACTCTATGAAAACAGCATTTTACCCAGTTTGGGAAAACAATGATTCATGATCTGAGTACATTAATATATGCATTTATGTAGATATCATTTATTTATAAGATTAACAGTGTCTTCTTGGAGCATGTACCTATCTGAATTTCAGGAGAATTGGAAAACATTAAGACCACTGGGAGGGAATTTATTTATTTATTATTTATTAACATCTTTTATATACCGCACTATTCGTTATCAGCGCGGTTTACAGAGAACAAGAAAACTTCAGACAAGTTACATGAATGGAGTACTAAGTAGTCCTCGTGGCCTTGGGCAAGTCGTTCAACTTTCCATTACCTCAAATACAAACTTATGGGTCCTTTTACTAAAGTGTGTTATGTGGTCAACCACTTCCACAGCCTTATGGTAATTACCGTGCAGATGGGACAATTATCATGCACTGAAAGGTGCATTAATCATGCAATGCATGATGGAACAGGATCTGGGAAAGGGTGGGGCAGAGAGTGAGCATTGACTACACATTGTGGTTAGAGTGGGCAACTGTAACTGGTAGTAAATGTCAATGTTGGAGCTAGCATGGATGCAGCTACCATTGCTTCAATGGGTGGCATTAGGTGCCCCTGTGGTAACTGCCAAGGGCCAGAACACGTGCTAAGGGGCTTGCCTGCATGGTAACTGTTGGGTACATGCTGACTATGCTCCTGGCAACATTACTGTGAGACGATGATACCTAACACATGTTCACTTTACTCCAAACTCATCTTAGGAACAAAAGCTTTCCACACTTTAGTAAAATGACACCTAAGATTGTAAGTCCTCTGGGAATAAGGAAATACCTACGGTACTTGATTGTAACACACCTTGAACTACTACTGGAAAGGTATGAGCTAATTGCAAAATGAATAAACAATACAAAAATCTCTAAGTCTCTTCTAGGAGAGCTCATTGGAAGCAGTATATTCCACAAAGTACTCCAGCATCCGTTACCATAAATATCTCTGAAATATGATGGCAGGACAACTAGGCAGAAAGTCATCAATCATTTAATGTTCTCACAAAATGTCACACAAAATGGTAGTACATAGACAAGAGCCTATGAAGGTCAACTCCAAAACCTGAAATTTTTTCCAGTCTTTATTATTAATTCAAGCTGACCTAATCAGAAAAATCACACATGAAACTGAGACAATACAACTAAGGCAATACTTGTCTAAAAACAGAATAGTGAAACATATTGCATTCTATTAGGGACATCTTTACTAAGCCCCACATGGGTAACATGCTTATGGGCTACAATACTAGTGCGGGATGCATACCACCTGCTGGGGGTAAGTACAACCATGCCCATGCATTTACTATGCTTCGCTATGGTAAAAAGACTGCAAGAGCACTAACACCACCCATTGAGGTGGTGTTAGCTGCCATTTGATAAAATATTAGGATAATTTAGGATAGCAAAAGTGTTAATTGGCTATCTCTATCCAGATAACTCCTGAGCTGAATGTACTGTGTGTATAATCAATGCTGGCCACTATGGGGGGCATTCTGTTCCGTGAATAGCGGGGTTGGATGTGTGGGCTGCATGTCCAACCCACGCTCAGATGCTGGCCCTGATTCAGCTGCCAGTGCTCCCTGCACGTACAGAGCATTTGTGCGGGGAGCACTGGATGTTCGGCGGGAGGGGGCAGTGCTGGGGCAGAGTGAGGGCAGAGCGGAGGTGTGGCCAGGTGCCAAAACGTACAGAGGCTATTCAGGACAAGCATCTGTATGTCCCCCGGCACCGAGATGGACACCTGTCTTATTCCACCCCAATGGTAGAATAAGTGCTGGGCACTGCGGTGTTCACGGGCTCAGCCCCTCTAACCCCATTGCGCCACCGCGGTACAGCACCAGCCGCCCAATCCAGGACTTGGGGCCCCTGCTGAGGGTCAGAGCTAGATGTACTGGGGCGTCTCTTGCTCGGGGCATTTCGCCAATGCACCGGCACACCAGCTGGAGCATTGTGTGGGCTGGATGGGCAGCCTCCTGGCCATCTCCCTTCAAGGGATCAGGTGCATGCCAGGCCGTCTAATTGCCCGATTCCACAATTGCAGGTACTACAGATCCTGCGGTTGTGGAATTGGGTCCAACTTGTCCCCATCCATGTTGTAAGCATTCAGGTGACCCAGGCATGCAGACTATGGAATCGGCCTCCACTTGTATAGCAGTACTGAATATATTATTTTATTTAACTGCCACAGATAGCATTTAAAAACAATGCTGACTGCAATGGCTGAATATTGACTGATATATTTACTAAGATATTGTAATATAGTGCATTTCAGCACTATTTTTCCAGCAAAATAATTACTGCAGGATTTACAAACTGTGATTCCAAAACAATTTTAAAAAATCTCACCATAATTTTTAACACGTGTTACTGCAGCCAGGAATGGCAGACCCCATTCTGGGCCAATCCTCTTTTAAAGGTTCTGGCAAACTTACCTATCAGACCCTCCTGGGATTAAAGGAATCTCTGGCGGCCTGGTGGCAAAGGGGCTTGTCCTCTTCTCAGCCCCACTCCCATGTGGGCAAAAGTGATGCTGACCATTCTCAGCCTGAACCTCTGACTCACAAAGACTTACAATTCCCTGGTGGTCTAGGGATCTGGGAGCAGGACCATTTCCCAGTTGCTCCTGCCTCAGTGATGCCATTCTTTGCTATGGTGCTGCCTGACCCCTAGCAGTATGTCAGAACTAAGTATTTCATAGTTTATGTACTTGATGTCATGTTGCCCTTATTTGGTCATAAAGGGTTACATAACTTGCCCAAGGTTGTAGGAAGTATCATTGGAAGAAGGTGGATTTGAACCTTAGCTTATTTTATTCTTAGGTTGCTGCTCTAGCCTCTAACCTACCCTTCAGCTCTCTTTTCCTTGCTTCTCCTTCAAAGCTTCACCATATTACTGATTTTTGTCTAGCTCTTAACATGCCTGCTGTCCTTGGTATTTCAATCATGTAACTACCCCTTGCTTTCTTCCCCTTGTAAAAATTGTTCAACCACCTGCTGAACATGAACCTGAAATCTGAATTGATGTGATTCAATTACCCCCTACATGTGGCATAAGCTCTGTCAGCAATAAATAATGATTAGAGAAGCAATTACCCCTGTTTTCCAAGTTTTTCTTCCTGTTCCATGTAAAAACAGATATATGTATCTTATCTTATCTGATGTTTTGTAGTTCTATGTAAACCGCGCTGATAATAAATAGTGCGGTATATAAAAATGTTAAATAAATAAATAAATAAATAAATGTGCGGGTCCAGGGAAAGGGCTGGACTTATACAAGGAAAAGAGCCAAACATCTGAGAAATGCGACAGTCACTAAAACTCATTCACAGAAAATGTTCAATAGAATTCTTTCAGTAGGAAAAGTGTCAAGAGTCACAAGTCATCTATAGGATACAGTGTGTGCATCTGTGCATGGAAATGTGGGCATGTACGTGCATATGTGCATAATAAATGTGTATATAAGCTGTCCTTCAGTTGTAATATCAACATGATCTCTAGATCTCTAGGTGCACATAGGTGCCTGGGAAATCCCAGGCATCTGCAAAAAGCATTAGCAACATATCTTCAAGGTGATTAATGCATAAATAACTTAAGTTCTTCCCATTAATATATTAATTTAGTTTAAGCTTCAAGCAATAACTGTCTAATAGATCATTTTCTAGCAAATATTTTCCCGAAACAATCAAGTTGAAAGGACAGCATAGTTACTTGTGAGCTGGGCGTGAAGATGCAGCTTGCAGAGAGAGAGTTTGCAAAACTTGTGTTCTGTCATTCTGAAGCCGAAAATACAACAGAAGCAGGCTATTTTCCCCGAGTCTCTCTTGCTAGCTGAAAGTGGCCATCGAGACTTAGCAGATACTGGATCTTTGACTGATTTCTGATAGTTTTGCCCCTCATTTGGCTCTGAAGTATATTTAGTAGAACTTCCATAAAATGATGTAGGAAGTCTGCTGACTGCAATCTTAGCTCAGAGGAGGAAAGGTGTTTTGTTTCATTACATTCAGAAAAGTACGAAAGATATTCAAGCACAGTACTATAGACCCTTTGAGCTTTTTGAGACAGCATGCAGCACACCCTGTTCACATCCAAAAACTTGTCTCTTTCCTTTCCTACTTTCTATGCCCCCTCCTACAATCCTACCATGTAAAATTTATTGCTGACTTTATAGTAAGACCTCAAACAATAACTATTCCAATCTCCGAATCCAATTATTTATGCACATGAACAAGTATGTATAACATGTTTGTGTGTAAACACATCTCCATGTGTACACCAGAGAATATTAATAGTATGAAAAAAAGGCAGAAACTTTACTGCCTGTAAATATAAATGTAGCACACAGATATATGAGCATGTTAGCAAACATTGCTGACCAACATGAGCAGCTTACCTTTTAAATTTTTGCTTTAATAAGTCCCCCTGTAGCAAAGTAATGAATGATACCGAAAGCTGCTGTAGTACTGAGGAGTTACTAGACCGAATCTCCCAAGAGTGGGAGAGGGGGAGGCAGCTCTGCCCTTATTAGTCTCATACACAGTGGGACCCTCCCACTCAGGCAGCAGAGGAAACACTGCAAGACAGGACAGCCGCCAACTAGCACGCACTTGGCTTTCACAGCAGAAGCACTCCAAGATCCACCAGCCCTGCTGCTGCTGCTGCTGTTGGAGCAGCAGACCAATAAAACTTTATATTCAATTTATATAAAGTGCCACAGTCGATATATGAATGAAACAGCATGTTTTAAAAATCTTCTCCACAGAGGTTGAACTAAATTAGGTTCCAGTACACAGACTAGTTTCAAACCCCTTGTCTGAGCTCATATTTTTCAAAGTATGGGATACAAAACCAAACAAGAGACTGAACCTACCTGTCATATTATAAAGTACAGCAGATTATTAGTGTTCAGTATCATTTTTAACAGGCATTTAACTAGTTATAAAAGATTTCACATGTCTTCAGGATAATGAATGCACAAATAACTTTAGTTCTTCCCATGAATATATTAATTTAGTTTAAGTTTCAAGCAATAGCTGTTTAATAGACCATTATCAAACAAATATTTTCTGGAAACAATCAAACATCTCACAGGGTAGTACAAAAGCAAGGGATTTCAGACAGAGGAGAAGTGGTGAGAGAGGAGGGTACGATGGAATTGGCTAAGTGTATACTACACCTCTCTCACACTGTTATTCTCAAAATTTGGGGAAATGTAGCCAGTAGGTTAAAGTTTATTTTGGGCTTGATATTCAGCCCGTGGTAGTCAGCAGTTTAAAGCACTTGACCACCACAGGCAAAAATACCAGATATTCAGTGCTGGAATCCGGATATCCTACACTCTTAAATATCCCGTTTCAGAGCTGACTAATACAGCTATCCAGACAACTGCACTATTCAGCCAAACCACATAAAGTTAGGACAGCTATTGAAATGACCTAACTTTACATGGTTTGGCTTTGAACTAACTTAATGCAGTCACTTATCCCGTTAGTGCAATGAAAATCGTCACTAACCCAGATAAGTGCTGAGACTGCCTTCGCCCTCCCCATGGACCTCCCCAGCACTGTCCAGACAGTGCTGTGGTTATTTGAGGGGATATTCCATGGCAATGTCGGGTTAGTGCCACTGAATATCCTCTCAGCGGCGTTTAGCAGTGTGGTCCAGGAGTTTGACTGTGGCAACAGAGGTGACAGGCAGTGCAGCAGGAGATACAACTGTATAAAGGTGGTAGGGAACTTTGCTGGACCACTGCATTTGACAGTGAAAGGCAGCAATTGGGGTCTTGGTGAAGACCGAGAGACATGGAGATGAATACAGCCACTTTCAGATGTAGTTGAGTCTGTAACAGACCACACTGGCAATATATGAGCAGCAGTGTCAGAAAGCTGCATTGAAGGAGGGAGGCTGGCACTACAGAAGCAGACAGTGGAAATAAAGGGGGCTAGAGCCAGCAATGTTCCAATGGTATGCAAGAGGGAAGCATTGTTGAACAATGTCCCAGGTAGCTCTGCAAGGCCAACAAAGTACAGAAGGAACCCGACTTACATAGCTCAGACATACATTGATCTGGACATATATAGAAAATTTCTGACATGCACAATAAAACTATGGAATTTACAGTGACAAAAAAATGCCGTCAATTGTAAGAAAACACTTTAAATTGCGGCACATGGCAACAACTCAAAATTAATTCCCATTAATGATGGCCAGTGGAAAGGGAGAGCCTTCTCAAAAGCATCACATCATCACCTTGGAAACTAAAATGAAAATCATCCTCAAGCATGAAAATGGCCAAACCATCACCTACATTGATCATGAACTTGGAAGTTCCCTCACATTTAGCTGAGCCAATGTGTAAATAGTCAAGTTGTCCTCATGACATATGACAGCATGTATATAGCTGAGCCAATGTGTGAACAGTGTCGAGCTGTCCTCATAACTTATGACAGCAAGTTACCCTGTAAATAGTTATCCTGTTAACTGTGTATATAATCCCCTGTTTATTGTAAGTCCGGTTTAGGCTTGCCTGCACTGCACAAATCGGTTACCTGTAAACTGCACTGATTTTTAAAGAGCGAGGTATAGAAGAGACATTAAATAAATAAATAAATAAATATGCACCATTTACCATCAACACCATTGTCAAAAATGCTGCCCACATAAGAGAGCATATTAAAGGTACTACTATGATGAAGGCAACAATAATCACTAAAAAGACGTGAAGGAGCCATTAGTGAGATGGAAAAATTGTTGACAATTTGAATGGAAAATCAGGCCCAAAAGCATGTTCCCCTAAGCCTGTAGTTAGTTCAGGCCAATGCCAAAAGCCTTTGGGAAGACATCAAGGCCAAGTATCCGGACAGTACTCAAACCTTTTGAGCCAGCAGGCATTGGTTTCAGTGCTGCAGGAATTGTGCAGGATTTCACAATGAGAACGTTTCCAGAGGGCTGCAAGGGGTGATGCTGAAGCTGCAAAGCAGTACCCCGAATGGCTAAAGAAAATCATTGATGAAGAGCCCTATCTTCCAGAACAAATTTTCAGCATCGATGAGACTGGCCTTTTCTACTACAAAATACCATCTAGGATGTACATTTTAAAGGAGGAAAAGACCATCCCGGGCACAAAGCTTCCAAGAGGGTCACGCTTCTGTTGGGGGGTAATGCATCCGGAACGTACACAGTAAAGCCTCTATTCGTCCACACATCTGAGAACCCTCGTGCATTGAAAGGCATCAGAAAGGTGACTCTCTTTGTGCATTTCTGATCAAACAAAAAGGCAGGGGTAACCATACTCCTATTTGAGGATTGGTAATTGCTTTTTGCCCAAAGTGGGAAAGTATGTCAGGAAAAAACCCTCCCTTTCAAAATTCTGCTCATCTTAGATTTATTTATTTATTTAATATTTTTCTATACCGCACTATTCGGCATCAGCGCGGTTTACAAGGAACACGTTTGTACAATGTGGAACAGCCATACATTGAACTTACATAAAACAGGGAATTTAAACATGGATAACAGGTGAACTTTATACATAATATACAGAAGGGGAATTTAAACATGGATAACAGGTGAACTTTATGCATTATATACAAAAGGGGATTGCATCATAGCTGAGTTTATGATACAGGCTCTAAAGGGGATGGTTGGATGAGGTGGAGAGTTATCATAGGAGATTGGTTAGGCGGCGTTGGATTGAGAGACTGTAGGGTCATGTGATACTGTCTAGGTGATGCTGTCGGAGTTACAAAAGTGTTGTATAAATAGGTGCTGTTTGAGGGCTTTTCTGAACTGGGGGAGGTTGTTTATGGTCCGGATTTCTGTTGGGAGGGAGTTCCAGCATGAGGGGGCAAACAAGGCAAAGGCACGCTTTCTAGTGGATTTGTTGCATTTTGTTTTGGCTTTTGGAAGGAGGATGGTATTGCAGGATGTGGCTCTTCTTAATCTGTTGTCTGGTGTAGGTTGAATCAGCTCTGACAGGGTAGTTGCGGTGATACAGTTGACTGCTTTGAAGGTCATGGTTAGGATCTTGAATGTGATCCTGTATTGGATGGGGAGCCAGTGAAGGCTCTTCAGAATAGGGGTGATATGGTCTCTGCGAGACGCTCCATAGAGGGTTCTAGCTGCGGTGTTCATCGCAAGCTGCAAGGGGTTTATCAAGCTCTTTGGGAGGCCAAGTAGGATGGAATTGGCGTAATCAAAGTGGGGCATGATTATGGCCTGGAAGACTGTTCTGAAGTCATTTGGTTCCAGAGTGTTCTTTATGAGGCGTAGTGTCCGTAACTTATGGTAGATTGTCCTGATGGTGTTGTCTATATGAGCATGCATGTCCAGGTGCTGATTAAGTGTTATGCCTAAGTATTTGATCGTTGTCTTGGAGATGAGTTCAGCGTTGTTCACCTTGATAATTGATAATGCACCTGGTCATCCCATCCATCTTGATGACATCTCTCCAAATGTGAAAGTAGTCTACTTCCCAGCCAACACTACCTCCCTACTGCAACTGATGGACCAGGGAACCATCTCCAACTTTAATGCCTACTATCTGAGCCAAACGTTTGCTTAATCTGTCGACGCACTTGACTCCAACCCTGAAATGACGCTGTGAGAATTCTGGCAAAAGTTTTACATTTATGAGGCAATAAAAAAATATCGCTGCAGCCTGGACTGAAGTGACATAGACCTAAATGAAAGGTGTCTGGAAGTGATTAACTCCTCATTTTGGCTGGACTTTTGGGGTTTCAAGGACAATGATGAGACATTTAAACAGGTGGCTGCAAAAATTGTTAAGCTTGCAGAAAAGCTTCAACTTGAGATGGATGAAGATGATGTGGAAGAGTTGGTGGAGTCTCATGACAAAGGGGCTTGTTTACAAAGCCGCGGTAGTGATTCACGATCGTTATCGGAGCCGTGGCCCCATTGAAATCAATGGGGCCGCGGCTCCGATAACGATCGTGAACCGCTAACGCGGCTTTGTAAACAAGCCCCAAAGAGTTATTGAATGAGGAGTTAATTGAGCTTGAGGAGGCAAAAGTAGCTGATAATGAGCAGCATGACACTGAAGGGTTGGAAGTGCAGCCCAAACCGCATAGCTGTGCAATCGTTGAATAGCATCTATAAAGCTATAAAAAGACAGGACCCTGATAGATCCAGATTTCTGTGGTTTCAATGCATAGTCTATGATGCCTTCTCATATTATAAAGAAGTGTATGAAGAGAAGAAAAAGAATAATTTATCTTGAGATGAGAAGAACAACCAAGCACCAGCAGTGACCCCTGTATGCGGTGGACAGCCATCAGCCGTTTCTTGTGCCACTATCCATGTCTAAGTAAGTGACTCCAGTGTTGATTATTCTCCCATGGTATTATTGTAATATTTCTCTTGATTTTGAATACAAATGTGAGCATTTATTATTTTGTTGCTTCTTTTTTTTTTTAAATGCAATCAAGTCAATGCTGACCCAGCAGCCCCTGGGTTTTCTTGGCAAGGTATGAATCGAAGTAGATTGCCAGGCCTTTTCTTCCAAGGCAATGGAGGGTAAAATGACTTGACCAAGGCATGCTAGTGGGACTTGAGCCCATATCGCTTGGGTGGTAGGGTTCTCTAACCACTAGGCTACACCTCCAACTGCTTCTCATAATTGTGTAAACTATAATATGGCTCTGAGTTATGTAAATATCAACTTACACATACTGTAGTTGCAAGGTTGTGCTTTTAGCCATAAGAGCTGAATGGGTTAAAGTATGGGTGACAGAAGCTATAGGTAATAGAGTGCAATGAGTGGTCTGGCAAATGTGAAAAGAAGAAAACTAGAAGATGAGGTCACAGAAGAGATTTTTCTTGATTTATGTCAACATGTGTGTATGAGCTTATTTTGTAATTGTTGCTAGTTGATGTAGATGCACTCGGCTGTAAACATTCATGAGAACATACCTTGAGAACATAAGAACTATTTGAAAGGGTAAAAACATATTCCTATTTACTCCTTCCACCCCACTGGCAATTTTTATCACCCCACTGGCAATACCTCCATCATATCTCCTCTCCGTTGACTCGTTTACAAGCTAAAGATCTCTAGACCCAAACAGGCCAGATTTTCAGGATATCCCTAATGAATATGCAAGAGATAGATTTGTATACCTATTTTCCCCACTGAATGCAAATCTATCTCATATGTATTCCGTTACAGAATTCAGTACAAGTTTTTGATTTTGACCCACAAAGTCATTTACACCTCCACACCTCAGTATCTGGCCAACCTCATATCACTGCACACCCCCTATCGTCAACTCTGGTCCCTCCATGCTAATCGGCTTATGCTCCCATCTCCAACTCAGGCCCACCTAGAGCTTACACGCCATGCTGCATTTTTCTTTATTAGTCCTATACTCTGGAATTTGCTGCCATCTACACTTCGCCTTGAATCTTCCTATCAGAAGTTCAAAGCTCAGTTCAAGACACATTTGTTCCATGTAGCTTATGACATCCCATTTACCAGTTCTCAATCATCCCTCTGCCTCCATACTGTCTCTTCTGCTGCTTTCTAACTGTTAGCTGTTGCTGTTTCTTCTTTCCTGTCACTGAATGGCATTCTTTTCCATTTCCTGACTGCAGCATTAATGTTTTATTGTAAACCGCCCTAATGCCATGGCCTGGGCGGTATAACAAATGTGAAATAAAGATAAAGAAAAACATAGCATTTAGGGAGTTGCTTCTTTCAGCTGGGACTCTGAGGCGTCACTGTTCCTTGTCTGGTCCTTCCGCTTGATTGCTTGTCTTTGTGGGACACTCCTGCTGGATGAACGTCTGCATGTGCAAATTATCGTTGCTCCTCTCACTACTAAAAGGCATTGCTTCCATTATTGTGCTTCAGCACAAATTGATGATGTCAACACCAGCTCTTTAAATTCCAGCTGGGACTCTGAGGTGTCACGCCTTAGGGGTATGCCTAAGGATCAGGACATGCCCCTTGATGTGCCCTTGACTGACCTTTGTCTGATGATGAATGTATTATTGGCTTCTGTTGTGCCAGTCTGTATATTCTGTAAGTTATCCCAACTGCAGTTGAGTAATTGTTTCTTTTTGCATTTGTTATTTATTTGTTTTATGGCTGCTTGTCTCCTCAGGAGACAAGCAGGGGGATGCAGGCACACTCTGAAGGTGAAGTCCTGACTGAGTCTAGTTGCCTGGATTTCCGATAGCTCAGAGGTTTTGTGCCTCTCTGAGCATGCATGTTTGCTTCCTGCCTGTTTGCATCCGGAGACATCAGGTTTTTTTCTTGACAGCACTGAAACAGCCACAGCTCTCCATCTCTCTCAGTGCAAACAAATTCTTCAGTACCTCTAGAAACAAGATACTCAAGTCTGATCACACCCTCAGCGATTATCAGTCTACTGAAATCAAACTCCACAAAAAAACAGAACTGGCAGGACCGAGCACCAACCAATGGAATTGTGCTGATCAATGGAGCTGCTCATCACAGAGTGGCACACCACAGCCATAGCCATGATCCCCAAAAACCCAGCAATCAGCAATATGCTCTCCTCAGTGATCACAATTGCTTCTGCAGGGCCCTCCCCCCATGTCTGTGGCTCCCGATCACTCTCTCTCCCTCCTCTCATTGGGCCCAGCATCGGCACAATTGGGATCATTGAGGGCAGCCGCAATGCTAGAGGCAGCTCCTCCTCCGGCAACGGCTTTGGAGTCAGGGGGTCTTAGCTTTCAATCTTTCTGACAGGCTCCAACCCCAACACACCAGAGCTTACTCTAAATCTCTCTGCCTTTTTCCTCCAGCCAATATGCAGCAGCAAAATCGGGGAATAAGGAAAAGGTGAAGCAGAAGCAGCAGAAGCTTCACCCCTCTTCCTCAGAGGCCAGCTCTGCCAAGTTCTCCTTAACCTGCCAAGTCCTCAGGTAATGCTGCCACCAAATACCATGGAAACTGCACTCAGGAGGGTTCCCCCCAAACTATCTGCTCTGACCCCTGACAGCTTCCCCTTCCCAGGTTGTGGGGCCTTCAAGCTCTCAGTCCTTCCTCTTCTCCCTCTTCCGGAGGTTTGTACAGGATAGTTCAGCCATACTGCAGGCAGCCTCACTTTTTCCTGCTCCTCAACCGAAGGTGCCCTCTGACCCCAGGATTTTCCCATCACCTGGGATTCCAGGGTCACTCTCCCTCATCGAATGGTGACCTCCACTACCCCTCAAAAATGATGTGGGTTCCCTACATGCTTACCCCCACTACTGAGAACCCTGTAACCTCATCATGGGCAGACACTCTCCGTCCTCAAACTAAGAACCTCTTGAAGAACCAGTGGAGGACCTCTCCTACTTCAAATTTCTCCAGAAAATTTCCTGGGTGCTCGCCCTCAGCGACTCGCAAACCCCCATGAACTAGCGTGATTTCCAATCTATTCCCAAGGCCTGTAGCACCCCTCAAGAAGGTCCTAGCTCTACCGTTCCCCAGATTCTCCAAGATCTGCAAGCCTCCATATGGAAAATACCAACTTCGGGCAGTGCTACATCGCAATGACTGGATTTGAAGTACAAAGTTCTCCAAGCTCCCGGTTTTGAATACTAGCAATTTCCTCACCAGTCAGTGGTATTATAAGTAGTTCAAAAAAAAATCCAAGCACTCCAAACCCCTGTCACAAACCCCTCCAGGTAAAGAGCAGTGAAGCCTAGATGCCATTGGTTGAAAGTCCTACCAGAGTAGTACCTCAGCCATATGGACACTAGCTCACCAACCACAGATGCTCCACTACCGTCATGATCTCCTCCTCTGGCAGGATGACCCTGCCATGTATGACCCAGCTCAGTTGGTGACTGACCTTCATGAATCCCTTTACCATATCATCTGTGCATCTATGATTTGATAGCATGTTCCACATCCACAGCCATCTCAGCCAGATGAAAGGCCTGGCTTCGAGTATCCAGACTCAGGGAGGACCTCCATAAATGCTTAGCAGATGCCCCATATCAAGACAACAGTCTTTTTGGTTCCAAAGTACAGGAGGTCATATCTGAGGTCCATTCTTTAAGCCCTGACCATTCTCCATCTGAGTGTTCCTCCTGTATGGGGATGACTAAAAGAGGAAGACAGAACCGAGCTGCAAAGCTCGGTACCCTCTTTTCTTCAGATACCAGGTCCATTGCATCGACGTCTTCCTCCCATGGATCTCAGGTAACTAAACATAAGAGCCGGTCCTCAAAGGGTAGCTCTCCTTCAAAGCATCGAGAGGCCATTGGCATTGCCCTTGAGGAAACTACACCAGCAAAACAGCCCCGGCGGGAGGCTTCGGCCTCCAAAGCATCGACAGGATTCCAGGATGTTCTCGAGGCTTCGACCTCAGCAGACCCACTGGTGCCATGCTCAGGGGTTCCGGCCGCTTTTACCGGTACTGATACCCAGGCATCGGCAGCGTCGATAGACCAGAGATTCCTCGCTATCAAATGCAGTCTTGCAGCTCTCTTTACAGTTGCGGTACCATTGACACCAGTGGCTCAACGGGCACCGGTACCGATACTGGTACCAATGCTAGTAAAAGCATCCACGGTACCGGCCCCGGTGGGAATCCTTCCCATGCAGACTTTTGCTGGCATCGACAGATCGGTACCGGACCAATTTGGTACCAAATTCAATCGATACTGAGACCGTGCTTTGCATGAACATCGGGATCAGAGATACTTTGAATCCTCCGATTCTGATGACTCTGATAAGTCTGCCGGTACTAGAGTGTTTCTCCCGGAAGACTCCTCTTCTCCTTAACGCACATGTCTTTTCAGGATTTTATTCGTGATGTAGCCCAAGGCCTTTCAATCATAGTAGCTCCTGAAAAAGAACATAGAGCAAAGGAATTGGAAATTCTCCAGTACCCTAAGGCTCCCAAGGAAGCAGCCACTCTGCCCATTCATGAAATTCTTCATGATTTGATGCTCAGAATGTGGGAGACACTTTTAACCACATCTCCTCATTCTAGGAGACTCGATGCCATGTATCGAGTTCCACCATGTCCTGGTTTTCAAAAGACTCAGCTGCCACACCATTCAATGGTAGTGGAGTCAGCCATGCGTAGGATGAAAAGTGCAAAGAGACATGCATCCAATCCTCCAGGTCGTGAATGTAGGATTCTTGACGCTTTTGGGCGTCACACTTTTCAGGCTTCCATGTTTTCAGCTAGGATCAGCTCATATATTTTATATATGGGAATGTTCCTCAAAGAGGTCATGGGAGATTTGGAGCTTATGAGCCCCCTTCTCCCTGAGGACAAATGACAGGACTTTCTCACTCTGGTCAAGCATGCTCAAGATGTCTCCAAGTTTGTAAACCGTGCAGCCTTTGACTGCTTTGACTGCATCAGCAGAACCTCTGCTATTGCTAATGGTGCATGTCGGATTGCCTGGCTTCAGGCATCAGACTTGGAGATTTGGGTACAGGATAAATTGGGAAACATCCCTTGCACAGGAGAAAACCTCTTTAGCAAGAATTGGCAACACGTCAGCGCCAAAATCCAGGTACCCTGCTGTATTTAAGAGACATCGGGGCGCCGTTCCTGTCTTGCTGCTGTATGCTGCTGCTACTGCTACTGTTTTTTATTGTTTGCTCTGCTGTCCGCTGATCCTCTGTCCTCTCCTCAGGTCCTGTTGTGCTGCCTCCTCCCTATTGGTCTCCAGCCACCTCTTCCGCCTCCCGGAAGTGACGTGGACGTGTGCAACGCGTCCGTGCCAAAATCCAGGTACCCTGCTGTATTTAAGAGACATCGGGGCGCCGTTCTGCTCCTTGGTCCTGCTCCTTGGGCGAGCTCCTTGGGGCGACGATTGGGGCACCTCTCCCTTCCCTCCCAGTCAGTCTCTTCTTCATGAGCAGACCCGTCTGGCCTTCATTGTATCTCTTCTCCTGTTTCTCTCCTCAGCATTCTGTCTGCCACGCACCCCCCGAGCTGCCCCTGTTCTCCCATCTCTCTCCTTCTCCGCCGCTCGGACGTATCCTATGGCCTCCATCCCCGTCTTCTGGGGGCACCGTCCCCTAAGTGCCTTCTCATTTCCACCGGGGACTTGTACCCGGAATATGAGTAACCTTTTAGCCTGTCCTATTGTCCATTCTTCACCCACACTATCACCTCGGCCTGTCTCTTCTTTGTTGACTCTTTCTTCTGCCCTCCTGAACTGCAGGTCCCTCCGCACTAAAACCCCTTTGGTTCATGATCTACTGTTACAGTACTCCCTCGATGCTCTGTTTCTTACCGAAACCTGGCTCCACAAGGGCGAAGATGGTGTTCTTCATCGCTGTCTTCCCCCTGGCTACATGTTCCCCGTCTCCACCGGACCGGTGATGGTGTGGCCATTATCTACCGGTCCTCTCTCCCTGTCTCACTTGTCTCCCCCCAACCCCGCTATCCTGAGGCCCTGTTGCTGCGTTTGGGGACCTCCACTCCTGTATTCTTCCTTCTTCTTTATGCCCCACCCTCTATGTGCCCTGACCTCTGGGAGTCTCTTCTCCTCACCCTTTTTGAGACAACCCTTCTCTCTCCGCACCTGGTTATTCTCGACGACTTCAACGCCCACTTGTTCTCTCAAGCTCGTCCTCGTGATAAGGTCCTCGGGTCACTTTTCACCGACCTCGATTTGATCCAACATGTAGATTGCCCAACTCATTCTTCTGGCCATACCCTCAACCTTATCCTTACCTTTTCCCCATCCCCCTATATTCCATCTGATATCTCGTCCAATCCTCTGCCCTGGTCCGATCACCACTGTCTGTTGTTCTCTTTCTCTCTCCCGCCCTTTCAAGCTTCCAGCTCATCTGCTGTTGCTACCTCTTCTGGGACTCTCAGATGGCATCTTACGCCTCTCACCTTACAAGCCTTCCCCCTGGCTGATTCTCTTTCCCCCCCCGAATTTTTCTCCCTTCCTGTGGACCAGCAGGTCGATTCCTGGTCCTCTATTCTCACTGGTACCCTCGATACTCTAGCTCCTCTCCATCCCACCCCTTGCCATTCTATGTCCCATCACCCTTGGTTTCATTCGGGTCTTTACCTCCAGCATACCCACCTCCGACGCGCTGAGCGGCGCTGGCGCAAACACCCCTCTGACATCGCTCTAGCCTCCTTTCGCTGTGAGCAACATCGCTACCGCGTCATGATTACCGAGGCCAAAAGGACCTTTTTCTCAGACCTCATTTCCTCCTCCTCTAGCTCCTCTCATCGCCTGTATCAGGAACTCCACTCCTTATCTTCCCCCTCGGTCTCTCCCCCTTCATCTGCACTTCCTCCCACTGCGCCTAGTCCAACAAGCCTTGCATCCTTTTTTGTGGACAAGATCCAGTCTCTCCGCTCTTCCTTTCCCTATTGTCCCTCTCCTCTTTCCCCCCTTCCCTCCCCTTCTGCTCCCCCTACCATTCCTTCCCCTCCTTCCTCCAGTGTTTTTCCCCACACATGGCACTCCTTCCGTCTTGTCATTTCCACTGAGCTCCTTAAGGTGATCTCCTCATCTCCTTGACCCCCTTCCCTCCACCTGGCTCCTCGATCCCTCTCTCCAACTTCTCCCGTTTATCCTGGCCATAATCAACTCTAGCCTTATCTCTGGCAGCTTTCCCACCCATTGGAAACATGCCATGGTCCATCCTCTTTTGAAGAAACCCACCCTTGACCCTAGTCTTCCCGCTAACTGGCGGCCTGTCTCGAACCTCCCATTTCTTTCCAAAGTTCTTGAAAAGTTGGTTTTCACTCAGCTCTCAGCACATCTCGACACTACCCTTTCTCTTCACCCCCGTCAATCTGGCTTTAGGTCTGGTCACAGCACGGAAACTATACTTCTTGCCCTCCTCAGTGAACTCCACCGCTCTCACGACTGGGGTGACCTATCTATTGCCGTCTCTCTGAACCTCTCCGCCGCCTTTGACGTTATCAACCACCATGCTCTCCTCACCCGCCTGTCTGACTTTGGTATCCGAGGCACTGTGTTGTGCTGGTTTCGGTCTTTTCTTTCACTCCGTTCCTTCGCTGTCCACTCAGGTTCTGCCGTTTCTGCCTCTTTCCCTCTGCACTGTGGTGTTCCACAAGGTTCTATCCTTGCCCCCCTACTCTTCAATATCTTCCTCGCCCCACTTGCCCTCTTCATTCAACAGTCCGGTATTTCCTCCTATTTTTACGCTGACGATATTCTTCTCATTCATCACACCAGCTCTGTTTCCCCGGATCTCTCTGCTCTCAATCCCTGCCTTGACCTTGTTGCCTCCTGGTTCTCCGATAATTTCCTCTGTGTCAATCCTTCTAAGTCCTCGGCTATCTGGTTCTCCTTCACTACTCCTCCTCCCATCCTAGCTCCCATGATGTCCTCCCTTCCTATCCCCGTCGTTCCTTCACTTCGCTATCTTGGTGTCGTCCTTGACTCCTCCCTGTCCTTCCATCCCCATATTTCTTCCCTTGTTCGTAGTTGTTTCTTTCATCTCTGCCGTATTAGATCTCTCCGGCCCTTCCTCTCTGCAAATTCCCTCACCACCCTAGTTCTCTCCCTGGTGATTTCCCGCTTGGATTATTGCAACTCGATCTTCGCTGGCCTCCCTTCTTATCAACTCCGTCGTCTTCAACTCATTCAAAACACTGCCGCCCGCTTGGTCACCTTTTCTTCTCCTTTTGACCACATTACTCCCTGTCTTCTCTCTCTTCACTGGCTTCCCGTTAAATTCCGGTTTGTTTACAAATACCTCATCACCATTCACAAGGTTCTTCATACAGGTATCCCTCGGTATCTATCTGACCATATCTACCACCAGCCTGTCCCCTGTCTCCTTCATTCCTCCCATAGCAATCGCCTCTTTCTTCCCTCCCCGTCTCAGGCTCATCTTGAACTCACCCGTCACTCTGCCTTCTTTTTTCTGGGTCCTGCTCTATGGAACTCCCTTCCTCACCCACTCCGCACTGAATCTTCATTTCCACATTTCAAAGCTCTTCTCAAAACCCATCTCTTCTCCCAGGCTTTTGATCTCCCGGCGCCCCCGTAACAATTGTTACGGTCCCAATACCATATAACTCCTCCCCCCCCCTCCCTCCACCCCCCCCCCCTTAGTGCTCTATGTATCTATGCCTTCCTATCTTTCTCTATCTTTCTATCTGCGTCTCTCTATTGCTTTCCTGTCAATTGAATGGCGTTCTTTTCCTCCTTTAATTTCCTGGCAGCCTGCTTTTGTTTTTCTGTACACCGCTCTGATACCCCGGCTTGGGCAGTATATCAAGCCTTGCAAATAAACAAATAAAATAAATAAGAAGGCTAATGAGATAGATACTGACAATCTCACTTTAGACAGATTGTCAAAGTCTACAGCCACTCCAGCCAAAAAGAAACCCTATAAAAACCCCTTTTTCAGCAAGAAGAGGAAGTTTATCCATCCTATACCCAGCAATGGCAAGCTCAGGGTCAAGTTGCCCAGAAGGGTCAACAACAACAATCCAGACAAAAGAAGCCAAACGCCACAGGCCCAGCCCCCTCAAGGGCTTTGACTCCTTCATAGAGAACTTAGCCTTCCTGCCTCTGAAGGGGCCAGAACCCCTAAACATTCCAGGCAGTTTGTGTCATTTTGCCAACAGATGGCACCAAATAACAACAGAAAACTGGACTCTGTCCATTGTGGGAGAGGGGTACAAGCTTCATTTTCACAGCATGCCCCCTCCTACAATCGTAAGACAGTTCAATTCCCAGACCTCTACAGGCAATTTACTGGATCAAGAGGTCCCATCACTTCTTGCTCAAGGAGCAATAGAGAAGGTGCCCATTCTTCAGCAGGGTGCAGGGTTCTACTCCCCCTATTTTCTTATTCCAAAGAAAACAGGAGGGCACAGACCCATTCTAGACCTCAGAGAATTGAACAAATATCTGTTCCGAGAAAAGTTCAAAATAATTTCTCTGGGAACTCTTCTGCCATACCTTCAAAGTCAGGATTGGCTATGTTCTCTAGATCTAAAGGATGCATATTCTCACATTCTGATCCATCCAGATCACAGGAAATTCTTACAATTCCTTTTCAAGGGAAAATATTTCCAATACAGGGTTCTTCCCTTTGGTCTGGCTTCAGCACCAAGAGTATTCACGAAATGCATGGCAGTAGTAGCTGCATTTCTGCGAACCCTGGGGATATTCATCTTCCCTTACTTGGACGACTGGCTCATTCGAGCCCCCACAGTTCCAGAAGCCAGATCTGCACTGTCCTGCACAATGTGAATCCTTCAATACTTGGGATTGGTCATAAACCTCCCAAAATCCCAACTTGCTCCATCTCAGTCCCTAGAGTTCATAGGAGCTCGTCTAGATACCAGACAGTCAAGGGCTTTTCTTCCACAACCCCGCTGTCTTCATATAATGCAGCTAGCTTCTCAAGCAGCGGTGAAGTCCTTCCTGACTGCTCGAGAACTACTACAACTATTGGGACATATGGCTTCCACGGTTCATGTGGTTCCCTACGCTCGCCTTCATATGCGAGCAGCCCAGTGGACCCTATCCACACAGTGGACACAGGCCACAAGACATCTGTCGGACAAGATATCAAACTCACAACGACTGATCTTGTCCCTTCAATGGTGGCAATCACTGGAAAATCTTCTAGTGGGGGCTCCTTTCCAGCAACCCCTATTCCAGGCCACCCTAACAACAGATGCATCACAGGTGGGATGGGGAGCACACCTGCATCATCTCTCTACCCAGGGAACCTGGACTCCACAGGAGGCTTGTCTTCACATAAACCTCCTGGAACTCAGAGCAATCTATCTAGCTCTTCGAGTATTCCATGCCCAGCTCAGCTACAAGACAGTCCTAGTCCAAACGGACAATCAAGTAGCTATGTTCTACGTTAACAAGCAGGGCGGAACAGGCTCTCTGTCGTTATGCAACGAAGCTTTACGACTATGGGCCCTCTCCAGAGAACATCAAATTCACCTTCTCATGGTATATCTTCCAGGCATTCAAAACCTTTGGGCAGACAAACTCAGCTGAGTACTGCTGCCTCACGAATGGTCTCTCCACGTAGACCAGGTGGTCAAGATATTTCACATCTGGGGAACCCCAGACATAGACCTATTTGCTAGTCCACTGAAAGCCAAACTTCCCCGGTTCTGTTCCAGGATTCCAGCTCAAAATTGCCAGGCAAGGGACACCTTCCTTCTTCACTGGGGTCACGACTTCCTCTATGCCTTCCCACCCATTCTCCTCATCCCCAAAACACTCTTCAAGCTTCAGAGAGACAGAGATCATATGATCCTCATAGCACCACGGTGGCCACGCCAAACGTGGTATCCCCTGCTTCTACATCTCTCTCAAGCTGCACCTCTGGAGTTAGGCTATGCTCCAGATCTCCTCTCCCAAGAGAACAGGATGCTATGGCACCCGAATCCCCAGTCCCTGTATCTCAGGGCCTGGTTGCTGAAAGCTTAGACCTTCAGGATCTTAACCTTTCCCAACAGGTAAAGGATATCCTTCAGGCTTCTAGAAAACCTTCCACAAGACGCTCTTACGCCTTCAAGTGGAAACGTTTTACTATACGGTGTTCACAGAAGGGGTTAAACCCCCTTATGATACCTTTGGAATCAATATTAGAATATCTACTTCATCTATCAAATTCTGGTCTAAAGACCAATTCAGTAAGAGTCCAACTTAGTGCAATTGCAGCTTCCTATAAGCCTCTAAATGGACAACCAATCTCCTCTCATCCACTCATAACAAGATTTATGAGAGGTCTTCTATTAACAAAGCCTCCCATCAGGCCACCACCGGTGGCATGGGATTTAAACCTAGTTCTCGGGCAGCTCATGAAACCGCCTTTTGAACCTTTAGCCACTACAACCCTAAAGCTTTTGTCCTGGAAGGTCATCTTCCTAATTGGAATCACCTCTGCACGTCGCATTAGTGAATTTCAAGCTTTAGTGGCTGATCTTCTTTATACTAGGTTTCACCATGATAAGGTTGTTCTTAGAACTCATCCATACTTTATGCCAAAGGTGGCTTCACCTTTTCATTTAAATCAATCAATTTATCTTCCTGTATTCTTTCCGAGGCCTCATGCCTCTAATGCAGAAAGGAACCTTCATACTTTGGATTATAAAAGAGCCTTAGCTTTTTACCTACAAAGAACAGAGCAACATAGAAAGTCTTCTCAACTTTTTATTGCTTTTGATTCTAGTCATTTGGGACTTCCAGTCTCCAAGAGAACTCTGTCCAAATGGATTGCACAATGCATATCTTTTGCTTATGAGAGTAAGAGTCTTCCTCTTCAAGGCCATGTCACAGCTCATAATGTGAGAGCCATGGCAGCCTCTATGGCTAACCTTCACTCTGTGTCTATTGATGACATTTGTCGAGCAGTCACCTGGGCTTCGGTACACACCCACTACTGCTTAGATAAAGCCTCCCATCGGGATGCCTTCTTTGGCCAAGCTGTTCTTCAAAATCTCTTTCAGACCTAATTCAACTCCTACCCACCAACCCTGGTGGGATGCCAGAGATCCATGGGAGGAAGCATGGCCCACCTTACTATAGGTGGCAGCTTCCTGGAGTTATCTCCCTGGCATCTTCAGCTAGGGAGTCCCCATATGTGAAGACTACATTCCTGCTTGTTCCTGGAGATAGCGTAGTTACTCACCTGTAACAGGTGATCTCCGGGAACAGCAGGAATTTATTCTTAACAACCCACCCACCTCCCCTAAGAGTTGTCTTTCTATCTCTCTGTCTCTTTCCTCTCTCCCTCTGTCCTTTCACTCAGCTACAAACTTAACTGAAGAGGGACAGTTGGAAAGGCGGGAAGGCAGCACGCATGTGCTGAGGGTTGCTCCCAAAAGCGTTCCTATTGGACGCTGGGGAGCGTTCCCGCACAGGCTCCGTCGGTGCCGACGATACCCATATGTGAAGACTAAATTCCTGCTGTTCCCAGAGATCACCTGTTACAGGTGAGTAACTACTCTTTCTTTGGAGGAAAGGTGGGAGAGAGGAGATATGATATGGACTTTTAAATACTTCTATGGCATAAATTGAAACAAAGCTCTGCAACAAGGGGGCATAGAATGAAGGTGAAAGAAGATAGACTCAGGATTAATATGCATAAATATTTCTTTATGGAAATAGTAGATGCTTGGAGTCGTTTCCCAGTGGAGGTAGTAGAGATGAGGACAGTATCTGAATTAAAGAAAGCATGGGGCAAACACAGAAGATTTCTAAAGGAAATAAAGAGACTATAGTAGTTGGTATGGAAGGGCAGCTGGATAGGTCATATGGTCTTTTTCTGCTGTCAAGTTTCTATGTTTTACATTCTCTTGTCTATAGTGAACTATCGTCTCTTTTGGTTCACCATGTTCCAACACATGCATTGCGCTCTTTTTTTCAATCACCATTGTACGTTCCACTGGTGACTACTGTTCAAAAATAAGTCATTCATAAACATATATTTTCAGTAGCAAGACCTATGTTTTGGAATTACTGTATGTACCATGGGTGATACATGATTTGTCTTATTTATTGTTTTGTAGGAGTCTAAAATCTATTTTGAATTTGTGATTTCTATATGTTATGTTATATTTTGTTGATCAATTTGCAAGTTTTTGAGTGTTATGTTGTAACTGTTTAGATGGTGATCTGAAAGGTGGACTTAATGCAATAAATAAATATAATAAATAAACACACACACAGACACACAGGGATTACAAATAATTCCCAAGCTGTGAAGTACTGCATTTTACATTATTAGTATACATATTTCATTTTGTTTGCTATTATTTCTACTGTGAAAGCTACTGACTGAATTCTTATTGGTTGCTATGTATACTGCCGGCTAGTATGTTTATGTTTATTTTGAATTTGATATACCGCTCATCTGTTGCCATAGCATTCTAGATTAAGGCACTGGCAAGCTGGGAACACACCTAGGGTAAAATATTTGGGGGGAGCACTGTCAGATGTGCCCAGCACTTAAGAAATTATGATTGACAATTGTCTGGCTTTTTTCATGAATCCACAGATTGTTGTATTAATGCCTGGAAGCCAAAAGCTAACATGTGTGGATATTTTTATTTTATTTATTTATTTAACAGGTTTTCTATACCATCTTATCATTCAATCAAGGCGGTATACAGTACATTATAACTCAAACCATTACAGAGAACTTTCATAAGGGAGCAGAGGTGAGGGGGGGAGACATGCAGGAAGTACAACTTACATACAAAGGAGTATATATACATTTGCTAGTGAGGTTTAGGCATGAGTCTGGAAAAAGGTTGAGGTGTTAGACGTTTTCGCTGAAATTCTCCATGAAGAGGAGGGTCTTGAGCTGTTTCCTAAAGTCTTTTATAAGTGATGTGGATCTTAGTTTCTCTAGAAGAGAATTCCAGGTAGCGGGGGTGGCGAGTGATAAAGCCCTCTTCGCAGTGGACTTGTTGATCTTTGTAAACAAGCTAGATGTAGGTATGGTATTTATGGTGCTATGTCTCTCCGGTCTGTTGATGTGCTTGGTAGAGATCAGATCCTGTAAGATTACGGCTGACATCTTGATTCTTATTTTGAAGATTTATATTTATATTTATATTTGGCACATGCAGTGATTGGTAGCCAGTGGAGCTGATACAAGAGAGGGGTTATGTGGTTTTGTTGAGATGATCCAGAGATGGTTCGGGCTGCAGTGTTTGGACTAGTTGCAGGGGTTGGATTGTTTGCTTGGGTAATCCTTGAAAGATTTTTCAGAGTTAAAACCTCTATCTGTAGTTCTCTAATTCTCCCATCTATGTAACTGGGGACAATCTGCCAGCTTATTGTGTAACTAGCAACAGAGACTCTGGGCAGGATCTATATCCAGGAGTGTACTATGAGCTGTGCAAGTGGTATGGGCGCACAGGGTGCAAAGTACAGAAGGGATGCTGACATCATCACTGGGCTTCCAGGAAGCCCAAAAAAGTGAACTCCTATGCATCGTTGGATGGGGGGAGGGGGAGCAGATTCACGAGTCACACATGGTGCATTTCTAGATTGATATAGTCCTGGATCTAGTCAATGGGAAGACTGTGGGGGGTGCAGCACTAGAATGCTGCTTTAATCACAGGAAAGGCTGAGGTGACCTAAATGTTCCTGAGCTGTACAAGTTTAATTTCTGTATGTGGTGGGAGATGGAAGAGAAATGAAGTACCCACGCCAAAAAAATGCCTCAATGCATTTCTATAGGGAAAGTAGTTCCAACAGCTGCAGCATACTAACAATAAAGAGTAGTTACTCACCTGTAACAGGTGTTCTCCAGGAGCAGCAGGAATCAGTCCTCACATATGGGTGACGTCGGCGCCAACGGAGCCCTCGCGGAGCAATTTCCCCAGCTTTCAAAGACAGCCTTTGGGAATTGCAGCGCGCATGCGCGGTCCCCTTCCCGCCCAAGGGTGCCATCTTACTCAGTCTGATGACATAGCTAAAAAGACAGCAAAAAAATTAGCAAAAACGAAATGATATGACTGCAACTCCAAGGGGAGGAGGGAGGGTTGTGAGGACTGATTCCTGCTGCTCCTGGAGAACACCTGTTACAGGTGAGTAACTATTCTTTCTCCAGGACCAAGCAGGAAGTCAGTCCTCACATATGGGACTCCCTAGCTTAAGGCTACCGGAGACCTCAAGCGGAAAAATGAGCTCCCTCTAGCTCAGTAGCACAGAAGGAAGGAATCTTCTCTGAAAACGCCCCCGACCGGTAGCCCAACATCTGGGTCGGAGGGTAGGAGTTGCCTAAACCTCAAAGAGATTATGGAGAACTGCCTGACCGAAAGTACTGTCCCTGCGGGACTCCCTCTCCAGGCAGTAATGGGCCGCAAAAGTCTGGCTTGAAGACCAAGTAGCGGCCCGGCAGATGTCTGCCAACGGAACAGAGCGGAGATGAGCCACTAACGCAGCCTTCGCCCTAACACGATGAGCCGTGACTCGACCCTCCAACGAGAGGCCGGCTGCCCCATAAGCCCAAGCGATACAGTCAGCAACCCATATGGACAAAGTACGCTTGGAGACAGGTAGCCCCAACTGAACAGCTCTCCTATACTCTCGCGTATGGTCAAGGTAGAAGGACAAGGCCCTCCTACAGTCCAGGGTATGCAGGACCATCTCAGCTCGGCTGGAGTGGGGCCTGGGAAAGAAGGTGGGAAGAACCACCTCCTGGTTGATATGAAAAGGAGAAACCACTTTTGGAAGAAACTTAGGGTGAGTCTGCAAGACTACCCTATTCCTGTAGAACCTAGTGTAAGGGGGATCAGACACTAGGGCCTGCAGTTTACTAACGCGCCTAGCAGAAGTAAGGGCTACCAAAAACAAGGTTTTCCAGGAAAGAAAACAAAGAGGGTAGGTAGCCATAGGCTCAAAAGGCAGACAGGTAATCCGCTGCAAGACCACATTCAGATCCCATTCTGGGGCTGGAGGTCGCAAAGGAGGCTTAAGGAGAAGGAGGCCTCGGAGAAAACGAGTCACCAAAGGGTGGTTGGAAAGAGGTCTTCCATCCACCTGTGCGTGATGCGCAGAGAGAGCACTGAGGTGGACCCTGACAGAGTTGGACTTAAGGCCCAGATTGGAGAGGTAAAGCAAATATTGCAAGACCACTGCCACCAAGCAGGAGAAGGGATTCTCAGACTGCTGAGCACACCACATGGAGAACCGACGCCACTTAAGAGCGTAGGACGTCCGTGTGGAAGGCCTCCTCGAGGCCAAGATGACCTCTTCCACCTCCCGAGGCAGCAGGAGGGGAGCAAGGACTACCCTTTCAGCAGCCAGGCCATCAGATGAAGGGACCGGAGGTTGGGGTGTAGGAGAGATCCCTGATCCTGTGTCAGGAGATCGGGTTGAAACCCCAGAGGAAGAGGAGTGTCCACCGCTAGCTGCATTAGAAGCGGGAACTAAGGTTGTCTCGGCCACCGGGGAGCCACTAGGATCATCGAGGCTTTGTCTCTGAGAACTTTGAAGAGTGTCCGAGACACTAGTGGCATGGGAGGAAAGGCATAGAAAAGGCCTGTGGACCATGGAATCAGAAAAGCATCCGCCGCTACTCTGAGAGGATGCGGTTGCCTAGAGCAGAACCTGGGAAGCTGCGTGTTCAGGGGACTGGCAAATAGAGCCATGGTGGGGAGGCCCCACTTGAGAAAGATCTGCTGAACCACCAACGGATCCAACCTCCACTCGTGAGGTTGGAGGATCCTGCTCAGTTTGTCTGCCAGGCAATTTTCTGGACCTGGGAAATAGATAGCCTTGAGGAGAATACCGTGAAGGATGGCCCAAGAGCAGAGTCTTCGCGCCTCCTGACAAAGAAGGAAGGAGCCTGTGACTCCCTGTTTGTTCACGTAGAACATTGCAACCTGATTGTCCGTCTGGACCAGCACAGACTGGTGAGAAGTGAGGTGGGAGAAGGCTCTCAGAGCGAGGCAGATGGCTCGGAGCTCTAGGAAGTTTATCTGCTGAGCAGACTCCCAAGGAGTCCAGAGGCCTTGAGTACAGGTCCCTTGGCAATGTGCTCCCCAACCCAGGAGAGAAGCATCGGTCGTTAGCACCTGAGAAGGCGGAGGAGATTGAAAATCCACTCCCAGCACCAGGTTTGGCAGATGAATCCACCACTGAAGAGAAGAGACCAGCAGGTTGGAGACCTGTACTGAGTCCGCCAGGTTCCCCGTGGCTTGATGCCATTGAGTGCGAAGGCACCATTGAGCAGGACGCATGTTCAGGCGGGCATTGGGGGTTACATGGACCGTGGAAGCCATATGGCCGAGCAGTCTCAGAAATTGCCTGGCAGAGACCAGGGAATTGCTGCGAAAGTGGCTGGCTAGATTCATGAGCCTGTGTGCCCTGTCCAGAGGCAGGAAGGCCCTCGCCTGAAGTGTGTTTAACCTTGCGCCGATGAATTTGAGATCTTGAGAGGGGAGCAAAGCGGACTTTGCGAAGTTTATGACAAATCCCAAGTGCTGGAGCAGAGATACAGTGCGATGAGTGGCCTGAGTGGCCTCCTGGGAAGACTGGTCCCTTATGAGCCAGTCATCCAGGTATGGAAATACAAAGAGGCCTTGAAGCCTTAGATAGGCCGCCACCACTGCTAGGCATTTGGTGAACACCCTGGGGGTGGAGGATAGGCCAAAGGGCAGGACTCTGTACTAGTAATGATTTCCTCCCACAACAAACCTGAGATATTGTCTGTGGTCTGGATGAATAAGGATGTGAGTATAGGCATCCTTTAGATCTAAGGAGCATAGCCAGTCTCCCTGCTGGAGGTAGGGCAGCAGGATTCCAAGGGTGAGCATCTTGAACTTTTCCCTTGTCAGGAACTTGTTGAGGTTTCGCAAGTCCAGGATGGGTCTGAGGCCTCCTGTTCGTTTTGGTATCAGGAAATACCTGGAATAAAAGCCTTGACCTCTCAGGTGGTGGGGCACCGGTTCCACAGCCTGTTCCTGAAGAAGACTTGATAACTCCTGAAGGAGTAAGTCCCTGTGCAGAGGGAGTCTGGGAGGCTCCCCTGGAAAGTAGGAGGGAGGTACCTGGTGAAAGTGAAGAAGATAGCCTTTTTGAACTATATGAAGCACCCAGGTATCTGATGTGATTGCTGACCATCTTTGGGCAAAGTGGACTAGCCAGCCTCCTGTGCTGAGAGAAACCAGCAGAGGGGAAGAGGCTATGCTGATGGAGTCAAAAACCCCCACCCTGCTGAGCAGGGGCCGGTGTTGTGGGCTTGGGGGCTTGCTGCCTACGGGACCCATTATCCCGTCCCTTGGCCTGCTGACCCTGTGGGGGAGCTATTGGGGCCTGATAGTGAGGGTAGTGTTTATAGGCAGCTGCCTTCCTCGGGTAAAAGGGCTTTTTCCCCGAGCCCTTCTTTTTATGAGAAGGGGCAGAGGTTTTTCTGGACAGCCTAGTCCTGGTCAGAGTCTCGGTCTCGAGTTCTGCAGCCTTTTCAGCCATGGGCTTGCCAAAGAGGTTTTCACCTTTGCAGGGGACATCGACCAACTTGTCCTGTATCCATGGCTCGAGGTTGGATGACTGAAGCCAAGCCTGTCGGCGGGCACCGATGCCGGCTCAGGCTACCCGAGCCGATGCTTCGAAGCCATCGTAGGCTGCTCGAGAGATAAACTTCGAGCACTCACGAATACCTGTGGACAAGGCCTGGAACCTCTGCAAAGGTTCCTTGGAGAGACCAGCAGAGAACCCGGCAATTTCTTTTGCCAGGTCTCGGAGATACATGCCCATATAGAGCTGGTAAGTCTGGACTCGACAAGCAAGCATAGAGCCCTGGAAGCACTTCCTACCGAGGGCATCCAGGTTCCGGGCCTCCCGGCCGGGAGGCACCGAGGAGTGCATCTTCTGACTCTTGAGTCGATGCATGGCCGATTCCACCACCATGGAATGGTGCAGTCGTTGTGCCTTTTGGAACCCGGGGCTCTTGCGGACTCGATAAATGGAATCGACCCGCTTGCTTAACACCGGCGCCGACACCGGGCTCTCCCACATGCGGAAGAGAAGTCGCTCCAGCATCGGAGGAACCGGTACAGTAAAGGCCTCCTTCGGGGGAGAGTCATACTGGAGGGCATCGAGCTCTTCGGCTAAAGGCTACTCCTCGGGATCCGCAGGGAATGCCAAGGCTTTGGCTATATCCCGCACGAAGTCCGAGAACCGGGTGTCCTCCGGGGGGGATCGTCTCCGAGGTTCGGACTCAGGCGAGTCCGATGGGACACACCGAGTCCGAAAAGTACCAGGGGACTCTTCGTCCTCAGTTTCCCAGGCCGATCGAGCAGCTCCGGTCGGGCGGGCATTGTTGCCTTCCGCCCCGACTCGACCTCGGTCCCGAACGGGAGGCCAAGGGAGACCGCGACCGAGGATCGACTTGAGCCCGCATGGACTCGAGGATCGGCTCGGTCTCCGGGGTCGACTTTGACGTCGACGTCCCGGCGGTTGGGGCAGAAGCACTGGCGAGGCCAGCGATCAATGCCCGCTGCTGGTCCATGAAGGCAGCCAAACTGCTCTCCAAGGCCGTCAACCTGAGTCCGAGCTCAGGAGACCCAGCAGCCCCCGACTCGGGCCCCAACGGCGTCGGGCCTGACGTCGGCTCCTTCGGAGGTGAGTCCACGAGGACTATAGTACTCACGTGTCCAGGAGACTCCAACTCGAGACGAGGATGTTTTGAAGGCCTCTCCGACTCCGAGGACCCGGGACGGCTATCGGGGCTATGCGACCTGGCCCTCGAGGAACCAGGAGCATCCACCGATGCCGCCCTCGCGGGTTTCTTCTTCCGTGCTCCTGGGCAGGAGACCCCCGCTCAGAGGAACTCCGACGATGCTCAGGACCGGAGTCCCGGGACGTCGAAGCCTCTGACGAGGTCCGGGCCAGGCCGGATGCGGAGTCAGAGAAGATTTTTTCCCTCTGTTGCTGCCGACTCCTCAATGCTTTAGAGGACATCTTGCTACATGGACCACAGATCATCGGGTCGTGATCGCGTCCAAGGCAGTGGAGGCAGCAGTCGTGTGTGTCGGTAAGAGACATAAGTTTCTTACACCGATCACACTTTTTAAACCCGCTGGCAGCCATCGGGGGAAAAAGGTCCCCTGCGAGGTCAAAAGACAGGGCTGCCAGGAAAAAGGAAAAAATGGCGCGAACGCCAGTCACGAAGGACAAAAACCGAAAAAATCACGAAAGGACTCGATACCGGTGTATCGAGTCCAGGCGGGAAAAGGATCCGGCGTCGAATCGAGATAAGAAAAATAATAAAAATCAACTTTTTTAGCGGTGATCACAAACAGCGTCTGTAGGGCTCCGCGGAAAAAAGAAGACTGAGCAAGATGGCACCCTTGGGCGGGAAGGGGACCGCGCATGCGCGCTGCAATTCCCAAAGGCTTTCTTTGAAAGCTGGGGAAATTGCTCCAAGAGGGCTCCGTCGGCGCCGACGTCACCCATATGTGAGGACTGACTTCCTGCTTGGTCCTGGAGAATTTACAGTAACAAAGCAACCACAGACTTGCACCTATCAAACATCCTCATTTCTTCTCCCCTCCCCGGGCCATAAAAAGCTAGAAATGTGCCCTGTGAGACTCATGAAGTTCATGCTCCCCACCCCCGAACCCATCCTCACACAGGAAGTCACAGGCTTCCTGGAAGGCCTAGTGATGATGCCGATGTCCCTTCTGTATTTGTGCCCTATGAAGCCGCTCTGCTCGCATACCCTTGCTACAGCCCTGAGCTCCTCACTATCATAGACACACAAAGAACAAACATAAATATAAATACACACACGTACACACTTCCATGGCCACACATGCACAGACACATACATGCAAGCAAGCATTCACACACACACACACACACATGCAAGCATGTACACATGCACATACAAACACACAGTGACAAACAAGCATATGTATATTAATAAAAACATGTACAGATACACCAGTCCATAAAGACAGACACACACCCAGAATCGAGATATGCACACATTAGACACACACACACACACACACATTCCTACAAGCTGAAGAGCCCTATACTTATAAGCCTTCCCTCGTATCTTTCCATCCCTTTTATCATTTTGGTTGTCCTTCTCTGTACCTTTTCTAATTCCGCTATATCCTTTTTAAGATATAGCGATCAGATTGCACACAATATTCAAAGTCGCACAATGGAGTGATACAAAGACATTATACGAGTAATATCCTTCATTCCTTTCTTTATGATTTCTAGCATTCTATTTGCTTTTTTGGTCACTGCTACACACTAGGCAGATGGTTTCAACGTATTATCCATGATGAAGACAGTGCCCCTGCGTGGGAGCATTCCCAGCTTCTTCTAGAAACTTTTGCATGTGCATATGAGTGTGCGTGTTTTCTCGCCTACCGCCATTGTGCCATTTTAGCCTTGGTTTGTTTTATTTCCACAGAGCCCCTCAAATTTCTTCTCGTAGGCACGTGAGTAATTTCTTTTCAGGTTTGCTAGAGCTACTGTACTTTACTACCATTTTTTTCTTATAAAAAGCATCTTGACCTGCCATTGCAGTGTTCTTTCCTTCCTTTAAATCTCCTTATTTAGATTTTTTGACCATTTAAAGTTTGCTTTCATTTTCTGGTTCACCTCAGCTCCTTAAGTTGCTTGTTCCAATTGAATTTGTCTGTACTTTGTCTTCAAAATCAAGCCTTTTGATTTCACTGCATCTATTTTTCAAGATGACATGTCCCAGAAACTCGTCAGTAGGTTTAAGAAGTGTTTCAGGTGCTCGTTACTACTACTACTACGTATCATTTGTATAGTGCTACAAGGTGTAAACAGCGCTGAACAGAGACATGTAAGAGACAGTCCCTGCTCATAAGTGCTTACAGTCTAGTCAAGATAGACAACACAACAACTAGAGACTAGGATATATCTAGGGGAATGGTAAGGAAACACATAGGAGGTGAACAGAAGACTAAGGGGATCAGGATCCAAAAGCAGTCTCAAAGAAATGAGTCTTTAGCCTGGCTTTGAACAGGGCCACAGATGGAGCCTGATGTACTGACTCAGGTAGTTTGTTACAGGAATAAGGAGCAGCAAGGTAGAAAGATCGAGCTCTGGAGCTGGCAGTGGAAGAGAATGTCACAGAAAGAAGGGATCTCCAGAAGAACGAAGTTCCCAAGGAGGGGTGTACGGAGAGATAAAAGAGGAAAACTAGTTAGGAACAGCTGAATGAAGAACACTTAAAGGTCAGTAGTAGAAGTTTGAACTGGATGTGGAAATGGACAGGGAGCAAATGAAGTGACTGGAGGAGTGACATGGCATAGTTACATTGGTGGAAGATTAAATGTCCAGCTGAGTTTTGAACTGAAGTAGGGAGAGATGATTCAGAGGAAAAACAGCGAAGGGGAGGTTGAAATAGTCTAGACAAGAGCTAACTAGAGAAGGGATAAGGGTCTTAGTAGTATGTTCAAAAAGGAAGGGACATATTTTGCCAATGTTATAGAGAAAGGAGGGGCTATAGTAGTAATGGATAGGCAACAGTATTTGATTGAAGCGGAACGACAACTTTCTCAAACAGCTATTTATAAAGTTTTAGCACAGGATCCTACACCTCATTTACAGAGGACGATTAAGAATATTACATCTCAAGCTTTGAATAAAAGATTGATTTCTAAGAAAGAAATGAATTTTCTAAATGAATCCTCTCCGTCAGCAGCGCGATTCTATCTTGTACCTAAAATACATAAAAATGTTCAAAACCCGCCAGGGAGACTGATTGTCTCCACAAAAGGCACTGTGTTGGAACCCTTGTCTATGTATATTGACTCCTATTTAAGACCATTGATGGCACGTATACCATCCTACATAAAGGATACATCTCATTTTTTGAACCTATTAATAAAACATTCAGACTGTGCTTTAGACATTGATCTCCTACTGGTTACATTGGACGTGTCTGCTCTATACACTAACATCCCCCAAGCAGCAGCGTATGAAGTAGTGATGTCATCCCTGAAAAACTGGAATGATTTATCTCAGGATCATATAGAGTTTATATCACAGCTAACTGAACTTACTATTTTTCAAAATTATTTTGAATTCGATGGCACTCTATATCAACAGTTGTCAGGGGTAGCTATGGGCGCCACGTGCGCCCCGTCCATAGCCAATTTGTATATGGAGGCTTACGAGATTCAATGGCTTCCAACTTCTCCATATAAACATCATATGATTCTTTGGAAACGATTTATTGATGATGTTTTTATGTTGTGGAAAGGCACGACTGTGGAACTCCATAATTTTTTATATTGGCTAAATAGAGTAAACTCGAATATTCAATTCACTTATGTTTTTCATGCACAACAAATTGTTTTTTCTTGACGTCGTGATTCAGAAGGGCCCACAAGGTTGGGTTACCTCTATACATAAAAAAACCGACCGATAGGAACACGTTACTTCACTACCATAGTAAACACCCCAAACAGTTAAGAGACAGTTTACCTCTATCCCAGTTTATTCGATATAGGAGGAACTGCTCTAGTTTGGATGAGTATAAAAGACGAGCGAAGAACCTTATACAGGAATTTCAACGGAGAGGATATCCACAGCAGGTTTTAAAAAATGCTTATAGAAGAGCGCTCTATAATGATAGAGAATTACTGTTATGTCCTCGAAGAACTATGGTTGATACTGACGATAATACTATCAACTTTATCACTAAATTTTCTCCTCTTAGTGGGAATATTAAACGAATTATTAAAAGACATCAAAATGTGTTGAATGTCCTCCCGTGTTTTCATAATAAACGGATTCGATGTGTGTGGACACGTCATTCCAACTTAAAAGAGAAACTCAGTCCAGCCAAGTTAAGGGCTCATTTGAGTGATGAAAATCTTGCAACCCCAGGTCATAAACAATGTGGACATTGCAATATATGTCAGATCTCAGATGAGATTACAGCTTTTCAATATCATGGACACAACTATAAATTAAAATACTCCACATCTTGCGAATCAGATTATATAGTATACGGTATCAAATACCCCTGCGGTTTACTCTATGTGGGTAAAACCATAAAGACATTACGTGTCCGCATCAATGAACACAAGAGCAGATTGAAGTGCAAAGTACAAGAGGCTCCCCTCGTGGCACACTGCATTCAACATCAGCACTCTTTTGATGAGTTAAGACGTTTTGGAATAGACTGGGTAGCAGTTGGTAGATCAGGGAAATCTAGGGAAAAAACGTTGATAATTCAGGAACAGAAATGGATATATCGATTACAATCGGTCACCCCAGGGGGTCTGAATAATATGGTGGAATGGGGAGCTTGTACCTAATTGGCTGTTGTCGAGGTTGAGGGCTCCCTTGAGTTAGTTTCTGCAGAGGAGTGAAGTGGAATCTGGGGCTTTTGTACCGGCTTTAGGACCGAGTAGCCCGCAAGGTATTTAAATCATAGTAGGTAGTTCAACCCACATGCGCGGCATTTCAGAGTAAACTGACAAGATTTGGATCGCACATCATTATGAGTAGTTCTGAGATTGAGCTGGTGGTAAGAACTGATGTAAAAGAACTGTTTTGAAATAAGGGAAGGAATTTATGAGATTGCGTGAGTTTGAAGTAAATGATATGTATTCTCCATCTACAGAGATTGTTGAATGAGCCAACCCCCTGATGAAGAATCGAAACGCTCTATTGGTACCGGGAAGGTGGCATTGGGGATGTTTATATTCCAGTTTGGAGATAAGCACAATCTCTATATTCATTTAAAACAATACGAAGAGAAGTCCGATTGATGTTTCAAATGCTTTTTATTTATGCATTCTTTCAAAGAACCTTAAATAATGGTCATTGATGCAAGTAGGCAAAAAATCTCCAGGTAACTGCACCTGGAAGTGTTGCCATTCTAGTCTGAGACCATTGGTTCTGTTATAGCTGAAAATTGTCATTTTGACCTGGTTAGGAGTTGTTAAACAAGAACAACTAGCGTGATTGGACTTGCTTTTTCTATTTGAATGAGGGATTACATTTTTTGCATAGAGAAAGAAGTGACAGGTTTTAGCTAACTGTTGGGTGTGTATGGAGAAGGAGAGGGAGGAGTCAAAGACTACCCTAAGATTGAGAGCTGAGGAAACAGGGAGGAGTAGAATGTTATCCACAGAAATAGAGAAAGGAGGAAAGGGGGAGGTGGGCTTATGGGGAAAGATAAGGAGCTCAGTTTTGGCCATGTTCAATTTCAGATGGTGGTGAGACATCCAGGCACTAATGTCAGATAAGCAGGCCGAGATCCGGGTCTGGATTCCCAGAGATTTCAAGTACAGAGAGGTAGATCTGAGAGTCATTAGCACAAAGATGGTACTGAAAACCTTGGGAGGAGATGAGTGCACCAAGGGACTAAGTACAGAAAGAGAAAAGGAGAGGTCCGAAGACAGATTCCTGGAGTACACTAACTGAAAGTGGAATAGCAGTAGAGGATGATCTAACAGAACATACACTAAAAGTGGGTGGGTGGGAGAGATAGGAAGAAAACAAGGACAGGACAGAACCCTTAAATCCAAGCAAGTACAGGATATCGAGGAGAAGGTGGTGATCAACAATGTCAAAAGTAGCAGAAAGGTCAAGAAGGATGAGGATCAAGTAAAGGCCCCTGGAGTTGGTGAAGAACAAGACATTGGACACTTTGGCAAGAGCCGTCTTAGCAGAATACAGAGGGATCCAGAAAGGACTGAGAGGAGAGAAAGTCAAGATAGTGGCAGTGAACCACTTGTTTAAGGTGTTATGTTTAGCATTTAAAGCTATTCATAAGATAGATCTGATCTACTTGTCTACTAGACTGATGCTCTGTTCTTCAGCAAGATCTTTGACTCATTGTACACTAGTATTGCCCTCAGCTTCTGCTTTTCAGTAGAAGAGGGTAAGAGATAGAGGTTTTTCAGGTGCAGTCCCAAAATTGTGGAATGATTTACCTCTTGTGATTAGGATCTTGTGGATTATGCTCAATTCCATAAAGTTTTAAAGATGTGGTTATGGAGGAAATTTTTTAATAATACATGATTGCATTGTTTGTAATCTGCTTTGTATGTCTTGTTATTAAATTAAATTAAATGTTAATATAGTTTAGAAATAAAGGGAAGGAGAGTGACAGGATGATAAATAGAAGGACAGGTAGGATCAAGAGATGGTTTCTTGAGGAGCATTCTTGAAGACTGCAGGAACAGTTGTGGTAGAAAGCGATAGGGTGAAGCTATGACAGATGGAAGGGACAACAGTGGAGGAGATGGAGTTTAGTAGATGGGTGTGGATAGGATCAGAAGAGCAGGTTGTAAGTTTGAAGGAGGAGAGACATTATGTGGTTTCTTCCTCAGTGAGCTTAGAAAAGGAGGAAAAAGTGACAGAAGTTGAGGGAAAGATTAGGGCTTGAAGAGGGGGAAGGGGGATGGAAATGACTCCAGAGGGAACTCAAGAGTGGACTTTTGTCATGGAAGTAATTGGTCAAAGTCTGAGCAGAAAGGGAAGGAGGGATCAGAGGTAGAAGCACTTTGGGGGGTCATTCAGTACAGCGAATAACGGAGATGGACATCTAGATTTGATGACCATCCCCACTATTCTCTCCCCTGCCGGCCCCAGCTAATGCCTCCCCATACAAACAGCTCAGACAGGGGGCAGGAGGGGGTATGTCTGAGGCAGAGCTAAGGCGGGACATGAGCGGGCTGTGACCCTAGATGTACAGGGCCAATTCTGAGGTCGGCCCTCTATGTCCGGGGCCGTGAACATGGACGGGGGACTTATTCTACTGCAGAGGTGGAAACAGTCCCCCTGGACTTCAGGGGATCCTGCAGCTGGGCCAGGACAAAGAGGTAGGGGATGCAAGAAGAACCCCACAGCTGGATCCTGGGCATGGATGGCCAGACTGAGGGTCCAGCTGCAGGGAAAGAAGAATATCTGCGGCGGCCAGCATTTGCGGCTCCTGAAAGGAGCCGCAGTGCCATGGTGATGGGATGCCATAGCATTGTGGCTCCATTCAGGAGCCTGATTGAAGTAGCTAGGGATCTGATGGGCATGCAGGCTGACCAGAATTGGAGTCTGGCCTGCACATTCGGCCTGTAGACCTGATTCTGATCCCGCGGGCATGTCTAGCTCCTGCGGGATCAGAATTAGGTCTACCTTTGGGCATCCTGCTTCTGGTTGGCTGCACAAGGGGCTGGACAGCCAGGTTGGAATGTGCCTCTTTGAGGAGAGAGTTGAGAGTTGTAAAAAGACGGTGAGGATCAGAGGCAGAAGAGTTAGTCAGATGGACATAGTACTTTTGCTTGGCAAGTGCTATGGCAGACTGGAAAGAGGCTAGCATGAATTTGAATTGTAGGATGTCCGCAAGAGTGCGGGATTTGAGCCAAAGGCACTCAGCTGAATGGGCATAGGAACATACAGTAGGTAGCAGTATTTAGAAGACAGCTAGGACTGAGGTACAGTGCACCTCACAGAACATGAATTGGGAGGAGCAAGAGCATCCAGAGCAGAGGACAGTACAATATTATAGGAAGATATAGACTCATTAGCACAATAACATAGTGGATGAAAGAAGTGGTGAGACAGCAGTGGAGAGAGCTGATGCGTCAACAGTGTGAAGATTCCTAAAGATATTAGAGGAAACTGGGTGAGAGTGAGGCAGGGAGTGATGAAGAGTGCAACTTAGCAGATTATGGTCAGATAAGAGAAGAAGTGAGTTGCAGAAATGTGAGGGCAAGCAGTTAGAGAAGAAGACAAGGTCAAGGCAGTGGCCTTGCTGGTGAGTAAGGGAAAGGAACTTTAAGGCATGAGAGTCAGAGGGGTTATCAACACGAATGTTAAAATCCCCAAGATTAAGTGAAGTGGAAGATGCATCCAGTAAGCGTAGTTACTCACCTGTAACAGGTGTTCTCCAGGGACAGCAGGAATCAGTCCTCACATATGAGTGATGTCAGTGCTGTCCTCGTGAGGAGCAATTCCCCAGCTTTCATAGAAAGTCTTTGGGATTGTATCACGTCCCTTCCTGCCCAAGGGTGCCATCTTGCTCAGTCTAATGACATAGCTAAAAAGACAACAAAAAGAGTAAAATCAATAATAGGACTGCAACTCCAGGGGAGGAGGGAGGGTCGTGAGGACTGATTCCTGCTGTTCCTGGAGAACACCTGTTACAGGTGAGTAACTATGCTTTCTCCAGGAACAAGCAGGAAATCAGTCCTCACATATGGGACTCCCTAGCTATAGGCTACTGAGAATCCATAGCTGAAAAATGGCTCCCTCTAGAAGAGCCGCAGCAGCAGTGATAGGATTTATCTCCGAGACCACACCCCCACGGTAGCCTGACACCAAAGGGTTGGAGGGTAGGAGTTGCCTAAACCTCGAATAGGTTACGGAGTACTGCCTGACCGAAAACACTGTCCCGCCAGGACTCTCTCTCCAGGCAGTAGTGGGCTGCAAACGTCTGGCTTGAAGACCAAGTTGCAGCCCAGCAGATGTCTGCCAACAGAACAGAGCGGTGATTAGCCACTGAGGTGGCCATAGGCCTAACCGAGTGGACCGTGATTCGGCCCTGCAGCTGAAGGTCAGCTGCCCTGTACGCCCAGGCGATGCGGTCCACCACCCAGGTGGATAACGTGCACTTGGAGACAGGTAGACCCAGTTTGCTAGGGTCATAAGAGACGAAGAGCTGAGAAGCTCTCCGATGTCCCTGTGTACGTAGGTAGTAGGCAAGCGCCCTCTTACAGTCCAGGGTATGCAGAACCGCTTCTGCCTTGCAGGTATACGGCCTGGGAAAGAAGGTTGGAAGAACCACCTCTTGGTTGAGGTGAAACGAGGAAACCACTTTTGGGAGGAACTTGGGGTGAGTACGTAATACCACCCTGTTTTTGTAAAACCGTGTATACGGTCTATCCGATACTAAAGCTTGTAGCTCACTCACACGGCAGGCAGACATGAGTGCCACCAGGAAGAGTACTTTCCAGGAAAAGAAGCGGATAGGATAGGTGGCCAAAGGTTCAAAGGGTGGGCAAGTAATTCACTGCAAGACCACATTTAAGTCCCACTCTGTCGCTGGTGGGCGAATTGGAGGTTTCAAGAGTAGGAGGCCTCTGAAGAATCGGAATACGAGAGGGTGAGCTGAGAGAGATTGCCCGCCCACTGGAGAGGGGTGAGCTGATAGCGCACTGAGGTGGACCCTGACAGAGTTAGATTTGAGACCTAACTCCGAGAGGTGGAGCAAGTACTGTAATATCTGAGGTACTTGACAAGTGAATGGGTTCTCCTTATTCTGGGTACACCACCCTTCAAACCTATGCTACTTGAATGCATAAGATTTTCTATTAGATTGCCTCCTAGAGGCCAGCAACACCTCCTCAACCTCCTTGGGAAGGAGCAGGGGAGCAAGTACTACCCTCTCAGCAGCCAAGCCATTAACTTGAGGGATCTGAGATTGGGGTGTAGCAAGGAACCCTGTTCCTGGGTCAAGAGGTCGGGCTGCATCCCTAGTGGAAGGGGAGTCTTGACCGCCAGTTGAAGGAGAAGAGGGAACCAAGGCTGTCTGGGCCACCTGGGGGCTACTAGGATGACCAAGGCCTTGTCCCGAAGAATTTTGAATAGAGTGCGTGCCACCAAGGGTGTGGGTGGGCATGCATAGAGAAGGCCTTGTGCCCAGGAGATCAGGAAAGCATCCGCCACCATGCTCATCGGATGCGGCTGCCTTGTGAAGAACCGGGGCAACTGATGGTTTAGTGGACTGGCAAAGAGATCCATGGATGGGAGACACCAACGGTTGACGATCCGCTGGGCTACATCCCGGTGCAGTTGCCATTCGTGAGGCTGAAGAATCCTGCTCAACTTGTCGGCCAGGAGGTTCTCCGGACCTGGCAGATAAACTGCCCTTAGGGACATGTGATGTGCCACTGCAAAAGAGCAGAGTTCCAGAGTTTCCTGGCATAGGATGCGAGATCCTGTGCCACCCTGTTTGTTGATGTAGAACATTGCTACCTGATTGTCTGTCAGTATCAGCATTGACTGATGGGCAAGAAGATGACAGAAGGCTTGGAGAGCTAGGTGGATGGCTTGAAGCTCTAGAAGATTGATCTGAAGTGTGGCCTCTCACAAGGACCACAGACCCTGAATGCATGCACCCTGGCAATCAGCTCCCCAGCCCCGCAAGGAGGCATCTGTTGTCAGCACTCTGGTGTGAGAGGGAGGTTGGAATTGTACTCCCTGAAGCAAACTGGGGGGGTGAAGCCACCATTGCAAGGTTGACACCAGTAGCTTGGAAATTGTTACCCTGTCTCTGAGGTGACCAATGGCTTGCGTCCACTGGTCTCTGAGGCTCCATTGAGCTGTGCACATGTGGAATCAAGCATATGGAGTCACATGCACCGTGGAGGCCATGTGGCCCAGGAGGCATAGGAAGACCCTTGCGGAGACTTGAGGTTTATGCTGGACCTGCTGTACCAAGTCCAGCAACTGCCCCGCCCTGTCCAGTGGTAGGTAAGCCCTTGCCTGGGAGTGTCCAATCTTGCCCCTATGAACTCCAAGTTCTGAGTAGGGAGTAAAGTGGACTTTTCGTGATTTATAACAAACCCGAGGTGCTGGAGCAGGGTGACTGTGCGAGCAGAGGCCTGCTGTGCCTCCTGTGCCGATTGGCCCCTGATTAGCCAGTCGTCCAGGTAGGGAAAGACGAAGACTCTCTGACTTCTGAGGAAGCCCGCCACCATTGCTAGGCATTTGGTAAATACCCTGGGAGTGGAAGCTAGGCCAAAGGGAAGCACCTTGTACTGAAAGTGGTTTCCTCCGACCACAAACCTGAGATATTGTCTGGGTCTGGGTGTATGAGGATGTGAGTATAAGCATCCTTTAAATCTAAGGAGCCTAGCCAATCTCCCTGGTGGAGGTAAGGCAGTAGGATCCCAAGGGAAAGCATCTTAAACTTTTCCCTCACCAGGAACTTGTTTAGATTTTGCAAGTCTAGGATGTGGCGTAGGCCTCCTTTTCTTTTTGGTATTAGGTTCCACCGCCTGATCCTTTATGAGACCTGCCAACTCCTGTAGAAGGAGGTTCCTGTGCAGAGGGGGCCTGAGAGGCTCACCTGGGAAGGAGGAGGGCACCTGGTTGAAAAATGAAGTAGATAGCCTTGCTGGACTACCTGCAGAACCCAGGTGTTGGTAGTAATGGCTGGCCACCTGTGGGCGTACAGGGCCAGCCTCCCCCCTGTGCAGGGCCAAACCACTGGTGGGAAAGGAGCTATGCAGTGGGAGTCAAAAACCCCCTCCCTGCTGGGCAGGAGCCGTAGCTGGAGGCTTGGGGGTCTTCGGCTTACATGGGCTATGCCCCTGTCCCCTGGCCTGCTGCCCCTGTTGGGGAGCTGGTGTGGCCTGGTAAGTGGGGTAGTTTCTGTAAGCCGTACCTTCCTCGGGAAAAAGGGCTTTTTCCCCAAGGCCTTCTTCTTGTGAGAAGGTGCAGATGTTTACTTCGACAACCTTGTCCGGGTCAGGTACTTGGACTCGATTTCTGCAGCTTTCTCAGTCATGGGTTTGCTGAAGAGGTTGTCTCCTCAGCACGGGACATCAACCAACTTGTCCTGAACCCATGGCTCTAGGTCCGACGAAATGAGCCAGGCCTGATGGCGTGCACCGATGCTGGTTGTGGCTACTCGGGCCGAAGCCTCGAAGCCGTCGTAAGCTGCTCGAGACATGAACTTCGAGCACTCTCTGATTCCCATGGACAATGCTTTGAAGCACTGCAAGGGTTCCTCGGATAGGCCAGCTGAGAACCCGGCAATTCTCTTTTGCCAGGTCCCGCAAGTACATGCCCATGTACAGCTGGTAAGTTTGGACACGGCATGACAGCATCGAGCCCTGGTAGCACTTTCTGCCGAGGGAGTCCAGGTTCTGGGCCTCCCGGTCGGGAGGCACCAAGGAGTGCGTCTTCTGGCTTTTCAGCCGTTGCATGGCCGATTCCACAACCATGGAGTTGTGCAGCAGCTGCGCTTTCTGGAAACCAGGAGTCTTCCGGACTCGATAGATGGAATCGACCCACTTGCTGAGCACTGGCATCGAGGCCGGGGACTCCCACATGCGGAGCATCAGCCGTTCCAACATCGGAAGCACCGGTACAGTAAGGGCCTCCTTTGAGGGAGAGTCATACTGGAGGGCAACGAGCTCCTCGGCTTGAGGATCCTCCTTGGCATCCGCAGGGAATACCAAAGCCTCATGTATCATCTGCAAATTTGATTATCTCACTCGTTATTCCCATTTCCAGGTAATTTATGAATATGTTAAAAAGCAGTGGACCCAGCACAGATCCCTGGGGTATTCCACTATTCACCTTTCTTCATTGGGAAAATAGGCCATTTAGCCTTACCCTCTGCTTTCTATCTTTTAACCAGTTCCTGATCCACAGTAGTGCACTGCCTCCTATCCCATAACTTTGTAATTTCGCCAAGAGTCTCTCATGAAGGATCTTGTCAAAGGCTTTCTGAAAATCCAGATACAATATGTTGACTGGCTCACCTTTATCTACCTGTTCATTTACACCTTCAATAAAATATAACTGATTAGTAAGACTAGATCTTCCTTGGCTAAAGCCATGTTGGCTTTCTTCCATTAAACCATGACTTTCTACGAGTTCAGTAATTTTGTTCTTTATAATGGTTTCTACCATTTTGCCTGGTATTGACCTCAGGCTCACTGGTCTGTAGTTTCCCGGATCACCCCTGGAATCCTTTTTAAAAATTGCTGTTACATTGGCCATTTGCCAATTTTCAGGTATTACAGATGATTTTCATGATAGTTCACAGATTACTAATAGTAGGTCTGCAATCTTATATTTCAGTTCTTTTAACACCCTCAGATGCATACCATCCAGTCCAAGTGATTTGCTACTCTTTAGTTTATCAAATAGTTGTAATACATCTTCCCAATTTATCGATATTTCTTGCAATTCTTCCGATATATCACCTTTAAGTATTATGTCAGGCATGGGTAACATCTCTCCATCTTCTGGAGTCTGCTGTCTTGGTACATGTCGGTACCAATGACATAGGAAAATGTGGTAGGGAGGTTCTGGAAGCTAAATTTAGGCTTTTAGGTAGGAAGTTGAAATCCAGAACTTCCAGGGTAGCGTTCTCCGAAATGCTTCCCGTTCCACGCGCAGGACCCAATAGGCAGGCAGAGCTCCGGAGTCTCAATGCGTGGATGAGACAATGGTGCAGAGATGAGGGGTTCGGATTTGTTAGGAACTGGGGAACATTCTGGGGAAAGGAGGGGCTCTTCCGAAGGGATGGGCTTCACCTTAACCGGGATGGAACCAGGCTGCTGGCATTAACCTTTAAAAAGGAGATAGAGCAGCTTTTAAACTAGATAATAGGGGAAAGCCGACAGTCGCCCAAGAGCGCATGGTTCGGAAGAATGTATCCTTGAAGGATACTACAAAAAGCAGAGAGGTTCCAAAAAAGAGTAAAGTAGCCCAAATGCCCTCGAGTATGGAGCAGACAGAACTTAAAGATCCCAAATTACCCATGTCTACCAATAGCCAAATTAATATGAATAAAATACAGTCTCTAAAATGCTTGTATGCAAATGCTAGAAGTCTACAAAACAAGATGGGAGAGTTAGAATATATAGCACTAAACGAGAGGTTAGATATGATTGGAATATCAGAGACATGGTGGAAGGAGGACAACCAGTGGGACACTGTGATACCTGGGTACAAACTATATCGAAATGATAGAGCTGATCAAATTGGTGGAGGGGTTGCGCTCTATGTTAGAGAGGGCATTGAATCAGAAAGGATTAAAGTTTTGCAAGAAACAAAATTTGCTGTAGAATCTCTATGGATTGAAATTCCATGTAAAAAGGGGAAGGCGATAGCAGTGGGGGTGTACTATCGTCCGCCTGGCCAGAATGAACAAATGGATGATGAAATGCTCAAAGAAATCAAGGAAGCTAGCAAAAGTTACAGTGCAGTAATAATAATGAGTGATTTCAATTACCCCGGCATCGACTGGGTCAGTGTCACAACAGGACATGCTAGGGAGATAAAGTTCCTAGATGAAATAAATGACTGCTTCTTGGAGCAGCTGCTTCATGAAACGACCAGAGGGGAAGCAATATTAGACCTAGTCCTTAGTGGAACACCAGATGTAGTGCAAGAGATAAGGGTGTTGGGGCCACTTGGCAATAGTGATCATAGCATGATCGCCTTTGATTTAATTAGTGGAGGAGGGATAGTAAGGAAATCCACAGTACTACCCTTTAACTTTCGAAAGGGAGACTATGATAGAATGAGGAAAACAGTTAAGAAAAAACTAAAAGGAGCAGTTGCAAAGGTTAAAGACGTACATCAAGCTTGGGTGTTGTTGAAAAATACTATCTTGGAAGCCCAGACCAGCTGTATTCCACGCTTTAAGAAAAGTGGAAGGAAGTCTAAAAAATTGCCAGCATGGTTTAAAGCTGAGGTCAGAGAGGCTGTTGTTGCCAAAAAAGCATATTTCAAGAAATGGAAAAAAGAGCCAAATGATGAAACCTGGAAACAGCACAAGCACTGGCAAGTCAAATGCAAGGCATTGATAAGGCAGGCAAAGAGAGAATTTGAGAAGAAGCTTGCTGCGGAAGCAAAAACGCGAAATAAAGACCTTTTCAAGTACATTCGTAGCAAAAAACCTGTGAGAGAGTCAGTTGGTCCATTAGATGATAAAGGGGTTAAAGGAGCACTAAGAGGCGACAAGGCGATAGCGGAGAGACTGAATGAATTCTTTGCTTCGGTCTTTACTGAGGAAGATGTAGGGATGTTACCCATGACTGAAGTGGTATTTAAAGGTGTGGAAGAATTGAAGGAAATATCGATACATCGGGAAGATGTCTTACAACTATTAGATAAACTGAAGAGTAGCAAATCACCTGGGCCGGATGGTATACATCCAAGGGTGTTGAAAGAACTGAAATTTGAGATCGCAGACCTGCTATCAGTAATCTGTGAACTATCATTAAAATCATCTCTAATACCTGAGGATTGGAGGATCGCCAATGTAACACCAATTTTTAAAAAGGGTTCGAGGGGTGATCCGGGAAACTACAGACCGGTGAGCCTGACATCAGTACCGGGAAAAATGGTAGAAACCATCATAAAGAATAAAATTACTCAGCATATAGATAGTCATGACCTAATGGGAGACAGCCAACATGGCTTTAGACAAGGAAGATCTTGTCTTACTAATCTGTTATGTTTTTTTGAAGGAGTGAATAAACAGGTGGACAAAGGTGAGTTGGTTGATATTGTGTATCTGGACTTTCAGAAAGCCTTTGACAAGGTCCCTCATGAGAGACTTTTGGCAAAACTAAAGAGTCATGGGATAGGAGGCAGTGTACTACTGTGGATCAGGAACTGGTTAAAAGATAGAAAGCAGAGGGTAGGGCTAAATGGCCAATTTTCCCAATGGAGAAAGGTGAATAGTGGTGTACCCCAGGGATCTGTGCTGGGTCCGCTGCTTTTTGACATATTCATAAATGACCTGGAAAGTGGAATAACGAGTGAGGTTATCAAATTTGCTGATGACACAAAACTATTTAAAGTTGTTAAAACCCAGGATGATTGTGGAAAATTGCAAGAGGATCTTGATAAATTGGAAGACTGGGCATCAAAATGGCAGATGAAATTTAATGTGGAGAAGTGCAAGGTTATGCACCTAGGGAAGAACAACCCAAACTATGGTTACACGATGCAAGGTTCCACATTAGGAACCACCACCCAAGAAAAAGATTTAGGCGTCCTTGTGGATACCATGTTAAAACCCTCGGCCCAGTGTGCAGCGGCGGCCAAGAGAGCAAATAGAATGCTAGGTATGATAAGGAAAGGAATGGAAAATAAAACAAAAGATATTATAAGGCCTCTATATCGTTCCATGGTGAGACCGCACCTTGAATATTGTGTGCAATTCTGGTCGCCGTATCTTAAAAAGGATATAGCGATTTTAGAAAAGGTTCAGAGAAGAGCCACCAAAATGGTAAAGGGGATGGAAGGCTACTCCTATGAAGAAAGGCTAAAAAGGTTGGGGCTCTTTAACCTGGAAAAGAGACGGCTGAGGGGAGATATGATAGAAGTCTATAAATTAATGAACGGAGTGGAACGGATAAACGTAGATCGATTGTTTACCTTATCAGAATATAGAAAGACTAGGGGACATGCAATGAAGCTACAGGGTAAACTATTTAAGACTAATAAAAGAAAATATTTTTTCACTCAACGTGTAATCAAACTCTGGAATTTGTTACCGGAGGATGTAGTAAAGGCTGTTAGTGTAGCTGGGTTTAAAAAAGGTTTGGACAAGTTCCTGGAGGAAAGGTCCATAAACCATTATTAAGAAGGGACCCAGGATATCAATGCTTGAACCAATACAAGCATTGTGGAACCTGTGTCCCTTGGGGAAACTGCTAGGTACGTATGACCTAGATTGGCCACTGTTGGAAACAGAATACTGGGCTTGATGGACCTTGGTCTGACCCAGTATGGCATATCTTATGTTCTTATGTTCTTATGTTCTTCAGTAAACACCAAAGCAAAGAATTCAAATGGAGTGGAGGAGTGGCCTAGTGGTTGGGGCAAGGTACTTCAGGCCGGAAGGTCAGGGGTTCAAATTCCACTAGAGGACAGCAACCTTGGGCTGGAAGGACTGGGGTTTCTAGTCCCACAGGTGCTTCTTGTGGTGTTGGGCAAGCCACTTAACCCTCCATAGCCCATGTTCCCTGTAAGAGTAGTTACTCACCTGTAACAGGTGTTCTCCAGGAGCAGCAGGAATCAGTCCTCACATATGGGTGTCATCGGCGCCGATGAAGCCCCAGCGGAGCATTTCCCCAGCTTTCCATGAAAGCCTTTGGGAATGCTGGCATGCATGTGCCGTTCCCTTCCCGCCTAAAGGTGCCATCTTACCTCAGTCAAATGACATAGCTAAGAACAGCACACAAAAATGGAAAAAAATTAAACTATGTACAACTGCAACTCCCAGGGGAGGAGGGAGGGTTGTGAGGACTGATTCCTGCTGCTCCTGGAGAACACCTGCTACAGGTGAGTAACTACTCTTTCTCCAGGACCAAGCAGGAAGTCAGTCCTCACATATGGGTGACTCCCTAGCTTTGGGCTACCAGGAACCCAGGCTGAACAAGAGAACTCCCTCTAGTCACAGCAGCAAAGAAAGGCTTTCCAAGGACACAACCTCCACCGGTAGCCCAACAGAGGGCAGGAGGTGCCTAAACCTCAAAGAGATTCTGGAGTACTGCTTGGCCAAAAGCACTGTCCCTACGGGACTCCCTCTCCAGACAGTAATGGGCTGCAAAAGTCTGGCTTGAAGGCCTTTCTGTTCCTTGAGAAGAGTAGTGCTTTCCAGGGCTCTCCCAAAAGGTGATTTTTGCTGAATTTGCTGCTAAATTGTGAGTTTTGTCTGTTTGTCTCCACATATTTATCTATTTGCCCTTCTTGGTGGGTTCCCTTACCTACTCCTTTGCTGTGTGCCCACTGTTCAGGAACAGCCTCCATTGCTGTAGAGTTTTAAACTATCTTTCTCTTAGTCTACCTGAGTGACTGCCCCTCCCCCCTGCTGAGGCATTGTTGTAGACCTCCATGTCCTGTTGTGCATGTGGGCTTGCTCAGATTGCCTTTCTGTTCCTTGAGAAGAGTAGTGCTTTCCAGGGCTCTCCCAAAAGGTGATTTTTGCTGAATTTGCTGCTAAATTGTGAGTTTTGTCTGTTTGTCTCCACATATTTATCTATTTGCCCTTCTTGGTGGGTTCCCTTACCTACTCCTTTGCTGTGTGCCCACTGTTCAGGAACAGCCTCCATTGCTGTAGAGTTTTAAACTATCTTTCTCTTATTCTACCTGAGTGACTGCCCCTCCCCCCTGCTGAGGCATTGTTGTAGACCTCCATTTCCTGTTGTGCATGTGGGCTTGCTCAGATTGCCTTTCTGTTCCTTGAGAAGAGTAGTGCTTTCCAGGGCTCTCCAAAAAAGGTGATTTTTGCTGAATTTGCTGCTAAATTGTGAGTTTTGTCTGTTTGTCTCCACATATTTATCTATTTGCCCTTCTTGGTGGGTTCCCTTACCTACTCCTTTGCTGTGTGCCCACTGTTCAGGAACAGCCTCCATTGCTGTAGAGTTTTAAACTATCTTTCTCTTATTCTACCTGAGTGACTGCCCCTCCCCCCTGCTGAGGCATTGTTGTAGACCTCCATTTCCTGTTGTGCATGTGGGCTTGCTCAGATTGCCTTTCTGTTCCTTGAGAAGAGTAGTGCTTTCCAGGGCTCTCCCAAAAGGTGATTTTTGCTGAATTTGCTGCTAAATTGTGAGTTTTGTCTGTTTGTCTCCACATATTTATCTATTTGCCCTTCTTGGTGGGTTCCCTTACCTACTCCTTTGCTGTGTGCCCACTGTTCAGGAACAGCCTCCATTGCTGTAGAGTTTTAAACTATCTTTCTCTTAGTCTACCTGAGTGACTGCCCCTCCCCCCTGCTGAGGCATTGTTGTATACCTCCATTTCCTGTTGTGCATGTGGGCTTGCTCAGATTGCCTTTCTGTTCCTTGAGAAGAGTAGTGCTTTCCAGGGCTCTCCCAAAAGGTGATTTTTGCTGAATTTGCTGCTAAATTGTGAGTTTTGTCTGTTTGTCTCCACATATTTATCTATTTGCCCTTCTTGGTGGGTTCCCTTACCTACTCCTTTGCTGCATGCCCACTGTTCAGGAACAGCCTACTGGCCAGAAACACTTAGGTTCCTGCCCACCCTACCCCTCACCCCACCCACCCCAGGGGCTACATTGCCTATATAGTGGTCACATACGTGCCATCTGTCGTCCCTAACTTGGGTAACGCCCACATCTTCAACTTTTCTTATTATTCTTCCTCTTCTGGGACTGCTTAATCAACATGTCATGTATTCAGTGCAATAACTGTGGTACTTTCATTCAAAGAAGAATCATTTGGAGCCTAAGAGCTTGTCCTATATGCCTAAAGTCAGCTGCCATGCATGAAGAACTGACTCTACTAAGGAAAGACCTCGCAGCCATGCATAAAGAAGTGTCTCTACTGAGGGAGGAACTGGCTGCAATGAAGCGCACCTCTTCTAGGATACAAACTGAACAAAGTCCACCACCGCTCCCACAAAGAATCAAACACCCCAGAAAAAAATGGATCACAGTGGGTTCCGGAAGATTGCAACCTGTAACGCAGAGACATCCTACACATCAAGAGATATCCCTGCAAAATGCCTTCTCTGCCTTGGCTAATGAGGATGCCCAACCCAAAGAAACTGAAGGGCCCTTAAATGAGTCAGACAATGCCCAATCTCCTGCTAAAGCACCAAATATGAAGAAAATCTCACCAAACAGAAAACTATTACTCCTTGGAGATTCCATCATCAGAGGCACCAACTTGGGAACACAGTTCAAAGGAGAGAAGATAGTCATGTGCCTACCAGGCTCTTCAGCCAGCAGGAATACAAACCAAGTTGTTGAAATACTTAGCGCAAAAAGTGAGCACTCCAAACCAGATGTTATTATCCACTTGGGCACAAATGACCTGGCTAGAAACAATGCCTCTACAGCCCAAAAGGACTTCCAATCTCTGGGAGAGAAACTCAAGCTCATTGTTAACACTGTTGAATTCTCAGAAGTTCTACCTGTTCTTGGTAAGGGGACAAAAAGGCTGCATCGCATTAACAACTTTAATACATGGCTCCAGACCTGGTGCAAACAAGAAGGATTCAGATTTATTGGCAACTGGGGCAACAGATGGACCAACAAGAGACTATACTGTGCTGATGGGCTACATCTCTCTGTCGCAGGGAAAAGAAACCTAAGTGAAAAATTCAGGCAGTATGTGGATATGCATTTAAACTAGGAAAAGGGGGTGACAGATGTGGAAGGTCAACATCTGCATGCCACCCCCTGCAAAAGCAGAACAACATCAGAAACAGCCACACTCTTAAACCACACATCAAAAACAAGTGGGAAGAAGTGGACAGAATAAAATCAATGCAAAATACACACAAGCCAGGTAAATGCTGGAAAGCAATGAGCACAAATGCTCGAAGCTTAGCCAAAAAAATTCCAGACCTGGAAGCCCTAATGGTGGAAACGGATTTGGACATCGTGGCCGTTACGGAAACATGGTTTAATGAATCGCATGATTGGGATATAGCCATAGCTGGCTATAATCTATTCAGAAGAGACAGAGAAAATGGAAAAGGAGGAGGAGTAGCCTTGTATGTCAAAAGCAGTATTAAAGCTACTGAAATGCAGGGAACATGGGGAAAAGAAGAAGCGCTCTGGATTGCGTTGGAAAGAGGAGATGGCACTGTCATCCATACTGCTGTAGTCTACAGACCTCCGACTCAAATTGAAGAGAGAGATAACGAATTGATTATAGATATTGCCAAGATAGCAACAAAGGGGGAAGCGATCATATTGGGTGACTTTAATCTACCTGATGTGGATTGGATTACTCCTTCTGCACATCTGGAAAGAAGCAAAAAAATTGTGGATGCTCTCCAAGATGCATTACTTAGACAAATGGTGATGGAACCAAACAGGGAAAGCTCGACGCTGGATGTAGTGCTTACCAACAGTGATAACGTGTCGAATGTCTGCGTGAGTGCCCCTGTGAGCAACAGCGACCATCACACGGTGTGGTTTGAGATAAAAGCCATGGTACAGGCCAATCATAGCAAGCTCAAAGTCCTAAACTTCAAAAACACTGACTTCAATAAAATGGCCGAGTACTTAAAGGAGGAGATGACGGGGTGGAAGGAGATAAGGGAAGTGGAATTGCAATGGACTAAACTAAAGGCAGCAATAAAAGGGGCAACAGATAAATATGTAAGAAAAATAAATAAAAACAAGAGGAGAAGGAAACCTATTTGGTTTTCCAAAGAGGTGGCTGCGCAAATAAAGGCAAAAAACACAGCTTTCGCAAAATTCAAAAGCTTGCAAACAGAAGAACACAGAAATGAATACAGGATCCAACTCAAAGAGTCTAAAAGAGTAATAAGGATAGCAAAATCAAAGGCAGAAGAAAAGATGGCTAAAGATGTTAAGGGTGGCAACAAAACTTTCTTCAGGTATATTCAGGAAAGGAAGAAGATCAGAGTAGGAATTGCAGGACTCAGAAGTGCTGGGAAAGGACTCGTGGAAAGTGACACTGAAAAGCGAAATTGCTAAACAAATACTTCTGCTCTGGTTTTTTTTTATTTATTTATGCAATTTTACAATAATAATCAAGCAAAACACTTGTACAGAAAAACAACAACTTGTACAGCAAGAATTGAAAATACTAATAACAATTTACCACACAGAAAGCGCACAAGAGTATAGTTAGTCCACAAATCATTGGGGGAAAAGCAAATATAGAGATAAAGAGGACAGGTGGGACCTCCCACTCTTAAAATAGGAAAAAGAAGATCATTGATTCTTAAATGGGGCCGGAGGATGAAGCATCTTAACAATAACAAGACTAATCACTGAGAAGATGATATTACAATATGAGAGCTGACAAATGCAGATAATTCCTCTGGTTGAAAAAACACATACTTATGCTCATTAAAGTAAATTATACATTTACAGGTAAAACGAAGTAAAAATGAGGCACCCATCTGAACAATGGCAGGTCTTAATAACAAAAAAGCTTGACGCCTTTTCTGGGTCTCTCTTGAGAAGTCAGGGAATATAGCAATCTTTCTGCCCTTAAATAGTACTGAACGCTTCTTGAAATACAACTTCAAAATCCAATCCCTATCTGATGGTATAGCAAAGGTCACCAACATAGTAGATACTTTTAATTCTGCCTCTTTAGGTGATTGCAACAAAGCAGATACATCTAAAATATCCATTTCCAAAGAACCTTCAATTTTCATACCCTCTTTTTTACCCAAAGGGAGAAAATAAGCTTTCACAACCAGAGGAGTTAATTCAGACGGTACTCCTAAGGTTTCATGCATATATTGTTTAAACAATTCTGCTCTGTTTTTACTAAAGAAGATCCTGGAGATGGACCAGCTGTGATTCCCAAATATAAAAATAGGACTGAAGTAGATACCACACCATTCACAGAAGATGAGGTGTTAGAACAACTTGCTAAACTGAAAGTGGACAAAGCCATGGGACCAGATGGGATACATCCCAGGATACTGAAAGAGCTCAGAGAGGTTCTTGCAGGACCATTAAAGGATGTCTTCAACAGATCCTTGGAAACAGGAGTGGTTCCTCAGGACTGGAGAATGGCTAATGTTGTACCTCTACACAAAAGTGGTGACAGGGAAGAAGTGTCAAATTACAGGCCCGTGAGCCTTACCTCGGTGGCAGGAAAAGTAATGGAGGCGCTCCTGAAAGAGCGAATAGTGAACTTTCTCAAAACCAACAGGTTGCAAGATCCAAGGCAACATGGTTTTACCGAAGGACGGTCTTGCCAAACAAATCTGATTGAGTTCTTTCATTGGGTGACCAAGGAACTAGATCTGGGGCATGCAATGGATGTCATCTATCTGGATTTCAGCAAAGCCTTTGATACTGTTCCTCATAGGAGGCTTGTCAATAAACTCAGTAGCTTGGGGATGGGTCCCAAGATATTAAACTGGATTAGAAATTGGTTGACTGACAGACAACAGAGGGTGATGGTACATGGAGCTCACTCGGATGAGAGGAAGATGATTAGCGGGGTGCCTCAGGGTTCGGTCCTGGGCCCGGCAATGTTCAATATATTTGTGAGTGATATTGCTGAAGGACTGAATGGAAAAGTCTGTCTGTTTGCAGATGACACAAAAATTTGCAACAGAGTGGACTCCCCCGAGGGAGTGGATAACATGAGGAAAGACCTACAAAAGCTGGAAGACTGGTCTAATGCTTGGCAACTACGATTTAATGTGAAAAAGTGCAGTGTCATGCACTTGGGTAGCAGAAATCCAAGGGAAAAGTACACAATAGGGGGTGAGAGGTTGGTATGCACAGTTCAGGAGAAAGACCTTGGTGTGATTATCTCTGATGATCTCAAGGTGGCAAAACAGTGCGACAAGGCGGTGGCAAAAGCCAGGAGAATGTAGCGCTGCATACAAAGAGGGATTACCAGCAGAAAGGAAGAGGTACTTATGCCACTGTACAAGTCACTGGTGAGGCCTCACTTGGAATACTGTGTTCAGTTTTGGAGGCCATATCTTGCAAAAGATGTAAAAAGACTAGAAACTGTTCAGAGAAAGGCGACCAAAATGATTTGGAGCATGCGTCAGAAGCCTTATAAGAAGAGACTTGAAGACCTAAATATGTACACTTTGGAGGAGAGGAGGGACAGGGGAGATATGATTCAGACCTTTAAATACTTAAAGAGAAATGATGAACAAACAAACCTCTTCCAAAGACGGGGAAGCTGTAAAACTAGAGGGCATAACATGAAGCTGCAAGGTGGTAAATTGAAAGGCAATGTCAGGAAATATTTCTTCACTGAAAGGGTGGTGGATGCTTGGAATGCCCTCCCGATGGAAGTGGTGGGGGCAAACATGGTGACGGAATTCAAAACGGCATGGGACAAACACAGTGGATCCCTTTACAGCAACAGGATAAAAGCAAAATAAACGGTACCATCTAACTTCTGAACTATCTAGCGTCTGAACAAATAAGGGTGTCCTACAAGAAGTGGTGGGTTCACCCGTAAACAGAAACAAAAACATGGGGAGGGGTGGCCTGCACAGAGCGACAGGTGCACCTACTCTTGCCATCTTGCTGGGCAGAGTAGATGGACCATGCTGGTCTTTATCTGCTGTCACTTACTATGTTACTATGTTACTATGTAAGTTGCAGCCCTGCAGATGTCTACCAAGGGCACAGAGTGTAGATGAGCCACTGAGGCAGCCATTGCCCTGACACGATGGGCCGTGACCCTACCCTGCAAAGAAAGGTCAGCCGCCTTGTAAGCCCAGGTGATACAGTCAGCGACCCAGATGGACAAGGTACGCTTGGACACAGCCAACCCCAAATTATTGGGGTCAAAGGAGACGAAGAGCTGAGTAGCCCTTCTATGCCCTTGCGTACGGTCAAGGTAGAAGGATAAGGCCCTCCTACAGTCCAGGGTATGCAGGACTGCTTCAGCCTGGCTAGCATGAGGCCTAGGGAAGAATGTTGGAAGAACCACCTCCTGATTGAGGTGGAAAGAGGAGACAACCTTAGGAAGGAATTTGGGATGTGTCCTGAGGACTACCCTATTCCTATAAATCCTGGTGTAAGGTCTATCACAAACCAGGGCCTGAAGCTCACTCACTCGCCTAGCCGAGGTGAGGGCTATCAGGAAGAGAGTCTTTCAGGAAAGGAAGCGTAGAGGGCAAGTAGCCATAGGCTCAAAGGGTGGGCGAGTCAGTTGCTGCAAGACCACAATCAGCTCCCACTCAGGAGCAGGAGGACGGATGGGAGGCTTGAGCAAAAGCAAGCCCCTGAGAAAGCGGGACACCAAGGGGTGACCTGATAGAGAATGTCCCTCCACCAGTGAGTGGTGAGCTGCTAGAGCTGAGAGGTGGACCCGAACAGAATTGGACTTAAGTCCCTGATTTGATAAGTGCAGTAAGTACTGAAGCACTACTGGCACAGTACAGGAGAAAGGATCCTCTGTACATAGCTGACACCACACAGAAAACCTCTTCCATTTGAGGGCATAGGTTTTCCTAGTGGACTGTTTCCTAGAGGCTAGGACAACCTCCTCAACTTCCTGAGGTAGGCCCCAGGGAGCCAAAACTACCCTTGCAGCCTCCAGGCCATCAAATTGAGAGCTTTGAGATTGGGGTGCAGAAGGGAACCCTGTTCCTGTGAGAGAAGGTCGGGTTGCAACCCCAGAGGCAGTGGGGGATCCACCGCCAGTTGAAGCAGAAGTGGAAACCAAGGCTGTCTCGGCCACCTGGAAGCCACCAGCAGGACCGAGGCCTTGTCCTGAAGAGTCTTGAAAAGAGTTCGGGCCACCAAGGGCATGGGAGGAAACGCATACAGAAGGCCCTGAGACCAGGACATCAGAAAAGCATCTGGTGCTATCCTCAAAGGATGTGGTTGCCTGGAGCAGAACTTGGGCAGTTGCTTGTTCAGCGGACTGGCAAAGAGATCTATCCAAGGGAGACCCCACTTCAGGAAGATCTTCTGAACGACCAAGGGATGCAGCTGCCACTCGTGGGGCTGCAGAATTCTGCTCAACCGGTCAGCCAGGCAGTTCTCCTGGCCTGGAAGGTACACCGCCTTGAGAAGCATGTTGTGCTGAAGGGCAAAGGAACAAAGGTCCTGAGTCTCCCGACAAAGGAGCTTTGACCCAGTCCCGCCCTGTTTGTTCACATAAAACATGGCTACCTGGTTGTCTGTTTGAATCAAGACCGAGCAGTGAGCCAGGGCCGGAGAAAAAGCCTTGAGAGCTAAGCGGATAGCTCGAAGCTCCAGGAGATTGATCTGTTGGGCCACCTCCCAGGGAGACCAGAGGCCTTGAGTGCACTTGTCCAGACAATGTGCACCCCAGCCCCGCGGAGAGGCGTCGGTGGTGAGGACCACCGAGTATTCTGGCATTTGGAAGGGCATCCCCTTCAGCAGATTGGGTGGATGTAGCCACCAGCTGAGGGAGGCCAAAAGGGGTCTGGACACCCTTATCCTGTCTCTTAGGCGGCCTGTGGCCTGAGACCACTGAGTCCGAAGGGACCACTGTGCAGGCCTCATATGGAGCCTAACCATGATTGTGAAAAACAACAAAACTTCAATAGGTTTGTTGGAACAATAACAAATCAATATCACAAAAATTTTGTTCCACTCTCTAACCAGAAAAGAAGTATCACTATTTTTTGCGGGAAATGGGTCTCAGACTTGATCGGGGAAACGTCGGAGAGGAGCTTTGCCTCTATAACTGACTGACCCCTCTATTGCATCAACGACCCATTTAAGGGCCATGTAACTACATTTAAGGGCCATGTACCCTGTGGTCAATGCAATATCTGCTCGGTTTCGCTGGAGCTGACAGAGTTTAGCTATCATGATATAAAGTATGTTTTAAAACGACAGACCACATGTGATTCCAGTGGAGTGGTGTATGCAATCCAGTGCCCGTGTCATCTTCTTTACATCGGTAAAACCATCCGTTCATTTCAGATCCGGATGAATGAACATCGCAGTCGTCTCCGATGTAAAAAGCTAGAGGCACCTATAGTGTCCCACTGTTTAGAACGTGATCACCAATTTGAACAATTACGGGTATTTTGTATAGATCAAGTGACAACCGGTTCCTCCAACAAAACTAGAGATCAAAGCCTTCTTCTGTGTGAACAGCGATGGATTTACACTTTGCGAACGGTATATCCAGAAGGGCTAAATGCCCAAATTGATTGGTCAGTGTGTCTCTGAAAATTTTAGATGTGAGAAGACTTGTTCCATCATATTATGTTTTGTTTTATTTATTAACTTAAAAAACAAGATTTTTTTAAAAACAAGATGTTAAGTCGATTAGTTCTCCGTTAAAATTATTGAAGGAACTGACGTTTTTTGCAGTAAGGAAGAGGCTGGGGGAGCATGAGCCCTTTAAACCTTTTTTGCTCTCCTTAAATATATGGAACTGACGTCACAGGAGGGTTTGAGGATAAAAGTCCATTATTGTTATTTACCACGCATGCGCTGGCGTCTTTTGGATGTGAGACGGGTCTGGTGAGACTGATGTATAAGGTATAGTTACCAGCTGCAGAAAGTAACCTTCGTGAGATCGACACAGTCGAATAATTCCATATGATATTGAAGTATTGATTGCACCTTTTTGTCTTTTTAGAATTCACCGGGTCAAGCGGTTTGAAAGCTAATCTCAGGCAATACTCCCCCGATGAAACCGTGTAAGCGGTGAAACGCACTGGCGCTGTCAACTTGCGTTGGGATGCGATTACAGTCCTTATGGACTTCACAGATAAGCATTCAGCTTTGTTTTGAAATTATTTATTACTTGAAGATTTAAGCGCATTGAACGTTGTGTTAAGCCTATTTTATAACATAAAAAAAGGGAAATAAGGGGAAATTATTGGGTCGTTGATGCAATAGAGGGGTCAGTCGGTTATAGAGGCAAAGCTCCTCTCCGACGTTTCCCCGATCAAGTCTGAGACCCATTTCCCGCAAAAAATAGTGATACTTCTTTTCTGGTTAGAGAGTGGAACAAAATTTTTGTGATACTCATATGGAGCCTGGCATTGGGAGTCACATGCACTGTCGAAGCCATGTGGCCCAGAAGTCTGAGGCAGAGTCTGGCGGAGACCAGGGGCTTGTTTAGAAACTGTTTGGCCACGTCCATCAGTCTTTGGGCCCTGTCTTCTGGCAAGAATGCCCTTGCCAGTTGAGAATCCAACCTTGCCCCTATGAACTCCAAGTTCTGGGAGGGGAGCAAAGTGGACTTTGCGAAGTTTATGACAAAGCCCACATTTTGAAGCAGAGCAATGGTTCTGAGGGTGGCTTGTCTGGCCTCCAGGGACATCTGACCCCTGATGAGCCATTCGTCCAGATAGGGAAAGACAAAGATGCCTTGATTTCTCAGGTAGGCCACAACTACTGCCAGGCACTTGGTAAAGACCCTGGGAGCGAAGGTCAGGCCAAAAGGTAGTACTCTGTACTGATAATGGTTTCCTCCCACAATGAACCTGAGGTACTTTCTGTGGTCTGGATGAATGAGGATGTGAGTGTACGCATCCTTTAGATCTAAGGAGCATAGCCAATCTCCCTGCTGGAGGTAGGGCAGAAGTGTTCCAAGAGTAAGCATCTTGAACTTCTCTTTCTCTAGGAACTTGTTGAGGTTCCTGAGGTCCAGAATGGGTCGAAGGCCACCGGTCCTTTTGGGTACCAGGAAATACCTGGAGTAGAATCCGTGACTTTGCAAGTGGGGAGGCACAGGCTCCACCGCCCTGTCCACCAACAGACCTTGGAGCTCTTGAAGGAGAAGGTCTGTGTGCAGGGGAGGCCTCAAGGGCTCCCCCGGGAAGTAAGGAGAAGGCAGTTGATGAAAATGTAGGGCAAAGCCCTTTTGGACTATGTCCAACACCCAACTGTCGGTGGTAATGAGAGGCCATTGGTGGGCAAAGAGTACAAGGCGACCGCCTGTGCAGGGCTGGGAAAGCAGGGACGGAGTGGCTATGCTCAAGGAGTCAAAAAACCTCACCCTGCTGAGTGGAAGCAGGGGCAGAAAGCTTGGGGGTCCTCTGCCTACGGGGCCCATTACCCTGGCCCTTGGCTTGCTGACCCTGGGGGGCAGCTTGGGCAGCCTGATATTGAGGGTACTGTTTGTAGGCAGTGCCCTTCCTCGGGTAAAAGGACTTTTTTACCCGAGCCCTTCTTTTTATGTGAAGGGGCAGAGGTCTTCCTCGACAGCCTTGTCCGGGTAGGGTGCTCGGTCTCGAGCTGAGCGGCCTTCTCGGTCATGGGTTTGCCAAAAAGGTTCTCACCTCAGCAGGGGAGATTGACCAACTTGTCCTGAACCCATGGCTCGAGGTCTGATGACTGCAGCCACGCCTGGCGTCGAGCCGCGATGCCGGCAGCCGCAACTCGGGCCAAAGCCTCGAAGCCATCATAGGCGGCGCGGGAAATGAACTTTGAGCATTCCCGAATCCCCGAGGACAAGGTCTTAAATCTCTGCAAGGGCTCCCCGGAGAGACCAGCAGAGAATCTGGCCAGGTCTCACAAGTACATGCCCATGTACAGCTGGTAAGACTGGACACGGCAAGCAAGAATAGACCCCTGGAAGCACTTTCTACCAACGCCATCGAGGTTGCGGGCCTCCCTGATGGGGGGCACCGCGGAGTGCATCTTCTGGCTCTTTAGACGATGCATGGCCGATTCCACAACCATGGAATGGTGTGGTAGCTGTGTTTTCTGGAAACCAGGGCTTTTGCGGAGCCGATAGATGGAATCGACTCGCTTGCTCAGAACCGGCGCCGAGGCCGGTGCCTCCCACATCCTGAAGAGGAGCCGTTCCAGCATCAGAGGAACTGGGACAGTAAAGGCCTCCTTCGGAGGAGAGTTGTACTGTAGAGCATCGAGCTCCTCGGCTCGAGGCTTTTCCTCGGGATCGGCAGGGATAGCCAAGGCAGTGGCCATATCCCGGACGAACTCCGAGAACCTAGTGTCCTCCGGAGGGGATCTACTCCGGGGCTCAGACTGCGGTGAGTCCGATGGGACGCACCGAGTCTTAAAAGTATCGGGAGACTCCTCATCCTCCGTCTCCCAGGTGGACTCATCCGAGGAGGAGTCAGGGTCCGATCCCACGGGACCCCAAGGCACCCGCCCCGACGCCGGAGGCACCGTCATCGACACCCTCGGTCCCGAATGGGAGGTCGAGGGAGACCTCGACCGAAGACGACTTCGAGTCATGAAGGTATCGAGTATCGGCTCGGTCTCCGGGGTTGACTTCAAAGTCAACGTCCTGGTGGTCAGGGCAGATGCACCAGACAGGCTGGCCATCAGTGCCCGCTGCTGCTCCATGAAGGCAGACAATCTGCACTCCAAGGCTGTCATCCTGAGACTCAGCTCGGGAGACGCAGCAGCTACCGACTCGGGCCCCGGCGGCGCCGGGCCCGACGTCGGCTCTCTGGGAGGAGAGTCCACGAGGACTACGGGGCTTACGTGTCCAGCAGACTCCGGCTCCATGCGAGGAACTTTGGCAGGCTTCTCTTGGTCCATGGGCCCGGGACGGCGGTCGGAGGTCTTAGACCTGGCCCTCGAGGGACCAGGGACCTCCTCCAATGCCGCCCTCACGAGCCGCTTCTTCCTCTTGCATTCCCGGTCGGGGGACCCCCTGTCCGAGGAGCTTCGTCGGCGCTCGGGATCAGAATCCTGAGATGTCAAGGCCTCAGACGAGGTCCGGGGCCGGCCGGAGGCTGAGTCCGAGAAAAACCTTTCCTTCTGATGCTGTCGACTTTTGAGTGCCTTGGAAGACATCTTCACACATGGCACACACGACTTGGGGTCGTGGTCAGGGCCGAGGCACCGAAGGCAGCAGTCGTGTGTGTCGGTGAGAGACATAAGTTTCTTACACCGATCACACTTTTTGAAACCACTGGAAGCCATCGGGGAAAAAAGAGCCCCTGCGAGGTCAAAAGACCGGTCTTCCAGGGAAAAATGAAAAAGGGGTGTGAACGCCAGCCACGATGGGCAAAAACCGAAAAAGAAATAAGCGGGCTCGATACTGGTGTACCGAACCTGGCGGGAGGGGAACCGGCATCGAACCGGAGAAAAATAGCGAAAAATCGCCGAAGAAAAAATCACTTTTATCCGGGAGAACAGGACACACGTCCGATGGGCTTCTCGGAAAAAAAGAGACTGAGGTAAGATGGCACCTTTAGGCGGGAAGGGAACCGCGCATGCGTGCCAGCATTCCCAAAGGCTTTCATGGAAAGCTGGGGAAATGCTCCACTGGGGCTTCATCGGCGCCGATGACACCCATATGTGAAGACTGACTTCCTGCTTGGTCCTGGAGAAAAATAGTTATCTCCAAGTTATAATGCCCTGTTCAATGTAATTTCAGTTTGTTCAATGTAAACCGTACTGATGCAGAATAGCGAGATATATAAGAGAATGTAAATAAATAAATGAATTCAGTGCTTATATTGTTTCCCGAATTTGTCATGTGGCTGCTTTTTCGATTTCCTGAAAGATGCTTTTTTGACTACAACAGTCTCTCTGACCTCATCTTTAAACCATGCTGGCAGTTTTTTGGCCTTCCTTCCACTTTTCTTAAAGCACAGAATACCTCTTGTCTGGGCTTCCAAACAACACCCATGCTTGATGTAAATCTTTAACCTTTGCTCCTGCTCTGCTTTGTTTTTTCTTAACTATTTTCCTCATTTTATCATAGTCTCCCTTTCGAAAGTTAAAGGATGGTACTGTGGATTTCCTTACCATCCTTCTTCCTTTTATTAAATCAAACGCGATCGTGCTTTGATCACTTTTGGCAAGTGGCCCAAACACCCTTATCTCTTGCACCAGATCCTGTGTTCCACTAAAGACTAGGTCCAGCATAGCATCCCTTCTTGTCAGTCCATGAATCAGCTGCTCTAAGAAGCAGTCATTTATTTCATCTAGAAATTTATTTCCCTAGCATGTCCTGCAGTGATATTGACCCAGTCGATACCGGGGTAATTGAAATCACCCGTGTGTTGTAACTTTTGTTAGCTTTCCTGATTGCTCTTAACATTTCATCATCCATTTGTTCATTCTGGCAAGGCGGTCGGTAGTACACCCCCACTGCTATCCCCTTCCCCTTTTACATGGGATTTCTATCCATAGAGATTCTATAGTGTATTTTGTTTCCTGCAAAACTTTAATCCTGTGTGACTCAATGCCTTCTCTAACATAGAGCACAACCCCTCCACCAATTTGATCTACCCTATCACTTTGATATGGTTTGTACCCAGGTATCATAGTGTCCATTGGTTGTCATCCTTCCACCTCAAAGATGGAATAAGCAATGCAAACCCTGCAATCAGGCCAGGGGATCCCCCTGGTGCCAGAGTCGTGTGCAAGGGGATCACCACCTCCCGATCCAGGCCATGGCAGGCCAGCCTTGAGTCGGGCGGCAGGGAAGAGGGGGGCCTGAGCCATGGGAGTCGGGGCACCTATGGGGAGGATGCCCCGCAAGTGGCAGGGGCATGCCAGGCCATGCTCGGGCCCGATTCTGGCCACCATGGGAACGTTTTGTTCCCGTGGTCCAGAATCAGGTCCAAACAGACAAGTCTTGTTTGGGGCCGTCTGGACATGCCCCTCTCTGAATCGGGCTCCATGTATTTTAAAAAGTGTTATAGAAAGGGAAATTCATTTCACATTGACATTGGGTTTTGGTTTTTTTTCGTAGGAAAGTGATGGATCTTCACTCCCATAAGAGACAGAGGACATACCAGCACTCAACCTATCCTGCTTGTGCTTTTTCTGTCCATATAATAGGAAAGCGATTGGAGTTGTAATCAAAAGGACAACAGAAAATCAAGACCTGAAGATGTGTGTGACATAGGACTTTCCAAAACCCCACAGTGCACAGTCTTTACCAAATAAACACTTTTAAATCAGTTATTCAGGCAACAGTATACTGTATTATCAAGAAATGCTTGCGTGGGGTGATGGAAAAAGAAGACTGCAGCCTGTGTAATAAATGCCCCAGGGCAAAAACATCATGCTTGCTGAGGTGAGGGCACAAGGAAATGCAGCAGAAAATCTGTAAAACTTGTATTAGGTTGTGCTAGAACCTATTGTAAATGTGGCCATGATAATAGGTCATAAAATGAAAACACTCAACCTAGGCAATGAAATTTTTAATTTTTTGTTTGATCTCATCAGGGATATTAATACCATTAGAAATCCAGGGCATCTGCTAAATATTTTGCTTAGATCTGTGAGAGATAGCCATGTAGAGCTAGTGGAAAATTTAATCTGTGACAGAGATTAAAGATCGTTCTTCAAAAAATCATAAAGTACTGTAAAAAAATGTCTTTATATTTTCAGGATCAATTGGCTGACTGTGAACATACAGATGAAGATGGACAAAAGTAAAATATATGCCTTTATATAAAAAATCTAAACTTGTAATGTTCAAATGAATCAGTTTATAAGATTAAAACATTTCTTATTTAAAATAAAACATTTTGAACATACAACTTTGTGTGATGTGTTTTAGGAATTCCTAGTTAATAAATTATCTCCTACAATGTACTGTCTGGAAAAAGGGATACCCTAAGCTAAAACAATAGACCTCATGATAAGATTATGAGGAGCAGAGCTCTACTGTAGATGGTTAAATTCACTTAAAGAATCTGGGAATAGTGCAATGTTGATTAGCCATATAGGGGACACATACATATTATAAAACAATAGACCATATGATAAGATTGTGAGGAGCAGAGCTGTTTCAGTTAGAGTCTGGGAATGTAAATCCCATCAAAGAATTTAATAGGGAGTTGGCTATAAAATACACAGTACATTGCAGTAGACAGAAATGTCTCCATAGATTGTAAGAAGGTTACATTGGGACCTCTTCAGCCAATAACATGGAGGCCAATTCTGTAAGTGCACATCCAGGCCGTCTGGATGTCCAGAAATCCAGACAGCCTGGAGATGCACCTGATTCTGCTCTCGCAGGGGCTAGATGGCCCCTTGGGAGCAGAATCGTGGCATAGGGTCTGGACGTGCCCCAATTCTGGCACCCGGGACATCCAGGCACTTCCCCGGCTAGCTGAACCTGGCTCCTGCATGGAGCTGCGGTGCTGTGGCGTCATGGAGCCTGGCACCGTGGCTCCATGCAGGAGACCTAATAAGCCGCCTAAAGCAAAGATCCCCCGTTTCCCACCACTCGACCCCCGATCGGGCCTGTCAAGCATTGTGAGAGAATCTGATGATCTCTTTAAATACCTGTTTTCTCCTAAATTCAAGGTTTCATCATGCGACTTTATCGATGATGAAACAGCCTGTGTCTTGGAGACATTCAAAAGACCGTTGCATATTGTCAGGTAGCATCAATGTTTTCATTGCCTGTTTTACAACGGCTAATGCATGTCTAGAGTTGTGCAATCCTCTAGACAGTTTGCAAGAGCACTGCCTATACCATGATACAGATTCTGTGATATTTCTAAGTCGAGAGGATGGTCAGAACCCATCTTTGGGTAATTATTTAGGCGCGCTCACAAGTGAGATACCCGCAGATGAACATATCACAGAATTGTATCAGCAGGGCCTAAAACATATGGTTACAAGCTGTCAAGTGGAAAGACCTGTATGAAAGTTAAAGGGATTACGTTAAACAGAGAAATCGCCCAGAAAATCAATTCCACTAGTTTGAAAGATCTAGTTTTTGACTAAAAGCCAGGGGCAGTAGATTTACCCCATAAAAAATATAGGAGTACAACAACCTGGAATTATAAGAAACAAAAAGAGTTGGATAATAAAGGCTGGTGTGATTAAAAAAACACAAAAGGTTGTACATGACAAAAGAGTGAAGGTGGAGAATGGCTTTAGCACACTTCCCTATGGATACTAGCATGGTGGATATGCGCTGGTCACAACCTTTTTCTTGTATTTTCGTGGGGCCGTCCAATTCAGGCAAGCTTCTTTGTTAAAAAGCTGTTAGAACATGTTGGTTGTGTATTGACTGTCATGCCTGACATATATTGTATGGTGTCACAGTTGTTGGTAATCTTTGTATAAAGAAATGCTAAATAAATATCCTTTTGTTACATTTATGGATACTTTGCCTGATACTTTTAATGATGACCGAATGTTTCCAACCAATAAAGTAAACTTGGTTATTGTAAATGATCTAATGGATTCTGCCTGTAAAAGTGGTGAAATAAAGAAAGTCTTTACCAAATATGTGCATCACAGAAACCTGAGTATCATATATATTGTTCAGAAGTTTTCTGCCAAGACAAAACAAGCCGAACTATAACTTTAAATACCAAATACATGGTGCTTTAAGAATCCTAGAGATAAGTTACAGATTGCCATTCTAGCCAGACAGATGTACCCTGGAAAATCAAAATTCTTTTTAGAAATCTTTGAGGATGCCACCAGAAAGCCATATGGGTATCTTGTTGTGAATTTAAACACTACAACGCCTGAGGATTACAGGCTGAGGATGGATATCTTCCCGCCAGACTGGACTACAGTATACTGTGAAAAAACACACCCCCCCCCCCCCCCCCCGAAAAAGAAGTGAATATGTAACTAGTTCTTCATACATGCTTATATGTCTCAGACAACATGTCTCACTGTGTAAAGAAAAACCTGCCCCTTTTAAAATTTTTGATTCAAGCTTCTCCGCAGCACAGAAAAGCCATCCTGAATACAGCTTCTAATGATTTGATGGCTGCTATAGCTGAAATCGCTCTCAACACCCTAAAAGATGACATTCCATTTTCACAAACCAGATAAAGGCTTTAAAAGGGAAGCATTATAAAGAGTCTGTGCAATAAAAGACTACCCATTAAAAAAAGAAGCAATTGGTGAGACAATCAGGTGGTTTTATTGGCCCCCTGTTAAGTTTTGCATTACCATTGATAATGGGGCTTCTGATAAACTGCTAATACAGCACACTAAAAAAATGTACCTAGTCCCTAGTCAACAACTCAAGCGCTTGACAAACCTCCCAGATCGGGAGGAAAATATTAGAACCGCAACCATTCATAAGTTAGATGAAGAAATGAAAAGCATTCTTCAAAGCACTGGTATGTCTGAACATGAAAAGGCTAAATGTTACTCAGAAGTGTTACAGTGCTATCTCATGCTTAACAGACAAAGGGATATGGAAAAAGAAAAAATAAACTTGTATCTACAGGCACAAGATGAGACATTGATGGGCGCATCTCTAGAAAATATTATAACTCCGGACCCTGTAATACAAGAAGTGTTAAACAGCATCAATATGCACTAGAAGAAAAATGCTGAGGCGCTACTTAATAAACTCTTAAAAAACAAGGACATGGCATCCTGGGAGGAAAATGGGACATTTGTATATTGGGGAAAACCTGTCAATGGTTCTAACCTGCTCGACCTCATTCATGGGGCTACACAGCCCCAAACTCTTTCACAAAGGCTGGGGGGAGTTCATGCAAACCTTAGCTGTATTAAATATGCTCCCCACAGTAATGGGTAATGCAGCCAACAGAGAGATGTGTTGGCATATTTCAAGGAGAATCCCTCTGTGAAGGTTAGTAAAATGTACATGAAGCCTGCAAAGATCAAAGAACCCCTTCCTCATAAAAAACGTAAATTATCTCACAGCTACTGGTGGTTGAGTGTATAGTAACATAATATATGACGACAGATAAAGACCAGTATGGTCCATCTAGTCTGCCCAGCAAGGCGGCAAGAGTAGGTGCACTTGCTGCTCTGTGCAAGTCACCCCTCCCCATGCCTTTGTTTAGGGGTGTGTCCACCGCTTCATGCAGATCACCCCTATTTACAAGATGTACTTCCACAGCTGAACCATGACACCTCTGATATAAATATCCTACTGGATAATTGGAACTCTGTACTAACTAAAGCTGCAGTTGCCCCAGTAAACGCATATAAAGGAAGTACTAGAAAATCTAACATATGGTATAACAACAAACTGAGAACTCTACAGAAAGCCCTGCGCAAGCTAGAAAGAAAATGGAGGAGATCCAAGCTCCCAGATAAAAGGGCACAATATATGAACACACTGCAATCCTACAGAGAGGCTATAACAACCTTAAGAGGGAAAAAGCATACTATGCTACTAATGAAATCACTCAATAGATCAAGAGAGTTATTTCAGACTGTGAAGTCACTAATCCAATCACCACACAGAGAGGATCCCTCCACCTACATCAGCCCACAGGTACTAGCTAACTTCTACAGTACCAAGCTGTGTCTCCACATCCACAATTCACCAACAGATAAACCAGGACCTTTACCTAACATCCCCGGCATGGCAAACCCTCACCACAGTCAATTTAGAACACCTGGACCAAATAATCACAGCAATAAACATTAACACATCTCTAGATGATCCATGCCCTCTCAGCTGGGTAAAAATGTCCCGTGATGAATTGGCATCAACTATGCTAAAAATAGTTAATTTCTCACTATCCCAGGGTTACATGCCAAAGTCTCTATCCGCCCAATTCTAAAATGTAAGACACTGGACAGACTACAACCAAATTCCTACTGCCCAATATCGAGCCTCCCCTACATAGAAAAAGTGCTAGAAAAAATAGTGCAAAATCATCTGCGAGACCACTTAGATGCCAGTGCCCCACTGGATCCACACCAGTACGGATTCAGAATGCATCATGGGGTCAAAACCCTCATCATAGCTCTCTTCGATAATCTGATTAGGAATAGAAGCCCCTAAGCAAGTATTCATAATGATATTCCTTGATATCGCTTCAGCATTTGACAGGATCAGCCACAATATACTCTTATCAAGATTGCAACAAATTAGAGTTTGCGGAATTGCCCTTAGCTGGTTCATATCATACTTGCAGGACCGCACGCAACAGGTAAAAATTGGCCAAACCACATCAAAACCATTTAGGCAAAACCAGAGATTTCCACAAGGCTTTGCTCTATCTGCCTTATTGTTCAATATATACCTCCAACCAATCTGCAACATATTTTGAAAGCATAAACTGAATTATCACATTTATGCCGATGATATAATGATTTATCTACCAATTAACTGTAAAATCTAATCTCAAACAAATTGTAACATGCTTTGATGAAGCCTCCCAGTGGCTCTCATCGAACATTCTGAAGATAAAATTCAATAAAACATAAAAAATCTTCATTACTAGGGACAAAGAATTCACCCCCCCCCCCCCACCTCACCTCACATTCAGTTTAGAGAAGCAAAAATAGGAGTAAAAGATGAGGTAAAATATCTAGGCATTATTATAGATAAAACCCTGAGCCTATCATCTCACAAAAACAGGTCCACCCAGGCCATTTATAGAAAGATTAAGATGTTGCAAAGGCTAAGACCCCTACTGGACCCATCAGATTTCAGATCAGTCATACAGGTGATGACTAACCCTTACATGCAAATACAATGTGTGCCTTTGAGTCAGTCCTGACTCCTGGTGACCCAGAAGCTCCTGGGTTTTCTTGGCAGTGTCACTGGAAGTAGATTGCCAGGCCTTTCTTCTGAGGCAATGGAGGGTTAAATGGCTTGCCCAAGGCCACAAGGAGTGCTAGTGGGAATTGAACCCTGGTTGCTTGGTTACCAAGCCAGTGTTCTAACCACTAGGCTACTCCTCCACTCCAGCCCTTACATAGACTACTGTAATAACATATTGCAGGGTCTATCCAAACAAGCACTATCACAGTTACAATTGGTACAACATACAGTAGCACAGGTAATCATGTGGGCAATGAGACTGAACACATCACTCAAATCCTGCACAAACTATACTGGTTTCCTATCCACAGTAGAAGCAAATAAAAACCTAAGCATTATCTTCAAGTTGCTCCACAACATATCACCTTTTCACCTTACCACACTACTAAACAGAGAAGGCAGAGAAAGGAATGCACCCAAAACTCTCTATCCATCCCAGCTGATTTCCACAAAACTAACAAATCAACAAGCAACAGAGCCTTCTTATATTATGCATCAATCTTAGGGAGATAAACGACTTTTCGGATGTCAGAAAAAGAATCAAGATACTACTCTTTACGGAGCACTATGGGTCACACCAAGAAGACTCAATTGCACACTCATCATAAGCAGACCATGCACTCGATACATCCAATGTACCTGCTAACAGCACTGTAGATATCTGCCATTAACCTCATTATAAATAGTCATTGAACATTAATAACCGCAACTAGTTGCACTGTAAACACAACTAGTTACACTGTACATAGTTAATTATTGTTCTGATGTGCAAGTTAACCCTGTTATGATGTAAATGTTTAAGTTTTGTTCCTTGTAAACCGCTTTGATTGCCTGATAAGGCAGTATGAAAAATCTTTTAAATAAATAAATACAAATAAATATTTATTGAGATATAAGAGATAGTTATGTTTATTTTGATTTTATCCTGTTGCTATAAAGGGGTCCACTGTGTCTGTCCCATGCCATTTTGATTTCTGTCACTGTATTTGTTCCCACCCCTTCCATTGGGAGGGCATTCCAAGCATTCACCACCCTTTCACTGAAAAATTATTTCCTGACATTGCCTTTCAGTTTATCCCCTTGCAGCTTCATGTTATGCCCTCTAGTTTTACAGTTTCCTCATATTTGGAAGAGGTTTGTTTGTTCATTAATACATTTTAAGTATTTAAAGGTCTGAATCATATCTCCCCTGTTCCTCCTCTCCTCTAGAGTACATATTTAGGTCTTCAAGTCTCTTCTCATACGTTTTCTGGCACAGCCTCCAAATCATTTTGGTTGCCTTCCTCTGAACCGTTTCCAGTATTTTATATATATATATATATGGTCTCCAAAACTGAGCACAATATTCCAAGTGAGGCCTCACCAGCGACTTGTACAGTGGCATTAGTACGTCCTCCTTTCTGCTGGTAATTCCTCGCTGTATGCAACCCAGCATCCTTCTGGCTTTTGCCAACACCCTGTCACACTGTTTCGCCTCCTTGAGATCCTCAGAAACAATCACTCCGAGGTCTTTCTCCTGGTCTGTGCACACCAAATTCTTACCCCCTAAAGCACACAATTCCTTGGGATTTCTGCTTCCCAAGTACATTGACACTGCACTTCTTCAAATTAAATCTTAACTGCCAAGCATTACACCATTCTTCCAGCGTTTGTAGATCTTTCCACATGTTATCCACTCGCTCAAGGGAGTCTACTCTGTTGCAAATTTTCGTGTCATCTGCAAAAAGAAAGACTTTTCCATTCAGTCCTTCAGCAATATCACTCACAAATACACTGAACAGTACCGGTCCCAGGACCAAACTCTGGGGCACACCGCTAATCACCTTCCTTTCATCCGAGTGAGTTACATTTACCAATACCTTATGTCATCTGTCAGTCAACCAATTTCTGATCCAGTTCACCATCTTGAGACGCATCCCCAAGTTGTTTAGTTTATTGATAAGCCTCCTATGAGGAACAGTAGCCTTTGCTGAAATCTAGGTAGATCGCATCCATTGCATGCTCTTGATCTAGTTCTCTGGTTACCCAGTCAAAGAACTCAATCAGATTTGTTTGGAAAGATTGTCCGTTGGTAAAACCATGTTGCCTCGGATCATGCAACCTGTTGCTTTTGAGAAAGTCCACTATTCAGTCTTTCAGGAGCACCTCCATTAGTTTTCCCGCCACCAAGGTAAGGCTTACTGGCCTGTAGTTTGTCACTTCTTCCCTAATACCACTTCCCTAATACTACATCAGCCCTTCTCCAGTCCTGTGGAAGTTCTCCTGTCTCCAAGGATCTCTTTAGAAAATCCTTTAATGGCCCTGCAAGACCCTCTTTGAGCTCTTTCAGTATCCTGGGATGCATCCCATCCGGTCCTATGGCCTTGTCCACTTTCAGTTTTGCAGGCTGTACAAACACATCATCTTCTGTGAATGGTGTGGTATCTGCTCCATTCCCATTTGTATATTTGTCAATCACAGGTGATCTTTCTCCAGGATTTTCTTTAGTAAAAATAAAACAAAAGTATTAGTTTAGCATTTTTGCTTTTTCAAATCCGTTCATGGCATTTCTGAGTATTGCAATTCCACCTCTGATCTTCCTCCTCTCCCGAATATACCTGAAAAAAGGTTTGTCACCACACTTCACATCTTTAGCCATCTTTTCTTCTGCCTTTGATTTTGCTGTCCTTATTTCTCTTTTTGTCTCTTTTAGCTTTATCCTGTATTCTTTTCATGTGTTCCTCTGTTTGCAAACTTCTGAATTTTATGAAAACTGTGGGGTTTTGCCTTTATTTATTTATTTATTTTTATTTAACATTTCTTATATACCGCCTTTCATGATATCAAGGCAGTTTACATTGAACAAACTGAAATTACATTGAACAGGGCATTATAACTTGGAGATCACTATTTTACAGGGAACATGGGCAATGGAGGGTTTATTTGTGCAGCCACTTCTTTGAAGAACCTCTTGGTTTTATTTACTTTCCTTACATATGTATCTGTTGCCCCTTTGACTGCCTCCTTTAGTTTAGCCCACTGCAATTCCACTTCCCTTATCCCTTCCCACCCTGCCAACTCCTCCTTCAGGTTCTTGGTCATTTTACTCATCAATGTTTTTGAAGTCTAGGACTTTAAGCTTTTTGTGACTGGACTCTGCCTTGACTTTTATCTCAAACAATACTGTGTGATGATTGCTGTTGCTCACATGGGCACCCACCCGGATATTCAACAAAATTTCTCTGTTTGTGAGTACTAAATCCAGCATTGAGCTTTCCGAGAAAGGTGACCCAATTGACTATGGAAATTATCACACAATTGCTCTGATCACAAATGCCAGCAAGATTCTACTGAAGATTATTCAGTAGAGACAACCATGCCTGGAACAAGAACTGCCTGAAGTGCAAGCAGGGTTCAGTAAAGGGAGAGGAACGAGAGGCATCATCGTGGATGTGAGATGGATCCTTGAAAAGACTAAAGAATACCAAAAGGATATCTATATATGTTTTATTGACTACAGCAAGGCTTTTGATTGTGTCAATTATGAGAAACTCTGGGCCACATTAAGGAGTATGGGTATACCAGAACGCCTGATTGTTCTCTTGCACAGCCTTTACATTGATCAAGAAGCAACAATTCAAACAGAACAAGGAGAAACAGTATGGTTTAAAATCAGCAAAGGTGTACGACAAGGCTGCCTACTTTCCTCCTACCTGTTTAATATATATGCAGAAAAAATTATCAGAGAAGCAGGACTGTATGAAGACAACAGAGGTGTGAAGATTAGTGGGAGAAAAGTGCGTGAGTTCTTAAGATGGGCTGAACTCACTGCTAACCAAAAAAAATGTGCCCTAGGATACCACGAGGCGCAGTATCTAGGGCATCGGGTAAAGGAAGGCTGGGATAGACCAATGGTCAGAAAAATACAGGCCATTAGGGAGAAAACGTCCCCCCAAATAAAGAAACAAATGAGAGCCTTCCTGGGGTTTGCCGGATATTACTGGAAGTTTATCCTCCATTTCGCAGAAATCGTAGCTCCACTTACAGATATGTTTTACAAGCGAAATCCCCTAACAAAGTAAGGTGGGAGCCAAAGGCTGAGCAGGCCTTCCTATCATTGAAACAGGCCCTCTGCTCTGAACCTGTCTTGAAGAATATTGACTTCCAGGAAGAGTTCATTCTGCAAAGAGTCGTGTCTGGGAGCGGATTTAAGCCAACTTTAAAAGGGGAGATTTATTTAAGTAGGAAACTAAGTAAGGCCGAAAAGCAGTACTCTACTACTGAAAAAGAGTGCTTGGCAGCAAAATGGGTGATAGACACATTGAAGTATTACTTATTAGGTTGCCATTTCACACTAATAAATGATCATGTAGCCTTAAAATGGCTCAATTCTATGAAGAGCACTAATGCTCGGTTAATGCGCTGGCATTTGTCACTACAAATGTATGATTTCTCAGTTGAGCATAGGGAGTGGTGGAAGACCTGAGAGCCGGAGGAGGTCTGGACTTCTGCACCAGAGCTCTGAAGTGTGTTCTCTCTGCCACGCTGACATTAGAGTGGGACTAGTCAAGTATAAGTGCCAGTTCCTGCCTGCTACCCGCAGCTGCTGGAGTAGCAGAACAAATGGGAGTGACCTAAGGGGCATTCACATCCCTTAGGAGCCCCTTCAGAGCCTTTGGAGTTCCTGGTGCTGGTTGGTAATTGTGGACATTGCATTTGTTTTGAGATCAGGATGAGTTGTTTGGGCATTTTCTATTCTGTTTTTCTTTTTTTGCTTTCATGATCTCTAAGAAGAGGGAGGGGAAAGCTTCTAAAACCTCTTCCTTGGCTGAAGGACCAATGGACAAACATGTAACCCAGGTGTCACAGACGTGGGCCAGTCCAATTCCAATCATGATAGCTCCCCCTCTCGGAAGTGTCTTTGAGCTCTGGAGGTTCTGTGACTCCCTCTCCTCCAGAAAATTTGAATTCTTCTTTGTCTGGGCATGAACCTACCTTTTTTGGGTTTGGGGATTGAATTCTGCCCCAATGAATGTGGATAACTTGATAGGGATACCTATTCCTATTCCAGTTTCTTCACTAGACTTGGGGACTGCTTCAGTGAAGCCTTCTCCTCCAGAACATATTTCCTTATTAGATATTTGGAAAACTGTTACTCAAACTGAAAATAAGTTGAAGGGTTCTATTGTTCAACTTTGTCAGTTTTCAACACACATAATCCAGAAGATGCAGGGGACAGATTTGGCCTTGAAAAATCTGGCAGACAATATTAAAAGGGAGGAAGGAGTGACCTCGTGATTGGTGCATGTTACCGAGGGCCAGGGATTCAATCCCACTAGAGGACAGCAACCTTGGCCTGGAAGAACTGGACCTTCTAGTTCTAAAGGTGCTCCCTGTGGCATTGGGCAAGCTACTTAACCCTCCATTGTTTCACATACAAAACACATATATTATGAGCCCTTCAGGGACAAGGGATAGAGATATGTATACCATTTTGATTGTAGTAAAAGCAGTATATAAGCTAGCAAAATAAAAAGCCTTGATAATCAAGTTTTAACTTTACAGTCTGCTGGCGCCTCAGCAATTAAAGATAGCTTGGTATTGTATTTTAAGTTAAAAGCTTTGGAAAACCATTCTAGGTCTAATAATTTACATTTGTTAAATCTTGCATTTATTTATTTTATTTTTTCAGAAATTATTTATTTATTTATTTTATTTAAAACAGTTTTTCTATACCGCTTTCTCATTAAATCAAAGCGGTTTGCATTGTAACTCACATGTTACAGGGAACTTTTATAAAACACACATTTACAGAAAACTTGTAATGAGGAGGGGGGACATGCGGGAGATGCACTGAGGCATAACTTATTTACAGAGAGTGTATTTTACAGAGGACATATTTACATAAGTATATTTTTGAAACCTACAGTATTAAGTGGTAGTTCAGCTGTTCAGGAGTTAAGTTTATGTTTAGGAATAGAGCTGCTGATATTTAATTGGTCATTTGTTACTATTAGCCTTGTAATACAACATCAGACAGAAGTGGCAATTAATAAATTAGTAACTCCTGAGATAGATTTGACAGCATTTCTGGAGAATTCATAGAATGATATCACTATTTGAGCACTTTGCTATAGAGTGGAGGAGTAGCCTAGTGGTTAGAGCACCAGCTTAGCAACCAACAGACTAGGGTGATTCCCACTAGCATTCCTTGTGGCCTTGGGCAAGTCAATTAACCCTCCATTGCCTCAGAAGACTCCAAGTTATCAATGTCCCTGTTTAACATTCATTACCAAGTTTAAGCTACAATATAAACTGTTTTGACTAAAGTGGTATAAAAAGCTTGTTAAATAAATCATATTTTAGTCTCTGAGATTGATCATAGTACAGTATTATCTTTAAAAGTTATCTTAAGAAGAAAGATTTACTTTTTTGCAGTAAGAAAATACAAATCTTCCCAGATGTATCTAGGGCAACACAATTAAGGAGGAAAACGTTTCTGGGCTATAAACCTGAATTTCTAGGTACCACTTTTTTTCTAAAGTATCCCTGCATGTCTTTGTTGATCCTATACAATTAGAGCAATTTTTGGTTTCAAGGAAGAATTCAGTAGAATGATTATTTTTTCTTTCCAGGGGTTAGTGGGGGTTGGGTTGTATTTTTGGTATCCTTTGTGGTCTATTTGGCCATATTTCCTTATGTATTTCTTGTTGTAAGATATTTCTCTACTCTCCATGAATGTGGACTGGTGTATGTAAGATTTTACTTTGTTATATCTGGGTTTTGTCAAATGATGATATCCGATTTGCTTGTTTTCCTTTATTTTTCCTATAATTGATTTTTTTTTAGAAATGATTGCAACAAAGTATTCCACTCCAGAAAAGGTGTTAGTATAGTTCCTGTAGGACATTTATAATATTTGCACAATTTATTTTATATTTGATTATACTTAATCTGCTCAGTTTTTAAACACCACCATCAGTATGTGGGGGAGGGGGAGGTGTTAGATACCAGCTGCAGCATTTAAATTACCCAAATATATTAATTGCACTATTCGGATAGCAGGAGGTGCTGAATACACATGGAAAGCTGTGACTGCTACCGCTCTACCGAGATCAGTGATATTCAGCTGTTCTTCATTTTAACTAAGCTGTTTATGTTTACATCATTTTTATTGTTATCAGTTTAAGGAATACATCATCCAGTTCAAACCATGTTTTCACAAGAAGTTCCTTAACAACTGAACAGATGGACATGTATTTTAAAATTTTCTTCCAACTTCCCTTCCCAGTCCACCCCTCTCCCATATACATATAAGAAAATCCACTACACCTGTACTTTAAGAAAATGACCAAGTTCTCCGCAATTGAAACCTTCTCCCATCCTACTCACCCCCATCCTGCTTCAAATCAAAAAAGCATAAACCTCAATGAGGATTGGTTCCTTACGGTTGCTAGGGTTCCATAGCCTGCAACCACTTGACTTAACAAACCTGTTTCCTAGGGTTCTGGAAGGTCCTCTCAGAACTCCCTTCTCCTACGCTCACTCAATCATTACTCCTTGTATCACAAGTTTATTCAATCCCACTACAAATCCCATCAGGAAGAAATCAACTATACTTACCCCAGACCTCCAGAAAGGACAGATGCTTACCATAAGTCAGCAATATTATACCCTGCTCCATTAACACCATCTTGTGAAGGACATGGTGGCATTGCCAATAAGGGATCCCCTTTCCTCTTTCCACTCTAATAGCACCACTCTAAAGGCATCTAATAAACTTTATGTATGAAACTCTTAACAAATCTCCCCTTGATGTCCACTCCTGAAATATCATCAAAGAGTGCCACTTCTAGCTTAAATCACATCGTACAATGCCCTAACTCCCCAAGGTATTGTAGCATCCTCTTCCAGAATTGTTCAATAAAAGAACAAGCACGCATGTTACCCAGAAAACCTGGCTCTGCTTTGAATATTATAAACCTATCAGAGTGTGAGGGGAACCAGCCTTAGCACAGGTAATCACAAGGATTTCATCCCCTCATAACAAACAATGTGCACACTACAGCAAGTTCAAGGCAAGAGTAATCTTTACTTAAGCCTGAACAGTACACTGGTTATTGTACACTGATCAATATAATATTTTCCTGGCCCCTCTCACCCTTCTTGTTCAGCAGTATGGCATCTCCAAGTACTATTACGAGGATGATATTATCCTTCTCCTTCATACCGAATCCTCCTCCACCAATATCAGTCCTCTTAATGCCTGTTTCAACTGTGTGACTCATGGATGTCTTAAAATTTTCTTCACGGGGGGCGGAGCCTGATGTCCAGTGGGTTAGACGCTTCGCGCTGAAGCTCCCGAGGGGCCTACTCAGAATCCTGACTTAATACCTACATAAACTTAATATTTTGCTCCGAACTTACCGGGGTGCCTCGGGGGGGATGGCGGCCCACAAACCAGCGCGCTTAGACTTCGGGTCTCCCTCTTCTTCACACGGAAAACGCTCCAAAACAGAGTTGTCTTCCCCACAAAAGATGGTTCCACTTCGGGAAAACCCCGAAATGCAACAGGAGATCTTGGAGGAAATACGCGGTGTGAAGGAACTGGTACAGTCCAACGGAGAAGCGCTCCGAGCCATGCGAGAAGATTTCGGTATGCTTCAGGACCGGCTTGAAGGTCTTTCACTACGGCAGGACAACATGGCGGGGGTCCTCGACTCGCACGCGGTGCGCTTGGTGAAACTGGACAAGGCTGAGCGTCAGATACAGAATCTTCAAAAAGAGTTAGAGGATAGCAATAATCGAGCCCGTCGCAACAATGTAAGGCTCATTGGAGTACCGGAGGGGGCGGAAGCAGGAGATATAAGAGAATTCCTGGTCAAAACTCTTCCCTCCTTGCTGAAGATCACTTTTCACAGAGATCTGGAAATTGACCGAGCACATCGTGTTCCTACCAACATGGCGCTCAATCGGACGACCCCCCGGCCTATCATCTTTCGCTTACTGAGATATCAGCAAGTTGAGCAAATTCTAAATGCTGCCCGGGCGAATCATCATCTGGAGTTTGAAAGTCATAAAGTCTCCTTCTTCCCTGACTTGGCAAAGCCCACAGTTGACCGTCGGAAGAGACTCCTTGCTTTTCGACCTAGACTTCAACAGCTACAGGCTCGCTTTGGCCTATTGTATCCAGCGAAGCTCAGAGTGACTCTCCATAACCAAACTAGAACCTTCGAAGATCCTGATCTGCTAGCAACATTTTTAGATTCCAAAGAAGCAGACCAGATGCGCTAATCCAACAACTTGGATCTGTAATCCGCTGGATCTGCCCGCCATTTTGAATGGCCCGACGCGGTGATCACTGCCTGGAACAGAGACTGCCTGGACTTTTCTTTCTTTCTATATATACCTTTCTTGGTCTCCTTTCCCTCCATGATGTGCACCTCGGTTGGATTCGGAGCACGCACAGCTATACAGGTTATATGTTTCAATTTAGGCCTTCTCTGGGGTTTCTCCCCGCAGACATATGGTCGCCAGTAATTTCTGGGGTTCTGCTTCTTCTCTAATGCACTTCGGTGCTTATTTTGTTATATGGGGCGCTTCATTGTTTTTCATTAGCTTATTTTCTATCATGTCATGTGTACAGCCATATACAGTTAATATGAGGGACATTGTGCAATTATGTGCGTTATCATGTTTCTTTCTCAGAATTTTTAACCCTTCTGAATGGCCTTATGTAAGATCTTATCACTGAACGTAAAAGGCATCAATAGTCCAATCAAAAGAAAGAAAATCCTTAGCTATCTTAATCATGAACATGCTGATTTAGTGTTTCTTCAGGAAACGCATTTAAACTCCGTTGAAACACTGAAACTTAATGCTAAGCCTTACATGGTGGCTGCCTACTCTCCCGCCGTTTCCAAGCGGTGTGGGGTAGCCATCTTGGTTAAGAAGTCTTTGCAAGCTACTGTAATGGATACTAGTTCTGATAAGGAGGGTAGATGGGCCCGTGCACACCTTAAGGTTGGAGATAGTGAATTCACGTGTATTTGTATTTATGCTCCGAATGTGGATAACCCTGCTTACTATGCAAGTATTGCGCAGTTGGCACAGGCCTCTGCCAATACTCCATTAATACTTGGCGGCGATTTCAACCAAGTACTTGATCCTTTGATAGATAGACTGCCGCCTAGAACGAGTGGTCCACCCAAGAGTCTTGATACCCTTACAGCTCTGATGAAAGATCTAGCGTTAGTAGATATATGGAGGCTGCTTCACCCCTCTGACTTAGAGTTCACCTTTTTCTCAGCCCCCCATCACTCACAATCTAGAATAGATTTTTTTTTTTTCTTATCTCCAAAGCACTGATATCCCAAGTGGACATGGCTAGGATTCATCCTCTCCATATTTCAGATCATGCTGCCATATCTTTCTCATTACATGTCGCTACGCAAGGTGAACATCCCCGTGCTTGGTTTTTTGATAGATCCCTACTAGACCAAAAAGATTTTCAGGTTGACTTAAAGGCCGCTATCCAAGACTAACTGCTAAATGCTCTCATTTGACTGTTTAAATCTGTGTTAATCTCTGTCACATGATCATTCTGTATCGTAGATACTATTTCTGTTTGTTTGATGTACAATAACTGTTGTTTGTAAGCGCTTATATGATGATACTTATCAGCTTAGAGAAGAAGCATAGGGGTGGGGGGTAATTGGGGTTGCTTTTTCCTTATTGTATGCTTGTATTTGTTTCCTTTGGTGTGTTGTTACTTTTTGCTTGTTGTAAAATGAAAATAAAAGTTTAAAAAAAAAAAAAAATTTTCTTCACGTTAACCTTGCTAAAACCATGGCTATCTGGTTCACATTCGGCGGTCCCACTCCCTCTATTGCCCCCTTGCTATCCTCCTCCCCCATCCCCCTTGTCCCCTCCCTGCGCTATCTAGGTATCACCCTCAATTCCACCTTGAAAGTCCAAGAACACATATCCTCCGTTGTCCAGCGTTCTTCCCACTCCCAAATCTGTGCTATCCGACCTTTCCTCCCTACCCCTTCTCTGACTACATTGCTTCTCTCCTTTGTTATGTCTCGTTTGGATTACTGTAACGTCTCCCTGGCTGGCCTCCCCCAATACCAATTGCACAGACTCCAGCTTGTTCAAAATACAGCAGCCCGTATTCTTATGCAGCCTCCCGCTCAGACCATGTCACTCCCCTCCTTATTCACCTCCATAAGCTCCCTGTGGCCTTCTGCATTCAGTATAAAATTCTCATTTTCATCCATAATGCAACTCATACTGGCACACCTCCAACCTGGTCCACCTTCACACCTCCCAGCATTCACTTAGGTCCATACACTCAAATTGCATGTCCCTTCCCTCCCCCTCCCAGACCCACCTGGAGTCCACCTGGTCCTCTGCCTTCTTTTTCTTCGGTGCCAGGCTTTAGAACTCACTCCCCCCCCCCCCAGCCCTCCGCCTAGAGCCCTCGTTCACCAACTTTAAAGTAAGATTGAAGACCCACTTTTTCCACCGAGCTTTTGACCTCATCTCCCGCCCTCTCTCTCGGCCTACCCCTCTCAGTAAGACTCCTACCTCCCCTCCGCCTCAGGTCTCTCCCCTTGTGTTTTCTTCTCTTAAACTATCCCTTTCCTGTTTATTTACTGGCATTCTGCTTCCTTTCCTAGCAGCATTTGGCGTTTTATTGTAAACTGCTCTGATGCTCATGTGTGGGCGGTATATTAAAAGCTGAATAAAGATAAAGAACTGGGCAAGTTCCTTTCACTCACTTTGCAGGAATCTATAAGTAGACATAGAATATATGGCATAAATCCATAAATATAAATACTGGACCAGGAACACACAAGCACGATACAGATAGCAGAGAACCAAAGGACCTGCACTCTGGAATTTCCTACCTACCTCTCTTAGACTTGAACCAGACTTTCGCACCTTCAAAACCCAACTAAAAACTCATCTTTTCTCATCTGCTTTTGACTTTTCCCCCTCCTCAGTCTGACTACATATTCTGTCCCTTTTGTGTCTTCTCTGTCTCCTTATGTCTAACTCTCTCTTCACTATCCTATCGACTATGTAACTTCCTTTCCACTTCTAGGCCTTTGTCCGTCTCTGTGTTTGATACATTTTGTACACCGCCTTGTTATTATTGAAGGGCGGTCTTATCAAGTCCAATAAACATAAACATAAATGAGCTGTAAAGTGGAAAATGAATGAGGCAACACAGATAATGACCCATGCTCATCCACCCCTGAAGAAGGGCAGATAAACCCCTACCTCCTGGGCTGGACACAGGCGACAAGAAAAAAAGGGGCACGGCCATATCACAAAGAAACATGAGGAATGTGAACACTGTGCCTCCTAAAGGCTAGGGAGGCTCATGCCAGTACAGCACAGGTCAACCCGAGCCTTCTTTCGGTCCTGACACAGAACTAGGAAAGCTGGCTCTATAGGCTTGCATCTGGGAAACTGTGTGAAATGCAGGAGTTTTACTTTACTTGCATATCCCTAACCATCAGAGCCTTGACTCTCCTCAGACACTGGTTCAGCTGATCTGTGGACAGATGTAAATCTAACTTTTCTCTATGGTAACTCCTGCACCTGCTCCTCTGGCACCACCTTCTGCAATGCCATCTGTATTCGAGAAATAAAAGTTCTCTCCCTCACCTCCTTCAAGAAACTCCCTCATCTGATCCACCAGCTCCCTTATCAAGATTCCTGGTAGCGATAAGATGTAATGCCGCAGCTCGAGGTATACATAATAAACCCTTTATTCCAAATGAAATTCTGCAGCTCTTGAAATGACCTGGGCTTGCTCTCCATGTCTATTGCTTCAGCAAGGGAAATAAAACACCTAGTTTGCCAACACTGCAACACCTGTGACTGATTTCTAGGGGGGGGGGATCTCCATTTCCCCCAGCAGGAAAGAAGATGGTTACCCAAGAGCACTGTTCCATAGAAGTACACAGCCTCCTCCAGATTGCCCAGAGAAAAGTTAGCACAAGATTCCTCTTTATCTAAACTGGCAGCTTTGCTGAGTCTGCTTGCAAAACACACTTCAGCTGCATTAGGAGCAGCCAAGCCTTTTCTTAGGCCCTACAGAGGTCATTTTAGAAGACCTATTCATCCTTTGAACATCCAAAAATGGTCATAGAGAGGTCCAAAGCACAGAGATTGTCTCCAGAGCTATTTTAGAAAGCCGGCTGTGGAGACATCCAAATCTGAACAGAGGTGTGAAGAAGGCATGATCAGGGCATTCTTGGGAACCTGGAGGCATGGTTAGGGCATTCCCAGAGACAAGGACATCCCTGCCTGATCACAGATCCATCATGGACATCCTGCATCTTGTCTAACTTCAGACCTGCTCTGAGGCATGCATAGTGACAAACAAGCATCTGAACAGTGTTTGGTTTAGCTGGAAAGCATCCTGAGGGTGTCGAGAAGAAAGCGCTCTATCAACCCCAGTACTCAGCACAATTTCATCTATAGCAGCAGTGGGATTTGAAGCCTAGCTGCCCTGTTCCTAACCCACTACTCTAACCATTCTCCTAGCCTAGACATCTGAATTCTGAAATAGGGTTCTGTAGATGTTTAGGTAGATGCCCCTGCAGACGTCTCTATCGGTCACATTCAGGTTTGTGAAATCACATCTGCACCTGGATGTGCCTGCATTTTTTTCAGACATTCTGGCTTAGACATCCAAGATTGAATTTGAATGGCTCTTATATAATATTATACACATGGTGGGGAATTTTATATCATATAGCCAGTCCTTAATGTGTCTGAGAAGACAAGCATCAATGTATTTACATATATCAGAAGTTCCACTCTGTTTGCTTGCCATTTCCCAAAGAGGGAGAATGGGGAAACTGGATTTGTTCACACTTTTTCTCAGAAGTTCAAGGGGAGGGGGGTTCACATGGACAAGGGACTGCAGAGTGAAAGCAAAATGGTGACAGAGGCACCTGCCCTGGTTTTTACCTTTTAGGAGGTAGCAGTCCAGGAGCTGACTAAAAAGCTTACCACAGGGATTGAGGCACAGTTATCGAAAGTACACATCTTGATAGAGGAAATTAAGGAGGGCCTCGAGAGTCAGGCGGTTCACCTACAGAGAGTGAAGGAGAGAATAGCTCAACATGAAAATCGTATGACTAGCATGGAGGCAAGTCTTGGACTGTTGAAACAGCAAAACCTCTTGCTAATGGAAAGAGTGGAGGATCAGGAGGATCGGAGCAGGTGCAACAACCTTCAAATTGTCAGCTTTAATGAGGAATTTAAAGAATACTTGCACAAAAAGTGGTTGGAATACCAGGAGCACAATGATAATGGGGAGGATGATTCTCTGATATATCGTGAGGCTTGAAAAATCAAAATGTGCTTATTCCCATAAAGCAATTGCTTATCTTCCCACACTGTTTGCATGATTGTTTGTGGACAAAGTTCAGAATTTTAATTATCACTACCCATGGACAACCTGGGCCATCCCTCTTAGGCACCAGACTGTGTCCCCCTTCAATTCTTAAGGGGCCTAATGGTTCCTCCAAGCCACATTCCTTAGTCAGCCAAGTCTCCAAAAATCTTCATAGCTCCCTTTGAGCTAGGCTTTTTAGAAGGTCCACTAGCCTCAAATTCCTCTTTCTAGACCTCCTCTTGATTTCCTGCAACCAGCTTCCCATTTCCACAAGTGTGGCTGAAATCTTCTCCATCTTGCCCTGAGTCCAGGGCCATCCCTTTGACTAGGCAGGATAGGTGGCCATCTAGGGAGGCATACCTCTTTGGGGGCATGGCATGGCACTTGCAGCAGACCCTGTACTTCGACACACATGTCCTGCATCTTCTGACCCCCCTCCAACAGGAGTTTGTGTTGGAGGGAGGTCAGAGGTGGCAGGCCATGTGTTGCAAAGCACACATTTGCATGACCTATCTTTGCTGTATCCGGGGTTAAAAAATATGCATTGTTGGGCCACGTTACAGTCATCTTCAACACGCATCTAGCACTGGTTTTCTGCATCAGCCTATATTTTTGTATTGCACCAGCTAAGCTGAAAGGGAGGAAGGGGTTTGTTTCCCCTCACTAAACACTGAGATGATAGTGTGAACCTAGCAGGGCTGGCTAAAAGCTCTGGTTTGGAGCAGTCTTTTGAGGGTAATTAGGTGAGATGTAGAACTGGTACTGTTGAGTGAAACATGTCTCTCTCTTACTGATTTACTTGTATCATTGTTTGTAATGATAGAGCTGCAGCCGTGGTAATAAAAGGATTTGCTGCAGGCTCTTACTCAGTTCAGTTATACACAAATTCTGGGCTGGAACAGTCTGCTCTGGGTCAGAAAGACAAAGCAGAGAGAGTTATGCACACCCTGTTAGAGAGATGGTAATTTGTGTGGTATTGTATAAAGGACATTCCTGGGCTAGGAATGGGAAAGCATTAATGGGGAAAGGCACCAGACACCTTATTGGAATGTACCAAGGAGGTTCTGCAATGCTGATGAGAATGAGCTGATGGTAATTCTGATGCTGATAGTAGCAGCATGGCTTATGACTGCCTGGTGTATGTACTGTAAACACTGATGTTTTCTGTTACCCGGTATTCCTATGTTTGGTGATCCTTTGGAAAAAAAGCCTGAGTTTGAAGTTAAAAGGCAGCTCTGAGTGTGAGTTATTGTTAAAAAGAACCAAGGTAGGAAGACAGAGGGAAATACCCTTATAATAGCCCAAGCACTGACCTGCTTGTGTTCTACAGTGCCCCTTGTCTGTGACATTTAGTGGCCAAAGAACTTCATTGAGGGCATGTACTGAACATGGTCAATCTTTAGGTTCAGTAAAACCTGACAGAGGGAGGTGGTAAAAGGAATTCACTTAGAAGAAGGAAAGGTGAGTAGTGGAATACCTTAAGAATCTGTACTGGGGCTGATTCCATTCAACATCTTTGTACATGACCTTTCCAAAAGGTTAGAAGAGAAACTTTGCCTTTTTGTGGATGACATGAAAATTTACAACAGGATGGACATTCCAGAGGGAGTTGACAACATGAGAAATGATCAACAAAACTTAGCTCAGCTTAGCTCAGCTTGGCTGTTTAGATTTAATTAAAAAAAGGGCAAAGGGATGCACCTAGGGTACAGAAATCCAGAAGAACAGTATGCAATATGGGATAAGAGAATGGTGGCCACTAGACCACCAGGTACTTTCTTTCTGTCGGGACACCGGCCCCCGAAAGTGTTTGATAGTATCGGGGGCATTTCCTGATGCTGCAATCATCCCCAGTGCCATCAAAATACTGTTGGGGGGAGGCCGCTGGGCCACCAGGGATTCTTTTTGTTGGGTACAGCCCCTGACAGTATTTTGATGGCATCAGGGGCTTTTCCTGATGCCACAATCGTCCCCGATGCCATCAAAATACTATCAGGCCTATTATGCAAATTAGCCACGCGGTGCCCGGAGAGCAAGTCAAACTAGCGCAGGCTTCTTGTGTGCACGTGTTTGGCTTCTCTCTCAGTTTAACGCTGAGTTGGCTCATTTGCATGTGCATGGTTACTCTAGCGGTCATTTGCATACCTTATCCTTCCTGCATCACACGTGAAAATATGTGCATTGTCGAAAACTCGATCCAGTGCAAAAACTCGATCCAGTGCAGGTTTAGCGCCTGTTTCTGCGTTGGCCCATAAGAATATAAAAAGACTTGAAGTGGTTCAAAGGAGGGCAACCAAACTGGTATTGGTTTGCATCAGAAGTCACATGAGAAGAGACTTGAAAAATCAAATACTTAATTTAAATTTAAATACTTAAAAAGTATTAATAAACAAGTAAACCTTTTCCAAAGATGGGAAAGCTATAAGACTAGAGGACATGAAATGAAGCTAAAAAGGAGGAAAATTTAAAAGCAACTTCAGGAAATACTTTTTCAAGGATAGAAGCATGGAATGCTCTCCCACTGGAGGCACTGGGGAGAAAAACTCATGATGATGGAATTCAAAAAGACTTGAGATAATCACAGAGGATCCCTATATAGAAAGAGGAGCATTCCTGCTATATTTATGTATTTATTTATTTACTTGTTTGTTTTTTTCACAGAATTTGTTATACCACTAAAGGTACATATATCATAGTGGTTCACAAACCCAAAAATGGAAAACTGAAAACCAACACAGATGAATATACATTTTAAAAAAAATTCCTAAGATAGGACAATGGAAATGTGAGGAGGGGAGTGTAATTGGACAATAATATCAACCAAGGACAACAACAGATAACAGAGAAGGACTCTGTATTGATAATGTCTCCCCTGAAACATGAAGCGCAGGAACCTTCTGTGCTGTGGGTGAATCAGAATATGAGTATATGCCTCTTTGAGGTCTAGAGAACAGAGCCAGTCCTGACTCTGAAGAAGGGTACCTAGGGAGATCATTTTGAATTTCTCCCGTATCAGGTGCTTGTTCATTTCTTTGGAATGAGGAAAATAAAAGCCCATTCCCTGTTGGGATGGTGGAACCTCCTCTATTGCACCCTGAAGAAGAAGGGAGGTGATCTCTTGTAACAAAGAGCAGAAAGAGGGTCCTGTGAGCGGGACTCTCTTGGAGGAGTCCGGGGGGGGGGGAGACTTTGTAGATGAAGCATGTACTCCTCCCGTACTATGGACAGTGTCCACTGCTCTGATGTGATAAGATGCCACCTGTGAGCAAAGTGACAAAGCCTGCCGGGGATGAGGGTAGGATTTGGAATCTCCAGAGGCAGAGTGCCTATGTTCTCTAGAAAGGAGTCAAAGACCTTGAGGAGGCTGGGTCTGTTGAGGTGGCTGTGACCTAGGAGTCTGAGCCTTCCTTTGTTGTTTTGGTGGCTGCTGCCCCTTCTGAGGAGCATGGTGTTCACAAAGTACAGCAGGGGTGTAAGAAGAATATGTGATAAGGAAGCTTATCATAGCTCAGGAAGGTGCTATAGAAAAGGTGAAGTGACTCTGAACAAGCAACCTGTCAGTTCTGGTAGAAATAAGAAAACAGAATTTTCCCATAAAAGACTACCAGTCCCAGAATGCACCAGGTTTCCAACAGCCATTAGAGGAGCTGAAGTGGGGAAACGTGTGTTCAATCAGGAGGGCTATGAGGTAATCCCTAAGCACTCATCTCAAAGGGCAGGGCCTGATTCAGCACAGCTGCGCTGTATTAGGGGGGAGCACTCATCTGGGCAGAATAAAGGTAGAGTTTATTCTACAGAGAATTATCCTCATTATCCTGAGAATCAGCTTGAGCTTGATCATCAGTTTCATCTGAAGGATCATCAGAAGCAGAAGCCAAACCGGACGGACAGAGAAGGAAAGAAACCCTTTGGAAGAAGGAAGAGAAAAGCCTTTGAGAGGTCTAGAAGAGTCCAGAGCAGTACGTATACTGGGAGGCATTTCAAGGGCCAGCATACACCATTGGACTGGGGAAAGCCAGAAGAATGGTGCTGCAGAGCTAGGAAACTCCAGACGCTACCTGTGAGGGAGACGGCTGCACGTGGTAGGGACCCTAAGACCTGTGCCAGAAGGTATGTGAAGAGAGATCCAGTGTCCAGGGATCTGGATTGGAAGGCTGGACATAAGAACTGGACTACATACTGGCCAGGCTATATAGAGAGGAACTCTAACAGCAATGGAAGCTCAGGTATGAACACTGATCTATGCCCTAGCTATAACCTTGAAAGACAGCAGGGAAACAAGTATTCTCCTGAAAGTGCTCCATTGAGAGATTCATCTGTGCCAATCCATGATATTGAACCCATGCTTGTTGAAGAAGGGGGAATGATTGAAGATGAAGAATGTGTTTATATGGACTGCTCTCTGTCCAAACTCCTTTGGTGATTTTCTGTTATAAAGTACAGCAACCATCACAAAGAAATACAAACTTGTTCTTTAATCTACTCAGAAAAGCTCCTGAAGCAGGATTTGACCCACACAGTAGAAAGCAAGCCAGCTAAAGGGGTTTCAGCTGGATAACTGCTAGCAATTGAGCCTTACCTAATTGCTTGTGAGCTAGGAGAGAATCACTTCTGAATCTATGTGGGAAGTTATCAGAAGTTAACCTGAAAAGAACAGTTCTTTCTTTCTTTGTGGCTTTTCGTTTGTTGTTTGATATATGCTAAGAAAACATTAGCTAATGCCTACAGAAAAGACCAGTTTGTACCAACCAGGTCTTATTTCTTTTGCTTTAATTGCCTGACAAGTTTAAAGGTTGTTTTCCTGATTTTGTTTTTTTCAAGTTAAACACTGAAAGCAAGTAACCTGATTTATGTGCTACCAAGCATATCTGTGTTGGGAGAAATAACCCCATAAATAAATATTTTATTGGCTTTACCCAAAAGCACAACTAATTATTGTGAGCAGCTGTGTCTGGTGTGAATGAACTGCATTGCCCACAATCCCTTGCAAATCATATAGATATATGCACTTGCCAAGACTGTGAAGATTCTCACCCAGGCAGCCGTCTGACAAATAGTACTTCTTATTATTATTGAAAAAAGCTTTCTTTGCTGCTTTCTTCTTAGCTGGGTTTGCCGTAGACTTAGATACTCCGTAATGAAACTAGAAAGTGCAATGTATCTTTTTTCTGACCGAAATCAAATAGAATAGGTTCAAAAATTTGAAACAGTTGGTGAAATCAGAGCGAGTGAGCCATGCGAGGAAGTGTTTGGGAAAGATCATAATGCTTTACTATTTCCCCTGAAGAAACCTGTGAGGGTGAAACGGGAAACGGATTTGAAACTGAAAGCTTGTCACTTAAAGCTAAGCAGTGTATTCTATTCGAAGCAAAATACTGCATTTCTTACATTTTTTATAAAATAGGATATGTATAGAAGCTATAGATAATGGAAACTGCTTCATGAATGTTTCAAAAGCCGATGTAAAGGTCTTTGATGTGTTGGAGGCATTAGTCCACTAGACGATATTTAATAAGTCAGTGGCAGCCCGTGTTTCTGAGAACTACGACATTTTTGAACCTATTCTATTTGATTTCGGTCAGAAAAAAGATACATTACACTTTCTAGTTTCATTACGGAGTATTAAGTTATACTAGTCATATTAACTCTGTGAAGAGAAGACCAGGATTGGAGTCGTAGACTTAGATAGTCTATTAAGTGTAGTGTTCTCAGATTCTAACTGAGATGCTTTGTCTTGCCAATCCTTGCCAAAAAGGTTTTCACCAGTGCAAGGGATGTTACCCAGTTTGTCCTGAACCCATTGTTCAAGATCCGATACTTGAAGCCAAGCAATTCTGCGTGCCCCGATGCAGATAGATGAAGTTCTGCTAAAGCACTCAAAACAGTCAAAAGTCGCCCTGTTAACAAACTTTGAAACATTTTGAGTATGTTTTACAAGGGCAAGATAATCTGCTCTCGTCATTGGGGAGAAGAGGAGACATTAATTCCAACTTCCTAGCCACCTCTCTGAGGAACATACCCAAATAGAGTATATAGGAAATAATTCTAGCCAATAACATGGCGGCCTGAAAGCAACGTCAACCAAAGGCATCGAGGGTTCTTATTTCCCTATCTGGAGGGTTCGAGGAGTGTGTCTTAGCACTCTTTATCCGATGCATTGCCGATTCCACCACCATGGAATGGTGTGGTAATTGCATCTTTTGAAAACCGGGACACTCTGGTACCTGATACATGGTATCAAGTCGTCGGGTATTTGGGGAAACGGTAAGGGGTGTTTCCCACATACGAAGCATAAGGTCATGAAGAATGCACTGAATAGGGAGAGTTGCAGCTTCCTTCAGGGCTGCAGGGTACTGAAGAGTTTCAAGTTCTTCCATCCTAGGCTCTTTCTCCGATATCACTGTTATGGACAGACCCCGAGCAACATCGCGAATAAAGTCTTAGAAAGACATGTCCTCCGGAGGGGACATGCGACATTGTGGGATGGAGATGGGTCTTCCGGGAGAGTTCTCGTGTCCCGGGTATCGGCCAATTCATCGTCCAACGAATCGGAGTCCGAAGACTCAAAGTACCAATGGGCAGGATGTTCGCGCTGTATCCATACCTGATACTGATCAAAATCAGTAGCTGAGGCTGGCGGTGCAGGAACCTCGGTACCGGAAACGGATTCAAGGGCCGGCATGGGCGGTAGGGTGGTAAGTGGCAAAAAAGTCAATGCAGGCTGTGTCGATACCAGAGCTGGTACCGGTGCCTGAGGGATCATCTGTAAAGGCTTTACCGGTACGGAGGCCACCAGTAAGGCCGCTAAGCTACGCTCAATAGCCAGGATACATTGATCCATGGAACTTGCCGATGCTTGGGTATCAGTACCGGAATTGTGGGCCACAATCCCTGAGCATGGCACCAGGAGCTCTCCAGAGGTGGAGACCTCGGGAGCATCCTGGGACCCCACTAAGTCTTTGGAGGCAAGGTCCTCCTGCCAGGGTTGTTTGGCCGGAGGGTCTCCCTCCAGGGCAACGCCCAAGGCATCTCGATGCTTAGAAGGAGATCTATCTTTGGAGGGCCCGCCAGTCTTTGAAGAAGACCTAGGTTTCGATACCCTAGATCCTTGAGAGGAAGATGAAGCTCTTGATGACATCAATGCCAAAGATACTGCATCAGAAGCAAAGAGGGTGCCTAGTTTTGCAGTTCAGTTTTGTAGGCCTCTGTCATCTTCCTGCAAAGAAGACACTCTGACAGTAGATGATCCGGACCTAAGCATTTTAGGCACCAGTTGTGGGTGTCTGTGGCCGAAATGGTACTGCCGTATTTTGAACACTTTTTAAAACCACTGGATGGTTTTTCCATTTTGTCTATGACAAAAAGGGAGGCCTAGGCCTAACATGGTGTTGATGCGCCTGAAGGTAGAAAAAAAAATTCCTTCCCTCACAGATTTTTTTTTTTTTAAGAAAGACAGAAGAAAAGAAAGTACTGACAGGGGTCAGTACCAGCGTCGACAGAAAGGCAGACATGACCACAAAAAATAAGAAAAAAAACTAATTTTATGCGGTGATAGGAATTGCTTCTTGTCGGCTCCGCGGAAAACGAAGAACTGAGGAGGGAGAGCTGGAAAGGCAGGAAGGTAGCTATGCAGGTGCAGTGGGATGCTCCCAAAGACTTTCCTATTGGACGCTGGGGAGCGTTCCTGCGCGGGCTTAGTCAGTGCCGACATTACCCATATGTGAAGACTACATTCCTGCTTGTTCCTGGAGATTGTGCCTATCTTGACCTTATTTTATAAAGAAAAACAGGTGCCTATTTTCTTCATAAAATAGGGGCATAAGTGTTCAAAAATGCACTAAAATTTAGGCATGGGCACTTACCCCAACTTTAGGAAGTAATTTTATAAGGAGCCATATAAAGATATGCACCATTTATGTGCATAGATCACCTATTTCAAGGACATGGATGTACTTTAACTAATCACTATTCTGTAAGTACATGTATAATATCACACATACTTTCACTGTGGGTGTGCGCATGAGTGGAGCTTGGGCGGAATGCAAATTCACATGCATAAGTTATAAATTAATATAACTTATACTTGTTCTTTAAAATCTAGGCATAGGTAATTGTGTGCATTACATGCCTATTTAATAAAACAGGTGTGTACTTTACTTTATAATCTAGGGGCATAAGTGATGAGATATGATGCCATATTTAGGCATGACCATTTATGCCAACCCTGAGCCTAGATTTGTAAAGAACGCAGGAAAATTATAGTATATTAAAACTTAGGTGTGTAAATTTGTGCTTTTCCCAAGTCTGCCCATGGCCACGCCCACACCAAAGGTATGCACCATCAGCCTGAAATGTATACTTACATAATAGCATCTAACTAAAGCATGCACATAAAGGCCCATCTGCACACATAAGTCAAGGAAAATACATGATTTATGCGTGTTGATGGCACGTAACTACGTGGTTCTTTATAAAATTACCTCCATAAAGCCGTGGAATTGTAATAGAAAGGAAATTGGGCAAGAATCATTGCTATTTCCTCAGTTTCTTAATGAACATTGACTTTTGCCCATAACTGACAAAATCACTGGTCATAAATAGCATGAGAATGTGTGAATTGCTCGTTAAAACTGGGTAACTGGCATGTAAGATAGAGAAAACATGTTGTAGCTTATCAGACCTTTGGACAGGATCTGGAGACAGAAAATATTTTACTTAAACACAGTAATTTAAAACCAAACAGCTATGTCTGATGTTAAAGAAAGGTCATTTTTATCAGAAATACTGAAAACATTGTTGCAGAGCAGGTTATTCTAAAATCATATGGACAAGGTTTCTAACTAGTTGTCTACTTTATGGCAGCATCTCATATAAATGACTTTTCAGACAGTATTGAAACATTTTTGTTCACAATTTGGCACGATTTGTATTAGTTCTGACCCTTTGATTCTCAGCTATTTTAATTTCTCATTCCAGGCTTCAAAAATACATATTTTAATTCGATTAGATGTCAGTAAGTATATTGTAGGCATAGTTAAATTCTTTCGTTCATAGACTGCATAAGGCTAAGAAATACTATTTTAGGAAAATTCTACAGACACCTTGGAACAAGCTTCCATGAGGTTTTTTTATGTGTTACAGTGGATACTTAAGAAGTCATCTTCAAATGGACAAGTGTCTTTCTCTCCACAATGTTTTTTGTTGACTTTTTCACTTAAAAGATTTACCCTATTTATTTACATTCTCTTATATACTGTGCTATTCTGCATCAGTGCAGTTTACATTGAACAAACTGAAATTACATTGAACAGGGCATTATAACTTGGAGATAACTATTTTACAGGGAACATGGGCTATGGAGGGTTAAGTGGCTTGCCCAAGACCACAAGGAGCACCTGTGGGACTAGAAACCCCAGTCATTCTGGCCCAAGGTTGCTGTCCTCTAGTGGGATTTGAACCCCTGACCTTAAGTACCTTGCCCTAACCACTCCTCCACTCCACTCCTCCCTAATGTAGCTAGCCATGCTGCCTTCAGTTTATGAACGGATTTTGCTTCTGTTTCCTTGTCTGACATTAGCCACACTGTTAAGCAGATGAACATGAGTATTTGTGCTTTAGATCTCTTTTCAGGTGGGCTTTAGAAGCTGTTTTGATATGGTGGATCACTCCTTAATGTGAACTGTTCAGTTTTCATCCAGCCAAGGTAAAATGCCACTTGTGCATGCAAATATAGATCTAGTTCTTAAAAAGTTCTTTAGATACTAAAACTCTTGAAAATTACCAGTCAATCTCCAATGTGCTTTTTTTGGCAAAGTTACTGTAGCTGAGCAGGTGGTTTTGGATCATACCACAACATCTATATAAGGGGTCATTTTTAAACCAGTACCTGTTTGGTTTTCATGCCTATCACAGCACTGAAACACTTTGTTATCTGCAGCTGATGCTCTTATTCAAGGTTTTGATTTTGGTCAGATATTTCTTCTTTCATATCTTTTCCACCTTTGGAACTGCAAATCATGACATTTTTTAATCAATACTTTTTCATAAGGGCTTGGTTTTGGAGTCTTAACCTGCTTTTAGTCTTTAACATGCTGCATGCAGCAAGTCAGATTCATGGATCGGACATCTGGCTGACTTTCCATATGTTATGAGATCTCATAGAGTTCTGCCCTTTCAATCAGTTCTTTTTTTAATATATATCTGATTCCTTTATGTGATCTTTTGCAGCAGTGCTCTGTCATTCTGTATATATGCAGGTAATATTTTATTTATATTCTCTTATATACCACACTATTCTGCATCAGTGCAGTTTACATTGAACAAACTGAAATTACATTGAACAGGGCATTATAACTTGGAGATAACTATTTTACAGGGAACATGGGCTATGGAGGGTTAAGTGGCTTGCCCAAGACCACAAGGAGCACCTGTGGGACTAGAAACCCCAGTCCTTCTGGCCCAAGGTTGCTGTCCTCTAGTGGGATTTGAACCCCTGACCTTCCGGCCTGAAGTACCTTGCCCCAACCACTAGGCCACTCCTCCACTCAATATTACATTGCTTGTACCATTTCATCTGAAAGAAGGATTCCCTCTCCCATTATTTTTAATACACTCTGTAAGATGATCGATTGGCAGTCTGCTAATCAACTAGATCATGCCTTACATTAAAGTGTGCCAAATACACAGCAGAAGTATGAGGACAGAGTTTTCCCAGAAATAACTGAAAACAGCAAAAAAACACAGCTATTTTTTGTTATTTGTGGGGGTAGTCTGAGTTTTTTTTCTTCCTTAAGTTTAGAGCTGGTGTAAATGCCTGTGTCTATATTTTGTAAATATGCATGTAAATTTATTTATTTATTTATTTAACCAGTTTTGTATACCACTTTATCTTTCAATCAAAGTGGTCGACAGCACAATGGGTCTACATTGAACGAGAGGGGGAGGGGCAATGAGACGTACATACAGACTTCAGACCTTTGGTACTTATTCTCCTCTATGCATGTCAGTGGGGCTTGGTATCCTAAATTAGATGTAAAAAGTGTTCTGTGAACAGGAGGGTTTTGAGTGATTTGCGGAAGTCCTTGATGTCGCTTAGGGCTCTTAGTTCATCAGGGAGGGAGTTCCAAAGAGCTGGCGCCAAGAAAGATAGAGCTCTGTTGGAGGTGGTTTGCTTTATCTTCTGGTATCCGGTGGGTGTGCGGAGTCTGTTGATGCCGTTGGCTCTTCTAGGTCTGCTGGTTGTTTCTCTGATCAATGTGTTGTGCAGGACATTTGCTGAGCATTGATGTATGATTTTGAAAATATTTAGTGTTGTCTTGAATCTTGCCATTGCTGCTATGGGTAACCAATGGAGTTGCTGCAGTACAGGTGTGATATGTTCATGTTTTGCTGTGCCCGTGATCATGCATGCTGCAGTGTTTTGCACCATTTGAAGTGGGTGGGTGGATTGCTTGGGCAGTCCTTGATACAACGAATTTCCATAGTCCAGTATAGAGGTGATTACTGCCTGACACGGTGCAGAAGTTGTCCTGATTGAGGATTGGTCGGAGCCTCCTGATGATTTTTAAACGGTGGTATGTCTTTGTTGCGGTTTTATTTATATGCGAATGTAATTTCAAATTCTTGTCCAGGATGATGCCTAGGTATTTCACCTCATCCCTTGTAGATATTGTTTTGTTTAGGAGGTTGATGACTTGAGGTGGGTTGAAGGTGGGGTTCCTGGAAATGAACAATGCCTCTGTTTTGTCAAAGTTAAAATTATAGTATCTACTGTATGCATGCTTTGCCCACACTTTGCTCATACTCCACTCATATGCACACCCACTGGCAAAATAAGCAGCATCAAATCGACACATCTACTTTTACATTGAAAACAATTTTTGAAGAGGCCATTTACACAGGTATATGCCCACATACACACATAAATGACTAAAATAGTCCCATTTAGCAACTACTTTATGCTTAAATTAGGTGTCTTCTTATAAATTTACCTCCTATAAGCTTCTAGTGGAAGGAAGATAACCAATGGGACACCGTAATACTAGAGTACAAATTATTTTACAATCATAAAACAGATCAAATTGGTGGAGGGCACTGAGTCAAACAAAATAAAACTTCTACAAGAAACAGAATGCACTTTTTAAATTCACTATTTATAGTTATTATATTTGTATTCTTGTAGTCTTGGTTGTATTAGATGTTTTCAACCTATATATAGGTCCATTATGTATATAGTTCCATTATGTATATAGTTCACCTCTGTTCCATGTTCAACTCACTGTTTAATGTAAGTGCAATAGGGATTTTCCCCTTGCACAAGTTTTGTTACCTGTGAACCGCGCTGATTGTAAATAGTGTGGTATAGAAAAACTATAAATAAATAAATGTTTTAAGTTTGTCTATTTTTCTTATTGGGATTATGTTTTTTTAAGTTTTACTTGATTTTGATAGAAACATAGAAACATGACGGCAGAAAAAGACCACATGGCCTATCTAGTCTGCCCTTCTATATCAACCACTTAAACAGTCCCCTTTTTCCTTTCAAGATCCTCTGCGTTTAGCCCATGCTTTTTTGAATTTAGATACTGTGCTCATCTCTACCACCTCCACTGGAAGACCTTTCCATGTATCTATCACTCTTTCCGTAAAAAAATATTTCCGCATATTTCTCTTGAGTCTATCCCCTTTAACCCTCATCCTATGTCCCCTCGTAGCAGAGTTTTCTTTCAATCAAAAGAGGCTTCCCTCCTGTGCATTTATGCCATGGAGGAATTTAAACATCTCAATCATATTACCTCTATCCCACCTTTCCTCTAAAGTGGCCTGGTGGTTGGGGCAAGTTACCTCAGGCCAGAGGGCCAGGAGTTTTAATCCTGCTCGAGGACAATAACCTTGGGCCGGAGGGACTCGAGTTTCTAGTCCCACAGGTGCTCCTTGTGGCCTTGGGCAAACCACTTAATCCTCCGTTGCCTCAGGTACAAAAACATAGATTGTGAGCCCTTCATGGACAAGGGAAAAATATATATACAGTACCTGAATGTACACCACTTTGACTGATAGAAAAGAGGTATTTAAGCCTAGTTAAATAAAATAATGAATAAATAAATATTAAGCATCCACTTCATTTGCAGCTTGTCGTGCTGTGAGGGCTTGTGTGTATCAGTGATGCTGAGAGCTAAGCTATGAAGGACCAACAGTGGTTTCAACCTGTACCTTATGATCAGGAACCATTGGTAAATGAAAGAAGAAGTCGAAGCAGCATTGAAAGCCTTATCAAAGGACAAAGCACCGGGCATTGATGGCATTACCAATAAAATATTACAGCAATTGGATGAAGCTGTTAACATACTTGCAAGGCTCTGCCAGAAAATTTGGAAGACAAATTCATGGCCAACTGATTGGAAAAGATCTGTGTTTATACCAATACTGAAGAAAGATGACCCAACTGATTATGGAAATTATCTCACAATCGCTCTGATCCCACATGCCAGCAAAATTCTACTCAAGATCATTCAGCAGAGACTACAACCATACCTGGAAAGAGAACTGCCTGAAGTGCAAGCAGGGTTCAGGAAAGGGAGAGGAACGAGAAATATCGCAGATGTGGGATGGATTCTTGAAAAGACAAAAGAATACCAAAAGGATGTCCATATGTGTTTTATTGACTACAGCAAGGCTTTTGACTGTGTAAACCATGAGAAACTCTGGGCCACATTAAGAAGCATGGGTATACCAGAACACCTGATCGTTCTCTTGCACAAACTTTACATTGATCAAGATGCAACAGTTCAAATGGAACAAGGAGAAACAGAATGGTTTAAAATCAGCAAAGGTGAACAACAAGGCTGCATACTTTCCCCCTACCTGTTTAATTTATATGCAGAACAAATCATCAGAGAAGCAGGACTGTATGAAGACAACTGAGGTGTGAAGACTGTTGGAAGACTCATCAGCAGCCTTCACTATGCTGATGATACCACATTACTGGATGAAAGTGAAGATGAGTTGAAAGATTTGCTTCTCAAAATCAAGGAATATAGTCTTAACATGGACCTGCACCTTAATGTAAAAAGACAAAGATCCTGACAACTGGAAAAATCAATAAGTTCATCACTGATGCAGAAGAAATAGTTGACAGATTTAACTTACTTGGATCAACAAACAATAAAGAAAGGACTAGCAGTCAAGAAATACAACAACGTATTGCTCTTGGTAGAATGGCTATGAAGGACCTAGACAAGATCCTCAAGAGCAGAGATGTCTCTCTCCATTTGACTTGTCTAGGCCATGGTATTTTCAGTAACGTCATATGGATGCGAAAGTTGGACAGTGAAAAAGATAGGAAGAAAATTGATGCCTTTGAATTATGGCGCTGGCAACGAATACTTTGTATACTGTGGATTGCCCGAAGAACAAACCAGTCAGTACTAGGGAGATCAAACCTAATCTTTTCTGAGAAGCTCAGATGACAAGACTTCAGCTTTCATACTGTAGACAAACGACAGATCTCTGCGACACTCCAATGGTAACCACCTTCTCCTCAGTTTGAAATCCATTTACCTGTACCCTTTGTTACCTCCCACTCAACCAATTTCTCACCCCAGCAATAACTTTAGGGTCCATCCCAAGGGTGCTTAGTTTGTTTATAAGTCGCCTGTGCAGAACATAGTAACGTAACATACATAGTAACATAGTATATGATGGCTAATAAAGACTAGTATGGTCCATCTAGTCTGCCCAGCAAGGCGGCAAGAGTAACTGCACCTGCTGCTCCATGCAGGTTACCCCTCCCCGCACCCTTGTTTAGGGGTGTATCCACCGCTCCATGTAGGTCATCCCTATTTATTGAGATATAAGAGATTGTTATGTTTATTTTGATTTTATCCTGCTGCTATAAAGGGATCTGTCCCATGCCATTTTGAATTCTGTAACTGTATTTGCTCCCATTACTTCCATCGGGAGGGCATTCCAAGCATCCACCACACTTTCAGTGAAAAAGTATTTCCTGACAATGCCTTTCAGTTTACCCCCTTGCAACTTCATGTTATGCCCTCTAGTTTTACAGCTTCACCATCTTTGGAAGAGGTTTGTTTGTTTGTTAATACTCTTTAAGTATTTAAGTGTCTGAATCATATCTCCTCTGTCTCTCCTCTCCTCCAGAGTGTACATATTTAGGTCTTCAAGTCTTTTCTCATAAGTCTTCTGATGCAGGCACCAAATAATTTTGGTCACCTTCCTCTGAACCGTTTCCAGTCTTTTTATATCCTTTGTGAGATATGGTCTCCAAAACTGAACACAATATTCCAAGTGAGGCCTCACCAGCGACTTGCACAGTGACATTAGTACCTCTTCCTTTCTGCTGGTAATTCCTCTTTGTATGCAACCCAGCAGCCTTCTGGCTTTTGCCACTGCCTTGTCACATTGTTTCGCCACCTTGAGATCCTCAGAAACAATCACTCCAAGGTCCTTATCCTGGTCCGTGCACACCACCTTTTCGCCCCCTATCCCTTGGATTTCTGCTTCCCATGTGCATGACATTGTACTTCTTCACATTAAATCTTAACTGTCAAGCATTAGACCATTCTTCCAGTTTTTGTAGATCTTTCCTCATATTATCCACTCTCTCAGGGGAGTCCACTCTGTTGCAAATTTTCGTGATCTACAAAAAAACTGACTTTTCCATTCAGTCCTTCAGCAATATCACTCACAAATACATTGAACAGTACAGGTCACAGGACCAAACCTTGGGGTACACCGCTAATCATCTTCCTTTCATCTGAGTGAGTTCAGTTTATCACCACCTTCTGTCATCTGTTAGTCAACCAATTTCTGATCCAATACACCACCTTAGGACTTATCCCCGAGTTATTGTTTATTGATAAGCCTGTGTCAAATGCTTTACTGAAATCTAAATATACCACATCTAGCGCTCTCCATCGGTCCAACTCCCTGGTCACCCAATCAAAGAAGTCAATCAGATTTGTCTGGCAAGACTTGCCCCTGGTGAGTCCATGCTTCCTCAGATCCTGCAATCCCTTAGACTCCAGAAACCTCACTATTTTCTCTTTCAGCAGCATTTCCAATACTCACCACCAAGGTTAAACTAACCAGCCTGTAGTTTTCAACCACATCCTTACTTCCGCTTTTGTGTAAAGGGACTACATGTGCCTCTCTCCAATCCTCTGGCACCACCCCCATCTCCCCTTGTGGTCTTGGGCAAGCCACTTAACCCTCCATTTGTCATGTTCCCTGTAAAATAGTTCTCCAAGTTTTAATGCCCTGTTCAATGTAATTTCAGTTTGTTCAATGTAAACCGCCTTGATATCATGAAAGGCGGTATATAAGAAATGTTAAATAAACAAATAAAAATAAATAAAAGAGTCATTGAAAAGGTCAGTCAGAGGAGCTGCTAAAAACTCCCCAAGTTCCTTCAGTATTCTTGGATGTATCCCATCTTGTCCCATCGCTTTGTTCACTTTTAGTTTAGCTAGTTCCTCATAAACACAGTCCTTTGAAAATCGTTTCAGATGCCCCTCGCTTTTGTTCCTGTTTGTGGGTGCTGTCTGAGGTCCTGCTCCCAGCCCTTCATCTGTAACAAAGAGCAGAAATATTTGTTAAGCAATTCCGCTTTATCTTCATCAGCTTCTACATATTCTTCCCCTGCACCCTTGAATCTGACAATTCTACTTTTGCCCTTCCTCCTCTCACTAACAAATCTGAAAAATGTCTTATCCCCCATTTTATTGCATTGGCTGTTTCTTCTTCTATTTGTACCTTTGCTTTCCTGAATACTTTCCCAGCCCCTCTAAGTTTTTCCAAGTACAGATGCCTGTCTTCCTCTCTCTATGATCTCTTGTATTTCTTTTTCTTCACCTTTTCAGCTACCTCTTTTGAGAACCATAGCAGCCTCCTTTTCCTTTTCCTTTTATTTACCATTCTAACAAAAAAGGTGATTGACCTTACAATATCCCCTTTCAGTTTTGCCCAGTTTTTCTACATTCCCCAGCTATTCCCATCCCGCTAACAACTCATTGAGATATTGGCCCATCTAGGCAAAGTTAGTTTTTCTAAAGTTTAAGACCCTCACTTTTGAATGGATTTTATCAGCTCTAGTCCTAATACTGAACCACACCATCTGGTGATCACTGGATGGGAGATGATCTCCCCCTCTAACATCAGAAACACTTTCCCCATTGGTAAGCACCAAATCCAGTATGGCCCCTTCACATGTGGGTTCTTTTACCAGCTGTCTGAATACTTCTTCCTGTAAAGAATCCAGGATCTCCTTGCTTCTAGATGACACCACAGCAGGGATGCGCCAATCAAGATCCGGCATATTGAAATCACCTATCAGTAGCACTTACCCTTTCCTAGCAATGCTGTGTATGTCTTCTATTAAATCTCTGTCCATGTCTTCTCCCTGTGATGGTCGTCCGTATATCATGTCAATGCAAATGGATTTCTCTTTCCCTCTTTCTAGTTTAACCCACACTGCCTCCTCTCTCCCTTTTAAGCCCTGGTATTTCCATAGCTTTAATATTATTTTTTACATATAGTGCCACTCCTCCTCCCCTTCTTTCTACCCTATCATTTCTGAATAACATATAGCCTGGTATAGTTATATCCCAGTCATGGCTGTCCGTGAACCATGTCCCTGTAACTGCCACTAAATCCAAGTCAGCCTCTCCCATTAAAGCATCTACATCTGGGATCTTATTTCCCATGCTATGGGCATTTATAGATACTGCTTTCCAGATGTTGCCCCTTTTACCTATTTCTATAAAGGTATTTAATGTTTCACTTATCTGGGGGCTTTCACTTACCTGGGGGCTTTCTTCACCTATTCCCAATTAATCTAGTTTAAAGCCCTCTTCAATAGGTTAGCCAGTCTGCTACTGAAGACATGTCGACCATTCTTGGACAGATGGACGCCATCTCTGCTCTGAAGTCCTTGGAACATCATCCCATGGTCCAGGAAACCAAAACACTCTCAATGACACCATCCATGCATGCACCAACCATGCATATATCTCCAGGATGCAAGCTTCTCTGCCTGGCCTTTACCCTCAGCAGGGAGGATTGAAGAGAACACCACCTGTGCCCCTATCTGCTTCACCCTCTGTCCCAGAGCCATGAAATCACTCTTGATATGCTCAGAGTATGGATGAGCAACATTGGGTAATAATCAGTAGGCTTGATGAGTCTCAGCAAACTCTCCATAACATATTGGATTTTGGCATCCGCCTCCTCCTCTTCCAGAGCTGCATAATGGTTCTTCAATTCAAGGAGCTGAGGAGTTGGATTAGTGATTCTGCAGACCCTGGTGACTCGTGTCCAACCTTGGTCCTTCTGTAGGCTCCCATCCTCACCTCTGCTGGAAATCTTGGATGTTTCAATAAACTTCTCATCAATGTACCTCTCACTGTCTTGAATTCTCTTCAACCTTGCCACCTCTTCTCTGAGCTCCTCCACTTGTTTCCTGAGAGCATCAGCATATAGGCATCCTGCACATGCAATCGGTCCTTCTATCGGCATTGGGATCTCTGTCTGGATAGAGGTAGAAGCTGTAATGGGAGCAATATGATTTTTCCCATCCATTGTTCAGTAGGTGGAGCTTTGGTGCCTGTTGAAGTAAAAGAGAGACCTACTAAAGTAGCAGCCTGTTTCTCAGCTGTCCTTTCAAACAAAAAGCAGTTAACCTATTTTAAGTGTGTTCCAAACATGCTGTTCTAAGTCCCTGTGTGTAGCTAATTGGGGGTGGCCCTATAAAGCAAGAATGAACACATGGGGTGGCTTGGAGATGGGGGGTTGGGGGGAAACTAACACCTGATGAGGTGTGAGTGCCTTCAAAGAGCTGAGAAACAAGAGAAACTAACAGCAGAGTTTTAAATTTACACCACTAAAAAAAAACCCCAAATATTTCCCCTTTTAAAATAAAGCAGCAAAAAGAGTAACTCTTTCTAAATATGTAGACCACAACCCTTTTAAGAGCTCTCATGTATAATCCCCTCAATCCTATAGCTCAATATTTTAGTCAGAATCTTCTAATCTATGTTTAGTGAAGAGATGGGACGTAGCGTAACATCCCTTCCTTCCTTTGGAATTACTGTAATGGTAGCATCATAAGAAGACAGGAAGAGATCCAGCATGTTCAATCTTATTGAACACCTTCAACAACAAGTAGGCAAATTGCTCAGACATATGAGGATATAGCTCAGCAAGCAAACCATCGAGCCCAGTAGCCTTATTGGGTTTTAGATCCTTAATAACCCTATAAATCTATTCCAATGTAAAGGGCTTATCTATGTGCTCTCACTAAGCCTTTGTTAATTTGGGCAGCTGTCTACCCATTGATCTATTTGGAGTGCATCCACTATAATCTGGGTAAGGAGCGATAGTATTCAGCTAATTGTGCTGCCATTTGCTATGATTTCATTCCCCCTTCTCATCTTGGATTCCCCAATGCGTTTCTTGACTCTAATTTTATTTAACTGCCATAGCAGTAGTTTACTGACTTTATTAGAATGCTCATAAAAATTATGTTTAGGCAATTGTAGAGCCAAAGCCACTTGCTCAATACCAAGCGCATTCAGCTCTTTCCTCACTTGCACTACGCAGGAGAGCATCTTCCCTTTCGGATCCCTTTTGTGTACTTTTTTCAGATGCCGCAGTAATTCTGTGAACAAAGCATTATATCTAGCCAATTTTTTTTATAGCAGATGCAATAGAGGTAATTTGTCGAAGATAGCAGAGAGAAGTGACCAGCGAAACTGAGGACCCAGAAATGGAAGGGGCTAAAGAGGGGATAGGACCACCAAAGGTAAATCAGATGGCAGAGGTTTTTGAAGCATTAAGGTGAAGGAAATTGGATGCAAACCAGTTAGAAACAAATGTGAGGCAGGAGTTCAATGAAGCAAGATCAGGTGCCACCGGGGAAGTTTGATGCAAGATGATAATATCATTGGCATAATAGTATGCTGATAAGCCAGATTTTGCTCTTGGCAGAATGGCTATGAAAGGCCTAGACAAGATTCTCAAGAGCAGAGATTCTATCTCCATACAAAGATTCAAGTTGTTCAAACCATGGTATTTTCAATAACATCATATGGATGTTAAAGCTGGACAGTGAAAAATATAGACAGGAAGACAATTAATGCCTTTGAATTATGGTGTTGGTGGCGAATACTGTGTATACCATGGACTGCCCGAAGAACAAACCAGTCAGTCCAAGAGGAGATCAAACCTAAGCTTTCTTTAGAAGTTCAGATGACAAGACTTTGACTATCGTATTTTGGACACATCATGCAAAGAGAGAGATCATTAGAGAAAGACATCATGCTTGGCAAGATAGAAGGTCAATGCAAAAGAGGAAGGCCAGCAATGAGATGGATTGATACAATAACAGCAGCTACGGGTACCAGTCTGTCAACAATGAGCCGCCTGACTGAAGACCGAACACAATTTAGGACAACTATCTAGAGGATCGCCATGAGTCGACACCAGCACTTAACAACAACAAAAGCCAGATTGTTGGATTTGTAGAGTGAGGGGGGCCAGTAAAATATTAAAGAGGAGGGGGACACAAACAGATCCCCAGGGGACACTACATGAGAGAACTGGTGCTGAGGATGTGAGGCCTGAGATAACGAAGAAGGACCAAAAGGAGAGAAAGGAGTGAAACCATTGCAAAACTGTACTGAAACACCAGCTGCATAGAGACAGGTAAGGAGGGTAAAGTGGTCGACTAGATCGAAAGCAGAGGGCAGATCAAAAGAAACTGCAAGTGATATATCACCCTGGTCATGAGAGCTATGAAGCTCATTGAGAAATGCTAACAGAATGGATTCGGTACAGTGCATAGATCTAAAGCCAGACTGACGGGTGTGCAGATAGTGAATAGATTCCAAATGTTGAGAAAGCTGTGAGAAAACAGATTGCTCCAGAATTTTAGAGAGGAAGGGGAGGTTTCAGATAAGATGATAGTGAGACGGATCGGAGGACTCCAGAGTGGGTTTGACTTGAAGTCAGCATTGACTTGAAGGCACTAAAAAAAAAAAGCTTCACCTTTGTCCTCCTTAAATGTGTTAAAACCCTTTTCCTTTTAACAGGGGAATTTAGGCCTTGCACATTCCAAGAAACCAACTTAGTCACGGAGCCCGATCCCCACGAATGCTAATATTCCACCTTAACTACTCAACAAAGTACAATGTTCTCCAGTAGCAACCCATATCAGAAAGTAATTTCAACCCTTCCTTACCATCCCACATCCCCCCCCCCCCCGCCCCTCACAAGCCTTGTACCAAAAAAATCCCAAGGAAGAATCCCCCCTTCCCCTTCCCTTCCAACTGTGGAGAAATCCACAGCATCAGCAGGGTTCTCAAAAAGGTCATCCCTCCCATCCCCATATACCCTAATCCTGTCAGATGAATAAACAAAAAAGAGACTTATCCGGCATGCCACAGTCAATGGTTACCCTGCATATAGAAAAATTTAGAAAGCTCAAACATCAAACCTATGGAATGGCCTGTAGTAACAACAAAAGAGCTGGAAAGCAAGTTAAAATGAGTCCCAAAATGGAAGAGCCCTGACTCAAATGGAGTGACCAACGTTTAGCTCAAACAGTTAATACCAAGACCTGGCAAAATGAAAAAAAAAACAATTGATCAAGCAGCTGAATTTAACATTTCGATGGCTTATAACAGGAAGAACATTTCTCCTTTCAAAGGAGGACACAAGTAACATTCCCAAAAATTACAGACCAATAACTTGTCTAACTACAGTCTATAAACTGTTCACTGCAATAAAGCAGAAAGGATATATGATCTTATTGAATCCAATAATCTCATGGCAATAGAGCAAAAGGACAATAAGAGGAGAGCATATGGAACCAAAGACCAGTTAATGTTAAATAAGGCTAACATGGCCAGCGTTAAGAAAAGCAGAAATCTCTGAATAGCATGGATTGATTATAAGAAAGCTTTTGACAGCATCCCACACTCTTGTATAATAAATTGCCCCCTTACTATTTGTAGATGACCTGCAGCTTGTCCCCAGGTGCCCCTACTGGCGTAGGAAATAAGGGTGTCCAGTGATATTTAATTTATTTTAAGGAGTGGTTGAGCTGAAGGACCAGGAGGATGCTGGTCCTTGTAGTGCAGAACTCCTTACAAAGAACAATCTACGCCAAAGTGTAGGGTAATAAGGCTTTATTTCCCCGGTCAACGCTTAGGTTCAATAAGACACAAAAGAAAATGAAGGTAATTCTTTCCTCTAACAAAAAGTTTCCACCGTGATATAAACAGTTAAGGGTTGTAGGCTTCACAATTAACTGTTTATCTGGGTTGAGGATTCTTTCAAATCAATAGAAATTAACATCAGGAAACAAATGGTTATCAACTTCACCATATGCAGAGTTCTCTTTTCTCTATACATCTAGCAAGGCAATCAAGCTAGTTCTTGAACAAAAGTTACATTCCATTGGTTCACTCTGAGGAATGGGAACACTGGTTTCACAATCAAAGTCCATTGATTCTGGGTCACTACCTTCTTCAATGCTATGACTGGCTTCAGTATCTATTAACTCCTCACAGGGGTTCTTCGGTTTCTCATACAACTTCCTTAGCACACTGTTGGGAAGTGCTTTTAAAAGGTTAGCTTTACTTCTTCTAACTTTCTGAGGCTTATCTATTTGCATAAGGTTTTCATCACTTAAACTTTCCCTTATAATGAAAGGCTTTTCATACCTTGGCTTCTGTAGGCTGCCGCACCCAGGACTCAGCTTGTGACGTAGCTTCTCAGGCTGACAAGCTGTTCTGTGCACTGCTCTACAATCAGAGTTACCAGGAAAACCTGACGTGGATTTCTACTCTCTGTGTTTCTTGGCAAAAGGATCACTGAAAAAGGAATCTCCTTTCCTTGTGCCTTTCTGGTTTAGCATAGGAGACTTACATGGGCTAGGAGGGTTGCTTTCATCAGGCAAGTTGCTTCTTTGGTTTGCTTGGCTTTGGACTCCATTCCAATACCTCTGGCCTCTCGGGACTTTATCCGTTTGAGTATACCTCTTTTGGATTCTGTCTCCCTGAGTTCGCTGCACATGGAAGCCTTCCCGTTCCAGGCTTCTCTCACTGGTCCTGCTGCCGGTCCTTTTGACCTCGCTCTTGCCACTTCCCCAGCACTTGCTCTTGCCTCCGCCTCTTCTGGTACCTGTTCCTCTTCCTGTTCCTCCTCCTGTTCCTCCACTTCCTTCACTGATCATCTGGTTTCCTTTATAAAGGGATTTCTGGCTTGCACGTTCTGAGTTTGAGGACAGGTGAAACTGCTTGTTACTAATGTGATCAATGCTAGAGCACGTTGCTTCAGGTACTGTGTAATTGTTCATGCGCCCTCTGGCTGAGCTGCGCTGGAACTGCACTCTCTGCCTTTTCTGAGTTCCATGAAAATCAGGAGTTTTTTTCAACACTGTTTCTTCTCTAGCTCCATCCTCATGACAAGCTCTACAGTTCCAGTGACCAACAATTAGCAGAGCAACTCTGTGTAATGAAAAGCTTTTCTGATGACATCAGGATGACCTTTGGCCTAGACAAATGTGTTAAGGCAACTTTTGATAGGAAAATTGAGCAAAATGGAAAACATCTCACTGGCTGAAGGTTGTGACATCAAGGAACTTGAACAGGAAGGCATATATAAATATCTTGGAGTAGAGGAAGGAATGACACTCAAGCAGAAATTACTGAGAGAAAAGATCAGGAAAGAATACCATAGAAGATTAAAATCATTATTGAAAAGTACCTTAACATCATGGAATAAGATAGCAATTCCTGTACTCTCATATAGGTTTGGGATTATAGACTGGCCTCTTAAAGATCTTGAAAAATTGGATGTGCAATCAAGAAAACTCCTCCATGCCCATGAGGTAATTTACAAGAACCAGTGTATGTCAAGATTGTACATCCCTAGACCTGAAGGAAAGCTAGACCTTTCCTCCAAGAACTTATTCAAACCTTTTTTAAACCAGCTACAATAACAGCTTTTACTGCATCCTCCAGTAACAAATTCCAGAGTTTGATTACACTTTGAGTGAAAAAATATTTTTTCTAATTAATCTAAAATGGACTACATTGTAGCTTCATAGTGTGTCCCTTACTCCTACTTTTTAAAGGAGTAAACAAACAATCTACATTTAACCATTCCACTCCATTCATAAATTTATAGACCTCTATCATATCTCCCCTCAGCTGTCTCTTTTCCATGTTGAAAAGTCCTAATCTTTTAAACCTTTCTTCATAGGGATATCTTCCCATCCTCTTTGCCATTTTGGTGACTCTTCTCTTTATCTTTTCTAATTCTGCTATATCCTTTTTAAGATATGGCAACTAGAATTGCACGCAATATTCAAGGTGCAGTCGCACCATGGAACAATACAGAGGTATTATAATATCCTTTGTTTTATTTTCCATTCCTTTCCTTATGATTCCTAGCATTCTATTTGCTTTCTTGGCTGCTGCTGCACACTAGGCAGAGGGTCTTAATGTACTGTATTATTTACGATGACACTGAAATCCTTTTTCTGGGGGGGTGATTTCTAATGTGGAACCTTATATTATCTAACTGTAACTTGAGTTGTTCTTCCCTAAGTGCATAACTTTCCACTTGTCCACATTAGATTTCATCTGCCATTTGGATGCACAGTCTCCCAATTTTTCAAGGTCCTCTTGTAACTTTTCACAATCATGATTTAACAAGCCTGAATAATTTTGTGTCATCTGCAAATTTGATCACCTCACTCGTTATTCCCATTTCCAGTTCATTTATAAATATGTTAAAAAGCAGCAGACCCCGCACATATCCCTGGGGAATTCCACTAGTTACCTTTCTCCATTGAGAAAATTGGCCATTTAGCCCTGCTCTCTGTTTTCTGTCTTTTAACAAGTTCCTAATCCACAATAGTACACTACCTCCTATCCCATGACTTTAATTTCCACAAATTTCTCATGGTACCCAAGGACTTTGAAAAATGACCCTTAAACTACAGGCAAAAGGAGTCTCTGTTCTGTTTTACATTGTTATCTGATTCACTGTTCATCTTAGGGTTCTCTCCTGGTCTCACAATGACCCTGCAGAAAGGTAAGTAACACTGCACATGTGACATTCTAGGATCTGTTCCAGTGTTGTTTTCCAAGATAAATTCAAAGGGCATCAGCAGGGGAGATAAAAAGCAGAATTACATGTACCTCACATGATAACATGAAGTCTGTTTGGCAACAGTGCACAGGAAGGCTGGAAAAGCTGAACAGACGCTCATAAACAGAGGTAAATCTGGAATAGATAAAAAAGCTGCACAATATATGTTTCTAGTAAATGTAACAAAGAGATTAGATAACCTAACCACTAAATTACCCATTCATTGCCTGCCTGCAATCTAGCATCTAGCCCTCTGGGATCAAAACTTGGATATGGATTAATATCCCTGGGATGCATTCCTGTGAGCTCTGGTAACAATGGAATGGCCTGTAACTTACCTTTTTGTCTGAGAAGGATAAAGACCATTAGGGGCATATACAGGTTCTTTTCAGGGTTTAAGATTTTCTGCTTCATTTTTGCTTTAGTATGCATTAGTTTAAAAATAGCACAAATGAAAACCAAGACCTATGCAAAGTGATTTAAAAATAAAATGCCCTCTGGATTTCTCCCATCTCCTCCCTCCTCATAGACCCCTCAGACTCATCCATAGTTTACCTGCATAGCCTGGGATCCAGAAAGTGTAGTTTATTTATTTTATTTATTTATTTACATTCTCTTATATACCGTGCTGTTCTGTATCAGTGTGGTTTACATTGAACAAACTGAAATTACATTGAACAGGGCATTATAATTTGGAGATAACTATTTTACAGGGAACATGGGCTATGGAGGGTTAAGTGGCTTGCCCAAGACCACAAGGAGCACCTGTGGGACTAGAAACCCCAGTCCTTCTGGCCCAAGGTTGCTGTCCTCTAGTGGGATTTGAACCCCTGACCTTCCAGCCTGAAGTACCTTGCCCCAACCACTAGGCCACTCCTCCAGTAGGCCACTCCTCCACACTTGTAGCAGGTGTTCTCCGGAACAACAAGAATCACTCCTCACATATGGATGACCTCGGCACCAATGGAGCCCACGCAGTAATCTCTTCCCAGCTTTCAAAGAAAGCCTTTGGGAGAACAACCACGCATGTGTGGTCACCTTCCCACCCAATGGAACCATCTTCCCTCAGTATAATGACATAGCTTAATAAAGTCCAGAAGAAAAACAACTCCAGGGGGTGGAGAGAGAGTTGTGAAGACAGATTCCTGCTGTTCCTGGGAACAAGCAGGAAGTCAGTCGTCACGTATAGGATTCTCCAGCTACAGGCTACTGAAACCTCCAAATAGCCATAGGCAACCCAAAGATCGAACCATGAATGGCATTTGAAAGATGCTGAAGAGCCCCAAGCATCGGTGTGCAACCCCAGCATTTGCAAAGGAATAAACTCTCCGGTAGCTTGGACACACAGAAGAGTCGGAGGGAAGGAGCTGCATTAGTCTCCAGAGAGGTGCTGAAGAATTGCCTGGCCAAAGGTGCTGTCATGCTGAGATACCTCCATGAGGCAGTAGTGAGCTGCGAATGTATGGACCAAGAACCAGGTGGCTGCTCAACAAATCTCCGGCAGGGAGTCGAAGCATAGGTTTTCCACGGAAGCTGCAATAGCCTGAACGTTATGAGCAGTCATATGATGCTCCAGAGAAAGGCCAGCCTATCCATAGGCAAAGGAAATGCAGTCAGCCACCCAGGTGGAAAGGGTTTGCTTAGAGACCACCATGCCAAGCCTGTTGGAGTCATAAGAAACAAACAGTTGAGAGGAGTGGCGATGAACTTTCATCCAGTCAAGGTAGAAAGCCAAGGTCCGTTTACAATCCAAGGTATGAAGAGAGACTTCTGCCCTGCTCGAGTGCAGCCTTGGTAAGAAGGTGGGAAGATCCACCTCCTGGATGAGGTGGAAGGGAGAAAGCACCTTAAGGAGAAACTTCAGGTGCGTTCGGAGAACCATTTTGTTTCTATGAAACCTACTGTAAGGGGCATGAGTCACCAGCACTTGCAGATGATTAACCCTGCACGCTGACGTGAGCACTGCCAGGAAGACTACCTTCCATGAAAGGTACTTAAGCTAGTGGTCCAAAGGAAGATCAATGAGCTTACCTAGAACCACATTAAGGTCCCAGACTGCTGCGGGTAGGTGAATGGGAGGTGTGAGAGCAAGAGACCCTGCATGATGTGGCCAATGAGAGGATGAACTGACAGGGAATGTCCGTCATCCGCAAAATGGTAGGCTGCCAGGTCACTCAGGTGTACCCTGATGGAATTGGCTTTTAATCCAGCCCTGGAGAGGCGCAAAAGGTCCTGCAGGATCACCAGAATTAGATAGGAGAATGGATTGAAACTTCTATCTGCACACCAGACCAAGAACCTGCACCATTTGAAGGCATATGCTCGCTTGGTGGAATCCTTGCAGGAGGATATCCTCAATGTCCCTAGGCAAGTGGTGCTGAGCAAGGGCTATCCTCTCAGCATCCACGTTGTCAGAGTCAATGACTTGAGATTAGGTCGCAGGAGGGTCTCGTCATTCTGAGATATCAGATCCGGGGCGAAACCCAAAGGAATAGGTGGCATCTGAGAAAGGCAGAGCAGCAGCAGATACCATGGCTGCTGTGGCCAGCACGGGGTGATAAGGATCATTGCGGCCCCATCCATCTGTACCTTGAAGAAGGTCTTGGCCACCAGGGGCATGGACAGATAAGCATACAGCAGGCCTTTGCCCCAGTGGAGGAGAAACACATCAGCCGCGATGCGGTCCCAGCAAGGAATCCTGGAACAGAACCTCGGCAGTTGAGCATTGTGTGGGCTGGTGAAGAGGTCCACCGCTGGGGTGCCCAAATTCCTGAAGAAGTTCCATGCCACTGGGGGGCTGAGGGTCCACTCATGAGGTTGCAGTACCTGCTGAGCAGGTCAATCAGGACATTTTCCTGCCCCGGGAGCTAGATGTCCCAGAGGAGCATACCTCACCGGTTTGCAAAATTCTACAGTCTGTCACCTCCCAACAGAGGAAGTAGGACCCTGTTCCACCCTGTTTGTTGATGTAGAACATTGCCACCTGATTGCCCATTCAAACCAGGACAACCTGATATACCAGGTAGTACTGGAAGACTCACAGAGCATTCACAACTGCTCAGAGCTGGAGAAAGTTGATTTGGAGCTGACTCTCCTCCTGCAACCAGAGACCTTGGGACTGAAACCCATTCCAATGGGCTCCCCAGCCGAGTTTGGAGGCATCTGTGGGGAGGACCTTCCATTTGCTGGTGGTTCCTGCTTGGGTGAACACCCTCATTGCAAGCTTCAGCTAACTTTGTATGCTCTGTTCAGGTATTTTTCTGTGCCTGTTCAGAATCTAGATTGTTGTTTATTTATTGTTCTGTATATATTTCTGTTTTGTCAGTGTGTGTCTTATCCTCTGTCTGTCCTTTATCCAGCCATCTGCAGAGCTGTGTCTTCCTTCTCAACACTTTATTGCCTCTGTTCTCTGACTAGTACTATCTTTAGGTGTGCTTCTTTCTCTCCTTTTCTCTATTCCTCTACAAGACCTCACTTGTAAGTATTTAAAGTCTTCAATTTTTTACCTTGCCTGAGTTTTACTAGGACACTTCCTGTGGACTCTGCCTGCTTTCACTTGCTTGTATTCAGCACTTGCCCTGCCCATCTTGTTCAGCTCTGCCTCTCTGTTTTCAGCTGTTTGTGTGTGTCTCTCTCCTCTTCATTATTATCCCACCCTCCCTCCCACAACCCACCCGCTGCCTAGCTTATAGTCTCTTATAGCTGCCCTGTGCTCATTGCCACGATCACTCACAGGTGCACCTTATCCCCTGCAATTCCTATCACCTATCCTTTTACTTCTTCTGACATCCGTGCTCTTCTCCATCTCTCTCTTTAAGGCTCCTCAACACTTTCTCTTCCTACTTCTCATACTCCCTAATTATCTCTCCTCCTACCAACACCTTCAAGCCCCTCCCCCTTAGCTCCCCTTTACCATCCTCATTTCTCCCACTATCTTGTCATCTACCCTATCATCAGGTCTTGAGCTTCACCACTTTCTTCCTCTTATTTAGCCATATCTTCTCTCTGAAACAACCTCACCCTCGTTACCACCATGCTGTCTCCTCTCTGCCCCGCACTCTTCTACTCCTTCTCCTTCTCTCTTCCAGAAATATCAACCCCAAGCCTGCTCCTCTAGACTTTTGTCACACTCCCAGACCAGATCCTCATGCAAATCTTATTCATATCCCTCTCCTCTCCCCCTCCTCTCTTCCTTTCTCATGTGCCTTGTGGAATGCACACACCATCTCAAATAAACTTGCCTTTACTCATGATCTCTTTATCTCTAATGCTCTCCATCTCCTTGCTCTAACTGAGACCTGGCACCTCCCTGAGGACTCAGCTTCATTCGCTGCTCTCTGTCATGGTGGCTATGAATTCTCCCACACACCTCGTCCCACTCGCCGTGGTGGAGGTGGTGGGCTTCTACTCTCTCCTTCCTGTCAATTTCAACCCCTCCCTCTGCCTCAGTCTCACTTTTTTCCCTTCTTTGAAGTCCATTCTATCCATTTTTACTCCACTGCCTCTCCGATTAGCTGTTATTTATCGACCCCCTGACAAGTCCACCTCTACCTTTCTCTCTCTTTGACTCATGACTTTCTTTCTTTTTGGATTCATCTTCCCCCTCCCTTATTGGGGATTTTAACATTCATATTGATAACCCATCTAATCCTTATGCTTTAAAGCTCCTCTCCCTTACCTCATCATTCAACCTCCACCTTTGCTCTACTGCCCCTACTTATCAGCAAGGCCTTGACCTTGTATTCTTCTCTAATTGCTTAACCCTCAAACTTCTGTACCTCACTTCTTCCCTTATTGGACCATCACCTGCTAAGCTTCACTGTTCATCACCCACTGCCTCAACCTTGTCCTGTCTCCTCAAACCTCTTTAGAAATCTTCATGCTATTGACACTTTGGCTTTCTCCTCCACTGTCTCATCACCTTTCTCCTCCAATATGTCATCTGAGTCTGTTGATGAGACAGTAGCTTCCTACAGCACTGCACTCTCCTTTGCTCTGGATGCTGTTGCTCTGCCCATGCCAAGTCCTGTGAGTCGTACAGTACCTCTACTCTGGCTGTCTTCCACTACCTGCTATCTATGTTCCTGCACCCACTCAGCTGAGCATGCTTGGCTCAAATCCCACACCCTTGCGGACTTTCTACATTTCAAATTCATGCTTGTCTCCAGTCAGCCATAGCACTTGCCAAACAAGACTATTATGTCCATATGACTAACTCTCTTGCCTCTGACTGTCACCATCTCTTTACAACTCTCAACTCTCTCCTCAAGGTGCCTCCACTTGCAACCCTTCCCTCCCTTTCTGCCCAAACCCTGGCTGACTACTTCCATGACAAAATCCCCAAGATCACACTTCAGTTCCCCACAAGATCACACTCCAATTCCCTACAAGGTCAGCTATTCCCCCTCCTCCCCCTCTTCACTCCTAACTTTCCACCCCTACCTCTGCTACCCTTTCTTCCTTTTCTATGATCTCTGAGGAAGAAACCACGCACCTTCTTTCCTCATCCAAACTCACTACCTGCTCTTCTGATCCTAGTCCCACCCATCTCCTTAGCTCCATCTCCTCCACTGTAGTCCCTTCCATCTCTCATATTCTCAACCTATCGCTCTCCACTACAACTTTCCCTGCAGCCTTCAAGCATGCTGTGGTCTCTCCTCTCCTCAAGAAACCCTCACTAGACCCTACCTTTCCTTCTCACTATCAATCCATCTTCATCCTCCCCTTCATTTCTAAACTGCTTGAACGTGCGGTTCATCACCATTGCCTCTACTTTCTCTCCTCTCAAACCTTTCTGGATCCTCTACAATCCAGCTTTCATCCTTTACAATCTACCCAAACAGCTCTTGCCAAAGTCTCCAGTGACCTGTTCTTAGCAAAATCCAAGGGCTTTTACTCAGTCCTCATCCTTCTTGATCTTTCTGCTGCTTTTGAAACTGTTGACCACAATCTTCTCTTTGATACCTTGTCCTCGCTTGGTTTTAAGGGCTCTGTGCTATCCTGGTTGTCTTCTTATCTCTCCTATCGTTCTTTCAGAGTTTGTTCTGGTGGATCCTCCTGCACTGCTATCCCACTATCAATTGGTGTACCCCAAGGATCTGTCTTAGGTCCATTCCTGTTCTCTCTCTATACCCAGTCCCTTGGTGCAGTCATCTCTTCCCATGGGTTTCAGTACCATCTTTATGCTGATGACTCCAAGATCTACTTCTATATACCTGAAATCTCTCCAGCAATCCAGGCCAGGATTTCTACCTACCTTTCTGACATTGCTGCTTGGATGTCTCACGACCGCTTGAAATTGAACATGGCCAAAACTGAGCTTCTTATTTTTCATCCTAAACCCTCCTCTTCACTTTCTCCTTTCTCAGTCTCTGTGGATAACTCTCTACTCCTCCCTGTCTTCTCATCTCACAACCTTGGGGTCATCTTTGACTCCTCTCTCTACTTCTCCACACACATCCAACTGATAGGTAAAACCTGCCATTTCTTTTTCTACAACATCAACAAAATTTGCCCATTCCTTTGTGAACACACTACTAATAAACTTATCCACTCATTAGTCACTCCCAACTAGACTATTGTAACCTACTCCTTGCTAGTCTCCCTCTGAATCATCTCTCTCCCCTTCCATCTATTCAACACTCTGCTGCGTGGCTAATCTTCCACCCTCTTATCAAGTCACTTCATTGGCTCCTTATCCATTTCCGCATCCAGTTCAAAGTTTTCCTGCTGACCTATAAGTGCATTCACTCTGCACTCCTCACTACCTTTCCTCTCTTATCTCTCCCTACACCCCTCCTCAGGAACTCTGCTGTTCTGGCAAATCACTTCTATTTGTGCCCTTCTCTTCTATTTCTAACTCCAGACTTTCCTCCTTCACCTTGATGCTCCTTATGCCTGGAACAAACTACCTGAGTCTGTACATCAGGAGCCTTCTCAGCCCTTTTTCAAATCCAGGCTGAAAGCTTACATCTTCACTGCTGCTTTCGGATCTTGACTCCCCTGATCTCCTTTGTGTTTCCTTACCATTCCCCCTAGCTGTATCCCATGTCTATAGCTACTGTGTTGTCTGCCTTCACTAGATTGTAAGCTCTGATGAGCAGGGACCATCTTTTACATGTGTCTGTGTAGTGCTGCGTACGTCTTGCAGCGCTATTTAAATCTTCAGTAGTAGTAGTAGTAGTAGTCGCATAGTAGATGCGGGGGATCCTGTAAGGGGAGCCCCACCAGAAGGTTGCACGGCCATTGCCACTAGGTGAGGGAGTGGGAGAGTAGTGGGGTGACTGTACCCTGTCTGACAGGTGCCCTGTCCAACAGGCATCGCCTGCTTCCACTGAGTGCAGAGAGTCCACTGGGCCCGACACATGTGGAGATGGGCCAAAAGTTTGAGATGGACTGTCGAGGCCCAGTGTCCCAGGAGGCGGAGCATCTGACAAGCCAAGACAGTTGGAGAGGACTGGGCCTCCTCCACCAAGCCAGAGAGGCACTGAGCCCTGTTGGGTGGAAGAAAGGCCCGGTCCTGGGTGGTACCGAGGAGATCTCCAATGAATTCCACACACTGGGTGGGCCGCATGTGGGATTTGGGATAGTTCACCATGAAACTCAAGGTGTCCAGGAGCTGGATAGTGTGACTTAGGGCCTGATGGGTCTCATCTGGGGACCCTCCCCTTATCAGCCAGTCATCCAGGTAAGGGAAGATGAACATGCTCTGCAGCCATAGGAAGGTGGTAACCACTGCCAGGCACTTTATGAATACCCTGGGATCAGACACCAGACCGAACAGAAGGACCTGGTACTGGTAGTGACACCCTTTGTTGACAAAGCGGAGGTACTGCCGGTGCAAGGGGTGGATCAGGATGTGGGTTTAGGTATCTTTGAGATCCAAGGAGCATAGCCAGTCTTCCCGGTGGAGGTAAGACAGCAACGTTCCAAGGGATACCATCTTGAACTTCTCCTTCACTAGTGAGCGGTTGAGATCCCATAAGTCCAGAATGAGTCGCAACCTGCCCATCTTCTTGGAATCAGGAAGAAATGGGAGTAGAACCCCGTGCCCCTTTGAGGCAATGGAATGAGCTCTACTGTCCTGTCGGTGAGGAGAGACACAAGCTCCCTTTGAAGGAGGTCCCAATGGGTGGGAACCACAAGATGTTCCCCTGGGAAGAATGAGGATGGCGTCTGATGGAAGTGAAGGAGGTAGCCCTCCTTCACCACATGAAGTGTCCAGGCATCAGTGCTAATGCTGGGCCAATGGTGGGCAAAGAAAGTAAGATGTCCCCCTATGTGATGCGGTTCCTGACCTCCCGTGGGAAGAGGGACTATGTCCCATGAGTCAAACTCTGCCCTCCCCCCCCCCCCCAGGCTCCAGCACAGGTACTGTTTGGGGTTTGGGGCTTTAGGCCTATGAGGGTCCTGCCTGTGGCCTTTGGCCAGCTGCCCCTGCAGGGGAGCCTGATAGGACTGATAGGCCCAATGTTAGGGGTAAGTTCCGTAGGCCTTTTTCTTCTTCTGGTAGAAGGACTTTTTCCCCGAAGCCTTCCATCAGGAAGGATCAGCAATCTTGCAAGAGAGCCTGGTTCTGGTCATCAGCTTGGTCTCCAGCTTAGCAGCCTTGTCCATCATGGGCTTGCCGAAGAGATTCTCCCCCTGGCAGGGGACATCGACCAATGCGTCCTGAATCCATTGCTTCAGGTCTGAGAACTATAGCCATGGCAGGCGGTGGGCAATAAATGACGGCAGATAAAGACCAGTACGGTTCATCTAGTCTGCCCAGTAAGATGGCAACAGTAGGTGCACCTGACACTCCGTGCAGGCCACCCCTCCTCATGTCTTTCTTTTAGGGGTGAACCCACCGCTCCGTGTAGGACACCCCTGTATGTTGAGAAATTAGTTAGTTAAGTTTATTTTCATTTTATCCTGTTGCTGTAAAGGGATCCACTGTGTCTGTCCCATGCCATTTTGAATTCTGTCACTGTATTTGCCCCCAACACTTCCATCGGGAGGGCATTCCAAGCATCCACCACCCTTGCAGTGAAAAAGTATTTACTGACATTGCCTTTCAATTTACCCCCTTGCAGCTTCATGTTATGCCCTCTAGTTTTACAGCTTCCCCGTCTGTGGAAGAAGTTTGTTCATTATTTCTCTTTAAGTATTTAAAGGTCTGAATCATATCTCCCCTGCCCCTCCTCTCCTCCAGAGTATACATATTTAGGTCTTCAAGTTTCTTCTCATAAGGCTTTTGACGCAGGCTCCAAATCATTTTGTTTGCCTTCCTCTGAACAGTTTCCAGTCTTTTTATATCCTTTGCAAGATATGGTCTCCAAAACTGAACACAGTATTCCAAGTGAGGCCTCACTAGTGACTTATACAGTGGCATTAGTACCTCTTCCTTTCTGCTCGTAATTCCTCTTTGTATGCAAGCCAACATCCTCCTGGCTTTTGATACCACCTTGTCACACTGTTTTGCCACCTTGAGATCCTCAGAAATAATCACACCAAGGTCCTTCTCCTGGTCCATGCACACCAACCTCTCGCCCCCTATCGCATACATTTCCCCGTGATTTCTGCTTCCCAAGTGCATGACACTGCACTTCTTCGCATTAAATCTTAACTGCCAAGCATTAGACCATTCTTCCAGCTTATGTAGATCTTTCCTCATGTTATCTACTCCCTCAGGGGAGTCCACTCTGTTGCAAATTTTCGTGTCATCTGCAAAAAGACAGGCTTTTTCTTGCAGTCCTTCAGCAATATCACTCACAAATACATTGAACAGTGCCGGGCCCAGGACCAAACTCTAGGGCACCCCGCTAATCACCCTCATTTCATCCAAGTGAGCACCATTTACCATCACCTTCTGTCATCTGTCAGTCAACCAATTTCTGATCCAGTTCACCACCTTGGGACCCATCCCCAAGCTACTGAGTTTATTGATAAGCCTCCTTTGAGGAACAGTATCAAAGGCTTTACTGAAATCCAGGTAGATGACATCCATCGCATGCCCCTGATCTAGTTCTCTGGTCACCCAGTCAAAGAACTCAAATCAGATTTGTTTGGCAAGATCATCCTTTGGTAAAAATATTGCCTCAGATCATGCAACCCGTTGGTTTTGAGGAAGTCCACTATTCGCTCTTTCAGAAGCACCTCCATTACTTTTCCTGCCACCAAGGTAAGGCTCATGGGCCTGTAGTTTGTCACTTCTTCCCTGTCACCACTTTTGTGAAGAGGTACCACATCTGCCCTTCTCCAGTCCTGAGGAACTACTCCTGTTTCAGTTGAAAGCATCCTTTAACGGCACTGCAAGAACCTCTCTGAGCTCTTTCAGTATCCTGGGATGTATCCCATCCGGTCCCATGGCCTTGTTCACTTTCAGTTTTGCAAGTTGTTCTAACACATCATCTTCAGTGAATGGTGTGGTATCTACTTCATTCCCATTTTTATATTTAGGAGTCACAGATGGTCCTTCTCCAGGATTTTCTTTAGTAAAAACAGAGCAGAAGTATTTGTTTAGCAATTTTGCTTTTTCAATGTCACTTTCCACAAATCCGTTCCCAGCACTTCTGAGTCCTGTAATTCCTTCCTCTCCCAAATATACCTGAAAAAGGTTTTGTCGCCACACTTCACATCTTTAGTCATCTTTTCCTCTGCCATTGATTTTGCTTTCCTTATTTCTCTTCTTGTCTCTTTTAGTTTGCTCCTGTATTCCGTACTGTGTTACTCTGTTTGCAAGCTTTTGAATTTTGCGAAAGCTGTGTTTTTTGCCTTTATTTGAGCAGCCACTTCTTTGGAAAACCAATCAGGTTTCCTTCTCCTCTTGTTTTTATTTACTTTCCTTACATATTTATTGCCACCTTTAGTTTAGCCCATTTCAATTCCACTTCCCTTATCCCCTCCCACCCTGCCAACTCCTCCTTCAAGTACTTGGCCATTTTACTGAAGTCAGTGTTTTTGAAGTTTAGGACTTTGAGCTTGCTATGATTGTACTGCACCTTGGCTTTTATCTCAAACCACACCGTGTGATGATCGCTGCACCCACCCAGACATTCGACACGCTATCACCATTGGTGAGCACTAAATCCAGCATTGAGATTTCCCTGGTTGGTTCCATCACCACTTGTTTAAGTGACGCATCTTGGAAAGCATCCACAATTGTTTTGCTTCTTGCCAGATTCGCAGAAGGAGTACTCTAATCCACATCGGGTAGATTAAAGTCACCCAATATGATCACTTCTCCCTTTGTGGCTATCTTGGCAATATCTATAATCAATTCATTATCTATTTCTTTGATTTGAGTCAGAGGTCTGTAGACTACAGCAGTATGGTAACAGTGCAATCTCCTCTTTCCAACACAATCCAGAGCGCTTCTTCTTTTCCCCATGCCCCCTGCATTGCAGTAGCTTTAATATTGCTTTTGACATACAAGGCTACTCCTCCTCCTTTTCCACTTTCTCTCTCTCTTCTGAATAGATTAAAGCCAGCTATGGCTATATCCCATTCATGTGATTCATTAAACCATGTTTCTGTAATGGCCACAATGTCCAAGTCTATTTCCACCAGTAGGGCTTCCAGGTCCGGAACTTTGTTGGTTAAGCTTGTCAGACGGCTGCCTAGGGTGAGAACTTACACAATCTTGACGATGCATATATTCATATGATTCTTGCAAGGTATTGTGGGTATTGTAGTTCATTCACTCCCAAACACAGCTGATGACAATAATTTGAGTTGTGAAACCAAGTGGTAAGATCAATAAAATACTTCTTTTATTGATGGGGTTTAATTCACCCAGCACATGTATGCTTGATAGCACTATAAATGAGGTTACTTGCTTGCAGTGTTTAAAATGGATAACAAAAAGTCACAAAGTAAACCAGAAAACAACCTTCAGCTTGTCAGGCAATTAGCTAATGTTTTCTTAGCAAATAATTACCAAATACAAAGGTACAAAGTAAAGAATAAACTTTGCTGGTTAGGTTAACTTCTGCTTATTTTCCACGCCGATCTCAGCAGTGATTCTCCCTTGCTCACACACACAATCAGGTGCAGCCCTAATTACTATCAATGGACCAGCTGAAAGCCTTTAGCTGGCTGGCTGCTACTGTGTGAGCCCAAATCCTGCTTTAAGAGCTGTTTGCAGTGGAAATAAAGAACAAAGTTAGGTTTCTTTGTGATGGCTGATGTGTTTGCTCAGAGAAAACTAGCAATAGCATTTAGATAGAGAACAGTCCATATAAATAGTTTCATTTGCTGTATCTCCCTCTTCATCAATCAGCATATGGTCACTATCATACATTGGCACAGACGAGTCTTTCATTAAGGCACTATCATGAGAATGCTTATTCCCTGGCTGCCATTCTCTGTTATAGATAGGGTCTGGATCAGTGTTCATACCTGAGCCTCTCCTGCTATCATTATTCCTCTCTGTATAGCCTGGCCAATATGTAACCCAATTCTGATGTCCAGCCTTCCAATCTTGATCCCTGGACACTGGATCTCCTCTCACATACCTTCTGGCCTTGGTGTGAAAGTCCCTTCCACATGCAGTCTTCTCTCTTCCAGGTAGCCACTGGTGATTCCTATCTCTGCCACTCCATTCCTCTGGCTGAATCCAGTCCAATGGACTCTGCTGGCTTTTGGAATACCTCCCAGTATGAGTACTGCCTTGGAATCTCCCAGACCTTCCAATGGCCTTTCTTCTCTTCCTTCCAGAGAGTTTCCTTCTCTCTCTATCTGCGTGGCTTTTGCTGAAGCTGTTCTTCAAACTCTCCCTGAAGCTGGGCTGGAGCTTGTAGTAACTGTTATCTGAAGAATAAGCTCTATTCTTATCCTGTTCTAATGTGTGCTGCTCCCTAACACAGCGCAGCTGTCTTGAATCAGGCCCTGCCCTTTGAGATGAGTGCTTAGGGATTACCTCATAGCTCTCTTGATTGCACACACATTTTCTCACTTCAGCCCCTCTCATGGCTGCTGGAAACCTGGTGCATTCTGGGACTGGTAGTCTTTTATGTGAAAACTCTGTTTTCTCACTTCTACCAGAACTGACAGGTTGCTTGTTCAGAGTCACATCATCTTTTCTATAGCTCCTACCTGAGCTATGATAAGCTTCCTTATCACAAGCTTCGAGCATTTGCGCTCATTGCTGTCCAGCATTTAACTGGCTTGCATGTATTTTGCACTGATTTTGTTCTGCCTACTTCTTCCCACCTGTCATTGATGTGTGGTTTAAAAGTGTGGCTGTTTCTAATGTTGTTCTGCATTTGCCGTGAGTGACGTCCTGAACTAGTCCTTCTCCATCTGTCACCCCCTTTTTCTAGTTTAAATGCATATCCACATACTGCCTGAATTTTTCAGTTAGGATTCTTTTCCTTGTGACAGAGAGATGTAGTCCATCAGCACAGTATAGTCTCTTGGTGGTCCATCTGTTTCCCCAGTCGCCAACAAATCTGAATCCTTCACACTAGGTCTGGAGTCATGTATTAAAGCTGTTCATGCGATGCAGCCTTTCTGCCCCCTTACCAATATACAGGTAGAACTTCTGAGAATGCTACAGTTTTAACATTGGGCTCGAGTTTCTCTCCCAGAGTCTGGAAGTCCCTTTGAACGGCAGAGGCACTGTTTCTAGCCAGGTCATTTGTACCCAGGTGGATGACAACATCAATTCTGGAGTGCTCTCTTTCTGCACTAAGTACATCAACAATTTGGTTTGTATTCCTGCTGGTGAAGAGCCTGGGAGGCATTTGACTATCTTCTCTCCTTTGAACTGTGTTCCCAAGTTGGTGCCTCTGATGATGGAATCTCCAAGTAGTAGTAGTTTTCTGTTTGGTGAGTTTTTCTTCATATTTGGTGTTTTAGCAGGAGATTGGGCATTTACTGACTCATTTAGGGGCCCTTCAGTTTCCATGGATTGGTGATCCTCATTATCCAAAGTAGAGAAGGCATTATGCAGGGATATCTCTTGATGTATATGATGTCTCTGCGTTACAGGTCGCCAACCACCTTACCACAAAATTCCCCCCACCCTCTTCCACAACTATCCCACAACCAATACAGGACCATAGTGCCCAGCCTCACACTCCCACCTCCTCAATTAGCTGGAACGACTTTGAACCCCTCACCTTGAAAGACATATCCAATACCATCAAAGATCTAAATGCCTCAACCTCTCCCCTGGACCCCTGCCCTGTATCCTGGCTTAAGACCACCAATGCCTCCATTAGCCCCTATATACTCCACATTGTTCAATCATCCCTCCGGACTGGCTCTGTACCAGCGTCCCTCAAACGTGCCTCTATCCGTCCCATCCTAAAAGGATCAAGACCCTACCTCTCCTACCTCTTACAGACCTATCTCCAGTATCCCCTTCCTTGCTAAAATAGCGGAAAAGCTAGTTCAAAATCAGCTTCAAGACTTCATAGATGAGCACTCTCCTCTCGACCTATTCCAACATGGCTTAAAAAAAAACCATGGAGTGGAAACCCTCTTTGCCTCTCTCTTAGACTCATTGTACCATCTTACCCAGAATCCCACCCAAGGATGCCTCCTTATATTTCTTGACCTATCCTCAGCTTTTGATTCCCTTCCTCACCACCAACTTCTAGATAGGCTCTATGAAATTGGACTGAGGGATACAACACTAAAATGGTTCCACTCTTATCTAGAAAATAGAACTCAACAGGTCCGTATAGGCAATGACATATCCCTCCTTTTTACCCTAAAACAGGGAGTTCCCCAATGCTCCAGCTTATCTGCGCTTCTATTTAAAATATTCCTTCAACCAGTCTGTAAGATTTTTCGAAACCATGGAATCTATTACCAATTATATGCTGACGGCATTATGTGTTATACCCCTTTCAATCTAACAAACCCTAACTTTTCAAACCTAAGTGAATGCATCACAAACCGGAAGACCTGGCTATCAACCATAACCTCATAATCAATCAATCAAAACTGAAGCACTTCAAGTACACACCAATGCTTCTTATACCCCACCATCTACTCTTACACTTGGAGATATCACCCTTACCTTAAAAAGCCGTGAAATATCTCAATCTTATCCTTGATCAGAACCTTACATTCCATGAACATATAAAAAAAACTACCAACACAATATACATGAAACTACGTACTCTTCGAAACCTCCAACCACTTCTAAACCCAGACTCCTTCCGCACTGTCTGCCAGGCTCTCACCATCCCAACCCTTGATTACTGCAATCTCATCTATCATGGCCTTCCTAAAAGCATCCTACATCCCATCCAAATGGCACAGAGCACAGTAGCTCGGCTCATCATGAATAACCCTAGGCGCTCACACATAACTCCAATCCTCCTTGATTTACACTGGCTCCCCATTCAGTCCAGAACTAAATTCAAAGCAATCACCCTCATTCACAAAATCATTTCAAATGAATCCGCACCCTGCCTCTCCCCACTCCTATCCAATTCCAACAACAATAGAACACGCCGCACCTCTACCAAAAACCTTCTATCTATCCCATCATCCAAGTAAAAATGTAGCCAAACCACCTGTAATCGGGCATTCTCCCTTTATGCTCCATCTATCTGGAATACCTTACCACATGAACTAAGGAACTGTCCCAACCACTCTGAATTCCAGAAGAAACTGAAAACTCATCTCTTCCAGGAACACTTCTCCCTACTAGCATAAGCTCCCTCTAACCTCCTCTTCAACTATCCATGCAAATAGTCCTAAGCAACCATGGAAATAGCTCTTAAGCCTCCGCAAGGAGTAAGGTTCCTGTTAATCACTTACTCTGTGTTCCAATGTTCTAACGTTACAATGTATTCATGTAAATAGTCCCTAAACAACCATGTAAATAGTTTTAAGCCTCCGCAAGGAGTAAGTTTCTTATTATTCAGTTACACTGTGTTCTAATGTTTTATTGTTACAATGTATTCAGTTGAAAATACTGACTGTTATGTTTCCTGTAAACCACCTTGATTTGTAGAAAGACGGTATATAAAAACTGTTAAATAAATAAATAAATCTACCTGAGCCCACTGTGATCCATTTGTTCCTGGGATGTTTGATTCTTTGTGGAAGCGGTGGTGGACTTTGTTCTGTTTGTATCCTAGAAGAGGTGTGTTTCATTGCAGCTAGTTCTTCCCTTAGTAGAGTCAATTCTTTATGCATGGCAGCTAGTTCTTCCCTTAGTAGAGTCAATTCTTTATACATGGCAGCTGACCACATAGGACAAGCTCTTAGGTTCCAAATGATTTGTCTCAGAATGAAAACACCACAGTTATTACACTGAATACACGACATGCTTATTAAGCAATCCTAGAAGGAGAAGAAGAAGAAAAGGTAGGCTTAACACCAAATTAAAAAGGATAGATGGCAACATAGGTGACCACTATATAGGCAATGCAGCCCTGGGGTGGGTGGGTTGAGGGGTAGGGTGGGCGGGAACCTAAGTGTCCCTGGCCAGTAGACCTTACATAAACAGTGGGCACACTCAGATATCTGATTTAAGGGCTACACAAGGAATGTAGGCAGTCAGAATATTCCCAAAAAGTTATGTATAACCAACAGTTAAATTCTATATTAGCAACAGGCAAAAAGATAGAAAGCTGAAAGCTTAGCTGTGTGCAGGATCTGGAAGCTGTGCAGACTGGAGTTGACCAGGTACTTGTGGCAAGCTGTAAGATAATCGAATTAGCCCCTCCCTGAGAGCTGGCTTGCAACAGAAAATTCAAACAATGGAAGCAGAAATAATCAAACTGAACTTTTTCTTTCTTTGTATCTGCCTACTGTGCAAAGGTCCCTGTAACTTTAACTGATACTTTTGCTTCTAAAGTAGGTGGCAGACTCAGGTAAAATACCAGGTCCCTGCAATTCAAGTATTTCTATTCTAAGTAGCTTTATATCACTAGTGTCCCTGGCCAGTAGGCTGTACATGAACAGTGGGCACACTCAGATATCTGATGCAAGGGCTACACAAGGAATATGAGAACTGAGTTGAGCTCCCCTATATAATGCTATGTTAAAATTGACTCAATAATTGGGTGCAGGCATAAATGTTTGCAAGCAAAGTGCACGCATGCATGCATATTTAATATACAATGTACATAATCATGATTCCATCTGCCTTTCACTCAAACTCTATTTCTAAATATGCTTACACGTGGGTTGTGTAAAAGTATATGCCTTCTTGGCACTGTGCATGCTTTCACTCATGCAATCCTTGGAGTAATTTTATGTGCATAAAAAGGCCTTTATTTGCAAAAAATCCTTTATAAAATTACCTTAGAGGCCTATTTACTAACTCTGCAAAAAATAATAGTTGCATACCTGTAACTGTGTTCTCCATAGACAGCAGGATCCTACAGCCACATAAGTGGGTGACATCACCCTGGGACAGAGCTAATCAGGTTCTCTTCCAATAGCCCAGAAAAACTTCTTCAAAGTCTTGTGAGCTTATATGGGACTGCCTGTGCTGATGGTTATGATAGTTGGAGTCAATCAGTTTATAGCAAACTTTAACCATGGGAGGGAAGGTGGAATTGTGCGGCTGTGGGTTCCTGCTGTCCTTGGAGGACATTGTTACAGGTATGATTTCTCTCTGGACAAGCACGATCACTCTAGCCACACAAGTGGAGACTTCCCAGCTGGATTGCAAACTACCTAGGCTCCTCTTTTCTTGTTAGCAAGACAATTTGCTGTGGTGGAGGAAGAAGTAGGGTTAAAACTTCGGTCCACAAAGACTATGCAGGATTGCCTGACCAAAGGCTGCATCTCATTTTATCATTTGGTCAAGACAATAATGCTAGGGAAAGGTATGGAAGGATGTCCATATTGCAACCCTACAGATGTCCTCTACCAATTTTTGATGACAGCAGTCATGGTGGCTTTTGCTTGGAGTTTGTGGGCTGTGACTTTATCCCCCAGAGGTTTGCAACAATGCTGATAACAGAATGCTGTGTAGTCCGACATCCACATAGACAGTTCTTTTTAGCACTGGCTTGCCCGGTTTATTGGGATCATAGGACAAGAAGAGCTGTGACGTTTGCTGCTGAAAATCTGTCCTTTACAAATATATTTGCAGGGCTTTCTTACAGTCTAGTGTATGTAGTTCTTCTCTGTGAGTACTAGCATGTGGAGGAGGATGAAATATTGGTAGCACCAGCAGTTGATTGCTATGGAAGTTCAAAACTACCTTTGGCAAAACATTAGGGTGTATTCTTAAAAAACCTGCCTGAACAGAATTAAGTATAGGGGGAATAGCCAACCAAAGATTGAAGTTCACAGATATGATGTGCTGATGTAGCTGCAAGTTGTATTCAAAGGTTTGAAAGGAGAGTGTATTAATTGATTTAAAGCTAAAGTCCCAAGCTACTAGTAGTTGTTATAGTGAAGGTCTAGCATACCATAGACTTTTCATGTACTTTATTATCAAGGGATGTCTGGGGACTTACAGATCATCCTCTTTGTGGCAGTAGGCCATTATGGAACAGACATTCAACTTGCACTGATGCAGTACTGAGTTATAAGTCTGATAAGTGAAGAAGGTATTGGTGAAATGATGGTACTGTATAGGATAGGCAAAAGATTTGATGCCATGCAATGCACACCACAAAGACATCTTCCTCCATTTTAATCCATAGGCTCTTTTAGTGAACTGCTTTCTTGCTGCCAAAATGACATCTTATACCCTGGATAGTAAATTCCAGATGGCAATCTGTTGCCATTCAACATCCATGTTGCTAGATTCAGTTTTTGCAGGTCTGAATGTAGAAGTCATCTACTGTGCTGCATTAATAGAGATCTTGTAGCTGATTGCTGAAAGTATGGGAACCAAATTTGTCTGGGCCAGTATGATGCTATCAAGAAAATCTGTGCTGAATCCTGATGGAGTTTTTTATAGTACAGGCAGTGCCAACCCCAGAATTTGATCAAGGTGCTATTGCCCTAGGCAGACCTCAAACTATAGAACCCCCTTGCTGTCAAAATGTATTGTTTGGCTTTGAATGCTCTGCTCTGTACCACCCCCCAGCTGATCTGGTGGTTGGGCTGGGCCTGAGTCTGGGGGATTACTGGAAAAAGAGAAAACACATATAGGAGGCCTTGCGACCATGAGATTGCTAATGTATCCGGCACTAGGCAATGTGAACTCGGGTAATGGGAACAAAAATTCCTGCATTTTGCATTCTGATCTGATATAAAATAGATCTGTGGAGAGACGGCCCCATTTCCTGAAGACCTTGCAAATTATGTCACCTTGTAAGGACCACTTGTGTGGATCAAGTTGACACCTGAGTTTGTTTTCAATTTGGATGTATTATCCCAGAAAGTATTGTGGCAGGTGCAGGCCTGTGACCCACGGTGTCTGACATATGCAGGCCAGCATGACTAGCTTGACCTGTAAATGAGGCCTGTGGAGAGGCATATAGGATTGCACATCCCCCAATATGCTGCTATTGTAAGATAGAATTCAGTAGAAGTATTGAATTAGCTTAGGTATGCAGAACTGTAGAACTGAAAGATGGAAAAATACAGAAAAGACATGTTTAAAAGTTACTGATAAGAAAAAGTACATCTGCAAAGAAATAATGAGGAGTGCTGACAGATGAGTTACAGAACCTTGCTCTTCTACACGCACAAATTGGTTCTATGGCCTTGAGAGTGTGAAAGTAACAAGTTGATGAACTGGCCATTGTAATTGGGACTAGAAGGGGGGCATGCAGGTGTCATGCCCACAGAAGGGACATAATTGGATAAACTTATCAGTACCGGGACCAATGGAAGAGGTACGGGAGGTACGGGAGGTTACCGGGACCAATGAAATGTTTTTCTATACCTAGAATGGAACAAAAGTCTATAAAAGTTGTTGTAATGCTTGAAAACTTCGCTCAGCCATTTTGAAATTGACTGGTTTGAGACTTGTGCACAAATAAATGATTTGGACCTTCTGAACAGACTCCTGGTATCATTGGTTTGTCTGCGCTTTGCTGCTACATATTCTTGGTGCATTGGCCGGGAAGTTGTGGAATCAAAGTGTATATAGGGCAATATACCACGACTTTCCGCCTCTATAGGCTTGGTCCTGCCGGGATCGCGCCCTTCCGACGAGGGCCGCTCCCTGGCGCCACCGGTCCCTTGTATCGGAGGGAGCTGGTCGGACCTCGGCGGGTGCCGGGCCCGGTTGGAGCCAACGCCTCGAACCCGAGTGAGGGGAGTCCGAGGTCCAACTCATGCGCCTGCTTGGGAAGTTTGAGGACCGGATCCGGTGAGTATAGTTTTGATTTTGGGTCTAGACAGAAATAGAAAGAGCAGTACTGCCATTGGAATTTGGAATTTGTAATCTCGAGATATTGGGAATTGGTAAGAGAGCATGATCAACTCTCAAGGAAGAGCCGAGTAACCCCGCATGGGAATTCGCCGGGTGAAACCCTCATCCTTTTTGTAATTGGGAAAAAGACTAGTCAGAATAGATAGAAACGAATGCATTCTGGGATACGTTGCTAGCATGATTGTGTGAACGAAGTGTGAATGAGAGGTCTGGCAGCACGGACCAAGTGAAGGCGGACCCCTGAGTAGCGATTGTCGTCTTGTCTTGTTATTTGTATTCCCTATACGTTTCCAGGGCCGTGAGGACCCCTTACCCACGGTCCGCCCTCCTTTTCCCTTCTGTCTGTTGTTGCGCGCACACATCGAAATGGGAGGGGCGGGGTCTACTAGAAACACTCCATTAGAATGTATGATCGCACATTTTAAAGAGGGATATTCAGGAGATTATGGTATTAAAATGACAGCAGCCCGTTTGCAGATTTTGTGTACTAGGGAGTGGCCCGATCTAGACCCCATCTGGCCCCGAGAGGGAACGTTCACTGTAGAGATTATTCAGTCAATACACCGTAGAGTGCGGGTAGCGCACCCTGATCAGTACCCCTATATAGATTCCTGGTTAAGTATTTGTGAAGATCCGCCCCCCTGGGCGCAGCGCTGTTATGAGGAACAGTGCAGAATAATGTTAGCGAAAACAGATTCTAGACAGAAAACGGAACAGCCCAAAATGAAAGAGCAGGATAAGAAAGCCAGAAAGAAGCCCATCTTGGTAGATCCTGATTCCCCAGAAATAGTCCTCAGGCAGCCCCGAACCCCAGGTCCAATAAGAGTAGCCCGGCGTCCTGCCCCAGAACCCCAGAGACGGCCAGAGCCGAGGCGGGACCCAACCCCTGATCCCCCTCCTCGAGGAGAGAAAGAGGAAGAATTAGTGGAAAGAGAAGAGGGGGATATAAAAAGTGAGTCAGAAGCGGAGATAGAAGAAGGAGAAAGAGAGAATCCCCCAGACGAGGAGGACAGTGTACAAATAATTGAGAAAGCCAGCGCTAGCACTAGCACGCCAGTAAAAGAGAAACCCAAAGCAAAACCTGTTGAGAAAAAGAAAGTGACTCCTGCAAAGGCAACGACAATAACCCTTAGATCCCAAAAGACACCTATGGCGGCCAAACTGTTTCCCTTACGGCAAGTCCCGGGAGTGCCCGTAAAGAATGATAATGATGAAGTGGTAGCGGGACCCCTAACTTATGTATATATCCCTTTCTCTACAACTGATTTATTAAATTGGAGGTCGCATTATGCCTCCTATACTAGTAAGCCCCAGGAACTGACAGAATTAGTAACTAGTATTATGGAAACTCACCAACCCACTTGGCCAGATTGCCGTCAGCTCCTGACCACCCTATTCACAACAGAAGAACGAGCAAGAATTAGAAAAGCAGCTATTGAATGGATGGCAGAGAACCCCGTAGCTCCGGGACCAGGGCAGAATATAATAGACCGTCGGGAAGCAGCTCAGAGAGAATTCCCGAATGAAGACCCCCAATGGGATCCAAATACAGATGAAGGATCCACAGCCCTAGCCCGTTTTCGCCAAGGCTTTTTACAAGGCCTGAAAAGGGGAGGCCAAAAAGCTATGAACCTTTCCAAAGTTGCAGGAGTTATTCAAGGGATAGATGAGAGCCCAGCAGATTTTTATGAGAGATTAACTGAAGCATACAGAATGTATACTCCCTATGATCCCGAGGCACCAGGAAGTTTATGTATGGTGAATTCTGCTTTTGTAAACCAGTCTCAACCAGACATTAGACGTAAATTACAGAAATTAGAAGGGTTTGCGGGCATGAATGCAACACAGTTAGTGGAAGTCGCTCATAAAGTGTATGTGAATCGTGATACTGAAAGACAGCGAGAATGTGATAGAAAGATGAAGAAGAAAGCTGATTTTTTGGCTGCGGCCATAGTTGAAAAGAAAAGGGGAGGTGTCCCTAGTCGAAGGAGCAGAGGAAGAGGGCGGGGTCAAGGCGGAGGCCGGACCCAGAGACTAGGCGTGAACCAATGCGCCTATTGCAGAGAGGAAGGACATTGGAGAGATACGTGCCCGCAACTCGAAGACGCCCAGCAAGATGACGACAACGATCATCAGTGGCGAGAAGAAAGACGAGGCCGTCCACGAAATCGCGGAGGAGCCCATCGAGAACAATTCCAGCGAGAGAGAGGAGGAGGAGGAGCCATTCAAGCATTGGCCACACCAGCCCATGATGAGGATGACGTGGATTAGGACAGACCGGGCTCCAAGTTTGCTTTAGGTCTCCAGGAGCCTATGGTCGGAATACAAATAGGAGACCAAATTATGAACTTTATGGTTGATACTGGAGCACAGCATTCAGTAATAGACAAAAAGATAGCCCCATTCACTACAAAAGCAGTCACCATTATAGGAGCAACTGGTGCCAAAGCCACAAAGTCTTTTCTTCAAAACCGAATATGCAGTCTAGGAGGACAGCAAGTAACTCATCAATTCCTTTACATGCCCGAATGTCCAGTACCACTACTGGGACGAGATATGCTAGCCAAGCTTCAAGCACAAATATCTTTCTCTGAACAAGGAGAAATGCAAATGACAGTAAATTCCCAAGCCAAACCAGCAGGAGTAATGCTGCTGACAGTTCCCCGAGAAGAAGAATGGAGGTATTACGTTGATGACTCCATCCAAGATACCTATTTTGAACAAACTTTAAAGAACATCGATGCACCACCTGGAGTATGGGCAGAAGGCAGTCCCCCAGGCCTAGCCAAGCATATAGCTCCAGTGATTGTAACCCTCAAGCCTAGTGCTACACCAGTGCACGTCAAACAGTACCCTCTCCCAAGAACTGCAATTGAAGGCATTCATCGCCACCTACAAAGATTGCTCGATTATGGCCTACTAAAAGTATGTCAATCCCCATGGAACACTCCACTTTTGCCAGTAAAGAAACCTGGGACAGATGATTATCGCCCAGTACAAGATTTGAGAAGAGTAAATGATGCAGTTGAAACTATACATCCAGTTGTACCCAATCCTTACACTCTTCTAGGACTGATACCTGCTGAAGCTACCCATTTCACTGTGCTGGATTTGAAAGATGCATTCTTTTGCATAAGATTAGCCCCTGTAAGCCAAATATTGTTTGCATTTGAATGGCAGGACCCCATCTCTGGAAGAGGGGGCCAGCTCACCTGGACAAGATTACCCCAAGGATTCAAGAATTCACCTACCATCTTTAGTGCTGCACTAAATCAAGACCTTTCAAGCTATCCAGTAGCCCCGGGGAAGAGAGTGCTTCTCCAATACGTGGATGATCTGTTGATAGCTGCCATATCAGAAAGTGAATGCATACTAGCCACCAAAGACCTCTTGCAGTTACTAGATGAAGCTGGATACAAAGTTTCCAGAGCCAAAGCACAGCTATGCCAAAAAGAAGTGAAATACTTGGGTTTTCGTATAACCCAAGGGAGCCGAAGATTGGGCAGAGAAAGAAAAGAAGCAGTATGTAGAATTCCAACTCCAACAACCAGAAAGCAAGTCAGAGCCTTTCTGGGAGCGGCAGGATATTGCCGAATCTGGATACCTAACTTTGCCCAAATTGCCAAACCACTGTATGAAGCCACAAAAGGAGAAGAGAAGTCACCACTGGAGTGGGGACATGAGCAGGATACAGCCTTCAAGACGTTAAAGGAAGAATTGATGTCATCACCAGCACTTGGACTACCAGATGTCCACAAACCTTTCCACTTGTTTGTACATGAAGCACAGGGAAATGCCTTAGGCATGTTGACTCAGAAATTGGGAAATTGGGAGCGACCTGTAGCCTACCTATCGAAACAATTGGACCCTGTGGCCAAAGGATGGCCACCTTGCTTGAGAGCAGTTGCAGCTACAGCGCTACTAGTGAGCGAAGCAGACAAGCTCACATTAGGACAGAACATACGAGTCACTGTGCCACATGCAGTCCTTGCCCTTATGGAACAGAAAGCAAATTATTGGCTCACCAATTCCCGAATGTTGAAGTACCAGAGCATGTTATGTGAAAACCCACAGATACAACTTGAAGTGAGCCATGCCCTGAATCCAGCCACCTTGATACCCATCAGTGAAGAACTCCCAGAACATGACTGTATCGAAGTCATGGAGACTGTGTTCTCCAGTCGACCTGACTTGACAGATGTGCCCATAGACAATCCTGACCAGATCTATTATGTTGATGGGAGCAGTCTCATCCTTGATGGACGACGCTGTGCCGGATATGCAGTCGTCACTCAACACGAAGTAGTTGAATCATCAGCTCTAGCCTCAGGCACATCAGCCCAGAAAGCCAAATTGATAGCACTCACCAGAGCATTGTTGTTAGGAGAAAAACTTGTGCTAAATGTATATACAGATTCCAAATATGCCTTCACTACTTTGCATGCCCATGGAGCTCTCTATAAAGAGAGAGGACTCATCACATCCGGAGGAAAATCAGTCAAGTATGGTCCCGAGATATTGATGTTACTTGATGCAGTTTGGGCCCCAACACGTGTAGCTGTCATGCATTGTAGAGGACATCAAGCAGGAAAAGGAGAAGTTGCCCGAGGGAATAGATTTGCAGATGCCTCAGCACGACAAGCAGCTATGACAGGACAGATTGCCCCACAAGCTATGCCAATGCAAGCAGCATTATTTCCAGTACCTTTGAATCTATGGACCCCACGATATACCACCAAAGAATTGGATTACTATTGTAACAGAGAAGATGGAATACTGAAAGATGGATGGATTGAGCTGCCACCAGAAGAGGGCAGTCAACCCCCTGGACGAATAGTAATTCCTGAACTGTTAGGACCATCCTTTGTCAAAGCCTTCCACGAAGCCACCCACTATGGGAAGAGTGCTATGGAAAAAGCACTCAGACCACATTTCTACATCCCGCTGATGACAACCATATCAGCCTCAGTAGCACGTCAATGTCTAACCTGTGCCAAAAATAATGCCAAGCAAGGCCTTATTACGGCACCCCGAGTTCAGTCAGGAGGTGTCACCCCCATGCACAACCTCCAAGTTGATTTTACTGAAATGCCAAAAGCCAATGGATACCATTACCTACTAGTATTAGTTTGTACTTTCTCTGGGTGGGTAGAAGCCTTCCCAACCAGAACTGAGAAAGCCCGAGAAGTTACTAAAGTCTTAATGAGAGAGATTGTCCCCAGATTTGGAATCCCAGCAGTAATAGGGTCAGACAATGGACCCTCATTTGTCTCCCAAGTTACTCAGCAGTTAGCAAAAGCTTTGCAGATACAGTGGAAACTCCACACTGCATACAGACCCCAGAGTTCAGGGAAAGTTGAGCGAATGAATCGTACCTTGAAAGCCCAAATGTCCAAGCTTTGTCAGGAGACACACTTGAAATGGCCCCAAGTGCTCCCCATAGCTTTACTCAGAATACGCTCAGCTCCTGTAAAGTCAACAGGATTTTCCCCTTTTGAAGTTTTGTATGGTAAACCCCCACCAATAGTGCAGGGAGTCAAAGGAAGTTTAGCCCAGATTGGTTCAGAAGTAACCAGACAAGAACTCCTAGCTCTTAGTTTTGTTCTGCAGACTCTCCACACGTGGATCCAAGACCAGTTGCCTATCAACTTGACGGAACCCTTGCATCCCTATCAGCCTGGTACTTCGGTGTGGATCAAAGATTGGAAGAAGACACCGTTAGAACCCCATTGGAAGGGACCGTACACCGTCATCCTGTCTACCCCAACTGCAGTAAAGGTAGCCGAGATCGACGCCTGGATCCACCACAGCAGAGTCAAGCCCGCCGCCGATCCTGAACCAGAGCAGTGGACAGCAGAGCAGCATCCCGATGTACCCTTGCGAGTTACTTTGAGACGGCAACCAGCAGCTTAGACACTTCATCACAAGTGCTTTGCAGTAGCCAAGTCTTTCGAAGAGGATTGCTGTTTTCCATGCAGCAACAGTTTTGTTTCAACGAACCCAATTTGTGTGATTTGACACACTATTTTGAGACTACGTTGACTAAGCCAGACTTCACAAGCCAACTGAAATTGCTAAAAAGTTGGTTAATGTGTACTGGACATCTTGAGGATCTTCAATCAACACTCAGCACCCGTTAAATTGCTTCATTAGCAAACGGGACGAAGAATAAAAGACCGTCGTGATCAAGATCAGCAAGCTGAGGATTCAGAAGAACTCCAATCAACGTCAACATGTATCTTTGTTTTTGCTTTGCCTTGGTTGCCTTCTTTGGAGGTTTTGAACAGACTTATGCTCTACCTCCATGCACTGCTTGCATTACCTCTACTAGAACTGGACTGAAAGTAACTCAGACTTTGCTTTATCATTCTTACTATACCTGCAAGGGAACAGTAACTCGGTGTATCTATAACACCACTGAACTAAATGTTTGCACTCATGGCAAAATCAAAGCATGCTATAATCCGCATCAGAATCCATCCTATTACACGTTGGAAATAAGATGGAAGGATGCAGATGGACCGATATTAGCTGCTACACCACCACTTAAGGACATTACTAAACCTGCTGTTTTGAATTTTGATGCATGTAATGCCATTAATAGAGATAGTCAGTCCACCTGTGGTACATGGGAGAAAGCGTATCGAAATGACCATAAGTATATGTGTCCAGAAGGTGCCACAAATTGGTGGAAGTGTACAGGTAAAACAGGATCAGGCTATAGTACTGCAACAGCGGCAGATTACTATTGCCCGTATTGGGGATGTGTTTTTTATGCTACCTGGAACACTGGTATAACTGATGAGAAAATAGATAAACGAATGGCTACTCTAACCAAGCCAACCACTAATGATAAATGTCAGAAAGATACTTGCAACCCCTTACACTTACGTATACACAATCCCCATGCATGGAAACAAGGATACAAGTTTGGTTTACGTATTGCTGGAGGAGCAATAGATCCAGGGACCATTGTGTATATCAGATTGAATACCCAAGCCCACAAGTCATCTAAGTATCATATTCATAATACCTTTTATGAAGCCATGCATGTAAATAAGTTTGAGACCCCTCACCCCTCACAGAATTTATTTCTAGAATTAGCCGGAGCAGTAGTATCTAGTCTGAAGATCTCAGATTGCTATTTTTGTGGCGGAACCCAAATGGGAGACCAATGGCCATGGGAAGCCCAAGAATTGAATTATTCTATGACTTTCAACCAGACTGAATTACACAAGACTACCAGTGAATGGGTGTTAGCGCACTCAATCGTTGGACGTCTTTGCTATGCCAGAACCGGACCCCAGTTCACCCAGAAGGTAGGACAGCTGGTCTGTCTTTGCCAGAAGTACTATAATGCCACGACTAAAAAGACAGCATGGTGGTCAGGAATCAGACATCCTGAACCTCCTAATCCATTAGCCAGATTTCCTGAACTTGCTGGTCTATGGACTAACCTTTCCAAAGTCCAAGCCTGGCAAGCCCCGCCTGGCCTATATTGGATCTGTGGAAACCGAGCATATGCACAACTCCCGCCACACTGGGGAGGAGCATGTGTCTTAGGAACCATCAGACCTTCTTTCTTCCTGTTAAACACTGAACATGGAGAACAATTAGGATATCCAGTATACACTACCCACAGACACAAAAGAGCATTGAGACAGAAAAGAGAAGCCTTACAGATAGGCAAGTGGGAGAAGTGGCAAGGTGATGATTGGCCACCAGAAAGAATTATTGAATATTATGGACCTGCCACTTGGAATGATGATGGTATGTATGGTTATCGTACTCCAATCAATATGATTAATCGTATTATTCGCTTACAAGCAGTAGTTGAAATAATAACCAATGAAACTAGTCATGCTCTTACGCTCTTAGCTAGACAAAGTACTCAGATGCGCACTGCTATATACCAGAACCGCTTAGCACTTGATTATTTGCTAGCAGCTGAAGGAGGAGTATGTGGTAAGCTGAATTTAACTAATTGCTGTTTGAAAATAGATGATAAAGGTCAAGTAGTTGAAGAAATTGCTAAAGATATGCAAAGACATGCTTATGTGCCAGTACAGACTTGGCATGCATTGAAATTTCCTAACTGGTTTGCTAACCTTTTCTCTTGGCTGGGAGGATTTAAGACTTTCATTGTTTTAGTACTAATCCTTGTTGCTGTTATCTTCTTATTACCATGTTTAATCCCATGTTGTATGCGTTCCATTCATAATGCTATTGATAGTACAGTAGAGCGGAAGACCACAACTAAAATAATGGCTTTATACAAAGCTAGTCCTAGTCGAAATCCTTCAATCATGATGTGATTCTTCTAAAAGTGATTTAATTCTCACACCTTATTGAGTAATAGGGTGAGATTAATCAAAGGGGGGAATGTGGCAGGTGCAGGCCTGTGACCCACGGTGTCTGACATACGCAGGCCAGCATGACTAGCTTGACCTGTAAATGAGGCCTGTGGAGAGGCATATAGGATTGCACATCCCCCAATATGCTGCTATTGTAAGATAGAATTCAGTAGAAGTATTGAATTAGCTTAGGTATGCAGAACTGTAGAACTGAAAGATGGAAAAATACAGAAAAGACATGTTTAAAAGTTACTGATAAGAAAAAGTACATCTGCAAAGAAATAATGAGGAGTGCTGACAGATGAGTTACAGAACCTTGCTCTTCTACACGCACAAATTGGTTCTATGGCCTTGAGAGTGTGAAAGTAACAAGTTGATGAACTGGCCATTGTAATTGGGACTAGAAGGGGGGCATGCAGGTGTCATGCCCACAGAAGGGACATAATTGGATAAACTTATCAGTACCGGGACCAATGGAAGAGGTATGGGAGGTACGGGAGGTTACCGGGACCAATGAAATGTTTTTCTATACCTAGAATGGAACAAAAGTCTATAAAAGTTGTTGTAATGCTTGAAAACTTCGCTCAGCCATTTTGAAATTGACTGGTTCGAGACTTGTGCACAAATAAATGATTTGGACCTTCTGAACAGACTCCTGGTATCATTGGTTTGTCTGCGCTTTGCTGCTACAGTATGTTATTACCAGGAAGGTCATTTATAACGCCAATTGCTAGAAATGCTAAGCTTCTGTGCAGAGATACAAGAATCCTGCGTCCCTCTGTTTGTTGATATAATACATAGTTACTTGGTTCTCGATTTGTAGTTGGAGGGCCATACTAGAAATCCAAAGCTTGAAAGTTTGGAGTGCTTCCTATAGAGCATATAGTTGTAACTGATTGATGTCAAGATGAGTTTCTGTTTCTGACCAGGTTCCCTGTGTTTGAATCTGACTGAGATGTGCTCTCCATCCTGTTTTGGATACAGCCATTGTGAGGAACATTTTGGGTTGTGGTTGATTCAGACATTTGCTTCGCAGGAGGTTAGCTGGATCGCACCATCATTGGAGTACTTCCTTGAACTGTGATGACATGTATATTCTGTATGAAAGAGGGTTTATATGTTGGTTCTATGAAAATTTCAGGTGCCATTTAAATTCTCTCATATACAACCATGCAAAAGGCATTACATGCACTGTTGCCATGTATCCTATAAGATGTAGAACTGCTCTTGCTGTTGATCTGTGATGATGTATGAAGGAATCCACCAGTTTCACTGATCAACAGTGTATGAATGGCTGCTTCTATGAATTCTAACTGTTCTGCAGGAACTAGGATTGATTTCTTGAAATTGATGACAAACTCCAAACTCCTTAAGGTAAACATTGTAACTTTCAGGTTCGACTGTGCTGTGGTTTCTTAGGTGCCCAAGAGAAGCCAATTGTCCAGGTAGGGGAATACAAAACTACCCTGGCTGAAGACAGGTGCTGAAGATAGGCTGAATGGGAGTATTTTGTACTGATAATTCAGGAACTGAAATCACAGATATTTCCTGTGCACTTGACAGATTGGTAAATGAGTGTAAGCATCCTTTAAGTACAAAGATACTAACCTGTGTTCTCTCTTGAGAAGAGGCAGGATTGACTCTAACAAATTCATTCTTAACTTCTCCTTGATAAAGAACTTGTTGAGTGCTCTGAGATTCAGTATATTGGATGCAACCCTCCTATTTTCCTGGGAATAAGAAAGCACTTTGATTAAAAACCTGAGTTCCTTTGCAGTTTGGAGTATTTCCTCTATTGCATTCATCCATAGGAATGATTGAACTTCTAACTGAAACTGAGGAATTTCTTCCTTCGGAGGTAGACATTGTGACAGTTTCTTGATAGGAGGAAAAGAGAGAAGACATAATTGATAACTATCTTTTATTATACTAAGGACCCATTTGTCTGTTGTCATATGTTTCCACTTGGTTTAAAAGAATGAAAGACAACCTCCCACTGTTAGTTTGATCATGTTAGAATAGTCAAAAACCTGTCCCAGGTTTGAATGGGCCTGGTTGTCTTCTGACCTTTCTTCTCTTTTGGTGTTTGCCTCTGAATGTATGACTGTTGCCTTTGTGAATGGAATCTCATATAAGAATACTGGTGTGAGTGATATCGCCAGTAATGATAATAAGGCCTGCCATAGAAATGGTAAGGAGTCTTCCCTCCATAGATTGCTGATCGATGTTATCCACAGCCAGTACCTGCATGGCAGAACAATTATCTTTTATTTGAAAAACTGTCTCGTTGACATTCTCACCCAAAAGGTTCTCTCCAATAAATACATGGTACATTCACTAACCTGTCATATACATCTTCTCTAAGGCCAGAAGTTTTCAACCAGGCTAATCTTCTATACCTATGACAAATTCATCCAATTCTTGAAGGTTCTTTAGAATCTTCTTTGACTCCTCATGGAAAAATACTTGAAGAGGAGATTGTGTTTTCTCTAGTTATATGTTCACCACTATTAGTGTATTTTCAGAACTTATAGGGATAGTATTACTACTACTACTGCTACTTATCTTTTGTATAGTGCTACAAGGCATATGCACCGCTATACAGAGACATGTAGGAGACAGTCTCTGTTCATAAGAGCTTACACTCTAATCAAGCAGACAGTACAACAGTCAAGATAGACAGCACAATTGGGGACTAGGATATATCTAGGGGAATGGTAAGGAAACACATAGGAGGTGAACAGGAGACTAAGGGGATAAATTAGCAGGAGATTTCAATTTGCCAGATGTTGATCAGGATATCCTTTCTATGAAGGCCAACCTCTTTTTTGTTACTTTTACATCTACTTCTTTTGAAAACTATAGTGACCTCCTTTTCCTCTTAATTTTATGTACTTACCTAACAAACATTTTGCCCACTGTTGTTCTACCTCCCTGACATGTTCCTGTCCAACTAATGACCCTGAGTTACAAGTATTCCCTCATCTTTGCAGATAGTTTTCCTGAAATCAAGGACTTCTGCTTTTGAATGAACCATTTCTACCTATGCCCTAATTTTGCAGCTCACCATATGGTGATCACTGCATGCCAAATGATCACAACATCAGAACCCCTCTCCCCATTGTAAATACCAAGTCTGGTATCATCCATTCCCACATGGGTTCTGTTAGCAGGTGCCAGAACAGTTCTTCCTGTAGAGAATCTGGGTTCTTCCTACTTCTAGATAGAAACATAGAAACATTGAAATATGACGACAGAAAAAGACCACATGGCCTATCTAGTCTGTCCTTCCATATCAACAACTACAACAGTCCCCTTTTTAACTTTAGAGATCCTCTGTGTTTGTCCCATGCTTTTTTGAATTCAGTTACTGTCCTCATCTCTACCACCTCCACTAGGAGACTATTTCACGGATCCACTACTCTTTCCGTAAAGAAATATTTCTGCATATCACTCCTGAATCTATCTCCCTTCACCCTCATCCCATGTCCACTCATAGCAGAACTTGCTTTCAATTGAAAGAGGCTCTCTCCCTGAATATTTATGCCACAGAGGTATTTAAACATCTCAATCATATCACCTCTATCCCGCCTTTCCTCTAAGGTGTACATATTAAGATCCTTAAGTCTGTCCTCATATGCTTTATAATGAAGACCACAAATCATTTTAGTAGCCACCCTCTGCACCGACTCCATCCTGTTCACATCCTTTTGAAGGTGCGGTCTCCAGAACTGCACACTATATTCCAAATGAGGTCGCACCAAAGACTTAAACAGAGGCATTATTACCTCCTTTTTTCTGCTAGCCATTCCTCTCCGTATGCACCCAAGCATCCTTCTAGCTTTTGCCATCGCCTTTTCTACCTGTTTAGCTACTTTAAGATCATCATATTACTGTATATATAACATTAAGTTAATCTGTACATAGTACATTAAGTTAATCTGTACATAGTTCCCCCGGTTGTCCTATTGTTGAAGTTCCCTGTTTAATGTAAAACTCAATGTTACTTGTATGCATTGTAGTATGTTCTTGTTCATTGTACACCGCACTGATTGTAATAGCGCGGTATAAAAGAATTGTTAAATAAATAAAAATAAAATAAAAATAAATCAGACAAAACCACGCCTAGGTCCCACTCTTCTTTAGTGGACAAAAGCACTTCACACCCTATACTATATTGCTCCCTTGGATTTCTGCAGCCCAAATGCATGATCTTACATTTTTTAACATTAAATCTCAGCTGCCAAATTCTAGACCATTCTTCAAGCTTAGCTAGATCCCTCCTTCCTGGGTGTCTGCTCTATTGCAGATTTTGTTATCATCCACAAAGAGGCAAATCTTACCCGACAGCCCTTCCGCTATATCACTAACAAAGATGTCATAAAGAATCGGGCCAAGGACAGATCCCTGGGGCACACCATTGGTAACATCCTTCTCCTCAGAGTGAGCCCCATTTACCTGTACTCTTTGTTGCCTCCCACCCAACCAATTTCTAACCCAAGCAGTAACTTTAGGGTCCATCCCTAGGGTGCTCAGTTTGTTTATATGTCGCCTGTGAGGAACAGTGTCAAAGGCTTTACTGAAATCTAAATGCACCACATCTAGGGCTCTCCCTCGGTCCAACTCCCTGGTCACCCAGGCAAAGAAATCAATCAGATTTGTCTGACAAGACCTGCCTCTCGTGAATCCATGCTGTTTCAGATCCTGTAATCCGCTAGATTCCAGAAACCTCACTTCCGCAGTGATGGAAGTGAAAATCTGGGTTGGCCAGAAACACCAGCAGCCGCCAAGGCTAAGCAGGTAGCAGCGATTTTCAAAGCTACCCGGTTAGCCCCAGCACCTCAAAGATAGGCAAGGAAAGCGTAGTTACTCACCGATAGGCAAGGAAAGCGTTGTTACTCACCTGTAACAGGTGATCTCCGGAACAGCAGGAATTTAGTCTTCACATATGGTATTCATCAGTACTGACAGAGCCTGCGCGGAAACGCTCCCCAGCGTCCAATAGGAACACTTTTGGGAGCATCCCTCAGCACATGCACGCTGCCTTCCCACCTTTCCAACTGTTCCTCTTCAGTTAAGTTTGTAGCTGAATGAAAGGATAGAGGGAGAGAGGAAAGAGACAGAGAAATAGAGAGACAATTCCTAGGGGAGGTGGGTGGGTTGTGAAGACTAAATTCCTGCTGTTCCCGGAGATCACCTGTTACAGGTGAGTAACTACGCTATCTCCAGGAACAAGCAGGAATGTACACATATGGGGACCCCCTAGCTGAAGATGCCGGGGAGATGGCCCCAGGAAGCTGCCACCTATAGTGAGGTGGGCCATGCTTCCTCCCATGGATCTCTGACATCCTACCAGGGTTGGTGGGTAGGAGTTGAATTAAGTCTGAAAGAGATGTTGAAGAACAGCCTGGCCAAAGAAGGCATCCTGATGGGAGGCCTTATCTAGGCAGTAGTGGGCTGTGAAGGTGTGCACCAAAGCCCAGGTGGCTGCTCGACAGATGTCATCGATAGACACAGAGTGAAGGTTAGCCATAGAGGCTGCCATGGCTCTCACATTATGTGCTGTGACATGGCCTTGAAGAGGAAGACTCTTACTCTCATAAGTAAAGGATATGCATTGTGCAATCCATTTAGATAGAGTTATTTTGGAGACTGGAAGTCCCAAATGACTAGAATCAAAACAACAAAACGTTGAGAAGACTTTCTATGATGCTGTGTTCTTTGTAGGTAAAAAGCCAAGGCTCTTTTACAGTCCAAAGTATGAGGGTTCCTTTCTGCATTAGAGGCATGAGGCATCGGAAAGAATACAGGAAGGTAAATCGATTGATTTAAATGAAAAGGCGAAACCACCTTTGGCATAAAATGTGGATGAGTTCTGAGAACAACCTTATCATGGTGAAACCTTGTATAAGGGGGATCAGCCATTAAAGCTTGCAATTCACTAATGCGACATGCAGAGGTGATTGCAATTAGGAAGATGACCTTCCAGGATAAAGACTTTAGGGTTGTAATGGCTAAAGGTTCAAAGGGCGGTTTCATGAGCTGTCCGAGAACTAGATTTAAATCCCATGCCACTGGTGGTGCCTGATCGGAGGCTTTGTTAATAGAAGACCTCTCATAAATCTTGCTATGAGTGGATGAGAGGAAATTGGCTGTCCATTTAGAGGCTTATAGGAAGCTGCAATTGCACTAAGATGGACTCTTACTGAATTTATCTTTAGACCGGAATTTGATAAATGAAGTAGGTACTCTAGTACCGATTCCAAAGGAATCACAAGGGGGTTTAAGCCCTTTTGAGAACACCATATAGTAAAACGTTTCCACTTGAAGGCATAAGAACGTCTTGTGGAAGGTTTTCTGGAAGCCTGAAAGACATCCTTTACCTGTTGGGAAAGGTTAAGATCCTGCAGGTCTAGGCTTTCAGCAACCAGGCCCTGAGATGCAGGGACTGGGGATTCGGGTGCCATAGCATCCCGTTCTCTTTGGAGAGAAGGTCTGGAGCACACCCTAACTCCAGAGGTACAGCTTGAAAGAGATGTAGAAGCATGGGATACCACGTTTGTCATGGCCACCGTGGTGCTATGAGGATCATAAGACCTCTGTCTCTCTGAAGCTTGAAGAGTGTTTTGGGGATGAGGGGAATGGGTGGGAAGGCATAGAGGAAATCCTAATCCCAGTGAAGGAGGAAGGCGCCCCTTGCCTGGCAATTGTGAGCCGGAATTCTGGAACAGAACCGGGGAAGTTTGGCATTCAGTGGACTTGCAAAGAGGTCTATGTCTGGGGTTCCCCAGATGTGAAATATCTTTCTCACCTGGTCTAGGTGGAGAGACCATTCGTGAGGCAGTATTACTTGGCTGAGTTTGTCTGCCCAAAGGTTTTGAATGCCTGGAAGATATACCACAATAAAGTGAATTTGATGCTCTCTGGCGAGGGCCCATAGTCATAAAGCTTTGTTGCATAACGACAGAGAGCCTGTTCCACCCTGTTTGTTCACGTAGAACATGGCTACTTGATTGTCCGTTTGGACTAGGATTGTCTGGGCATGGAATACTCGAAGAGCTAGATAGATTGCTCTGAGTTCTAGGAGGTTTATGTGAAGACAAACCTCCTGTGGAGTCCAGGTACCCTGAGTGGAGAGATGGTGCAGGTGTGCTCCCCATCCCACCTGTGATGCATCTGTTGCTAGGGTGGCCTGGAATGGGGGTTGTTGGAAAGGAGACCCCACTGAAAGATTCTCCAGTGATTGCCACCATTGTAAGGACAAGATCAGTCATTGTGAGTTTGATATCTTGTCCGACAGACGTCCTGTGGCCTGCAGGGGTGGCTCAAGGCAATCTGCTGCCTGAGGTGAGGGATGAGATGGTGCCCCCCCCCCCCCCGGCATGCACACGCCCCCCACCCCCGGCACGCACCCCTCCCCCTCCCCCCCCCCCCCCCGGGTGGGGATCTTTCTCAAAACTCCAGTCAGGGACTGAACCAAATCAAAAAGCGAATTATATAATGTGGAGCAAATGCAAGATGTTCACACACCAAAGAACTAAAAGAAATAGCGAGAACCACAGCAGTTTATAACTCCAAATTATAATTCATTTGTATTTTGTTATAAACTGCATTATGGTGCTTGCTTTTTCTTTTTGAACATACATTTTGCATTCACAGAACCCCCTCCTCAACAATGGGTGCAGAGCAGAGGTAGGACATTCACCCAAAGAACTCAATATATATAAAAAAAAACAAAAAGCTGATTCTGATCATCTCACCGACAAGAAACATTGTGCAGTACCATGCATATTGGGAACTAATATAAAACCCTACTAAAGTCACTAAGATCTGCAAGGCCAAATCTACCATACCATACCAGCATACACTTCCAAAACTCATACAATAAGGGGCCTACCAAGAATAAAGCAGCACTATAAACACTGCAGTGGGCCCCAAAACATCCATGCACCTATTTGAAAAGCTGAACAAGTCAAATTACTACAGTACAGATCCTTACGTACAAACTCCACGTTAACAGAACACCTGGCCTTGATTGCACACTCAGAACACAGACCCTCAGCAAGTACAGAATAAGTGACCACAACCTAAAGCAAAAATAAAAATATGTAGACAAAAATTAAAATGAAACCCCAAGAAGCCAGACTCCGGATGCGGTGTCACACCAGATAAGAGATGCAGTTCCCCATACTGTGTGAAATATAGATAGCAAAAGTCCAATCACTAAATTGAAAATAAAATTATTTTTTCTACCTTTTGTTGTCTGATGATTTTTGATCATGCTGGTCCCGATCTGAGGTTTCCGTTTTTCTCTATCTTCTCTTAGCTCTTTTTCTATGGTCTATAGTCCATCTGCCATTTCTTGTCTCTCCTATTGCTTTCTTCATTTTCTTCCATCAGCATTTTTTCAGTCCCAGTAACTCTCCCTAGTATCAGCCCCCTTTACAGCCTCCCATCCCAGTACCAACCCCCTTGCCTTTCCAGTACCGCCACTGGTGTCTATTCTCTCCCAGTCCCCCTCCTTCCCCATCGTCCAGCCCCCTTCTAGTTAAAATACCATCCCAGGTATCAGCGAACTTCCAGTCCCAGTGCCCCCTCCCATGTCAGCTCCCTTCCAGCTCCCCCTCTCCCCTGTCCATCTGCCTTCCAGTGCCATCTCCGGGTGTCAGCTCCCTTCCAGCTTCCCCCCCCCCCCCATGTCTGCTCTGCTCCTTTCCAGTTCCCCCCATCTGCTCCCCTCCAGGCCCCCCTGTCTGCTCCCTTCCAGCTCCCCCCTATGTCTGCTCCTCTCCAGCTTCCCCCCCCCCATGTCTGCTTCCCCTCCAGGCTCCCCATGTCTGCTCCCTTCCGGCCCCCCATGTCTGCTACCTTCCAGCCCCCCTTGTCTGATCCCTTCCAGGCCCCCCTTGTCTGCTCCCCTCCGGGCCCCCCATGTCTGCTCCCCTCCAGGCCCCCCCCCCCATGTGTCTGCTCCCCTCCAGGCCTGCAAAGCTTGAAGAGTGGTCAAAACTTTTGTAGTTAAAATGCAAGGTCATGCTTTTGGGCTGTAAAAATTCAAAGGAGTGGTACCGTAAAGGGGATAAAATACTCCAATGCAAAAAAGAAGAGTGGGACCTGAAAATAATTTCACTGGATGATCTTAAAATGGCCAAATGGGCAAAAAAGGAGACAGTAAAATCCAGAAGGATGCTTGGTGCACAGAGAGAGGAATGACTAGCAGGTAAAAGGAGGTGATAGTGCCTTTGTATATGTAAGTCTCTAGTGGGACATCATCTGGAGTATTGAGAACAATTTTGGAGATCACAACTTCAAGAGGATATAAAGAGGATGGAGTCAGTCCAGAGGGCAGCCTCAAAAATGGCCAATGGTCTTTGTCATAAGACATTAGGGGATAGATTTAAAATCTTAATATGTATGGAGGAATGGCAGGAGAGGTATGATATGACAGAGACATTTAGGGCCCAATATTCAGCGGCGGCAGCTAGTGCTGCCAAAGCAGCTAGCTCCCACCACTGAACTTTAGACCTAGATATTCAATGCTGGGATCATATCCAGGTCCCAGCATTGAATGTCCGGGTTGTCCGGATAGCGATGAAGCTAACCAGACAGCAACAATATTCAGCCACGGCCTGGTTAGCTTCAGCAATGAAAGTTAGGCCAGCCTTTGTTACGCTTGACTTCTGCCACTTTGCTATAACTGGGCAGTGGTTCAAATCACTGGTGCCCAGTTATCGCTGGGTGCTGCTAACACAACACCCCTGGTTAGCATCAGGGTATGCAGTGGTGGCACCCATGGATATGAAAAGAGTGATGAAAGTATGGAATAGTCTCCCAATGGAGATGGTATAGACAAAAACTATATCTGAATTCAAGAAAGCATGGGAAATACAAAGGATCTCTGAGGGATTTATTTAGCAATGCTTATATACCACTTTTCACCCAGTCAAAGCAGTGTACATTCAAGTATGGTATATATTTCACTTGTCCCCAAAGGGCTTGTAATCTACATTTTGTACCTGAGGCAACAGAGGATTAAGTGGCTTGCCCAAGGCCACAAGGAACACCTCTGGGATTAGAAACTCCAGTCCCTCTGGCTTGAGGTTACTGTCCTCCAATGGGATTTGAATTCCCAGCCCTCTGGCAGTAGGCAACTTGCCCCAACCACTAGGCCAGGATTGTAGAACTTAACAGTTCTTATGGATGGGCAGACTGGATAGACGGCATGGTCTTTTTGTGTTTTTGTTTCTAAGTTGGTAATACACTGTATTGTGGTTCTAAAAAATATATTAAATTCCTTTCTAACTCTGAACCGTTTATTGGATTAGGAACTGCCAAAAACACTACAAAGGGTATATGGAAAAAGGAGTGGGCTTCTTAGTAAGAGAAATACTTAGAGAGCACTTAACCACTGTAGGAAAGAACCCTTTACTGAAATGTATATAAATTATACACAATCAGATTGTATGGACATATAAACAACACTGTTGTATATAAATTAAAAATGGCTAAAACTGAAACATTTATTATATCAGGCCTGTCCTCAATCAGCATAACACTGACATTATTGGAATTTAGCAGAAACTCTATATGGAAATTTTCAATTTATTTGGTCATCCATTTTGGCCATTTTTGCTTTTTCACCTTTTGCACTGACTTATTACGTTTTTCAAGCACAACTTTCTTGATCTCATCCCATAGATCTTCTGGTGCTCTATAACGAGAACTAGAGTATGTCTTAAGTGGCTTGCTTTTTTTCAGCTTTAGCTTGAGTTTGCATACTAGTAGCTGGTGATCTGTACCACAGTCGGCTCCAAGATTTGTCGTTGTTGATGCTATTGAGCTATACCACTGTTGTTTTCTACAGATGTAGTCAATTTGATTTTTGTACAATCCACTGGGCAAAGTTCATATACAGCTGCTGTTTATTTTGCTGGATGAAGGTATTGCAGATGAATGATTGTTTGTTTTGCAAAATTGTATCAGTCTTTCTCCAGCTTCATTTCTCTTGCCAAGCCCATATTTTCCAACCATTTTGCCTTCTTTGTTCCCAACCTTTCTTTTCCAGTTGCTCATGACTATCAGTATGTCTTGTTTGTATGTTCTATCAATTTCAGCTTGTGCTTGCTCATAGAACTGTTCAACTGTTTCCTCCTTTGCATCTGTTGTTGGCGCATATACATGCATAACAGTTGTGTTGATGGACATTCCTTGTAGATGAATAGCAATTAAGGGCCCGATATTCTAAGGCATTTACTTGGTTAACAAACATATAAACCATATAAATCCCGCTAAGTGGGATATTCAGCGGTACTAACACAGTGCCACTGAATATCCATGAGTAACATCACTATACACCCCGATGCTAACCGCTTAGCATTGGGACGTGTTGGGCGCATTCCGGGGCAGAGCGTAGGTGGAGTCGATTGCAAACTGGTCAGTGGTGATATTGAGTCGCTGCCAAGTTTGCGATCTGCGGTGAAAGCCAGGTGCAAGAAACCCCGGCCTAACTTTCACCACACATCCCTAACCAGGCAGTGGCTCATTATTGCTACTGCCCGTTTAGCGATCGGTCTCTAAGACGACCCCAGATATTCAATGCCAGAGCTAGATATGACGCCGGCATTGATTATCTGCGTTTTGCGTTTAATGTTCAGTGCCGGCGGCTAGCCACTATAATCACCCTAATCACTAGCACTGAATATCAGGCCCTATGTGTTTACTGACTGCACTGTATTTCATTAAAGCTCTTGCAAGTTTTTTCTTAATTATAAATGCAACACCATTTCTTCTTTATTTGTCATTTCTGGCATAGCATACCATGTGATCATCAGATTCAAAGTGCCCAGTGCCAGTCCATTTCAGATGGCTGACACCTAACAGATTAAGTTGTGCATGTTCCCTTTCATTCTTGACCACTAGCTTCCCTTGGTTTATGCTTCATATATTCCATGTCCCATATGTAAGACATCTTTGCAGCTACATCAGCAGTCAGACTTCCTGAGGGCTTTGTTCCAACCACATCAAACATGCTGGTTTTACTCTGAAGGGTGTTCAGTTCTTCCCTAGTAGCCGGTTGAGTGCCTTCTGACTTGGGGGGCTCATCTTCCAGCACTATATCATAATTTGTTTTGTTGTGATTATTCACTGGGTTTTCGTGGCGAGATAGGGAAGTAGACTGCTAGGCCATTCTTCCACACAGATAATGCCAGTGTTGTTGCCTTTGTCACAAAAATGTGATGCTTTGCCACCAATACTGCTGCCCAGATGGGGGGTTTGCCTTAGTCTGACACCTCAGCCGAGACCTGTCTATCTTGGGAGACCCTGCCAGTAGTTAAGATACCGAAAGCATAGCTCTCAGCATCATTGATGCACGCAGGCCCTCATGGCTCGACAAGCCACAAACCAAGTGAGGGAAATGGATAAATTATCTGTTTAAAATTATACACAGGGCTTAATTTGTAGATAAATAGAAGTGGAACTGTATAACCGAGTGAGGGATGGGCAAAGGCAGGAGCAAGAGGAGAAGAGGGGCTGGATTAAGGAGAAGAGTGATTGTTATACGGTCTGCTCTAGGCTGACAACACACACACACAGACACACACCTCTCTTCTCTATAGGCTACCTGGGGGATAAGAGCGGTATCAGAGCATATTTTTTTGCTCTGAAGTCCAAAATGAAGTGGCAGAACTGCATTCCAGGCCATTCATTGTCAAATAAATAAATAGTACCAACCCATCCACTGTCCACTCGCTACATCCCACACCACTAGCAGTAGATCACTGAACACTCTTGGTCCATCTCCAACATAAACATCTTAGTATTCACCCAATGTACTATTTACTACAGTTATTCTGTACTGATCACACTCATAATGGTTATAACCTCTTCTGTAGAAGATGACCGCAGCAGCAGTCAGCTCCGCGTGAGTGCGCTGTAATGGGAAGGAAGCGAAAGGGGAAGTCAGTGCCGTTGCCCTCACAGCCTGTTGAAGCCTCTACGCCGAGTGCGGTTTCTGTACTGGGTCCTTTGGATTCATTTCTTGTGCGCACAACGCAGGTTTCAGAAGAAATGGGAGGAAATTCTCGGCTTGCAGTTTCACTGGAGTCGGAGTGCCCAGCGTCTGCGTCGATATCTTCGTCCCCCGTATTGAGTCCGGCGCCTAAGTTGACTCGCAGCCAGCCCTTGCCAGAAGGCTTCCTGGAGCTTCTGTCTCCACCCTCCAAGGTGGGGGGCAAATGCTCACGAGGGTCAGGTCGGGCTGTCTCAGCTGGGTCAGAGAGTGAGCTGTTTGGAGAGCTGCGCCCACAAAGATCTTCGGTGGCGTCGGGAGAGGCATGTGTGGAGAAGGAGTTGCTCTCCATGGGTGGTGACCGACCCTTGGCGTGTATGGAGCCAGTTACATCTCTTGCGGAATCAGAAGTGTTTTTTTCTCTGCAGAGACCGCAGAATTTCACGCTGGAAGCCATTTGGAACGCGATTGTCACTTTGGGTGAGGCTCTTTTACCACAAGTATCTTCGCTGGCTAACAAGGTGAATGCTTCTACAGTTTTGGTGAGTGATTTGGAGAGGAAGGTTTCCATGCTTCAAACGGACTATGTTGCTGTTTGTAACAAGGTAGAGAGCCTTGAGGAACACTCAGAGGGACATAGAAAAAACCTTCAGTCCTTACAGATGAAAATTGAACATTTGGATAACCTATCTCGTGCTAATAATTTGAGACTTATTAACTTTCCTAAAGTTCCATCGATTTCTCCTAGAGATATGTTTAAAAAATATTTGGTGGAGTCACTAGGAGTGTCCCCTGAGCTGGTGCCCCCTTTGGTAAAAATCTATTACTTGCCTACAGCTAAACGTGTTTTGGCTCAACGTGTTATAGGAGTTAACCAAACCCAGGAGGATGTTCTGAATGTCTCAGATATATTACAAAATTCTGGTTTTGAATCACAGGTACCATCTACATTGCTGATAACTTTTGCTTTGTTATCCGATAAGGAATGGTTATTGAAATTGTTTTTGCAGAAGCGGAAAATTTTGTTTCGTGGGCTTTCAGTACATATATATCCTGATCTATCAAGAGAAACCCAGAAGCGGCGTAGAGAGTTTTTGCTGCTTCGGTCTGGGGTTTTGCAATTGGGAGGGCTTTTTTTCCTTAAGCACCCATGCAAGTGTCTGGTGAAATACCGGACCTTTTCTTATAATTTTTTTGAGCCCTCCCAATTGTTGGCTTTCATTAGTGCCAGACATTTGGAGGCCTCTATTGACTCATAGGATTTTGGGTCTGAACTATGACTGTATGCATTTTCTTCATATATTGTGGTTAAATTATTAAGTTAACTCCCCCCTTCATAGTGGGCTGGAGAGATAAGGCATTCTGTACTTATGTTTGTTATATTTCTTGATATTGTATCCTGTTTTTTTTTTTTCTGTGGATGTTTTCTGAATGTCTTGTCTATTGCTTCAAGATTGGTCGGTTGTGACCTTTCTTGATTTATTTGAAAAATTTCATAAATAAAAAATTTTAAAAAAATAACCTCTTCTGTAAATAGCTACCACAGTTCATTGTATTATAGTTAGTATGTATCCTATTATCGTTATTATGCACCTGTTCCATGTATGAAATCGAGTTAAATGTAAACTGCTTTGATAACCATGAAAAGCAGAATAAAAGAAATGTAAAAAAAAATTCTCCAAGAAATTAAGCCCTAATTATACATATTTTCAGTGGTGCTATCTGTGTAAGTGTTGCTGCTGAAAATTCATGTATAACTTCATGATCATCCATTTAAAGTTAGAGTTGCTATTTGTTCCTGCTATTTACAATACCTGTGGTCTCTTTGACAGATAAAGATAAATATCTAGAAATACAGAGCTCTCAAATTTAGACACCTATTTTCTGCCAAACTTAGGATCCTAATTTTCAGCTGAAAACTCACCTAAATTTAGGAGCCTAGAAGCTGGGCTCCTAGATTTAGGCCCCTTTATTCGCTTTCCTGTATTACATAGTAACATAGTAAATGACAATAGATAAAGACGAGCATGGTCCATCCAGTCTGCCCAGCAATACGGCAAGAGAAGGTGCACCTGTCGCTCTGTGCAGGCCACCCCTAACCCAGTCCTAACCAGGAGGATTGGGTCTAACACCTAACATGTAAATAGTCACCTCGCCACATCTTTTGATGGTCCAATGTAAATAGTCCACCCAGTAAATAGTAAATAGTTCACCCAGTTACAACTCCAAGTTACCGCTCCTGTTCAATGTAAACACAAGGCAGTTCTGCCTTCACTGTTCGAGAATTGTTAATTGTAAACCGCACTGATAATAAAGAGCACGGTATAGAAAAGCTTTTAAATAAATAATAATGTCTTTGTTTAGGGGTGGATCCACCACTCCATGTAGGACACCCCTATTTGTTGAGAAGTTAGATGGTTCAGTTTATTTTGTTTTAATCCTGTTGCTGTAAAGGGATCTGCTGTGCTTGTCCCATGCTGTTTTAAATTCCGTCACCATGTTTGCCCCCACCACTTCCATCAGGACAGCATTCCAAGCATCCACCACCCTTTCAGTGAAAAAATATTTCCTGACATTGCCTTTCAATTTACCACCTTGCAGCTTCATGTTATGCCCTCTAGTTTTGCAGCTTCCCCGTCTTTGGAAGAGGTTTGTTTGTTCATCGTTCCTCTTTAAGTATTTAAAGGTCTGACTCATATCTCCCCTATCCCTCCTCTCCTCCAAAGTGTAAATATTTAGGTCTTCAAGTCTCTTCTCATAAGGTTTCTTACACAGGCTCCAAATCATTTTGGTCACCTTCCTTTGAACAGCTTGCTAAGTTTGGCCTGTACCTTGGCTTTTATCTCAAACCACACCGTGTGATGGTTGCTGTTGCTCACAGGGGCACTCACGCAGACATTCGACACACTATCACTGTTGGTGAGCACTAAATCCAGCGTTGAACTTTCCCTGGTTGGTTCCATGACCATTTGTCTAAGTGATGCATCTTGGAGAGCATCTACAATTTTTTTGCTTCTTTTCAGATGTGCAGAAGGAGCAATCCAATCCACATCGGGTAGATTAAAGTCACCCAAAATGATCACTTCCCCCTTTCTGGCTATCTTGGCAATATCTATAATCAATTCATTACACAGGTACACTACCAAAAAACTGCCTCCAGTTTTGCAACTGATTCCTATAGATTTTGGGGTGCTGAATCCAGGAAAAATAGCCAAAATGTTCCATCACGTCACGTTTTCTTGCAAAATTAGAATTCTTACCCATATAAGGAATGTTCACATAATTTCTTTTTAGCCGACTGCAGTTTATTTTCTTGGCCCAAAATAGAGGTTGTAATGGTTAACTAACTAGAAACACTCCCTCATGATATTTTAGAGTGTTTTGTATTCATTTTATACATTAACAGGACAATTGGGAGGCGGGGGGCTAAATCCAGTACTCGCGCTGGCGCATGTTCTTTCCTGTTCGCCTCGCCTCGTTCGCTCGCTCAAACACGGTGGTTGCGACATGAACGTTCCTGTCAAATTTCAGTTTCTTGCAAGTTCATTATTACCTTTTGTTTGCTCAGTCGTAATCCAGCTTTATTCCGAAGTGGTTCACTACAGTTGTAGTTTGCAGTGCTGTGTATTTGTGATGGCTCACAGAGCCAGAGGTTGCGTCAACTCTCCGGACAGTTTTTGTTTTATTTGTGGGGAATATACCGTGAAAAAGCGACAGAGGAACATTTCTGCATTTATTAAAAAAGTATATTTCGCCTATTTCGGTTTGAAGTTAGGCGATCAAGACAAACCGTGGGCTCCTCATAAAGTGTGCAAGACATGTGAGGAAGATCTACGCTTATGGATGAAAGGTAAAAAACAAGCATTTCGTTTCGGAATACCTATGATGTGGCGTGAACAAAGAGACCACAGCAGTGACTGCTATTTTTGCTCTTGCATTGTGAAGGGATACAACTTAAAAAATAAGAACGTAATAAGTTACCCCAACCTTCCCTCAGCAATTAGGCCTATGCCTCATAGCAACGAAGTACCTGTGCCTGAACCACCAAAATCTTTGGATCATATTTGTGTGGACGGTTCTGATCATGATGAGACTCATCAGATGGCTTTTCCCGATGAGTCCAGAACTTCCGAGTTTGAAACTGAACCAGATCCGAAACCTGAACTTTTCTCTCAAGCTGAATTGAATGATTTAGTCCGGGATTTAGGACTCCCAAAAGATGCTGCCCAACTGCTAGGTTCTCGGCTTAAACAGAAAAATCTATTGTCACCAGGAACAACTTTTTATTGGTACCGCAACCGCGAGACACAATTTTTGAAGTATTTCAGCAAAGAGGAAGATTTGGTATTTTGCAACGATATATACGGAGTGATGGAAAAGTTTAAACTCAAGTATGATCCTGCTGAATGGCGGCTGTTCATTGATTCGTCAAAAGACAGCATAAAAGGTGTTCTTCTTCATAATGGCAACACATTCGCTTCAGTTCCTATTGCTCACTCTCTGTTATTCTCCAAGAAAAATACGAGAATTTGGCCCTGATTCTTCAGAAGATTCGTTATGATGAGCATAAGTGGATGATTTGTGGAGACTTTAAAATTCTATCCATGCTATTAGGGCAGCAATCCGGTTTCACCAAATATCCCTGCTTCCTTTGCTTGTGGGATAGCCGGGCCCGCGACCTACACTGGGGGAAAAAAGACTGGCCAATTCGGGAGTATTTGAGACCCGGTGAGAAAAATGTTCTTCATGAGAGCTTGGTACCTCGTGATAAAATTCTATTACCACCTCTCCACATTAAGTTGGGTCTCATTAAGCAATTCATCAAGTCCCTTCCAAAAGATGGTCAGTGCTTTCGGTACCTTTGCTCAAAGTTCCCCTGACTTTCTGAAGCAAAGCTAAAAGAAGGAGTGTTTGTTGGCCCTGATATAAGGAAACTCATTTCAGATGGAGCATTCGCTGAAACGATGTCTGAGAAGGAAAAAGAAGCCTGGGATTCCTTCAAGGATGTTGTTCTCAAATTCTTGGGGAACAGGCGGGATGAGAACTATAAGGATATTGTTGCCAGGATGCTCAATGCCTTCAAAGAACAAGGCTGTAACATGAGCCTGAAAGTCCATTTCGTGCACTCCCATGTGAACTACTTTCCCGAAACCTTGGGGGCGTACAGTGAAGAACAAGGTGAAAGGTTTCACCAGGACATCAAGGACGCAGAGAGAAGATACCAAGGAAGATGGAACACCACTATGATGGCTGATTTCTGCTGGTTGCTGCTGCGGGAAACCCCAGATGAAAAATACGCCAAGCAGCGCACCAAAAGAAGCATTCGGGGGAAGAAGAAACGGGCCCACCAGGAGATTGATTGACCCAAGAATGACTTTAAAATCTAAACTGTGTTGACAAATACCGTGTTTTTACTAAACTTTGAAATAAAAATTTGCTAGTTATTACCACAGTGTCGGATCTCATTTATTAGAATTTTATTTTCACACCATCGGGTGTTTGTCTTCATATATTGCAATGGTGCGGTTTGCGTTTTCTATTCTTACATACATACCTGTACAACATTTTTTGCACATTTCTTTGCTTTGCTTTGTGTCTAACCTCGCTCTTATATGCTCAATGTTTGTGCACATGTATGTGGCTGTTTTAAGTGCAGACAATTTTGCTACCATCACAGTGTGTTTTGTTGACATTACTCTATTCTTATGTGCTGCCTTGTTACAATTTTCTTTATTCTTATTTGAATAACTAGTAAACAATTAGTATAAAGAATTCATCCAAGAAACGTTTATCTCGATTGCACTCAATCTGAAACGTTCACCTCAAACTGCTAACCCAATGTAGCAAAAAATCTGTACATGATGGAGCAAATTGGTTACCAGATTTGGATTCAGCGCACCAAAAAACGTAAAAATCAATCGAAACATTAGAGGCAGTTTAAAAAAAAATTTTTTTAGTGTACCTGTGTTATCTATCTCTTCAATTTGAGTCGGAGGTCTGTAGACTACAGCAGTATGGATGACAGTGCCATCTCCTCTTTCCAACTCAATCCAGAGCGCTTCTTCTTTTCCCCATGTCTCCTGCATTTCAGTAGCTTTAATATTGCTTTTGACATACAAGGCTACTCCTCCTCCTTTTCCATTTTCTCTGTCACTTCTGAATAGTCAGCTATGGTTATATCCCAATCATGCGATTCATTAAACCATGTTTCTGTAATGGCCACAATGTCCAAATCCATTTCCGCCATTAGGGCTTCCAGGTCCAGAACTTTGTTGGCTAAGCTATGAGCATTTGTGCTCATTGCTTTCCAGCATTTACCTGGCTTGTGTGTATTTTGCATTGATTTTGTTCTGCCCACCTCTTCCCACTTGTTTTTGATGTGTGGTTTAAAAGTGTGGCTGTTTCTGATGTTGTTCTGCTTTTGCATGGGGTGGCTTGTAGGTCTTGACCTTCCACATCCGTCACCCCCTTTTCCTAGTTTAAATGCATATCCACATACTGCCTGAATTTTTCACTTAAGATTCTTTTCCCTGCGACACAGAGATGTAGTCCATCAGCACAGTATAGTCTCTTGTTGGTCCATCTGTTTCCCCAGTCGCCAATAAATCTGAATCCTTCTTGTTTGCACCAGGTCTGGAGCCATGTATTAAAGCTGTTAATGCGATGCAGCTTACCAAGAACAGGCAGAACCTCTGAGAATGCAACAGTGTTAACAATGGGCTTGAGTTTCTCTCCCAGAGATTGGAAGTCCTTTTGGACTGTAGAGGCACTGTTCTAGCCAGGTCATTTGTGCCCAAGTGGATAACAACATCAAGTTTGGAGTGTTCACTTTTTGCACTAAATACTTCAACAACTTGGTTTGTATTCCTGCTGGCTGTCGAGCCTGGTAGGCACATGACTATCTTCTCTCCTTTGAACTGTGTTCCCAAGTTGGTGCCTCTGATGATGGAATCTCCAAGTAGTAGTATTCTGTTTGGTGAGGTTTTCTTCATATTTGGTGCGTTAGCAGGAGATTGGGTATTGTCTGACTCATTTAAGGGCCCTTCAGTTTCATTGGATTGAGCATCCTCATTAGCCAAGGCAGAGAAGGCATTATGCAGGGATATCACTTGATGTATAGGATGTCTCTGCGTTACAGGTCGCAATCTTCCAGAACCCACTGTGAGGACTGGAGAGAGGCTCATGTGGTGCCTTTACACAAAAGCGGATGTAAGGATGTGGTTGAAAACTACAGGCCGGTTAGTTTAACTTCAGTGGTGAGTAAATTATTGGAAACGCTGCTGAAAGAGAAAATAGTGAGGTTTCTGGAGTCCAGCGGATTACAGGATCCGAGGCAGCATGGATTCACCAGAGGCAGGTCTTGTCAGACAAATCTGATTGATTTCTTTGACTGGGTGACCAGGGAGTTGGACCGAGGGAGAGCTCTAGATGTGGTGTATTTAGATTTCAGTAAAGCCTTTGACACTGTTCCTCACAGGCGACTTATAAACAAACTGAGCACCCTAGGGATGGACCCTAAAGTTACTGCTTGGGTTAGAAATTGGTTGGGTGGGAGGCGACAAAGAGTACAAGTAAATGGAGCTCACTCTGAGGAGAAGGATGTTACCAGTGGTGTGCCCCAGGGATCTGTCCTTGGTCCGATTCTTTTTAACATCTTTGTTAGTGATATAGTGGAAGGGCTGTCGGGTAAGGTTTGCCTCTTTGCGGATGATACCAAAACCTGCAATAGAGTAGACACCCAGGAAGGTGTAGATAACATGAGGAGGGATCTAGCTAAGCTTGAGGAATGGTCTAGAATTTGGCAGCTGGGATTTAATGTTAAAAAATGTAAGGTCATGCATTTGGGCTGCAGCAATCCAAGGGAGCAATACAGTATAGGAGGTGAAGTACTTTTGTCCACTAAAGAAGAGCGGGATCTAGGCGTGGTTGTGTCTGATGATCTTAAAGTAGCTAAACAGGTAGAAAAGGCGACGGCAAAAGCTAGAAGGATGCTTGGGTGCATACGGAGAGGAATGACTAGCAGAAAAAAGGAGGTGATAATGCCTCTGTATAAGTCTTTGGTGCGACCTCATTTGGAGTATGGTGTGCAATTCTGGAGACCGCACCTTCAAAAGGATGTGAACAGGATGGAGTCGGTGCAGAGGGTTGCTACTAAAATGATTAATGGGCTTCATTATAAAGCATATGAGGACAGACTTAAGGATCTTAATATGTACACCTTAGAGGAAAGGTGGGATAGAGGTGATATGATTGAGATGTTTAAATACCTCCGTGGCATAAATGTTCAGGGAGAGAGCCTCTTTCAATTGAAAGCAAGTTCTGCTACGAGGGGACATGGGATGAGGGTGAAGGGAGATAGATTCAGGAGTGATATGCGGAAATATTTCATTACGGAAAGAGTAGTGGATCCGTGGAATAGTCTCCCAGTGGAGGTGGTAGAGATGAGGACAGTAACTGAATTCAAAAAAGCATGGGACCAACACAGAGGATCTCTAAAGGTAAAAAGTGGACTGTTGTAGTTGTTATGGAAGGACAGACTAGATGGGCCTTGTGGTCTTTTTCTGTCATCATGTTTCTATGTTTCTATGTGATCCATTTGTTCCTGGGGTGTTTGATTCTTGGTGGGAGCGTTGGTGGACTTTGTTCAGTTTGTATCCCAGAAGAGGTGCGTTTCATTGCAGCCATTTTCTCCCTCAGTAGAGTCACTTCTTTATGCATGGAAGCTAGGTCTTTCCTTAGAGTCAGTTCATCATGCATGGCAGCTGACCTGAGGCACATAGGACAAGCTCTTAGGCTCCAAATGATTTGTCTTGGAATGAAAGTACCGCAGTTATTGCACTGAATGCACGACATGTTGGTTAAGCAGTCCCAGAAGAGGAAGAAGAAGAAGAAAGGATGAAGAAGATGTGGACTGTTAACCCAAGTAAGAAAGGATAGATGGCACATATGTGACCACTATAAAGGCAATGTAGCCCCTGGGGTGGGTGGGGTGAGGGGAAGGGTGGCCGGGAACCTAAGTGTCTCTGGCGAGTAAGCTGTTCCTGAACCGTGGGCACACACTGATATCTGATGTAAGTCTATACAAGGAAAGCAGTCTAAATGCCCCCAAGCTTAGTCTAAAACCACAGTTAAGAGCTATTATAGTAATCCCCCAAAAAATCAACAGTTAGAATTTATAGTTTTAAGCCAGCAGAGAAGATAGAAAAGTTTGTTTTTAGCTCAATGGAGGCTTCTCAGCTTCTGCAAAACTGGCTCAGACCAGTGTCAGGCCAGGTGTACAATTAATGGCATAATTTGGGTGCTTAATGCTGAAAATGCTGAACCGCTTTGAAAGTATGATAAGGCGGTATAGAAGACCTGTTAAATAAATAAATAAAATCACTGCTAAACTAACTTTTTTTTACATACCCTAAATCTACTTCCATAGCCACTCACTTTTTATGCACCTAAATTTAGGAGTCTGGTGAAACCAGGTTTCTAAATTTAGGAACTCAGCCCTAATACATTCTCAAAGAAGTCAACTTATGTGGATAGATTTCCAATTTAGAAACCTAAATCTTTGAATATCAGCCTCATAATTCATACTGTATGTTCAGTGGTCAGATTTCACTACTGGAGGTACAACTTTTCAAACCACTCTCATCCTACCCCAAACTATTCTCCTTTTCAAAGCACTTACATTTTGCCATTGTGTGATTAAAACGGCCAAAGTTTTATAAATATCTGGCACCCATTTTTTTAACTATTTATATCAGTGATGCCACTGGCAAGCACATGAGTATTTTTGAATATTAGCCGTGAGAATTTGTGCAAGTGCCCTGCCCTGGTCTCGTAACACACAGGAAGGGTGGAAAGTTGCATCTATTCAGCCATTCAGGTGTGCTCTCTCATTCTCTTATCTCCCCTTGTCTTGCCAAGGCAGTAAGTTTCTATGGATGCAACCTCAGTTTCCTCTTTCTCTTCTCTCAACAAGATGCAGGCAGAAGCTCTTCACTTATCAGCACAGATGCCAGCATTCCCTTATGCTGGATCTTGCAAAAAGCCTGTCCTTAGAGAAACAGTCCCTTTCTCCAGCTTCTTCTCCACTCAGCTACCTTGGAGAACGCTTTTGTAATCAATCCCACCAAAATCCCCTAAGTCTAGCTAATTCTGTGAGCTGAAAAACAAGAAATAGAAGTTGCATTTATCTTGGAGTGAGGAGCCAGAACTGATTGCTTCACAGCAAGTGAGCTAGTCCCTGAAAGACTGAAGCTGTTTATTTCTAATAGCACAGCCTGGAGATATTACAGCATCTGGACTGCAAGGTCCTGAAGAGAAACTCGTTTTGGTGCATACACGCAAACAGCAGCTGAATGTGATTTTCTTGTACCTTCATACAGGTACTGTACATATTGCCCATCAGGAGCAAAGGGACAAGTGTGGTCCTGTCCAGTGCAGGTAGACTGTGACCATGGCCTGAAGCTATTCTGGAGTGGGGTGGAGACATAGGCACTGTAGGGCAAGCTGCCCTTCAGCTCAGCAGAAAAGAGAGCTCAGAGCAGGCTTGAAGAGAAAAATTTCAAGATCTGTTAGTAGTTTTGCAACTTACACGTCATCGGCGGTCAGTGATTCAGATGTTTGGGGAGGCTACAGGGGGGTGGGGCAGGGCAGGGCAACTTAAAATCCTTGGGCTGGAGGGCAACACCTATGTTAGTGGAAAAGGGACAGTAGGGATACTTTTGAACACATCAGGGAAGAATCCTTGCACTGCATGACTCTGGTGCAAGTTCACCAGCTGCCTCCTGTCCAGTTCCCCTATTTTTGATAGTAATATGCACACTGAATACTCTCCAGGGAATTATGTGTCAAAACAAAGCAAAATAATATATCAAGTAATACAACATATGAAAAAAAACTGTATTTGCAGCATTCTATAAATATATGCAGGTATTTTAATGATTCCCAGTCCAGCATCTTTATGTTAGCTATGAGACCAATTATGTATTGCATGTCCTGCCCCTGTACAGTTGGGCAGAATTGGGGCGTGCAGCGATAGCATCCGATTCTGATTACCGTGGAATCAGAATTGGGTCTACCAGCCTGGATGTGCAGGCCAGGCCCCAATTCTGATCGGCCACATGCCCAGCCACATACCCGGCCAACTCAGCCAGGCTCCTGAATGGAGCCACAGGGCAATGGCATCCCGTTGCCATGGCACCACAGCTCAATTCAGGAGCTGCAATCCCTGGCCGCAGAAAATAAATGTCTTGCCCCGCAGCCTGACCCCAATCTGGCTGTCCATGACCAGGGTCAGGCTGCGGGGAACCCCCTGCACCTCCCCACCTCTTCTCCATGGCCCGGTTCTGCCATCCCCCATCTACCTGGCTGACCCTGGATATACAGGGCCAACCTTGGAATCGATCCTGTATATCCAGGGTCACGTTCCCGCCCACTGCCCACTCTTGTTCCTCCGCCAGCCCACCCTCTCCCGCCCACAAACAGAGCTCCCCGCACCAAGTCGGCTATATGTGCGGGGAGCTCTGTGGCCGCCAGCACAATCCGGACGTTTAGAGGGTCTAGACGTCTGGATTGGACGTCCAGACCCGCTAAATGCAGATTGGAATGACCCCCCTATGAGAACACAGTGGTGTTCAGCAGCACTAAACACAAATACAGTGGCTATTGACAAACATAAAATGACTTGGCTATCTGTTCCTTTGGTAGGTTGCCAAATGGCAAACAGGCTTCAGTTCTGCTGACCTTTAGTTTATTGCTGAATTTCAAACATATTTGGAATATGCATCATTTATATTAGTTGTACCTATGCCTAGTAACATAAACCCTCTCCAGCAATAGGCATATTGTGAAGTACTGTAATACAACTCTACAAAAGTCACTTAGGATCTAAACAGCAATGCTACCATGATATAACACTAACTTCTAGGAGTCTCACAATAAGGGTCCTACCTAGGAAAGGGCAGCAAACTTTATAGTGAGCATTAGAACATCAATATACCTATTGGGAAACCTAAACAAGCCAGATTACTACACATGGATCCTACATACATTCACTGCTACCAGAATACCTGGCCTCTTTCATACACGGAGGACATAGTAACCACAAACTAAAAATAGAAATATGTAGGCAAAAAGTCAAGTGAAACCCCAAAAGATAAGGCTGGTGCAAGGAAATGAGGTGCCCTAGGCGAACTTCATTACTGCCGCTCTCCCCCGCCCCTGCCGTCTGCATTGCTGCTGCTACCGCCCCTCTCTGGGACCTGCATCAGCGGCCACGCCTCTAAACAGCAATGCAGCGCTTACCAAACCTCCAGGAGTGGTTGTTGTTCCTGCTTCTGCTGCCTCCGATTCCACTTCCTTTTGCATGAGGGCGGAAGCAATACTAGCTGCTTCTACTCCCATGCAAACAGGAAGTCTGCATCAGAGGGGGCAGAAGCAAGAACAGCATACAATCCTGGAGGTTATGGTAAGCGCTGCATTGCTGTTTAAAGACATGGCTGCCGATGCAGGTCCCAGAGAGGGGCAGCAGCGGATGCAATAGACCGCCCTCTGAACATTGGTGCTCTAGGCGATTGCCTGGTTCACCTTATGGTAGCACTGGCCCTGCCAACAGGCCAGACTCTGCCTACAATGCAACACCAGAGAAACTGAAACATTGATGTTTGTCCCCCATACTATGCAAAATATAAAGATTGAAGATGTTAATTTCGAAAACTATGTATAAACACAAAAAGAAAAAGAAGGTGGGTTGTTCAACTATACTGATGATCAACCCACAATCCAAAAGAAAAAACATATATCTAAGTACAAGGTAAAACTTTTAAATTACTTGAGGATCGTCTGGTAACATTCCTGCCTAGTGCGAAGATAGCGGACCTCACGTGCCACCTAGACAAGGTTTTAGTGCTGGGGAGGAGTCTGCTGTCTTGGTACATGTCGGTACCAATGACATAGGAAAATCTGGAAGGGAGGTTCTGGAGGCTAAATTTAGGCTTTTAGGTAGAAAGTTGAAATCCAGAACTTCCAGAGTAGCATTCCCCGAAATGCTTCCCGTTCCACATGCAGGACCCAAAAGTCAGGCAGAGCTCCGGAGTCGCAATGCGTGGATGAGACGATAGTGCAAGGATGAGGGTTTTAGATCTAATAGAAACTGGGGAACATTCTGGGGAAAGGAGGGGCTCTTCTGAACGGATGGGCTTCACCTTAACCGGGATGGGACCAGGCTGCTGGCATTAACCTTTACAAAGGAGGTAGAGCAGCTTTTAAACTAGATAAGGGGTCTCAAATTCCAGTCCTGGAGGGCCGCAAACCAGTCAGGTTTTCAGGGTATCCCTAATGAATATGCATGAGATATATTTGCATGCACTGCCCCCATTCTATGCAAATATATCTCATGCATATTCATTAGGGATACCGTGAAAACCTGACTGGTTTGCGGCCCTCCAGGACTGGAGTTTGAGACCCCTGAGGAGAGCCAACAGTCGCCAAGAGCACATGGTTCAGAATAATGTATTCTTGAAGGATATTACCAAAAGAATGAAGTTAGGGCATATCAGCAGAGATGTTCCAATAAAGACAAAAATAGCCCAAATGCCCTTCAGTACGGAGCAGACAGAGCTTAAAGATTCCAATTGACCCTGCCTACCGATAGTCAGATTAATACGAATAAAATACAGTCTCTAAAATGCTTGTATGCAAAGGCTAGAAGTCTAAATAATAAGATGGGAGAGTTTGAGATACCAATCTTATCTAACCTCTCATTTAGTCCTATATATTCTGAAACATGGTGGAAGGAGGACAATCAGTGGGACACTGTGATACCTGAGTACAAATTATATTGTAATGGTAGAGCTGATCAAATTGGTGGAGGGGTTGCACTCTATGTTAGAGAGGGCATTGAGTCACAAAGGATTAAAGTTTTGCAGGAAACAAAATTTGCTGCAGAATCTCTATGGATTGAAATTCCATGTAAAAAAGGGAGGTGATGGCAGTGGGGGTGTACTATTGACCACCTGGCCAGAATGAACAAATGGATGATGAAATGCTCAAAGAAATCAGGGAAGCTAACAAAAGTTACAGCACAGTAATAACAATGGGTGCTTTCAATTACCCCAGTATTGACTGGGTCAGTGTCACGGCAGGATATGCTAGGGTGATAAAGTTTCTAGATGAAATAAATGACAGCTTCTTTGAGTAGCTGGTTCATGAATTGACCAGAGGGGAAGTCATTTTGGACCTAGTCCTTAGTGGAACACCAGATCTGGTGCAAGAGATAAGGGTGTTGGGGCCACTTGGCAATAGTGATCATAGCATAATCATGTTTATTTATTTATTTATCCATATTTATATACCACATTATCCTTCAATCAAAGTGGTTTACAATAAAAATAAATAGTAATATTAAAAATTTGGTTAAAAGGGCAAAGTTGGAAAATTAAAAGGTAAAGTTTGATTTAATTAATGGAGGAGGGATGGTAAGGAAATCCACCTTTTAACTTTCGAAAGTGAGACTATGATAAAATGAGGCAAATAGTTAAGAAAAAACTAAAAAGAGGAGTTGCAAAGGTTAAAGACTTACAACAAGCTTGGGTGTTGTTTAAAAATACTATCTTGAAAGCCCAGACCAGCTGTATTCCACGCTTTAAGAAAAGTGGAAGGAAGTCCAAAAAACTGCCAGCATGGTTTAAAGGTGAGGTCAGAGAGGCAGTTGTTGCCAAAAAAGCATCTTTCAGAAAATGGAAAAAAAGAGCCAAATAATGAAAACTGGAAACAGCACAAGCACTGGCAAGTTAGATGCAAGGCATTGATAAAGCAGGCAAAGAGAGAATTTGAGAAGAAACTTGCTGTGGAAGCAAAAACGCATAATAAAGACATTTTCAAGTACATTCGTAGCAAAAAACCTGTGAGAGAGTCAGTTGGACCATTAAATGATAGAGGGGTAAAAGGGGCACTAAAAGAGGACAAGGCCAAAACAGAGAGACTGAATGAATTCTTTGCTTTGGTCTTTACTGAGGAAGATGTAGGGGTGTTACCCATGACTGAAGTGGCATTTAAAGGTGATACTGTGGAAGAATTGAAAGAAATATTGATACACCGGGAAGGTCTATTACAACTATATGATAAAATGAAGAGTAGCAAATCACCTGGACCGGATAGTATACATCCAAGGGTGTTGAAAAAACTGAAATATGAGATTGCAGACCTGCTATTAGTAATCTGTGAACTATCATTAAAATCATCTTTAATACCTGAAAATTGGAGGATGGCCAATGTAACTCCAATTTTTAAAAGGGGTGATCCGGAAAACTAAAGACTGGTGAGCCTGACGTCAGTGCGAGGAAAAATGGTAGAAACCATCATAAAGAACAAAATTACTGAACGTAGTCAAGGCTTAATGGGAGACAGCCAGCATGGCTTTAGACAAGGAAGATCTTGTCTTACTAATCTGTTATGTTTTTTGAAGATGTGAATAAACAGGTAGACAAAGGTGAGTGGGTAGATATAGGGGTATGTTTACTAAACTGTGGTAACGTTACAGACCGCATGTTATGTAACGTTAACGCTCGTTAGGTAACGTTAACGCGCGGTATGTAACGTTAACGTGCATTAATGTTACTTAACGTTAATGTCCCCGGCCGCGGTAAACACTGCAGAAGGTGGAGAGAGGGCGGGGGGAAGGTGTCAATGGGCGGGGAGTGGGCAGGGAGAGGCTCTCTGCACACTAACGCACTGAACTGAAGGCTGAATTCTACCGCGAATGAAAACCTGCCCTTAGATGCACATTTGCAGGAGAGCGAAACCATTTCAGTGTCAGCAATGTACAGCATAGACAGGGAGCCCAAGAAACGTGATAGTAGTGCTCCATGTCCAGCACCAGCATAGTGCCCAAGTATGAAAGGCCAATATGGCGATGGTGCAAGTGGGGCATAGGGGGCTGCAGGCGGGACATGTAGCGGGGGCAGCAGGGGCACAGGGCGGACTAGGCGGGCGCCTAGGTGGCACATAGGAACATAGAAACTGGAAATCATCATGACAGCAGCTGACAAAGTCCAAACACAATCCACCTACATCTACCTGGTCCACCCAAGCTAACAGTTGCCAGGGCACTGACCTGACATCCCCCCAGCCAACCCTCCCCCAAGCGGAAGGAACAGGCTATTGGTAGGCGGTGATGGGGGGGGATGTGAGGATGCTCATGTATGCCCCATGCCACAGACCCCACTCCCTAGGTGACCACCTACCCACACAGTGGATGGCCTGGAACTGCGCACTACCAGCACCGATAGCATATGGCTATGTCAGCATGGCAGGGTGTGTGTGTGCCTGTGCTGGAGGGGGCAGTGGAACCTGCCTGCAGTGGACCTAGGCCATGCCCTGTACCAGTACGTGGTGTGAAGTGCAACATAAAAGGTCTGGCTGAGGAAAAGTACAGGTAGTCCCAGGGACCACCATACATCTGTGGCAACAGTGTGGTGCAGTACACCCAGCCAGTGTGTCCAAAAGCAGAGGGTCATAGGTTCAAGCCCCAGCTGTGGTTCCTGCAGAGCATGTCCCTAAGTTTTACCCTACAATGCAGATACAACAGCAACATGTGCAAAGCCCAAAGCAGTGGCGAACAGGGGTAAAAACACCCACTCACACAGGCTCCATAATCCAAAGATGCATGGAGAGTCAGGCTGTTGGCCCCAGCATTGAGCTGCAGTTATCACCAGGGTACTACTACTACCTCCTGCACAGTTTAGCATTAATGTCGGCACTGTGATCAGGACCAGTGTGACGGGCAGGGTTGCCAACCGCCCCTATCTTTGCACAGTGCTGCAATAGGAGTGTGTGTGTGTATGTCTGTCCATTGTTTTGTGGCTGCCCACACCTCACCGGGCCCACAATGTCCCACTGTTACCACCGTTAGCCTGAATATGTGCATAATGAGGAGCAAGGTGTTGTGGGTATGGCCTGGACAGGGCGGACTGGCCAGGATGCATCTTCACAGGGTGTGGGGCAATGGCTGGGACACTGTAGTGCCCGAACACTGCCTGCATGGACAGGGTGGCCACAGCATGGCATGCTGGGAGGGCACTCACTCTGACCGAGCAATGACCATGGCATGTCTAGGTTCCCACATACATTATCTGCCTTCAGTGATCCTGTTGTGTTCCCAGTGCTGGGGCCCCCAATCACTGAGATGCCTGCTTGGTGCACATAGTTTCTCTGTGAGCATGCACTATGGACTGGCTAGAGGACTGTCTGCAGTTAGACTGTGCATGGTCAGAACACCTATACAGTGCAGTCTAACTGTGCTGTCTGCTGGTGACTGGCAGACAGTGGTGTGAGGAATTTGGGGTTTTCCAGAGCTAACCTCATCATTGCTGCTGGTCTGCCACTGCCCCAGCCACAGGTATTGGGGTTTTCCAGAGCTAACCTCATCATTGCTGCTGGTCTGCCACTGGCCCACCAACCCTGAAGGGCTGTTGCATACCAGCAGGGTGGAGGTTGCTTCACGGGGGCTGGGGCACCTGTCCCTTATCTACAAAAAGGGTGCTGTGAGCCCTTAGGGGTATGTAGTGTATACTACTTTGACCTATCAAGGCACTGCTACACAAACCTCATGCAAGTCTGGAAACCCCTCTGCCCTGATAACAGGTGCCCATGTCAGCCAGGCCCTAACATGGGGTATACACTAATGTGGGTGGTGTCTGGTCCCAGAGGGCTACATGCAATGTTCCCTCTAATTTTCTGTAGGCTGTGTGCGCATAAAATATCAGCTGTGTGCAGCTTTTGAAGGAAGGTTAAATTTTTGTGCACCACATAATGACACTCAGAGTTATATACTTTAAAATTTGACTACACGTCAGAATACAGTATGTACACCACATTGATTTTAATCAAATTAAATGAAAATAGACGATTACTAAATGAAGTGGGAAATTTCTAGTAATATCAATCATAACATTTACATTTTAAGATGTCTGTGTTGTTTTCTATCCAAATCAGAGCTGTAATTTTTGTGCGCTCTGTTGTAAAGTATGTGCGCTCGCTCGGCGAGGTGTGTGCGCGCGCACATGCGCACAGCTTAGAGGGAACAGTGGCTACATGTGACTGCAGGATACAGATGGACACTGAATTACCTTAAGCTGCACTGCAAGGAACACCTGTCACACACTGGCAGTGATGGGGATGTACAGCAGGGCCTATCTCTAGCACCACATGTACTGCGGACCTAGTGCTGGACACCCATCCTATCCCTCAGGGAGAACACAGAACCTTCACAATGGCATGGTCTGTAGCTACTCTGCCAGTATCACACACTGTCAGTTCGTCTTTCCAAGCTGAGGTACCGGAGAGGTGCAGACCCCATTTGCTGATCAGCTGTAGACAGCTATTCAGCATGTGCATTGCATCATGGGTACTTGTGGGGTTACCCTATCTTGGCACTCAGAGCAGACAGTTTGTGCGGTGACCTGCAGTCCTTCTGTACCCAGCCATTGCTGTGACATACACCACGGAGGTATAGCCTACTGGTTAATACAATGCCATTCTTGGCAGTGTTCATGGGTTCAATTCCTCATTGTTCCCTCCTCTCATGCCTGTCCTACTCAAATAGTGTGCATGCCTGTAACAGTCATATTTTTGCAGATTTGTGCTGCCGGCCCATAATACCCTCGCAACAATTGCCAACATTCCCTCAGTCCGTCTATCTGCATCTGTCAGCTGTGTAGAGTCCTGTCTGCCTGTGCAGGCTGTCACCCCATGCCCTGTACTGCTACCCTTTCCTGCATTGTGCCTCTTCATGCTTGTCTTGCCTGTGCCTGATCTGCATGGCACCACCACTCCTCTGTCCACCCATCATTGTAACTATCCTGCCACCTCCGCCTCCACTGGGGGACACGTATTCCCATTGTCTGTCACCAACTGTCTTTCCAGTACTTTACATTGCCAACACCCTGTGCTGTGGTACAGTTGCCCCCACCATGTTTGTCATCAGTACTGGCAGCCACATGGGATGCCCGCAGATATGGCAGGTCCAGCGGCTCCCAGCTCTCCCTCCTTCACTCACCTGTTCATTGCCTTTCCTGAGTGCACTATCTAGTGTTAGGGCTACTTCTGTCTCTGTTCCTCACAGGTCATGCTTGTCATCCTGCAGCAACTTGCAGCCCTTAGGCCACAGTAACCTAGGGCACCATAACCTTGTTAGGCCACTGTAACCTATGGTTCTGTAACCCAGGATGCCCTCTAAGTTGCCAAGTCCAGGGGTACCTAATACGGCGCTTAGCCTAAGGAGCCCTACTGTATAGGGCACCTTACAAAGCACCTTATAAGGCACCTAACAAAGCACCTTATAAGGGACCTTATAGGGCACCTTACTTATACGGCACCTTATAAGGCACCTTTCTTATACGGCACCTTACAAGGCACCTTACTTATATGGCACCTTACAAGGCGCCCTACAAGGCACTCTACAAGGCGACTTACAAGGCGCCTTGTAACGTGCCTTGTAAGGTGCCTTGAAGGTTCCTTATGAGGCGCCTTGTAGCGCGCATTAGTTTGTAACATGCGTTAGCTGATACGGCTTGCTGTAACGATGCACCGCCCACGCCTTTATATGGGCATCTGTACTTTTACCGCGGAACATAATGCAAATGACATTACCACAGTTTAGTAAACATACCCTATAGTGTATCTCAATTTTCACAAAGCCTTTGACAAGGTCCATCATCAGAGACCTTTGGCAAAAATGAAAAGTCATGGGGTTGGAGGCAGTGTACTATTGTGGATCAGGAACTGATTAAAAGATAGAAAGCAAAGGGTAGGGCTAAATGGCCAATATTCACAATGGAGAAAGGTGAATAGTGGAGTTCTCCAAGTTGTTAAAACCCTGGAGGAAAGGTCGATAAACCATTATTAAAAGGGACCCAGGATATCACTGCTTGACCCAATACAAGCATTGTGGAACCTGTGTCTTTTGGGGAAACTGCTAGGTACTTATGACCTAGATTGGCCACTGTTGGAAACAGGATACTGGGCTTGATGGACCTTGGTCTGACCCAGTATGGCATATCTTATGTTCTTATGTTCTTGTGCAGCAACGGCATGTCAGTATTGAGTTTTATTTCCTTCCTTTTAATTTCAAAAACTGACATATTCCAAACACTAAATTTTAAAAAAAGCAACAACTTTTTTCTACCAAGAGGCAATGCTGGCAACTGGTGTGGTGCTCACCCTGTGGTGGCATGAGTGCAAAGAATGCACAATGGCAGTGGCACAGGCAGGCAGCAAAACATGAAAAGAGTGATTTTGACAGTGACAAGTCTCCAGCTTTCCATCTAACCAACCTGCAGAGTGCGAATGTAGAAGGAGCAGAGGATGGCAAACAGCTTCAGCAGGCCAGGCAGGCAATGTTTTATCTCCCACGTTTCTATCCCATGGCTCTCCTCTCTGCTGTTGCTCATGCAGGCTGTGCTTGTGCTTTTTCTCTGTGGCTGCACAGAGCTTCAGCAGCATGTGGTGGCATGGGTGGATTCATCCTTAGCAGTTAAATGTTGCTGCTGCTGCTACTGCAGACAGTGCACCACCACAATATATCATCACATGGACGGTAATCATGGGGAAGGGAGGAGGCTGGTGGGCTGGGCACAATGACAACCCAAGCTAGCTTCCCTTTCATGGGAAAATAAATATTGCTGCACAGTACACTAGCTGACATGCACCTTAAAGAAGCCCTGGCTGCCCCATTTATTACACATGGCATGTACCTCCCTGATCTACCCAACCCACTCAGAAGAGTAACTGTGCAAGCCCTGGGATAACCTGCCCAGTTTCCATATTAGCAACTTGACATCGATGACTGATGCTGAGCTCAGCAAACCAGAGGCACTGTTGCAAAGGTGAGCTGAGCTGGGAGCACAGGACTAATAAAGACACTTGTTTAGTGAGTTGCACTCACAGCTGTGCCTGGAGTCAAGAGGAGGTAGTGAGGACCTGAGACAGGAGCAAGTTGCACATCACACTCACAGAACCACAAAAGCATGGGAGGAAGTCAGAGGTTGCCACTATAAATAGCAACGCCGTGCACTCACTACTCTACAGAATCTACTGCCAGCTTTCTCTCAGAGTTGGGCCAGCCCCAGAGTTGATTCAAAGTGTTAGCACCCTAGACAAACTTTAGCCTTTTGCCCTCCCTGGCTGTCTGAATCTAATGTTTAGCTTTGAATACTCAGATCTTTGCTGGCTCACCACCCCCCCCCCCCCTCCCAAAGAAGCTTCCACCCTAGGCAACCGCCTACATTGCCTGATGATTTGGTCTGAGGAGGCTTAGCTTCCCCAAGCCTCTTATATGGGGGCATCTATGTTACACATGTAAGTGGCATTTTGCAAACCCATCCATTTAAAACAATGTTCCTGTTAAGCAGCTTTAATGTGCATATTCCTGCCAGTGGAGGGTGTTCAATATGATTGCACTGTGAATCACAAGGGACAGGCAGGTTCACACTTGCTTATCCTCTGGGACCTGCTTACCCATCGTGATTCAAAGCACAATCACATTGCACCACCACCCACTGACAGGAAAGCTGATGGAGGACTCCCGTGCAGCTCAAAGCTGCTTAGCAGAAATGGGTTTACATGTCGCCAATTAACCATTTTGCTGTCCTAACCTTATCTGGATAGCTATCTGGTTAGCAAACTGAATACGCCTGCTAAATGTATAACTTATATCTCTACCCAAGCTCTGTCCCCTGAATACTGCAGCTCTATACAAATAGAGTTGAGGTGGTTGGAGGAAATATTCAGCGGCAGTATACAGACAGTGCCACAAATATCTCACTGGCTGGTACTTATCAGGTTAGCAGGTGCTACTAATCAGATAAGTACTTTTGAATATTGGCCTTGAAGAGCTTTGTTGTATTTAGCTTTCCTCTGTCAAAGAAAATAATGGAGCTATGCAGCTGCAACAGTTCTCTGACATGTACTGTACTTATGCAAGCCTTAGGCAAGAGTAAATACCTTTGAGTATAAGGATTCATAGAGCTGAAAAAGACTGAATATGTATGTGGGTACACAGATGCCCATGAGCGAAGTGGAGGGCAAACAGAATAACCATGCATCCTCTTCTTGTGAACTCTGATCCTTTTCTCATACCTAATATATGTTTTTATGACATGTGGTATATACATTTTTTTTCTGCTGTATACCCTTCATTAGACAAAAAGAATTTAGGTGAATTGAACTTCAATCAATTTTTTTATTCGTCAGAAAAAATGAATTCAAAGATTTTTCCTAGGATGACTAAATTCATGTTTAATAAGTCATCAAGCATGCAACAATGGTTTATATGATGGTGAAACCGCAGATTAATATGAAAGTTTGTCCAAGACACTACCAATATGGGGCTCTGTGTTAGGGATCATTAAACCAGCTCACATTCCTATTTTAATGCCATTTTACAATCATTTGTATGACTCAGTTACAGCTAAAAGAATTTAAGAAGTGCTTAAAATGACAAGGTCAAGTAAAAATGTCAGTGTCAGTTAATGTAATGACTGTTTAAAAATAGGACTCGATTATAAAATATGATATTAACACTTCATAGAACATGTTGTTTTAAGTTATTACTTTATTATATTTTTATCCATGATTCCTAGGAGTTAAGATAACTAAATTATCTATTTCAAAACTAGAAAGACTTCACTTTTACTACTCAGGGCACCTCAAAATGCCCCACTTCATTTTTCACCCTCATGACCTCACACTTCCCTCATTTATAGTCATATTTTTACAGGCATTTTAACTATTTATGTATTATATCAAAAAAGTAAATTAGGACAAGAAAAGAAAATTGAAGGACCTCTTTAAAATATATAGACTGGATTTTCAGCCAGCACAGTGACTGTATTAATTTAAGTGCTAGTGCTGATCCTTGAATTAATATGTGTATTTAACACCACTGTTTGTACAGATAGAGGCACAAAATGTACGGATGGTGTGGCACCTTGCTGGCACTATGGGGGTCATTTTAAGAGGCTTAGATACAATTTGGACATCCAAATAACACGAATGCAGATTTCCAAATCATAGAGACTACTCCGGAGCCATTTCACAAATGATTTTTTAGAACTTCTCCACTGTGGGGACATCCAAGTAGGAAAGCAGCATAGCTGTATTCAGGGCAGGGCGATGGGTGTAGATGTTCCCATTCAATTTCAGAAACCTTGGGGGACATCTGCATATTTAAATGTGAGCAGTGTGATAAAATGACAAGGGAGCCCAAGACAGTGATAGTAGTGCTCCATTAGCAGCAGCAGCATGGTGCACAAGTAGGAAAGGGCACCATGCTGATGCTGCCAATGGAACCAAGTGGGTGGCACATTGGTCATGCAGTGGTAGGTGCAGGTGGACATTGAGTACCAGGGAGCTGCCCAGGTGGCACATAGTGGCATAAGAACCGAGGATCCGCAGATATGCCATACTGGGTTAGACCATGGTCAGTCAAGCCCCATATCCTCTGCCCCACAGTAGCCAATCATACTCACAAGTACCTAGTTGGGTCCTTAAAATGTACCCATGTTCAACGATGCCTGTAGTGGGGCAAGCTGTGGATCCGCAGTGCCCCCTGCATAATGGTGCAATGACCGTTCCTCTGGAACCTAACCAAACCTTCTCTAAGCACGAGGACCCTTTATGACGTCTTCATGATCAGAGTGCCAGAGATTGCCTACGCATTATCTGACAAACTATATGCCCCTATCAATCCGGAATGTGTTACATTGTAGAGGCATTGCCTGTCCCATTGTCCACCCACATTTTGATGGCATAAACAACCGATCAATGTTTACCTGTTCCATGCCATTTAGTGATGCATAGACCCCCAACATATCTCCCCTTAGCCGTCAGTCCTCCAGGTTGAAGGGGCCTAACCATTGTAATCTCTGCACATAGGAGTATCCCCCATCTGCACCATCTGTGATGTCCATCATGATCACACAGTGACTTTGGTGAAACACAGACATACAGCAGCTTTAGAAAGGAGATTTGCCACATGGGTGGTCCAAGAGACATGGCACCCTAGGCAGAGGCCCCGGAGGGCCCCCCTAATAGTGCCACTGAACCCATGGAGGAAAAGCCCGATAGTGCCTGCAGCTGTAGCCCTCCAGGTAGCTGGAAAATGTAGGTGCCTGAAGAAATACTACAGCAGTGACTGCCATCCTCCCCCAAGACATATCGGTGGCAGGCAGTGATGGGGCCCCTGCATAGTCAGCTGGTGGTGGGGGTTTGTGGCTGTCCATGTGTGCCTCTGACCCCCCCCCCCCTCAATCTGGGCCTTGCACCCAAAGTGCCCACCTAACTCGTATGTTTAACATGCTGGGACTGTGCACCACCACCACTGACAGTGCGTGGGCATGTCTGAATGGTGGGGTAGTAGGGCAGCGGCATCAGCCTGCATCAGACAGAAGCCTTGTCCTAGTCCTGTGCACCATGCACATTTCAGCATGTGCCAAAGGCCAGTCAAGGGGAAGAATCTCAGCAACAGGGGTTGCTAGCCACATATGGCAGCACTGTGGTGCAACACACATGGTTGGTGTGTATATGTGTGGAGGGTCACAGGTTCAGGTCCCTACTGGGGTTCAGTATTGCATGTTCCTGTAGACAAGGTTGAACTGACAGTGCAAGTTTAGCTCCAGCATGTGCAACCCCCAAGGAGGCAGCCAGCAAAGTTAGAAACACCCACTAGCAGCACTGACAGGTTCCACCATCCACAGCTGGTTGGGAACTAATAGCACAATAGAATACCAACCATCCCCACTTTTGCACAATGCGCTAATGAGAGTATATGCATGTGTGTGAATGTCTCCCCTTTGACCTTTGGCTTTCTGCACTGTACTTTGGCTCTCATTGTCCAAGTTTTTCCCGGCCAATGGCTGAGGTGTCATTGTGCCCATCTGCCACATGCATTGCCTGGGTGGCCACTGCATGTCATGCTGTGATGGCACTCTCACTATAACCAAAAGGTTACCATGGCACGGCTATGTATCTACATAGAGCTATAATAATGTCTGGCATCAGTGATGTGAATGCCAATTGCTGTCTGGGGATGCCAATCACTGAGCAAAATGCTGGGTGCCTGCTGACCAGCCAACCAACTGCAGTTGGTTTGTGCTTGGCTGACACAGTCCAGTGAAGAGCAGCAGGGGCAGTCTTTCTGCACGTGCTGTAGTGGATTGCTAGTCCTCAATGGTTGAGACAGCACTGGTTCATAGCCTACTCACTGGGGTTGTGACAGGATAGTAGCCTGATGCCAGCCTATAAGTCCCCCACTGCAGTGGCTGTCCATGGCATTAGCATCTAGACATTGGGTACTGACCTGCACTGTTATCAGAGGGTTAGTGTCCAACATAGGCAGAACTGTTGCTGTCATCTACAACATACTACAAGCATGTAGAAAACTAAGAGAAAAGCATAATACACTGCAGACAATAACCTGCCATACACTAGCAGTGATGTGGACCTGCACCATGGACCTTCTCTAACAGCGTAGGTTCAGTGGACTAGATGCTGGACACCCATCCTCACCCTTAGGGTAACAGCTGAAACTGCTCTGCAGTATGGCTTGCAGTTGTTATATGCATGTAGCACACACAACCAGTGCATCTTTCTGAGCTGATGTGTAGGATCAGTGCATTCTCCATTGGTCCTTCAGCTGCAGACCGTGGTTTTGCATGTGCAGTGCCTCATGGGTAATGGAGGGACCAATCTATACTGGCAAACACAGCAAACAGTTTGATCAGAGACCTGAAGACTCTACACATCTATGTAGAGATGTGTAGAGGTGTAGCCTACTGGTTGGTGCACTGTTTCCATAGACAAACGTCTAGGGTTCAATTCCCACTTGTTCATTTTGTGCCTGGGTGCTACTCAGGTTACTTGAACACCTCGCACAGTCCTGGCTCTGGTGTGATTTGCAGACAATCATTCTTTTACATTTCTATGTTTTATGGCCACAAGTTGGGTAACCCAACATGGCATTCTCCATCATGGACATCTGAGAGCATGGCTTTAGTGACTCTGCAGTGGCCCATTGCAGGGGGTCAGTAATGTATATGCAGCAGATGTTTGGGACAACTGGTATGGATGCATTTTCTGTTGTGCCATTATTGTGAACTCCCAGCTTTACATAAAGAGGATACATCTCGTACATTCCGGCACATAACACTCATTGCATAGCCATCCCCTACACTGTTCTGCCATCAATGCTTGCTCCACATGGGGCAAATGGGTTAAATTTGTCCCTTTCTATCATGCCACTCTGTCGGGTGTATTGTCTTGCAGTTGCACAGGCTGAAGCACCAGTCCCTCCCACACAAATGGTGTTTCATGTACCCCATGGCACTGCTACTTTTGGATCACACACACCAAATACTTTTGGCCAGTATGATCCCATACATCCACCCACCACACACATTGCAAACTCTCTGCTTGGAAAATCTATGGTACAACCCTGCACCCATTAGGCCATCAAGGGCACAGCCAGTAAGCTGCCCCACTATGGCCATCAAGGGTCATTTGCAGCAATTAACCATATCATGCACACCTTGCCTGTGACTGCTCCACATGAGCACTCATGGACAATCCTCACTTTTCTGCCCACATCAGGAGCATGCTGCCTCCACCCAGACACTGTCCTGGCCTATGGCATGCCACACACTGACAGTACATCTAGATACATGCCCACATCTCACAGACACTATAATATAACTTACGGCATGGTGTATGCTTTTAGAAGCATCTAGGACTGCACGCATCACAGCATCCCCCGCTGCTGCAACCCCTCCACTAACTCTACTGCTGCCACCACCCACACATGACACTGCCAACACCCACACTGACCAGCATCACTAGACAGCTGCCTATCTCACCTAGTCAACAGCACAGGCCTGCTGTACGGTCAAACATGCTCATCACACGTACTGCCACATAGCCAGGCATCAGGTGAATCAACTCCATCAGCTACCAATTGTGCTTGCCTCCATACCTTCTCCAATGGCTTCCCTGCCCCCCTTTTAGCATTTCAGAGGCTTTTCTGCATTAAGTTTCATGCATGATACCGCATGATGTGTCCACTACCACCCCTTAATGTCCTGTTACTGCACATTAAGTGTCCACTACTACCCCTTAATGGTGGAACGCCTCTAACACACCCAGAACCCTTATCGCTGCTGTTACCACTTGGAAAGACATGCTCCCTTACCGCCATTTAGTAAACATACCCCTAAGAGTCCACTACCACCCCTTAACCCCAGAACTCCTCTAACAAGCTCAGCACACTTACTGCACAGTACATAAGAACATAAGAACATAAGATATGCCATACTGGGTCAGACCAAGGTCCATCAAGCCCAGTATTCTGTTTCCAACAGTGGCCAATCTAGGTCATATGTACCTAGCAGTTTCCCCAAGAGACACAAGTTCCACAATGCTTGTACTGGGTCAAGCATTGATATCTTTGGTCACTTCTTAATAATGGTTTATGGACCTTTCCTCCAGGAACTTGTCCAAACCTTTTTTAAACCCAGCTACACTAACAGCTTTTACTACATCCTCCGGTAACAAATTCCAGAGTTTGATTACACGTTGAGTGAAAAAATATTTTCTTTTATTAGTCTTAAATAGTTTACCCTGTAGCTTCATTGCATGTCCCCTAGTCTTTCTATATTCTGATAAGGTAAACAATCGATCTACGTTTACCCGTTCCACTCCGTTCATTAATTTATAGACTTCTATCATATCTCCCCTCAGCCGTCTCTTTTCCAGGTTAAAGAGCCCTAACCTTTTTAGCCTTTCTTCATAGGAGTATCCTTCCATCCCCTTTACCATTTTGGTGGCTCTTCTCTGAACCTTTTCTAAAATCGCTATATCCTTTTTAAGATACGGCGACCAGAATTGCACACAATATTCAAGGTGCGGTCTCACCATGGAACGATATAGAGGCATTATAATATCTTTTGTTTTATTTTCCATTCCTTTCCTTATCATACCTAGCATTCTATTTGCTCTCTTGGCCGCCGCTGCACACCGGGCCGAGGGCTTTAACATGGTATCCACAATGACGCCTAAATCTTTTTTCTGGGTGATGGTTCCTAATGTGGAACCTTGCATCGTGTAACCATAGTTTGGGTTGTTCTTCCCTAGGTGCATAACCTTGCACTTGTCCACATTAAATTTCATCTGCCATTTTGATGCCCAGTCTTCCAATTTATCAAGATCCTTTTGCAATTTTTCACAATCCTCTTGGGTTTTAACAACTTTAAATAGTTTTGTGTCATCTGCGAATTTCATAACCTCACTCGTTATTCCACTTTCCAGGTCATTTATGAATATGCCAAAAAGCAGCGGACCCAGCACAGATCCCTGGGGTACACCACTATTCACCTTTCTCCATTGGGAAAATTGGCCATTTAGCCCTACCCTCTGCCTTCTATCTTTTAACCAGTTCCTGATCCACAATAGTACACTGCCTCCTATCCCATGACTCTTTAGTTTTGCAAAAAGTCTCTGATGAGGGATCTTGTCAAAGGCTTTCTGAAAGTCCAGATACACAATATCAACCGACTCACCTTTGTCCACCTGTTTATTCACTCCTTCAAAAAAACATAACAGATTAGTAAGACAAGATCTTCCTTGTCTAAAGCCATGTTGGCTGTCTCCCATTAGGTTGTGACTATCTACATGCTGATTAATTTAATTCTTTATGATGGTTTCTACCATTTTTCCTGGTACTGACGTCAGGCTCACCGGTCTGTAGTTTCCCGGATCACCCCTGGAACCCTTTTTAAAAATTGGTGTTACATTGGCGATCCTCCAATCTTCAGGTATTAGAGATGATTTTAATGATAGTTCACAGATTACTGATAGCAGGTCTGCAATCTCATATTTCAGTTCTTTCAACACCCTTGGATGTATACCATCCGGCCCAGGTGATTTGCTACTCTTCAGTTTATCTAATAGTTGTAAGACATCTTCCCGATGTATCAATATTTCCTTCAATTCTTCCACACCTTTAAATACCACTTCAGTCATGGGTAACATCCCTACATCTTCCTCAGTAAAGACCGAAGCAAAGAATTCATTCAGTCTCTCCGCTATCGCCTTGTCGCCTCTTAGTGCTCCTTTAACCCCTTTATCATCTAATGGACCAACTGACTCTCTCACAGGTTTTTTGCTACGAATGTACTTAAAAAGGTCTTTATTTCACGTTTTTGCTTCCGCAGCAAGCTTCTCAAATTCTCTCTTTGCCTGCCTTATCAATGCCTTGCATTTGACTTGCTAGTGCTTGTGCTATTTTCCAGGTTTCGTCGTTTGGCTCTTTTTTCCATTTCCTGAAAGATGCTTTTTTGGCAGCAACAGCCTCTCTGACCTCACCTTTAAACCATGCTGGCAGTTTTTTGGACTTCCTTCCACTTTTCTTAAAGCATGGAATACAGCTGGTCTGGGCTTCCAAGATAGTATTTTTCAACAACACCCAAGCTTGATGTACGTCTTTAACCTTTGCAACTGCTCCTTTTAGTTTTTTCTTAACTGTTTTCCTCATTTTATCATAGTCTCCCTTTCGAAAGTTAAAAGGTAGTACTGTGGATTTCCTTACTATCCCTCCTCCACTAATTAAATCAAAGGCGATCATGCTATGATCACTATTGCCAAGTGGCCCCAACACCCTTATCTCTTGCACTAGATCCGGTGTTCCACTAAGGACTAGGTCTAATATGGCTTCCCCTCTGGTCGGTTCATGAACCAGCTGCTCCAAGAAGCAGTCATTTATTTCATCTAGGAACTTTATCTCCCTAGCATGTCCTGACGTGACACTGACCCAGTCGATACCGGGGTAATTGAAATCACCCATTATTATTACTGCGCTGTAACTTTTGTTAGCTTCCTTGATTTCTTTGAGCATTTCATCATCCATTTGGTCATTTTGGCCAGGTGCTCGATAGTACACCCCCACTGCCATTGCCTTCCCCCTTTTATATGGAATTTCAATCCATATAGATTCTACAGCAGATTTTGTTTCCTGCAAAACTTTAATCCTTTCTGAGTCAATGCCCTCTCTAACATAGAGCGCAACCCCTCCACCAACTTGATCAGCTCTATCATTACGATATAGTTTGTACCCAGGTATCACAGTGTCCCACTGGTTGTCCTCCTTCCACCATGTCTCTGATATTCCAATCATATCTAACCTTTCATTTAGTGCTATATATTCTAACTCTCCCATCTTATTCTTTAGACTTCTAGCATTTGCATACAAGCATTTTAGAGAATGTATTTTATTCATGTTAATTTGGCTATTGTTAGACATGGGTAAATTGGGATCTTTAAGCTCTGTCTGCTCCATACTTGAGGGCATTTGGGCTACTTTACTCTTTTGTGGAACCTCTCTACTTTTGGTAGTATCCTTCAAGGATACATTCTTCCGAACCATCCGCTCTTGGGCGACTGTCGGCTTTCCCCTAATATCTAGTTTGAAAGCTGCTCTATCTCCTTTTTAAAGGTTAATGCCAGCAGCCTGGTTCCATCCCGGTTAAGGTGAAGCCCATCCCTTCGGAAGAGCCCCTCCTTTCCCCAGAATGTTCCCCAGTTCCTAACAAATCCACAACCCTCATCTCTGCACCATTGTCTCATCCACGCATTGAGACTCCGGAGCTCTGCCTGCCTTTTGGGTCCTGCGCGTGGAACAGGAAGCATTTCGGAGAATGCTACCCTGGAAGTTCTGTATTTCAACTTCCTACCTAAAAGCCTAAATTTTGCCTCCAGAACCTCCCTACCACATTTTCCTATGTCATTGGTACCGACATGTACCAAGACAGCAGACTCCTCCCCAGCACTATCTAATACCTTATCTAGGTGGCGCGTGAGGTCTGCTACCTTCGCACCAGGCAGGCATGTTACCAGGCGATCCTCACGTCCACCAGCCACCCAGCTATCTACATGCCTAATGATCGAATCACCAACTATAACGGCTGTCCTAACCCTTCCCTCATGGGCACATGGCCCTGGAGAAACTTCCTCGGTGCGAGAGGGTTTTACATCACCTGGAGGACAGGTCGTAGTTACAGGATCACTTCCTGCCACACCAGGGTGATGCTCTCCTGTCACGTGACCTCTCTCCTCCATGGCAACAGGGGTGCTGCCAGACTGGAGGTGGGACTTCAGGACTATATCCCTGTAGGTCTCGTCTATGTACCTCTCTGTCTGTCTTATGTTTTCCAAGTCTGCTACTCTAGCCTCTAGAGAATGGACTTGTTCCCTGAGAGCAAAGAGCTCCTTGCACCTGGTGCACACGTAAGACCTCTCACCAACTGGGAGAAAATCATACATGTGACACTCAATGCAAAAGACTGGAAAGCCCCCATCCCGCTGCTGGACTGCTGTCTGCATCTTAGTTTTAAGTTTGTGTCTAGATCTTTAAGTTCTTACTTACTAGGGGTTGCTATGGGTATTTATACCAATAAAACTGTACCTAATACGTTTAATATACCTTGTTCACCTGAAGCTTAATTAATCTCAGGTCCTTAGTGTATGACTGATTTGGGTAATGAGCTTCACCTGAAAGCACCTCCTGTCTTTTAAGATGTGTAAGTTCCTATAAAGCTACGATTATCCCAGGGGAGGGAGGGAAATAACACTTATTAAAAGAGGGCTGCAACACAGTACCCTGTCTTGTGCTGCTGAGGTAAGCTAAATTCTGATTTGATTTAAATTATAGCTCTTAGCTGCTCTAGGCTCTAACTTCTTATGAAATTTAAACTACAAGCTCTCTGCTGGGTACTAAATTTAACCAGAAAGCTCTCTTCTGTGTTTTAAAACTAAAAGTACTTTTCTGATGCTAGGCCCTGAGTGACTATTAAATGTACAGTACAAGCTCTCTGCTGGGTTCCAAATGTAACCAGAAAGCTCTCTTCTGTGTGTTAAATTTAAACTAAAAGTACTTTGCTGTTACTTGGCCCTGAGTGACTATTAAATTTAAACTACAAGCTCTCTGCTGGGTATGAAATGTAACCAGAAAGTTCTCCTCTGTGTTTTAAATTCAAACTTTAATTGCTGCTACTAGGCCCTAACTGATCCAACAAAAAACGGGTTCACAGATTAAGTAGCTTTAATACAAAGAATTCTTTTTAGAAAATTACCAGAAGTATATACTCACAGTTGCAGATTTCTCTCCAGAAGTAACAGTCCCCCTTTCTAGTCCTTCAAGACCCTTATCTCTGCTATTACCGCTCAGAAAAACATACTCCCTTACTGCTGTTTAGTAAACATACCCCTTAGACATCCCTGGTATTAAATGTTATACTGAGGATATCTATGTAGATGGTCCTGCAGATGTCCATACCAGCCTGTCCACATTTATGAAATTGTGCCTGAACTTCAATATGCCTGTCTTTTTCCCAGATGTTCTGGCTTGGACGCCCCAGATTGCATTTGGGCATCCTTTGTAAAAAGTGCCTTGTGGTTTAGGCCTGCTAATTTGCAGACCTAAATCAAATGTCTAAGTTATCTGTAGAGTAACTTAATATCACCTCATAATCTGAATAATTTTTAGACCCTCCCTTGCCTGCCCCAAGCCTGGCCCCTTCTTATAAAGATAGTATGGGTCATTTAGTCATAGTTTTGACCTGATACTCATTTTATCTCCAGCTATGCTCTACTGCCCCTACTCACCAGCTAGACCACTGCCTTGACCTTGTCTTCTTCTCTATCTGCTTGCCCTCAAGTTTCTGCACCTCAGTTGTTCCCTTATCTGACCATCACCTACTATGTTTTACTCTTCATCACCCCCCATCTCACTCTCACCCAATTTCCTCCAACATCTTTAGGAATCTTCACACTATTCAGCTCTCTCCACTGCTGTCTCACCACATCTTTTCTCCACTATGTCATCTAAGTCTGTTGATGTGGCCATATCTTCCTATGACAATGTACTCTCCTCTGCTCTAGATGCTCTTGCCCCTCCCACTTCACATCCCACTTCATGCCCTGGCTGTCCTCTAAAACCCACTACCTACATTCCTGTACCTGCTCAGCTGAGCACTATTGGCTCATATCCCACATTCTTGCAGACTCCTTACATTTCAAATTCATGCTAGCCTCTTTCTAGTCTGCCATAGCACTTACCAAGCAAGAGTACTATGTCCAACTTCTCAATCTTGAAGGACTACAAAAGGGGACTGCTACTTCTGGAGAGAGATCTGCAATTGTATTACTTCTGGGAATTTTTCTAAATCTTGGGGAAAAAGGAATTCTTTAGATTAAAGCTGATTAATCTGTGAACCCAGTGTATTTGTTAAATCAGTCAGGGCCTAAGTAGCAGCAAAGAGCTTTAATTTAAATCAAATCAGAATATAACTTAGCATAAAAGGCAAAAGAGGGTCAGTATTCCTTGAGCAATAAATTATTTCTAGAGACCTTTACAAAGAGGCCTTCTACATAGGGGGCTAGAGACCCGTGAATTTTTTTAATTAGGTGTTAAAACCAGGCAACAGATCAAAAGGCCAGTTTGAAAGACTCCCACTTTCAAGCAAGGACTGTGTTAATCACTCAGGAAATTTGTCACAGCTTACCTCAGAAGCACAGGCATAAATAGTTCAACCAGAGTTCTGTGCTTCTCAATCTTGAAGGACTACAAAAGGGGAGTGCTACTTCTGGAGAGAGATCTGCAATTGTAAGTACTACTTCTGGGAATTTTTCTAAATCTTGGGGAAAAAGGAATTCTGTAGATTAAGGCTGATTAATCTGTGCACCCAGTGTATTTGTTAAATCAGTCAGGGCCTAGTGGCAGCAAAGAGTTTTCAGTTTAAATTTAAAACACAGAAGAGAGCTTTCTAGTTATTTAATTATTTATTTATTTATTTTTATACTGCGCTATTTGGAATCAGTGTGGTTTACAATTAACAATAACTGTACAATGTAGAATGGAACGTACATTGAAACTTACAAGGAACAGGGGGGAAAAACTTGGATGTCAACAGGGATAACTATATACAAATTCAATAGAGGTGACTATATACAAGTTGTGTAATTGTATCGCTGGCAATGTTTTTTCAACATGAAAGGAAACGGGTGTGCTGGGCTATGACATTGTGGCGAGTAGAGAGTGTGTGCTGGGTTATGTCATGTCACCGGGCAGAGAGTAATGCTGGAGGAAAAGGTGGTGTTTTAGGGCGTTCCTGAATTGTGTGAGGTCAGAGATAGACTGGATGGTGGTAGGGAGGGCACTCCATAGAGAGGGTGCATAATAAACAAAAGCTCTGTTCTTTGTTAGATTTAGAACCCAGCAGAGAGCTTCCAGTTTAAATGTAATACTCAGCCAGAGCCCAGTTTAAATTTAAAACCCAAGGAGAGCTTTCTGGTTAAATTTAGAATCCAGCAGAGAGCTTCCGGTTTAAATTTAATAGTCAGGGCCTAGTTTAAATTTAAAACACAGAGGAGAGCTTTCTGGTTAGATTTAGAATCCAAGACTCCCTCTATCCAAGCAAGGTCTGTGGGACTCCCCCTGGAGATTGGTCACAGATTACCTTAGAAGCAAAGGACAGGGTACTCTGTAGCAACCAGCTTTTAATAAGTCTTTTTTCCCTCCCTCCCTCCCTCCGCAACACTAACCCACCCCTGGAATAATCGTAGCTTTATAGGTACTTAAACCTCTTGGAAAGGAGGTGTCATATTCACTCTCAGGTGCGGCTGTTTATTCTCATCAGCATACATTAAGGACCTGAGATTAATTACATTTAAGGTGAACAAAGTACATTAAACGTATTAGGTATAGTTGTATTATTATACAGTAAGTATCCCCAGCAACTCTTAGTAAGTAAAGAACTTAAATATCTAAACACAACCTTAAAATGAAGATGTAGACAGCAGTCCAGCAGCGAGATGTGGGCTTTCAAGTCTTTTGCATTCAGTGTCACATGTATGATTTTCTCCCAGTTGGTGAGGGGTCTTACGTGTGCACAAGGTGCAAGGAACTCTTTGCTCTCAGGGAACGAGTCCGATCTCTGGAGGCAAGAGTAGCAGACTTCGAAGACATAAGGAAGACAGAGAGGTACACATACGAGACCTACAGGGATATAGTCCTGAAGTCCCACCTCCAATCTGGCAGCATCCCTGTTGCCATGGAGGAGAGAGGTCACGTGACAGGAGAGCATCACCTTGGTGTGCCAGGAAGTGATCCTATAGCTAGGACCTGTCCTCCAGGTGATGTAAAACCCTCTCGCACTGAGGAAGTTTCTCCAGGGCAATGTGCCCATGAGGGAAGGGTTAGGACAGCCGTTATAGTTGGTGATTCGATCATTAGGCATGTAGATAGCTGGGTGGCTGATGGAAGTGAGGATCGAGTGGTAACATGCCTGCCTGGTGCGAAGGTAGCGGATTTCACGTGCCACTTAGACAAGGTCTTAGAGAGTGCTGGGGAGGAGTCTGCTGTCTTGGTACATGTCAGTACCAATGACATAGGAAAATGTGATAGGGAGGTTCTGGAGGCTAAATTTAGACTTTTAGGTAGGAAGTTGAAATCCAGAACTTCCAGGGTAGTATTCCCCGAAATGCTTCCCATTCCATGTGCAGGACCCAAAAGGCAGGCAGAGCGCCGGAGTTTCAATGCGTGGATGAAACAGTGCAAGGATGAGGGTTTTGGATTTGTTACGCATTGGGGAACATTCTAGGGAAAGGAGGAGCTCTTTCGAAGGGATGGGCTTCACCTTAACCAGGATGGAACCAGCCTGCTGGCATTAATCTTTAAAAAGGAGATAGAGCAAATTTTAAACTAGATAATAGGGGAGAGCCAACAATCGCCCAAGAGCGCATGGTTCAGAACAATGTATCCTTGAAGGGTACTACCAAAAAATGAAGTTAGGGCAAATCAGCAGAGTTGTTCCAGTAAAGACAATGGTAGCCCAAATGCCCTTGAGTACAGAGCAGACAGAGCTTAAAGATTCCAAATTACCCCTGCCTACCCATAACCAGATTAAAATGAATAAAATACAGTCTCTAAAATACTTGTATGCAAATGCTAGAAGTCTAAAAAATAAGATGGGAGAGTTAGAATATATAGCACTAAATGAGAAGTTACATATGATTGGTATCTCAGAGACATGGTGGAAGGAAGACAACCAGTGGGACACTGTGATACCTGGGTACAAACTATATCGTAATGATAGAGCTTATCAAATTGGTAGAGCGGTTACGCTCTATGTTAGAGAGGGCCTTCAATCACAAAAGATTAAAGTTCTACAGGAAACAAAATTCTCTGTAGAATCTCTATGGATTGAAATTCCATGTAAAAAGGGGAAGGCGATGGCAGTGGGGGTGTACTATTGACCGCCTGGCCAGAATGAACAAATGGACGATGAAATGCTCAAACAAATCAGGGCGGCTAGCAAAAGTTACAGAACAGTAATGGCAGGACATGCTACGGAGATAAAGTTTCTAGATGAAATAAATGACTGCTTCTTGGAGCAGCTGGTTCATGAACCGACCAGAAGGTGTTACGATGTGTGTAGGAGCCTATTAATTTGTGGATTTTATTGGATCCTGTGTTCACATTCGTTTTCTGACGATTGTATATATAGGATATCCTTCTTGCAATTCAGCTACTTCATACAGTAGTTCCACACTTTTAAGTTTTCTTGGTGTGCCTCACCCCTGACGAAGTATATCACGAAACACGGCCTGTGTTGGGTCTGGCCCCCCCTGTGTTATATGTGGACCAATAAAGAGTTGTGAGTTTAACACTGCTCACGCATTTGTACTGTTTGTTCTCCGACCAGAGGGGAAGCCATTTTGGACTTAGTCCTTAGTGGAACACCAGATCTGGTGCAAGAGATAAGGGTGTTGGGGCCACTTGGCAATAGTGTTCATAGCATGATCACGTTTGATTTAATTAATGGAGGAGGGATGGTAAGGAAATCCACATTACTACGTTTTAACTTTCGATATGATAAAATGATGGAAAATAGTTAAGAAAAAACTAAAAGGTGCAGTTGTAAAGGTTAAAGACTTACATCAAGCTTGGGTGTTGCTGAAAAATACTATCTTGGAAGCCCAGACCAGCTGTATTCCATGCTTTAAGAAAAGTGGATGGAAGTCCAAAAAACTGCCAGCATGGTTTAAAAGTGAGGTCAGAAAGGCTGTTGTTGCCAAAAAAGCATCAGGAAATGGAAAAAGGAGCCAAATGACAAACTGGAAACAGTACAAGCACTGGCAAGTTAAATGCAAGGCACTGATAAGTCAGGCAAAGAGAGAATTTGAGAAGAAACTTGCTGTGGAAGCAAAAACACATAATATAGACTTTTTCAAGTACATTCGTAGCAAAAAACCTGTGAGAGAGTCAGTTGGACCATTAGATGATAGAGGGGTAAAAAGGGCAGTAAGAGGGGACAAGGCTATAGCGGAGAGACTGAATGAATTCTTTGCTTTGGTCTTTACTCAGGAAAATGTAGAGATGCTACCCATGACTGAAGAGGTATTTAAAGGTGATACTGTGGAAGAATTGAAAGAAATATCGCTACACCAGGAAGATGTATTACAACTATTTGATAAACTGAAGAGTAGCAAATCACCTGGACCGGATGGTATACATCCAAGGGTGTTGAAAGAACTGAAATATGAGATTGCAGACCTGCTATTAGTAATCTGTGAAATATCATTAAAATCATCTGTAATACCTGAAGATTGGAGGATCGCCAATGTAACGCCAATTTTTAAAAAGGGTTCCAGGGGTGATCCGGGAAACTACAGACATGTGAGCCTGACATCCAGTACCAGGAAAAATCGTAGAAACCATCATAAAGAACAAAATTACTCAGCATGTAGATAGTCATGGCTTAATGGGAAACAGCCAACATGGCTTTAGACAAGGAAGATCTTGTCTTACTATTGTCTTACTAATCTGTTATGTTTTTTTGAAGGTGTGAATAAACAGGTAGACAAAGGTGAGTCGGTTGATATAGTGTATCGGGACTTTCAGAAAGCCTTTGACAAGGTCCCTCATCAGAGTCTTTTGGCAAAACTAAAAACTCATGGGATAGGAGGTGATGTATTATTGCGGATCAGGAACTGGTTAAAAGATAGAAAGCAGAGGGTAGGGCTAAATGACCAATTTTCCCAATGGAAAAAGGTGAATAGAGGTGTACCCCAGGGATCTGTGCTGGGTTCGCTGCTTTTTGACATATTCATAAACCACCTGGAAAAGGGAATAACGAGTGAGGTTATCAAATTTGCAGATGACACAAAACTATTTAAAGTTGTTAAAACCCAAGAGGATTGTGGAAAATTGCAAGATTATCTCGATAAATTGGAATACTGTGCATCCAAATAGCAGATGAAACTTAATGTGGACAAGTGCAAAGATATGCACCTAGGAAAGAACAACCCAAACTATGGTTACACAATGCAAGGTTCCACATTGGGAACCTCCACCCAGGAAAAAGATTTAGGCATCATCATAGTAACATATTAACATAGTAAATGAAGGCAGATAAAGACCAGCATGGTCCATCCAGTCTGCCCAGTATTCAGTTTATTTTGATTTTATCCTGTTGCTGTAAAGGGATCCACTGTGTCCATCCCATGCCATTTTGAATTCTGTCACTGTGTTTACCCCCACCACTTCCATCGGGAGGGCATTCCAAGCATCCACCGCCCTTTCAGTGAAAAGGTATTTCCTGACATTTCCTTTCAATTTACCACCTTGCAGCTTCATGTTATGCCCTCTAGTTTTACAGCTTCCCCGTCTTTGGAAGAAGTTTGTTTGTTCATTATTTCTCTTTAAGTATTTAAAGGTCTGAATCATATCTCCCCTATCCCTCCTCTCCTCCAAAGTGTACATATTTAGGTCTTCAAGTCTCTTCTCATAAGGCTTCTGACGCAGGCTCCAAATCATTTTGGTTGCCTTCTTCTGAACAGTTTCCATTCTTTTTACATCTTTTGCAAGATACGGTCTCCAAAACTGAACACAGCATTCCAAGTGAGGCATCACCAGTGACTTATACAGTGGCATTAGTACCTCTTCCTTTCTGCTAGTAATTCCTCTTTGTATGCAACCCATCATCCTCCTGGCTTTTGCCACCGACTTGTCGCGCTGTTTTGCCACCTTGAGTGCTACAGAAATAATCACACCAAGGTCTTTCTCCTGATCCATGCACACCAACCTCTCTCCCCCTATCGTGTACATTTCCCTTGGATTTCTGCTACCCAAGTGCATGACACTGCATTTCTTTGCATTAAATCTTAATTGCCAAGCATTAGACCATTCTTCCAGCTTTTGTAGATCTTTCCTCATGTTAATCACGCCCTCGGGGGAGTCCAGTCTGTTGCAAATTTTCATGTCATCTGCAAAAAGACAGACCTTTTCTGAAAGTTCACTATTCACTCTTTCAGTAGCGCCTCCATTACTTTTCCCAAGGTAAGGCTCACGGGCCTGTAGTTTGCCACTTCTTCCCTGTCACCACTTTTGTGTAGAGGTACAACATCAGCCATTCTCCAGTCTTGAGGAACTTCTCCTGTTTCCAAGGATCTGTTGAACGCATCCTTTAACAGCCCTGCAAGAACCTCTCTGAGCTCTTTCAGTATCCTGGGATGTATCCCATCCGGTCCCATGACCTTGTCCACTTTTAGCTTTGCAAGTTGTTCTAACACCTCATCTTCTGTGAATGGTGTGGTATTTATTTATTTATTTAACGTCTCTTCTATACCATGCTATTCACATCAGTGCGGTGTACATTTAACAGAACCTTAAACAATGCAGTCGGGACTGCATTGTATTTACAATAAACAGGAACAATAACTTGGACAGAACTGGGGTAACTTCCTACAAATTATTTACACTAATAAATATACTGTACGCCTGAAATCTACTCAGAGTTGCACTGGTGGGTCTAGCTGCCCTATCTACTTCATTCCCATTTTCATATTTGGGAGTCACAGGTGGTCCTTCTCCAGGATATTCTTTAGTAAAAACGGAGCAGAAATATTTGTTCAGCAATTTCGCTTTTTCAATGTCACTTTCCACGAGTCTTTTTCCAGCACTTCTGAGTCCTGCAATTCCACCTCTGATCTTCTCCATTCCCGAATATACCTGAAGAAAGTTTTGTCGCCACACTTAACATCTTTAGCCATCTTTTCCTCTGCCTTTGATTTTCCTATCCTTATTTCTCTTTTTGTCTCTTTGAGTTTGATCCTGTATTCATTTCTGTGTTCCTCTGTTTGCTAGCTGTCGAATTTTGCGAAAGCTGTGTTTTTTGCCTTTATTTGAGCAGCCACTTCTTTGGAAAACCAAATAGGTTTCCTTCTCTTGTTTTTATTTACTTTTCTTACATATTTATCTGTTGCCGCTTTTATTGTCTCCTTTAGTTTAGCCCATTGCAATTCCACTTCCCTTATCTCCTTCCACCCTGTCATCTCCTCCTTTAGGTACTCAGCCATTTTATTGAAGTCAGTGTTTTTGAAGTTTAGGACTTTGAGCTTGCCATGATTGGACTGCACCTTGGCTTTTATCTCAAACCACACTATGTGATGATCGCTGTTGCTCACAGGGGCACCCACCGAGACATTCGACACGTTATCACCGTTGGTGAGCACTAAATCCAGCGTTGAGCTTTCCCTGGTTGGTTCCATCACCATTTGTCTAAGCACTAAATCCAGCGTTGAGCTTTCCCTGGTTGGTTCCATCACCATTTGTCTAAGCAGCGCATCTTGGAGAGCATCCACAATTGTTTTGCTTCTTTCTAGATTTGCAGGAGTTATCCAATCCACATTGGCTAGATTAAAGTCACCCAATATGATCGCTTCCCCCTTTGTGGCTATCTTGGCAATATCTATAATCAATTCATTATCTAGCTCTTCAATTTGAGTTGGAGGTCTGTAGACTACATCAGTATGGATGACAGTGCCATCTCCTCTTTCCAACACAAAGCAGAGCGCTTCTTTATTTCCCCATGCCCCCTGCATTTCAGTAGCTTTAGTATTGCTTTTGACATACAAGGCTACTCCTCCTCCTTTTCCATTTACTCTGTCTCTTCTGAATAGATTATAGCCAGCTATGGCTATATCCCAATCATGCGATTCATTATACCATGTTTCTGTAATGGCCACAATGTCCAAGTCCATTTCCACCATTAAGGCTTCCAGGTCCGGAACGTTGTTGGCTAAGCTTCGAGCATTTGTGCTTTTTGCTTTCCAGCATTTAACTGGATTGTGTGTATTTTGCATTAATTTTGTTCTGCTCACTTCTTCCCACTTGTTTTTGATGTGTGGTTTAAAAGTGTGGCTGTTTCGTGGATAACGTGTTAAAACCCTCCACCCAGTGTGCAGCGGCGGTCACAAGAACAAATAGAATGCTAGGTATCATAAGGAAAGGAATGAAAACTAAAACAAAGGATATTATAATGCCTCTGTATCATTCCATGGTGCGACTGCATCTTGAATATTATGTGCAATTCTGGTCGCCATATCTTAAAAAGGATATAGCATTATTAGAAAAGGTACAGAGAAAAGCCACCAAAATGGTAAAGGGGATGGAAGGATACTCCTATGAAGAGAGGCTAAAAAGGTTAGGGCTCTTCAACCTGGAAAAGTGACGGCTAAGGGGAGATATGATAGAGATCTATAAATTAATGAATGGAGTGGAACAGGTAAACGTAGATCGATTGTTTGTCATCAGAATATAAAAAGCCTAGGGGACATGCGATGAAGCTACAGGGTAACCTATTTAAGACTAATAAGAGAAAATATTTTTTCACTCAACGTGTAATCAAACTCTGGAATTTGTTACTGGAGGATATAGTAAAAGCTGTTAGTTTACCTGGATATAAAAAAGGTTTGGACAAGTTCCTGGAGGAAAGGTCCATAAACCATTATTAAAAGGGACCCAGGATATCACTGCTTGACCCAATACAAGCATTGAGGAACCTGTGTCTTTTGGGGAAACTGCTAGGTACATATGACCTAGATTGGCCACAGTTGGAAATAGGATACTGGGCTTGATGGACCTTGGTCTGACCAAGTATGGCATATCTTATGTTCTTAACTAACTCCCTTACCCTCGCCATCTCTTCACAACTCTCAACTCTCTCCTCAATGTGCCTCTGCCTCCGACTCTCCTTTCCTTTCTGTCCAGACTTTGGCTGACTACTTCCATGATAAAGTTCACAAGATTACTCTTGAGTTCCCCCCGAGGTTATCTCCATCCCCTCTGCCTCCTCTTCACTCCCAAATCCTTCCCTCAACCTCTGTCACCCTTTACTCCTTTTCTAAGATCACTAAGGAAGAAACCAGACATCTTCTCACCTCCTCTAAACGTATTTCCTGCTCCTCTGATCCCATTCCCACCCACCTACTAAACTCCATCTCCTCTACTGTTGTCACTTCAATCTGTCAAATCCTCAACCTATCGTTTCTACTGCAACTGTTCCTGCATCCTTCAAGCATGCTGTGGTTACACCTCTCCTCAAGAAACCATCCCTTGATCCTACCTGTCTTTCCAATTCGACTCATCTCTCTCTTCCCCTTTATTTCTAAACTACTTGAAAGTGCAGTTCACTGCTGCTGTCTTGACTTTCTATCCTCTTGGTCTCTTTTGGATCCACTGCAATCTGGCTTTCACCCTCTACATTCTATTGAGACGGCTTTTGCCAAAGTCTCTAATGACTTGTTCCTCCCCAAATCTAAGGGCCTTTACCTGATCCTCATCCTTCTTGACCTTTCTGCTGCTTTTGACACTGTTGATCACTACCTTCTCTTCGATTCCCTGTCCTCATTTGGATTTAGGGGCTCTGTCCTGTCCTGGTTTTCTTCATATCTCTCCCACCACACTTTTAGTGTATGTTCTGGTGGACCTCCTCTACTGCATCCCGCTTTCAGTCAGTGTACCCCAGGGCTCTGTCTTTGGACTTCTCCATTCTCTATACTCAGTCCCTTGGTATACTCACCTTCTCCCATGCTTTTCAGTACCATCTCTATGCTGATGACTCTCAGATCTGCCTCTCTGCACCTGAAATCTCTCCAGGAATCCAGGCCCGAACCTCAGCCTGCTTATCTGACATTAGTGCCTGGATATCTCACTGCCATCTCACATTGAACATGGCCAAAACTCAGCTCCTTATCTTTCCCCCTAAGCCCACCTCTCCCCTTCCTCCTTTCTCTATTTCTATTTCACTCTACTTCTCCCTGTTTCCTCGGATCACAACCTTCGGATCATCTTTGATTCCTTCTTCTTCTTCTCCACACACATCCAACAGATAACTAAAACCTGCTGCTTCTTCTTTTATAACACTGGCAAAATTTGTCCCTTCCTTTCTGAACACACTACTAAGACCATTATCCATTCTGTAGTCACCTCCCATCTAGACTATTGCAGCCTCCTCTTTGCTTGTCTTCCTTTGAATCATCTCTTCCCACTTCAATCTGTTCAAAACTCAGCTACACAGCTCATCTTCCACCAGTGTCACTATGCTCATGTCACCCCTCTTCTCAAGTCACTTCATTGGCTTCCTATTTCCACATCCAGTTCAAACTTCTACTACTGACCTATAAGTGCGTTCATTTGTCTCTCCTCACTAACCTTCCTCTCTCATCTCTCCCTACATCCCTCCTCAGGAACTCCACTCTTCTGGCAGATCCCTTCTATCTGTGCCTTTCTCTTCCATTGCCAACTGCAGACTTCGATCTTTCTATCTTGCTGCTCTTTGTGCCTGGAACAAACTACCTGAGTCAGTACGTCAGGCTCCATCTGTGGCTCTGTTCAAATCCAGGCTTAAAACTCACTTCTTTGAGACTGCTTTTAGATCCTGATCCCCCAGTCTCTTGTTCACCTCTTACATATCTCCTTATCATTCCCCTAGGTATCTCCAAATCCCCAGTTGTTCTGTTGTCTGTCTTGGCTAGATTGTAAATTCTTATGAGTACTGACTGTCCCTTGCATGTTCCTGTATAGTGCTGCATATGCCTTTTAGCACAATACAAAGGATAAGTAGTAGTAGTAGTAATACTATCCCTATAAGTTCTGAAAGTACACAAATAATGTTAAACATACAACTGTTTGAATATCAGACCATATTAGTTATGTCAATATAACAAAATTAAAATATTGATAGAAGTCTACAAAGTATCAAGTCATCATTTGCACTTAGTTTTACTCTGAAGTAATCCCTGTAACTCACTAATAGAATTCAATCTAGTGTTACCACAAGATCACAAGTGCTCTCAATAAGTTCCCCATATCTCATGGTATTAGTCAAGTTACATTTCAATAAAATTAAAGGGTCCTTTAACTAAGGTGCAGTAAATTGATCATCCATCAATGAGATGATCCACATTATACACCCAAGTAGAGCCAGAAGATCCTCAACGGTTAACACCCTGACTGTCCCGAAAGAAATGACAACGTGCACAAAGGCAACATCCAACAGAGCCTTCATGATATACGCACCCAGAGCCTGGAATGCCCTCCCTACAGACATGCAAGTCATCACAAGCCTTACTCAATTCAGGAAGGCTCTTAAGCATCATCTCTTCATAAGACACTACCCAGAAACCAGCTATAGAAACCAACCAACAAGCACTTACATCAAACACTGAGCCCCTCAACAACATACCCAGCAAGACAAGAGATAGCCAACCCAAGATGACCTGTTCTTAATAGACTATAGCCTGAAAACATGGACTACAATGTAAATAAACTGTAGAAATGTTACCCCAGTTAAATCCAAGTTTCATTCCTTTTTCAATGTAAACACTATACGGCCCGGCCGTACAGTATATTGTTCTGTTCAATGTACACCGCACTGATACCTAATAGCGCGTTATATAAGAGAAGTTAAATAAATAAATAAGCAGTTAACATTGGAATTAGCATGAGGCAACATTTAGCATACAGCCTCAGCACTTACTGTGCACTAATTCCCATGGCAACTGTACTCAGGCCAGCCTGACCACTGTGCGGAAATGTTGCCCACACATGGCCCTGTGCCTGCCTGACCAGCTTCAGAGGGAGCCGGGGAGGCCCAAAGCCCATCTCCCCTCTGCACAACTGCGGGAATAAAGAGCGGCATTTTCCTTCACTCCTGCAGCTGTTAACTTGCAGCCCGCTGGTATGCTGAGCGCCGGGAGGTGAAACAGCCGCGGGATGAAGGAAAACACAATTCTTCACTCCCGTAGTTTTGTAGAGATGAGCCAGGGTGCCGGGCTTCGGACCTCCCCGTCTCCCTCTGAGGCAGGTTAGGCAGGTGCAATGCTCTTCTTGTGTGGGGCCATATGGGGGAGGGGGGACAGAGCTTCTGGCCCTAGAAGAAGACTGGGGGCTAGAACTGAAAATGGGATGATGGGTGGGGGGAGGAGAGGAGAGGAAAGAGCTGCTGGCCCTGAAAAAAGACTGGGGGCTAGCACTGGAAATGGGCTGATGTGGGGAGAATGGGACCAGAAGGGAATGGATGCTGGGGGAGGACTAGAAGGGGATGGGGCTGGCAGCAGAAAAAATGAAGCTGGGGGAGTGAGAATGGAGAGGGGGACAGATATTTTGTATGTGAGGGAAGAAAAATCTATAATTGGCTGGGTATTGGGAGAGTAAGTGGGAACTGAGTATAAAGGTGTGAAATCTGAGAGGATGAAAAAGGAATATAAAAGAAATGGAGGAAAGAGCAAAAGGGGAAAGATCAGTATGTTAGAGCAGATGTAGAGAGAGAATGGAAAAAACTAGAAAGAAGAGAATGGAGAGTTAGCAGAAGACACGAAGAAAGCAGAAGAAAGCGATTGGGGCAATTGCAACTTAAAAATAAAATGCCCAAACAACAAAAGGTAGAACAATACTATTTTAGTTTGACTTTATTAACTGGAATATGTCAGCTTTGGGAAATGTGCATTGCTAACGTCTTTGCGTTTTGTTTAGTACAAGTGGAAATTAATTTTATAGTTTTATTTCTCTGGTGGTGTTGTACATTCCAGGTTTGGCTTTTGGGGTTCCCAATTTAATTATTGTCCTCATATTTCTAAATTGTGATTGCCTGTTCTCTGTTTGGTGATGGTCTATGTTTTGCATGTGTAACCAAGCTGCGCTATTCTGTTTTTGTAGTTTCTATGTGACATTCTCACTTGTTCTCTTTCCCCAATAGGAAATGTATTGGTATTCTCTGAGATATACTGGTTTAATATTGGCAGTGTTGCGATAGGTAGGGTTTGGTGCTTTGTGAGTTCTGATAATGCTGTTCTGATATGGCAGGTTTGCTATGGGTTCTAAATGAATCAAGTAAGACCCCACTATATATACTCTATAATTTGACCCTAAACCTTTATGATTGACATTCACGTTTTTTTGTTGGATTGTTTGTCTTGAAAGGAAATTCCTCTCTCGTGGCAAACCTTCCTATTTTCTCTTATATTAAGGCATCCTGCTGCTTCTGGCTCGGTTGGGGGACATGTCTTCCCCATCCTATACCATACACTGACATTGCAGCACTTTACATTGACACCACCCTGTGCATCGGTACAGCTGCCTCCCACATGCTCGTCCACCTAACTGGCCACCGAATAGGGTGCCCACTAATATGGCAGATCCATCAGCTCCCACCTGTCCTTCCATCACCTTTGCATTAACTTTTCATGGTGCATTATCCAGCATTAGGGTTACAGCCGTTTTCCTGCCTTTAGATGCACGCTTGTCAACTTGAAGCACCTTAAAACCCTTGGCCATCTTATGTTCGGGTATCTAAACCCTTAGGGCACATTAACTTCATGCACCTTAACCCCTCAGGGCACCTTAAACTCAGGCACCATTTTGAACCCAGCTGGCCACAGGGCAGAAGCAGCTGGAGATCACTCCTATCCAGTCGCTAACCAACCAGTAAAATGACTGATAAGTGCTGGGGGGATTGAGAAGGTGGGGTGACAGCCAGGTGCCCCTTCAGGGAGGAGTGGAAGGAGAGATGTGATGTTCTTCAATGAAGGGTGATGCTAATGCTGATTGTAGTGGTGGGGGTGATGCTGATGTTGATGTTGATTGGGAAAGGGAGGGTGATGATCAGGGACTTGCAGGCTGATGCTGATGCTGATGTTGATTTGATTTGAGCATTCTTTTCCCACAGCAGGGCAAAGTAAATGCATTGTTAGATGGTGCAATTACAACACCAACTGTCAATGCATTTACTGAGTGATGTCTGCCTGCCCTGTGCAGTAATTGCAGAACAGATTTTCAGCACACCCCCAACAGTTACAGCAAAGGTTTTGTATTTACCATGCATTATTTTTTGCGATACACAGTAAGGGCAAAAACTTAACACACTTTAGTAAAAGGGCCCTTAAGCGTCAGAAACATTAGCTGTGTATACATTAACCTGTGTGGCTTATTTTTCCATTGCAATACCATTGAAAATTTGGCATGCAAAAGCTATGAAATCAACTTTTTCAATGGAGTGGTAAAATTAACAATATCCCTGTAAATTGCCCCTGATCTCTGGAAGGGGCTGTATAGAAAAGTTTTCAAATAAATAAATCCCCTATCCCGAGTAAACATAACTGCTGAATTAACAAAACCCAAGATACCTGTTTTAGCAATTCGATCATTAACCAGTCTCTAGAAATTCTGAGGCAGGCCCAGATTTAAGCATAATAATGGAGGCAACTACCTCTTGTGCCAAATTTTGATAAGCACAGAATATTGCCTCAACTGCCATGCCTCAATCTGAGCCTGATGCTGCAGCTCAGTGATCATAACGCTGTTTGGCTCTGACCCAATGTCCTGCTTATCGGTGCAATCCAGTCCCTGAGTGGCAGCAGCAAATTCTTTAATTAAATTCAGCCTGGGCTGCCCAGGACCTGTAGTATCCCTCTTCTCTTTTCCCTTTGCAGGGTTTCTAGGATAACAGCAAGCTCTGTGAAAGAAAAAAAAAAGGAAGGAACAATGCAGAGTCTGGGCAGCCTCAGGCTGAATTTAATTAATGAATTTGCTCCTGTCACTCAGGGACCAGATTGCATGGTAAACAGGTGTTGCTCTATCTCAAGTCATAAGAACATAAGAACATAAGATATGCCATACTGGGTCAGACCAAGGTCCATCAAGCCCAGTATTCTGTTTCCAACAGTGGCCAATCTAGGTCATATGTACCTAGCAGTTTCCCCAAGGGACACAGGTTCCACAATGCTTGTATTGGTTCAAGCATTGATATCTTGGGTCCCTTCTTAATAATGGTTTATGGACCTTTCCTCCAGGAACTTGTCCAAACCTTTTTTAAACCCAGCTACACTAACAGCCTTTACTACATCCTCCGGTAACAAATTCCAGAGTTTGATTACACGTTGAGTGAAAAAATATTTTCTTTTATTAGTCTTAAATAGTTTACCCTGTAGCTTCATTGCATGTCCTCTAGTCTTTCTATATTCTGATAAGGTAAACAATCGATCTACGTTTACCCATTCCACTCCGTTCATTAATTTATAGACTTCTATCATATCGCCCCTCAGCCGTCTCTTTTCCAGGTTAAAGAGCCCTAACCTTTTTAGCCTTTCTTCATAGGAGTATCCTTCCATCCCCTTTACCATTTTGGTGGCTCTTCTCTGAACCTTTTCTAAAATCGCTATATCCTTTTTAAGATACGGCGACCAGAATTGCACACAATATTCAAGGTGCGGTCTCACCGTGGAACGATATAGAGGCATTATAATATCTTTTGTTTTATTTTCCATTCCTTTCCTTATCATACCTAGCATTCTATTTGCTCTCTTGGCCGCCGCTGCACACTGGGCTGAGGGTTTTAACATGGTATCCACAATGACGCCTAAATCTTTTTCCTGGGTGGTGGTTCCTAATGTGGAACCTTGCATCGTGTAACCATAGTTTGGGTTGTTCTTCCCTAGGTGCATAACCTTGCACTTGTCCACATTAAATTTCATCTGCCATTTTGATGCCCAGTCTTCCAATTTATCAAGATCCTCTTGCAATTTTTCACAATCCTCTTGGGTTTTAACAACTTTAAATAGTTTTGTGTCATCTGCAAATTTGATACCCTCACTCGTTATTCCACTTTCCAGGTCATTTATGAATATGTCAAAAAGCAGCGGACCCAGCACAGATCCCTGGGGTACACCACTATTCACCTTTCTCCATTGGGAAAATTGGCCATTTAGCCCTACCCTCTGCTTTCTATGTTTTAACCAGTTCCTGATCCACAATAGTACACTGCCTCCTATCCCATGACTCTTTAGTTTTGCCAAAAGTCTCTCATGAGCAGGGCCGGATTTACCTTGAGTGAGGCCCTATGCCAACAAAAATTGTGGGCCCCCAGCAGGGGCGGCCCAAGGGGGGTGTGGGGCCTCATTTGCATAAGGGGCCTCATTTGCATAAATATTTGCGTAATGTTACCATATACTAACTTTTAGTAAACGTGCCTCTTAATGAGTGTATGGATAAAGAAAGACTAAAAGATTTCTACATTACTATAATCCAGTGCCAACTGCCAGACACATTAGGAACTACTACAAACACTGCCCATTTAGAACCCATAGCAAACCCGCCGTATCCTAACAGCACTACCAGGACTCACAAAGCACCATACTCTACCAATCAAAAGGCAACACTGCAAATATTAAACCAATACATTTCAGAGAACAACAATACATTACCTACTGGGGAAAGAGAACAAGTGGCACTGTCAAATAGGAATTATATAAACAGAACACCTCAGCTCAGTTACACATGCACAACATAGACCGTCACCAAACAAGGAATCACAATTTAGAAACAGGAAGACAATAATTAAACTGGGAATCCCAAAAGCCAAACTTGGAATGTACAACACTGTAGAAATAAAACTATACATTAATTTGCTCTTATACTAAACAAAGCGCAGACGTTAATGATGCACATTTACCAGAGCTGACATATTCCAATTAATAAATTCAAAATAAAGAGATATTTTTCTACCTTTTGTGCATTTTTTTCAGCTGCAATTGCTCCAGCCGCTTTCTTCTGGTTTCTTCGTGTCTTCTGCTAACTCTCCATCGTCTGCTGTCCATTTGTCCTTTCTTCTCTCTTCTAGTTTTTTTCCATTCTCTCTCTACATCTGCTTTAACATACTAATCTTTCTCCTTTTGCTCTTTCCTCATTCCTATTTCATCCACTCAAATTTTACCCCTCCATCCTCAATCCCCACTTACTCTCCCAATACCCGGCCAATTGTAGATTTTTTATCCCTCCCACACAAAATATTTTTCCCTTCTCCATTTTACTCTTCCAGCCCCATCCCATTCTAATCCTCCCCCAACATCAGCTCCCTTCTAGTTCCAGCCTCACCCAGCATCCATTCCCTTCTAGTTCCTGCATCAGCCCATTTCCAGTCCTAGCCACCCATCAGCCCATTTCCAGTCCTAGCAACCCCCCAACCCAATACCAGTCCTAGCCCCCCATCAACCCACTTACAGTCCTAACCCCCCATCACCCCATTTTCAGTTTAAGCCCCCCTATAACCCATTACCAGTCCTAACCCCCCATCAGCCAACTTCCAGTCCTAACCCCATCAACCCATTTCCAGTCAGCCCCCCATAGCCCATTGCCAGTCCTAATCCCCCCATCAGCCCACAGCCCATTACCAGTCCTAACCCCATCAGCCCACCTCAAGTCCTAACCCCTCCCCATTAGCCCATTTCCTGTCCTCGCCCCCCCCCCATAGCCCATTATCAGTCCTAACCCCCCCCTAGCCCATTACAAGTTCTTTCAGCGCAGCCATCAGCCCATAGCCCATTACCAGTCCTATCCCCATCAGCCCACCTCCAGTCTTAACCCCCCCAGCCCATTTCCAGTCCTAGCCCCCCCATAGCCCATTACCAGACAGCCCCCATCAGCCCACAGCCCATTACCAGTCTTAACCCCCTCCCCTAGCCCATTACCAGCTCTAAACCCCCCCAACAGCCCACAGCCCATTACCAGTCCTAACCCCATCAGCCCACCTCCAGCCTTAACACCCCAGCCCATTTCCAGTCCCAGCCCCCCCCCAATAGCCCATTACCAGTCCTACCCCCCCCCCCCCTCGGCCTAAAGTAAAATTTAATTTAAAAAAAAAACGCTGGCTGCTGCCGCGGCAGCATGGACTGTTCCCGCGGGGCCCCCTCTGCTGCCGCGGCAGCATGGATTGTCCCACGGGGCTCCCTATGCCCGGCTGAATCCCCTCTCTCCCTGCCGGCTTTGAGAGGCGCAAAGGGAGAGTGTCTCCCTCACGTCTCTGTTAAGTCCGCAGGGGCTGATGGGAAATTTCCCATCAGCCCCTGCGGGCTTAACAGAGACGCAAGGGAGACACTCTCCCTTTGCGCCTCTCAAAGCCGGCAGGGAGAGAGGGGATTCAGCCGGGCATAGGGAGCCCCGCGGAACAATCCATGCTGCCGCGACAGCAGAGGGGGCCCCGCGGGAACAGTCCATGCTGTCGCGGCGGCAGCCAGCGGTTTTTTTTTAGATTTAATTTTAAAAAGGCTATTTTTGTGGGCCCTTGTCAGCTGTGGGCCCTACGCCACGGCGTAGGTGGCGTATAGGTAAATCTGTCCCTGCTCATGAGGGACCTTGTCAAAGGCTTTCTGAAAGTCCAGATACACAATATCAACCGACTCACCTTTGTCCACCTGATTATTCACTCCTTCAAAAAAACATAACATAAAGTAAAAAAACATAACATAAAGTCAAATCCAGTCCAGTCCAGTATCATCCAGCTCCAGCAGACAAGTATCTACTAATCCTTTCAGATTGCTCCAGCAGTCTTCCTAGTTTAATCTGCTCTCTAAGAAGAATCCAGGAAACACCCTGTAGGTGCCACCCCCCGCAGGGAGGTCTAATCTCTCGGGTTCCCCTGTATGTTAGGGTGAGTGATCCAATAGTCCCAGTTTGGTGGGATCCTTTCCCATGCTGGGGTCTACCCCCCCCCCCCCTTTTCTGGGCAACTGTCCCCTCCCCAGGTCCAAAGTAGCCCTCACTAGGGTCCTTTGTATCAACACACAATGTGAATATTATGCAAAATAGATCAGAAATGCAAATGACGTCTTCCCAACGTCCTTCAGTTTATACAAGCATACATGTCCAATATCACAATATATTCCCTCCTTGTAAGTCTCGGATTCAGTCAGGGTGTGTCCCAAGTGTGGAATTACCTGGATACCCCGCCACCTCCTATGTAGCTGCTTGTTGCTACTACCACTCCAAGTCTGGCGGGTTATTCACCAGCTGAATGTCCATGGATGTCTCGTCAGGGACTAGCTGTTGCTCATTTCTTAATTCCATCTTCTCTGCCCACTGGGGGTCACCTTGATCCTCCCTAAGTGGGTCTATCTCTATGGGAGTGGGCCAAGTCTCTCTCATCCCAGGATTTGTCAGAGAGCTGGTCCCTATGTCTCTTGGCCAAGCAGAGAGCAGGGGTTTGGGCCCTTCCTCGGCTCTTGGGTGTCCTCATCTGCTGCTCTATGGACCCCCTCCTAGACAGGTCCAGACCCCCAGAGCAGGGACTGGGTGGAGTCACCTAGGACTCTGGCAGTGATGGGATGACACTGTCACATACCCTCCCCCCCTAGCGGAGAGCCTTTGGGTCAGGGTGTGATGGGGTCAACCCAGTCTGGGGGTCCTTTGCCCTTCCGGGACAGGAAATCTGCATTAGTATGGGCTTTCCCAGCCTTGTGTTGGACTTCAAAGTCATAGGGGACAAGCGGGCATTGGTGTTTTTCATATAATATCGCCACCTTAGGGCTGCATAGTCAGTTACGAGGGTGAAATGCCTACCTAGCAAATAGTATCTTAAGGCATCTACAGCCCACTTGACTGCAAGGCACTCCTTCTCCATGACTGAATACCTAGTCTCTGCCTCCCCTAACTTCTAACTAAAGGACATGACCAGATGTTCTTCTCTGGTCACGTTTTGGCTTAATATGGCTCCCAAACCTACCCCCGAAGCATCCATTTGTAACACAAATGGCTCTTTGAAATCTATATTTCTTAACACCAGTTCTTTACACAGGGCCTGCTTGAGGTTAACAAAGGCCTCCTCTTCCCGTGTACCCCAACGTATCTGGTTAGGGGATTTATTTTTCAGCAAATCGGTAAGGGGAGCAGTCAGTTCTGCAAAGTGGGGAATGAACCTCCGGTAATAGCCCACTAAGCCCAAAAATGTTCTAACTTGCTTTTTGATTTTTGGCAGAGTCTTCCCTTGAATTGCCTGTAATTTGCTAAGGGTGGGTCGCATTACCCCATTTCCTACCTGGTGGCCTAGGTACTGTACCTCCTGGTTTGCTAACTGGCATTTCTTAAGGTTCGCTGTTAACCCAGCCCACCTTAAGGACTCACACACCTTACGCAGGTGGATTAGGTGTTCCTCCCAGGTCTTGGAATAAATTACCACATCATCAAGGTAGGCCCCTGCATACCCTAGATGTGGTTTGAGTACTTTATTGATAATATGCTGGAATGTAGCTGGTGCCCCAAGCAAGCTGAAAGAGAGAATAGTAAACTAGTATAGCCCCCCAAGGTGTTCATAAAGCTGTTTTCTCCCTAGAGGACTGTTCCAAGGGAATATGCCAGTATCCTTTTGTTAGGTCAAGGGTTGAAATATATGTAGCCCCTCCCAACTGCTCTACCAGTTCCTCTATCCTGGGCATGGGGTAGGCATCAAAAGTCGAGATGGCGTTCACTTGCCAAAAATCAATACAGAACCTAGTGGTTCCATCGGGTTTGAACACTAGGACTATCGGGCTAGACCATTAACTGTTGGACTCTTCAATGATCTCTAAATGCAGCATATCCACTACCTCTTTCTTATTCTCCCTTTGTTTGGCCTGGGGAATGTGGTATAGCCATTGCCTTATGATTTTTCCATCCTGGGTGATAATTCTGTGAGTTCCAAGATGGGTTCTCCCAGGCAGGGGTGAGAACACGTCTGAGAACTGGGCTAGCAGGTGCTTCACCTGTCTCTTCTGGTCTCCCGTCAACTCAGTTCCTATTAAGACCTCCATGAGGTTCTTTGTCTGGGCAATCTCTGGACCCAGGTCCTCTTCCTCTTCGCTTACTTGTGCTCCTAGCCCCTCCCGACACACCCAGGGTTTGAGCAAATTGATGTGGAAGGTCTGCACCTTCCCTTTCTGCTGCTCCCCACTTCATAATCTACAGGCCCTAGTTTCCAGCGCACCCTAAAGGGGCCTCTCCACTGGGCTAGTAGCTTATTATTGGAAGTGGGCAGCATAACTAATACCATGTCTCCTGGGTTAAGACTCCTCTCCCATGCCTGCTTAATAGACTTTTTGCTTCTCTTGGGTTTTCCTCAAATGTTCGTTAACTCACCGGGAGAAGGTTCTTAACTGGGTTTTCAACTGGGTAACATGTTCAATTATGGGCTCTAACCCTCTTTCCGTTCCTACCCTCCTCTCCCGTGCCTGCTTAATAGACTTTTTGCTTCTCTTGGTTTTTTCTCAAATGTTCATTAACTCACCGGGAGAAGGTTCTTAACTGGGTTTTCAACTGGGTAACCTGTTCAGTTATGGGCTCTAACCCTCTTTCTGTTCCTACCCAGACTTTCTGTACCACATCCAAGAGTCTCCTGGTTTGTCTTCCCATTAAAAGCTCAAGTGGGGAAAAGCCCAATGTAGCTTGGGGAACTTCTCTATATGCAAACAGGACAAATGGGATCACTTGTTCCCATGTCCGACTGTTATCGCCTATACTTTTTCTAACCATTTGTATCAGGGTCTGGTTAAACCGCTCGACAAGGCCGTCGGTTTGTAGGTGATAGATGGCAGTCTTAACATGCCTGATCCCAAAACAATGCCAAGACTGCATCTAACTGTCTGGATAAAAAGTTAGTGCCCCGATCTGTCAAAAGTTCTCTGGGAAAGCCTACCTCACAGAAAATTCTCAACAGTTCCCATATTATCTGACCTGCGGTAACTTTCCGCAGAGGAAATGCCCACAGATAGTGGATGGCATAGTCAACAAGTACTAAGAAGTACTGGTAACCTGCCATGCTCCTATCTAACAGACCCACAATGTCCATGGCCATTCGATCCATGGGTTGTTCAACCCCTGGGATAGGAATCAAGGGAGCTTTCCTGGGCTAGTTATTTTTTCGTTGGCACACGGGGCATGCCTGGCAGAACTTAGTCACCTCCTGATATAGGTTAGACCAGAAGAACTGTTGTGTAAGACATGCAATAACCCCCTGCTCCCCTAGGTATCCTGCTAAGGGGTGGCTGTGGGCCAAGATTAATAGGGCCTCCCAGACTATCTGGGGTACCATGAGCTGGGCTTGCTCTCCTTTCTCTTCCCGGAATGTAATCCGATATAAGAGGTTATTCCTATTCCTAAAGAGAGGATAACTCTCCTTACCCTTCTTAGAGCTTGTCCTTCCACCTTATCCCAGGCTTCCTGCAAGAATGGGTCTTTTGTTTGCTCTTCAAAAAAATTATCGAACTTGGAGAGCAACTCCTTCCCTAGAGCCTCGACTCTCCCTGGGGGAATCAACTCTTTCTACTTTTCTGCTCTCCATTGAGCCCTGCTTTTTCTAGTCTTTCCCTCTCTCTCTACCATGTCCAGGATTGCAAATGGGAACAACTCTCCAAAACTGGGGACAGATCTTTCCTCAGTGGTACATTCTCGGGAATGGGTGGCTACTAAAGCAGAGCGGAAGCCGGTCAAATCTAATATCCCCTCCTAATCCCACCCTAGGATTAATGGCACTGGGAGCCCCTTAACAATGGCCATTCCTAGTAGTTGTTGTTTGTTATCCCACGTGATTTTTATCTCATAAGCGAGGACATTCCATATGTCCCCATAGACAAACCTCACTAGTATAGGGCCCAGGTATCTACCCTGCCTCTTACCGACCCCTAGGCTCTGGGCCAGATCTCGCGACATCAGACACTGATTACTCCCAGTGTCTATGAGAGCTTCCACGTCCGTCCCACCAAACCGGATTGCTTTTTTAAGGAGTCCATTCCAGCTTTGTGGGTCTCCTGCAAGTCCTACACCAGAGAAGGAACATTCTCCTTCTGGACACTCCTGTTGGAAATGGCCTGCTCCCCGCACGAAAAGCATCATGGCCCTCTTCAGGATTCCTGAGTGGGTTTCTTCCCTGTGGGGTCCTTTGGGTTATCCCAACTTCCCTTTAGCCTAGGGGGTCCTTTTACCACAGGAATCCCTTAGGGTATCTCCTGTTTCCCTTCCTTGGGAACTCGGGGTCCTTGGGATCCAGCATTGAGAGAGTTCTCGGCAAAACCTACGGCCTCCGTTATGACATGGGCCCCTGCCTAGATACCCATGACTGTACATCCCTTGGCAAAATACAGAGAAATTTTTCTAGCACTATCTTCCTTATTATGGCAAATTCAGAGTTCTTATCAGGTTCCAGCCACCTGCTGGCGAAATCAGTTAATCTATAGGACACAGCCCTAGGCCTTTCTCCTGGGTCATGGATTTCTGACAAATTCATTCTAATACATCATGGGACCTGCTACACTGATTTCAATGGATACATTCAGGGACTACGAATACCATACTGCATTGCAAGGCAAATTTAAAACCAGAACTGTCAAAAAATCTCACTCCTGGATATGGGTAACTTAACAACTCTGTTCTAAAGATGAGGCAGGACGTGGCAGTGCCAGTGCAACACAGCCTGGCACCTTTCAAATGTCAGCACTCACCTGCCATCTCAGAGAGAAAGATAGGAAAGAGCTGCAGGCTTAGCTGAAAGCTGCTGTACAAAAAGGAGGTATAATTATATACATTAAAAAGGCAGAATTAATGTACTGACTTATTTTGTTTGGTTGTATTTTTTATCAAAGCTATTTAAAAAAACACCTGCAGAATTCTCAAAATATAGAACTGCCTGACTTGTACTTAACCAATCAAAGAAAAGGTTACAACTCTGCTTATTGAAAAATACATACAGTAAACTTGTAAACCCAGCATTTTATAGCACCACTAGGTGGCAATATAACACATATGCATAAGAAGATCTATGCAATCAGGACAGCGATCAAGTCTAAAATTACAATGAAAATATAGCAAAAGATAATATAAGTGATCCTTTTTACCAGGAAGAAATCGTGCCATTCATTCATGCGGATGGAAACAGCTCTTTTTGGGGGTTCCAAGCTCATATACTCTTTCGTGTAGACCGCTAGTTCTATGATCCTGAACAAGGGAAAGTTAAACTTGCAATTGCTGTTTTTACAGAACAAAATACAAATGCATTATTTCAGACAAATCATTTCAAATTTTTTAGCTAGCTTATTGAAATCAGTTCTTGAGGACTGCATGTGATGTTTTCTGTCTAATAGGCATTAAGGTTTAAATCCAAAAAGCTATTACTCCACCAGTTCACAACTCATTATAGATTAAGCTTGCGGGGAGCATTTTGTGAGGCATGACATCCACAGAAGTGAAGGAACTCAAGCACAGGTAGAAAAATGTGAGAGCCCGGGTGTTTGGTAGGATCAGAAAGCATGCAAATGCAATGTGTGCCTTCGAGTCAGTCCTGAGAGGGTAAATCACTTCAGAGATGTTTATTACTCAAATACCAACTAGAGTATGAGGAAAATATCCAATGGCTGGAAGAAGCCATGTAAGCTCAGTCTGCTTCATGAAAAACCATAATATGCTATTCTACAACTATACTTTTTATGCAAGTTAGTTCCTCCACAGGACTGGCCTACTCCAAGGCAGACTAGATGGCAGGCTTCAAAGGGGGGGGGGGGGGGGCTGCAGGTGCAACATTGGCACAGTTGGCAAAGACAGAAGAAGAGAATGCTTTTAAATCCACTGTCAGCGGCAGGCCTTTGAGCCTCTTCACCATGTGCATGCGTTCGAGGCCCATCACACCCTACCATGTCAAAGTGGGTGGAACAAGCCTGGAGTACACTTTTGCAGGCAATGTTTCTGCTAAGCAGCTTGAAGCTGCGTGGGAGTCATCTGCTGGAATTCTTTAGGATTGCGTGGCCTAGGCAGGTCCCGAGGGATAGACAGGCCAAGACTGCTTAGTGGGAACATTGTAGGTGCTTAAAGACATGCCATTGACAGCAGCTTTAAAGGGATTCTCTACTGCTGTCTTTGTCAGCCGTGCCAGTGTTAAATAGTATATGACGGCAGATAAAGACCAGCATGGTCCATCTAGTCTGCCCAGCAAGGCGGCAAGAGTAGGTGCCACTCCGTGCAGGTCACCCCTCCCCATGCCTTTGTTTAGGAGTGTACCCACCACTCCGTGCAGGTCACCCCTATTTGTTGAGATATGAGATAATTACGTTTATTTTGATTTTATCCTGTTGCTATAAAGGGATCCTCTGTGTCTGTCCCACGTCATTTTGAATTCTGTTACTGTATTTGCCCCCACCACCTCCATCGGGAGTGCATTCCAAACATCCACCACCCTTTCAGTGAAAAAGTATTTCCTGACATTGCCTTTCAGTTTACCCCATTGCAGCTTCATTTTATGCCCTCTAGTTTTACAGCTTCTCCATCTTTGAAAAAGGTTTGTTTGTTCATTAATACTCTTTAGTATTTAAAGGTCTATATCATATCTCCCCTGTCCCTCCTCTCCTCTAGTATATACATATTTAGGTCTTCAAGTCTCTTTTCATTCGTCATGGTGCAGACTCCAAATTATTTTGGTCACCTTCCTCTGAACCGTTTCCAGTCTTTTTATATCCTTTGCGAGATATGGTCTCCAAAACTGAACACAATATTCCAAGTGAGACCTCACCGGTGACTTGTACATTGGCATTAGTAGTTCCTCATTTTTGCTGGTAATTCCTCTCCTTCTATTTTGGCCACTGTCTTGTCACACTGTTTCATCACCTTGAGATCCTCAGAAGGAATCACTCCAAGGTCCTTCTCCTGGTCTGTGAACACCAACTTCTTGCCCCCTATCGCATACAATTCCCTTGGATTTCTGCATCCCAAGTGCATGACACTGCACTTCCTCACATTAAATCTTAACTGTCAAGCATTAGACCATTCTTCCAGCGTTTGTAGATCTTTCCTCATGCTATCCAGTCCTACAGGGGAGTCCCCTCTGTTGCAAACTTTCATGTCATCTGCAAAAAGACAGACTTTTCCATTCATTCCTTCAGTAATATCACTCACAAATACATTGAACAGTACCGGTCCCAGGACTGATCCCTGGGGCATGTCGCTAATTGGATTCCTTTCATCCGAGTGAGTCCCATTTACTATCATCTTCTGTTATCTGTCTGTCAACCAATTTCTGATCCAGTTCATCACCTTGGGACCCATCCCTAAGCTGTTCAATTTAATTATAAGCCTCCTGTGAGGAACAATATCAAAGGCTTTGCTGAAATCTAGGTAAATCATATCCATTGCATGCTCTTGATCTAGTTCTCTGGTCACCCAGTCAAAGAACTCAATCAGATTTGTTTGGCATGATCGTCCTTTGGTAAAACCATGTTGCCTTGGATCATGCAACCTATTGGTTTTGAGAAAGTCCACTATTCTCTCTTTCAGGAGCACCTCCATTAGTTTTCCTGCCACCAAGGTAAGGCTTACTAGCCTGTAGTTTGTCACTTCTTCCCTATTGCCACTTTTGTGAAGAGGTACCACATCAGCCCTTCTCCAATCCTGTGGAACTTCACCTTTCTCAAAGAATGTATTAAAAACATACTTTAAAGGCCCTGCAAGAACGTCTCCAAGCTCTTTCAGTATCCTGGGATGTATCTCATCCGGTCCCATAGTCTTGTCCACTTTCAGTTTTGCAAGCTATTCAAACACATCATCTTCTGTGAATGGTGTAGTTTCTACCCCATTCTCATTTGTATATTTATCAATCACAGATGGTCCTTCTCCGGGGTTTTTTTTTTAAATTTAAAATAGAAGTATTTGTTTAGCATTTTTGCTTTTTCAATGTCACTTTCCACGAATCCATTCTCGGCACTTCTGAATCTTGCAATTCCACCTTTGATCTTCCTCTTCTCCCGAATATACCTAAAAAACATTTGTCTGCACACTTCAGATCTTTAGCCATCTTTTCTTTTGCCTTTGATTTTGCTATCCTTATTTCTCTTTTTGTCTCTTTTAGCTTTATCCTGTATTTTGTTCTGTGTTCCTTTGTTTGTGAACTTCTGAATTTTGTGAAAGCTGTGGTTTTTTGTCTTAATTTGTGCAGCTATTTCTTTGGAGAACCAAATAGGTTTCCTTTTCCTCTTGTTTTTATTTACTTTCCTTACATATGTATCTGTTGCTCCTTTTATTGCCTCCTTTAGTTTAGCCTGCTACAATTCCACTTCCCTTACCTCCTCCCACCCTGCCAACTCCTCCTTCAGGCACTTGGTCATTTTACTAAAGTCAGCGTTTTTAAAGTCTAGGACTTTGAGCTTGCTCTGCTTGGACCCTGCCTTAATTTTTATCTTAAACCACACCGTGTGATGATCACTGCTGCTGACATGGGCATCCACCTGGACGTTCAACACACTATCTCCGTTGGTGAGTGCTAAATCTTGCATCAAACTTTCCCTGATCAGATTCATTACCATTTGTCTTAGCAATGCATCTTGGAAGGCATCCACATTTTTTTTTACTTCTTTCCAGATTTGGAGAAGGAATACTCCAATCCACACCAGATATATTAAAGTCACCCAATATTATCACTTCCTCCTTCATGGCTACCTTTGCAATATCAATAATTATAATCAAGTCTCTATTAATTTCTTCAGTTTGAGTTGGAGGCCTGTAGACTACCCCAGTATGGATAACAGTGTCATCTCCTCTTTCTAGCACACAGTGCTTCTTCTTTTCCCCATGTCCCCTGCATTTCAGCAACTTTAATGTTGCTTTTGACATATAGGGTGTCAGACGGCTGCCTGGGTGAGAATGTTCACAGTCTTGGCAAGTGCATATATCAATATGATTTGCAAGGGATTGTGGGCAATGCAGTCCATTCACACCCGACACAGCTGCTCACAATAATTTAGTTGTGCTCAAGTGTAAAGCCAATAAGATATTTATTTATGGGGTTATTTCTCCCAACACAGATATGCTTGGTAGCACATAAATCAGGTTACTTGCTTTCAGTGTTAAACTTGGAAAAACAAAATCAGGAAAACAACAGCTGAACCTATTAGGCAATCAAAGCAAAAGAATAAAGACCTGATTGGTAACAAACTGGTCTTTTCTGTAGGCTTTAGCTAATATTTTCTTAGCATGTATCAAACAACAAACAAAAATCCACAAAGAAGGGAAAAACTGTTCTTTTCAGGTTAACTTCTTATATCTTCCCACATAGATTCAGAAGTGATTCTCTCAGAGCTCACAAGCAATTAGGTAAGGCTCAATTGCTAGCAGTTACCCAGCTGAAACCCCTTAGCTGGCTTGCTTTCTACTGCGTGGCTAAAAATCCTACTCAGGAGCTTTTCTGAGTAGATTAAAGAACAAGTTTGTATTTCTTTGTGATGGTTGCTGTATTTTATAACAGAAAATCACCAAAGGAGTTTAGACAGAGAGCAATCCATGTAAACACATCTTTCATCTGCTATCTCTCCCTCTTCTTCAACAATCATGGGTTCAATATCATGGATTGTGTCACGGGCCTCGTGGTAAGAGACTCCGTAGACCCTCTAGGCGACTGCCTAGGGGTATTGTGGTTATGATTGATCTGCCTTCTCTTCTGTACACAGAGTCAGTCAGTCAAAGTGGTAAAGCAAAATAGGGTTTTATTCCCGTTCCCTGGCGGATATCATTTCTTTGCAAAAGCACACAGAACAATAAACAAAACTAAACGAAAACAGCTGGAATGTTATTTCTTTCTTCCTTGTTCCTTTCACAAGTTACATCAGCATAAAGATGTTATTTCATCTGATAAACAGATTGTACAATCCATCGGCTCCGGCTCTGAGTAAGTGTTACTGCTTTCCCACTGTGTTAAGCCTGGACTGCATCTATCACTCCCCGGGTCACATTCACTGCATGTGCTGGAGCTGGGTTCATTTGCTGTGGGAAGATAAGCTTTCTTTTCTCCCAGACACTTGTCTAAATCAGGATTATAAAAACCTGCTGTAGAGAAAGTCTCTTTATGGTAAGCCTCCCTTGGCTCCCTTACTTGGAAGTCTGCATGCCTTCCTATATTAAAACTCTGCCCAGAGCAATGCTTGTTAAAACTCCCAGCTTCTCTTCTCTCCCAAACACAAGGCTTTAAACTTGTTACCTTACAGGAGGTTCTGTAGTTAGCTGTGGGGTTTCTTTCTCCTGGCAAAGCTTTACTGGCTTGAAGAAAGTTTCTCCGTGACTTGGGTAATTCCCCCAAGGTAGTGTCCCACTTCCTGTTTGAGTGGAAAACCTCTCCGGTACTATCTCTCCAGAGATCAGTTTCTCTACTGCTCCACTGCCCTTTCCTGGAGCTTCCTTTGAGAGCTCTTGGTCCTCCCAGACCTCCAAAATCTCTCCTGGAATTGGAACGTCTCCTGGGACTCTGTGTCTCTCTCTGTCTCTGAGTCTGGCTTGTCTGATGCTGGATCTCCACCTGCATCTGACTGCCACTCTCCTCCTCAGAGTCAGTCTGGCTCTCTCTCTTGCTTCCTTTCGTGCTTCCCCTCTTGCTTCCTCCTCCTGGCTCTAACCAGGGCTTTTTGTACCTCCCCCCTCTGCACATTACGTCAGCTTCTGGGGACAGGTGTTTCTGATGAGATTCCTCAATTCTATCCGCGTCACTGCTAAGGAAAGGAAACCTCATTTTAAACCTCTTCTGTTCTACTTGTGCTGACGGCACCGGCTGCTCAGCCATTCTTAGACATGCTGAATCCTCCTGCCCAGCCAAGTTTGAGGTGAGTTCTTCCTTTTTGCTAGTTTCAACAGGCTTTCTATAGCTTACTGTATCACAATTGGCACAGAAGAATTTCTCAATGGAGCACTTTCAGGAGAATACTTGTTTCCCTGCTTTCAAGGTTATAGCTAGGGCATAGATCAGTGTTCATACCTGAGCTTCCACTGCTGTTAGAGTTCCTCTCTATATAGCCTGGCCAGTATGTAGTCCAGTTCCTATGTCCAGCCTTCCAATCCAGTTCCTTGGACACTGGATCTCTCTTCACATACCTTCTGGCACGGGTCTTAGGGTCCCTTCCACGTGCAGCTGTCTCCCTCGCAGGTACCGTCTGGAGATTCCTAGCTCTGCAGCACCATTCCTCTGGCTTTCCCGAGTCCAATGGTGTATGCTGGCCCTTGGAATGCCTCCCAGTATACGTACTGCTCCAGACTCCTCTAGACCTCCCAAAGGCTTTTCTCTTCTTTCTTCCAAAGGGTTTCTTGCCCTCTCTGTCTGTCCGGTTTGGCTTCTGCTTCTGATGATCCTCCAGATGAAACTGAGGATGAGGATATCCAAGTTGATCATGAAGATGATGAGGATAATTCTGAGGATGAGGATAATTCTCTGTAGAATAAACTCTACCTTTATTCTGCTTTGATGAGTGCTCCACCCTAGCACAGCGCAGCTGTGCTGAATCAGGCCCTGCCCTTTGAGATGAGTGCTTAGGGATTACCTCATAGCCCTCCTGATTGAACACACGTTTCCCCACTTCAGCTCCTCTAATGGCTGTTGGAAACCTGGTGCATTCTGGGACTGGTAGTCTTTTATGGGAAAATTCTGTTTTCTTATTTCTACCAGAACTGACAGGTTGCTTGTTCAGAGTCACTTCACCTTTTCTATAGCTCCTTCCTGAGCTATGATAAGCTTCCTTATCACAAGGGCTAATCCTCCTCCTTTTCTGCCTTCTCTATCTCTTCTAAATAAATTATAGCCAGCTATGGCTATATCCCATTCATGTGACTCGTTAAGCCATGTTTCTGTAATGGCCACAATGTCCAAGTTTTTTTCCACCATTAGGGCTTCCAAGTCAGGAACTTTGTGGCTAGGCTGCAAGCATTTGTGCTCATTGCTTTCCAGCATTTGTTGACTGGCTTACTTGTATTCTGCATGGATTTTGTTCTCCATGCCTCGTCCCGCTTGCCATTTGTGTGTGAGTTAATATAGTATGGCTGCATCCAATGTTGTTATGTTTTTGCTGGGAGTGATGTTCTGAACCTGTTTTTAAGTCCACCAGGAAGAGAACAGCACACTGCCACGTGATTATGTGCAGAAAACAGTACAAAGACGTGGACAGTATTTAAAACTCACAACTTTTTATTGGTCCTTATATAATGCAGGGTGGCCAAACCCAACACAGGCCGTGTTTCGTAAGGTATTCTTCAGGGGTGAGGCACACCATAAACTATAAAAACATCAAAAACAATAATAGCTCCTTAAAGGATACATATAATAACTAAAAGAAAAGCATAGTTACTCATCTGTAACAGGTGTTCTCCAGGAGCAGCAGGAATCAGTCCTCACATATGGGTGACGTCGGCGACAACGGAGCCCCCATGCGGAGCATTACCCCAGCTTTCAAAGAAAGCATTTGAGAATGCAGCACGCATGCGCGGTCCCCTTCCCGCCCAAGGGTGCCATCTTGCTCAGTCTGATGACATAGCTAAAAGACAGCAAAAAACAAAATAAATCATATGACTGCAACTCCAAGGGGAGAAGTGAGGGTTGTGAGGACTGATTCCTGCTGCTCCTGGAGAACACCTGTTACAGGTGAGTAACTACGCTTTCTCCAGGACCAAGCAGGAAGTCAGTCCTCACATATGGGACTCCCCAGCTTAAGGCTACCGGGGACCCAAAACTGAAAAAATGAGCTACCTCTAGAGCCTCAGCATGTGTGAAAATAATCTCTGAGAACGCCCCCGAATGGTAGCCCAACACCAGGGCCGGAGGGTAGGAGTTGCCTATACCTCAAAGAGATTACGGAGTACCACCTGTCCGAAAGCACTGTCTCTGCAGGACTCCCTCTCAAGGCAGTAGTGGGCCGCAAAAGTCTGGCTTGAAGACCAAGTAGCGGCCCGGCAGATGTCTGCCAATGGAACAGAGCAGAGATGAGCCACTGACGCAGCCTTCACCCTGACACGGTGAGCAGTGACTCGACCCTGCAAGGAGAAGCAGGCTGCCCTGTACGCCCAGGCGATACAGTCCGCTACCCAAATGGACAGGGTACGCTTGGAGACAGGTAACCCCAACGTTTTAGGGTCAAAAGAGATGAAGAGCTGAACAGCCCTCCGGTGTCCCTGTGTACGGTCAAGGTAGAAGGAAAACGCCCTCCTACAGTCCAGGGTATGCAAGACCATCTCAGCCCGGCCGGCATGCGACCTGGGAAAAAAAGTTGGAAGAACCACCTCCTGATTGAGGTGGAAGGAGGAGACAACCTTTGGAAGGAACTTAGGGTGAGTCCGTAAGACTACTCTGTTCCTATAAAACCTAGTGTATGGTGCCTCTAACACCAGGGCTTGAAGCTCACTTACTCGCCTTGCTGAGGTAAGAGCTACCAAAAACAATGCTTTCCAGGAAAGAAAGCGCAAAGGACAAGTAGCTATAGGCTCAAATGGTGGGCAAGTAAGTTGTTGCAAGACCTCATTAAAATCCCACTCAGGGGCAGATGGACGAACTGGAGGCTTAAGCAACAGCAGGCCTCTGAGGAAGCGAGCTACCAAAGGGTGGCTTGAGAGAGACTGACCCTCCACCGGTAAGTGGTGCGCTGAGAGAGCACTGAGGTGGACCTTACCAGAGTTGGATTTAAGGCCTAGATTGGACAAGTGCAGCAAATACTGCAGCACCACCGGAACCAGGCATGAGAAAGGATCCTCCTTGTGTTGGGCACACCAGGTGGAGAATCTACGCCACTTAAAAGCATATGACTTTCGAGTGGACTGCCTCCTAGAGGCCAAGACCCTGTCCTCCACTTCCCTAGGCAGCAGTAAGGGTGCTAGAACCACCCTTTCAGCAACCCGGCCATCAGATGGAGGGACTGGAGATTGGAGTGTAAGAGAGATCCCTGCTCCTGAGACAGATCGGGTTGCATCCCCAGAGGAAGAAGAGCGTCCACCGCTAGTTGTAAAAGAAGTGGGAACCACGGTTGCCTTGGCCATCTGGGGGCCACCAGGATCACCGAGGCCTTGTCCCGGATCACTTTGAACAGTGTTTTGGGCACTAGAGGCGTGGGAGGAAACGCATATAGGAGGCCTGTAGACCATGGTATAAGAAAAGCATCCGCTGCTACTCTGAGAGGATGCGGTTGTCTGGAGCAGAACCTGGGCAGTTGATGGTTCATTGGACTGGCAAACAGATCCATGGTGGGAAGACCCCATCTTAGGAAGATCTGTTGAACCACCAGAGGATTCAACTGCCATTCGTGTGGCTGTAGGATCCTGCTCAACTTGTCTGCCAAGTAATTCTCCTGCCAAGGAAGATAGACCGCCTTGAGAAGTATGCCATGATTGACTGCCCAGGAGCACAGGTCCTGTGCTTTCTGACAAAGAGGTCGGGACCCTGTGCCCCCTTGCTTGTTCACGTTGTACATAGCAACTTGATTGTCCGTCTGAACTAAGACAGACTGCCGAGAAAGGACATGAGAGAAAGTCCGCAGGGCTAAGCGGATCGCTCTGAGCTCTAGGAAATTGATTTGCTGTGTGGCCTCCGAAGGAGACCACAGGCCCTGAGTGCATGCTCCTTGGCAATGTGCACCCCAACTTTGAAGAGAAGCATCGGTTGTCAGCACTTGAGAGTGTGGAGGTGCTTGAAAAGGCTCCCCTTGCAGCAGATTCGGAAGATGAAGCCACCACTGCAGAGAAGCTGCCAGTAACTTGGACACCCTTACTTTGTCCTGTAGGTTTCCTGTGGCCTGCAGCCACTGAGTCCTTAGGCCCCACTGAGCTGGCCTCATGTGTAGATGGGCATTTGGAGTTACATGGACCGTGGATGCCATGTGGCCCAAGAGCCTTAGGAACTGTTTGGCGGAGACTAGAGAATTGCTGTGGAACTGTCTGGCCAGATCCATCAGTCTCTGGGCCCTGTCCACAGGTAAAAAGGCCTTCGGCTGAAGGGTGTCTAGTCTTGTTCCTATGAACTCCATGTTTTGCGAGGGGCGCAAAGCAGACTTTGCGAAGTTTATGACAAACCCCAGATGCTGGAGAAGAGAGACAGTGCGGAGGGTGGCTTGATTGGTCTCCTGTGGAGAATGACCCCTGATGAGCCAGTTGTCCAGATATGGAAAGACAAAGAGTCCTTGAACTCTGAGATAGGCCGCCACCACTGCCAGGCACTTAGTGAAAACCCTGGAGGGCGAAGGTTAGGCCAAAAGGGAGTACCCTGTACTGGTAATGGTTTCCTCCCACTACAAATCGGAGATATTGTCTGTGGTCTGGATGAATAAAGATATGAGTATAAGCATCCTTTAGGTCTAAGGAGCATAGCCAATCTCCCTGCTGGAGGTAGGGCAGCAGGATTCCAAGGGTAAGCATCTTGAACTTTTCCCTCTCCAGGAATTTGTTGAGATTCCACAAGTCTAGGATGGGCCTGAGGCCTCCTGTTCTTTTTGGTACCAGAAAGTACCTGGAATAGAAGCCTTGACCTCTCAGGTGGTGGGGCACCGGTTCCACCGCCTGCTCCTTTAGAAGACCTGCTAACTCCTGTAGGAGTAGGTCCTTGTGCAGAGGGAGTCTTGGAGGCTCCCCTGGTAAGTAGGAGGGAGGTACCTGGTGGAAGTGAAGGAGATAGCCTCTCTGGACTAAGCTTAGCACCCAGGTATCCCTTGTCACGGCTGACCACTTGTGGGCATACAGGATCAGCCGGCCTCCTGTGCTGAGAGGGGCCAGCTGAGGAGGAGAGGCTATGCCACTGGAGTCAAAACCCCGCTCCCTGCTGTGCAGGAGCCGGAGCTTGTGGCTTGGGGGTTTTCTGCCTACGGGGCCCATGTCCCTGCCCCTTGGCCTGCTGACCCTGTTGGGGAGCTACAGAGGCCTGAAAGTGAGGGTATGATTTGTAGGCAGATGACTTCCTTGGGTAAAAGGTCTTTTTTCTCGAGCCCTTCTTCTTCTGAGAAGGGGCAGTTTTCCTGGACAGCCTTGTCCAGGTGAGAGTCTCGGACTCGGGTTCTGCAGCCTTTTCAGCCATGGGCTTGCCAAAGAGGTTTTCACCTCGGCAGGGGACATCGACCAACTTGTCCAGCACCCATGGCTCGAGGTCCGATGACTGTAGCCAGGCCTGACGGCATGCACCGATGCCGGCCGCGGCTACTCTGGCTGAAGCCTCGAAGCCATCATAGGCTGCTCGAGAGATAAACTTCGAGCACTCCCGGATCCCCGATGACAGGGCCTTGAACCTCTGCAAAGGTTCCTCAGAGAGACCAGCAGAGAATCCGGCAATCTCCTTTGCCAGGTCTCGAAGGTACATGCCCATGTACAGCTGGTAGGTCTGGACATGGCAAGCAAGCATTGAGCCCTGGAAGCACTTTCTACCGAGGGCATCCAGGTTCCGGGCCTCCCGGCCGGGAGGCACCAAGGAGTGCATCTTCTGACTCTTCAGACGATGCATGGCCGATTCCACAACCATGGAGGAGTGCGGAAGCTGTGCCTTTTGGAACCCGGGGCTCTTGTGGATTCGATAGATGGAATCGACCCGCTTGATCAGAACTAGCGTTGAGGCCGGCGCCTCCCACATGTGGAAGAGCAACCGTTCCAGCATCGGAGGAACCGGTACAGTAAAGGCCTCCTAGGGGGGAGAGTCATACTGCAGGGCCTCGAGCTTCTCGGCTCGAGGCTCCTCCTCGGGATCAGCGGGGAAGGCCAAGGCCTTGGCCATGTCCCGCACGAAGTCCGAGAACCAGGTGTCCTCCGGGGGGGGGGGACCGTCTCCGAGGCTCGGACTCCAGTGAGTCCGAAGGGACACACCGGGTCCGAAATGTGTCCAGGGACTCCTCATCCTCCGTTTCCCAGCCCGACCCCTCGGAGGAGGAATCAAGCAGCTCCGGTCGGGCAGGCACCGATGCCATCCGCCCCGATGCCGAGGGTACCGGCGTCGACGACCTCGGTCCCGAACGGGAGGCCGAGGGAGACCTTGGCCAAGGATCGACTCGAGAGCACATGGACTCGAGGATCGACTCGGCCTCCGGGGTCGACTTGGACATCGATGTCCCGGTGGTCGGGGCAGATGCACCGGTGAGACCGCCGATCAGTGCCCGCTGCTGCTCCATGAAGGCAGCCAAGCTGCTCTCCAAGGCCGTCAACCTGAGTCCGAGCTCAGGAGACTCAGCAGCCCCCGACTCGGGCCCTGGCAGTACTCATGTGACCCGGGGACTCCGTCTCTACACGAGGTTGTTTAGCAGGCCGCTCCGACTCTGAAGACCCGGGACGGCGCTCGGGGCTATGCGACCTGGCCCTGGGGGAACCAAGTGCGTCTACCGACGACGCCTTCACGGGTTTCTTCTTCCTTTGATGCTCCCGCGAGGGAAACCCCCTCTCAGAGGAACCCCAGCGATGCTCGGGATCGGAGTCCCGAGAAGTCAAGGCCTCTGACGAAGTCTGGCCCGGCCGGACGCAGAGTCAGAGAAGATCCTTTCTCTTTGGTGCTGCCAGCTCCTCAATGCCTTTGAGGACATTTTCCCACACAGGCCACAGATCATCGGGTCATGATCGGGCCCGTGGCAGCGGAGGCAGCAGTCATGTGTGTCGGTGAGAGACATAAGTTTCTTACACTGATCACACTATTTAAACCCGCTGGCAGCCATCGGGGGAAAAAGGGTCCCTGCGAGGTCAAATGATAGGACTGCCAGTGAAAAATAGAAAAAAGGCGCGTACGCTAGTCACTGAGGACAAAAACTGAAAAATGAAGTCCGGGCTCAATACCGGCGTACCAGGCCCAGGCGGGAAAGGGAAACCGGCGTCGACCGAAGAAAACACGGGTCCACGCAGAAAAATCAATTTTTTCCTTGGGTAAAAACGAAACATGTCCGTCGGGCTCTGCGGAAAAAAGAAGACTGAGCAAGATGGCACCCTTGGGCGGGAAGGGGACCGCGCATGCGTGCTGCATTCCCAAAGGCTTTCTTTGAAAGCTGGGGAAATGCTCCGCATGGGAGCTCCGTCGGCGCTGTCACCCATATGTGAGGACTGACTTCCTGCTTGGTCCTGGAGAATGGGATGTGCAGCCCTGATTCCAAAGGGGAAAAACATGGACATCACATTGCATAATGTACAACTAAGCCATGTGATACCCAGTAGTGGAATCAATGAGGCCTCCTGAAATGCAGTAATCTTGCAAATGAGGCCATTGACATAGGTGGGGAGCTGTTACACATCACAAACCATTGCCAAATGTACTTGGTAACAATGCACATCGCAAAGCACAGACTGATATACAAATATTTGTGGGTGTCTCCATACCTGATTCCTTAAAGCTGGTGACCTCTATCATATCTCCCCTCAGCCGTCTCTTTTACAGGTTGAAGAGCCCTAACCTTTTTAGTCTTTCTTCATAGGGGTATCCTTCCATCCCCTTTACCATTTTGGTGGCTCTTCTCTGTACCTTTTCTAATAACGCTATATTCTTTTTAAGATACAATGACCAGAATTTCACACATTATTCAAGGTGCAGTTGCACCATGGAACGATACAGAGGCATTATAATATCCTTTGCTTTATTCTCCATTCCTTTCCTTGTAATACCTAGCATTCTATTTGCTCTCTTGGCCGCTGCTACATACTGGGCGGAGGGTTTTAATCCATGATGATGCCTAAATCTTTTTCCTGGATGGTGGTTCCTAATGTAGGAGTGGAGGAGTAGCGTAGTGGTTAGAACATTAGCTTGGTAACCAAATAACCAGGGTTCAATTCCTACTAACACTCCTTGTGTGCCTTGGGCAAGGCACTTAACCCTCCATTGCCTCAGAAGAAAGGCCTGGCAATCTACTTCTGGTCACACTGCCAAGAAAACCAAGGAGCATCTGGGTCACCAGGAGCCAGCATTGACTCAAAGGCACAAATTGCATTTTTGGTTCCTAATGTGGAACCTTGCATCGTGTAACCATAGTTTGGGTTTTTCTTTCCTAGGTGCATAACTTTGCACTTGTCCACATTAAATTTCATCTGCCATTTGGATGCCCAGCCTTCTTCATAGTCTTACATGTAAAGTAGTATGCATGGCTCAGTGTACTGTAGCTATGCTGTATGGGTTCCACTCATGTTTACAGCCTCCTCGGTAAATAGTTACCATAGTTCACTGTATTATAATTATTATGTATCTGTTCCTTGTATAACGTTGAGTTAAATGTAAACTGGTTTGATAACCATGAAAAGTGGTTTAAAAGAAATGTAAAATAAATAAATAAATACATTAATAAATAAATAAAATAAACAAGCAGATAGTCATGGTTAATAGGAGAAAGCTAACATGGATTTAGCCAAGGAAAGTCTTGTCTGTTATGTTTTTTTTGAAGGAGTGAATAAGCAGGTAGTATAACTCCATGTACAAATTTATACTATACTCTGTGAATAGTTACTCTGTAAATAGTTACCCCAGTTCACCTCCAAGTTATCTTGTCTTTGTTCAATGTAAACTCAACTGTTATGTGACATTGCAGTATGTTTTGTTCAATTGTAAACCGCACTGATTTTAATAGCGCGGTATATAAGAAAAGTAAATAAATAAATAATAAAAAAGATAAAGGTGAGCTGGTTGATAAAGTAGATCTGGATTTTCAGAAAGCCTTTGACAAAGTCCCTCATGAAAGACTCTTGGTAGGGCAGGCCTTCCACTAGGTGAGCTAGGTGGCTGCTTAGGGTGGCCAATCCTGGTGGGCGGCTTTGTTGCAAGATCCTCTTGCAATTTTCCACAGTCCTCATGGGTTTGAACAACTTTGAATAGTTTTGTGTCATCTGCAAATTTGATATCCTCACTCGTTATTCCCATTTCCAGGTCATTTATGAATATGTTAAAAAGCAGCGGACCCAGCACAGATCCCTGGGGTACTCCACTATTCACCTTTCTCCATTGAGAAAATTGGCTATTTAGCCCTACCCTCTGCTTTCTATCTTTTAACCTGATCCACAATAGTAAGCTGCCTCCTATCCCATGATAGTGGGCATCTGGAACCAGTGGGCAACCCTATCTGTGCAGCAGACCCTGTCACTAAATGACAGCTGCCATGTAATACATTTAGCAGGCCCATTTTGCTTCTCTCCTGAGGTCTGTTGTTCTACAGCTCATGCTGCAATATCCATTCTCTGTGGCCTGACACTGCTTTGCTCTACAAGCTGTACACATGCCTCCTGTTCACCCAGCACTTCAGTGAATGTGCTCAGTGCATCTGAACATTTCTATAAATGTTGTCCCAGTCATCCACCATAGGCACACTATAGGGTATGTTTACTAAATGGCGGTAGCAGCTTCTGTGCGATATCAGACCGTGGCCCCATTGATTTCAATGGGGCCGCGGCTCCAATATCGCACAGAAGCCACTACTGCCATTTAATAAACATACCCCTATGTTGTCTGATGGCTGCTCTCTTGTCTTAAGTACTATGTGCTTCAGTGATGTCCTAAGCAGCAACTGTTTGTACAGACAAGGTGTGGAACATCCTGCCTATTACTCCCAATGATCATTCATGCCATGATGTCTGTGACATGGGGGTTGTGGGCATAGGTGAGGGACATGAACAACATATTTGCACTATCATATCTTGCACATCTCCCCACAAAATGATCATACAGCAAGCATGATCTGCATCTGTGCATGTCATGAGTAGGTATCCACTGAGTACTATTCTGTGTGATTTCCATTTTGTCTCTGCCTGAGATGGAGAATGGCCTGGAGAGGTATGACCCCTGCTTCTTCATTGGGCTACTTCTGTTCCCCAGAATTAACAGTGGCTGCTTATGTCTGGCAGCTGTGGGATGTACCATGGGCTTATACTTTGACACAACTGTATGCTGGTAGCTGCCTGTCTACCCCAGACCACATATGGAAATTGACATGAGGCCTATGTGCTCACTGCCTTTGCAGGGGGCACCTAGACGACTGGCCGGGGAGTATGATGTGTTGACAGAAATAGATCATGTGGGTGATTTAGGTGGTTATGTGCGTTGACAGATCCAGAAAGGGAGGATGGCTGACATGCCACAGAGATCTTGTAAATGTGTGTAAAGTCATCGTTGTTCCACATACTAGAAGTAGTTCATGGAATTCATGCAATGTTTGTTACCAGTTATCATATGGTATCATAAGGAAAGGAATGGAAAATAAAACAAAGGATATTATAATGCCTCTATATCGTTCCATGGTGAGACCGCACCTTGAATATTGTGTGCAATTCTGGTCGCCGTATCTTAAAAAGGATATAGTGTTATTAGAAAAGGTTCAGAGAAGAGCCACCAAAATGGTAAAGGTGATGGAAGGATACCCCTATGAAGAAAGGCTAAAAAGGTTAGGGCTCTTTAACCTGGAAAAGAGACGGCTGAGGGGAGATATGATAGAAGTCTATAAATTAATGAAAGGAGTGGAACGGGTAAACATAGATCAATTGTTTACATTATCAGAATATAGAAAGACTAGGGGACATGCAATGAAGCTATAGGATTAACTATTTAAGACAAATAAGAGAAAATATTTTTTCACTCAACGTGTAATCAAACTCTGGAATTTGTTACCAGAGGATGTAGTAAAGGCTGTTAGTGTAGCTGGGTTTAAAAAAGGTTTGGACAAGTTCCTGGAGGAAAGGTCCATAAACCATTATTAAAAAGGGACCCAGGATATCAATGCTTGACCCAATACAAGCATTGTGGAACCTGTGTCTTTTGGGGAAACTGCTAGGTATGTATGACCTAGATTGGCCACTGTTGGAAACAGAATACTGGGCTTGATGGACCTTGGTCTGACCCAGTATGGCATATCTTATGCTTTTATGTTCACAATAGTTTGATCAGCTACTGGCTGCAGCAGCAGCAAACTGGTATGAACCATCCTGCATGTGGGCCATTACAGGCGGAGACCTGTACCTCTCTTTTAGGCAGGCAGTGCAATGCTAAACACATACAGCTATGTGCCTGCATGCAATGGGGTCATCCCAACACCAGTTCATGCCTATGGCCGGCATGAGGAGACTGTTGTTATGCATAGACATCAGTGATACATATATGCTGTGTCAGGAGGGAGGCTATGCAGGTACTGTGAGGCCTTGCATGCACTAATGTATTTGGAACGTGTTCAAATTGCATTTGTGAGTTGACATCTATCTTCCCAGGCTACATAACATTGCTGGTCACACACTGTACTGGCTGTTCACTGTCATCCAAGGAATATGTTCATCAGTTGTGTGCTAATAATAACCACTTTACGTCACCACAACATACTTTGAGGCTGCATAATGCAATTTGTTGTGATATAATGCGTTGTGGTGAGTTAACGCTTTTTTCTCACAACGCGTGTTATCGACGCACATAATGTCTGACATCAGTGGGACAGTTGCATACTGCAAGAGGACAGCATGGTAGCCTGATCCAGGAAGCCACACTTCAATGACGGGGACCTGCTTCTGTTGGCCAGCCTCATCTGCTGCAAGCAGAAGCTCTTCGCCACATCTGGTGTATGCCATGACATGGGGCGGCTGCAACGCTCACGGCAGCCTATTGGGGAGTGCTTCAATGAAAGCAGTAACTACCCAAGGACAGTAAGTACATGTGCACAGGAACCCTTTACACATATGTCTACATTATGTCCATCACACAGTTGATGTACCACCATTTTCAAACATGCCTGTTTATAGCCTAGCTCACAAGGACTGGGAACCTCCATGCAGGGCTAAGCCAGAGGTTTCTTCAACCCAAGTCAGGGTCTGCAGCTATGCTGCCACCACCATGCCATGCAGGCCCCCAAACCCCAGCGCGCATTGCCACACCCCCACTCATTCCATCAATAGGGTCAGGGGAGGGGGCACCTCTCAGTGCTGCTGCACACCATGTGCTTCAGCACACATGGCCTGCCACATGTGACCCCCCCAAACCTCTGTTGGAGGGGGTATGATGCAGCAGGCCATGAGTGATGAACCACAGGGATTGCCACACACAGAGATCTGCAAGCCCTTGGCAGCCTCCAGTCCCACATAGTAGACAGTTCAGGCCTGCCTCCATGTCCCCTGTATCACACTGGCTAAATGCACCCTACATGTGGACGCATTGTGTGAGTTTGACCCAGGAGGCCATTGGTGTTCATAGAGTTATTGTTCTTAGGACTTTTATAGAGCATTCACAACGCCCTTCAGACATTAATGCAGTTTATAAGGTTCACAATAGGGGCAGGTTTGCAAAGGAAGGAAACAACATTAATCAGGTAGGACAGAACACCCTCACTTCAGAGTGTTACAGACATACCAGGGACCACGGGGCAGAGCATATAGGCCAGGGGGCGGTCAGGTGATGGGGAGGAGTAAATCACAGATGGTTCTACAGAAATGGCTATTAAAGATAGATCTCGTGGTTCTGGAGGGAAGGTTCCATACAGAGAACAGTGGGGGAGCGAGTTCCAGGGGGGGGGGGGGTGCTCAGGAATAAGATGGCAACAGGAGACTTTGACTCATGGTATGCATGTGAGGCTGGCAGAGGGTGCAGATCACTGATGTGACTGAAGCAGAGACTACTGGAGGGTCGTGAAACAGATGACAATCAGACAAATATAATGGAGTGTGCATGTTAATGGACCTCTAAACCAGAGTGAGGATCTTGCAATGAATACAACATTTGATGGGCAGGCAGTGGAGATCATTGAGCAGTGTGGAAACGTGGTCAGAGAAGGTGGCGGGAGACATGATCCAAGCAGCAGTATGTCCATTTCATTGTATATTGCAAAGGTGTTGTGGGGAGAGACAAAAGATACCAACATGACAGTTATGCATACATGAGATAACTGAATTCAGGTGAAGTGTGGGCAGTGAGGTGGTATTTGGGAATGGACAGATTGCACATCATTCCAACATATTAGTACATGTACTGCCATTCTCAAAACCATCAGCAGAGACCTCATACCAATTGTCACATATGTATGCTTCGGCCAACTATCCTGACATGTATGCACAAACAGTGGCAAGAACTGCTGACATTTGAGGTCCCAGGGATATATCTCTTCACATAGGTGATGGATATAAGTATGGTTTCCAGGGACCAGCAGATGTGGGTAAGGTAGCGGTAGCATATGCAAGCTAGTATTCCACCCACTGCATACTGTACAAACTAATTGTGTGTTTTCTCTTGGGCTGCTGCAAGCCAACTACACATCTCGTGCAGCCACACAATGTGCTTGGTATATAATCAGATGTACACCATGGATCACCCACCATGGCAGAACCCAGGAACCATGTGACATCCCCAAGCTGCTGAGTTTATTAAAAAGCCTCCTATGAGGAACAGTATCAAAGGCTTTCCTGAAATCTAGGTAGATCACATCCATCGCATGCCTTTGATCTAGTTCTCTGGTCACCCGGTCAAAGAACTTAATCAGATTTGTTTGGCAAGATCATCCTTTCGTAAAGCCATGATGCCTTGGATCATGCAACCTGTTGGTTTCGAGGAAGTCCACTATTCGCTCTTTCAGGAGTGCCTCCATTACTTTTTCTGCCACAAAGGTAAGGCTTACTGGCCTGCAGTTTGTCACTTCTTCCCTATTACCACTTTTGTGGAGAGGTACCACGTCAGCCTTTCTCCAGTCCTGTGGAGCTTCTCCTGTCTCCAAGGATCTATTACAAACATGAAGAGTAGCAAATCACCTGGGCCGGATGGTATACATCCAAGGGTGTTGAAAGAACTGAAATATGAGATTGCAGACCTGCTATTAGTAATCTGTGACCTATCATTAAAATCATCTCTAATACCTGAAGATTGGAGGATCGCCAATGTAACACCAATTTTTAAAAAGGGTTCCAGGGGTGATCCGGGAAACTACAGACCAGTGAGCCTGACATCAGTACCGGGAAAATGGTAGAAACCATCATAAAGAATAAAATTACTCAGCATGTAGATAGTCATGACCTAATGGGAGACAGCCAACATGGCTTTAGAGAAGGAAGATCTTGTCTTACTAATCTGTTATGTTTTTTTGAAGGAGTGAATAATCAGGTGGACAAAGGTGAGTTGGTTGATATTGTGTATCTGGACTTTCAGAAAGCCTTTGACAAGGTCCCTCATCAGAGACTTTTGGCAAAACTAAAGAGTCATGGGATAGGAGGCAGTGTACTATTGTGGATCAGGAACTGGTTAAAAGATAGAAAGCAGAGGGTAGGGCTAAATGGCCAATTTTCCCAATGGAGAAAGGTGAATAGTGGTGTACCCCAGGGATCTGTGCTGGGTCCGCTGCTTTTTGACATATTCATAAATGACCTGGAAAGTGGAATAACGAGTGAGGTTGTCAAATTTGCAGATGACACAAAACTATTTAAAGTTGTTAAAACCCAAGAGGATTGTGGAAACTTGCAAGAGGATCTTGATAAATTGGAAGACTGGGCATCAAAATGGCAGATGAAATTTAATGTGGACAAGTGCAAGGTTATGCACCTAGGGAAGAACAACCCAAACTATGGTTACACAATGCAAGGTTCCACATTAGGAACCACCACCCAGGAAAAAGATTTAGGCGTCATTGTGGATACCATGTTAAAACCCTCGGCCCAGTGTGCAGCAGCGGCCAAGAGAGCAAATAGAATGCTAGTTATGATAAGGAAAGGAATGGAAAATAAAACAAAAGATATTATAATGACTCTATATCGTTACATGGTGAGACCGCACCTTGAATATTGTGTGCAATTCTGGTCGCCGTATCTTAAAAAGGATATAGCGATTTTAGAAAAGGTTCAGAGAAGAGCCACCAAAATGGTAAAAGGGATGGAAGGATACTCCTATGAAGAAAGGCTAAAAAGGTTAGGGCTCTTTAACCTGGAAAAGAGACGGCTGAGGGGAGATATGATAGAAGTCTATAAATTAATGAACGGAGTGGAAAGGGTAAACGTAGATCGATTGTTTACCTTAGCAGAATATAGAAAGACTAGGGGACATGCAATGAAGCTACAGGGTAAACTATTTAAGACTAATAAAAGAAAATATTTTTTCACTCAACGTGTAATCAAACTCTGGAATTTGTTACCGGAGGATGTAGTAAAGGCTGTTAGTGTAGCTGGGTTTAAAAAAGGTTTGGACAAGTTCCTGGAGGAAAGGTCCATAAACCATTATTAAGAAGGGACCCAGGATATCAATGCTTGAACCAATACAAGCATTGTGGAACCTGTGTCCCTTGGGGAAACTGCTAGGTACGTATGACCTAGATTGGCCACTGTTGGAAACAGAATACTGGGCTTGATGGACCTTGGTCTGACCCAGTATGGCATATCTTATGTTCTTATGTTATGTTCTTATATCCTTTAAAGGCCATGCAAGAATCTCTCTCAGCTCTTTCAGTATCCTGGGGTGTATCCCATCTGATCCCATAGACTTGCCCACTTTCAGTTTTGAAAGCTGTTCTAACACATCATCTTTTTTGAATGGTTTGATATCTACTCCATTCCCATTTGTATATTTGTCAGTCACAGGTGGTCCTTCTCCAGGATTTTCTCTAGTGAAAACAGAGCAGAAGTATTTGTTTAGCATTATCACTTTTTCAATGTCACTTTCCACGAATCCCTTCCCAGCACTTTTGAGTCCTGCAATTCCACCTCTGATTTTCCTCCTCTCCCGAATATACCTGAAAAAAGTCTTGCCGCCACACTTCACATCTTTAACCATCTTTTCTTCTGCCTTTGATTTTGCTTTCCTTATTTCTTTTTTTGTCTCTTTTAGTTTGATCTTGTATTCTTTTCTGTGTTCCTCTGTTTGCGAGCTCCTGAATTTTGTGAAAGCTGTGTTTGTTGCCTTTATTTGTGCAGCCACTTCTTTGGAGAACCAAATAGGTTTCCTCTTCCTCTTGTTTTTATTTACTTTCCTTACATATGTATCTGTTGCACCTTTTATTGCTTTCTTTAGTTTAGTCCATTACCATTCCACTTCCCTTGATCCCTTCCACCCTACCAACTCCTCCTTCAGGTACATGGCCATTTTACTGAAGTCAGTGTTTTTAAAGTCTTAAACTTTGAGTTTGCTGTGATTGGATTCCACCTTGGCTTTAATCTCAAACCACACCCTGTGATGATCACTGCTGCTCACATGGGCACCCACCTGGATATTCAACACACTATCATCATTGGTGAGCACTAAATCCAACATGGAGCTCTCCCTGTTTGGTTCCATCACCATTTGCTTAAGTAATGCATCTTGGAAGGCATCCACAATTTTTTCACTTCTTTCCAGATTTGCAGAAGAAACACTCCAATCCACACCGGGTAGATCAAAGTTACCCAATATGATCACTTCCCCCTTCATGGCTATCTTTGCAATATCAACAATCAATTCACTATCCATTTCTTCGGTTTGAGTTGGAGGCCTGTACACCACACCAGTATGGATGACAGTGCCATCTCCTCTTTCCAACACAATCCAGAGCACTTCTTCTTTTTCCCACGTCCCCTGAATTTCAGCAGCTTTAATATTGCTTTTGACATACAGGGCTACTCCTCCTCTTTTTCTACCCTCTCTATCTCTTATAAATAGATTATAGCCAGCTATGGCTATATCCCATTCATGCAACTGGTTAAGCCATGCACACAGCGTCTCCCCTTCTGGCCCTCCCAATGGCTTTACCAGTGACTCACACACACATATACATACATCATTGTGGGTTTCCACCATGCTCTTCTGTTGTCATACAATGCCCCTAATGGTGTCCATAATGATATCCATTCAATGTACCTTTTAATAAGTGAATGCATACTGGCAGCTGAAGCATACTGGAACATACATCAGCAGGTATGTTGACGTGATCCAGTCCTTGTGAGTGACATGTATGAAACTGTACTCACACGTGTACTTGCAAACATGACTCCCATCTAAAAAACTTGGCACACATGTAGATTCACATACTCTTTATACCTTGACTGTCAACTCACCTCTAATTCGACAGTATGTCGATGACAAACATTTTCCTGGACCCAATATGGCATACCTTTACTGCATATTGAAAGACTGGCATGAGATCTGCTGTAGATACACCTTCACAATCCTATGCAGCAGCCCATCACAATGCATACATTCACCTGGCCAATCCTTGCAAAGTCAGAGAAGATATTGTTCCTTAGGCACACCACATCATTTATTGCAATGCCTCCTCTGATTCACAAGATGTAAAGTGCTCCGGTATGCTTGGAGTGGAGGAGTAGCCTAGTGGTTGGGGCAAGGTACTTCAGGCCGGAAGGTCGGGGGTTCAAATCCCACTAGAGGACAGCAACCTTGGGCCGGAAGGACTGGGGTTTCTAGTCCCACAGGTGCTCCTTGTGGTCTTGGGCAAGTCACTTAACCCTCCATAGCTCATGTTCCCTGTAAAATAGTTATCTCCAAGTTATAATGCCCTGTTCAATGTAATTTCAGTTTGTTCAATGTAAACCGCACTGATGCAGAATAGCGCGGTATAATAGAGAATGTAAATAAATAAATAAATTAAATAAATATGACATGGCATTTAATGAGATACTGCATCACATACCCTCCTACTCACTGGCCACACTGTCATCCCAAGGTATTGAAACTGCATGCTGACAGCAAATGATAGGCAGCAGCCATATATCTGACCACCCAGGTTTGTCAAATGTACAATGAGTGCACATAAACTCTATATCAAATAATGTGTGTACACAACTGCACATTACTCCTGTTAGGATGTATGAGCAAGCAGTTGTCTTCAGCTCAGCAATGCACAGTGTTACACAGTTACTCTATGAACTGTGCATTTCAGACAATCAACAGTGATGCTCATGTTTCTTCACAGGTGATGAAGCAGCAAAGCAGGCATAATTGTGGTCAGACATGATAATCTCACTGATTGCCATTCCTTGCTGCAAACAGGTCTAGGCTCCCTACAACAATGCAGCTCTGATCATTGTACGCATGTAACTCATAGATCACATATGTTGATTTGCCTCTTGTTTCTGCCACAGCTTGCTTCACACCAGGTACACATGTTGGATTCCCAGTAGCACTCATGGTGCCCACAGACCAAACTCTTAGACCTCCATTGCATTTGAGAAGACGACAGACTATTCTGTCACATTCTGGGTATCAGTAGAAGGCAGGAGTTTATGCAGGATTCCTGACCGACATCAGGACATGCATATGCTTAGGGTTTTGCCTTCATAGTTTGTTTTGACAGCACATTGTATCTGCAAGCATGGACATCACAGTCATGCCCTGAAGACTGCATGACTGTATGATGGGTCATGCATCACATTGCAATTTGGTATGCTCCTACAGGCTATTTGTCCAGGACATCAGAATTTGACATATCAGTGATAGTGTATGATAATTGCAGGCCAAGAACTTTGCCTCCTTCACATATATTCACTACACACTGCCACATCTCATTCCTGTGATGGTCAACTGCAAACATGTTCACACATCTTTTCTTTGCTTCATATGCACAGTGTGACAGACAGGTCATTTCACAGACATGACTGGACAACAGTGAAGTCAATTCATGTGAATGAGTCTGTGACACTATGATGTATCACAGTAAAGCTGCTGAGCTAAAATCCATAATGTGGCTAGACCCTATTTGGTTGCAGAGCACTTGGCATTTGCATGCTACATGTACATATTAGTCACTATCATCTCCTGTCATCATAGCCTACTTAATTTGTCAGGCGGTGTATGCAGGTATGTCCCACTAACTGTTTGCTTATTAGAGCACCTAATGCAAATATGTGGGGAAGCTGCTGCAGGGCAAACGTGACCCATAGGGTTTCCAGGATTTGTGGCAAACAATGAATCAAATGACAGCAACATTATGGAGCTCACATGACTACAAAGAGCCAGGACAGGGATGCAGAGGCACAAGGGGCACGGTCCATGCTTGTGAGACTATTTGACAGAAAAGTCTTACATCTGAGGATCCCTACCCGTCATTCATTCTATATATACTGTGGTCAGCAATTTGGCAGTGTCCTCTGCATTACAATAAATTCCTATCACACTTCAATATCCACTGTAAGGTGTTCACATCTAGATTTGTACAATTATTTCCCCTTCTTCCCTTCCTTGGTCATTACACATCACACCTGTATTAGATAGCATTTGCTACCGCGAGCCAGACATATGTATAACACATGCACAAATGTGATATTAGCATCAAGGATGTCCTAATGAAATTTGTCACCCTTGGCAGGCCTTCAGTACAAACCCCCGCACATCATCTCACCTCGGAGAAGGGGCATAATAGCAATTGTTCAGTGGAGCAGATGCACCACTGAATGCCTTGTGGGGATCCAGGGCTTCCAAGTTCCAGCACACAGCACCATGACCTGTGATCCACACAGACTCCCCTCCAAGCCAAAGTATTGTCAATGACCATCAACTTCATTCAAGCCAATTGCTTCGATATGCTACATGCATTTTCCCCCAGGGCTGGCTTCTCCCAACCCCTGGCCTTCATATACAACTTCCAGCCCCCTCTGACAGGCTATTCGTTTGGAGGGGTATCAGCGGCAGGCCATGAGGGCACCTTCATGCAACAGTATTGATCCAGACACAATGTGGGAAATGCTGGCATTTGAAAAACATTTTTTCTTACAGTCATGACTCACCCTACATTTGCTGGAGATGTGCCAAATTTGCAGCTGCTGTCATGCCATCTGCAAGAGCTGCAGTGCTATATCACACCACAGCTATATCAGGGACAGAGACTGGGTTACCTTATCATGCAACTGACCAATTTAATGACATTGATGCTTTCATAGCTTGGATCAATATTATGCTTGTGGAACCCTAAGGTTAGTACACATGTCAGTATTACAGATGCTCCTTCTCACCCAGATATTTTCATGGCAGGATTTGGGTTATAGCGGAAGAGCTGTCGGGTAAGGTTTGCCTCTTTGCGGATGATACCAAAATTTGCAATAGAGTAGACACCCAGGAAGGTATAGATAACATGAGTTGGGATCTAGATAAGCTTGAAGAATGGTCTATAATTTGGCAACTGAGATTTAATGTTAAAAAATGCAAGGTCATGCATTTGGGCTGCAGCAATCCAAGGGAGCAATATAGTATAGGGGGTGAAGTACTTTTGTCCACTAAAGAAGAGTGGGACCTAGGCGTGATTGTGTCTGATGATCTTAAAGTAGCTAAACAGGTAGAAAAGGTGATGGCAAAAGCTAGAAGGATGCTTGGGTGCATAGGGAGAGGAATGGCCAGCAGAAGAAAGGAGGTGATAGTGCCTCTGTATAAGTCTTTGGCGCGGCCTCATTTGGAGTATTGTGTGCAATTCTGAAGACTGCACCTTGTAAACGGGGGCGCTGGGCGTGAATGTCCACAGTCTTGGCAAAGGCAAAATACTATTATGACTTGCAAAGGATTGTGGGGAATGTAGTCCATTCATACTAGAATCAGCCGTTCACAAAATAATGAGATGTGTTGCTCGAGTGTAAGCAAAGAAAAATATATTTTATTCATGGGGTTAATTCTCCCACACAGATTTACTTGGTAACACAAAAGGATACTTGCTTTCTGTATTGTACTTAGAAAAAACAAATCATGACATCAGCAACTGAACTTCTTAAGCAATCAATCAAACAATAAAGACCTTGATGGGAAACAGAAAAGGTCTTTCTGAGGGCTCCTGCTAATACCTTTAAGCAGTGCTCCAAAAGCAAAAACAAAACCCAAAAGTAACCAAAAACTGTTCTTTTTTTCAAGGATAACTTTCTTCTATTTTCACACACAAACAGTAGTTTCCTTTCAGAGCTCACGTGCAACTGTGCATGGCTTAATTACCAATAATTAGCCAGCTGCAAACCGCTTTGCTGGTTCACTTTCTCTACATGGCTCAAATCCTACCCTAAAGCTTTCTTGTAAACTTTTCTGGGTAGATAAAAGAACAAGTTATATTTCCTTTTGATGGTTGTTGTATTTCTGAAAGTATTTTACCACAGCAGCATATTCAGAGAGCAATCCATGTATTCATTCTGATCATTTAAAATATCTCCTTCTTCTTCAACTATCATAGAATCAATATCATGGTCTGGCTCAGAGGAATTCCTTAATGGAGCACTCTCAGGACAATACTTGTTTCCCTGCTGTCTTCCAAGTGAAGAGCTAGGACATAGATCAGTGTTCATACCTGAGCTTCCTTTGTTGTTAGGTTTCCTCTCCAGATATCCTGGCCAGTAAGTAATCCAGCTTTTATGTCCAGCCTTCCAATCAAGATCCCTAGACACTGGGTCTCTCTTCACATACCTTCTTGCACTGGTCTTAGGGCCCCTTCCAAATGCAGCCGTCTCCTTCACAGGTGCCGTCCGTGAATTCCTGGCTCTGTAACCCCACTCCTCTGGCTTCCTCCAGTCCAATGGAGTATGCTTGCCTCTGGAATAACTCCCAACACATGTACTGCTATGGGCTCCTTCTTTAGACCTCCAAGATGTTTTTCTCTTCTTTCTTCCACGTTGTGGCTGCTGCTGCTTCCTGATCTGGAACTGATTCTGTGTAGAATATGTTTTACTTTTAACTTGTTTAGACGGATACTCCACCCTAGCACAGCTTAGCTGTGCTGAATCAAGCCCTGCCCTTGGAGATGAGTGATTGGGGATTACCTCATAGCTCTCCTGATTGAACACACGTTTCCCCACTTCAGCTCTTCTAGAGGCTGTTTGAAACCTGGTGCATTCTGGGACTGGTAGTCTTTTATGAAAACATTCTGTTTTAGAATTTCTACCAGCAAAGACAGGTTGCTTGTTCAGAGCCAATTCACCTCTTTTACAGCTCCTTCCTGAACTATGATAAGCTTCCTTATCACATACCCCCCTGCTTAAGTTATTACGGACTGGTGCAACTGGTGAAACTTCTTTCCTACAGTCCGTAATACCTACGAGAGTATTATCTTTTTGACACTCACCTACTTCTTGGCTGGCTTCAGGGTCATTATTATTTACAGGCCTCTCCTTCCAAGACTTAAGTACATTAATGTGGTAGGTCTGTCTACGACCTCTTGCATTTTCTACCACATAAGATACTGGGCTCACTTGTCTAACAACCTTCCATGGCCCTTTCCACTGTACTTCAAATTTTGGGGCTGTACCTGCTACTTGAACCAAAACCTTTTCACCAATGCTTAATTGGCGGCTTTTGGCCTTCCTATCATACCACCCTTTCTGGCGCACTTGACTGTCCTGCAGGTTTTTCTCAGCAACCTGCGAGGTCCTTTTTAAACATGCTCTCAAGTCACGTAAAAACTGTAGCACCTCCTGACTTCCTGGTTCAGGATCAATCCATTGTTCCCTCAGAATATCTAACAAACCACGTGGAGCCCTACCATACATCAATTCATATGGAGTTACACCTAGGGACACCTGAATTCTTTCCCTGCAGGCATATAAGGCAAAGGGCAATAACATATCCCATTCTTTTACCTCTCCTGCTAACCCCCTTCTCAACATGTGTTTGAGAGTTTGGTTGAATCTCTCCACCAAACCGTTTGAATGTGGATGGTAGGCTGAGGTTTTCACGTGATGAATGCCAAAGGCATCCCAGACCTGGGCCAAATATTTGGATACAAAATTGTACCCTCGGTCAGTCAACACCTCTCTTGGGAATCCCACTTCGCAAAACAATTTGACTAGCTCTAAAGCTATTGTTTTTGCAGAAACATTCCTCAATGGTATGGCCCAGGGAAACCTTGTTGCCTGATCTACCATAACTAGGATGTATTGGAAACCTCGGGGCGTTTTGACTAATGGGCCTACAATATCCATAGCAATGCGACCAATTGGGTCTGTGATAATTGGCATGGGAATCAAAGGCACCACCGGTGGGTGAGTCGCTGTAACTCGCTGACACGCTGGACATGCAGCACAAAACTGGGCAGTTTCTTTGAAAATACCTGGCCAGTAAAAACGCATAAGTATTTGATCCAGCGTTCCTTGCATCCCTTTATGACCTCCAACTGGATGATCATGTGCTAATCTAAGTACTAGTCCTTTGAAAGTTGTGGGTACCACCAATTGTTTACGTATGGTCCCATTTCTGGGGTCCTGACTCTCTCTATATAATATTTCATTATCTAGTCTGAATCTGGGCAACTCCTCCCTGACCTCCTGAGCATACTTAAAAGCTCGGGTGAGAGCTTGATCAGCTCGCTGTTCTTGTGGAAAGTTAGGAAACTTTGCCACTAACTCAGCTGGCACCCAGGGTAAACTTTGACCAGCCAACATGTCAGCCCTACCCTGTGCTCTGCAAAGTCTCTCACGACGCTTTTGTGCTTTCAACTTTCTTACTTTCCCAGATGGTGGAGTTATTAAATCATCATGAGAGGGTAAGTCTCCTAATAACTCTGCCTGCTCCCCCTCCTCCTTCTGGCTCTCTACCTTAGCCTGTGAGCGGGTGGATACAAGGCCCCTCTTCTTACCTATTTCCTTCTTTATAGTCTGGCCTTCTGGAAGCTTAACCATCTTTTTAGCTAGGGACTGAGGACTTCCAAACAAAGGCCCGGGAGCTATTACCATCATTCCTTCTCCCTCCTTCTTTCCTAGTCCTTTCACTAGTCCCTGCTTAAATCTTGGCCAGTCTCTTCCTAGAACCAAATCAAATGGAAGCCTAGGCACCACTGCTAAAAGAACTTCCTCTTGTTCCCCCAGGCACTTAACCATTAGCCTATAGGTGGGATATGATGTTGCAGCACCATGAATGCATCTGATGTGAACTTGGCTTTCAGGGGTTCTAGGCACAAATCCTTCTTGGGCCTCTATCCTCTTCCAAAGCCTCTTTGACAACATACTCTGGTCTGCCCCAGAGTTTAACAGAGCATTTGTGGTAATTCCCTGCACATCAACCATCAAAAGGAATCCTTCTTTGGGCTGTTTTAAATCAACACCCATCAAGCTAGTGTGTATCTGGCATCCCCTTTCCAAATGTCCCCATTTTCCACATTTGAAACATTTCTTTTTACTCCACTGTGTAATCTGGGTTGGCACAGTACAATTATTCTCAGAAACCTTTTTAACCATTTTCTTTTCTGATACAGCACAGCTTGCCTCAGCACCAACCTTCAGAGGGCCACCCATTCTATGGCAAGCCTGCGTGGCTTCCAAGAATCTCTTTGCTAGCATGGTTGCCTCTCCAAGATTCTGGCAATTTTGCTGTATAAGGAAAGTGTGCAAATCTTTAGGCACAGCAGACATAAATTGTTCAAGCATAATAATGTCTAATAACATTTCCACAGTCTTTCCCTCAGGCTCCAACCATTTTACAGCCAATCCTCTGATTCTCTGACTCAGAGCCCTGGGTGTTTCACCCACTCTTAATGCAGTAGCTCTAAACATTCGCCTATACTCTGAAATAGACAACCCTAGGTGATCTCTTATAGCAGCCTTTACATCTTTATAACTCAAAGCCTGAGCTGCTGGCATTGCTCTATAAGCTGCAAGCTCCTCCCCAGTTAATGAGGCTGCCAGCCTTACTGCCCACTGGGTCTCTGGCCATGCTAATGCTTGTGCCACTCTCTCAAAAGATTCAAGGAAATCATCAACATTATCATCTGGAGTCAGCTTCCCAAAACTAAATGCTCCAATTCCCTGATTGAGTCCCACATTGTCCACATGTGGTATACCAGTTGTTACTGATGGTCTTGCATCCGATCCACTTTGATTATGAAGAGCAACTAAGGCTTTCACCAGATCAAGCACTGGCTTCTGCTGGTCCATTAATGCTTTCATTGCAGTGTCCTGAGCCTGCTGCGCTAGCTCCTGTTGCCTGCTAAATTGGGCTGCCATCCATTCGGCTAGTTCCTTTGGATCCATCTTGATCCCTGCAAGAAAACAAAAGAAAAAAAAACACAGAGCAGCACCCTCCAAACAGGTGTTTTTCTCCTAATTTATTTTTTCAATTACCCCTGTGCCTTACTCCCATCCACCACTAGACATGCCCAGGTACTTATTACCTTATGCCAGTGATGAATCCAGCTCACACAGGGTCTTTTCCTCCTGGAACAGCTACCTCTTTTTTTCTCCAAAGTGTTGTTAAGGGAAAAATCCTTTTTCCAGCATTTAACTTGAACTTTTTTTCTTTCAGATTTCAGTTGTAATCCTTATATCATGTACATCCTTTGCGCAAAAGCAATCCTGCCAACTATGCCAACTGTAAACGGGGGCGCTGGGCGTGAATGTCCACAGTCTTGGCAAAGGCAAAATACTATTATGACTTGCAAAGGATTGTGGGGAATGTAGTCCATTCATACCAGAATCAGCCGTTCACAAAATAATGAGTTGTGTTGCTCGAGTGTAAGCAAAGAAAAATATATTTTATTCATGGGGTTAATTCTCCCACACAGATTTACTTGGTAACACAAAAGGATACTTGCTTTCAGTATTGTACTTAGGAAAAACAAATCATGACATCAGCAACTGAACCTCTTAAGCAATCAATCAAACAATAAAGACCTTGATGGGAAACAGAAAAGGTATTTCTGAGGGCTCCTGCTAATACCTTTTAGAAGTGCTCCAAAAGCAAAAACAAAACCCAAAAGTAACCAAAAACTGTTCTTTTTTTCAAGGATAACTTTCTTCTATTTTCACACACAAACAGTAGTTTCCTTTCAGAGCTCACGTGCAACTGTGCATGGCTTAATTACCAATAATTAGCCAGCTGCAAACCCCTTTGCTGGTTCACTTTCTCTATGTGGCTCAAATCCTACCCTAAAGCTTTCTTGTAAACTTTTCTGGGTAAATAAAAGAACAAGTTATATTTCCTTTTGATGGTTGTTGTATTTCTGAAAGTATTTTACCACAGCAGCTTATTCAGAGAGCAATCCATGTATTCATTCTGATCGTTTAAAATATCTCCTTCTTCTTCAACTATCATAGAATCAATATCATGGTCTGGCTCAGAGGAATTCCTTAATGGAGCACTCTCAGGACAATACTTGTTTCCCTGCTGTCTTCCAAGTGAAGAGCTAGGACATAGATCAGTGTTCATACCTGAGCTTCCTTTGTTGTTAGGTTTCCTCTCCAGATATCCTGGCCAGTAAGTAATCCAGCTTTTATGTCCAGCCTTCCAATCAAGATCCCTGGACACTGGGTCTCTCTTCACATACCTTCTTGCACTGGTCTTAGGGCCCCTTCCAAATGCAGCCGTCTCCTTCACAGGTGCCGTCCGTGAATTCCTGGCTCTGTAACCCCACTCCTCTGGCTTCCTCCAGTCCAATGGAGTATGCTTGCCTCTGGAATAACTCCCAACACATGTACTGCTATGGGCTCCTTCTTTAGACCTCCAAGATGTTTTTCTCTTCTTTCTTCCACGTTGTGGCTGCTGCTGCTTCCTGATCTGGAACTGATTCTGTGTAGAATATGTTTTACTTTTAACTTGTTTAGAGGGATACTCCACCCTAGCACAGCTCAGCTGTGCTGAATCAAGCCCTGCCCTTGGAGATGAGTGATTGGGGATTACCTCATAGCTCTCCTGATTGAACACACGTTTCCCCACTTCAGCTCTTCTAGAGGCTGTTTGAAACCTGGTGCATTCTGGGACTGGTAGTCTTTTATGAAAACATTCTGGTTTAGAATTTCTACCAGCAAAGACAGGTTGCTTGTTCAGAGCCAATTCACCTCTTTTACAGCTCCTTCCTGAACTATGATAAGCTTCCTTATCACAACCTTCAAAAGGATATAAACAGGCTGGAATCTGTACAGAGAGTGGCTACTAAAATAGTTAGTGGTCTTTATTATAAAGCATATGAAGACAGACTTAGGGATCTTAATATGTACACCTTAGAGGAAAGGCGGGATAGAGGTGATATGATTGAGACGTTTAAATACCTCTGTGGCATAAATGCACAGGAGGAGAACCTCTTTCGATTGAAAGCAAGCTCTATTACAAGGGGACATGGGCACTGTTCCCTCTAAGCTGTGCGCATGTGCGCGCGCACACACCTCGCCCAGCGAGCGCACATACTTTACAACAGAGCGCACAAAAATTATGGCTCTGATTCTGATAGAAAATAACACAGACATCTTAAAATTTAAAAGTTATGATTGTAATTACTAGAAATTTCTCACTTCATTTAGTAATCGTCTATTTTCATTTAATTTGATGAAAATCAATGTGGTGTACATACTGTATTCTTATTTGTAGTCAAATTTTAAAGTATATAACTCCGAGTGTCGTTATGTGGCGCACAAAAATTTAACCTTCCTTCAAAAGTTGCACACAGCTGATATTTTATGCGCACACAGCCTACAGAAAATTAGAGGGAACATTGGACATGGGATGAGGGTGAAAGGGGATAGATTCAGGAGTGATATGCGGAAAAGCACAGTTACTTACCTGTAACAGGTGATCTCTGGGAACAGCAGGAATTAGTCCTCACATATGGGTACGTCGGAACCGACGGAGCCTGCGCGGGAAAGCTCCCCAGCTTCCTAGAATGGAAGCTTTTGGGACCTCCCACTGCACATGCGCGCTGCCTTCCCGCCTTCCTGAACAGCTCTCCTCAGTTTCGAGTTTATAGCTGAGACAATAGAGAGAGGACAGGAAGACAGATAGATAGAAGATACAACTCCTAGGGGAGGTGGGTGGGTTGTGAGGACTAATTCCTGCTGTTCCCAGAGATCACCTGTTACAGGTAAGTAACTGTGCTATCTCCAGGAACAAGCAGGAATAAGTCCTCACATATGGGGACTCCCTAGCTGAGATGCCTGGGAGATCCCCCTCCAAGGGTTCGCCATCTTCGTATGGATCTCAGGCATCCATCCTGGGAAGGTGGGCAGGAGTTGTCTAAGAATGGAACAGGTGTTTGAGGACAGCCTGGCCAAACAAGGCATCCCGGCGGGAGTCCTTGTCCAAACAGTAATGGGCTGTAAAGGTATGAACCGAGGCCCAGGTAGCGGCTCGACAGATCTGATCAATGGAAACAGAGTGCAGATGAGCCATAGAAGTTGCCATGGCTCTCACATTGTGAGCTGTGACATGGCCTTCCAGAGAAATGTTTTTACTCTGGTAAGCAAAGGAAATACACTGAGCAATCCAATTGGAAAGTGTACGCTTGGAGACTGGAAGTCCCAAATGTGAAGGATCAAAAGCCACGAAAAGTTGAGAAGACTTTCGATGTGGCTGAGTCCTATTAAGGTAAAAGGCTAGAGCTCTTTTACAATCCAGAGTATGAAGGTTCCTCTCTGCACTGGAGGCATGAGGAGCCGGAAAAAAAAACCGGTAGATATACCTCTTGATTAAGATGAAAGGGCGAGACCACTTTGGGCATAAAGTGGGGATTCGTCCTAAGGACCACCTTGTCATGATGAAATCTTGTATAAGGTGGATTAGCCACTAGAGCCTGCAGTTCGCTGATGCGGCGAGCGGAAGTGACTGCAATTAGGAATAGTACCTTCCAGGAAAGAAATTTCAAGGAGGTAGAAAATAACGGCTCAAAAGGTGGCTTCATAAGCTGACCAAGCACTAGATTCAAATCCCATGCGACCGGGGGGGTCTGATGGGAGGTTTAGTGAGAGTCAGGCCTCTCATGAATCTTGCAACAAGAGGATGAGAGGAGATAGGTTGTCCATTTATAGGTTTCAGGGATGCTGAAATAGCACTTAAATGGACTCTTACAGAATTCGTCTTAAGGCCTGCATTGGAAAGATGCAGGAGATAGTCTAAGAGGGAATTCAAAGGAAGTGCCAGAGGGTCAAGGCCCTGCTGAGCACACCAAATGGAAAAACGTTTCCATTTGAAAGCATAAGACCGCCTCGTGGAAGGTTTCCTAGAGGCATGAAGGATATCTTTCACAGGTTGAGAAAGATTAAAGTCTTGAAGATTTAAGCCTTCAGTAACCAAGCTCGGAGATGTAGGGATTTGGGGTTTGGGTGCCACAAAGTCCCCTCCTCCTGAGACAGAAGATCTGGTGCAGCTCCTAAGTCCAGGGAGGATCCCTGGGAGAGCTGTAGAAGCAGAGGGAACCACACTTGGCGTGGCCAGCGTGGAGCTATGAGGATCATAGAGCCGTGATCTCTCTGGAGTTTGAACAGAGTCTTGGGAATCAGCGGAATGGGTGGAAAGGCATATAGGAACGCCTGACCCCAATGGAGGAGAAAGGCGTCCGTGGCCTGAGCTTCCTGACACGGAGTCCTGGAACAGAACCGGGGAAGTTTGGCATTCCACGGACTTGCAAAGAGGTCTATGTCCGGGGTCCCCCATTCCTGAAAGATTCTGGTTATCTGGTCCACGTGTAGGGACCACTCGTGTGGCAGCAGAACTCGACTGAGCCTGTCTGCTCGAGAGTTTTGAACTCCTGGAAGATACACTGCTAGCAGATGAATTTGGTGCTCTCTGGCGAAGGCCCATAATCTGAGAGCTTCGTTGCAAAGCGACAGAGAGCCCGTCCCTCCTTGTTTGTTTATGTAAAACATGGCCACCTGATTGTCTGTCTGAACCAGGACAGTCAGGTTGGCAAGGAGGGTATAGAAGACCTTGAGGGCAAGGTAAATTGCTCGCAGTTCCAGGAGGTTGATATGAAGGGTGGCCTCCTGCGGAGACCAAGTGCCCTGAGTGGAGAGAGTTAGCAGATGGGCTCCCCATCCCAATTGGGAGGCATCTGTTGTGAGGGTTGCTTGGGGTAGCAAGGGCTGAAAGGGAGCCCCCAACAACAGATTCTTGGTGGATATCCACCAATGGAGGGACCAAGACAGACGGTTTGAGGTTTGTATTTGGTCTGAGAGTGCTCCCGACGCCTGAGTCCACTGGGTGGCCAGGGTCCATTGAGCTGCTCTCATATGAAGACGAGCATAGGGCACCACATGTACTGTGGAGGCCATATGGCCCAGGAGGCGTAGCATTTCCCTGGCTGTCAAGTGAGTACTGGACTGGGCTTGGGAGGCCAAGCTCAGCAGACGCTGACCCCGAACCAGTGGAAGGTAGGCTTTTGCAGTGGTGGTGTCCAACTGGGCCCCTATGAATTCTAGAGACTGAGTAGGGCTGAGTTGAGACTTGGGAAGGTTTACCACCAGTCCCAGATACTGCAGAAGGCTCCTTGTGCGGTCTAGGGAAATCTGGGCCTGTGACTGAGTTGGAGCTCGAATGAGCCAGTCGTCCAGATATGGGAATACGAAAATCCCCATGCTTCTGAGAAATGCGGCTACGACTGCCATGCATTTGGTAAAGACTCTTGGGGCAGAGGCGAGACCGAAGGGAAGTACTCTGTATTGGTAATGACTTCCCCTGAACAGAAAGCGAAGATATTTTCTGTGGGATGGATGGATGAGTAGATGTGTATACGCATCCTGCAGGTCTAGAGAACAAAGCCAGTCCTGACTCTGAAGGTATGGAAGGAGAATGCCCAAAGAGAGCATTTGGAATTTCTCCTTGTACAGAAATTTGTTCAATTCTCTCAGATCTAGGATTGGTCTGAATCCCCCTTCTTCTTTGGAATGAGAAAATAGGGGGAGTAGAAACCTGACCCTTGTTGATGAAGAGGAACCTCTTCTATGGCCCCTTGGGCAAGCAGAGAAGAGATCTCCCGATCCAACAGGGCTAGGAGAGGAGATGGAGAATTGAAGGGTCTCACCATGCGATGGGGAGGAAGGTTGGAGAAATGAAGTTTGTAACCCTCTCGGATGATAGAGAGGGTCCATTGCTCTGTTGTGATTTGTTCCCATCTGGGAGCAAAGTGAGCTAACCTTCCAGGTATGGTGAGAGGTTCTGGTTGGTCCAGAACCAGGAATGGCAAGTTCTCTAGGGGCAAGTCAAAACCCCTGAGGGGGTGGAGCCTGTTGAGCTGCAGTAGCTGCTGCAGGCTTTGCTCTTGCTTGTTTCGTTTGCTGACATTTAGCCGCAAAACGAGGTTGAGAAGATTGCTGGCCAGTATTGGAAGCATATCTGGCCTTCTTATAATAAGGCCTCTTGAAAGACTTCTTCTTAGTGGAAGTAGAAGTGGACTTAGAAAGTCTCTCTAAGGTGGCATTTTCAGCGTCCATTTGAGTGGCTTTAACTTGCCACTCTGCACCGAATAAGTTCTCACCTGTACAGGGCAGATTCCGTAAGCCATCTAGAACCCAGGGTTCCAGATCAGAAGCCTGGAGCCAAGCCAGACGTCTGGCTGCAATAGCAATGCCAGAAGCTCTGCTGGCTCCCTCGAAGGAATCAAAGGCAGCTCTGTTGGAGAACTTAGAAACATCTGTAAGTTGTTTCACTACAGAAAGGAAGTCCTCCTGTTTATCCTCAGGGATAAAGGGGGCAAAATGCCGCACTTTCTTGGCAAGTTCCCCTAGGAACATGCCCATATAGAGGCTGTAGGAATTAATCCTGGCTATAAGCATACTAGCCTGGAAGATTTTCCTACCAAAAGAGTCCAGTGTCTTACATTCCCTTCCTGGAGGTGTAGAAGAGTGCCTTTTAGTACTCTTGATCTTTTTCATTGCAGACTTTACTACAATGGAGTGGTGAGGCAATTGAGCCTTCTGAAAACCAGGAGAAGGAGGGACCCGATACATGGTGTCCAACCTACGGGAATAAGGAGACAGAGTTAAAGGGTTCTCCCAGAAATCCATCAATTGTTCCTGAAGGATTTCATGGATAGGCAGGGTAACTGCTTCTTTAGGAGACTTAGAGTATCCTAAAATATCCAACCTTTTTGACCTTGGTTCCCTTTCAGAGGAGGTAGTGATAGAAAGGCCTTTAGCCATTTCTAAAATAAAGTCCTGAAAGGACAAATCCTCTGGAGGAGACATTCTCCTTTTTGGAGAAGAAGGTTCCTCAGGAAGGTCAAGGGAGAGCTCTGCAGACTCATCAGAGGAGCCAAAATCCTCAGAGGAATCGGTGTATTCTCTAGTTTCCTCCAACGCACGATACGCATACCGATCGGTATCGACATCGGGCGTACCGGGTATGGAAGCGGTATGGAGCGAAAGCCCATACGGTACCGATTTGCGTTTAGAAGAGGAAGGCCTGGGTTCCGGCATGGCGGACGATACCGGAACCGGGCCCGGAACCGCTGGAAGCGGTACCGATGGCGTTGCAGCTTTAATGAAAGCCATGACGGCCTGCTGCATGGATTGGACAGTATTGCCCATAGACGCCACGGCTGCCTGGATGTCAGTACCGGTATGGGCCGGTACCCCAGAGCAGTCCAACAGGTGATCTGTCGAGGCCGTGCCAGCGATGTCAACCTGTAGCCCCTGAATTGGCGTTTTGGAAGGCAGAGCTTCCCGCCGGGGCTGTTTGGCTGGGGCAGGGTCCTCAAAACTAAGAGCCTCTCGATGCTTTGAAGGAGATTTGCCCTTTGAGGACTTGCCCACAGAAGGTTTGGTTACCTGAGATCCATCCGGAGATGATGACCTGGATGACTGTGATGTTGGATTCTCTGAAGCAAACAGCACATGGAATTTGTTGGCCCGGTTCTGCAGCCCATGCTTAGACATTTGGGAGCAGGAAGGGCAGTCCGGAATGGAGTGGTCAGGCCCCAAACATTTAAGACACCATTCATGGGTGTCTGTGACTGATATTACAGCAGTACACTTGGTACACTTCTTAAATCCAGGGGCTGGCTTCTCCATGGGGAGAATTGAAGTAGGCCTGAAGGCCTAACTGAAGTGACCAAGTGCTGAAAAATAATAAAAGAAAAGAAAATAATTTTTCAAGAAAGAAAAAGGAAGACCGGCGATACCGGTATCGGTATGGGAAGGCAGGTACGCGGTCTAAAGAAACAAAACAAAAAACTACAATTTCTTCAGCGGTGACAGGATACACGACCTGCTGGCTCCGCGGAAAAAGAGAAACTGAGGAGAGCTGTTCAGGAAGGCGGGAAGGCAGCGCGCATGTGCAGTGGGAGGTCCCAAAAGCTTCCATTCTAGGAAGCTGGGGAGCTTTCCCGCGCAGGCTCCGTCGGTTCCGACGTACCCATATGTGAGGACTTATTCCTGCTTGTTCCTGGAGATTATTTCTTTATGGAAAGAGTGGTGGATCCGTGGAATAGTCTCCCAGTGGATGTGGTAGAGTTGAGGACAGTATCTGAATTCAAAGAAGCATGGGACAAACACAGAGGATCTCTAAATAAAAAAAGGGGAATGTTGTAGTGGTTGATATGGAAGGACAGACTAGATAGGCCATCTGGTCTTTTTCTGTTATCATGTTTCTATGTTTCACTTTCTGACTGCCGCATTGGATGAGGATGAAGGGGAATAGACTCACGGTAATATGAAGACATATTTCTTTACAGAAAGACTGGTACATGCATGGAATAATCTCCCAGTGGGGTAGTAGAGACAAGTTCAGTATCTGGATTCCAACCTGCATGGGACAATCCCAGAGAACCTGTAATGGAAAGAAGGCAACTATTGTAGTTCATATGAATGGGTAGACTAGATAGGCCATGTGGTGATTTTCTGTCATCATGTCTGTATATTTCTATTGTTTCCTATGCACTCTGTGCACCATTGACAAACATACATAGTGCAGCTAGCTTACAAGGGAGGTTCTATTACAGCATACTGCATCTGTGACACCCCATTAACATATATCCTTCATTGGCATATAGACACTGCATCACCTTGACATGGAATTCATCCTTTCCTTGTGCCACCATAATTCACGGACTAAAAGTAGGGGCTCCACGTGAGAAGGATGACATCATAATGGTCATAAATGATTCTTTCTTGACATTTACAAGGCATATTGTTTATGTGTAATGCTTACACTCACATATATATACATATTTCATTATGACAGGGAAAACAACAGTTCCACCAATCTTGAGGAATTTTATTTAGGGCTCATGTACATTGCCACATAAGATATATATATACCCCTGTCATGTTGCTAATTGCTCATATCCATCCACATATGACCATTTGCTTCAGTCATGTCTACCTCTGTCAGATGCTACATCATGCTCAACCCAGTTAGCTTCTTACCATAACTACACATCACTCACATCTATCATGTGTGTATTGCACATAGCTGCGTTCCTGTACTGTCATGCTTGTCATGGACACATCAGGGCCTTGGAGCCTCCTTGCAGGCACACTTACAAATCATCCAAGACCACACACTGACATCAGGGCACATTCATAGAATACCCGTCACTTTGACAGCTGTAACATTATCCTCCCACGTACTGTGTGACACATAAGAACCAGTTGGGTCATTGAGGTCCATCTCCTCTTACCTTTCCATCCATGCAGCCATGGACAGCTCTACAGTTGATTCAGAGAGTTGGTGTCCTAGGCAAACATCAAGCTTTACACCCTCTCTCGCTGTCAAACTCCATTATTTAGCTTGACTTTCCCAGCTTTGGCTGCCATCTGGAAGTAGCTGTCATAGGTGACCGCCTAGTTTGCCTACTGGTTGGACAGGCCCTGCATGCAGCCCCTGATATGTCACTTTCAGACAAGCTCCCTTATCCTGTGTTAAGATGACTGCCTTTTTTGGGTGGTAAGGTGCACAACTGCCACTTTAACGCCCAGTATCCTCAGTGCTCGATGAGTGATGCCTTGTTCCCTTAACGCTGGTACAACTACTTCCAGCCCTGTCCTTTATCACACATAAACACCCTTAATGCTGCTGTTTACGCTCATTATCACTCCTTAGTAAACATATCTTAACATTGGTCACCAGCTACTTGTTTTTTTTTTAAATATGCTCAATATCCTAGATGCATATCAAAGGGGTGTGTGTACTGCAAAAATATTACTAGCAATGAAAATCTAATAAAGAGTAGTTACTCACCTGTAACAGGTGTTCTCCAGGAGCAGCAGGAATCAGTCCTCACATATGGGTGATGTCGGCGCCGACGGAGCCCTCGTGAGGAGCATTTCCCCAGCTTTCAAAGAAAGCCTTTGGGAATTGCAGCGCGCATGCGTGGTCCACTTCCCGCCCAAGGGTGCCATCTTGCTCAGTCTGATGACATAGCTAAAAGACAGCAAAAAATTAGCAAAAATAAATCACATGACTACAACTCCAGGGGAAGGAGGGAGGGTCGTGAAGACTGATTCCTGCTGCTCCTGGAGAACACCTGTTACAGGTGAGTAACTACTCTTTCTCCAGGACCAAACAGGAAGTCAGTCCTCACATATGGGACTCCCCAGCTTAAGGCTACCGGAGACCTCAAGCCGAAAAAATGAGCTCCCTCTAGCTCGTCAGTACGTAAGGAAGGAATCTTCTCTGAGAATGCCCCCGACCGGTAGCCCAACACCAGGGCTGGAGGGTAGGAGTTGCCTAAACCCCAAAGAGATTATGGAGTACCGCCTGTCCGAAAGCACTGTCCCTGCGGGACTCCCTCTCAAGGCAGTAATGGGCCGCAAAAGTCTGGCTTGAAGACCAAGTAGCGGCCCGGCAGATGTCTGCCAACGGAACAGAGCGGAGATGAGCCACTGACGCAGCCTTCGCCCTGACACGATGAGCCGTGACTCGACCCTCCAACGAGAGGCCGGCTGCCCCTTAAGCCCAGGCGATACAGTCAGCGACCCATATGGACAAAGTATGCTTGGAGACAGGTAACCCCAACTTATTGGGGTCAAAATAAACGAAGAGCTGAACAGCCCTCCGATGCTCCCGCGTACGGTCAAGGTAGAAGGATAACGCCCTCCTAAAGTCCAGGGTATGCAGGACCATCTCAGCCCGGTTGGCATGCGGCCTGGGAAAGAAGGTCGGAAGAACCACCTCCTGATTGAGGTGGAAAGGGGAGACAACCTTAGGAAGAAACTTCGGGTGAGTCCGTAAGACTACCCTATTCCTGTAGAACCTAGCGTAAGGGGGATCAGACACTAGTGCCTGAAGTTCACTTACTCGCCTAGCAGAGGTAAGAGCTACCAGAAATAAGGTTTTCCAGGAGAGAAAACGGAGAGGGCAGGTAGCCATAGGTTCAAATGGCAGACAAGTAATCCGCTGTAAGACCACATTCAGATCCCACTCAGGGGCTGGTGGACGTAAAGGAGGCTTAAGCAGGAGGAGGCCTCTGATAAAACGAGCCACCAAAGGGTATTTGGAAAGAGGCCTTCCGTCCACTGGCGAGTGGTGCGCCGAGAGAGCACTGAGGTGAACCCTGACAGAATTGGACTTAAGGCCTAGATTGGAGAGGTAAAGCAAATATTGCAATAATACCGCTACCAAGCACGAGAAGGGATTCTCGCTGTGCTGAGCACACCATGCGGAGAATCTACGCCACTTAAGAGCGTAGGATTTCCTGGTGGATTGCCATCTAGAGGCCATGACTACGTCTTCCACCTCTCGAGGCAGTAGTAGGGCAGCTAGGACTACCCTTTCAGTAGCCAGGCCATCAGATGAAGGGACTGGAGGTTGGGGTGCAAGAGAGATCCCTGTTCCTGAGACAGGAGGTCGTGGTGAATCCCCAGAGGAAGAGGAGTGTCCACCGCCAGTTGGAGCAGGAGTAGAAACCATGGTTGCCTCGGCCATCTGGGGGCTATCAGAATCATGGAGGCCCTGTCCTTGAGGACTTTGAAAAGTGTTCTGGACACTAGTGGCGTGGGAGGAAACGCATACAGTAGGCCTGTGGACCACGGGATCAGAAACGCATTCGCTGCTACTCTGAGAGGATGCGGTTGTCTGGAACAGAATCTCGGGAGTTGCCGGTTCAGAGGACTGGCAAAAAGATCCATGGTGGGTAGGCCCCACCTCAGAAAGATCTGCTGAACCACCAATGGATTCAACCTCCATTCGTGTGGTTGCAGGATCCTGCTCAGTCTGTCCGCCAGGTAATTTTCTTGACCTGGGAGGTAGACAGCCTTGAGGAGGATTCCATGATTGACGGCCCAAGAGCACAGCCGTTGTGCCTCCTGACAGAGAAGGAAGGAGCCTGTGCCCCCTTATTTGTTCACGTAGAACATGGCAACTTGATTGTCCGTCTGGACCAGCACAGACTGGTGAGAGGTGAGGTGGGAGAAGGCTCTCAGAGCTAGGCGTATCGCCCGTAGCTCCAGGAAGTTTATCTGCTGAGCAGCCTCCCAAGGGGTCCAGAGACCCTGAGTACATGCCCCTTGGCAATGTGCTCCCCAACCTAGAAGAGAAGCATCTGTCGTCAGCACTTGAGAATGCGGAGGGGATTGAAAAACCACTCCGAGTACCAGATTCGGAAGATGAAGCCACCATTGCAGAGAGGAGACGAGCAGGGCGGATATTCTTACTGAGTCTGCAAGGCTCCCTGTGGCCTGATGCCACTGAGTTTGAAGGCTCCACTGAGCAGGCCGCATGTGCAGGCGGGCATTGGGGGTTACATGAACCGTGGAAGCCATATGGCCGAGAAGTCTCAGGAATTGCCTGGTGGAGACCAGGGAATTGCTGTGGAACTGCATGGCTAGATCCATCAACCTCTGGGCTCTGTCCACTGGCAGAAAAGCCTTCGCCTGAAGAGTGTCCAGCCTTGCTCCTATGAATTCTAAGTTCTGGGATGGAAGCAAAGTGGACTTTGCGAAGTTTATGATGAACCCCAAGTGCTGAAGCAGAGCCACAGTGCGAAGGGTGGCTTGACTGGCCTCCTGGGAAGACTGGCCCCTTATGAGCCAGTCGTCCAGGTATGGAAACACAAAAAGACCCTGAAGCCTCAGGTAGGCCGCCACCACCGCCAGGCACTTGGTGAATACCCTGGGGACGGAGGTCAGGCCAAAGGATAGTACTCTGCACTGGTAGTGGTTTCCCCCCACAACATATCTGAGATATTGTCTGTGGTCTGGATGAATAAGGATGTGAATATAAGCATCCTTTAGATCCAAGGAGCATAGCCAATCTCCCTGCTGGAGGTAGGGCAGCAGGATTCCAAGGGTAAGCATCTTGAACTTTTCCCTCTCCAGGAACTTGTTGAGGTTGCGTAAGTCTAGGATGGGTCTGAGGCCTCCTGTTCTTTTTGGTACCAGAAAGTACCTGGAATAAAAGCCATGACCTCTCAGGTGGTGGAGCACCGGTTCCACAGCCTGTTCCTTTAGCAGACTTGCTAACTCCTGAAGGAGTAGGTCCCTGTGCAGAGGGAGTCTTGAAGGCTCCCCTGGAAAATAGGAGGGAGGTACCTGGTGAAAATGGAGAAGATAGCCCTTTTGGACTATATGGAGCACCCAGGTATCTGATGTGACGGCTGACCACCGGTGGGCAAAGTGGGCCAGCCGGCCTCCTGTGCTGATGTGAGCCAGCTGAGGAGAAGAGGCTATGCTTTCTGAGTCAAAAACCCCCACCCTGCTGAGCAGGGGCCGGTGTTGGTGGCTTGGGGGCCTTCTGCCTAAGGGGCCCATGACCCTGCCCCTTGGCCTGCTGACCCTGTTGGGGAGCTGCAGAGGCCTGATAATGAGGGTACTGTTTATAGGCAGATGACTTCCTCGGGTAAAAGGTCTTTTTTCCCGAGCCCTTCTTTTTCTGAAAAGGGGCAGAGGTTTTTCTGGACAGCCTAGTCCGGGTCAGAGTCTCGGTCTCGGGTTCTGCAGCCTTTTCAGCCATGGGCTTGCCAAAGAGGTTTTCACCTCGGCAGGGGACATCGACCAACTTGTCCTGTACCCATGGCTCGAGATCAGATGACTGTAGCCAAGCCTGTCGGCAGGCCCCGGCTACTCGGGCCGAAGCCTCGAAGCCATCGTAGGCTGCTCGAGAGATAAACTTCGAGCACTCTCGAATACCAGTGGACAAGGCCTGGAACCTCTGCAAAGGTTCCTCGGAGAGACCAGCAGAGAACCCGGCAATCTCCTTTGCCAGGTCTCGGAGATACATGCCCATGTAGAGCTGGTATGTCTGGACACGGCAAGCAAGCATAGAGCCCTGGAAGCACTTCTTACCAAGGGCATCCAGGTTCCGGGCCTCCTGGCCAGGAGGCACCGAGGAGTGCATCTTCTGACTTTTCAGTCGATGCATGGCCGATTCCACAACCATGGAGTGGTGCGGTAATTGTGCCTTTTGGAACCCGGGGCTCTTGCAGACTCGATAGATGGAATCGACCCGCTTGCTTAATATCGGCGTCGAGGCCGGGGTCTCCCACATGCGGAAGAGCAGCCGCTCCAGCATCGGAGGAACCGGTGCAGTAAAGGCCTCCTTCGGGGGAGAATCATACTGGAGGCCTCGAGCTCCTCGGCTCGAGGCTCCTCCTCGGGATCCGCGGGGAAGGCCAAGGCCTTAGCCATATCCCGCACGAAGTCCGAGAACCAGGTATCCTCCGGTGGGGATCGTCTCCGAGGTTCGGACTCCGGTGAGTCCGATGGGACACACTGAGTCCGATAGGTGTCGGGTGACTCTTCGTCCTCCGTCTCCCAGCCCGACTCCTCGGAGGAGGTATCGAGCGGCTCCGGTCAGGCGGGCACCGATGCCATCCGCCCCGACGCCGAGGGTACCGGCGTCGACGACCTCGGTCCCGAACGGGAGGCCGAGGGAGACCGTGTCCGAGGATCGACTCGAGCCCGCATGGACTCGAGGATCGGCTCGGCCTCCGGGGTCGACTTGGACGTCGATGTCCCGGTGGTCGGGGCAGATGCACCGGTGAGACCGGCGATCAATGCCCGCTGCTGTTCCATGAAGGTAGCGAGGCTGCTCTCCAAGGCCTTCAACCTGAGTCCGAGCTCAGGAGACCCAGCAGCCCCCGACCCGGGCCCCGACGGCGTCGGGCCCGACGTCAGCTCCCCTGGAGGAGAGTCCATGAGGACTACAGCACTCATGAGTCCAGGAGACTCCATCTCGATACGAGGTTGCTTGGCAGGCCTCTCCGACTCCGAAGACCCAGGACGGCTATCGGGGCTATGCGACCTGGCTCTCGAGGAACCAGGAGCGTCCACCGACGCCGCCCTCGCGGGTTTCTTCTTCCTGCGCTGTTCCCGCGAAGGAGACCCCCGCTCAGAGGAACCCTGACACTGCTCGGGGCCGGAGTCCCGAGACATCGAAGCCTCTGACGAGGTCCGGGCCCGTCCGGACGCGGAGTCAGAGAAGATCCTATCCTTCTGATGCTGCCGACTCCTCAACGCCTTCGAGGACATTTTGCCACATGGACCACAGATCATCGGGTCATGATCGGGTCCAAGGCAGCGGAGACAGCAGTCATGTGTGTCAGTAAGAGACATAAGTTTCTTACACCGATCACACTTTTTAAACCCGCTGGCAGCCATCGGGGGAAAAAGGGCCCCTGCGAGGTCAAAAGACAGGGCTGCCAGTGAAAAAAGAAAAAATGGCGTGAACGCTAGTCACGAAGGACAAAAAACGAAAAAGAGAGAGTGGGCTCGATACCAGCGTATCGGTCCCAGGCGGGAAAAAGATCTGGCGTCGAACCGAAGGAGAAGAACAAAAACAGGGAAATCAACTTTTTCCTCGTCGAAAAACCAACTACGTCTGTCGGGCTCCGCGGAAAAAAGAAGACTGAGCAAGATGGCACCCTTGGGCGGGAAGGGGACCGCGCATGCGCGCTGCAATTCCCAAAGGCTTTCTTTGAAAGCTGGGGAAATGCTCTGCACGAGGGCCGACGTCACCCATATGTGAGGACTGACTTCCTGCTTGGTCCTGGAGAAATACTCACTGCTTCTTACAAAGATGAAATGACAGCAGAATTATTTGTTTTGCGAACACAAGACAGATTGTTTCTGCAAAAGTTAACATGTGATTTTTGTATGTCAAAAACTATGGTACTTTCCATATGATTACTTCTGCTATCACCTAACATGTATTCAAACAACGCCATACACTATTGCTGTATAAATTGTTAAAGAAATGAATTTGCTGTTTTTAAGAAAAATACATATCTAATAAATAAGTTCAATGTTGGTAAAGAGTGTGCTGTCAGCTGAATCTGAAAAATACCTAGTGTAGCATGTATACATCAGATACACTCCAGGTGGTTAAGTGAGAAGGCAGCTGAATTTCATAAATCTAAGGTCTTAAACTCCTTGCTTCAACGATAGGAGAAAGATAACCAAAATTTATGATACCTTCTGATTCATTCTATTTTCTATCATATCAATCTGTTCTTCGTACTTTGGTACACAGTGAAATATGTTGTGTCAAGTAATGGAAAGAATATAATGCTGTTACTCTATGAAACATTGAAACATAGAAAAATGACGGCAGATAAAGACCATATGGCCTATCCAGTCTGCCCTTCCATATGAACTACTACGTTTTACAATTCCTTTTTTCCCCTTTTAAATCCTCCATATTTGTTCAATACTTTCTTAAATTCAGATACAGTCCTTGTCTCTACTACCTCCACTGGGAGACCATTCCACGCATCTACCACTCTTTCCGAAAAGAAATATTTCTGCAAATTATTCCTGAGTCTATCTCCTTTCACCTTCATCTATGCCCCCTCAATGCAGAGTTTTCTTTCAACTGAAAGATGCCCACCTCCTGTGCATTTATGCCACGGAGATATTTAAACATCTCTATCATATCTCCCCTCTTGCGTCTTTCTTCCAAAGCATACATTTATTTATTCTTTTATTGCATTTATTCTGCCTATCAGCATGCCTCCTAGGAGTTACAATAGCATGCATAATAAATGATTTAAAAAATAGACAAATTCAAAATCCAAGACTTTCTAAAAATTGCAAAGTGTCTAAACTATACAAAGTGTCTAAACTATACATAAGGACAAGGTACTTCAGGCCGGAGGGCCGGGGGTTCAAGTCCCACCTGGGGACAGCAATCTCAGGCCGGAGGGACTGGGATTTCTAGTCCTATAGGCACTCCTTATGGTCTTGGGCAAGCCACTTAACCCTCCATTGCCCATGTTCCCTGTAAGTATTAGCGTATGTGTCTCATATCCCCTCGTGTTAAATGTATCCCCCAATTGACCGCTTTGACCCGGTGAAAAGCGGGATATAAATACAGCTAAATAAATAAATAAATAAGGTCAGGCACAAAAAGAGCAGGAGGCTCTTGCTAATCCAACAGAAACAAAGCGAGGCAAGAGATATGGATGAACACAGGTGCCTTTATTGGGTCCCCTACGCGTTTCGGCCGAAGCCTTCCTCAGGGGGATATACTTAAACATACAAACATAAAAACATATGAGAATAATCATAAATAATAAATATAAGTAAAAATAGTAAGATCAAACAGGCATGATAAGATCAAACAGGCATATAATACGTAAACACATCAATATAAATAATGAAATGTAATAACTTATAATCAAAATTAAAATCATACCTAAAATGAATGCAATGAACAACAAATGTAGCATAAGCAATAAATGAACTATAACATTCATAAAAGTATAAAAACATGAAAAATATTAAAAAGGAAAACACTAGATTTGCACACTCTAATCAAAGACGCAGGGCAGGCAGACAGCACTATATGAACCTCTAGTAATAAAAACTAGACTAAATACCTACATAAACATTTACTTACAAGGCACTTTTGGTAAAGGCTCAAGTAATGTTCAAAATAGCATTTGGATTCAACACCCTTTACAATAAAAGAAATAAATATCAGTATAAAAGGGATAAAACCAAAACATTAATTGACACTATTAGAACATATAAATAGGACAAGTATACTCAAATAAAAGATGTTAAGAAATGCCTCTGAAAGGAATTGAGATAACAAATACCATAGAGGTGAGTAAGATTAATGACATGATACCAGTCAAGTGAACTCACTATAAAAGTGAATTTATTATAAAAAAGTGAATTAATTATAAAACATGTGTGATTTAAAAATAGCATGCTAACAATTACCTTGACTTGACCAAATGAGGTATGGAGAACGCTGCATGATAAAAGTGAAAACCCATTAATCTATAATCAACTGCCATAGGCACTAAATTGCGATGTGGTGTATTAAAACAAAACTAAAAGCACATCTTTTTAATGTGGTCAATATGATAAAGGGCTCCCGCGTGTCTAAAAGCTTCTAAGGACAAAAAATGTTTAAATAAAATATGTCCTAGCATTACTGAAGAACCGATATACTTGAACATTGATCACATGCTAGACTAAATCTGAACGTTAGTCAGAGGGGCTACGGTGCCCAAACTGAATACAGCAGGAAAGCCGCTGACAAACTAATATTATAAAAGCAATGTTACAAAAGCTGTCTTATACACGACTGCTTAAAAACATTTACCATAATAACCATTCTACCTTGCACGAGACGTGGACTGTCACCCTAGAACAGTTTTTTGAAAAAAATTACCGTAAAGAAGACAGTTTTACTTTGGAAGGAACGCTAACGTTCGCGCCAAAACCATCTCAAGTTAAAGTATACACAAACTATATAACAAACACATAAGCAGTGGATTCACCCTTTAAAACTCACCTAAAAAAAGAGAGTGACTGCACTTTCAGGACGAACGTGTTACCACTATTCTAAAGGAACTGACGTCCGAGGCTGAACATTATAATACCGAAAGAAAGGGGCGTGGTAAAAATAATGACATAATCTCTGACTTTTAAAACATGCATATAAGAACAAACATTAAAAGAAATAAATACACACAGAGAGAGCAAAACTGGTTAACCTATCAAATATAAAATATAAAATGTATAAAACGGATATATTGAACCGCCACCAGGAGGCAGATGTACTTTAATACTTTAATTAAAAAACAATTTCGCGTGAGATAAAAGAGTAGCGATGCAAAAACTTATAAGCTCTTAAAATCGTAAATGAATCTTTGTTCCTGGTGTTTGGTTTTTCCTATATATATTAAATTACATGGACATATTATTAAATAAATAGCCTTTTCTGTTTATTTAATAATATGTCCATGTAATTTAATATATATAGGAAAAACCAAATGCCAGGTCCGCACACGGATCATAGAACATAGAAGTTGTTTGCAGAGGATAACCGAGGCAGGCGGACCCGGCGCTCCAGGCCCCTACCTCTCGCACCCCCACCCCCCCACAACAACCCCGCCCCTACCCTGCCCCCACAAAAGACATAACACCATAATTTCATGGAACACAACTGGTCGCAGCTTTTATTAGCCATAACAATTTAACAAACCAACAATAAACTTTCCAACCCCTCAATTAGCGGCACCCGGCTGCACCAGCCATACCTCAGCAAAATGCCTGCCACCGCTAATGCCATAACTCGCCACCCGGCAAGTTACCATACCCCTCTCCCCGACTTCGCCATGCTAAGCAAAAGTCGGCCGAGGGTTTGACCGGGTCAGGGGCACCCCGCCCCCGCCCCAGTGAAGCCGGCGGCGCCGGGCCCCGGGAACCGCCGGGGTCCCGCCCCCCCCCCCCGCTGCAACACCCCAAACACCCACCGCCAAAAGTTAGGGAGGGAGGGAGGGAGGGACGCCGGCACCGAACGCAGCCTCCGCCCTACTGACCACGCGGAGGCTGCTCAGCCCCTACTCCCCCCCCCCCCCGCTCCACAACACCCGATGCAATAATTGGCTCCCGTGCGGCCGCGACCCACGGGAGCCAATCAATTTAAAAGACGCGCACGCGCGCTCCCCGCCCAGGCCGCGCACAGGGTCCCCGCGCCGGGCCGCGCACCCGGTTAATATCGGCCGCCGGGACCCTGCCCGCGGCCTCGGGAAAGTGGAGGACAGTCCGTTAGTTGCACATTGGTTAGAGAAACAACATACTATTCAGGATTTGAAGTATTTGGTGGTCAAAACAGTGGTTCCTAGTTGGAGAGGCAGTGATTTTGATAAAATTCTGTTAAGATTGGAACAAACATTCATTTACGATTTTAACAGCTTGGCACCCAATGGTTTGAACCAGGAAGTTGATTTGACAGTATTTTTATAACCTGTTCTCTCACTTTTTTGACAGTTTGAATGGTTCATGTTCTTTGACCAATTCTTCTCCATACCTGCCCTCTTAACATGATGTGAATCATTCCAGTGTAGAAATTTGGTTGGTGCTTTGCATGCCGGCATTTATTTTAAATATTTTATTACGTCCCCCTTTTATTGATGTTTTTAGTTTTCAGTTTTTAGTTTCAGCACGCCAGTCCTTTAACTATGCACCTACATGTTAGGTCAGGAAGTGCATGCTGTTGAAACGTGGTGAGTTTTTATGGGTCAATTACTGCTCCATTGTTTCACACATTTTTTGAACTGTACAGTTTGTGACGGTTTTGGCGTAGTGTATGCTGTTGAAACGTGGTGAGTTCTTATGGGTAAATTAACTGTTCCATTGTTTAGCACATTTTTTGAACAGTATAGTTTGTGATGTTTTTTGGCGCAAAATACAGCGTCCTTTTCACAGTACAGATTCCTTATAACGGTACATATAATAAAACAGTTCAGGCATGGAAGTATACGCCCCGTGCAATTCAAAGGGGAAGGTACATTGCTCTCACAATATTATTTTGTCCAGAGTTTGTTCTGCAAGGTTTAGTTTTTGCATCGCTACTCTTTTATCTCGTGCAAAATTGTTTTTTAATTAGCATCCGGTATTAAAGTACATCTGCCTCCTGGTGGCGGTTCAATATATCCGTTTTATACATTTTATATTTTATATTTGATAGGTTAATCAGTTTTGCTCTCTCTGTGTGTATTTATTTCTTTTAATGTTTGTTCTTATATGCATGTTTTAAAAGTCAGAGATTACGTCATTATTTTTACCACGCCCCTTTCTTTCGGTATTATAATGTTCAGCCTCGGACATCAGTTCCTTTAGAATAGTGGTAACACGTTCGTCCTGAAAGTGCAGTCACTCTCTTTTTTTAGGTGAGTTTTAAAGGGTGAATCCACTGCTTCCGTGTTTGTTATATAGTTTGTGTATACTTTAACTTGAGATGGTTTTGGCGCAAACGTTAGCGTTCCTTCCAAAGTAAAACTGTCTTCTTTACGGTAATTTTTTTCAAAAAACTGTTCTAGGGTGACAGTCCACGTCTTGTGCAAGGTAGAATGGTTATTATGGTAAATGTTTTTAAGCAGTCGTGTATAAGACAGCTTTTGTAACATTGCTTTTATAATATTAGTTTGTCAGCGGCTTTCCTGCTGTATTCAGTTTGGGCACCGTAGCCCCTCTGACTAACGTTCAGATTTAGTCTAGCATGTGATCGATGTTCAAGTATATCGGTTCTTCAGTAATGCTAGGACATATTTTATTTAAACATTTTTTGTCCTTGGAAGCTTTTAGACACGCGGGAACCCTTTATCATATTGACCACATTAAAAAGATGTGCTTTTAGTTTTGTTTTAATACACCACATCGCAATTTAGTGCCTATGGCAGTTGATTATAAATTAATGGGTTTTCACTTTTATCATACAGCGTTCTCCATACCTCATTTGGTCAAGTCAAGGTAATTGTTAGTATGATGTTTTTAAATCACACATGTTTTATAATTAATTCACTTTTTTATAATAAATTCACTTTTATAGTGAGTTCACTTGACTGGTATCATGTCATTAATCTTACTCACCTCTATGGTATTTGTTATCTCAATTCCTTTCAGAGGCATTTCTTAACATCTTTTATTTGAGTATACTTGTCCTATTTATATGTTCTAATAGTGTCAATTAATGTTTTGGTTTTATCCCTTTTATACTTATATTTATTTCTTTTATTGTAAAGGGTGTTGAATCCAAATGCTATTTTGAACATTACTTGAGCCTTTACCAAAAGTGCCTTGTAAGTAAATGTTTATGTAGGTATTTAGTCTAGTTTTTATTACTAGAGGTTCATATAGTGCTGTCTGCCTGCCCTGCGTCTTTGATTAGAGTGTGCAAATCTAGTGTTTTCCTTTTTAATATTTTTCATGTTTTTATACTTTTATGAATGTTATAGTTCATTTATTGCTTATGCTACATTTGTTGTTCATTGCATTCATTTTAGGTATGATTTTAATTTTGATTATAAGTTATTACATTTCGTTATTTATATTGATGTATTTACGTATTATATGCCTGTTTGATCTTATCATGCCTGTTTGATCTTACTATTTTTACTTATATTTATTATTTATGATTATTCTCATATGTTTTTATGTTTGTATGCTTAAGTATATCCCCCTGAGGAAGGCTTTGGCCGAAACGCGTAGGGGACCCAATAAAGGCACCTGTGTTCATCCATATCTCTTGCCTCGCTTTGTAAACTATACATAAGAACATAAGTTATGCCATACTGGGTCAAACTAAAGATCTATAAGCACAATATTCTGTTTCCAAAAGCGGCCAATCCAAGTCAGAGGTACCTGTCAGATTCCTAAAAAGATACACAGATTCCATGCTGCTTATCTCAGGAGTAAGCAGTGAGTTTCCCTGACCCTCTTTAATAATGGTTCATGGACATTTCCACCAGGAATTTGTCCAAACCTCTTTTAAACCCAGCTACACTAACAGCTTTTACTACATCCTCTGGTAATACATAGTAACATAGTATATTTATTTATTTATTTATTTTATTTATTTACATTCTCTTATATACCGCGCTATTCTGCAACAGTGCGGTTTACATTGAACAAACTGAAATTACATTATATGATGGCAGATAAAGACCAGTATGGTCCATCTAGTCTGCCCAGCAAGGTGGCAAGAGTAAGTGTACCTGCCACTCCGTGCAGGTCACCCCTCTCCTTGCCTTTCTTTAGGGGTGTACCCACCACTGTTCAGGTAACCCTTATTTGTTGAAATATAAGAAATAGTTAAGTTTATTTTGATTTTATCCTGTTGCTATAAAGGGATCCACTTTTTCAGTCCCATGCATCTTGAATTCCGTCACTGTCTTTGCCCCCCACCACCTCCATCGGGACGGCATTCCAAGCATCCACCACTCTTTCAGTGAAAAAGTATTTCCTGAAGTTGCCTTTCAATTTACCCCCTTGCAGCTTCATGTTATGCCCTCTAGTTTTACAACTTCACCATCTTTGAAAAAGGTTTGTTTGTTCATTAATACCCTTTAAGTATTTAAAGGTTTGTACCATATCTCCCTTGTCCCTCCTCCCCCCTAGTGTATACATATTTTAGGTCTTCAAGTCTCTTCTCATACGTCTTTTGGCGCAGACTCCAAATTATTTTGGTCGCCTTCCTCTAAACTGTTTCAAGTCTTTTTATATCCTTTGTGAGATATGGTCTCCAAAACTGAACACAATACTCCATATGAGGCCTCATCAGCAGCTTGTACAGTGGCATTAATACCTTTTCCTTTCTGCTGGTAGTTCCTCTCTGTATGCAACCCAGCATCCTTCTGGCTTTGGCCACTGCCTTGTTACACTCTTTTGCCACCTTGAGATCCTCAGAAACAGTCACCCCGAGGTCCTTCTCCTGGTCCATGCACACCAACCTCTCGTCCCCTATCACATACAATTCCTTTGGATTTCTGCATCCCATGTGAATGACACTGTACTTCTTCACATTAGATCTTAACTGCCAAGCATTAGACCATTCTTCCAGCTTTTCTAGATCTTTCCTCATGCTATCTACTTGCTCAGGGGAGTCCACTCTGTTACAAAAAGGCAGACTTTTCATTCCGGCCTTCAGCAATATCACTCACAAATACATTGCCCAGGACCGATCCCTGGGGCATGCCATTACTCACCTTCCTTTCAACCAACTGAGTTCCGTTTACCATCACCTTCTGTCGTCTGTCAGTCAACCAATTTCTGATCCAGTTCACCACCTTGGGACCCATACCCAGGCTGTTCAGTTTATTGATAAGTCTCCTATGAAGAACAGTATCAAAGGCTTTGTTGAAATCTAGGTAGATCACATCCATCACACGCCCTTAATCTAGTTCTCTGGTCATCCAGTCAAAGAACACAATCAGATTTGTTTGGCATGATCATCATTTGGTAAAATCTTGTTGCCTCGGATCATGCAACCTATTGGTTTCAAGAAAGTCCACTATTCTGTCTTTCAGGAGCAGCTCCATTACTTTTCTCATCACCAAGGTAAGGCTTACTGTCCTGTAGTTTGTCACTTCTTTCTTATTACCACTTTTGTAAAGAGGTACCATATCAGCCATCCAGTCCTGTGGAACTTCCCCTGCCTCCAAGGATCTATTAAAAACATCCTTTAAAGACCATACCAGAACCTCTCTGAGCTCTTTCAGTAACCTTGGATGTATCCCATCCGGTCCCATGGCCTTGTCCACTTTCAATTTTGCAAGCTGTTCAAACACATCATCTTCTGTGAATGGTGTAATATCTACTTCATTCCCACTTGTATATTTGTCAATCACAGGTGGTCCTTCTCCAGGATTTTCTTTAATAAAAACAGAGCAGAAGTATTATGAATTCCAGAGTTTGATTACACATTGAGTGAAAAAATATTTTCTCCAATTAATCTTAAATGTGCTATATTGTAGCTTCATTCTGTGTCCCCTAGTCTTTCTACATTTCAAAGGAGTAAACAACCAATCTACACATAACTGTTTCACTCCATTCATTATTTTATAGACCTCTATCATATCTCCTTTCAGCCATATTTTTTCCAAGTTGAAGAGCCCTTACCTTTTGAGCCTTTCCCCTTTACCATTTTGGTGGCTATTCTCTGTACCTTTTCTAATTCTATTATATCCTTTTTAAGATATGGCTACCAGAATTGCACAGAACATTCAAGGTGTGGTCACACCAAGGAGCGATACAGAGGCATTAAAATATCCTTTACTTTATTCTCCATTCCTTTCCTTATGATTCCTAGCATACTATTTGCTTTCTTGGCCTCCGCTGCACATTTGGCAGAAGGTTTTAACGTTTTATTCACAGTAACATTTAGATCATTTTCCTTGCATCGTATAACCATAATGTGAAGATTATAAATCAATAGCCTTCTGAAACAAGCAAGCTTTAAAATCTTTGTGGAAAGTAACAGAGCAAGGCACATCAAAAAGACCACTGACCAATTTGGTAGCTACCCTCTGCACTGACTTCATCCTGTTTATATCCTTTTTAAAGTGTTGTCTCTAGTATTATACACAATACTCCAAATAATATCTCACCAAAGACCTATACAGAGGCACTATCACCGTCTTATTCATGCTAGCTATTCCTTTTTCTATGCATTCCTTTCTCTAAGCATCATTCTGGCTTCTACTGTCACCTTTTCTGCCTTTTAGCCACCTTAAGATCATCAGGAAAAATCACCCCCAGGTCTTGCTCTTCTTTTGTTGTCAGAAGTACTTCAATCCCTATACTGTACCTTATACTGTATGACCCTGCACTTGGACTGCAAAATTCCAAGGGAGTGATACAGTATATGGGATGAAGTACTTCTATGGTTAAGCCAAATAGGGATTCATTTGGATTAATCAGAAATTAATCATTTGTGAGATGCCTAGAGCTCCTAGAATTCCCAAGAATAAAGAGCAAAACTTCCCTGAGGGGGGGAGGGGGGAATGGGAGGCTTCCCTCAGACATCACAATTTCATTCCCTGAAGGAGAGCAATAGGAGACACCTAGGAGAAGGCTACACTGGAGCCCTGGGGTGGAAAATGTAAGACAACCTTTAAGGAAAAACCAATCTCTTATCAAAGAGGACAGGATGATGAGCTGTTTTACCAGCAGCCAGGAGGGAGAGTGTGGCAGATGTTCCTCCCTGGGAATATACTCAGTATGTGATGGAGCCCAGGGAGAAGAAGTCCGTTCCACCATGGAGCCTGCCTGACTCCTGGCCAGCACAGTCCAAGCTATTACCTGAGTCCATGACGATCCAGCGCTGTGAGGAACCTGCTGGTGATTCAGAAGAGATGGGATATCAGGAAACCAGCCATTGACACTGAGGGGGATGTTTACTAAAGTGCAGTAAACGTGACTAACGCGCGTTATACGACGTTAACGATCGTAAGTGCCGTATAACGCGCGTACCGACGCGCTAACGACCGTTAACGTCATACTACGCGCGTTAACCGTAGTTAACGATCGTAAAGCTCCGCGGCGCGTTAAAACAGCGCAGAAGGTGGAGAGTGGGCGGAGAGAAGGGGTCAATGGGCGGAGAGTGGGCGGGGAGAGGCTCCCCTCATACTAACGCGCTGAATTTCAGAGCTCAATTCCAACGCGAATGAAAACCTGTCGATAAAGGCATTTAAAGGGAAGAGAAACCATTTCCGTCAGCAATGTACAGAAAAACCGGGGAAACCCATAAAACGTGAGCAGTGTGATACATGTGCACAGAACAAAATTTCACATAAAATGTTAAAAATGACCACAAGAAACATTTTAAAAAGCATAATTCAGCTGGGCAACAGTGATAGCAATGGGCAACAAGGAACAACACTCCCTGTAAAGCACCAAAATAAAAATAAATGATGTGTGGAAGGGTCTACGCTCCGCAGACCCTTTCAAAGAGCATTATATTGTAATGGAGCTGTCCTGGGCGTGTGGTGTAATGTTTCCCAATGATATCATTGTTGCCCAGCTTGGTTATGGGTGTGTGCCCCTTTTCTGAGGTCCTTTCTGAGGTTTATGTGCACCTTTGTCTGCATACAAGGTAAATGAGGCAACAGTAAACCTGTTGCAGAGCAGGGTTTCTGACTTGTCAGGCCGGTTTAACTAACTCCAGGGACTGCACTGTCTCTGTGGCCACAATGTGGTGCAACAGACACAGCCAGTGCCTGTAAGACCAGAGGATCACAGGTTCAAATCCCAGCTGGGGCTCCTGCCAACCCAGTCCCCATAGTTTTACCCACCACTAAACAGTGATAGTAAAGACACTCCTTTATTGCTGAGAACATACGCATGGCCTATATTTTACCACACCAAACACAGACACCAGAAACAGGCACATTACCTAAAGCAGAGTCCCGCAAATGCAGTCCTGGAGGGCCCCACACCATTCCGGTTTCATGCTGCCTCTAATAAAGATGCCTGTGCTGCATAGCTATGCACCACCCCCATGGTATGCAGATGTAGCTCATGCATATTTATGAGGGACAGCATGAAAACCCGAACAGTGTTTGGAACACCAGGACTGGAGTTGGGGAACTCTGCCATAAAGCAGCAGCCAACAGGGACACACACCCACCCACAGGCCCCATTGGCCAATGCCACCTGGAGAGGCAAGACATTGGGCCCTGCCTGTATCTCCCAACACTAGCAGTTGCATACCTTAGCAATGCCACCCTACACCTGGGTATATGGTACACAGCTATCAAACGTTTCCTATGATAACTGGCAGATATCAATTCCTATGTTAAGCACATTTTGCTCATTGAGCTCCACCATAACAATCATTCTGATGTCTGCGGTGTGTGCTGCAGGTCTGGTCTCTGACAGTGTTCACCACCCTGGGGAGTGACCCCCCAACAGTCTTGTGTACCATATCCATGCCTGTACTAGGCCCAGGACTGGTGTGGTGGGTATGGCTGCTGACCACCTCTATAGTAGCACAATGCTGGCATAGGTGTGGGGGTGGCTGTCTGTCTATCCAGTGTGTGGTGGCTGCAAACACCTTCCACAGCCCACACTGCCAGCAATGTTGCCAGTATTGGGCTGCCAATGTGCATAATGAGGAGCAAAGTACCATGGGTATAGGCCGGACAGGGTGGCCTGGCCAGGGTGCATCTGCACAGGGCATAGGGCAGTGACAGGCACATTGCAGTGCCCGGCCACCACCTACACAGACAAGGTGACCTCAGTATATCCTGCTGAGAGATCACTCTCACTCTGACTGTGCAGTGACCACAGCATGGCTAGGTACTCCCATAGTGCTATCTAGTATTTCTCTCATGTGATAAATATGGGCTTCCTTTTGGGGCCCAGTCACTGATGTATCTGCTTGCTGTGTATGCTGACATCCCAGTTCTGGGTGCAGGCATCTCCACTGGGCACTAGCAGACTGTTTGCAGCTGGTAGGTGTTGTGATGGAGTGGCTGATGGCTTGCACCAGTGGAATATCAGATAGTGGTGGGGTGCAGCCTAATGTCTGTCTGCTATTGTGTTATGGCTGTGTACAGAGCTGCATTGACTGCCCTGTGGGGTGTCTGTTCCTCAGCAGGACTAGGGTTAATGTTCCCCTCTACTGCCACCTTTGCAGTGAGGTAGACTGTGGATCTTTTGATGGGAGACCCTGCTTGCCACCCTCAGCCCTGGGGGAGGGGGGTGGTGGTGCATGGGGGCTACACCTGACTGAAACAGACAGAGATGTCCAAGGTGGTCCTGCAGAACCTACCTATCTCACACATTAACACTGCTTTGGACCTGCGCCATGGACGGTGCTGTGGACCTGGTGCTGGGTGCCTCACTGCACCCTCAGGGTGAGCACAGTACCCGCACAATGTGACGGTGTGTAGCTACTCTGTGCCAGTACAACACACGGTCAGTACCCCCTACCAGGCCGAGGTGCTGTGGGGGTGCACATGGTCAGTCCCCCCTACCAGGCCGAGGTGCTGTGGGGGTGCATTCCCCATGGTGTGTATCTGTGGACAGCTGATTTGCATGTGCAGTGCATCATGGGTGTGACTGGCACAATCCAACCCTGTGAAACCCCAGCAGCTGCTCACAGGCTCTGATAAACCATAGGCCATCACACGTACATCTGCTAGCATAATGCATAGGTGCAAGACACCCTACAGAGTCTGTAAAATAAGATGCCCACACTGTTAAAAATGCACGTACCCACGCACGATTGTACGCGCGCAGCTACGCACGTACCAATGCACGCAACCTCGCACGCACCAACGTACGTGGCTAGGCACACTCCGAGGGTGTTTTTCTGACACCAATACTCAGCGTAACGAAAAACATGCCTCCTCTTTCCCTCTGTGATGTACAGGGTGATGCCTGGGACAGCCTTCTGCGTTAGGCACACTGGGGACTCAAACCCATGCTGCCTGTAACAGTGGTCAGTACCGTAACCATTGTGCTACAGCTCTGTTTCAGTGCTTTGTGTCTGTACGTCTTCTTACGATTAACGCGCAGTAACGTGGCACGGCGCCCGGTAACGCTTGTTAATTTTTCTAACGCGCGGTAGTGATGACGATGTACCGCCCATGTCCTTATTTGGGGTTTCTTTCACTACCGCGGCTCCTAACGCGAATTGCACTAACGCAGTTTAGTAAACATACCCTCAAGTAAATAAAGTAAATAAAGCCCTCAACAGGCCCAGAGGCCCTCAACAGGCCCTCAACAGGCCCAGAGAGTTGTTCGCGCTCGTCAAATCTCTCACAAAAGCCCCACAAGACAGCAATCCCAGCGGCGCCATAACAGCACAACAGCTGGCAGATCACTATGCCAGCAAACTTAATCCTGCAGCACCTACCCTCATCACCCCCACGCTGGACCCAACCAACTACCATCAGAAAATCAACACACAGGAAAGAACCGATCACGGTAGAAAATGGTTAACCTTCCGGAAAGTGGACGACCAACAGATAAAAGCCATCATCACCAACCTAAAAACCACCACCTCCCCTCTTGACCCCTGTCCAGCCTCCTGGATCAAGGCAACCAAAGAGGAAATAGCACAGCACATCTCCCATATAGTGAACCTATCACTGCTGCAAGGTCTCATGCCATCACTCCTCAAGAAGTCACTTATACGCCCCATCTTGAAAAACAAAACACTCAGCAAAGATGACCCTACCTCCTACCGCCCAATTTCAAGCATAACCTTCCTCGCCAAAATCATTGAAAAGGCAGTACAGCAGCAGTTACAGGACCACATTGATGATACAAATGCCTTGGATGTGCATCAATACGGGTTTCGACAACATCATGGTGTGGAAACCCTCCTGCTAGCCTTGCTGGACAATCTACTTAAGGGTCTGGAGGACAAGAGCTCAATGTTTATGCTTATCTTCATTGATATCTCAGCTGCATTTGACTCAGTGCACCATCCAACACTTTTAGAACGACTTGAGTCCATAGGCATTGCAGGGACCCCACTAAAATGGTTCTCCTCCTATATAACAAACCGAATGCAGCAGGTCAATTTCAACAACGACAAAGCAACCCCCTTCCCGCAAACTCAGGGCATTCCGCAAGGTTCCGCCCTCTCCTCTCTCCTATTCAACTTATACCTGCAACCAGTGTGCAAAATATTCCAGGCACACGAGATCAACTACCATATCTACGCTGATGACCTAATGCTCTACACACAACTAGATGCAAACAACCCGAACATCAGCAAGCTGGAAAAATGCCTACTCGAGCTTCAAATCTGGCTCCAACACAATAACATGCTCATTAACCACAAGAAGACAGAAGCAATGTGTATCTCCAGGAAACCAGGTTTCGAGCCCCCCAAAAATGTCACCATGAACAACAATAAGTACAACATAAAATCAGAGATAAAATATTTAGGTGTGATGCTCGACAGCAACCTAAATATGGACAGGCACCTGCGAAACACCAATCGAGCCATTTTCCACAAATTAAGAATCCTGCAGCCTTTACGTAGCATCCTTGATCATGATGACTTCAGATCTGTTGCTCAGGCCCTCATCATCCCACACCTAGATTACTGCAATGCCATACTGCAAGGCCTGCCGAAGAAAACTACAAATATTCTGCAAATGGCACAAAATGTTGCAGCCAGGATCATCATGCAAAAACAACTCTCTGACCACATTACACCCACCCTAATTGAGCTGCATTGGCTCCCCATCACAGCCCGCATCCAGTACAAATTGCTAGTCACTACTTTCAAACTTATCCATAATATAGCACCCTCTCACCTCAGCAGCTTGATTTCCAATCCACCCAACAACAGAAGTAGGAGAGCAGCGAACCTCAACACCATCTGCCTACCGAGATCATTCACAAAGGCTAATGCCTCTACCACTAACAGAGCTTTCTCATTTACAGCTCCTACACTCTAGAATCGGTTACCAAGTGACCTGCGTGAAATCCGTGATCTAAAGGACTTTAGAAAAGAGCTTAAAACGCACCTTTTCAAATCCCATTACAATCTAACATCATGAGCTACACGCGACCGCGTGTAAATATGCATATACAGATCACTTATAAAGTTTTTAACAGTTAGTCAATTGTAAATATGTATATAACAATCAATTGTGAATATGTATATAACAATCAACTATAAGCCTGTAACCTGTATTTTGCTGTGCCCCCCCCCCCCCCCCAAATCAGAGTGTATTCAACCTAATTTCTGGCCAGTACAGCCAACCTCACCATGTGTTACAACCGCTGCTGATCACTGGAAGCAGCGGGATATAAATGTACGCTAAATAAATAAATAAATAAAATAAATACCCCTGAGTTTTATTTACCTTATTTTTGGGACTCCATGAGCAAACCACACCAAAATGAGTTGGCAATATGGGAGGAGGGAGGCTACTGAGAAGTCCATAGTCATCAGGGGTGGTGTGCCTCCTTTGCACTTACTCAGTAATCTCCCAAGGGAGAAGGAAAAGAATGAGTGTTATCCTGTGTTTGGAGAGAACTTGTGCTAAAATTTGCTGCATTGACAAATTTATTTTTTCTTGTCAGAAAGGATATACGGTGGTTTCGTTAAAATGATTGGCTTAAGCAAAGAAACCCATTACCTTTGCAAGAGAGGAAGGAGAGGGAGTGTTTTTCCTTCATGGCTCTCTTTGGGCAAGATCAGTTGGCCTGACTAAACATTGTGTGAGGAAAAGGAAAACCCAAACTGGCTTGTTTATAGCTGTAAGGCTTCAGAGCTACTGGGATTTGAGAAAAGTGGATATTTTGCTTTTTCTTTTATGCTGAACTTTTTGCCTTATGCTGAGGAATCTGTACATCAAGGTTCTGGAAACCACAGCACTGCAGGACTCCTGGAGAAGTGCTAAAGATTGGACATTATGGTTGATGGGCGTTTGATTCTTTTTTGTTATACAAGGGCTGAGAAGCCCATAGAAGCCACTAATATTGGAAGCCAAGAACTTATTTTTCTGTTACCCTTTCCTTTCTCTCTTCTTTCCAAGCTCTACTAGAAATGAAGTTCCTTTCCTGTTTTCCGTTATTTTTTGGATTATAAACTGTCTTGATGCCCACCCGTGAAAGGCGGTAAATCAAGTACAGACTAAACATAAGAATAAACATACCCTTTTGCATTCTTTGGGGGGAAGTTGGCCATCTCTGGGTTACAGATCCTGTTCACTAACAGTGATAGTTCAGTTTTCTCTTGTGAAGTTGTGATACCCGTGCTGATCTGTTATTGTTAAGCCAAGAATATTGGACTGTCTCTGAGTGTGGACTGATGGACTCAAGTCATACCTGTGAGCATTCCTTTGGATTGCACGCAGACTTCTGCATGCGACATCTGCAGTGGGATCCAGTGTAACACGTCACCCGCTAACTACACAGAGAACCCAGCATACATTTAGCAAAACCTGATACAGTTGGCCACTAGGTAATGGTACCTGGGGGAGCTAGCTGAGGATATTCCAGAGCTAAGGGAACTAAGGATAGCAGTTGTAGCAGCATGTCAGTAAAGGATGCTGTGTATTTACAGAGCAAAAATTGGGTCTTTTCTCTTCCATTTTGTGTTCTAGATAACCCAGGACAAGATGGAACTCCAGCAGCTCATGGAATGACTGACTCAGCAAATGCAGCAGCAGCACACTGAGACAAAGAAATTGTTTCAGCAAGTCATAGAAGCCAGGCAACAGCAACCTCTGCTAGATCTATGGGAACAAGTCCAGAACAGTGGATGACTGCTAGAACAGCAATGACCAACTGTTTCTTCTACAGTGGACCCTGCTGTACAAGGGGTAGGAGTGCAAGGGTTTAAGACTGTGTTTTTAAATAAAATCAGGGAGAAAGATGATCTGGAGGCCTTTATACTAACTTTTGAGAGGGTAGCCCATGCCATGCTGCGGGTTGGCCAAGGACACTGTAGGGCTGGTACCTCTGTAGATATGCCACCTTCAGATCTCTGGCCTGCTCAGATGCTGAAGCCTGAAACAAACCTGACCAAACAAGATGGTTTCCTGCTGCAAGGAACATTTGCTATGCTTCCAGTCTCAGAGCAGACCTTCAAGCAACTGCTTGCCAAGTGATTATACCTGTGCATACAGAAGACTATTGTTTCTGTCCAATTAGTTTCCCAGGCCAATTAGTTGTCCACATGCAAGAACATGTGCTTCTCCAGTCTTCATCATCCACTAATGATGCTACTGGCCTTGGGATGTCCAAAACTGCGTACTGTTATCTTTTCTTATTATGGTTTCTGTGTCTGCAGGATGAACACCTGTTCATTACCTTCTGATTCGCTGAGAATACTTCGGACTGTCTTGTGCCAACCATTCACCAGACCTATGATGGAGACTCTACACAAAGAATAATTACAGTATGCAATAGAACTTTCGCGCCTTTTGTGCTGTTGGCTTTTTGTGCCTTTTGTGCTCTGTGTGCCTTGTTCTTGCTACCTTGTCTGTCTGCAAGACAGATACATACTAAGTGTGTGCAAGGCTGTTCTCCTAAGGACAGAGATAAGACTTTCACAGATACCTCCGGTTCTGTGTCTCACGCGGCTCACCTCCAAAAAGGCTGTAGCCTGTGTTATCTAGCCTAGCTGACTCTTTGGACCCCGTGCTGCTACAGAGACTTCTCGGACCCAGCCACAAGAATTCTGACAAGAGCTAAGATACTGTCTTATTTCTCTTCCTCCGGGAGGGTGATTGTTAGACAGATACTAGTTTTCATAATTCTCCTGAGTGCAGAGCGAATTGGTGACCTTCAGTAACTAATCAGTGATTTATCACTTTGTCTAACTGTAATCATTGTGCTGCTATAACTTGCTACCTCATATTTCTAAAACTATATATATAACTATATGTCTATATTCTTCTACCTTGTTATCCATAATAAATGTAATATAAACAAATATATATATATATATATATACACACAGACGAGGCTCTTTTCGTGGCTCATTGCCAGCACACTCACAGAACTTTGGGCTGGGTATTAGTAGCTAATTTCCCCTGGACATAACTGAGAGCATAACTTATTTTTGTTTGCTACTAATAGGAGTGGAGGAGTGGCCTAGTGGTTGGGGCAAGGTACTTCAGGCCAGAAGGTCAGGGGTTCAAATCCCACTAGAGGACAGCAACCTTGGGCTGGAAGGACTGGGGTTTCTAGTCCCACAGGTGCTCCTTGTGGTCTTGGGCAAGCCACTTAACCCTCCATAGCCCATGTTCCCTGTAAATATATGTGTAAATAGTTAATATGGTTATCCAAGTTGAGATCCCTGTTATTTGTAATTACGGTGTAATCCCCCACCGTAAAATACCTTGATGTTCCATGTAAACCACACTGATATCAAATAGCACGGTATATAAGAAAAATAAATTAAATTAAAATTGGGCCGGAAGGACTGGGGTTTCTAGTCCCACAGGTGCTCCTTGTGGTCTTGGGCAAGCCACTTAACCCCCCATAGCCCATGTTCCCTGTAAAATAGTTATCTCCAAGTTATAATGTCCTGTTCAATGTAATTTCAGTTTGTTCAATGTAAACCGCACTGATGCAGAATAGCATGGTATATAAGAGAATGTAAATAAAATAAATAAAAATAATAATCCCTACAGAATGGGGACTCTTCCAAGATATAAGCAAATCTGAATGAGCTATGTTTTACACAGCTAGAGTAATTCTTCAGGAGCTATTCCTGTGTTTTGCTCTTTCAGATAGTTTGGGCTATTGATTAATGATGGCTCAAACAGCAGCTGTGACTGATAAGAATGCCCTTGTACTACAGAGATTTGCTGCCTTATATTGGTCATAATACCAGATTACGGAGAACACTGAGAAAATTTCTAAGGGCTATGTTTACTAAATCGCGTTAGTGCAGTTCGCGGTAGGAGCCGCGGTAGTGAAAGAAACCCCAAATAAGGACATGGGCGGTACATCGTTACCACTACCGCGCGTTAGCAAAATTAACGAGCGCTACCGGGCGCCGTGCCACGTTACTGCGCGTTAATCATAAGAAGACGTACAGACACAAAGCACTGAAACAGAGCTGTAGCACAATGGTTACGGTACTGACCGCTGTTACAGGCAGCATGGGTTCGAGCCCCCAGTGTGCCTAACACAGAAGGCTATCTCAGGCATCACCCTGTACATTACAGAAGGAAAGAGGAGGCATGCTTTTCGTTACGCTGAGTATTGGTGTCAGAAAAACACCCTCGGAATGTGCCTAGCCACGTACGTTGGTACGTGCGTAGTGACGCGCGTACATTCGTGCGTGGGTACGTGTTTGCTTACGTGCGTGGGTACGTGTGTTTTTACCAGTGTGGGCATCTTATATTACAGACTTTGTAGGGCGTCCTGCACCTATGCATTATGCTAACAGATGTACGTGTGATGGCCTATGGCTTATCAGAGCCTGTGAGCAGGTGCTGGTGTTTCACAGGGTTGGATTGGGCCAGTCACACCCATGATGCACTGCACATGCAAAGCAGCTGTCCACAGATACACACCATGGGGAATGCACCCCCACAGCACCTCAGCCTGGTAGGGGGTACCGACTGTGTGTTGTACTGGCACAGAGCAGCTACACACCGTCACATTGTGCGGGTACTGTGCTCACCCTGAGGGTGCAGTGAGGCGCCCAGCACTAGGTCCACAGCACCGGCCATGGCGCAGGTCCAAAGCAGTGTTACTGTGTGAGATAGGTAGTTTCTGCAGGAACACCTTGGACATCTCTGTCTGTTTCAGTCAGGTACAGCCCCCATGCACCACCACCACACCCCTCCCCCAGGGCTGAGGGAGGCAAACAGGGTCTCCTATCAAAAGATCCACAGTCTACCGTGCTGCAACGGTGGCAGTAGAGGGGAACATGAACCCCAGTCCTGCTGGGGAACAGACACCCCACAGGGCAGTCAATGCAGCTCTGTACACAGCCATAACACAATAGCAGACAGACATTAGGCCTGGATATGGTATGCTGCACCCCACCACTATCTGATATTCCCCTGGTGCAAGCCATCAGCCACTGCACCCTGCAAGCCACTCCATCACAACACCTACCAGCTGCAAACAGTCTGCTAGTGCCCAGTGGAGATGCCTGCACCCAGAACTGGGATGTCAGCATACACAGCAGGCAGATACATCAGTGACTGGGCCCCAGAAGGAAACCCATATGTATCACATGAGAGAAATACTAGATAGCACTATGGGAGTGCCTAGCCATGCTGTGGTCACTGCACAGTCAGGGTGAGAGTGATCTCTCAGCAGGATATACTGAGGTCACCCTGTCTGTGTAGTTGGTGGCCGGGCACTACAATGTGCCTGTCACTGCCCTATGCCCTGTGCAGATGCACCCTGGCCAGGCCACCCTGTCCGGCCTATACCCATGGTACCTTACTCCTCATTATGCACATTGGCAGCCCAATACTGGCAACAGTGCTGGCAGTGTGGGCTGTTGAAGGTGTTTGCAGCCACCACACACTGGATAGACAGACAGCCACCCCCACACCTATGCCAGCATTGTGCTACTATAGAGGTGGTCAGCAGCCATACCACCACACCAGTCCTGGGCATAGTACAGGCATGGATATGGTACACAAGACTGTTGGGGGGTCACTCCCCAGGGTTGTGAACACTGTCAGAGACCAGACCTGCAGCACACACCGCAGACATCAGAATGATTGTTATGGTGGAGCTCAATGAGCAAAATGTGCTTAACGTAGGAATTGATATCTGCCAGTTATCAGAGGAAACGTTTGATAGCTGTGTACCATATACCCAGGTGTAGGGTGGCATTGCTAAGGTATGCAACTGCTAGTATTGGGAGATACAGGCAGGGCCCAATGTCTTGCCTCTCCAGCTGGCATTGGCCAATGGGGCCTGTGGATGGGTGTGTGGCCCTGTTGGCTGCTGCTTTACGGCAGAGTTCCCCAACTCCAGTCCTGGTGTTCCACACACTGTTCGGGTTTTCATGCTGTCTCTCATAAATATGCATGAGCTACATCTGCATACCATGGGGGTGGTGCATAGCTATGCAGCACAGGCATCTTTATTAGAGGCAGCATGAAACCGGAATGGTGTGGGGCCCTCCAGGACTGCATTTGCGGGACTCTGCTATAGGTAATGTGCCTGTTTCTGGTGTCTGTGTTTGGTGTGGTAAAATATAGGCCATGTGTATGTTCTCTGCACTACAGGAGTGTCTTTACTATCACTGTTTAGTGGTGGGTAGAACTATGGGGACTGGGTTGGCAGGAGCCCCAACTGGGATTTGAACCTGTGACCCTCTGGTTTTACAGGCACTGGCTGTGTCTGTTGCACCACACTGTGGCCACAGAGACTGTGCAGTCCCTGGAGTTAGTTAAACCGGCCTGACGAGTCAGAAACCCTGCTCTGCAACAGGTTTACTGTGGCCTCATTTACCTTGTATGCAGACAAAGGTGCACATAAACCGCAGAAATGACCTCACAAAAGGGGCACACACCCATAACCAAGCTGGGCAACAATGATATCATTGGGAAACATTACACCACACACCCAGGACAGCTCCTTTACAATGTAATGCTCTTTGCAAGGGTCTGCGGAGCGTAGACCCTTCCACACATCATTTCCTTTTATTTTGGTGCTTTCCAGGGAGTGTTGTTCCTTGTTGCCCATTGCTATCACTGTTGCCCAGCTGAATTCTGCTTTTTAAAATGTTTCTTGTGGTCATTTTTAACGTTTTATGTGATATTTTGTTCTGTGCACATGTATCACACTGCTCACGTTTTGTGGGTTTCCCCGGTTTTCTGTACATTGCTGACGTAAATGGTTTCTCTTCCCTTTAAATGCCTTTAACGACAGGTTTTCATTTGCGTTGGAGGTGAGCTCTGACACTCCGCGCGTTAGTATGAGGGGAGCCTCTCTCCGCCCATTGACCCCTTCTCTCCGCCCACTCTCCACCTTCTGCGCTGTTTTAACGCGCCGCGGAGCTTTACGATCGTTAACTACGGTTACCGCGCGTAGTATGACGTTAACGGTCGTTAGCGCGTCGGTACGCGCGTTATACGGCACTTACGGTCGTTAACGTCATACTACGCGCGTTATTCACGTTTAGTAAACATAGCCCTAAGTGTCTTAAAACTGATCTGCACGAGCTTGTCAGCTCTGATGGATTTTTCAGCGAGGTTTTAGACCGGCTAATTGCTTAAAAGGCTAAACCAACTGTTGATTTAATTGCTGAGCATGCATGTGTCCTGCATATCTTTAAAAATAAATTGCAGGAAGCGTTATTTCACTAGTGGGACAGATCTGAACTGCTCGAAGCCAATCTAATGATGGCCGGCCCAGAGTGAGAAAACCCGCCAGAGTGAGAAAACCCGAGCAGGAGAAGTCTGATTTAGGGCAACAGATTCAGGCTGAGGCGGGTGGGGGGGGAGGGCAACCAACGGCCCTTCCTCCCTGACTACCCGCAGCCTGTGGTGTTTGTGATGCCAGGACCTATTGAATCAGGTTACTGTTTTAAAAGGGCGGAATGATAAAATTCAGAGAGAGCTTCCTGACAGCCTATAGACTGGAGCTAGGAGAGTAGAATGTAAATTTCCAAAATGAAATGGTTTTGTACCAGCAGAGAGAGAATGCTCTAATTGCCCGATTAACTGCAGCAGAGACTGCCTTGAATGTGGCAAGAGGAAAAAAATGTACAAACAGAACAAAGTCCACCACCGCTCCCACAAAGAATCAAACATCCCAGGAACAAATGGATCACAGTGGGCTCGGGTAGATTGCGACCTGTAATGCAGAGACATCCTATACATCAAGAGATATCCCTGCATAATGCCTTCTCTACTTTGGTTAATGAGGATCAGCAATACATGGAAACTGAAGGGCCCCTAAATGAGTCAGTAAATGCCCAAGCTCCTGATAAAGCACCAAATATGAAGAAAAACTCACCAAACAGAAAACTACTACTACTTGGAGATTCCATCATCAGAGGCACCAACTTGGGAACACAGTTCAAAGGAGAGAAGATAGTCAAATGCCTCCCAGGCTTTTCAGCCAGCAGGAATACAAACCAAATTGTTGATGTACTTAGCGCAGAAAGTGAGCACTCCAGAATTGATGTTGTCATCCACCTGGGTACGAATGACCTGGCTAGAAACAGTGCCTCTGTAGTTCAAAAGGACTTCCAGACTCTGGGAGAGAAACTCAAGCCCATTGTTAACACTGTAGCATTCTCAGAAGTTCTACCTATTCATGGTAAGGGGGCAGAAAGGCTGCATCACATAAACAGCTTTAATACATGGCTCCAGACCTAGTGCGAACGAGAAGGATTCAGATTTATTGGCGACTGGGGAAACAGATGGACCACCAAGAGACTATACTGTCCTGATGGACTACATCTCTCTGTCGCAGGGAAAAGAATCTTAAGTGAAAACTTCAGGCAGTATATGGATATTCATTTAAACTAGGAAAAGGGGGTGATAGATGTGGAAGGTCAAGACCTGCACGCCACCCCCTGCAATGCAATGTTGCACTGTTTGTATATGGATATTCATTTAAACTAGGAAAAGGGGGTGACAGATGTGGAAGGTCAAGACCTGCACGCCACCCCTTGCAATGCAATGTAATGCAATATTGCACTGTTTGCTATATTGTTGTTTAAGTTCCTTGTAAACTGCCCCTGATCTCTGGAAGGGGCGGTATAGAAAAGCACACAAATAAATAAATAAAAGCAGAATAACATCAGAAACAGCCACACTTTTAAACCACACATCAAAAACAAGTGGGAAGATGTGGGCAGGACAAAATCAATGCAAAATACACACAAGCCAGGTAAATGCTGGAAAGCAATGAGCACAAATGCTCATAGCTTAGCCAACAAAGTTCCGGACCTGGAAGCCCTAATGATGGAAATGGATTTGGACATTGTGGCCATTACAGAAACATGGTTTAATGAATTACATGATTGGGATATAGCCATAGCTGGCTATAATCTATTCAGAAGAGACAGAGAAAATGGAAAAGGAGGAGGAGTAGCCTTGTATGTCAAAAGCAATATTAAAGCTACTGAAATGCAGGGGACATAGGAAAAAGAAGAAGTGCTCTGGATTGCATTGGAAAGGGAGATGGCACTGTCATCCATACTGCTGTAGTCTACAGACCTCCGACTCAAATTGAAGAGATAGATAACAAATTGATTATAGATATTGCCAAGATAGCCACAAAGGGGGAAGTGATCATTTTGGGTGACTTTAATCTACCCGATGTGGATTGGATTACTCCTTCTGCACATCTGGAAAAAAGCAAAAAAATTGTAGATGCTCTCCAAGATGCATCACTTAGATAAATGGTCATGGAACCAACCAGGGAAAGCTCAATGCTGGATTTACTGTTCACCAACGGTGATATAAAAACTCTTTATATTCCTTCCACCTTTTCTTGATCTTCTCAGCATCATTCAACATAGAACCTTGAGCATCTTGTAACATTCCAATTCGAGGCTGGAACTTTTTCTTTAACTCTCGTAGCTTTAGGAAAGCTGATCTTGTTCTTCCTCTAATATTTTCTGCTTCTATTTCCTTGCAAGTGTCATTGTAGTACTTGTCTTTGTCCTGTCTTGCTGCACGTTGGAAATCTCTGTTGAGTTCTGCGATTGTCTTTCTTTCTCCTCTGGCTTTAGCTTCTCTGCGTTTCTGGGCAATTACTAGAGGAGATCAAACCTAAGCTTTCTTTAGAAGTTCAGATGACAAGACTTCGACTTTCATACTTTGGACACATCATGCGAAGAGAGAGATCATTAGAGAAAGACATCATGCTTGGCAAGATAGAAGGTCAACGCAAAAGAGGAAGGCCAGCAATGAGATGGATCGATACAATAACAGTAGCTATGGGTACCAGTCTGTCAACAATGAGCTGCCTGACTGAAGACCGAACACAATTTAGGATAGCTATCCAGAGGGTCGCCATGAGTCGACTCCGACTCGACGGCACTTAACAACAACAACAACAACAGTGATAGCGTGTCGAATGTCTGCGTGAGTACCCCTGTGAGCAACAGCGATCATCACACAGTGTGGTTTGAGATAAAAGCCAAGGTACAGGCCAAACATAGCAAGCTCAAAATCCTAAACTTCAAAAACACTGACTTCAATAAAATGGCCAAGTACCTAAAGGAGGAGATGACAGGGTGGAAGGAGATAAGGGAAGTGGACTTGCAATGGGCTAAACTAAAGGTGGCAATAAAAGGGGCAACAGATAAATATGTGAAAAAAGTAAATAAAAACAAGAGGAGAAGGAAACCTATTTGGTTTTCCAAATAAGTGGCTGTTTAAATAAAGGCAAAAAACACAGTTTTCACAAAATTCAAAAGCTTGCAAACAGAAGAACACATAAATGAATACAGGATCAAACTCAAAGAGTCAAAAAGAGAAATAAGGATAGCAAAATCAAAGGCAGAGATCGCATATGATTTCATGAACAGAACTCTTATGAATGCCAGTCATTTCAGCAATTTCACGAATTTTAATGCGACGATCCTCCCTAATCAGACATTCGACAATTGCGCAGTTGTCATCCGTGTGTGAGGTCCTTGGTCTGACTCTTTTCTTTTCCAGATCATCATTCAACTCCATTCGACCATCTTTAAACTTGTTACACCAGACGCTGATTTCTTTTAGCCTTAAAACATTTGGGACATACACACCCTCTAGTCTGCGATGAATTTCACTCTGCTTAACTCCTTCGGCTTGCAAAAACATGATAACTCCACGCACCTCAAACTTCGAATACTCTGCGATTACACACGCCATGTTTGTTTGCTTCTCAAAAACTACTCGTAGTTTGAGTATTTAAAAAAACAATGCTACACTCTCCTACTACGAGTACAAGTCGTCCTGCATATGATGGCACTATTGCGCATGCGGAGCCGGTATGATTGCCACCTGTACCTTTAATATCAGACACCCCTCGTTCATGTGCCAGTGGGCATGCCACAGAAGGAAAAGGCCTACCTATTGCCCCCCTGTGACCACTCCCTCGAGACCCTTTTCTGTCGGCTCAAACAACAGGCCACCCTTGATTGGGATGGGAGAGCGAAGACTTCTTTCCAAGTGCCTGGGGAAGGCCTCAAGACATTAGTGGAATACTGTAATCTCCCCTTTCAAGTCGGGTTCAAAGGTTTTAAGCACACCTTCTCCATCATTAGAGGACTTGAGTTGCCCCTCTATATAGGCTCAGACTACCTTATTAGACTTGGAACTTATATGGATTTAGTGAACAACATCCTCTGGAGTAGGATGGAAGAAGAGCTGATGGAGTTCTCTGATACCCATCCATTGCTGTGGGCTGGTCAGACAATTCCTCAGATTTGTGAAGTGGTCAGTGCGGAAAACATCCAAATACCTGGGAGGGTACAGGATTGTCCCCTGCAGGTCCATGTGACCCGAGGACAAGTGGTCTCAGACAATCTGGTTTTCTTCAGTCTTAACTCCCGCTTTGAGGAGCTGGGCCTAGTTATGTGCCCCACACCCTTCATGGAGGCCACAGCACCTTCACTGCACCTATTGGTCACCAATCCAAACCCAGATCCCATTCACCTCATGAAAGGGGAACCCCTGGGATTCCTAGTGGAAGAATCTTTCCCTAGTGTGGAATTGAGTCTCCAGATTATTGGAGAAGCCCCTGTTTCCTGGGACTTCTGCAAAGGGGGGGGGACTTCTGGGTGTGTAAGAACCTCAACCCGAAGCCTCCTCACCCTACAGTTTATCTGGCCACATAGTGCTGCGACTTCTCAAGTGGCCTAGAGTCTGACTATCTGATTTTGTCAAGTAAACTCGATGAGGCTGATAGTTCCCTCACCCAGTGGGGGGGGGGGGGCGGAAGGGGCTGGGAGCCCCATGTTGTCCAAGACATCAAGGCCTCCTCTCTCCAAGAGGAGATTGAGGAGAAGGTTGAAATACTCCTGAACAAACCCGTTCTGAGGTTTGACGAAATGTTTGCAGAAAATCTTGCTGAAGCTGACACCTGCACTGATGAGTCAGAAAGGGGTCAGTTGAAAGAACTACTGAATCAACATAAGGACCTTTTGGCCACTGACACCTATGACTGTGGTCTCACTGACCTACATGTTACCCGTATACCTACTGATCCAAACAGTAAACCTGTCTTTGTGAGACAGTATAAGATCCCCTTGGCCTCCTATGAATCTGTCCAGGAAATCATTAATTCCCTAGAACAGAAAGGAATTATTTGCCAATGCAACAGCACCTACAATGCCCCACTGTGACCTGTCATCAAGAAAGACTCCAGCTGGCGCTTAGCTCTGGACTATCTTCAGCTTAATAAGAAGGTACTCCTTTCCAGGTGGCCTATGGCACACCTGGAACAGAACATAGCCACCATCAAGGGTGCAAAGTATTTTACAAGTCTGGATCTGGCCTCAGGGTTTTGGACTATCCCTTTCCATCCGGAGGACCAACATAAGCTGGCTTTTACCTTTGGTAGATGACAATATACCTGGAATTGGACACCCTTTGGGTACCTAAATGCACCAACAGGTTTCAATATTTTCCTGCATAAAGCTTTGCCCGATGCCAAGGCTAGAGGCACCCTTGTGTATGTAGATGACATTCTAGTAAAGAGCACCAGTTTCTCTGACCATTTGCAAGAAATAGATCATGTCTTCCAGCAACTGAAAGCTGCAGGAGCAAAGCTGTCCTTGTCAAAAGGCCAATGGTGCCAGAAATCCCTCAATTATTTGGGATATGAAGTTTCTGCTGATTGGCTGCAGCCTCAAAGGAAAATAATTGCGGCCTTACAACAATTCAAATGCCCAACTAATCTGAGTGAGTTGTGCTCATTCTTGGGTATTTGCAATTATTCCTGCCAATTTCTGGACCAATATGCAGAGATTTCCCAGCCCCTGGTCAAACTCCTCAAAAGATATAAACCTTGGGCGTGGGGACCTGACCAAGAGGCAGTCCTAAATTAGCTGAAAGCTGCCTTGAGTCAAGCTCCCTGTCTCGCCTACCCAGAGAGCGGCAGAGAATTATTTGTGGAACTAGGTTTCACCAATCACTCTATGGGGCATGTTTACTAAAAACCGCTAATTAGCGCGCCGCAAAATAGCGCACTAAAAGCGGTACTTAAGAGCGCTTAAACGCCCCGCAAACGTGCGATGAAGCCCCGCACACTTGCGCGTCACAGTAACGGGTGCCGCACAAGTACGTGCCCGCAAATGTCCGATAGAGGCGTGGAAAGGCTAATGGAGGGCGGAGGAAGGCCCCGGAGGGGCGGAGAGAAGGGGTTAATGGGCGGGGAAGGGGAGGGGAGAGGCGCCCCGCACATTATCGGGGCTGAATTTCAAAAAAAAAATAGCGCGAGTGAATCACTCGCGTTAGAATGCATTTAAAGGGAAGAGAAACCATTTCCGTCAGCAATGTACAGCAAAACCGGGGAAACCTGCAAAACGTGAGCAGTGTGATCCATGTGCACAGCACAAAAGTGCAATTATAAATAGAAAATGACCACCACAAAAATATGAAAAATAGTAATTCAGTTGGGGAACAGTTATAGTGATGGGCAAAACTAGATAACACACCCAGGAAAGCTCCAAAAAAAAGGAAATGATTTATGGAAAGGTGTACGGAGCGGAGACTCATCCAAAAAACATTTCCCTTTTTCTGGAGCTGTCCTGGGAGTGTTATCTAGGGTTGCCCATTAATATCACTGTTGCCCAGCTTGGGTATATGTTTTCCCCCTTTGTTCCGTGGTCATTCCCGGGTTTTATTTGCACGTTTGTCACCACACAGGGTGAAGGAGCCCACAGTAAAAATGCATACAGCAGGGTTTGTGACTCCATCCTGCCAGGTTTACTACCTCCAGGGGCTGCACTGTCTCTGTGGCCATAGTGTGGTGCAGAGGACATAGCCATGACCTCTAGGACTAGAAGGCCAGAGGTTCAAATCCCAGCTGGGGCACTTGCCAGCCCTGTCCATATATTTTACCCACCACTAAACAAAGATAGAGCAGACACCCCTGTATTGCAGGGAACATAAGCATGGGGGAAACACCCATATGTTACCCAACACCGCACACACACCACAACAATGGGCATACCTACAGCCAAGTCCCCCAAATGCAATCCCGTACTGCCACATTGCAATCAGGTCATCTGCTTTTTCTGAGAGAAGCTCATGCCAGCATGTTGGCGCACGAGTACATGTGGTGCAGGGGGCAGTGGCAGCTAGCCACAGAGAACAGAGGCCAAGCCATGTGCAGGCTGGCACAGTCCACTGCAACACACAGGCCCTGCCGGATCCCCAGGCATGGACGTTCCAGAGAATCCAGCCAATCTGTGGCTACAAGGTGGTGCAGTGCACACAGACAGTGCATACAAGAACAAAAGGTCACAGGTTCAAAGCCCAGCTGGGGCTACCGCCAATCCTTCCCACATATTTTTCCCACAGTTACACAGTGATAGTAAGGACAAACCTTTCGTGGCGAGGACATATGCAATGGTACTACGTCTATCTTTTACCCCACTGAGCACAGACACCATGTACAGGGGCAGTACCTAGAGCAGAATCCCCCAAATGCAGTCCTGGTGGGCCACACACCAGTCAGGGTCCATGCTGCCACTCATACAAATGCCTGTGCTGTATATCTATGCACCACCCCCATGGCATGTAGATGTAGCTCATGCATATTCATGAGGAACAGCAGGTAAACCCGATCAGTGTGATGCACACCTGGACTGGAGTTGGGAATCTCTGCCGTAAAGCAGCAGCCAAAAGGGGCAGACACACCCACACCCACACCCACAGGCCCCATTGGCCAATGTCTCCTGGAGAGGCAGAACATTGGACCCTGCGTGCATCTCCCAATACTAGCACCTGCATACCCTAGCAATGGAACCCTACACCTGAGGTATACGGTACACAGCTCTGAGACGCTTGCTAGGAGTACTGGCAGATAGATATCCATACGTTACGCACATACTGCTAGTTGACCCCATCCGAACAATCTGTTTGGTGTTTGCGGTGCGTGCTCCAGCCCTTGCCTCTGACGGTGTTTACCACCCTGGGGAGTGACCCCCAGCAGTACTGCGTAGCATATCCATGCCTTGCCGTGCCCAGCACCGGTTTGGTGGGCAAGGCTAATTACCTCCTCAATAGTAGCACCATGATGGCATAGGTGTGGAATTGTGTGTCTGTCTATACAGTGGGTGTTGGCTGCATGCCCCTTCCACAGCCCACACTGCCAACACTGTTGCCAGTATTGGCCTGCCAATGTGCATAATGAGTAGCAAGGGACCATGGGTATATCTCAGACAGAGTGGACTGACCAGGATGCAGCTGCACAGGGCATAGGGCACTGGCAGGGGCATGGTAGTGCCCGGCCACCACCTACACAGACAGGGTGACCTCTGTATGTGCTGCTGGGGGATCACTCTCACCCTGAGTGTGCAGTGACGGCAGCATGGCTAGGCACCCCCATAGTGCTATATTGTGATTCTCCCATGTGATATGTATGGGTGTCCTGTGGGGGCTTCTTCATGGACTTATCTGTCTGTGTGTGCTGCCACCCCAGTTGTGGGTGCATGCATGTCCATCAGGACCAGCCAGCAGACTGTTCACAGCTGATATGTGTTGTGATGGAGTGCCTTGCAGGGTGCAGTGGCTGATGGCTTGCTGCAGGTGAATATCAGATAGTGGTGGGGTGCATCTTTGAATATCCAGGCCTAATGTCTGTCTGATATTGTGTTATGGATGTGTGTGGAGCTGCTTGGACCACCCTGTAGGGTGTCTGTTCCCTAGCAGGACTGGGGTTGATGGTCCACTCTACTGCCATCAGAGTGGGGATCTGTTGAGGGGAAGCCCTGTTTTATCCACCTGGGGGTCCATGGGGTGGGGGTCCCCACTAACTGAGCCAGACAGAGATCTCCAAAATGTTTATGCAGCACCTACCTATGCCACAGGTTATTGCTGCTTTGGAGCTCTGACATGGCCGCATTCGGCCATGCCTGGTGTTGTGGATCTGGTCCTGGGCGCAACATCTCACACTCAGGGTGAGCACAGTAACCGCACAATGTGATGGTGTTTAGCTACTCTTTGCCGTTTGTCCACCCACTCAGGACACCCTACCAGGCCGAGGTGCTGTGTGGGTGCACACGGACACTTCCCCCTACCAGGCCGGGGCGCTTTAGGGGTGCATTTCCCATCCTGTGTTCAATCGTGGACAGCTGATTTGCATGTGCAGTGCATCATGGGTACGAGTGGTTCACAACAGCAGACTGTCAGTGAGGTGACGTACAGGCTATCTGCAGCCAGCCAGGGGCTGCTTACAGTTATAGAGCTGTAGCCCAATGGTTACGTCACTGCCTGTGCAGCCAGATGTCATGGGTTCAAACCCACAGTGGGGTTATGTGATAGGGGTGTCCACAGATTTATTTTAATTTACTGTACATATGTTGCTGCCAGCAATACCACCCTCAGCGTACTGTACCCATAAGGTGCCTCTGAGGGTGCTTTATGGGGCGCCCTATAGGGCACGTTATGGTTGCCAGCCATATAAGGTGCACTATACATTATCCTGTGTCGCAACATACATGCTGCCCTATAGGGGACATTCTAGGGTGCCTTGGCGGACGGTGCACTGTAACATGTGCCTTATGGGCCGCCTTATATTAATATGCTGTGAGAGTGCGTTTGCTAGTAGTTATCACAAAATAAAATTAGAAAGCCTCCTACAGCACTCCACAACATATAACATACTGCCTCAGCTAGCCTTTTTCACTGGGCATTGTGAGGGATCGAACCCCTGGTCTCTGCACCATTGGTCAGTGTCTTAACCATTGTGCTTTGGCTGTGTTCCTTTGCTTTAGCATCAGTGCGCCACCTCCTGCTGCCCACAATTAGTGCGCCGCCTTGTGCCGCCCAAAATGAACAGTGCGCCGCCTTGTGCCGCCCAAAAATAACAGTGCGCCGCCTTGTGCCGCCCAGATAGTACAGTGCGCTGCCTTATGCCGTACAAAACGAACAGTGTGCCGCCTTATGCCGTCCAAAAGTACTTTGCCTCCTGAACCACTTTTACACATTCAAGGTGTTGCCTCAGCTGGCCTTTTTGTTGCGCACAATGGGGGATTGAACCTGTGGCCCCTGCACCATTGGTTAGTGTGTTCACCATTGTGCTACAGCTCTGTTCTGATATGTGCTCAGCAGCGCCCCACTTAGCCTTCCCACGCGCTAATGTGGGCCCCGCAAATTAGCGTGACGCGCACACGTACGGTAGGGGTTTTTTCTTCTTTCTGCCTGAACCGCCCACTCCTTATATGGCACACGCACACTACCGCGGCCCCGCACGTTAGGAATGTTTAGTAAACATGCCCCTATGAGTGCTATTCTGTATCAAATGTATGACACAGATAGGAAAGTAATTGCTTATGCCAGGAAAGCTTTAACAGAAGTGGAGAAGAAATACTCTGATTGTGAGACATCCTTGTTGTCCACTGTCTGGGCCCTCCAATATTTCCACAGTTATATCCAAGTGAGAGGCTGGTTGTCGAGACCCATCACCAACTCATCAAGTTCCTAGGCAGTGATCGGATTAAATCAGGAAACGTGTCTAACAGCTGAATTGTTTCCTGGACCTTAGCCCTTCAAAGATGGCCCCTGGAGGTAAAGTATGCTCAAAACCGCAAAAATGATGTCGCACAGGGCCAGGCTGAATTGCACTTCTGTACTACCAGCGAACCACTAGTGAGTAATTTAGACCCCGAGATAGAGTCAATTGCACCCGAGCCACCTTGCCATCGTCCTTATAATGAGAACATCTGCAAAGACTACCCCAAAATGTATGTGGATGGTTGTGCTAACGGTCAAGAGCCTGACCCTGATCTGGTTGCAGGTATAGGTGTGGTTTGGAACCAGAAACACCTTTGTGAACCCTTAAAATACCATCTGGGTTCCAAAACTAATCAATATGCTGAGCTAGCTGCAGCATTGGCAGCCCTACAATCTGCTGCTCAAGGAGGGGGTCCACACCCTAACCACCTGTACTGACTCAGACTATGTCCGACAGAACTTTGTTTCCCACTTACCCATCTGGAAATCCAACAATATGCTAAAATCCAAAGGGAAACCTATGAAACATGGCAAATTAATTCAGGCTTTGGACAGGGTAGCTCATGAAAATGACATGACCGTCTACTGGAAGAAGGTGAAAGGTCATTCCCATATTGACAATCCTGACAAGACTGGAAATCATCTCGCTGACCAGACCAGCTTGCCAAGGAAGGTGCTATCTCTGGAGTCCTCTGGCAGTTGGAAGCCCCCCTGACCAATCGGCCCAGAACTGTTAAGGCAGTTACCAGGCAACAAGCCCAACCACCAGCCACTCCACCTATGGTTCAGTGGTGTAGCAAGATCACGGATCTCAACCTAGTGTAAGCCCAGAAACAAGATCCTACTCTCGGACGTTTCTACTCTTTTCTTCAAAACTCCCAGGAATATCCGTTAACCCTGGAGGACTGTCAGGACAATGAGGAACCAAGAATCCTCTATATCTCCAAGGACATGTTTCATCTCCAGAAAGACCTGTTGACTCGTACGAGTAAGCATGGTATTGTGCAATGGGTGGTACCTCGGGCCTTCCGTGGCGTTATGTTGCAACACGCACATGATGAGCCTTGTGCTGGCCATAGAGGTGACAGAGTAACCTATGACATGTTGAAGCAGGTGGCCTACTGGCCCCACATGTACCAAGATGTGCAACTGTATACCAAAGGTTGTCTGACTTGTTGCAGATTTCAACCTGCAGTGCCTTTTCATAGAGCACCTTTGAGAAACAAAGATCTGACCATGCCTTGGTCTGATCTCCAGATCGATTGGATTGGCTCAGTACCCCAATCATCTCGAGGCAACAAATACATGCTGACTGTTATTTGTTTATTCACCAAGTGGGTTGACAGAATCCCAGCACCCAACTGTACCACTGAAACCACGGCCACCTTGTTGTTAAACCATGTTTTCAGAAGGTGGGGCCTACCTATGCATGTGGAAATCAGACCAGGGTTCCCACTTCACGGGACAAGTCATCAAGCAGCTATAGAAGTTGCTGGGAGTGAAGGCCAAGGTCCACATTGCTTATTGACCACAAACCTCGGGACAGGGAGAGAAAGCAAACAAAACCATCATCGGTATCTTAAAGAAATATGTCTCTTCCTCTGGGAAGGACTGGGGACATCAAGTTGCCTTTGGTCCTGATGGCTATCAGAACCACTCTTCATCACTCTACTGGTGGGTCCCCTTTTGAGATGATGACAGGAAGGGACATGATTTTACCTTTTCATCTTCTTTACAGGACCAATGATGTGAATCTCGCCTGTGCTACGACTGCTCATGAATATGTTGCCCACCTAAAACAACACTTGCAAAGTGCCTTCGCCTTTGCCCAAAAGAATTTGGACACTGCTGCTAGAGGTAGGAAAGTCTACTATGATTTGAGGACTACCTCTAAAGACTTTTGGGAAGTATAAGGTCAAAGACTGCAAATTTCTATCTAGCTGGAACGATTCATTTCCTATCATGGATAAAGCCTCCCCTGTTGCTTATCAAATCCAAATGAAGAAAGGTACTGAGGGTGAAGGCTCCCTTAAATGGGTCCACATCAATCAGCTTTGACCGTGTCATTTCAGTAAGCTCCTTCCTGAAGAATGCTTTGACGAAGTGAGTGATACTAACATAAAACAGGATAGCCTGTTTGTTTTATTTTACAGATGGAAAACCAAACCTTGAAGGTGCTGTTCCTGATTTTGCTGTTAGTGGAATCTGAAGTTGCCAGGTTGATTGAGCCTGGTCCACCTTCTGGTGTTGTGCTGCAGGATACACCTGGTTTCCTGATCACACAGTCCCAGACTGTCACACAGAAAGTCTTTGTGTCACTGGATCCCTGACATGTTTTACAGAAACATTTCAATATTTCTGCTCCATGCACAACTAACACACAACAAAGGTTAAAAGCACACATGAACTACTCCACTGCTAATGTGCAGAATATTTTGAGCCAGTTGGAAAAGATTATGATCCAACCCATATGACTAGAAAACACTAGACAGAAAAGATTTATAGGACTTGCTGTTGGTGTACTATTCACTCCTTATTTGCTTCCTCCATGTCTATTGCTAATGCTGTATCTCTTAGTAAACTCCAGGGTAATATCCAAGAGTTAAGAGGCGATATGAAAGATATCAGAACCCAGATCCATTCACAACAAAGTCAATTAAAGGCCCATGACAAGACCATATGCAATACGGTCACTATAGTTAATCTTCATTCTAAGCATATTACCCTGACCACAGCAGAATTAACTATGGTTAAAGATCTCTTTAATGATGAGAGTACTTTCATGCAACCAATTCGTGAACTTACTTATGATTTGTTTAGGGAACTAGACAACAGCATCAGTAACGATGCAAGGACAGATTCCTCCATATCTGGTACCCACACAGGGCCGGCCCGTCCACTGAGCAAGAATGTTGTTTGCACAGGGCCCCACGATTCAGGGGGCCCCGTGAAAACAACATTCTGCATTAAAATACCACCATCAAGTATTCCGCAGCCGCAGCCACAGCCCCCCGCCTGCCCGGCAGAGCCCTCCCTGAATCAGTTCCCTCAGCGTGGGCTTTTCAGAGCCACGAAGGGAGATTTTCCCTTTCTCGCGGCTCTGTTAAGCCCATCGGCACTGATGGGAAACAGCCATTTCTTTTTTTTTTTAAATTTCCCTGGACTGATTGGGGGGAAGGGGTTAGGACTGCTAATGGGCTCTTGGGGGCTAAGACTGAAAATGGGGTGATGGGGGGGTTAGGACTGGAGGTGGGCTGATGGGGGGTTAAGACTGGTAATGGGCTATGGGGAGGGGCTAAGACTGAAAATGGGGTGATGGGGGTTAGGACTGGAAGTGGGCTGATGGGGGGATTAGGACTGGTAATGGGCTATGGGGAGGGGCTAAGACTGAAAATGGGGTGATGGGGGGTTAGGACTGGAAGTGGGCTGATGGGTGGGTTAGGATTGGTAATGGGCTATGGGGGGGCTAGGACTGGAAATGGGCTGATGGGGGGTAAGGACTGGAGGTGGGCTGATGGGGGTGTTAGGACTGGTAATTGGCTATGGGGGGGCTAAGACTGAAAATGGGGTGATAGGGGGGTTAGGACTGGAAGTGGGCTGATGGGGAGTTAGGACTGGTAATGGGCTATGGGGTTGCTAGGACTGGAAATGGGCTGAGTGGAAGGGGGGGTTTGAACTGCAAATAGCTGATGGGGAGGGGAGCTTGAGATGGAAATGGGCTGAGTGGAAGGGGGGCTTGAACTGCAAATAGCTGATGGGGAGAGGGGCTTGGAATGGAAATGGGCTGTGAGGGAAGGGAGCTAGGACTGGAAATGGGCTGAAGGAGAGGCTAGGACAGGATTGGAAATGGGCTGTTGGGGGGGGTGCTAAGATTGGAAATGGGCTGTGGTGGGGCTTGGATTGGAATGGACTCATGGAGGGGCTAGAACAGGAAGTAGGCTCATGGGGGGCTTCAATTGGAAATGGGCTGAGTGGAGGGGAGCTAGGATTTGACATGGCCTGATGGTGGGGCTAGGAAAGGACTAGAAATGGGCTGATGGGGGGCTGGGATTGGAAATAAGCTGATGGAGGGACTCGGTTAGGACTGGAAATGGATGGGGGAGCTAGGACTGGAAATGGACTGATGGGGGGATTAGGATAGGATTGGAAATGGGCTGATGTGGGGCTAGGACTGGAAATGGGCTGATGCAGGGACTAGAAGGGAGTGGATGCTGGGTGGGGCTGAAACTAGAAGGGAGCTGATGTTGGGGGAGTATTAGAATGGGATGGGGCTGGGAGAGTGAAATGGAGAGGGGAAAAATATTTTGTGTGGGAGGGAAAATAAATCTACAATTGGCCGGGTATTGGGAGAGTAAGTGGGGATTGAGGATGGAAGGGTAAAATTTGAGTGGATGAAAAAAGGAATGAGGAAAGAGCAAAAGGAGAAAGATTAGTATTGTCGCCCCCTCCTGGCCAGGTAGATGCCTGGCAGCAGGTGAGGTCGCCTTTTAGCCTTAAGACAAGACTCCCTGTAATGGCTGCCAGAAGGGCTGATGGGAATCGTAGTTTATCCTAAAGCAAAGGAGTTGTGATCCGAGGGTTTAGGCACAAGACAGAGAATATTTCTTTTAATGTAATCAGGGTTTCTTCATACACAGGAGGCGTGAGGCATAAAGTATGGAAAGGATTTTTAATCCACGGTACTGCTTCAAAACAACAGGAACAAATTATGCTTTGCAATATAACTTCCAACAGAAATAGGCATCACTTTGCTTGAGAAATCAATTTGGCACTTTCAGAACTTTAAACAGATAAATGCTTTCTTCTTAAACAGGAACAACTTCTTGTTGTCAAAAACAAAACTTTTAAATGTTCCTTAAACATGTAACTTAGCTTTTCACTTTGTCAGCACAGTCAGCTGTTTCTTGCAGTTTGTGACGTCTTCACAAAATAACGTGCTTCCTGAGCATGGCACAGCTATAATGGCTTTTCTAGGATTCTTCACCGTCAGAGTTAAAACACATAGTACACTGACAATCCATAATACTATTATCCACATTCGTTGTGTCCATTTCTTCCTCTCTATCACCCTCACTTATAGCATAAGATCTCTGCACAGAGAGCTGACTATTTTCCTTCTTTATTAAATCACTTAGCCTTCTCAGTAAAGTCTGCTTCTGCAGCAACTCGTCTGTTAGCTGAGCTACGTGCTGATTAGACCAGCTGTCTCTCTTTTCCCTGGGACTCTGGCTATGCTTAAACTTAGCTTTCTCTCCTATGGGTAATTCTCTGGGGCTTTTCCTCTGTAGGCATTGAGAAGGACAGACTTGCCTTGGTTCTGAGGTATTTAGGGATTCCCTCCGTCCTGCAAACCAGTCATGCTTTTCTTCAAGTGCAGACCTTCCGTTTGCTGACACCAGCCTCTCATTCCCAGCTGTGTCTGGCAATCTCTCATCAATCTCCTCTTCACAGCAAATAGTATTTCTCACACTCTGTCTCTCAGGCTCTGCAAACACTCTCTTACTTGCTCTGCCTCCTGGACTCTGTGTTGGCCCCTCTTCTGAACTCTTTGAACCTCGTGAACTCCGTGGACTACGGATTAGGCTCTCCTCTGAACTTCATGAACTAACTTCTGTTCTGTGAATCAGCTTTTTAAACTTTCCTTCTCTTTGAGGCACACCCTGCTCCCAGCACATGTGACTAGGGACAAGCTTCTCTCTGACGTGCTGCTGTGGGCGGGGCTTAGGGATGACTAGCTTCTGAGTCACCGACTCCTGGTTACCGGGGAAACCTTTGATACAACCTGAATTAAAGTGACAGGACCCTTTTTCCTGTGCATTTCTATAATCAGCCGTGGTTTCCTCACCACAGTATGTTAAAGCAGATGTAGAGAGAGAATGGAAAAAACTAGAAGAGAGAAGAAAGGACAAACGGACAGCAAACGATGGAGAGTTAGCAGAAGAAACAAAGAAACCAGAAGAAAGTGACTGGAGCAACTGCAACCACTGTTCCCTCTAAGCTGTGCGCGTGTGCACGCGCACACACCTCGCCGAGTGAGAGCACATACTTTACAACAGAGCGCACAAAAATTATGGTTCTGATTCTGATAGAAAACAACACAGACATTCTTAAAATTGAAAAGTTGTTGTGTATTTACGGTTTTCACAAGTTCTACAATATTTTCTAGTGCAATCAATGTGGTGTACATACTGTATTCTGCCGTGTAGTCAAATTTTAAAGTATATAACTCCGAGTGTCGTTATGTGGCGCACAAAAATTTAACCTTCCTTCAAAAGCTGCACAGCTGATATCTTATGCGCACACAGCCTACAGAAAATTAGAGGGAACATTGACTGCAACTGAAAAAAATGCACAAAAGGTAGAAAAATATCTCTTTATTTTGAATTTATTAACTGGAATATGTCAGCTCTGGGAAATATGCATCATTAGCATCTGCACTTTGTTTAGTACAAGAGGAAATTAATTTATAGTTTTATTTCTACAGTGTTGTTGTACATTCCAAGTTTGGCTTTTGGGGTTCCCAGTTCAATTATTGTCTTCCTGTTTCTAAATTGTGATTCCTTGTTTGGTGATGGTCTATGTTCTGCATGTGTAACTGAGCTGAGGTATTCTGTTTATGTAATTCCTATTTGACATTGCCACTTGTTCTCTTTCCCCAGTAGGTCATGTATTGTTATTCTCTGAAATGGTTTAATATTTGCAGTGTTGCCTTTTGATAGGTAGAGTATGGTGCTTTGTGAGTCCTGGTAGTGCTGTTAGGATACGGTGGGTTTGCTATGGGTTCTAAATGTAAACCAAAAAAACATGATTCCCCTATAATCTATCACCAACCCAAAACATCTACAAATGTTACCCTAGACTCTAAGACGAATAACTATCCCCACAAAGAAGTGTCAAGTTTTTTGTCAGATCGTTCACCGTGAGACGAAACGTTTCACCTCCTGAAGTGAACCCTCCTTTTTAATCATAATTGAAAGCGGCTGTTTCCCAGCCTAGCCGACCAAATCAGCACATTGCTGTTGTCAGCAAAAAATCTTTATGTTAAAACTTCAAAAAGAGTCTATTGGATCCCAAGGTCCTCGGGCTAACAAAACCCAAACGCACAGCTTCAAAAAGCCCCCCTTCACACACAAAGATATTTTAGAGGACTTAGCTGTTTAGAGAACTTAGCTGTTATGGAACGGGTCCCAGCCACTCCGTCGTTAATAGTCTCCAAAATTCACTCCTCTTGCCTTGAAGAATTAAGGACTCATACAATAACTGACAAGTGAACTACACCGCTCCAGCACTCCACTCAACGAGGTTCAAGCGCGACACCAAAGGTGTTTCAAGCCGTCTGTTCTTCCTCCTTCCACAGCTCTTCGTCAGGCAGTATGAACCCCGTAAGGATCTCATCGCTTAAAACAGGTGATATAATGACATCAGAGTTCAAAGGTCCACAATTCAACAGCTTTATTGAACTCCCAAATGCAACCCCCACCAGTCAATGTCAGCGTTCATCCCATTCGGTGCCACTGATTGGAGACGAAAAATCCATTGCTGTTCTTTAAAATGTAAACGGGCCAATCGATCACCCCCCCGCAGTACTGGGGCTACCACATCTAAAACCCTCCACCGTAGATCGTTGAAATAATGATTGTTCTGTTGGCAGTGTGAAACTCCTGGAGCCCCTTCTTGTCGTTTATCAATACGTGATCTATGCTCTAATAAACGTTTCCAAACCGGTCGAATAGTACGGCCCACATACTTGAGACCACAAGGGCATACCAGCATATACACCACAAAATCAGATTTGCAAGTGGAATGTGTTACTGAATGGTACTTCAACCCTGTGCATGGGTCTTCCCAAACCTCCCCTTGTAGCGCTAAAATACAGAAGTTGCACCTCCCACAAGCATAATGTCCCCGCTGTAACCCCAATGGCTCAACCACTTCCCGGGGCTGGGTCCTAACTACCCAATCCCCTATTGTACGAGAGCGTCTGTAAGCTATCATCAATGGCTTGCAAAAACAAGTATGGAGGGACAGCAGAGCCCAATGTTTATTCAAAATATGCACCAAGGTCGAGACCGTGGGTAAATAAGGTAGTATGCTGATCACCACATCCCTCTGCCTTCCTGTAGATGGAGTGGTAGGCTGAGATTCCCCATGGGCCCCCCACCACTCAGGGTGATTATAAAGGGCTCTTTTAAAGGCTCTCCGGACCAAATCTTCCGGGAACCCCCTGTGACACAACCGCTGACTTAAAGCTCTGGCGTGCAATCGGTACTCCCCCACTGATGAGCACAACCTCCGAATACGCAAAAACTGCCCAAAAGGGAGGCTTCTCCTCATTGCTGAAGGATGAAAGCTAGAATATTTCAGTAAGACGTTTTTTTGAACAGGCTTACGATACAGAGTGCTATATAGACGAGCTCCACGAAGATAATCACCCTGAGTGGTGGGGGGCCCATGGGGAATCTCAGCCTACCACTCCATCTACAGGAAGGCAGAGGGATGTGGTGATCAGCATACTACCTTATTTACCCACGGTCTCGACCTTGGTGCATATTTTGAAAAAACATTGGGCTCTGCTGTCCCTCCATACTTGTTTTTGCAAGCCATTGATGATAGCTTACAGACGCTCTTGTACAATAGGGGATTGGGTAGTTAGGACCCAGCCCCGGGAAGTGGTTGAGCCATTGGGGTTACAGCGGGGACATTATGCTTGTGGGAGGTGCAACTTCTGTATTTTAGCGCTTGTGATAAGGAAGCTTATCATAGCTCAGGTAGGAGCTATAGAAAAGATGATGTGACTCTGAACAAGCAACCTGTCAGTTCTGGTAGAAGCAAGAAAACAGAGTTTTCACATAAAAGACTACCAGTCCCAGAATGCACCAGGTTTCCAGCAGCCATGAGAGGGGCTGAAGTGAGAGAATGTGTGTGCAATCAAGAGAGCTATGAGGTAATCCCTAAGCACTCATCTCAAAGGGCAGGGCCTGATTCAACACAGCTGCGCTGTGTTAGGGAGCAGCACACATTAGGACAGAATAAGAATAGAGCTTATTCTTCAGATAACAGTTACTACAAGCTCCAGCCCAGTTTCAAGAACAGCTTCAGGAAGAGATACAGAGGGGAGAGCTTCAGCAACGGCTACAAGCACCAGTATCACCTGGAGAAACAGAAGCCAAGCCAAGCAGATAGAGAGAGAAGGAAACTCTCTGGAAGGAAGAGAAGAAAGGCCATTGGAAGGTCTGGGAGATTCCAAGGCAGTACTCATACTGGGAGGTATTCCAAAAGCCAGCAGAGTCCATTGGACTGGATTCAGCCAGATGAATGGAGTGGCAGAGATAGGAATCACCAGTGGCTACCTGGAAGAGAGAAGACTGCATGTGGAAGGGACTTTCAGACCAAGGCCAGAAGGTATGTGAGAGAAGATCCAGTGTCCAGGGATCAAGATTGGAAGGCTGGACATCAGAATTGGATTACATATTGGCCAGGCTATACAGAGAGGAATAATGATAGCAGGAGAGGCTCAGGTATGAACACTGATCCAGACCCTATCTATAATAGAGAATGGCAGCAAGGGAATAAGCATTCTCATGATAGTGCCTTAATGAAAGACTCATCTGTGCCAATGTATGATATTGACCCTATGATTGTTGATGCAGGGGGAAATACAGCAGATGAAACTATTTACATGGACTGTTCTTTATCTAAATGCTATTGCTAGTTTTCTATGAGCAAACACATCAGCCATCACAAAGAAACCTAACTTTGTTCTTTATTTCCACTGCAAACAGCTCTTAAAGCAGGATTTGGGTTCACACAGTAGCAGCCAGCCAGCTAAAGGCTTTCAGCTGGTCCATTGATAGTAATTAGGGCTGCACCTGATTGTGTGTGTGAGCAAGGGAGAATCACTGCTGAGATCGGCGTGGAAAATAAGCAGAAGTTAACCTAACCAGCAAAGTTTATTCTTTACTTTGTGCCTTTGTATTTGGTAATTATTTGCTAAGAAAACATTAGCTAATTGCCTGACAAGCTGAAGGTTGTTTTCTGGTTTACTTTGTGACTTTTTGTTATCCATTTTAAACACTGCAAGCAAGTAACCTCATTTATAGTGCTATCAAGCATACATGTACTGGGTGAATTAAACCCCATCAATAAAAGAAGTATTTTATTGATCTTACCACTTGGTTTCACAACTCAAATTATTGTCATCAGCTGTGTTTGGGAGTGAATGAACTACAATACCCACACTACCTTGCAAGAATCATATGAATATATGCATCGTCAAGATTGTGTAAGTTCTCACCCTAGGCAGCCGTCTGACACGCTACAAGGGGAGGTTTGGGAAGACCCATGCACAGGGTTGAAGTACCATTCAGTAACACATTCCACTTGCAAATCTGATTTTGTGGTGTATATGCTGGTATGCCCTTGTGGTCTCAAGTATGTGGGCCGTACTATTCGACCGGTTTGGAAACGTTTATTAGAGCATAGATCACGTATTGATAAACGACAAGAAGGGGCTCCAGGAGTTTCACACTGCCAACAGAACAATCATTATTTCAACGATCTACGGTGGAGGGTTTTAGATGTGGTAGCCCCAGTACTGCGGGGGGGGGGGTGATCGATTGGCCCGTTTACATTTTAAAGAACAGCAATGGATTTTTCGTCTCCAATCAGTGGCACCGAATGGGATGAATGCTGACATTGACTGGTGGGGGTTGCATTTGGGAGTTCAATAAAGCTGTTGAATTGTGGACCTTTGAACTCTGACGTCATTATATCACCTGTTTTAAGCGATGAGATCCTTACGGGGTTCATACTGCCTGACGAAGAGCTGTGGAAGGAGGAAGAACAGACGGCTTGAAACACCTTTGGTGTCGCGCTTGAACCTCGTTGAGTGGAGTGCTGGAGCGGTGTAGTTCACTTGTCAGTTATTGTATGAGTCCTTAATTCTTCAAGGCAAGAGGAGTGAATTTTGGAGACTATTAACGACGGAGTGACTGGGACCCGTTCCATAACAGCTAAGTTCTCTAAACAGCTAAGTCCTCTAAAATATCTTTGTGTGTGAAGGGGGGCTTTTTGAAGCTGTGCGTTTGGGTTTTGTTAGCCCGAGGACCTTGGGATCCAATAGACTCTTTTTGAAGTTTTAACATAAAGATTTTTTGCTGACAACAGCAATGTGCTGATTTGGTCGGCTAGGCTGGGAAACAGCCGCTTTCAATTATGATTAAAAAGGAGGGTTCACTTCAGGAGGTGAAAAGTTTCGTCTCACGGTGAACGATCCGACAAAAAACTTGACACTTCTTTGTGGGGATAGTTATTGGTCTTAGAGTCTAGGGTAACATTTGTAGATGTTTTGGGTTGGTGATAGATTATAGGGGAATCATGTTTTTTTGGTTTACATTGGGTTGATTTCCAGGGGTGTATTGGGTAGGATGGGTTCTAAATGGGCAGTGTTTGTAGTAGTTCCTAATGTGCCTGGTGGTTGGCACTGGATTATAGTAATGTAAGAATCTTTTAGTCTTTCTTTATCCATACACTCATTAAGAGGCATGTTTACCAAAAGTTAGTGTATGGTAACATTATGCAAATATTTATGCAAATGAGGTCCCTTATGCAAATGAGGCCCCACACTGAGTCTCCGCACATGGCCCCGCACCTCCCTTGGGCCGCCCCTGTACCCATAGACCTTATTACTGAAGACTTTGCTAAAATTACCAGAAATTGCATTGAGCCACTCCAGATCCAGATTGCCTTCCACATGGAAAATGCTTTTCCCTTGTATGTAGATGTACAGAATATGGAAATTGCTTATCTGTTGAATTTGCCTTTCATTGTGCCTGATAATGTGTACCATTTAAAACAAGTGATTAATGTTGGCACCTGGTCTGAGGACTTTATCTACGTGTCGACATCTACATTAAAGGGAAGAAGAAATTAGGTCTTACCTGCTAATTGTCTTTCCTTGAGTATTCTCCGGGCCAGTCCAGGAACAGTAGGGTAGTCAACCTCCTTCAGCAGCTGAGGACTGAACTCTTCAAAGACTTGCTGATAGCCTACCCAGTTCCCCCTGGTGCTAGAGAGCCAGTCAACCTATGTCAAAGCAGCCTCTGAACTAGATTATTAACCATAACCCAATGCAACATCAGGAATGAGAAGAAAAATTATACATAAACAATTAACAACCAGGAACTGCACCAACCACTATGTGCAAATAAGGGATTACCCTCTTCTTATCTATCTATTTAATTATTCATTTATTTAGTTATTCATATTTTTCCGTTTTCTTTAGCTTGTCTACATAAACGACCCCCAATGAAGTGCCAACCCTCTTCCCCCTGAGCCCCTGAAGGGAGCCCCTTAGCCAGTTGCTCTCCGGAAGAGTCTACACCCATTCGAGGTCCCAAACTGACCCAGTCTCTACCTTACTAACTCCAATGCTAATCACTAAAAAAGATGCGTAAAGTAACCAGACGGCTGCTATATTCTGGATGGGTCCTGGACTGGCCCGGAGAATACTCAAGGAAAGACAATTAGCAAGTAAGACCTAATTTCTTCTTCCTTTTCGTCTCTCCGGGACAGTCCAGGAACAGTAGGGCAGTACCAAAGCAGTACCTACCTACCCTCGGGAGGGCCCTAGCAGCCCCACCAACATGGCCGAAGCCCCAACTTTCACATCTCCCACTGCCTGAACATCCAAGCGATAATGTTTCGTGAACATATGCAAGGACGACCAAGTTGCCGCCCGACAAATATCTACAGGCGGAATCAAGGCCAACTCCGCCCAGGAAGCCGCCTGTCCTCACGCAGAATGGGCTCTAAGACCTTCCGGCGGGAGCTTACCACTTGCCACATATGACGCCGCTATCGCCTGTTTCACCCATCTTGCAATGGAGGCTTTAGAAGCCGCCTCCCCCTTACGCGGACCACCAAACAGAACAAACAGCGTATCCGATTTCCAAAAGGACCTTGTCTTTCGCAGGTATCTGTGCAGCACTCTGCCTAGATCTAAACTCTCGCTAGCCCCCGCCGAGTCTTCCAACCGAAAAGTAGGCAGCGAAATGGCTTGATTGACATGAAAAGCCGACACTACCTTAGGCAGAAAAGACGGCACCGTGCGCAAGACCACCTTCTCTTCCGAAAACCGAATATAGGGCTCCATACAGGAAAGCGCCTGAAGATCCGCAATTCTCCTAGCCGAACACAACGCTACTAAGAAAGCGGTTTTCCAAGAGAGCTCCTTCAGTGAGACCGATTTCCTGGGCTCAAAAGGACTCTAAGTCAACGCCTCCAGAACTAGATTTAAATCCCAGGACGGCACCACTGGCCGCACCGGTGGTCTGATATTCTTAACCGCTCGCAGAAAACACAAGACATCGGGATGTAGGGACAAACTACAACCCCGTATCTTGCCCCGATAACAAGCTAGCGCCGCCAAGTGAACCCGTAGCGTGCTAGCCACCAGCCCCTTGTCAAAGCAGCACTGTAGAAATGCCAACATGTCTGATACAGCCACTGACAATGGCGGAACCTTGCAACTCGCACACCAATGTTCAAATATCCACCAAACACGGGTGTAAGCCAACGAAGTGGAACTCCTCTTTGCCTGCAACACAGTAGAGACTACCACCTCCGAATAACCTCTCTGCCTCAGCCGCTGCCTTTCAAGAGCCAAGCCGTAAGCAAGAAGCGGTCCACCTGCGGCATAAGAACGGGGCCCTGATGCAGGAGATAGCACCGATTTGGCAGCCTCCAAAGACTGTCCACCAAGAGCTGCACCAGATCGGCATACCACGGCCGCCTTGGCCAATCCGGCGCTATGAGAATCACCGTCCCGTGGTGAGCTGCTATCCTGCGTAGAACCCGGCCGATCATGGGCCACGGAGGAAACACATAGAGAAGGCCCTGGGCTGGCCACGGCTGCACCAGACTGTCCAAGCCCTCCGACATGTGTTCCCTGCCTCTGCTGAAAAAGCGAGATGCTTTGGCATTGTGGTAAGTAGCCATAAGATCCATCACCGGCTGACCCCAGTGCTGCACAATCTCGTGAAACACGGCGAGGTTTAATTCCCACTCGCCTGGATCCACCACATGTCGGCTGAGAAAATCTGCTTGCACATTGTCCTTCCCCACTACATGCGCCGCTGACAAGGCTACGAGATGGATTTCCGCCCACGACAGCAACTGTTGGCTCTCCGCCAACAATATTGCACTGTCTGTGCCTCCCTGCCAATTGATATAAGACACCGTCACCGCATTGTTGGAGAAAACTTGCACCGCCTTGTTCTCCAGTAGCGACTGGAACTCTTGCAACGCCAGCCGTACCACCCTCATCTCGAGCTGATTGATGGAGCACGCGGTCATTTCTACGGGCCAGCAGCCTTGCGCTATGTGAGCCATACAATGAGCCCCCCCAGCCGGAGAGACTGGCATCCGTGGTAAGCAACACCCACTCCCGCATCTCCAGCGGCATTCCTGCTCGAAGATGCATGGGATTCAGCCACCACTGAAGACTGTCGCGGACCTCTGCCGGGCAAACCAACCTTCAGCTTAACGGATGCTCCTGAGGAGACCAACGGGATAGGAGGGAGCTCTGAAGCGGTTGCATGTGAGCTCTGGCCCATGGCACCAAGTCTAAGGCCGCCGCCATGGACCCCAGAAGCTGTAAGTACCTCCAGGCCATCGGAGCCTTGAAGCGCAAGAAGGCGGACACCTGACTAAAGATCTTCTGCACCCTGGTCTCTGGAAGAAAAAATGCTCCTACCGCAGTGTCGAACAGGGCTCCTAAGTATAGCAAGCGCTGCACTGGTTCCAACTGACTCTTGGCCCGATTTACTACCCAACCTAGACTCTCTAGAAAATCGATCACCCGCAAGGTGGCCGCTTCCGACTCTGCCACCGAGCGAGCCCAAATTAGCCAATCGTCCAAATAAGGATGCACTAAAATGCCTTTGTGACGCAGCGACGCCGCCACCACCACCATCACCTTCGTGAAGGTGCGCGTCGCCGTCGCCGTCGCCAGACCGAACGGCAACGCTTGGAACTGGACGTGCCCCATGGGCACTGCAAAACGCAAGAACCATTGATGTTCTGGCCAAATGGGGATGTGTAAATATGCTTCCGTTAAATCTATAGATGTTAACACCTCGCCTGGCCTGACGGACCTTATCACCGACTGCAGGATCTCCATTCGAAAATGAGGCACTCGCAAACAGCGATTCACATGCTTGAGATCCAAAATCAGCCGAAAAGACCCCTCCTTTTTGAGCACCACGAAATAAATCGAGTATTGACCTAATCCGCACTGCTCTGACGGGACCGGAATGACCGCATGAAGACGAAGCAAGCGTAGAAGTGTGTCATTTATCGCTTTTGTCTTTACTGATGAACCCCCTGGAGACACCACGAAGGCCCCAGCCAGTGGTTGTGCGAACTCCAAGGCATAACCTTTCTGGATGATCTCCAGCACCCACCGGTCCGTCGTTCTAGTGGTCCAAACGGAGTCAAACTGTTGTAAACATCCTCCCAGGGGAACCTCCGTCTGGACCACCCTCGCTTCATTGGGGCTTTTTAGAGGAGCTCGACTGGGGACTCCCATATTCCCTTCCAAACCCTTGTGCTCCCCGAAAGGACTGCCCCCACGCCACAAACCTGCCTCTCTGATAAGGAGTAAAACGACTTCCTCTAAACCTCCGAAAGTCCCGGCCATGACCCCTTTGCAAAGATCCCGGCTTTGGACCTTTTGGACGGTCCTCTGGCAGCCGGCCACCCTTAGAGTCTCCCATGTCCTTCACAATCTTTTCCAACGCTTCCCCAAAGAGCAGCTTGCCCTTATAAGGTAGCTTGCTAAGTCAAGCCTTAGAAGACGCGTCTGCCGCCCAACTTCTTAGCCAGAGAAATCTGCGAGCGGCTATCAACGAAGCCATGGATTTAGCCGACATCCTGACTAAGTCATAAAAGGCGTCTGCAAGGTACGCCGACGCCGACTCCAACTTTGCTCCTTCCGGAGCCGCTTGAATATCCAACTCCGGAGCCACATCAGTCTGGAGCCACCTAATCGAAGCTCTGGAAACATACGCTCCGCAGATTGAAGCCTGTAGTGCCAGCGCACTAGTGTCAAAAGCTTGTTTGAGCAGCACCTCCAGCTTTCTATCCTGCACCTTCTACCGGGATGGTTGTCTTTTTTGTTACTGCGGACACCAAGGCATCCACCTTAGGCATCCGCAGTAATTCTCTCTCCTCCTGAGGGATCAGGTTCAGACGCCCTAAAGCCAGTTCCCCCCTCAAGGAGGCTTCTGGGCATTCCCATTCCGATTCCACCATCTGTTTAATTACTCTGTGGACCGGGAAACACCTCTGCTCTGCCCGAAAACCTTGGAGCAGCGGATCCTCCAGGGGTTCTGTTGGAACTGAGGGCAAGGTCAAATTGAGAGCTGCAAGAACCTGCGAAATGAGAGCCCCTAGCTCCTCTTTTCGAAATACTCTGAAAACATTAGGATCATCTCCTGCTCCCAGCTCTCCCTCTTATAATCCCTCTGGCCATAGGTCCACCTCCGGCTCAGAAGGGAGCTCCCCCTCCTCCGGCTCCTGAAGACCCAGACTCTGTGGGCCACTAATTTCGGGTTCTGCCCCCATGGCCAAACACTTCTTAGAGGACCCCTCTTCCAGTTCCCTTTCCGCTCTGCCTTTCTGAGCCCCTTCCGTGAGGCCAAACAAATCCTCTGGGAACTGCCCCTGCTGCTGCTTCAGGCAATATGCTTTATGCAGTGCCAGAATAAAATCTGGCGAAAATAATGATTGTAACGGCTCCGGAGACTCTAATCTAGGGACAGAGTCCACCCCTAATGGTGGAGTAGCCTTTTTAGCTTTAACTTTCTTCTTTACCGGCTTTTCATGAAGGGCGAGAGAAACGGACGCGCCACCTAAAATGGCCACTGTTCCCGCCTTCTCTGAAGAGGATTGCATTTTTAAAACTGAATCTTGGGCCACTGAGCTGTCCTCCATCTCCCTATGTAACCGCTGCCACTTAAATCCCCGACAAACACAAAAGCGGCAGAAACCGTGCTCAGCTAATCCCCAACAGTGTGCGCACGCTGCCGACGCCGGCAGCATGCGATCTGACACACACACCGCTTCCCCCGGCTTCCCGATGGTTGTGGCCCTCGTGAATAAGAAAAAAAATCCACTGACTTACCGCACTAGCTTTGTGCTACGCCTACCTGCCCCCAACTGTTACCGCTGCTAGCGGTAGGGTAAGCAGAAGCTCTGGAGATCGAAGGCTGGACTCTGGGGCTCCCAGGTCGTACCTCGATTCTCCCCCACAGATCTAGTCAGCGAGGCAGGCTCTGCCTCTGCTGCCTCAGCATAGACACTATCAGGCAGCTGGCCCCGTGGTCCTTTTTTTTTTTTTAAACTCCCCAAATATACTTTCAAGAAATAGGGTAATTCAATCTCCAACCCTGCTAGGGTCAGAGAGGGGAATTATTGCTAGTGCAGATCCAGATCGCCACTCCTAAGAGCCAGTCAGGAACACATCCTTCACGCTGCTGAAAGACTGGCTCTCTAGCACCAGGGGGAGCTGGGTAGGCTAGCAGCAAGTCTTTGAAGAGTTCAGTCCTCAGCTGCTGAAGGAGGTTGACTACCCTACTGTTCCTGGACTGGCCCGGAGAGACAAAAAGGAACAGCATTTTTCCATGTGGAAGGCAATCTGAATCTGGAGTGGCTCAATGCGATTTCTGGTTTTTTTTTTTTCCATCAGTAATAAAGTCTAATTTATATACAAACACAGGGTTGATTCTTGTTTTATCATGTGGTTTGTTTGCCAGGTAGTCCTATGGAATCCTGGAAAATGGGGAGTAGCAGTTTTCCTTTCACATACTGAGTATTTATGCATGTGTATTTATCTGCTACTGACAATATTTCCTACAACAGAGGGCCCTATAAGTTAGTCCCTTCTCTGTCTGGTGAGGTTTTAGATACAGATCCAGCCCTAAGCTAAACTGCTGCTCTGTTAATGACTAAATATAATTACCTAGTTGGTGACCTGATTACTAAAGAATTTTAGGATATTTTACTTTGGTTCACAATTCAACATGACCTTCAATATCAAGGGTTAGTTCATCACGCATGTCCACTGTTTAGTTACTTAATGATATGTGTTAACAGAGAGTGATTCACACAAATTAGCTTTGGATCCAGTGGTCAAATGTCAGCAATTGTTGAAAATGCACATATCTGACTGAAAATAATAAAGATATTTGGAACAACCTGAAATAATATATTTGGGAGCATAGAGATCATCAAATATTCCACCAAAACCCTCCGTACAGGCTATAAACCAGGCTTAATTCGCTCAATACATGATGGAGTTTCTCCTTGATGAGGATGTACTGTATAAGATTTCAGCAACTCCTTTTGACTAAGGAGTATGTTTACTAAAGGGTGGTAAGGGAGCATCAGAGATCTAGTAATAATGGCAGTGTTAAGGGTGTTTGTGAGTGATAAAGGCATGGGGCGGGTAGTAGACATTCTGTCGGTAAGGATGCAAGGGCCCGCTTAGCATATGCTAACAGGACATCGGGTATTAAGGTGCCAAGCATTTACATTAATGCCCAAAACGGCTGTCACTCTAACACAGGATAAAGGAGGTCCAGCAAAAGGCAAGTGTAAGCTGATGGATGGAAGGACAGGTAAATAAATGGAGTATCCACCGCATCCGTGCTAGTCTGGTGGAACTTCCACCACCGCATGCAACTCTAAGAGCTGCAACAGTATCTGCACTACTGCCTGGCATTTCTTTGGGGCGTTGCATGGGAAGGTAATGAAGGATTCTCACAAGGGAGTAACCATCCTTGATGATGCGTAGAACACACTGGTCGGAAGTGAGCCTGGTCCAGGCATCGTAAAAATCTCGTAGCCAACCCCTCAAGAGACTCACGGCCGCCTAGACCTGCCTAGTCTCACTGGCCTTTCTTGGGCCCCAAGGAAGCTGAGAGGTAAAATCCCCTACCTAGGAAGCCATGAAAAGGCTGCCCCCTGGCCTGAAAATGGCCCCTCTGATAAGGAGCCGCCCAGACCGTGCGAAAACGCCTCAAATCTCTAAATTGTCCCTGCCCAAGAGGCCCGGAGCGGAAGGGCTTCTGCTTATCCTCTGGCAACCTGCCCCCTTTAGTCTCCCCCAGGTCCTTTACCAATCTTTCCAGCTCCTCACCAAAGAGTAGCGTACCCCTAAAGGGGAGCTTACGTGTCTTGGAGGAAACATCTGCCACCCAATTGTACAGCCACAAATAGCGCGTGGTGACCACCGAAGCCATTCCCTTTGACAAACAGCGGATCAGGTCATAGAAAGTGTCTGCTATGTACGCTGCTCCTGATTCCAGATTAGCTACCTTCGGCGGTTGGTGTGTAGAGCTCCCCGAGTTTCCAGGAAACCCTGCATCCATAGCAGGCATGCCCGCGCCACAAAGACACCGCAGATGGCTGCCTGTAAGGACAGGGCATTAATCTAGAAAGCCTGCTTGAGGAGAGTCTCTAGCTTTCTATCCTGCACGTCTTTAAGTGCCAAACTGCCTTCCACGGGAACAGTAGTCTTTTTCGTGACCGCTGAAACAGCCACATCCACTTTGGGTGTGCGCAAAATGCCCTTATCCTTTTCCTGTAATGAGTAAAGGCAGGACATCATCCTTGTGCCTTTCAGCAAGGTCTCAGGAAGATCCCATTCGTCCTGCATCATTTGTCTGACCATTCTGTGCAGAGGGAACGCCGTCTGTGTAGTTCTGACCACCTGAAGGAGTGTATCTTCCAAACGGCTCCTCCTCACCAGGATCGTCCGTTTTCAAATTCAGAGCTTTGGCTACATGTGTGATGAGCGCTGTTAACTCTTCTCTCTGAAAGACCCACACAATCCTGGCCTCTTCTCTCTGGGGGATCTCTCTGTCCTCCAAATCTGATTCTGTTGGCCACTCCTCTGCCAAGTCCTCGAGATCCTCTGAATGGAATGACCCCGGCTCCTCCTAAGGGTCCTCTTGTAACCCATGCTTACTCGGTCTCAGCTCTTCTTCCTGCTCTGTCTGTAGGGAGAACTCCAAAAAGGGCTTTTCTTTGCCTTGCCCCTAGGCTGCTCCGAACTAATGTCCCCCTGCTACTGCATACAAAATCCCCTCTGCATGAGGAGGACAAAGTCTGGCGTAAAGCCGTATGGTGCCAATGTCCCGTGTCCCTCCTTAACTGCCATGGCCTTAGGTGCCCTCTTTGTCTTAGCCTTTCCAGTTTTTACACCTGGCATGTCTCTGCCAGCCGCTCCCCCACCTGTTGAAGGAGTCTGTGGTCCCGAGGATCCTCCCGCTCCAGAGATCTGAGCGGAAATGTCCCCAGTCGCCCGCTCTTCCAGTATGCTCACTGTCCCCTTACCTTCTACCCGCAGAGAGGTGGTGTAGGGATTATTAATAGCACAAAAATAATAATGCTCTCAGTTATGTCCGGGGATAATTAGCTATTGATATCCAGCCCGAAGTTCTATGAGTTTTGCTAGTAATGAGCCACGGAAGAAGTCTCGTCTGTGTGTATATATATATATATATATATAGTATACTTTATTATGACAGCAAGGTAGAAAAATATACAGACATATAGCTAAAGATATATAATTAGAAATGTGAGGTAGCAGTTTGTTGTGACACAGAATTACAGTTAGACAAAGTGATAAATCACTGATTAGTAACCAGAAGTCACTGATTCGCTCTGCACTGAGAAAAGTTATGGAATAAGTTTTTAGCTAACCATTGCCCACCCGAAGGAAGAGAGATAAGACGGTACCTTAGCTCCGGCTGGCACTCTGGGACTGAGGTCCGATGAGACTCTGGAGCAACACAGGTCCAAGGAGGCAGCTAGGCTAGATAACGCAGGCTACAGCCCTTTCGGAGGCGAGCCGCAGGAGAACACAGAACCAAAGGTATCTGTGAAAGTCTTCTCAGTCTTTAGGAGAACGGCCTTGCACACACGTAGTGTGTCTGTCTTGCAGACAGACCAGGTAGCAGACACAAGGTAAGCAGGGCACAAACAGCAAAAAGGCGCGAAAGTTCTTCTGCGCAGACTAAATTATTCTTTGTGATGAGTCTCCGTCATAGGTTCGGTGATTGGTTGGCACAAGACAATACGAGGTGTATTCAGCAAATCAGAAGGTAGTCTACAGGCATCTTCCCTGCAGACAAAGGATCCATAGTAAGATGTCATGCGGAGGAAACGGCATGTAGTTTCAGGGCATAGGTACAAGTGTCCAAGGCCGGTAGAACCATCTATAGATAAGAACCGGAGAAAGAGATGTTCTTGCATGTGGGCAGTGAATTGGTCAGGAACAATAGGCTTCAGTATGCACACATAGAAATGCTGGGCAAACAGTTGCTTGAAGGTCAAGTCTGCGACTGAAAACACAGCAAAAGTCCTTTGTAGCAGAAAACCATCTTGTTTGGTCAGCTTTGGTTCAGGCTTTAGCTGCTAAGCAGGCCGGAGTGGAGGAGTGGCCTAGTGGTTGGGGCAAGGTACTTCAGGCCGGAAGGTCGGGGGTTCAAATCCCACTAGAGGACAGCAACCTTGGGCCGGAAGGACTGGGGTTTCTAGTCCCACAGGTGCTCCTTGTGGTCTTGGGCAAGCCACTTAACCCTCCATAGCCCATGTTCCCTGTAAAATAGTTATCTCCAAGTTATAATGCCCTGTTCAATGTAATTTCAGTTTGTTCAATGTAAACCGCCTTGATATCATGAAAGGCGGTATATAAAAAATGTTAAATAAATAAAAATAAATAAATAAATCTGCAGGCACAGAATTGCAGGGGTACCAGCCCTACAGTGGACTCTGCCCCACAGCCATAGCAGCAGCCTTCTGCCATGAAAGGCTTGCGGGAACCACACGTGCTACAGGCAGGTTTGGAAGACATGATGCTCCTTGTGGCTGTGCTCACTCTACTTTCTTTTCTGGGTTTGTTTTTTAATATTGGAAGCCCCCCTGTCTCTAGGAAGGCCCCCCTACCTGGAGTAATATTTTATTTATTTATTTATTTATTTATTTAACAGTTCTTATATACCGCACTATTTGTTATCAGTGCGGTTTACATTTAACAAGGAATACTCAGATCAGAGAAGACTGATTGGGTTTACATTATAACAGGGAATAGAACTTGGAGAACATGGGTAACTATTTACATATTGAAATATATCAAGATAGATGTGGAATACATATAAATACATATAATACATATAATAAAACACTTTTGAATAGTAACATAGTATATGACGGCAGATAAAGACCATGAACTCTTTCTGCACAGAATCACTACTCGGGGCAGTTACTGCTTAAATCATGTCTCTCACAAAATGGGCGTGGTTCCTGCATTTTGCAAGAGGACGTCCCCGGCACCACGCGGATCAAGCCAGACCTCTCTCAAGCACGGCCTGCCTGATCCCCACTAAGCACAGCCCTCCTTCACCAAAATCAGACCCTGCAGAGCTTTCTACAGTGCCCTGGAACTTAGCCTACACTTTGCGGGTGCAGCCCCGGAATTGCGAGTGACAGGCTGACTTCCCTGATGAACGGGTGCTCAGCTGCTGACGGCTCCTTACCTGCAGTGATCTCCGGAGCTGCCGCTTAAGCTCTAGAGGACTGGGAAGCCCTTTCACAGCCAGGCCAGGCTCTTCCAGTGCTGCAGTGCCAATTCTCTGTTGTTGTTGTTTTTGTTTTTAAATAGCTGAATTGACTGCTAACAAAATTAAGGCTGAACCTCTCTCAAACCCCTTTGTACCTAATTAAATGCTCTAGCTGCCCCTTTCTAATTGTTCCTTCAGTGAGTCCCACTGAATCACACCCTCCAGCTGCTTGAAGACTGAGCTACTGGAGGCAGGAGGGGAGTGACAGCTGCTTATCCAATGTGATGTCATCAAAATGTGACATGCTCAGTCTCTAAGCTGCTGGAGGGGTGAGATAACCCACAGCTACCAGGACTGAACTGGAGAGACGATAAGGAAGGATCCTTTTAATAAACCCATGAAGTCTTCTGTGGAGCAGTTCCAGTGAAACATCAGAAATACAAAACAAATTTCAGTTGTACGTGAATAAAAAAACATCTTAAACATCTGATAATCTAAAATATACCATAAGAACAAATCAACTGCCATAATATAAAAAGTCATAATAAAATATGGATAATGTTAAACTGAATATAATGGTACATATGGCCAAAAATAAGCATTGTCCATGATATACAAACAGATGACAACATAAAATAGAAATGTGTAAATGAGAGTGGTAGTTTGCTATGTTTCAGTATGTTCCTTTCTGGAAACCACACTAAAATGCATAATTGTTAAGATGGCAACCTGTGATTAGTAGTGGAATAAGTGTATAAAGATTAAATAATAACCTAAGTCAAGTACCTGCAGAGTTAAATCCATCAAATGATTATTAAAAATGAAAATAAAATTAGAAGAATGTCTGTCTGCTCTTTTCTTAGCCAAATGAGGCATAGATGTTGCTTTAATTAGTCATGCTAATTGGGGCTCATCTTTTAGACAGGACCAGTTTGTAAGCAGACTGGAAGGAGCCTCTGTTCTGTACACAGCCCCTGTGGGTGCCTGGAGATGCTTCACTGCCTGAGCTCTCCTTCACCTTCTCCTTCCCATGCTCTCCTTTTATTATATAGACAGATTAATAAGCAATGATTGTTAGACAGTTCATCAATTGGGCCAACAAATTGCCTACTGCTTTACTGCTTAAATGCAGCCTAGTGGTTAAAGTAACAGCCTATTATCAAGGAGATGTGGGTTCAAGTCTCACTAGCATTCCTTGTGGCCTTGGGCATGTCACTTTACCCTCCATTGCCTTGGAAGAAAAGGCTTGGCAATCTACTTCAGGTCATACCTTGCCAAGAAAACCCAGGGGCTGCTGGGTTGCCAGGAATCAGCATTGGCTTGAAGGCACTTAAAAGAAAAACAAAACAAAAGGTTTAATGCTTTCCTCTTGAAGGAGTTATAAAGAACCCTTCTATAACCCAGATCCCTGGCTATCATTTGTTCATTATAACTATAAATGTCACTTGTAGTTTGTGTCACTACTTCTCTGAAATCAAAATTAGAGTTGCAGAAGACAAACAATAGTGCAAGATTCTTCATTAAACTATTCACCTGCTGAAGCCTTCCCATCTCTTGTTTATCTGAAGAAGAGATCTATGGATATATCTAGGATGCAAATGACCAGAAATATTTATAGATAAGACTTCTATTCTTAGGTATTTATGCATTGTAAATTTAGGTGTTTATTGGTATTTTTTGCACCGCAGGTACTTTTGCTAGGTGCCTTTTCTGGTGGAATTAAGTAAGTTAAGAGTTATTAGCACAGAAAAGGTACAGAAACTGAGTGGTGGATACAAGACAAGCTAGAGGAAGGGTGAAAGATTACTAGGGGAAGTGGTGTTTTTCTGGCATTTATCTAATAAACATATATTTTATTTTTTATTTTTGGGATGTTTACTGAGTGTTTATTGGTTAAAATCTAAAATCAGAAGACCTAATCATGCAACAGTTCTAGATTCTGTAGGCCTGCTTAAGTGCTCATAGCTTGGACATTGAATATAGTTTTTGATCACATATTTTCTTGTTACATCCACTTATTGGATGGGGAACTTGCCCTCTTTGGTCAGATTCCACCCTCAATTTGGATGTCACCCTAAGAATCCCAAAAAGCCTTGCTCTTTGCAGCTGGTCACACAGTTTTAACTCAAACCCCTCCCCCTCCCCCTCCCCCTCCCCCACCCCCACCCCCCACCCCCACCCCCATATACTGTATGTCTTTACCTGTGTTGTTTGTCTGTTCTTTTGACTTACTACATTGTAAGCTCCAAGAAGCATGCACTATGGCAATACAATGTGTGCTTTCAAGTCAGGCTGACTCCTGGCAACCCAGCAGCTCCTGGGTTTTCTTGGCAGTGTGACCAGAAGTAGATTGCCAGACCTTTCTTCCAAAGGAATGCAAACAGCCAATCATAAAGGTACTAAAATATACTATACAAAACCTAACCTTCACATATTTAATATTCAAATCATCCGTTACATAAACATCAATTCTACAAAAGCCTACTGAACTGAAAATAGCTAAATCGAAATATTAATAAAAACCAGACAGGATCTCAAAAAAAGTCAGAGCTAAAGTCGGACAAAGCCAACCTACCAACATAGCAGCCCCAAAAGGCTTGTACTAGATTGCTCATATATCATCATCAATCCTGCTGGAAAATTTCAAACAGCCATAGTAATTTACATCAATTTTCTAAAACAAATAATACAAACAAACCCGACACAATTTTGTGTTTTGACAAGCATTAGCACACTTATCTGCATCAGGGGAAAGAATTAACAGGCTGGAATATACACTCAGTTCAACGCCATTCACCAATATTCCTACCTGTCTTCCAAGGCAATGGAAGGTTAAGTGAATTGCTGAAGGCCAGCTAGTTGGAATCAAGCCAGTGCTCTAATCATTAAGCTACCCCTTCACTCCTGTACTATGGAAGTAATTTTATAAGGTAAGCCTACTTTTCTGCTTGCAATTACATGCATAAATCACAGTATATTTGTATTTTATGCATGTACGAGGGTTGCTCAGAAAGTAATGCCCCACATGTTTTTTCTCAGTCCAGAATGAAGATAGAGGTGTGAAACTGAAAGGGTAGTAACTTGGAACTTCAAAGGACACGTGTGTAATTTTACAGTCGTCCGACAAATAATGAGGCGGTAGTAATCCTTCAAATGGAGTCTGTGAGTGACACATGGTACAAACAACGAGCTGTAATTGAATTATTGGTGGAGGAGAAAGAAAGTGTGAGAAACATTCACAAATGGTTGTGTGCTGTGTATGGAATGGACTGCCTTTTTGGTTCATAGTGGTGAGCCCAGGTTTCATCACCTGTGACGATCCGGGACAAAAAGGCCTCCCCCTCAGCTTCAAAACGCTCCAACAAATCAGAGCAGATGTCTTTTCTTTGGCATTTGTGTTCGGTTGTGAGACTTCGCGGAACCCATCTTGCACACACCTTTGAATATCCCAAAGAGTCAATAATTGCCATTGCACTACCTCTACTGACGGAAAGCTGTATGGACAATTCCCGACTCGTGATGCGCCGATCCGTACGAATAATGTCATCAGCGTATTGCAACTTGTCTGGACTGGTGGCTGAGGCACTCCTCAGCCAATCTTCCAGTTCTGTTTTACCACTTCCTGAAGCCTTTACTCTCTTCACCCATCGTCCAACGGTGCTCCTATCTACCGCAGAACTTCCATACACAGCACACAACTGTTTGTGAATGTTTCTCACACTTTCTTTCTTCTCCACCAAGAATTCAATTACAGCTCGTTGTTTGTACCGTGTGTGACTCACAGACATCATTTGAAGGATCACTACCACCTCGCTATTTGGCAGACTGTAAAATTGCATACATATGTCCTTTGAGGTTCCAAGTTACTACCCTTTAAATTTCACACCTCTGTCTTCATTCTGGACTGAGAAAAAACATGTGGGGCATTACTTTCTGAGCAACCTTCGTAAATGGCCACTTACACATGTAATATAGTCAATCACTATTCTTTAAGTACACACAGCGGGCCCATGGCACATTCTTTCATTGTAGGTGTGCAAAGGGGCAGAGTTTGAGTGGAACATGTGGAGGATACTAATTAATTCATGTAAGTTATAAAATATTAGAACTTACACACATGCTTGCAAAATCTATGTGCAGGTATTTATACCAGCCCTTGAGCTGGTGTTAAGTGCTTGCGCCTAGTTTAATGCATGTTTTTGACCACTAATGTTCCTATTTTATAAAGCGCATGTGTATCTTACTTTATAAAATAGGTACAAAATGTGCATGCAAATCTAGCCCATCCTTATAAAGTTACTCTCCACATGTGTCTGTAAAGTGCTATGTATGTCTGGTGGCACTATAAATATAATAATAGTAATAATACATATGTCAATTTTGTTAAGATGTGTTAGATGAAAAAGTGTTACCATGATAGCAAAATTATCTAGTGGAAGAAGGCCAACTCATCTCCAGCCACTTGTCCTCGATGGACTCTTATTAATGTATGGCAAATGCTGTGAGCAAGGCTCTGAAACTAATTAGCAGAAGGAGGAAAGTGAAAGGTAGTGAAGAATAAAAATCACACTTGTAGATTTCTGAACCAAATTAACTCCTTAAATGTAAAGGATGCAACTTCCTTACCATTCCTGTTGTGTGAAAATAAATAGCAATAGGAGCTTCTGACAGCAAACAGTTTGCTAACCGCTCCAATCTGCATCAGCATCTTCTCATTCAAGAAGGACACAATGGCAAGAAAAACTTCCATTTTCAGTGCATAAGTGTAGTAACTTTGCTACATCAAAATTAGCATGAGAGAGGAGACAAAAGAAGGAATATCAGAATATAATAAAGAATTACTAAAATAAAAGTGTATGAACCATTTACAAATATTTAGACAATTGGAGAAAAAAAATAAAAGGAAACCAAAAAGTATGCAAATTTGAAAAAATAATGAACCTATAATCTCAGGTCATTATGATGAATTATCAAGCTGTAAAATGCATTGTCAATGAACTGAAAGCAAGAAGAACCCAACCAATATTGAAGCAGTTTTACTAAAACGTGCACTGGTAGCAAATTTATTGAAGAGGCCTGTGGTATGCTGTAGGTGTGTGGCTACCACGTGACACTTCGCCATCCAGCAAGGGGTGCATTTATTTAATGCCACCCATCGAGGTGGCGTTAAGTGCACTCACGCTAACAGCAACATTCATGGTTTGCACATGCCCAAAAACCTGCACTAACTGCGATGAACCATCAACACTACATTCTGCCCCTAATTCGCCCTGTCTTTGCCCAATTACATGCTACCCAGTTAGCGTGGGATTGCATTTTTACAGCGTAGTTTAGTAAACATGACCCATTGTATGCTATTTGAAAGAGGAATACAAAAAACATGAAACCAAAAATATCCAGACCACCTATATTTATTTTATATGATATTACCAAAACAACAACAAAAATAAACTATTTGCTTAATGTAAGAGGGGAAAGAGAATGATTGCTTGCAATGTATCCTAGAATAAATGAAATAAAGAGAAAAATAAGAAATGAAATCAAACTTAAAGAGTAAAAATGAGAAGATTATAAAAACCAAGGTTGTAGTTGGTTTGGAAACTACAGTACATAAACTTGCTTTACATAACCACAGCCCTATGCTCAGATCAAACGTCATTTCAGCAGGTTGACACCATTGACATTAAAGGGCAAGCACCAAGGCAGAAGGAATGCTTACTGCATTTGCAGTAAAGCGTTTATCTGAGTCTATGGGGCATGTTTACTAAACATTCCTAACGTGCGGGGCCGCGCTAGTGTGCCTGTGCCATATAAGGAGTGGGCGGTTCAGGCAGAAAATAGAAAAAAAAAGGTAGTAAGCCACCGGACGTGTGTGCGTCGCGCTAATGTGCGGGGGTCGACATTAGCGCGTGGAAAGGCAAAGTGGCGCGCTGCTGAGTATACAAAACAACAGAGCCATGGTACAACAGTGAAGACACTGACCAATGATGCAGGGGCCATGGGTTCAATCCCCCAGTGTGCGCAACAACAAAGGTCAGCTGAGGCAGCAACTGTAATGATTAACATTGTTTTAGGAGGCAAATTAATTTGGAACGGCATAAGGCGGCGCACAGTTATTTTTGGGCAGCAGAAGGCGGCGCACTGGTCCCCTTGGGCGGCAGAAGGCGGCGCGCTGATGCACAAGCACAGGAACAGAGCCACAGCACAATGGTTAAAACACTGACCAATGGTGCAGGGATCAGGGGTTCAACTCCTCACAATGCCCAGTGAAAAATGCCTGCTGAGGCAGTATGTATTATGTTGTGGAGTGCTGTAGGAGGCTGTATAATTTTATTTTGTCATCACTACTAGCAAACGCACTCTCCCAGCATGTTAACATACGGCGGCCCATAAGGCACATGTTACAGTGCACTGTTCGCCAAGGTACCCTTGAATGACCCCTATAGGGCAGCATGTATGTTGCGACACAGGATAATGTATAGTGCACCCTATAGGGATGGCAACCATAAGGTGGCCTACAGGGCGCCCTATGAAGCACCCTCAGAGGCACCTAATGGGTATAGTAAGCTGAGGGTGGTCTTGCCGGCATAGACATATGTACAGTAAATAAAAATAAAGCTGTGGACAGCCCTACCAAAGGGCCCCACTGTGGGTTTGAACCCATGACCTCTGGCTGCACAGGCAGTGATGTAACCATTGCGCTACAGCTCCATAGCTGTAAGCAGGCCCCTGGCTGGCTGCAGATAGCCTACACGTCACCTCACAGACAGTCTGCTGGTGTCAACAGGATAGGGTTAGGCCACCCGTACCCATGATGCACTGCACATGCAAATTAGCTGTCCGCAGATGGACACACGATGGGGAATGCACCCCCACAGCACCTCGGCCCTGTTGGGGGAAGTGACCGGGTGCACCCACACAGCACCTTGGCCTAGTAGGGGGCACTGACCGGGTGTTTTACTGGCACAGAGTAGCCACACACCGTTACATCGTGCGGGTACTGTGCTCACCCTGAGTGTGCAATGAGGTGGCCAGGACCAGGTCAACAACACCTGCCATGGCTGATGGAGGCCAAGCGGGCGTTCCAAAGCAGTGTTAATGTGTAAGATAGCTAGTTTCTGCACAAACACCATGGATATCCCTGTCTGCAGGCACCAGGCGCACCCCCCCCCCCCCCCGGTGGCAAACATGGTCCCCATCAAGGGATCCACACTCTACCTCCCTGCAAAGGTGGCAGTAGAGGGCAACATCAACCCCAGTCCTGCTGAGGAACACCACCACCACCACCCCCCCCCCCCCCCCCAGCAGGCAGGCAGGCAGGCAGCTCCATACACAGCCATAACACAATAGCAGACAGACATAAGCCCAGGGTATGGTAAGCTGCACTCCACCACCAGATATTCCCCTGCAGCAAGCCAACAGCCACTGCACCCTGCAAGCCATTATAGCAAGACATTTACCAGCTACAAACAGTCTGCTGGTTAGTCCATAGTGCATGTTCCCAATGGAGATGCATGCACCCAGAACTGGGCTGTCTGCATACACAGCAAGCAGATAGATCAGTGACTGGGCCCCAAAGAGAAACCCATATCTATCACATGAGAGAACTACTATACAGCACTATGGGGGGGCCTAGCCATGCTGTGGTCACTGCACAGTCAGGGTGAGCGTGATCCCCCAGAAGGACATGCTTTGGCCACCCTGTCTGTGTAGGTGGTGGCCGGACACTACAATATCCCAGCCAATGTCCCTGCCAGGGCCCTATGCCCAGTGCAGATGCATCCTGGCCACGCCACCCTGCCCTGGCTATACCCATGGTACCTTGCACCTCATTATGCACATTGACTGGCCAATACTGGCAACAGTGCTGGCAGTGCGGGCTGTTGAAGGGGCTTGCAGCCAACACCCACTGTATAGACAGACACACACTTCCACACCTCTTCCATCATGGTGCTACGATTGAGGGGGTAAGTAGCCTTGCCCACCAAACCGGTCCTGAGCACGGCAAGGCATGGATATGGTACGCATTACAGCTGGTGGTCACTCCCCAGGGTGGTAAGCACCGTCAGAGGCCAGGCCTGGAGCATGCCCCGCAAACACCTAACAGATTGTTTGGATGGGGTCAACTAGCAGTATGTACGTAACGTATGGATAACTGCCTGCCTGTGCTCCTAGCAAACGTCTCCGAGCTGTGTACCGTATACCTCAGGTGTAGGGTGACATTGGTAAGTTATGCAAGTGCTCGTTATGGGTGCTGCATGCACGGTCCAATGTTCTGCCTTTCCAGGAGACATTGGCCAATGAGGCCTGTGGGTGTGGGTGTGTCTGCCCTTGATGGCTGCTGCTTTACGGCACAGATTCCCAACTCCAGTCCAGGTTTGCATCACACTGTTCGGGTTTTCCTGCTATCCCTCATGAATATGCATGGACTACATCTACATGCCATGGGGGTGGTGCATAGATATACAGCACAGGCATTTGTATGAGTGTCAGCATGGAACCTGACTGGTGTGTGGCCCACCAGGACTGCATTTGGGTGATTCTGCTCTAGGTACTGCCCCTGTTCATGGTGTCTGTGCTCAGTGGGGTAAAAGATAGATGTCTTACCATTGCATATGTCCCCGCCATGAAAGGTGTGTCCTTACTATCACTGTTTAGTTGTGGGAAAAATATGTGGGCAGGATTGGCAGTAGCCCCAGCTGGGCTTTGAACCTGTGACCTTCTGTTCTTGTATGCACTGTCTGTGTGCACTGCACCACTGTGTAGCCACAGGTTGGTTGGATTCCCTGGACTGTCCATGACTGTGGATCCGGCAGGACCTGTCTGTTGCAGTGGACTGTGCCAGCCTGCACATGGCTAGGCCTCTGTCTTCTGTGGTTAGCAGCCACTGCCCCCTGCACCACATGTACTTGTCCGCCAACATGCTGGCATGAACGTCTCTCAGAAAAAGCAGTTGACCTGATTGCAATGTGGCAGTATGGGACTGCATTTGGGGGACTTGGCTGTAGGTAATGCCCATTGTTGTGGTGTGTGTGCGGTGTTGGGTAAAATATGGGTGTTTTCCCCATGCATACAGGGGTGTCTGCGCTATCTTTATTTAGTGGTGGGTAAAATATAGGGACTGGGCTGGCAGGTGCCCCAGCTGGGTTTTGAACCTCTGCCCTCTGGTCCTAGAGGTAATGACTCTGTCCGCTGTACCACACTTTGGCCACAGAGACAGTGCAGCCCCTGGAGGCAGTAAGCCTGGCAGGATGGAGTCACAAACCCTGCTCTACGCAATTCTACTGTGGGCATATGCACCCTGTCTGGTGACAAACGTGCACATAAACCCCGGAAATGACCACGGGATATGTGGGACAAAATATCACCACGCTGGGCAACAGTGATATTAATGGGCAACCATAGCAAACACTCCCAGGAAAGCTCCAACACGTGGAAATGTTTTTTGGTAGAGACTCCTCTCAGTAGACCCTTCCAAACTTCATTTCTTTTTTCTGGAGCTTTGCTGGGTGTGATTTCTGTATTTGCCCATCACTATAACTGTTCCCCAGCTGAATTACTATTTGTAATAGTTCTGTTGTGGTCATTTTCTATTTTTATTTTCACTTTTGTGCTGTGCACATGTATCACACTGCTCACGTTTTGCTGGTTTCCCCGGTTTTCCTGTACATTGCTGACGGAAATGGTTTCTCTTCCCTTTAAATGCTTTCTACCGCGAGTGTTTCACTCGCGGGTAGTTTTTACATGCAAATTCGGGGCCCGCTACTGTGCGGGGAGCCTCTCCCCTCCCACTCTCCACCCATTGACCCCGTCCCTCCGCCCCTCCGGAGCCTTCCTCCGCCCTCCTTTCGCCGTTCCACGCCTCTATCGGACATTTGCGGGCCCGCACTTGTACGGGGCCCGTTAGTGAGCCGCGTACCTGTGCGGGGGTGACACGCACGTGTGCGGGGCGTTTAAACGCATTTATTCACGTTTCAGTGCCGCGTTTCCGTGCGCTATTTTGCGGCGCGCACATTTGCGGATTTTAGTAAACATCCCCCTATATGTTGCTGTGCTGAACTTTATACATCCCTGCCAAAATCGCTTTAAGACTGGGACTGTCCAAGATCAGGCTTGCCATACCCTTGCCACACCACAACAGAGCCTCTGCCCGCCTGCCAGACAACATCATTTCAGTGGACCAATGCCATCCACATTCAAGGGCAGGCACCAAGACAGGCATTTCCCACCAAAGGACCTTTAGTGTTGCCTTTCATGGGGACCATTGTGGGGACCATCAGGGTGACTGCCATCTGGATCAATGGATCCTGATGCACCACCTCAGGCAGTCTGTTTCAGGCATATGGTGCAGCAAGATGGAAAGAACTCAGTCTGACATTGACAGTGGAAAGAAGGGCACAGATAGAAGGGATTTGCCTGATAGCAGAGTTCCCAAAGAAGGGTTTAGGGAGGAAAGAGGCTGAAAGGAATGCATGAGTGGAAAACCTTCCCAAAAAAACTTGTTCTGGAGTCGGATCTGATAGGGGAGAGTTATAGCATGATGGACCAGAAAGGTTTGCTGCAAAGGCCACATCCATCCCTCAGGCCATAGTTTTGTGGTAGGCGACGGCCTATGATCCATGCTAATTGAACTAAGCAGACAGGCCTGAGCAGCTTGACCTGTAACTGAAGCCTGTAGTTAGGCCCAGAGGAATGAAAACCCCCCTGAATGATGACACCATAGAATTGAAACTTAACTCAGTTTAACTGAACATAGCTAAGCAGAAACGAAACTTATAAAAGACAGAAAACAGCTCTAATTGGTACTGATAAGAGAGCACAGCTTCTATGGAATTAATTAACTCTGCAAAAAGCAAGGTTACAGTGCCCTGCTTCCCATATGTTTTAACAAGCTCAGCGACCTTGGAGGAGAGAAGTAACAAGTTGGAGACACTGACCATTGTAATTGGGACTAGAAGGGGGGCAACCAGGTGCTGGGCCCAGACCAGAGTCCCGATTGGGTAGCCATATCAGTACCGGGACCAATAGATGGGTGAGAGGGGTACTGGGACCAATGAAAAGTTTGCCTATGCTTAGAATGGACAAGAAAGCTATAAAAGTTTTTGTTTTACTAGAAGCCATTGCTCAGCCATTTTGAAATTGCTTATTGCTTGAGCCATGTGCACATTAAACTGGCTTGGATCCTTGAAAAGACTCCTGGATTTATTTATTGCATGCTTATCTGCTGCTACAGTTTGAGGCCTCCAAACTAGGCTATAGCAATAACAAACCTCTAATTTATAGAGGTCAATATTCAGTCACACAGAGAAAATATAGGGCCCGATTCTGTGAGGCGAATAGCAGGGCTGTACGTCCCGCTAGGATGTGCAGCCCCACTATTCGTCCAAGCTGTATTCTGGCACACACTCTCCCCCACGCCCATAACTGCAGTGCGGGGAGTGCTGGAGAGGGGCGTAAGGGGACGGAGAGTGGGTGGAGAAGGGGCAGGCTGAGGCGGCAGGACATACAGTGCTGATTCAGGCCATGGCCCTGTACATCCTGCGGGAGAGGGACAGATGTACTGGTTATTCCACCATGGAGGTGGTATAAGCAGTGGCAAGGTTGGCAATCGGGCCTGGAGACCACCCTTGAGGCAGGGTTGAGCTGCTGATAGGTCTCTGCTGCCTGATCTGGGCCCCGGCTGCCCCCGCCAGGAGTCAGGCGGTCAGGCGGTCAGGTAACAGGGGTCAGCACTCTGTCGGGCTGGACGGCAAGCGGGGAGGACATCCCCGTGGTGATGCAGGGGCACGCTGGGCTGTCTCAGGGCCTGATCCTGCACCTGCGGGAACGTCTGGCTCCTGCAGTGCAGAATCGGGTCTTGTTTGGGAGCATCCAGAGAGTCCGGACATGCCCCTTCTGGGATCGGACTCATAATGGTTTCAAATCATATGTATAATCAGCGACATTATCTATTCACACTAAGTTCAAATGCCCAAATTAGACTTATCAAGTTATATATGCTATTAGTGCAGCACAGCTAGATGACTATTGCCATTTAAATGAATAAATTACATGTTTAAGTTGTCCTGTTCCCTTTGTGGACAGTTAAGTTTGTCTGTATAATCATTTATAAGTCCAGAATTATCCATTCAGAAATCAGGATTTTTTTTTTTTGTATCTTGAATTTTATTGGCACTTGCAACATCAGTACAACATAATAACCACCATACATCATTATTACATTCACCGATTATATCCAAACATATCTTTTTTTCATTACAACTCGCTAAATATATCTTCCCTGCTTGTACCCTTTTTACCCCCTCTCCCCCCCTCCCTCTAAACCCCTTATACATTAAAGCCATATACTTATTTACATAAGCACCTATGTAGACACCCTTACTCCCCTCCTCTACACCCCTCAATCCTCACCCTTCTCGGATCCTACTTCCCTCCCCTCCCTACTCAGCCAACCCCACACCCCATCCACTGCCTCTCCACTTTCTCTATCCTACCCTTCTTCAATCCCGTTAACCTATGCATTTGGTACAGTTCTGACAATCGCAGAGCATAATTTCTTATAGGTGGCATTACCCTGTTCTTCCAGTGCAATGCAATTTCACATCTTGCCGCAATTATACATTGCCACACTATGCTCCAGTTACCTTCTTCCTCTTCGCTCTTCTTTAATAAGAGACACAATTCCGGCGTTAGGCTAACCTTTAACCAGGAGATATCCCCTATAATATCCCTAATTTTCTCCCAATAAGGAACAACCACTGGGCATGTCCACCACATATGCAACCAGGTTCCTTTCTCTCCACACTTCCTCCAACATTCATCCGACTCACATACCCCCGCTTTATACAGTCGCTCTGGTGTCAAGTACCATCGGGACAGCACTTTCCATCCATTCTCTCACAAGGACGTGGCTATGGAAGCTTTCGCTATACCTTGTGCTATCCGCTCCCATTCTTCCAAATCCCAAGTGACCCCAGCTCTTTCTCCCAAGCCTTCATATAGTTGAGCTTCTTCTCTCCTCTCTCTGTCAACCCCTTATAAATTCGGGAGATCACCCCCTTCCTGCCCAGTGATCCCAGACAGCTACCTTCAAACCACCCCGATTCCTTTACAATATCCTGCCAATGTCCTCTCTGTCTAACATAAGATCCTATCTGAAGATAATGGAATCTATCAGTTTCTCGCAACTGATACAAATCTCGTACACCTCAAATTCCCTTACCCCTTCCTCCGATATTATTTGGGACACTTGTCTTAGCCCCTGTTTCGCCCACCTCTGCACAACCGACATATCCGGGTCTTTCCCTTCTTCACAACATGCCTGTACTGACATTACACGCGACCACCTCTTCTCCCCTATTAGACCCTTCCTATGTGTCTGCCACAACCCCAAAGTATGACCAACCAATGGGTTGTCCCCCTTACTACCCTTCCCCCCCCAAACCAATCTCTCTAACTCCCCCGGTCGGAATCCCGCTTCTTCCATCACCACCCAGTGCTTATGCTGTTCTCTCAACCATGAGTATACTGCCCTCAACTGCGTTGCCAGATAATACTTCCTGAAATTAGGAACTCCCATGCCCCCCTCCATCTTAGTGACTTGCAAAGTCCTGGCCGCCACCCTAGGTCTCTTCCCCCCCCCCCCCATATAAATCCCTCCACTTGCTTTTGTAATCTATTTAATCTCTTCGCGGGGACCTCAACTGGTAGCAGTTGGAAATAGAACAAGAACTGGGGAAGCAGCATCATTTTTATCACCGCCATTCTTCCCAACCATGATATATAACCCCTATTCCAGGCCCCCAGTTGTGCCTCTACCTGTCCAAAAGCCTTCTTGTAGTTCAGCTCATAATATCCTTAAGCTCTCTCCCCAAATGAACTCCCAAATACCTAATAAACCTGCTTGCCCATCTAAAGTTAAAGGTATGTCGCAGGGTCCTTTGCATCTCTTCCCCTACTGACAGGTTCAAGATTTCCGATTTACTCCAATTTATCCTAAATCCCGCCAGATCCCCATAAATCTGTATCTCCCTCATAATCGCAGGCAGCGTCTCCATCGGCTGGGTAATCATGAGCAGAATATCATCGGCAAACATGGCCAACTTGTACTCATTCTGTCCCACAGCCACCCCCTTAATATCTATTCCCCCCCCCCCCCTTATTCTCCCCGCTAACGGCTCCATGGATAGAGCGAAAAGCAGCGATGAGAGAGGGCACCCCTGTCTCGTTCCCCTCCCTAATGAGAAAAATTCTGAGTATCCCCCATTGACTCTCACACATGCTTTGGGCCCCGCATAAAGCGCCTTTATCCAATCCACAAAACCTTTGCCAAACCCCATATAATCCAGTACTGAGAACAAAAATTTCCACGACACTTGGTCAAATGCCTTCTCTGCGTCACGCGAGAGGAGCAGCGCCGGCTCTGACACCTTTTTTGCTGACCAAATAACATTAAAAGATTTCCAAATGTTATCCGCCACTTGCCTCCCTGGTATAAACCCCACTTGATCCTCGTGCACTAACTTTCCCAGTATTCTGTTAAGTCTCTCCGATAGTACTTTGGCCATCAACTTCGCATCTATATTAATCAGGGAGATGGGCCTGTATGATGCACATTCTTGGGCATCCTTACCCTCTTTATGAATTAATGTGATCCCCGCCCACCCCATCGGCTCTGCCAATCTCTCCCCCTCCCTTGGTAAGTTAAATAAACTCGTCAGGGGCTTCACCAACACTCTCTGGAATTTTTTATAAAAGCTGGCCGTCAGCCCGTCCAGCCCTGGGGCCTTCCCAACTTTCAGGTCTTTAATCGCCCCCTCCACTTCCTCTGCCCGTATTTCTCTATCCAATGCTTCCTTCTCCTCTTCTCCCAATTGCGTGAGCCCAGCTGCCTCCAGATACTCCCTCATGTCATCCTCCGGCCTGTCCGGTTTTGCTTCATACAACCTCCTATAATAGTCCACAAATTCTTCCCTAATCTTCTGCTCATCTCTTTCCAACCCTCCCTTGCCCCTGATCTGTGTTATCAATGCCCTATTACGCTTCTGCTTTAATCTTTGCGCCATATACTTACCCGCTCTATACCCTCCCACGAAGAACTCTTGGCGCAGTAATTGTAACCGGTACTGAATCCCTTCCGCTTCCAACGCATTCAGTTTGGCCCTAACCCACAGTACCTCCCCCCTAAATTTCCCGCTTTTGTCACGGGCGTCTGCCTCTTCTAACTTAACCAGCTGCATCCGCATTTTGAGTTCCATCTCATCCTTTTCCCTCTTTATTCTCGCCCCCCATTTAATCAAAATGACTCTCACCACCGCCTTAAATGCATCCCAGACCACTCCCCTCTGTACTTCTCCATTATCATTATGCACAAAATAATCTGGTATCAGTTCTTCTAACTCTTGCACTACCCTACCGTCACTCAATAATGTCTCATTCAAGTTCCAATAACGCAATCCCCTATCCTCCCCCCGACACCGCAAACTCACAATCACCGGTGCATGATCCGACCATGTAATTGGCCCTATCTCACCTTCTTTAATCCTACTCGCTATCTCCTTCCCTACCCAGATGGTATCAATCCTTGAGTATGTACCATGTAGCGCTGAGTAGAAGGAGTACTGACGTTTGCTCGGGTTAAGCAGGCGCCACGCGTCTATCAAATCATTATCTTTCACAAATCTCTGATAACGCCTCCTGTCCACCCCCCTCCCCTCCCCTCGTGGAATCCCTTCCAACCTCCCAAATCATATTGAAGTCCCCTCCACAAATTCTTGCTCCCTCCCCTAGTGTGGTCATTTTCTCGTCTACTTCTTCCCAGAAATCCTTTTGAGTTCCAGTGGGGGCGTACACATTAATCACACAAAACCATTCATCTCGTATTTTCAATCGCACCATTAAATATCTTCCCCCTCTATCCCTGATTATTGTGTGCAGCTCAACTTTGAGTGCTGCACTCACTAGCAGTGCCACCCCTCCTTTCTTTCGCTCCCGCATAGTAGAGGCAAACATTACTTCATTATACCCCTTCGGCTTGACCACAGACTCGTGCCGCCGCATCAAATGCGTCTCTTGCAGCATAACAAGTGATGCTTTCTGCCTAGTTAGCTCCCTGTATAATTTCTGCCTCTTAAAGGGTGAATTTAAACCTTTAACATTTAGAGTAACAATTTTCAGATCGCCGATGCTGTTCCCCATCCTTCCCCGCCCCCTCTACCCTGAACCTCCCCCTTCCCCTCCACCCAGCCCCCCCTACCCCCTCACCACCCCACCCCCCATCCACCCTATCTCCCACCCCTTTCCACCCTCTCATAAAGGGAGAATCGACTTCCCTAATCGTGACTATCTCTCAAGCCGCTGCCTGGCCCCTACCCTTCCACCCACCTCCCCCCAGAATTTTACCCTCCTTCCCTCCCCTTCCCCCACCTTTAGCTATTCCCACCCCGTTATATACCACTCCCCCCCTTCTCCTTGAAGAGTTACTGCATTGTTGTCAACATTCAAAGTCCTCTCTTTCAGCTCGCTCCATTCTTCTCTATCTGCACTCCAGCGCTTCCTCGATTCAGCCTTGCCAATCTTCTCTCTCCGGCTGGTGCTCTCTGCCATCGTGTAGCATTCCTTCTGTTGGAGGAAGTCACTGTGACCTTAGCCACTTCGCTAGATGTCCGTGCCCTCTCCGGCAAATTGGTTGAACCCAGCTCTCTTAAGGCTTTCCAGGCTTCCTCGCTTGACTGCACCCGTCTCGACCTTCCCTGCACTGTCATCAGCAATCCAAACTGGAACAGCCATGTGTACCTTAGGTCTTCCCTGTGCAAGTATGCTGTCACCTCCTTGAGGCTTCTTCTGTGTTGTAATGTTCCAAAAGAGAAATCTTGGAAAAATTCCAGCTTGTGTCTTTCCCAGACAAATTGCTTCACTTGCCTTGCCGCCCCCAGGAGCCTCTCTTTAATCTTGAACGAGCTAAGGCACACTACAATATCTCGAGGTTTATTGTCCCTCGCAGGCCCCAAGCCTCTGTGCACTCTCTCTATGAGCAGAGTCTCTCCTGTCTCCATTTCTTCCAAGGCTTCTGTTGCCAGTAAAGATCTGAATATTTTAGCAACTACCTCTTCAGAATTTTTGTATTTCGGCTCTTCCGGGAGACCTCGGATCCTTATATTACACCTCCAAGATCTATCCTCCAGGTCTTCCAATTTCATCTGCAGCTCACCTTGCGCACATGTGGATTCGTCACATTTTTTTTGTAGTTCCTCTAGAGCTGCCCCTTGTTGCTCCACCAGTGCCTCTGTTTCTTCCAATCGGTTGCCCATATCCACAATGTCTTGTCTCAAGGCCTGGATGGACTCCTTCAACTCCTTCTTCACTCTGCTAAATTCCATCTTGATCTCATCTTTTAGCTCTGTTAGCCATTCCTTCAACATGCCAGCCATCTCTGGATTGCACCCTTGCTCCAACTCTTGCTCGGGCTCATTCGGGCTTGCAGGCTGGTTTCTACCCTCCTTCTCCACCTCCTTTCCCCCTTTGGAAGCCACATATGGGAACCGGAACTCAGCCAGCTTCCTTCTCACTGACTGACTTCCTTTATTTTTCTCCATGAGCGCTCTTGTATCCCCAAGCTCTCCTGCTGGGATTCACCAGTTGTTCCAGGGCTTATCCTCTCTCTATGCCTTGCCCTCGCCCCATAACTGGCTCCTTCTCGGGCTTCTGTCTTCCCTCTTACGCACATACTCTGGATTCAGCTCCAATCCAACCGGTCTTCCGGTCCTGCTATTGAAGTCACTCTGCCTCCTTTTTCTGGCAGATCTTCTATCCTGTAATTATGTCCCTTCAGTAAAGTGAAATATTTGGCCTGAATACACCAAGGCCGTCAGAAATTTTTTATTCTTATTTTGTTTTGTTTTTCAGGTTCTTCTCTCCCTTCCTCCAGCCTTCCCGGCTCCTTTTACAACTGTTTTCTCTCAGCGCTGCCTCAGCTTGTCTCCATTTGAGCTCTCTCAGACCCTCCGGGTGCAGCCTCTTCCACTTCCTTCGTGTCCTGCTGCTTGCCGCTGACTCACCACTCTCTGTCTCCCTTGAGTGTGTGTGCCATTCAATCAACCACCTCTGCTTCCTCCCCCGGCTTTCACCTGGAACCAGACACTCTCCCCCGGGGCTCTCACGCACTTCTCAGTGTCTCCTGCAGTCCCTCTGCTGCTTTATGTGCTTTCCCAGCTCACCAGAGTCACACGCTGCCTTCCTGCTTCTTTCGCCACTTTTTACTCCTCTGCCTGCTGCTCCACCATCTGTGGCCTTCCTCTCCTGCTGCTGGTCTGTTTGTGGTGCCTTCAGGCACAGACCTTATGTCAGGCTCCACAGCCGGCTCGCACTCCCACCTCCAGGCCTGCTCGTCCTCCTCCTTGTGCTCTCACTCACAGCAGTGCAGCTCCCGCGGTGGCCCGATTCAGTCTTGGCCGTCGCGCTCCTTTTTGCTTTTCTTTTTTTGGTTTTTGGCTGCCGCGTGCCCGGGACTGCCTTCTCCTCACTGCCCCCACACTCCGGTCCCGTTTGGGCGCTAGCTTCTGGGTAATATCCCCTTTATTTCGGGCTTGGCGGCAGAGCTCCTGCTTCACGCCGCCATGCAGCTCAATGACATCACCGGAAGTCTCAGAAATCAGGATTTTTTTTAAAGCAGGTATGCAGCAACTGCCATCGCTGGCTTCATAAATGCTTTTGAATATGACTTCATGGTGTCTGTGGAGCAAGTACATGTCTTGTAAACCCAATGCTAAATAAGTCCAATAAACAAGATGTCTTTTACGAAATGTAAAATATGAGTTAGATATGAGACTCAAAGGAGATGTGACAAACTTTATATAAAGTGAATTGTAGTTTCAAAACTAAAGTTGGGGCCAGTCCAGAGTCCAGTGGCAGAGATAGCAAAGCAGCATAGGGTTAAAATGGATGGGACTGTCAGTAGTACATTTTCCTCTTCTAGATTCCACGAGGCAAGCCCTGAGAGAGAAAGATGCACTGACTGCTCTGTACATCTTTACACCAACCTGCTGCTGTTGTAAGGACTATGACAGTAGTCATCATGCCCTGGAATAGTCCCAACATAAGAAAATAAGATATGACATATTGAATCAGACCAAAGGTCTATCAAGATCAGTAACCTGTTTCCAACAGTGGCCAATCTAGGTCACAAGTACCTGTCAGGTTCCCAAAAGGTAGGAGGAGCAAAGAAACAGATACCAAGACTGGCAGTGATTCAGGTTAGAAAACCCCTTTTATTGATGACCCCTACGCGTTTCGGCCAACGGCCTTCTTCAGGGGGGTAACATGTGAGAGGGCAAACCTCAAAAATAAAATTAAAACAATAATCAATAACATAAGAATCGATCAATTAAAACATATAAATAATATAAATAATAACATTTAAAATCAATAAATAGATAAATAAATAAGAGTAAACCATGCAGAATATATCAAATAACTATATATGAAATCATAACAATCATATTGGTACTAAAATGATAAAAAGATAGAAACAATCCATAGTGAATCCATAAATAAAAATATAAAAAACCTCTTAATATGAACTATCAAGTACTAATATAAGTAAAACTATTGTACATAAAAACATAAATAATGAAAATAGCATGTAAAAAGATAACATATAAAAGGCAGAGATGAGGAGGTTGTGTTGAAACCAAGTTAAAAGAACTAATAAATTAAGAACAATTGTGTAGAATCAAGCCAATAAATGATGATAAGTAGTGGAAGTGTGTGGATACCAATACCTTCAGACAAAACTCTTCATATAAGTTGAAACATAAATCACTAAAATAAAACAAGAGGAGAGAACATTGACCACTACAATAAATATATATAAATGAATAAATATGATAATTACATGAATATACAATTAATAAAAAATGCTATTACAAGCTAAAAAAGACAACCACAGAACAAACAGAAAACGAAACGTTGAAAATTAATAAGCCTTTCCGCTACTATGGAATGTAAATGTATGTATGTATTATTTAAAGAAACTTATATCTTGTCCAATCTGAGAGGCACAAAGGAGGAAACTCTGGACAAACAAACTACACTGTTTAGGGTGCGCTGCCGGATGTCCCTTTTATTTACAAGTGCCTCTTATGAATATCACAAATATGAAGATTGCAGTCATAAACTTTACAATTTTACAGATACATCTTTTTGATATAATAATTTCATTGTTAGTTTGCAATAATGATCGTGTTTGTTCTTTCAATCTGCAGTGGTCTGATGAGCTGTATGTTAAATGCTCAGCCTAGCGTCCCTCCGTTTTTATTTACACGCACATTGTCCGACATCTTTGTAAAGAAGTTACAATAACTTTTCAACAAGAATATGGGCATTTCTGTTTTCATTTTTTAAAACGTTATATAGTTTGTTTGTCCAGAGATTCCTCCTTTATGCCTCTCAGATTGGACAAGATATAAGTTTCTTTAATTTATTGATTTTAAATGTTATTATTTACATTATTTATATGTTTTAATTGATCAATTCTTATGCTATTGATTATTGTTTTTAATTTTATTTTTGAGGTTTGCCCTCTCACATGTTATCCCCCTGAAGAAGGCCGTTGGCCGAAACGTGTAGGGGTCATCAATAAAAGGGGTTTTCTAACCTGAATCACTGCCAGTCTTGGTATCTCTTTCTTTGCTCCTGTGGTTTCTACAGATACTTTTTGCTTCCGTTTGTTTACCTTTAGGTTCCCAAAAGGTAGACAGATTCCATGCTGCTTATCCCATGGGTAAGCAGTGGATTTCCCCAGTCCACTTTAATAATGGTTTATGGACTTTTCTTCAAGGAACTTGTCCAAACCTCTTTTAAACCCAGGTATACTTACAGCTTTAACAAATTCCACAGTTTGATTTCACATTGAGTGAAAAAGTATTTTCTCCAATTAGTCTTAAATTTGTTATATTGTAGCTTCATTGCATGTCCCTTAACCTTCCTACTTTTTGAAGGAGTAAACAACTGATCTACATTTTACTTGTTCCACTCCACTCATCATTTCATAGACCTTTATCATATCTCCCCTCAGCTGTCTCTTTTCCAAGCTGAAAAGTCCTAACCTTTTAAGCCTTTCCTCACAGGGCTAGCCTTCTATTTCCTTTATTATTTTAATTGCTCTTCTCTGTACTTTTTCTAATTCTGCTATATCTTTTTTAAGATATGGAAACCAGAACTGCACAGAGTATTCAAGGTGCAGTCACACCATTGAGCGATATAGGGGCATTATACCGTGATAGCCTTGTTTTTTTTCTTCATTCCTTTTCTTAGCATTCTATTTGTTTTCTTGGCTGCTGCTGCACACTGGGCAGAGGTTTCTAACATATTATCCATGATGACACCTATATCCTTTTCTTGGGTAGTGATTCCTAATGTGGATGGAACCTTGCATTATGTAACCATAGTTTGGGATGTTCTTCCCTAAGTACATTATTTTGCGCTTGTCCACATTAAATTTCATCTGCCATTTTGATGCCCAGTCTCCCAATTTCTCAAGGTCCCATTGCAATTTTTCACCTCTTGCGATTTAACAAATTCAGATAATTTTGCTTCATCTGCAAATTTGATCACCTCATTTATTCCTATTTCCAGGTTATTTATGAATACATTAAAAAGCAGCTAGCCCAGCAAAGATCTCTGGGGTACTCTACTTTTTCAAGCATATAATTTTGCGTATTTGCAGGATTATTTCAACACGATAGACGTGTATTCCTTTTATTGGCAATAGTGGTATTTATACTCAGCCATACACCTTTATTTTTATAGGATTGACACAGGTCTTCCAAACTGTTCTTTTCTATGCGCCATATCATTTTTATGATGTTCATAAATTTCTCTGCCCCCTGATGAAGGCGTTGCCGAAACGCATTGGGGTATTTAATTAATAAAGCGCATGTGACCACCATACCTCTTGCTTCTTGTGTCTTTCAGGTCATTTATGAATACATTAAAAAGCAGCTAGCCCAGCACAGCTCTCTGGGGTACTCTACTCTTCACCTTTCTCCATTGGGAAAATTGGCCATTTAGCCCTACCTTCTGTTTTCTATCTTTTAACTAGTTCCCAATCCACAATGGTACACTGCCTCCTATTCCATGAATTTTTAATTTTCTCAAGAGTCTCTCATGTGAGACTCGGTCAAAGGCTTTCTGAAAATCGAGATACACTATATCAACTGGTTCACTTTTATCTACATTTTATTCACATCTTCAAAAAACAATTAGTGAGACAAGACTTTCCTAGGCTGAATCCATGTTGCCTTTGTTCCATTAAGCAGTGACTAATCTTTATGTTCAGTAATTTTCTTCTTTATAATGGTTCCTACCATTTTGCCCAGCACTGACATCAAGCTCATGGGTTTGTAGTTTCCTGGATCATCCTTCGAACTCTCTGCTATGGCCTTGCCCTCCCTTTGTGCCCCTTTTGTCTTTCTAACATATAATGGTTCAACTGACTGTCATGCAGGATTTTTGCTGCGAATGGACTTGAGAATGTGTTTCTTATGAGTTTTTGCTTCCACGGCAAAGTTCATTTCAAATTCTCTCTGCCTGCCTTATCAACATCTTGCATCTCTCTTTTTGGCTGTAAAAGCCTCTCTGACCTCACCTATAAACCATGCCAGCAGTCATTTAACCTTCCTTCCACTTTTCTTAAAGTATGGAATACATCGGGTCTGTGTATCCAAGATAGTATTTTTAAATAATGCCCAGGTCTGCCATCTAGGTGGGTGATTACCTGGTGGACCTTAGGCATGGTCTTTAGAGTGGGCCTGAAAATGTAACCTTGGTTTTGAACTTTGTAGTTGCGGTGGTCTGAGAGAGTCCTGGTGCAGTGAACATAAGAAAAGCTGTCTTTTTTTAATTTGAAGCTGCTTTTGGTCAAGATTCCCACTAGTATTCCTTTTGGCCTTGGGCAGGACACTTTACCCTCCAATACCTCAGAAGAAAGGCCTAGCAATCTACTTCTGCTCACACCTTGCCAAGAGAACCCAGGAGCTTCTGGGTCACTAGGAGTCAGCACTGACTCAACAGCACACATTACATTTTTATTGCAAGCAGCTAAAGAGAGCCAAATATAAAAAAGTAGCTAATGGGAAAATGTAGAGAAAAAATTCTTACCAAGCAGATAAAGGGCAGCAAGAGGGATGGGGGGCGTGGGCCAAAACTCACCACTCTCTCAGGGGCTCCGTGGGGTCCTCCAGTGCTGGAATCTGCGGATAATAGCAGTGGACACAGGGCAGCTGTCAGCTCTAGGAGACAAGGCATACCTGAGCTCCAAGCACACATCGGGCCACAGGCTACAGGGCTTATCTGCAATGCTGCACCAGTCCAAACACCTTGCCATCTGGAGGCAGACAAATATTGGCTTCTCTCAGTAATGAACCAGTGGATGACATGACTGAAAGCTGTTCTAATCTGTCTCCACCTGCTGCCTATGGAGCATAACCATCACATCTGAAATTGTCTAGTAGGATGATAAGGAATCATGAAATTATGAAGGTGAAACAATTTGAGAGCAGTTGTAAAGGATGAAAACTTAGGAAGTGAGCATTAGGCTAGTTAGGAGTTTTCTATTTTGATTTATTGTATGGGTGTATCTTTGGATAATAGAATTACATCAGTGCTGAATGAGAATATGGATAACAGAAGCAGGACAACTGGAAGTTGTCCAGACTGGCGAACAGGTCCATCACAGATCTCCTCCAGATCTGGAAGAGGCAATCGGCCACACTAGGGTTCAGCTGCCACTTGTGTGGCTGGAGGACCCTGCTCAATCTGTCAGCCAGTAGCTTGTTCTGGCCTGGTAGGTATACTGCCCACAGTAGGACACCCTGTCGAATTGCGTACGAAAAGAAGAGCACCGTCTCCTGGCAGAGACCCCGTGTCCCGCTGTTTGTTCACATAGAACATCGCCACTTGGTTGTCCGTCTGAACCAGCACCGGTTGGTGACACAGATGGTGGCAAAAAGCTCAAAGGGCTAAGTATATCGCCCGCAGTTCCAGTAGGTTGATCTGCTGGGTGCTTTCATCTGGTGACCAGTGCTTTGGGTGCAGAGTTCCCTGCAGTGGGCTCCCCAGCCGAGCAAAGAGGCATCCATGGTAAGGACCACTGAGGGGTTTGAGGCCTGAAAAAGCATGCAAACCTCGAGATACTGGTGGATCTGCCATCTGGTCAGAGTCCGCCAATTGGCGGGTTATGGAGATTTTGTCTCAGAGGCACCCTGTGGTCTGTGTCCACTGGTCCCGGAGATACCACTGTGCGGTCCACATGTGAAGATGGATGTCTGGGTGACGTGAACCGTGGAGGCTATGTGTCCGAGAAGGCGCAAGAGGAGCCGAGCAGCCACAGAAGGACAGTGCTGTATGTTCCATGCCAGGGTCCTGAGGTGAGTGGCTCGGTCCCCGGGCAGGAAGGCCTTTAACTGGAGGGTGTCCAGTCTTGCTCCAATGAACTCCAGACAAAGCCCAAGTACTGCAGGACCTGGATGGTGCGTGCAGTTGCCTGCTGCACCTCTGAGGCTGTGCCTCCCTTTATGAGCCAGTCATCTAGATAGGGGAAGACAAAAACCCCATGGAGGCAGAGGAAGGTGGCCACGACCGCCAGGCATTTTGTGAAGACCTTTGGGGCAGAGGCCAAGCCGAAAGGCAAAACCCTGTACTGATAGTGTCCGTCCCCACGATGAACCACAGGCACTGCCTGTGGTTGAGGTGAATAAGGATGTGGGCATAGGCATCCTTTAGGTCTAAGGAGCGTAACCAATCTCCCTGCTGGAGGTAGGACGGCACTATTCCAAGGGAGAGCATCTTGAACTTCTCCCTCAACAGGAACTTGTTGAGGTTGCGCAGATCAAGGATGGGCCTTAGGTCCCCTGTCCTTTTAGGCACGAGGAAGTACCTGGAGTAGAAATCCTTGCCCTTGAAATGGTGGGGCACCTGTTCCACCACATTGTTCTCGAGAAGACCTGCCAACTCCTTCAGTAGAAGTTCCTGGTGGAGGGGAGACCTGAGAGGCTCTCCCGGGAAATAAGGGGGAGGTGTCTGAGTCAGACGGAGAAGGTAAACTGTCTTGAACACCCGGAGTGCCCAGGAATCGGTGGTGATGGTCAACCACCTCTGGGCATAGTGGGTGAGATGTCCCCCTGTGGGCTGCAGACCTCCTTGGGGTAGAGAGCCTATGCTCAAGGAGTCAAAAACTCCCCCCTGGCTGGGCCGGGGTTGGTGCCTGGAGTTTGGGAGCCTTCTGCTTACGAGGGCCATGCCCATGTCCCTTGGCCTGCTGACCCTGCTAGGGAGCCAGGGAGGCCTGGAAAAGTGGGTAGTTTCTGTAAGCAGGCCCTTTCCTCGGGTAGAAGGGCTTTTTACCTGAGCCCTTCCGTAGGGGAGGGGCAGGGGTCTTTTTAGAGAGCCTGGTCCTCATCATGAACTCGGTCTCCAGCTCGGCAGCCTTGTCGGTCATGGGTTTGCCAAAGAGGATCTCTCCTTGGCATGGAACATCAACCAATTTGTCCTGAACCCACTGCTCAAGTTCAGACAACTGTAGTCAAGCTTGGTGTCGTGCACCGATGCCCACCGTCACTTCTAGAACCGCTGACTCGAACCCATCATAAGCTGCCCGAGACATAAACTTGAAGCACTCATGGATGTCCTTAGCCAGGTTCTTCAACTGCTGCAGGAGTTCCTCGGACAGACCATCTGAGAACCCGGTGAGTTCTTTCACCAGGTCTCTCAGGAAAATGCCTATGTACAGCTGGTAAGCCTGGATGCAGCCAATGAACATCGAGCCCTGGTAACACTTTCTGCCAAGGGCATCCAAGGTGCATGCCTCCCTGCCAGGGGGGCACCGAGGAGTGCGTCTTCTAACTCTTCAGTCGACGCATGGCCGACTCCACTACCATGGAGTTGTGTGGCAGCTGTGATTTCTGGAAGCCTGGGCTCCGGCGGACCCGATACATCGAGTCAAGACACTTGCTCACCACTGGTACCGATGACGGTGTTTCCCACATACGGAGCATCAGTTGCTCCAGGATGGGAGGGATGGGCACCGTGAGTGATTCCCTCGGAGGAGCCTCATACTGGAGGATTTCCAATTCATCTACCCGAGGGTCCTCCTTGAACTTCGTAGGGAACACCAGGGCCTTAGACATATCCTTGACAAAATCATATCCTCTGGCGGGGACTACCTCCGAAGCTCGAGGCGGCAGAGTCAGAGGGGACATTGTGGTGGCAACGGGCATCGGGGGATTCCTCATCCTCCATCTCCCACTCAGAGTAGTCTGTTGAGGACTCGTAAGTTGAATGGTCTGCGGGCCTCGGGGCTGACCCTGGCCCGTGGCCTCCCGATACTCCACAGCCAGTGCCGAGCACACTTGCTGGGGATGATCGCGGTCCCATTGAGCGGGAATTGGATCGAGACCTCGGCCGAGGATCGACTCGAAGCCGAAAGACTTCAAGGATCGGCTCAGCATCCAGGGACATCTTTGACCTCGAGGGCCCTGTGGTCAGGGTGGATGAACCGGTCGTACTGGAAAACAGCACCCACTACTGGTCCATGAAGGCAAACAAACTGCGCTCCAGGGCCGCCATTCTGGACTCCAGGCCAGAAGGCTCTGAAGCCCTCGGCGCGGGCACCGAGGGACTCAGCCCCGACACCGGCTCCCCCAAAGAGGAATCCTCGATGAGGATGGTGTCTGGGGACCGAGACTGGTCTGAGGTTGAATCCTTCCGTGGGACATTTGCAGGCCGCTCCTTCTCCGATCCCTCGGACGAGTGTCTCAGACTGTGGGACCTGGCTCGGGGAGCACCCAGCCGGTCAGATCCATCCAAGGATGCCACCTTCAAGGCTTTCTTCTTCTTTCTGGGTTCCCTCATGGGAGACCCCCTTTCTGAAGACTCATGGCGGGGCTCGGGTTCGGAATGGTTCACCCAAGGTGTTGAAGCTTCAGACGAGGCCCTGGCCATCGGAGGCACTGGGGACTCGGGGAAAAACTTATCATGCTGCTGCTGGCGGCTCTTGAGGGCCTTGCTGGACATCTTTTTGCAGAGATCAAATGCTGCCGGGTTGCGGTCTGGCCCGAAGCAGTGGAGACAGCAGTCTTGTGTGTGTCGATTAAAGACATGATTTTTGAGTACCAATCACACTTCTTAAAACCACTGGTAGCCATGGGGGAAAAAAGTATCCCCGAGAGGTCAAAGACTCGCCGGAGTGCCAACTGGGGAAAAAAGGCGCGAAGACGCCAGAAAATAAAGACAAAGAAAATTTGCAAAAAAGAACCAAACTTGATGCTGAGGCAGCGAGGTTGGGTGGCGGGATGAGTACTGGTGCAATACCGGAGGCAAGTATGAATCTCAGAGAAAGAAAAATCAACTTTTTCCAGGGACAAGCCAGGTGAACGTCTGGATGGCTCCGCGGAAAAAAGGAGACTGAGCAAGATGGCATCCTTGGGCAGGAATGGAACCATGCATGCATGGTGGCATGTCCCAAACACTTTCTTTGAAAGCTGGGGGGATGCTTCTGCGAGGGCTCCGTCGATGCCAACATCACCCATATGTGAGGACTGACTTCCTGCTTCTTCCCAGAGAAAGTGTAGTTACTCACCTGTAACAGGTGTTCTCCAGAGACAAGCAGGAATCAGTCCTCACTTATGGGTGATGTCGGCACCGATGGAGCCCACGCAGAGCAATTCCCCAGCTTTCAAAGAAAGCCTTTGGGATTGCTACCATGCATGCATGGTCCTCTTCCCGCCCAAGGGTGCCATCTTGCTCAGTCAGGTCCCTTAGCTTGAGCCCTACCAAGCAGATGGCAAGGGAAGGACAAAACTTCAGCAACTCATCAGGGGAGGCGGGAGGGTAGTGAGGACTGATTCCTGTTGTCCCTGGAGTACACCTGTTACAGGTGAGTAACTATGCTTTCTCCAGGAACAAGCAGGAAGTCAGTCCTCACTTATGGGACTCCCTAGCTACAGGCTACCAAACCTGTAACCAAAAAATGCCTCCGCGAGGCCATGAACAGAAGCCGAAGCCCGAAGGAGCCCGAGTCCTCGGGTCCTCGGGGCGAAACCCTCAGTAGCCGTAAAGAAGGGTCAGAGGGCAGGAGTTGCTTATACCCCGAACAGATTACGGAGTACAACCTGGCCAAAGGCGCTGTCCCAGCGGGACTCCCTCTCCAGGCAGTAGTGGGTGGTGAAGGTATTCGTAGAAGACCAGGTTGCCGCAGAGCAGATGTCCATAATGGGCACAGAGTGCAGCGAGGCCACCGAGGCCGCTTTGGCTCGGACCCCATGTGCAGTGACTCGACGATCCAGAGGGATGCCTGCCTTCGCATGGGCGAACGCAATGCAGTCCGCCACCCAAATAGAAAGAGCGCGCTTGGTGACTGCTTGACCCTGCCTACTAGGATTGTAGATCACGAAAAGTCTGTCAGACTTGTGATGAGTCTGGGTACACTGCAAGTAGAAGGCAAGGGCTTGCTTGCAGTCGAGGGTGTGGAGAGCCGTTGACGCCTGGTCGGCATGGGGTCTCGGGAAGAAGTTTGGGTGTACTATCTCTTGGTTGAACTGAAAAGCCAAAATGACCTTAGATAAGAATTTAGGATGGGTCCGGAGGACCACCCTGTTCCGATAAAATCTGGTATAAGGAGCGCCAGCCATGAGCACCTGAAACTCACTGACTCGGCGAGCCAAGGTCAGCGCCACCAGGGACGCCACCTTCCAGGACAATTGCTGGAGTGAACACGTCACCATCGGCTCGAAGGGTGGACAAGTCAGCTGCATGAGCACCACGTTCAAGTCCCATTCCGCCGGAGGGGGACGGATGGGCGGCTTGGATAACAGAAGGCCTCGCATGAAGCAGAAGAAAAGTGGCTGCCCCGAGAGAGGTTTTCCCTCGATGGGGAGATGATTAGCTGATATAGCGCTCAAATGAACTCTAACAGAGTTTGACTTCAGCCCTTCCCTCTAGAGGTTGAGAAGGGTACTGTAGAACCCACCAAACCGGGCATGAGAAGGGGTCAATCTGGTGCTCCGAGCACCAGATGGAGAAGCGCTTCCACTTAAAGGTGTAAACCTGCCCAGTGGAGTCCTTCCTTGAGGCAAGGATGATTTCCTCAACCTCCTCTGGAAGGGCCAGAGAGACCCGTTCAGCCGTCAGGCCATGAGGGATAGGGAGGGTAGGTTCGGGTGCAACACCTGACCCTCCTCCTGTATCAGCAAGTCCCTGGCAGAGCCCAGGGGAATCGAAGACTCCTTCAACAGTCAGAGCAGGAGTGGGAACCAAGGCTGAGGGGGCAACGAGAATCAGCGATGCCCTGTCCCACTGAGCTTTGAACAGAGTCCTTGTGTGGTAGGCGACGGCCTATGATCCATGCTAATTGAACTAAGCAGACAGGCCTGAGCAGCTTGACCTGTAACTGAAGCCTGTAGTTAGGCCCAGAGGAATGAAAACCCCCCTGAATGATGACACCATAGAATTGAAACTTAACTCAGTTTAACTGAACATAGCTAAGCAGAAACGAAACTTAGAAAATATAGAAAAACAAGTCTAATTGGTACTGATAAGGTGTGCTATGCTTCTATGGAATTAATTAACTCTGCAGAGAGCAAGGTCACAGTGCCTCTGCTTCCCATATGTTTTAACAAGCTCAGCGACCTTGGAGGAGAGAAGTAACAAGTTGGAGACACTGACCATTGTAATTGGGACTAGAAGGGGGGCAACCAGGTGCTGGGCCCAGACCAGAGTCCCGATTGGGTAGCCATATCAGTACCGGGACCAATAGATGGGTGAGAGGGGTACTGGGACCAATGAAAAGTTTGCCTATGCTTAGAATGGACAAGAAAGCTATAAAAGTTGTTGTTTTACTAGAAGCCATGGCTCAGCCATTTTGAAATTGCTTATTGCTTGAGCCATGTGCACATTAAACTGGCTTGGATCCTTGAAAAGACTCCTGGATTTATTTATTGCATGCTTATCTGCTGCTACATTCTTGGTGCGTTGGCCGGGAAGTGCGAGTGGTGGATAGTGTTCAAGTGAATAAATGCTACACTTGCAATGAGGGGGAAAGGAGGGAATGCATATAGGAGACTGGACCAGTCCAGGAGAAATGCATCGGGCCCCCCCTCCCCGGGTGCAGTACTGGGCCGCAGAAGCGAGGAAGCTGAGTGTTCTGGGGGCTGGCAAAGAGGTCCGTCGCCAAAGTTCCCCAATGCAGGAACAGCCAGCCTGCCACTCTGGGATCCAGGCGCCACTTGTGGGGGCGAAGAATTCTGCTGAGTCTGTCCGCCAGGCCGTTCTCATGACCTAGGAGGTACGTCGCCTTGAGAGACATCCTCCACCAAGCGGCAAAAGAGCAGATGAGGACTGCTTCCCTGCAGAGGGAGCGCGACCCCGTGCCCCCCTCCTTGTTGATGTAAAACATTGCTACTCGGTTGTCAGTCTGCACCAGGACCGACGTCCCGCTGAGGACATCCTTGAAGGCCCTCAATGCCCATCGGACGGTCCGGAGCTCGAGCAGGTTTATCTGCTGTTGAGCCTCCACAGGCAACCACTGCCCCTACGTGCAGAGAGAGCAGCAATGGGCTCCCCACCCTAGCAGGGAGGCATCTGTAGTCAGAACCACATTGTGCTGTGGGGACTGGAAGAGCGATTCCCGCAGGAGGTTGCGGGGGTTCTGCCACCAGTTCAGGGACAAATGGAGGTCGGGAAGAACCCTGACAGAGTCCCTGAGGTGTCCGAGGGTTTGGCTCCATTGAGAGCTGAGACACCAATGGGCCGTCCGCATGTGCAGGCGGGAGTGAGGAACCACATGCACGGTCGAGGCCATGTGGCCCAAGAGACATAGCATGGACTGAGCGGTGACCTGCCAGGCGCTTTGGATGCGAGTGGCTAGAGCCCGAAGGCGGGTGGAGTGATCCACCGGCAAGAAGGCCATGACCTGCTGAGTATTGAGGCCCGCCCCGATGAACTTGAGAGCCTGTGCCGGCTCGAGGTGAGACTTTGGGTAGTTGACCAAGAACTCCAAGCTCTCCAAGAGGAGGACAGTGTGTGACATTGCCTGTCGGACCTCCTCATCGGAGGAGCCCGTAATGAGCATGTCATCGAGGTAAGGGAACACCGGCACGCCCTGATGACGAAGGTGAGCGGCGGCCACGATGAGGCACTTCATGAAGACCCGAGGGGCGGATGCGAGACCGAAAAGGAGCACCCTGTACTGGAAGTGCTCTCCCTGCATCCTGAAACGCAGGTACTGCCTTTGCTGGGGGTGGATCAAGATATGGGCGTAAGCGTCCTTTTGATCTAAGGAGCATAGCCAGTCGCCCTGCTAGAGGAAGGGCAGCAGCACACCAAGAGATAACATCTTGAATTTCTCCCGCACCAGGAGCTTGTTTAGTCTGTGGAGGTCGAGGATGGGCCACAGACCCACCATCTTTTTGGGGACGAGGAAGTACCGGAAATAAAAGCCCCGATGTCAAAGATGGGAAGGGACCTTCTCGACTGCCCATTGGGCAAGGAGGGAGTGCAATTCCAACTGCAGCAAAATCTGGTGCGCGGGGAGTGGAGGAGGCTCTGCCAGGGAGAAAGGGGGTGGAAGCTTGTCGAAGTGGAGGCGATAGCCCTCCCAGATGACCTGGAGGACCCAGGTGTCGGAGGTGATCAGCACCCACGACGGGGTGAAGCAGGACAGGCGTCCCCCCACGAGCTGCCGTATCGCCGGAGGGCGAGGGGATATGCCGCTGGGGTCAAAACCCCTGAGGGGGTTGCGGGGGGGGGGGGTGTCTCGGCCTTCGGGCCCTTCGGTTTACGATGACTTTGGCCGGGCTTTCCCTGCGCAGGAGTGGTCAGTGTGGGAATAACCGGGTACGGCGGGTAGCTGCGATACTGGAGACCTTTCCTGGGGAAGAAATGCTTCTTGATGGGCTGCTTCTTCCGAGGCAGGGTTGAGGTCTTGCGGGAGAGACGGGTCCTCGTGACATACTCCGTCTCGATCTCCACCGCCTTCTCCTCCATTGGCTTACCAAAAAGTTGTTCGTTGAGGCAGGGCATGTCCAGGAGCTTCTCTTGCACTCACTGCTCCAAATCCGAAGACTGGAGCCAAGCCTGGCGGTAGGCTCCAATTCCCGCGGCCGCCACCTGAGCCGATGTCTCGAAGCCATCATAGGAGGCTCGAGAGATATACTTAGAGCAATCGGCCACTGATTTCAACAGGGTGCAGAACCTGTCGAGGGGCTCGCCCTCGAGGCCCGTGGAAAAGCCTCAGAGTTCTTTTGCCAAGTCGCAGAGGAACATACCGATATATAGTTGATATGCCTGGATGCGACAAGAGAGCATGGAACCTTGATAGGCCTTGCGGCCCAGGGCATCAAGGGCTCTTGATTCTCAGCCCAGTGGGACCGATGAATGGGACTTCGTGCTCTTCTGCTTCCTCGTGGCTGATTCCACCACAATCGAAGTGTGTGGAATTTGGGTCTTTTGGAAGCCTGGCCCTCACTGCACCTTGTACATTGTGTCAAGGTGCTTGCTCACAATGGGGACCAAGGCCGGGGCCTCCCACATGTGGAGCAATAGCCGGGAAAGGATTGGAGGCACCGGAACAGTGAGGGATTCCCTGGGCGGGGCCTCGTACTGAAGAATATCGAGTTCTTCAGCACGAGGGTCCTCCTCAGACTGGGTGACCAGGTTGAGGGCCCGAGCCATGTCCCGAATAAACACCAAAAAGGAGGTGTCTTTGGGCGGCAAACACCGTTGGAGACCAGGCGTTGAGGTGGTCGGTGGCCTGGAGGCTGAGGCCCTGGACGATCTCGCCCCCAAGGAACGGGAGAGCGAGCAAGAACGACATTGAGGACCCTCACGAGGCCCGTGGCTCTTGGGGGTTGCGTGGATGGATTAGGGTGTCCCATGCGAGGGACCCATGGTCTCCGGGTGCAAGTCAGTGAAGCTGGCCATAAGCGCCTGCTGGTAGCAATGAATGCAGAAACGCTGCATTCCAGCACCAGCATATGGGATTCCCACATAGGCATGGGGCCCTGGAAAGCTGACACTGGGGTCACTGGGTCAGGCGTTGAGGAGAAGAGGGAGACTGGGCACCTTTGCCAGAGGCCTCCATTTCTCTGCGAGGTACCTTGCAGGGCTACTCCTTGTCCGACTCTCGGGAACGCTGAAGGGGGCTAAGCAACTGGGCGTGGGAGTGCTCGTGCTTGTCGGGGACCCCAGACAGAGACTTTGAGGCCTTCTTCTTTTTGCGCCGCTCCACTTCGGGGGACCCCTGGTCCGAGTGTCATCTGGAACGTGGTGCTGCAGGGGGAGAACCCACCAGAGATGACCGAGGGCGCCACCGGAGACTCTGAGGCGGCCTTTTGAAAAATGTCTTCGGATTTCTGCTTACGCCTGAGCAGGGCCTTAGAGGACATTTTCTTGCAGAGTGAACAGAGCTCTGGGTCATGGTCGGCTCCCAGACACCTTAGACAACAGTCATGAGTGTCCATAAGCAACATGTTCCTAGAGCATATAGGAATTACACTTATCTGGTAATTGTGGTTCCTGGAGTGACTACAGTTTAGTCCTCAACGTCTGGGTTGTGTACCTCCTCCTGCAGCTTGGAGACTGGGCATGTCAAAGTCATGACATCACTGGATATAGCCTGATGGTCTCTCCCATCAGCCCCTAGTGCACTATTGACAAAGCAGACTAAAAAGGAGCAATAAATAAGTTAAATTTTTTTCTTTTCTTTTTAAAACAGTCCATTCAAGGAGACACATAACATGTATAGATATTTATATCCTGTCCACCTGCCATTCCACATCCAGAAGAAACGGCATTGCTCCCTGATGTCTCCCCTTTCCATCGAAAGCTGAGCCGTAAGCAATCCAGAACAATACAGTAAAATAACATAAACCAATATAATATCGCATAATATAGCAATATCATAATATAATAATACCACCATATAATGCAAAGCCAAAAGAAGCATTAAAATGACTGACCACCAATGAAGGCCTATATTCACTATAGCCTTGCACTCCCCCCAACAGAACAGATCACTGCTAAGACCCCATCTCCAGGTGGGAATGAGGACTAACTGGAGTCACTCCAGGAACCACAATTACCAGGTAAGTGTAATTCCTATTTCCTTATTGTCCCTCCAGTTTAGTCCTCAGCGTCTGGGATGTATCAGAGCAGTAATCATTGGGAGGGACTTTTCCAGTCGAAGCTCAGCACTGCCTCCCTGAAAACGGTATCTTTAGCCGCCAGGAGCTCTAGGCGGTAATGTTTACTGAAAGTATGGAGATGCGACCGAGTGACCGCTCTACAGATGTCTACTGGCGAAACCAAACTGCGCTCTGCCACGGCAGTCGCTTGCACCCTGATAGAGGAAGACGTTAAGCCCACTGGGACTGCACGGCCCCATAGAAGCTAGGCTGACGCAATAGCCTCTCTAATTCATCTAGCCATAGGACTTTCGCCGTCGCTACTGCTTTGCAGAGTCCTCCGAACAAACCGAAGAAATACGGCCCAACTTGCAAAAAGTTTCTGAAAACGTCTAGACAGCACGAGCTATGTTCCGATACGCTCCTCCCTGCCGAACCTAGAGCTGGAAGAGAGACCGCTTGAAGGAGATGAAGGGTGAATCACCTTTGGCCACAAGAAAAAATGACGGAATATTAAATGGTCCCTATTGTTTCTTAAGTGAGCCCAGAACGCAGGCTCACTACGTCCTCCTGCTGCATGGAGACTGGACACACTGGGGGCTGATGGGAGCGACCAGCAGGCTATATCCAGTGATGTCATGACTTTGACATGCCCAGTCTCCAAGATGCAGGAGGAGGTACACAACACAGACGTTGAGGACTAAACTGGAGGAATGATAAGGAACTATCACATTTTTTAAACCCGGTGGCCATTGGGGCAAAAACGGCCCCTGTGAGGTTGAAGACCCATGCAGCCAGTGGTTAGGAAGAAAAAAGAGCGCGAAGCCTGGGAGAAATATTTGTAGAAAGGGTATTCCCGTAAGCTCCAAAAGAGAGCAAGGGGAGGACGGGTAGAGGACAGGTGCAACCAGAAAAAAATAAATAAGAGCCTGTTAAGGCGAGGAAAATCAAACTTTTTCCAAGGGACGAGGACATGTGTCCGAAGGGCTCTGCGGAAAAAGGGAGACTGAGCAAGATGGCATCCTTGGGCGGGAAGAGGACCACGCATGCGTGGTAGCAATCCCAAAGGCTTTCTTTGAAAGCTGGGGAATTGCTCCGCGCGGGCTCCGTCGGTGCCAACGTCACCCATAAGTGAGGACTGACTTCCTGCTTGTTCCTGGAGAAATGCGTGTTTCAATATGATGTACCTTCTCGGCATTTAAAATTTGTCAATGTCTTTAGGCTTTACCACTGAGTAAGCAGTTTCAGTTAAGGGGTACATTTAAGAAATCCATTGTTGGCATTGTTTCATCTTTATTGTATGCTACCTTTAATGATTAGTACACTAGCCAATCATGTGCATTTTAGGAAGTACTACTACTCCTCCTCTTCATTTGTACGCGCTACAAGGGGTATGTAACATTGCACATATAGATATAAGGAAGACAAATCTAATCAAGACGAACATTATAAAAATGGGGACCAGAGTATGGTAAGATACATATAGTGGTGAACAAGAAAGTGAGGAGCCTCAGGTTCCAAAAGTACACAAAAAGGTGTTCCGGGATGATCAAGTAGCTGCTTTATAGATATCCTCAGGAGTCAGCGAGGCTAACTCTGCCTACTAGGCAGCCTTTGCCCTAGTGGGGAAAGCGCGGACTCCTTCTGGCACACACTTTCAAGCCAGAAGAATGCTGAAGTGATAGTGTCCTTAATCCAGTGGGCAATAGGAGGAGTGGGCTGCCACCTTTCCCTTCCTTGGATGGCCTTAAAATATAGCTATTTCAAAAAATTCAATTTCCCTCAGATAACAGTGTAATGGGAATGCTGTCAACCTATTTATGATATGCTATTTGTGATATACCGTGTAATGGAAATGTTCTCAATGTATTTGTGATATACTATGCTGTGTATTATTCTTTGTGATCCACTTAAAGCTCCATCAGATTCTGTGTGGGATATAAGAGATTGCATTAAATTAAATAATAGCTTTAGACAAATTATGATGAAGTTAGCACCGTGAGCATAAGTGCCTTTTTTAAAATTTGCCAGCATTATAATGCACATTCCAATTATTTGGTAGCATGATTACTAGAAGTAATACCATAAGACTACTGCTAGGTGGACAGAGATGCCATTTTGATCCCAGGTGCCAATGGGGTAGGAGGTCCTGAAGATTTCTTTTGCCCTCCATTAGACACCAAGTAAACCTCTGGTAAGACCCAGGAAAGGTCTGGGGAATAAGCTAATGTCTGATGTCTGGGGGGTTCGTCCTTCATGTCAGAGGGGGTTGAGCAGTACCTTGATCCCACCATTGGCCCCTTTAACAGACAGCAGCCAAGAATGCGGAATATTCCTGGCTGTAACAACATTAATGGCAAAGCTCAGGATGCTCTTTTTTCTTTTTTTTAATCGCTGTTTCCACTAGAGTATTTACCAGCATCCTTCTGTATATTTTACAAAAAGGTGCATATTTTCACACAGCCTTTTGTAAAACAGAGAGGGAATTGAACACATCGTAAGATGAAAGTCTCAATTTCTATCTCAACGACCTATCTAAAAGGGGTCTTTTATTGTATCTGAATTATAAATAATGGGATAAATTGCATTAAATAGAAAGGTGAGCTAAAATTCCAAATTCCTAAATATTGTAAATCCTATAAATAGATGACATTTTTTTGTCTCAGCCACAACATGAGTGATCTTAAGCAACATCTCCTTGCTAGAGTTTGTTCACACAGCTACATGAAAATCTTGTTTTGTTCTTTTATAGAATGATTTGTTTTCTTTATGCCTTTGTCAATAATTTCTTTTTGTTCTGGAAAGCATGAAAATATATTATTACTGGCACTGGATTTTGGGTAGATTAGTCCTTGCCTCTTTCAATCTTTATTGAACTTTCAAATTTCACTTCAGCATGTAGCTCAGGGTCTATTACTGATTAGTAGACTTCCTCAGTCTTTCTTTTTCTAAAATTTCCAGTATTCTAAGGCTTGACTTTCTCTATCAGTTCTCAATATCCTCCTGCTTTTCCTGTTCAAGAATGGTTTGTTGCAGGGATGTTCTTTTGTTGTAGAAATCCATTCACCTACAGTATATTGAACTCATTTTGATCCTTTCAGTCTTTGATTTGAGAAACATATTTTTCTAAATATTTCTGTACCCAAATCTGATTTTGTGACAGGTACATCCAAGACATTCTTTCTTAAGTCTTTCTCAGAAGAAATGCTGGCCATTTTGCTTTCAACTGGATCTGGTGGCAGAGGCTTCCTACTATATTTGGCTAAGACAGCTGTATAGCTTGTTTTAGAAATCATAATTGACAGCATCCGTTCCTGTCAGTATGTAATTTACCCCAAGACAAAAACCTTCACTGCACTTTATTTAATAAAAGTTATACAAGTAACAGAGGTCAGAATATCAGCTTACTCTATGGGAAGTAATATCCCTGCTTGCTTACACTAGCCATAGCTATTTCCAGATTCATTTATGTATTTGTTAAGAATTATTAACGGATTCATGCAAGGTGGTATACTACAAGTGTAATTGCACAAAGGCAGTTTACAATTATAGTGATAGTACAACTATAATAAAATGTTTTAATATCTATGTTAATATACAATTAGAACAACAAGGTAACAACTTAGAAATAGGCAAATTAAATCAGGTCTGCGACTAAAAAGCTGTTTGATTATTTTCATCTAATTTCCATGTATTTTGGTGTGCTGAAAACAAATAAAATAATGAAAAAACTCCTAGATATCATGGTTTGCCACAACATGCAAAATTGTCTTCAAATTTATCAAACTTTTTCAAATTACTATTAATTAATTCAAATTACTATTAATTAATTCACATAAGTGCATTTAAGATATAAAATGCCAAAAAAACCTTAAAGGGGTTGTCCGAGTTACGTAAAAAAAAATATAGCACTGTAAATCTGATGGTCAGCAATATACATAAGCTAAGCAAGTTTTAAGTCCGTGCTTCTAATGGTAGAAGGGGTTAATCTTTCCTGAAGAATCCAGTGGGAGGGAGACACAGGGCAGATAGCAGCAGCTCCGGTCAGTGCAGGGGGGCATGGCCAGCACTGTGACCTCTCATGTACAGACACAGAGCTGCTCTCTCCTGCATGCCACACTTGTGCACGAATCATCATCAGGTTCTTGGTTCTAGGCTGTTCACACTTTTTCATCGCAATTCGTGTTAGCTCGTCATTCTTCAACCATTATGTTATGGCTCTGCGAAAGTGTATCAATTCGCCAGACAGTTTCTGTTTCATCTGTGGTGAATATACAGTGTTGAAGCAACAGCAGAATATTACAGACTTTGTGAAAAAAGTATATTTTGCATACTTTGGACTAAAAATTGGAGAGCAAGATAAAGTCTGGGCGCCTCATAAAGTGTGCAAACGGTGTGTTGAGGACCTCCGAAACTGGTTCAAGGGTAAGAAAAAATCTTTCCGTTATGGGATTCCTATGGTATGGCGAGAGCAAAAGAACCATAGTGACGACTGTTACTTTTGTTCATGCGATGTGAAAGGGTTTAATTCCAAATGGAAGCATTCCATTTCATACCCCAATCTTCACTCGGCAATTCGTCCCATCCCCCATGGCGCAGATATACCAGTACCCAAGCCCCCTGCTACCTTGGAAGAGATACCTAGCTCCGATGAAGGTGACGTCATACCTGAACCAGATGACGAATCAAGTTCTGACTTTGAAGATGATACAAGACCAAAATTGTTTTCTCAGGAGGAGATGAATGATTTGGTAAGAGACTTGAATCTTCCCAAAGATGCCGCTGAGTTACTCGGATCAAGGCTGAAAAGCAGGAATTTATTGTTGCCAGGAGTGTCATCTTCATGGTTCAACTACAAATTGCGTATGGTCTCTTCGTGAACGTCTAAACTCTAATCACTATGGTGCGTTCAACTTAAACAACTTTTTTTAAAAAGAGGCTTCTGTGTCACAATTTTTTATTTTAAACCAAACCAGTTTCTTAAGGTCTCAGACGTCTTGTAGCATAGCTAGCAGACAAAGTCTTACTGCTAATGCTTAATCGCATCAATGACCTTATTGTTAGAACCCGGCTTGTGTTTTTTTAACCCTCCCACACAGCTGAGACTCCGTTGTTCCGTTCTTCTAAATGGAATGTTCAATATTCATAAACATTCATTTTATAATATCAACAGCTGGTTTTATCAAATATGTCACTTAGCTGTGATATTTCCACTCTCTGGAGTTTAACTGTTGTGGATATCTTCAATCCCAAAGATCCCGACGCTCTTACGGGGCACCTCTGAGGCGTTTCACTGCCTGCAGTTTCTTCAGGGGATCTTATTTATCACCCTAGATAGTGCTCTAAAAACAAACATGACAACCTATCAGCTATCATGCTCTGTAAACTCAAAAAATTAGCTTTATATTTTATAAATGTGGAATATAACTAAAAACTGTTCATTTATTTCACTCACGAAATATCAATGCTGCCTGCGTTCATCATTCTTTGAATTTCATCTGTCTTTAATAGCTTTTCCTTCCAAAAAACGTCGCGCATGCGGACTACGCTCCTGCCCTGATCCTTATAGTGACTGAGGTAATCAGATCTTCCTGAACCCAGCTGGTCTGCGCTCTTCGTACAGATTATTGAATAATTAAAAATAAACGTGTTATATGATGTCAACAAGATTTATCCTAAATTCACTGACAGGTAACACACCTACCAACGGCTCTGACCCCACGGCAAATAGCTTCAACTTCATATACATGTCCTCCAATCTATAGCGAGGTTCAATCCTGACGGGATTACTGTGTCTAATTTAAAAATCCACTGTTGTTCCTTCTTTAAAAGAGTTTCATCCAGTGTTCTACCCCCGTAACCCGCTGTCACTTGTTCAATTGCTATGCAACTAAATTGATCAAAAGTGTGGCCCATTGCCATACAATGTGGAACCATTGGCGCTTCCATTCTGCCACATTTCAATCGACTTCTATGTTCTTTTAATTTTATTTTCAATGGGCGTATCGTTTTTCCAATATACCATAGTCCACAAGGGCATTGAATCCCATATATTACCGCTCTTGACTCACAAGTAGTATGCGATCGAAGTTCGTACACTGTATGCTTTTAAACAAACGTGGCAGTTTCCAACATTATCGGGCATATATCACAGTGGCCACATATTTTATGGCTGCCATTGCTTACTTGCGATACTAGAGGAGGGAGGATCGCTGGACTTAACTTATCTTTTAGAGTACGTCCTCTTCTCCATACACAGCGGATCCGTTTGTCTGTTAATCCAGGAACCGTTCTGAGAACATTTCTATGTTTATTCACAATGCTTTGTATTGAATTGCTAAGTGGGGAAAATCTTGTCACCAGATTAACATGAGTGGAATCTGTTTGTGCCGTCTGTTTTCTAGGTGGAGCCCCCAATAATAAGGGCCTATGATTATATAAGGCTCTTTTGTATGCGTGTGATACCACCTTAGTAGGATAACCTCTATGCAGAAAGTCACTCCTCAGATATTTTGCCTGCCGTTTAAATTCTTCTATATCAGAACAGTTTCTACGAAAACGGAGAAACTGGGAAAAAGGAAGCCCTTCTTTTAATTTTCTGGGATGTTTACTCGTAAAATGTAACAATGCATTCCGGTCTGTGGATTTTTTAAAGACAGAGGTTTGCCATATATTACTACCCCTTTCTACCTGAACATCTAAATAGGTTATCTTCTGTTTGTGATAAGTGTAGGTAAATCTTCATGGTTCAGACATCGTGAAAAGGAGTTCGTTCCTTACTTCACCCAGGAAGACAAGTTGGTTTATTGCATCGATGTCGAAGGTCTGATGGGTCAATTTAAAATCCAAAGTAGTATAATGGGTACACTACTCGTCAAACTGATTGACAGGTGAGATAAGGATGACAGGAGCCAATCAGCATTCACTTCAGGTGTATGTCCCGCCTTAGGCCACACCCCCTCCAATAGAAGTGAATGGTGAGTTAGCCATGCCCACTCCCACCCCCAAACTGTTGACAGGTACCAATCAGCGCCCACTTCCGGTGTATGTCCCGGGTTTGTGCCATACCCACGCCCCGCCCCACAATATTGGCATTAGTCAATCAGCACCTACATCCGGGCTTGTGCCACACCCACAGCCTCCCACCCTCAACCACGCCCCTGCCTACATCATCGGAAATGATGTCACCGGAAACAGGGTGTCATCAGAAATGGACTGTCACTTTTTGCTGACATCACCGGAAACAGAGTGTCATCAGAAATGGACCGTGTCAGTGTCAGAGAGCCAGGTCTCCATTATACATATAAGATCTGGGGAGTTGTCAGCAATTAAGGAAGATACATATTTTCTTTCTAATTGATCTGGCATTGACAAGATAAAATTTTAAGTTTGAAGGTTGCGAGGGGGTTAAGGTTGGGGATGTTTGGGCAAAGTTTTTTATTTTTATATTGATTAGCCTTTTGGGGTTGAGCTTAGATTTGTCTGTCTGCCAAAGGTATGAGAAGGTTTGTTGGTATCTGTAAGAGTTAAGGTTGTGGATAGTGAGTATAGGAATGGTGTAGGTAGGGTTGAATGCATATGATAATGCTAAGGAGCTAAGTAGGAAATAGAGGATGAGGAATAAGCAAAAGATAGGAGCTTCTAGGTAAGCCACGTTGGCATGAATGGTTGGTTGATATCTCAGGATTTAGAATGGTTTGGTGAGCTAGTAGGATAAATGGTAGATGGATGTGGAGTATTCATAAATATAGATATGAACAAATAGTGCAACAATGAGGACGAACCGTGTTTTAATAGGCATGGTAACTATAGCTGTTCTATTCTAAAGAAGCAGACAAATAGCAGAAAGCAATATATTAGGTAACAAAGTAACAATGTAGCAGAGTAACAGTAATGAGTAAATTATATGGTGCTCTTAATGTAGATTGAAGCAAATAGGAATAGTTAATACAATCTATTGAATTGTATAGGTATTGTAGTTAGCTTACAGAACAGGTGCAATTCAATGACAGTTCATCGGTGCTTCGTCTGGGCGGTATGTAGTGAGATCAGGCTGAGGAGGGTAGGATCGAGGCTGGGTCCGCTGGAGGAGAAAGGACCGATGGCATTTCTGAGTGTTGGAGCGGAGCTTTATATAATGTTAGTCAGCATCCCTCTGAGGAAATTCTGTAGTTGGGTCAAGCTGCTTCTCATGCCTATGTTCCATGCCTAAGGGCCACGCCAAAGGGCCCTCTGACGAGGCCCTGGGGCGTGCCGGTTTTAAAATATGCAGCAGGGCTCCTGATTGGCTCTTGAGGTGGGAGCAGGAGTGGCTTGTTTCTGCTGCTGCCCGATTGGGGGCTGGAGGAGATGGAGAGTCCAGTCAGAGAGTAATATTTTAATAGTATGTTCAAAGGTATACATCAAATAAAAAGATGACTGTGCAATTAGACGTAGTAATTTCAGAGAAAACAAAACAAAATATGACCTGGACAGGATTAATAGCACCCTTCAGTAATATTTTGTTGCACAACCCTTGGCAGTGATGACAGCCTCCAAACATTTCTTGTAACCATCTCTATGTTTCATACATCTGTCTGCTGGTAATTTCTCCCACTTTTCAACTGCAATTTGTTCCAGCTCATGAATATTTCCAGGATTCCTTTTACCAATGGCAGATTTCAGCTCTTTCCAAAGGTTCTCGATTGGATTGAGATCAGGACTTATTGCTGGACAGTTTAAAACAGTCCATTTGTTCCTTTTTAACCATTCTTTTGTACTTTTGGATGTATGTTTTGGGTCGTCCAGCTGGAGGACCCATGACGGTCGACCCAGACCTAGCTTTCTGACACTAGGTAGCACATTTCACTCCAAAATACCTTGGTAGTCCTCTGACTTCATGATTCCTTTAATACATTCCAAACCTCCAGTTCCTGAGGCAGCAAAACAGCCCTACAACATTATAGAACCTCCACCATATTTAACTGTAGGAATCACAGTATGGAGTAGCACCATAGTTTGAGCAGGTTTATTAAGGAATGACTGTATGGTACAAAGCGATGCAAGGCCTGAAAGGAGGACTTGGCCTCTTGCTCCAACTGAGGAGAAAACATGAGGCCAGAATCCAATATAATGCCAAGATACTAGAGGGAGGGATGCAATGAGAGAGTGACATCTTCCAGTATAGGGACCTGAGAGGGACAAATTTGGAATCCTGTAGACCAAGTAGCTGTGGACTTTGACTGGTTAAGCTTTAGCGATTTATCCTATAATCATGCTGAAATATAGGCCAAGCAAGTATTGATAGGAGATAAATCTAGGGAGTCCTTATACGTAGGGAATAGAAGTAGAATGTCGTCAGCATAAACATAGCAAGAAGTAGCCTGACTCTGTATTAAGGCAACTAGGGTACCTAGAAAATGTTAAATAGCAGAGGATAAAGAGTTCAGCCCTGTTAGACCCCATATAACAGATCACGAGGGGAGAAAGTATTGTCAAGAATGCAGATCTGAAATAACTGGTCACATAGAAATGAGGTAAACCAGGAAAGCACCACACCACGAATGCCAGTGTCGTGCAGACGGGCCAAGAGCAAGTTGTGATCGACTAGGTCAAAGGCAGCTGATAGATCTAAGATCTAATACTTACCCTGGTCAATTGCCCTGTGGATTTCATTAAGGACTACTGTGATAACCATCTCACAGCGGTACTTATAATATGCAGAGGGCAGAAGCCTGATTGTTGGGAGGTTACTAAAGAATGGATAAGTGTCTTAGTAGTGTGTGCAGAAAGGAAGGGGCAAATTTTGCTGACGTTATAAAGAAATGACAGGTTTTAGCTATCAGTTTGATGTGTGTGGAGAAGGAGAGAGAGGAGATAAAGATGACCCCAAGGGTGTGAACTGAGGAAACAGGGAAGAGTAGAGCATTATCCACCTTGGCTTACCACTGTATGGATTTGTTCTGCTTTATTTAATGCCACGGTATTAATTTTTTTATTATTGTTTAAGAACAATTTAATTTTGGAGTGATGGACTATAAATATATAAATAAATAGATAAAATAGTATGGCAGATGCGAGCTGAGCGATGAGCTGTAAATGCAGGTTTGTATATGTGTGAGTGAAAGAGATCTAGAGGGAAGGGAAAGTACACAGCTGAAACAGCAGATTACAGGATCCTAAACAAAATAGATTCACAAGGGGGAGATCTTGCCATACAAATGTAATTGAATACTTTAATGCAGCTGACGTTAAGGCATGGCATCCACACACAAACATTTTTCTAAGAAATGAAGATTCCATAATAGTGGACTGGCAAAGCATAAGTGAACTGCTGATGTTTATTACAGCTTATTAAACTAAGGGCTAGATTTACTCAAAGGTCTATTAAGTTACCCCGCGCTAACATATATTAGTGTACACACATAAACATGGTAGTATAATTGAATAAATCTAGCCCTAAATAGTTATTCTATCTGAACTGTAATGTTTTGTCTAAGATCAGAATTCTCTGTCTAAGAAATGATGCAAGTTACTGAGATGATCTGGTTATAAGATAACTGAGTACGGGATTCGATATGACTCAAGAATCAGTCACAATGAGTTAAGGTGAACAATGAAGTTTTATTATGTTTTAATGTGTACTGTTATATAAATGCTTTACTATATTGTTTTAATATGTACTATGGTATAATTCACAGGTCTGCCAAAAAATTTTTTTCGAGAGCTGTTTGAGTTATTCCACGTAATCTTTATGTTTTTTGGTGCGCTGAATCCGAAAATGACCTCCATTTTGTCATAGGACATCACATTTCCTGACAATTTAGATAAATATGTTAAATAAGGCAATACCTCAAAATAAATGGAAATAGACTTATAAAATTAAAGTTTTATTACAATATTTTCATGAAAATCCTTTTTTGAACTGAAATGAGCTCACCTACACACACTAAACTCGATTCTTCTTCCTTGTGAGGCTCCTCTTGGTGCATTTACGCTTGTGAGTAGCATCTGGAATGTCTCTCTGAAGCATGCAACAGTAGTCTGCCATCATTGTAATGCTCCATTTTCCCTGGTATCTCCTTTCCATCTCTTTAATGTCTTGGTGGAATCGTTCACCTTGTTCCTCCCTCACAGCTCCCAAATTTTCAGGAAAGTAGTCAAGGTGGGACTGGAGGAAATGTACTTTCAAACTCATCAGGCAACCTAAAGCTTGAAATGCTTTCAGCATTCGTCCGACGATCTTTTTGTAGTGAGGATCTTTGTTATTGCCTAAAAATGTCTGTACGACTTCTTTAAATGCAATCCACCCTTCTTTTTGAGGATCCGTCATGGTATTGACAAACTCTTGATCAACTATAAGCCTTCTAATGTCTGGTCCGACGAACACACCTTCCTTCAATTTTGCCTCCGACAGGCCTGGAAACTTGGTGACCAAGTATTTGAAGGATTCTCCATCTCTTGGAAGTGATTTTACGAATTGTTTCATCATTCCCAATTTTATGTGGAGAGGTGGTAGAAGAACTTTATGGGAAGGTACCAAAGTTTCTTAGAGGACATTTTTTTCACCGACTGTTAGCAACCTTGGCTGCCAACTCTTCTTGGTCCAGTGATTTTGTCGGTCTCGACTGTCCCATAGACACAGAAAACAAGGATATTTGGTATACCCAGCTTGTTGCCCGAGCAGTGTGCACAAGACCTTCAAGTCCCCACACACTTGCCAACCATGGTCTTCATATTTAAGTTTACGAAGAACCAATTCCAAGTTCTCGTAGGTTTCCTTCAAGTGTACGGAATGACCTACAGGTATGGAAGCGTAAAAACCGTTGTGGAGTAAAACTGCTTTGAGACTTCTTTTTGAAGAATCTATAAAAAGACGCCATTGCTCTGAATCATATTGGATAGTAGTATAATGGGTACACTACTCGTCAAACTGATTGACAGGTGAGACAAGGATGACAGGAGCCAATCAGCATTCACCTCCAGTGTATGTCCCTCCTTAGGCCACGCCCCTCCCATAGAAGTGAATGGTGAGTTAGCCACACCCACTCCTGCCCCAAACTATTGACAGGTACCAATCAGCGTCCACTTCCGGTGTATGTCCTGCCTTAGGCCATGCCCCCTCCCATAGAAGTGAATGATGAGTTAGCCCCGCCCACTCCCACCCCCAGGTGTGGCCACCGCCCCCACTTGAGATGCCCCCCATCCCCACCCCCAAGGATGACATCATCCAATCAGCGCCCACTTCTGGGTTTATGCCACACCCACGCCCCACAATATTGGCATTAGCCAATCAGCACCCACTTCCAGGTTTGTGCCACACCCACAGCCTCCCACCCTCAACCACGCCCCTGCCTACATCATCAGAAATGACGTCATCGGAAATGACGTCACCGGAAACAGGATGTCATCAGAAATTGACTGTCGCTTTTTGCTGACATCACCGGAAATAGGTTGTCATCAGAAATGGACTGTCGCTTTTTGCTGACATCACTGGAAACAGAGTGTCATCAGAAATTCACCGTGTCCTTTTCCGATGACCTCAGCAGAAGCAGAGTGACTGACTCCGGAAATGTGTTTTGCTTCTGGTTAATGTTTACATCTGCAAAAAGCAGGAACCCTGGAAAACAAAAAATGCTTTTCTATCTCCCACTGCCCCAGTTCTTTTTTCTCACAAAAGATTCTTAGCACAGCACAGGGCTTTTCACAGAGGCAGAAAGGGTAGAAGCTTTTCTTTACAAATGTTAAACCTCAATTAACACATCTTTTGTTAGAGAAACCAGTGCTGTCCATGTGATAGAATTTTGCTTTTAAGACCTCATGGTTAGAGAGAAATATTCTGGCAAACACAGTGTAGTTCAGACTGAAATACAGAGAGAAAATGTAGATTTTCCAGATGGTCAGATATTATTCAACTCTCAAGACCCCTGCGATTCTGACACCGAGATTGACTTAACATCTGACAACACAATGGATCCAGAGGATATAGAATTATATTATGCCGCTGCAAATGTAGAAACAAACTGTTTATTGGAAGAACTAGGATCAGCAGAGGTAAGAGAAGTTGTTGTTTTTTAAATTTAGAAAAGTGTTATAGAAGAGGTGGTTCACACTGACATTATTTTGATTTTTGTATGGAAGTGACGAATCTACGCTCCTACAGGAGCTAGAGGACATACAAGCAACCAATCTACGCTGTTTGTGCTTTCTCTGTACATATCAAAGGGAGACATTTGATGTCATAGCCAGCCAAAAGGACTACACAAAACCTGATGAAATAAACACATTTAAATCTGCTATACAAGCAACGGTGGGCTGTATTATCAGGAAATGCTGGCAGGGCGTTATGCATAGAGACTGTGCAGCTTGTGTAATACATGCTCCAGGGCAAAGACATCACGATTGCCTAAGGTGGGGACACAAGGAAATACAACAGAAAATCCATAAAAACTTGTAACAGGTTGTGTCTAGGACCTATTGTAAATGTTGCCATGATTGTTGGTCATAAAATGAAAGCAACTGCCCTAGTTTATGAAAATTTGAATTTTTTGTTTGAACTCATCAGAGATTTTAATACCAGTAGAAATCCAGGACAACTGCTCAATATTTTGCTTAGATCTGCGGCAGACTGTGATATGAAGCTAGTAGAAGGTTTAATCTGTGACAGAGATTATAGATCGTTCTTTAAAAAACACCAAGTTCTGTAAAAATTGACTTTTTATGAAAATGTATGTATTTCCAGAATCTATTAGCCGAACATACAGATGAACAAAAATTATATGTATGCCTTTATATTTTTTTTTTAAACTTGTAATGCTCAAATGAATCATTTCACAAGATGAAAACATTTTATTTGAAATAAAACATTTTGAACCTACAGCTTTGTGTGCCTAGTTAATTGAACCTACAATGGGTTGTCTGGAAAAAATGGGACCTTGTGATTTAGGCCATATGATAAGAATGTGGAGAGCAGAGCTCTATTGTAGAACTAAAATCCACTTAAGGCGTCAGGGGATGGGGGAATGTGAATTAGCCACATACACAATATATAGCATCTATTACAATGTACTGTCTGCGAAAAAAAATGGCATTGTGAATTAGCCAGGTCATATGATAAGATTATGAGATCCAGAGATGTTTCAGTTAAAGAGTCTGGGGACTGTAAACCCCATCAAAAGAATTTCATTTAAAAAGGTGCAGTATATTTCAGCAGCTAGAAAAGATCACATAGTCTCTCTACAGCTTGTATCATCTGCAACTCTTCTTCTTCAGACATGGTGGGTAGATATGTGCCTTACTTTTTTAAAAATATTGTTGGCTATGTAATGTTTCTGTCTCTTATGATTGTCTTTAAAAAATAGGAGCAGAAGCCGCGGGGCCCAAATAAACTCTCTTTTACAAAAAGGCAGCAAAGAAAGTTAAAAGGTATGTCCGGGGGGGGGGGTTAATTTTTCCAGCAGCTATGCTCTTTATAATGTGCCTCAACCTTTAATCTTCTTTATTTTACACCAGGAAGCTGCTACAAAACAAGGTGACCAGCCTAATCAACAGATGGCACCTTACAGAAAGCCAAAAGACAAGCAGAATAGTTGAGTATTCCGATTTTATCCCTCGCCTAAATTTTAAGGCCACTGTAAAAGAAAAAAAAAGTATTAGCCCCTACGTTTTCTTTTTCAGATGGAGAAAATGTTAGAAAACCAGCAGCTATGGGAGAGAAGTCTAACAGGAAAAGATCACACAGCAAAAGTTTTTTTGAATCTATACAAGCTGGTACAGAAGAGCAAACAGCTCCATACCGAAAACCAAAAGACAAGCAGAATAGTGAGTATTCCGGTTTTATCCAGCACCTAGATTTTAAGGCCGCTGTAAAAGAAAAAAGTATTAGCCCCTACGTTTTCTTTTTCAGATCGAGAAAATGTTAGAAAACCAGCGGCTATGGGAGAGAAATCTAACAGGAAAAGATCACACAGCGAACGTTTTTCTGACGGTGAATCTACACACGCCGGTACAGAATACGGTGAGCGTGGTGAAAACCGTGTCTCTGATCACAGTGTTTCAGAGGACAGAGCAAATAATCTTGCATTAGGCCCCGCTGAAGAATCAGAACCAGTTAGCTATGTTCAGTTTGTGAAAAGGTGGGATCGTAAATTGGACAAGTTTAATGGTGTAATTTATTCAGAGGAATTTCGGTTTATTAATTTAGACAGGGTAACATCATTATCTGAGGCTCAATTCATCATTCAGCAAGGTATCCAGCATATTCTGGATGAGGTTAGCAGCAGGGTTTCACCCGGTGATTATGTACAGGTGCATCTACACTCATCTCTTTTTCACAATTCCTTGTATTCTGGAAAGTTAAACTCAGAAGCATTAGATGCTGACAATTTCTTAAATCAGATCGCTAAACTCCTTCAGAGTCACAGAGAAATTCAGGTTTGTGATATATTCCGTGTTGTTGTACTTGTCATAAGAAATCGGGGTGGGGGAGCTCGTAGGGTCTTAAAGACTATACCATTTAGCCATATTATTCATAAGAAAAGGACGTATTTGATAGACTTGAATAACACTGATAATAACCTGTGTTTTGCAGGTAGCCTCACAGCCCTCATGTCACAGGTAAAAATGACAGATGTTGAATTGTTAGAAGGTGCTAAAAAACTACATAATGAATTGGGGTGGCCGGTACATAGAAAAGTCATGCTCGATGATGTAGCAATATTTGAACAGCATTTAAAGATAAACATACGCTTTGTGCTTTACACAAATTCATGGGTTTGTTTTAAGACCTCAGACAGACCTGTGTTCCCTAAGACTGTGTTCTTGTTGCTACACGATGACCATTTCTATGGTATAACCGATGTCAAAAGATTCTATGGGGAGCGCAACTTCTGTAGTTACTGTCAGAAACCGTACAGTCACGATCATAATTGCACATTGTGGTGCCGTCTTTGTTTGACACTAACGTGTGCGAATAATGTTGGTGTACAACAGAGATGCCCTAATTGCAAACTCTTTTGTCGTTCTAAAGAGTGTTTAGATAGACACGCATATCTGGCTCTGAAAAAAGAAGTGGCGTGTCTATCTAAGATACTGTGCCAGAAATGTGAGTCTTATGTGGACAAGAAACATAAGTGCAAGGGCCGGCATTGTAAACTATTTATTTATTTATTTTTATTTTATTTATTTAACAATCATTTATATCCCGCATCTTCCGGAGTTCAGGTGCGGTTCACAATTGAACAACAGTCAACAAAGCAAGAGCTTGTTTTTACATGGAACAATTTTTGACAATAAACAGTGTAATGCTTAAATACATAACAGAACAATATAATGGTTGGATACATTATGGAACAAGAACAAATACATTATAGATACCTTATGGAACAAGAACAAAGGTTAATAACTATTTACAATTATGTCGTGAACCCCTAACCGGGGATGGCGTCCACTTATGTTTTATGACCCCTATTGGTAAAACTGAAACATCTGAAAAGTATATTTTTTATGATTGTGAATGTATGCAAGAAACAGGCTGGCATGTCCCTAATTAAATATATGCGACGGACTTAAATGATGAAAGAAACTGGGAATTCAAGGGTCTCAAATGTATTTCTGCCTTTATACAGATTTTTTGTGACAAAAAATTTAAAGGCTACACCTTCATAGCCCATAATTCCAAAGGTTATGATGGGTATTTTGTTCTTAAACAACTGCTTAAGGAAATGATGAACACAGGGCTGCTGGTTCAAGGTGCTAAACCTTTACAAATTACCGTTGAACCTTTGACTATCCGTTTTATAGACTCTCTAAATTTCCTGCCTATGAAACTTAGCAAACTTCCGCAAGCCATGGGTTTTTCAGACAGCAAGGGGTACTTTCTGCACTTTTTTAATACTCTGGAAAATCAAAATTATGTGGGCCCCATGGCGGGTGTTGAACATTACGGTGTGGGTAACATGTTGCCTGAAGAAAAAGAGGAATTTTTACAATGGTACAAGGACAATCAGCATAAAACTTTTAATTTGCAAAAAGAGCTGGTTTATTACTGCCAGCAGGATGTATCTATTTTGCGGCAGGCCTGTGTTCTCTACCGAGCTGAAATCATGAAAATGACAGAGAAAGAAGTGTTTGTAGAGCAGGGTGACATCTCAGAAATTCAAACAAGGTGTTTAGACCCTTTCCAATATATAACCCTTGCATCTGTATGTATGGCTATGTTCAGATTAATGTTTTTAGAACCCAAGACTGTGGCACTCATTCCACCAGATAATTATCACCGGCAGACAAAGAGATATTCATCCCCATCTATTCAATGGCTGATGTATGTAGAGGCCAAAGAAACTATACAGATCACACATGCTCTGAAAGGTGGCGAAAAAAAGGTGGGGTCTTATTTTCTTGAAGGCTATGCCGTGATCGATGAGGTAGAAACAGCTTTTGAATTTAATGGTTGTTTTCACCACGGCTGTCCGAGCTGTTATAACGATAAAGACCAGAATCCTGTAGCAGCCACGACCTATGGTTTTCTTTATTACAAAACACAGCTAAAAGCTGCATTCCTGGAAAGCCGTGGGTTCAAGGTCATAAGTCTATGGGAGCACGAGTGGAAGCAGATGGTAAAAGAAAATAACGGAGGCTGTGCAGATTTTCTGGCTGACTTCGCATTACCGCAACCTCTGATTCCACGAGATGCCCTTTTTAGGGGTAGAACAAATGCCATTTTTCTGTACCACTAAACAAGACCTGGGGAAAAAATACACTACTATGATTTTACCAGCCCATACCCTTTTGTTAATAAAACAAAGGGATATCCAATAGGACAACCACAAATCATTTATGACAAATTTGGTCCCCCTACAAAATACTTTGGTTTTATAAAAGCAAAAGTATATCCTCCACGAAAGCTCTTTTTCCCGGTGTTACCCATATGGTTGGCCGGCAAGCTTACGTTTCCACTGTGTCATATGTGTGCTGACACACGACAACAGGAAATGTGTGCCCACACAGATGAGGAGAGAGCTTTTGTGGGGACTTGGTGCATGGTGGAGATGAATTTAGCCATTGCAAAAGGGTATGTGGTTGTTGAAATCTATGAAATCTGGCATTTCGAGCAAAAATCTGATAATCTCTTTTCCGAATACATCAAAATGCACCTCCGTCAAAAACAAGAGGCTTCTGGCTACCCTCGATGGTGCAATGATATTGAAAAACAAAATGTGTACATAGCTGATTTCTTTAGAAAAGAGGGGGGGTGTTTGCGTGCAGACCAGATTAATGTAAACCCTGCTAAGCGTCAAATAGCAAAACTTTTCTTAAATTCCCTGTGGGGTAAATTTGGTCAAAGAACAAACCTGCCTACCACAAGCATTGTGAGAGAACCAGATGATCTCTTTAAATATCTGTTTTCTCCTGTATTTGAGGTTTCATCATGCGATTTTATTGATGATGAAACAGCCTGTGTCTTGGAGGCACTCAAAAGACCAATGTATATTGTCGAGTAGCACCAACGTTTTCATTGCCTGTTTTACAACGGCTTATGCACGCCTGGAGTTGTACAATCTTCTAGATAGTTTGCAAGAGCGCTGTCTGTACCATGATACAGATTCTGTGATATTTCTAAGTTGAGAGGGTGATTGGAACCCATCTTTGGGTGATTATTTAGTTGAGCTCACAAGCGAGATACCCTCAGATGAACATATCACAGAGTTTGTATCAGTGGGGCCTAAAACATATGGCTACAAGCTGTCAAGCGGGAAGACCTGTATGAAAGTAAAAGGGATTACGTTAAACGTAGAAAACTGCCAGAAAATCAATTTCACTAGTTTGAAAGATCTAGTTTTGGACTACAAGCCTGGGGCAGCAGATTTATGCCAGAAAAAGATAGGAGTACAGCAACCTGGTATTATAAGAAACAAAAAGGGTTGGACAGTAGAGACTGGTGTGATTAAAAAAACACAAAAGGTTGTGTATGACAAAAGGGTGAAGTTGGAGGATGGCTTTAGCACATTACCCTATGGATACTAATGTGGTGGATGTGCGCTGGTCACATCCTTTTTCTTGTATTTTAGCGGGGCCGTCCAATTCAGGCAAGAGCTTCTTTGTTAAAAAGCTGTTAGAACACGCTGATCGTGTATTGACTGTCATGCCTAACAATATTGTGTGGTGGTACAGTTGCTGGCAACCTTTGTATAAAGAAATGTTAAATAAATATCCTTTTTTTACATTTATGGACACTTTGCCTGATACTTTTAATGATGAACGAATGTTTCCAACCAATAAAGTAAACTTGGTTATTGTTGATGATCTAATGGATTCTGCCTGTAAAAGTGATGAAATAGAGAAAGCCTTTACCAAGTATGTACATCACAGAAACCTGAGCATCATCTATATTGTTCAAAATGTTTTCTGCCAAGGCAAAGCAAGCCAAACTATAACTTTAAATACCAAATACATGGTGCTCTTTAAGAATCCTAGAGATAAGTTACAGATTGCCATTCTAGCCAGGCAGACGTACCCTGGAAAATCAAAATTCTTTTTAGAAGTCTTCGAGGATGCAACCAGAAAGCCATTTGATTATCTCGTTGTGGGTTTAAATAACACAACGCCTGAGGCTTACAGACTGAGGACGGATATCTTCCAGCCAGATTGGACTACGGCATACTGTGAAAAACCACAAATCTCACATAAAAAGAAATGTAACCGGCCCCTTCATACATGCTTGTGTGTCTCAGACAACATGTCTCGCCGTGTAAAGAGAAACCTGCCCCTTTTAAAACTTTTGGTTCAAGCCTCTCCGCAGCACAGAAGAGCCATCCTGAATACAGCTTCTAATGATTTGGTAGCAGCTATAGTTGAAATCACTCTCAACACCCTAAAAGATAATATTCCTCTTTCACAACAACAGATAAAGGTTTTAAAAGGGAAGCGTCATGCCATAAAGAGTCTGTGCGATAAAAGACTATCCATTAAAAAAAAGCAGCAATTGGTGAGACAGTTGGGTGGCTTTATCGGGCCCTTGTTAAGTTTTGCATTACCGTTGATACGGGGCTTCTGACAAACCTCTAATGCAGCACGCTGAAAAAATGTACATAGTCCCTAGTCAACAACTCGAGCGCTTGAGAAACCCGCCAGATCGGGATGAAAATATTAGAACCACGACCATTCATAAGTTAGATGAAGAAATGAAAAACATCCTGCAAAGCGTCGGTATGTCTGAACACGAAAAGGCTAAATGTTACTCAGAAGTGTTACAGCGCTATCTCATGCTTAACAGACAGAGGGATATGGAAAAAGAAAAAATAAACTTGTATCTACAGGCACAAGATGAGACATCAACGGCAGCATCTTAGAAAATATTATACCTCCAGACCCTGTAATACAAGAAGTGTTAAACAGCATCAATATGCGCTATAGGAAAAATGCTGAGTTGCTGCTTAATAAACTGTGAAAAAACAAGGATGTGGCATCCTGGGAGGGAAATGGAACATTTGTATACCGGGGAAACCCCGTCAATGGCTCTAACCTACTCGACCTCGTTCGTGGGGCTACGCAGCCCCAAGCTCTTTCACAATGAAGAATACCCAGGGGGGCTGGGAGGAGTTCATTCAAACCCTAGCCGAATTAAATATGCCCTCTACGGTAATGGGTAATGCAGCCAACAGAGATGTACTGGCACGCCTCAAAGAGAACCCATCTGTGAAGGCTACTAAAATGTACACGCGTCCGATAAAGAGCAAAGAGCTACTCCCACACAAAAAACATAAATTATCCCACGGCCACCGGTGGTTGAGTGTGTAAAAATGTATTTTCAATAAAATGTTTAAAAACAAAAATAAAAGACTAGACAGTGGTTTATTTTCAAAAAACCTCCTTAGAGGGGTTACTTTTTATTTAGAAGCAGCAAAACATTCACGATAGGAAACACACACTTGCTGATTATGAAACGGATTTCTAAAAGATCTACACAAAGTTTGTTTGTTGCGTTTTACAAAATGTAACACCATATCATCATTTTGCATTAAATCTTCAGAATACATTTCTAAAATATTTTCAAATGGCATCCCTTTACAGCGGTGGTGCAAGAAAAATACACAGTGATATCCACAAGCCGTAGACATTGGGTGCTGTAATTGTCTGTTGTGGTATAAAACAGTTTTACAATGCTTGTTGAAAAAGCTCATAATGCTGGTAGGAAAGAATAAGCTATCAGGGGGTTGTCCATAAGAATCAAAAAATTCCCGTTCCATCTCCACATATATAGATGGCCAACCAGTGTCCTCCAGGTAGATAATGAGGGTGTGTATTTAGCACCAAAAACACACGGGCTTCCTTGATATTTGTACATCCGCTAACCAGTCGCTGGGTAGCACATCTAAAATTAAATCTGCAACACAGTGGTCCTTCTTTAAAATACGGAAGATCTGTAGGGGGTTCATTTTTACAAATGATCAAAAAGAACATTCCATCTATGATTAATTTCTATCACATTGTCAAAAACCCCATAAACAATCATGTTAACTGTATGGGGTAAGGCGCTGGCAAAACGTATTTCAGCCCGCAGGTTGCCAGTTTTAATCAGCGAGTAACGGTCTGCACACTACTGATCCGGTGAAAGTCAAACGCCAACAGGGTATAACCTCTGTAAAACTCCTGACGGCCAATCAGCAATGCTTTGTCTTTCAGATGTTTGCCACTTGCTTGTACCAGTTGCATATATTCTCTTACACAACATCCATTTTGAAAGTCAGGTTGAAGAGGTTTCCCGGGTACTTGTTCACCATCTACATATAGAGCGGCAAAATTAATATCATAATGTTTAAAACAGAAGGGGTTTTTAGCATAATTACTGCTGAAAGCATCATTATCCACAAATCACAGCACAATGAGTTTTGGTAGCTGCCCCAAAAAGAGATTTTCCTGGTTAGTCACACGGGCTCCGGCTGGTATGCTAAACACCTTCCGCTCCACACGGTCAATAGCATACTTGACATTAGCTTTCAGCAGAGTTTCCGCATGTCCCAGGCGCACTCCGGGGGAAACTTTAACTCTCTTTACAAACAGCGCAGCGTTTAGGATAAGGATTTTATAACTTTCTTCGGCATCACCGCTCATTAAACAGAAAGAGTTTTTGTTGCGGGTCAATTTAATTTTGAGATCCACACCATTAATCAACAGCTTTTCTTGAAAAAATAGATCGCTATGTAAATGCCCTAATAGCTCTACCTTGTGGCTAGAGACCGTAAATTGGGCCCTTTCAGTAAAGCCGACGTTGCAAGATCCTATCTCTCTCACCTCATGCTGACCGGCTGTGTCTTTATAAAACAGCCTGCTTGTAAACTGTGATTTGAGGGATCCTTCACCATAATTGAGAAGCAGCTCTATGAGGGCTCTGTAGGGGTAGCAGTTGTTGCTCTGGCTAATGAGTTGATCCCCCAGGGTAACATCCAGCTGGCTAAACAGAGTTGCGATTGGGTAGTTCACCAGCGCTACTTTGGCTGCCGGATCGATGTTCGATCCATCTTCTGCCACAATTTTACAGGTCAGGTGCAAAAGTGTACTATTTAAATCAATGTAGTCTTCACCATGACCTGTAATACAGAAGTCCAAAGGGGCTGTTTCCGACAAAGCCGATAATGGCGGAATTTCCACATAAATACTTTTTTCGATATTTGTTTCGGTCGGTGCTAGCTGAAACAGGTCCAGTTCCGATTTAACACACTCTTCAGAGCTGTGGTGTACAAAAGCCATGGTGCTTTTTAGAATACGAGGGGGTACCCAAAAAAACCAGGAATAACATTGCCGTGGGTGGAGCTTGTGTAGTACGCACTTCTGCCGCTAGGCGTGTATAGTGCAACTCATTGTCAGTTCAGTGCCGCCTGTGTTGTCGACCTGGCTTGTTCTGTTCATCTGCAGTGATTGTTTTTGCAAGCGCTGTTTTGTTCTTGTTTCTTTTTTTATGATGACAAGTTTAAGTGAACAACGTGCAGCTGTGAAATTTTGTTTTCTACTCGGTAAAAATGCTGCTGAAACTGTTTTAATGTTGAAAACAGCTTATCAAGATGATGCTATGGGAAAAAGTCAAGTGTATCAGTGGTTTGCTCGGTTTAAAAATGGCGACATGTCGATTGATGACAAACCTCGTTCTGGGCATCCATCAACTGCCCGAATCGACGAAAATATTGAAAAAATTAGAGAGCTTGTGCTCACAGACCGTCGACAGACAATTGATCAACTGTCGGAGATTAGTGGGTTATCTTGGAGCTCGGTTCAGCGAATTTTAACAGAAGATTTGGGAATGAAAAGGGTTGCTGCCAAGTTTGTTCCTCGGGTTCTGACTGAGAATCAAAAGGAACATCGAGTTGAAACATGTCGTGTTTTGAAACAACAGCTTGAAACTGATCCAGATTTTCTGTCAAAGGTCATTACAGGTGATGAGTCATGGTGCTATGGTTACGACCCAGAAACAAAGCAACAGTCAAGCCAATGGAAGACGTCATCGTCACCCCGTCCAAAAAAATGTCGTCAAGTCAAATCAAACATCAAAACAATGCTGATTTGCTTTTTTGATGCCAAGGGGGTAGTTCATTCAGAGTTTGTTCCCCCAGGTCAGACCGTCAATCAAACCTTTTATTTGGAAGTTTTAAGAAGATTGCGCAACAGTGTTCGTCAAAAAAGACCCGATTTGTGGCAGACAGGAGACTGGTTTTTCCACCACGACAACGCACCTGCACACACAGCCATCTCTGTTAGACAGTTTTTGGCTAAAAATGGCATGGTTCCGCTGCCCCACGCACCTTACTCGCCTGACCTGGCTCCGTGCGACTTTTTCTTATTTCCACGCATGAAAAGGGGCATGAAAGGACACCAATTTGACAACATTGAAGAAGTTAAGAAAAAAAGGAGGAAGGAGCTGTCAGCCATTTCTAAAGATGACTACAAAAAATGTTTCGAACAGTGGAAGCACCGGTGGGACAAATGTATCAGTTGTAATGGAGAGTATTTTGAAGGGGATAAGGTTGTTTTGTAAAGAATTTGAAATAAATAGCTTTTAAAAAATAATTCCTGGTTTTTTTGGGTACCCCCTCGTATATCTCGCTGCCTAGAGCTAGTGCTTCTCTTCTTAGACCGGCGGTTAAGCTTCTGAGACCTGTCACCCATGGGTTTCTTTCTTTTAAAAGGCTTGGGCGGTCCTTGCGGTAACTCCTGAGACTCGGTTCTCTTTATTTTAACAGCTCTTCTAATCACAGCCAGTCCTGATCCTGCCTGTTCTGTAGCCTGGTTCATTTTCTTTAGAACAGCCGTTGTGAGATGACTCATGACATCCTTGGCTATGTTTTTTGCGGCGCCTTTCACGTGTGGTTTAAATTTCAAAACCCCTTCTCAAAAACGGCATAGCTTTTCTAAAGAGGCTGCGAAAAACACCGCCTACACCGGCCCCAAACATGACCGGTACTCCATGATATCCTGAAAGCCCATAGCCGGCTTGTGTTGTATAATAATGCATGTATGGTATCAATATGCTGTTTGTTCACAGGAACATAGTGCGGCTTATCATAAGTTAACGTGATAAACTCATCCCTAACCCCCTTAGTTGGAACACAGTGCAGCAGTGGCACAAAATGGTCACCTACTAACTGGTGCTCTACAATATCTGTGTACAGGTAGAGGGTATTAAAACCGGCCGTGATATCCGCTGGAAAATGGGAACACTGTGTATTAAGGTAAGCTTCTATTCCCAAAATGGTTGCCAAATCACCATACGCATAAATAGTAGACCTATCTTCCGATTTTATTCTGATTCTTCGCGCATGGTGTTCATAAATGATTAGTGGTGCCGCCGATTTATAGATGTTGCTAATGTCCTGATTCATGGATTCCACTAAACTCTGCATGGTTGCGTAATGTCCTTTCCTGACTAAAAGGTGCTGTATATTTCCTGCTGCGGAAGCGACAACATACTTAAGATCTTCCTTAATATTCTCCCAGGTATTGGGGTATTGTATTTCTACGAGCCCTACTTCCCACTGTCCTTGTAGGTCCAAAGGCCTTGCTAATTGTATGGTAAAATTAGAGCTATTTTGGGAAAACACACCTGCTGAGGCATTGCTAGGCAGTGTGATATAAAAGCCACCATCATTCATTTTAAATTTTATTTTAATGCTGCTTCAAAAGAAAGAAAGAAATCAGATGTCTTGAATCTCTGATGCTTTAACCCAACTGCTAAATTTAACAGGCCATCCCCTCCATTTCACGAGGTAGAATCTGTTCTTGCCACATCCTTTTACCTTTAGAACCTTTTTGATTCGGTATATTCTGTCCTGTTGCGGTGTGACTTTTAGCAATTCTTCAGGATAAAAAGAACCTTGTAGGTTTCACAGCCATAATCCTGTATCTTGTATGTCGCTTTCTGGCCCCTGTTTAAAATGTCCGTTATTATAAATACCTCGTCAGTCCACGTTTGCTCATAACCTTTTCCAAATTTTCCTTTAGTTTTTGAAAGTCCTTTCTTTAAGGGATTCTTGGTGTGCTTACGCTTGATGCTATCACCGTAGACTCTTTTCCAGATCTGCAGAGAATTTGTGTGTGTCACATCTACAGGCCTCGTCTTTATTGTTCTGTGAAAACTATGATTATAACTGTGCACAAAAGCCTGCAATACGTCTTGGTACCTAAAGGTGTTGTGTGTAGTAAAATAACGCCACATTTTCGATTTCAAAGTCCTGTTAAACCTTTCTACCACCGCTGCTTTAACATCGTTATTGGTTACAAAATGATGAACCCCTCTTTGTTTTAATAAATTCTTCAGGGACCTATTTAAAAATTCTTTACCTTTGTCTGTCTGTATTTTTTTCAGGTATACGACCTAGATTAAATATTTTTTCAAAGGCTTTAGCAACTTCATGACCGGTTTTCGATTTTAAACTTGCAGCCCATGCATATTTTGACAGGATGTTGTGACGCTCGCGCCCCTACCAGGCGGTTGCCTAGTAGGGACGGCTGGCCATCTGTATCCCTTCGAGGGTTGTAGTTGTGTCAATAAGGAAAACCAAGTGGTATTTTAAAGCGCACAGGAAATTTTTATTCGGTTTCCAAAGTTGGCAAGTGATGAACATAAAAATTCTTTAAGCACTTTTTCCAGACAAAAGAAATACAGGATAATTTCTCCAAATCAAAAATGTCCAAACAAAACTCACAGCAGTTTCTATTCTTCACTGCAATTGCTTGCCCTTACAAAACAAAAGCATTTGTAAAACTCTTCACAGCTTCCAACCTCGCTGTTGCCACGCCCATACAAACAGTTCTAGCTGTTTGGGCCCTCACTGAAGTTTTGCAGTTTTTTACTTCTTAAGAGAGATTCCTAACCTCTTGTCTTCAGGGTTACTCTTCTCTTTCAACTCTTGAAAACTGCCTTTAAGGGGGGGCGGAGCCTGATGTCCAGCGGGATGGTCGCATAACGCTGAGGCTCCCGAGAGGCCTACTCAGAATCCTGAATTAACACCTCACATACTTGGAACTTCTACTCTGATCTTGCCGGGGCACATTGGTGAGATGGCGGGGACCAAACCAACGCGCCTGGAATTTGGATCTCCAGCGGCTTCTCACGGCAAACGTTCCAAAACTGAACCTCCGTCCCCGCAGAAGGGGCCGGCCTTGTGCGAGGGCCCCGAAATGCAGCAGGAAATCCTCGTAGAGATCAGAGGGGTCAAAAACCTCGTGCAGGCAAACGGTGAAGCACTCCGAGCGCTGCGGGAAGATTTTGGTGTGCTGCAAAGCAAGCTAGAAGGGCTTTCTTCGCGTCAGGACAAAATGGAGAGCATATTGGACTCCCATGCGGCCCGGTTGTCCAAACTCGACAAAGTTGAACGCCAGGTGCGGGCCTTGCAGAAAGAGGTGGAAGATGGCAATAATAGAGCGCGCCGCAACAACATACGACTCGTGGGCATACCGGAGGGAGCGGAATCGGGAGACATGAAAGAGTTTTTATGCAAAATCCTCCCTTCCCTGCTCCAAATCACCTTTACCAAAGATTTGGAGATTGATCGCGCTCATCGTGTACCCACAAGCATAACGCTCAACAGGAAGACCCCGCGGCCTATCATTTTTCGACTTTTGAGATATCAACACGTGGAGCAAATTCTAAGTGCCTCTCGGGCAAAGGGCCATATGGAGTTTGAGAGCCACAAGATCTCCTTCTATCCCGACTTGGCTAAACCCACGGTCGACCGCCGAAAGCGCTTTCTGGAATTCCGGCCGAGGCTTCAACAACTACAAGCACGCTATGGCCTGATGTACCTGGCCAAGCTTCGAGTCACGCTTCACAATCAGACAAGAACATTTGAGGACCCTGATCTACTAGCGGAGTTTTTGGATTCCAAAGAAGCCGACTTGATGCGCTGACTTCCAGAATATTCCTGCAAGTCTCCTCATGTCCGCTGTACCTGCCATATTGGATCTGCCGCAGCCTAGCAAAGAGTCTGGCGTGGGCAGTCTGTTGCCTTACTCTTGATGGTATCTGTGACCCGACTCCATCTACCCACAGTAGCCTCGATGAGTATCAGAGACAGTGTTAATTATGGACTCTGGTGTTTCTTTTCTTTTTTTAGATGTCTTTCTATTTCCTCTCTAGGGCCTCCTCCCGCAGACATATGGTCGCCATATTCTTTGGGGTTTTTGCTTCTTCTCTAAGATACGTTGGTACATACTTTTCAATATGGGGTGTATTAGCCAGAATACTCGGTGATTATGACATTGTTGTACAGATTCTGCTTATGTTATATGTTATCAGGCGCCCTTACCTAAAATGTCTATTACCGACTGATGGCACCATGTAAGATTTTCTCATTGAACGTAAAAGGAATCAATAATCCGATAAAACGGAAGAAAATCCTAAGCTACCTCAGTCAGGAAGCAGCGGATCTGATTTTTCTCCAAGAAACGCATTTAAATTCGAAGGAAACTCTTAAACTCAATATTAAACCTTACATGGTGGCCACCTATTCCCCAGCCGTTTCTAAGAACTGTGGGGTTGCCATACTGGTTAGGAAATCTTTGCATGCTACTATTATTGCGACTAGCTCAGATACAGAAGGTAGATGGTCTAGAGTTCACCTCAAGATAGGTAGCCTTGAAGTTACATGTATATGCCTTTACGCTCCTAATGTTGATGACCCTGCCTTTTTTGCTACCATTGCTCAGGTTGCGCAGGCTTCTGCTAATACTTCATTGATCATTGGGGGGGATTTCAATCTAGTCCTTGATCCCCTGATTGACAAACAGCCGCCTAGGACGAGTGGTCCCCCCAAGAGTCACGCCACGCTTACCTCCTTGATCAAGGATCTTGCTTTAGTTGATCTATGGAGGTTACTACACCCCAATGAGCTTGACTTCACCTTCTTCTCCTCCCCTCATAAATCTCAGTCTCGCATAGACTTCTTTCTAATCTCAAAACTGTTAGTTCCTCAGGTGGACACTGCAAAGATTCACTCCCAACATATTTCAGATCATGCTGCCATTTCCTTTCAATTACACACTACTGCACCCCAGGGGTACTCGGGAGCCTGGTTCTTTGATAGAGCCCTGTTAACTCAGCCAGAGTTCCAGTCAGAAATTCGAGCAGCCATACAGGATTATTTCCATTTTAATCTACCCCAAGATACTGCGAATTGGGCTTGGTGGGAGGGCTTTAAAGCGGCCATTCGGGCAACAATCACTAGCTATCAAATCCGCCTGCGGAAACAACGCAAACAGCAGCTGCTCATACTAGACCAACAAATAAAAGCAGGCGAACGAGTTCTAACTTCACGTACTGACCCATGTGTATTAATTCGATTACAGCGTCTCCGTTTTCAATATAATTCAATCCTCTCAACTGCAGCTTCTAAGAGTATTGAGCTTCAGCGAGGGACATATTATCGTGAAAATAACCGAGCCGGTCGACTCTTAGCCAACGCCTTGAATGGTCAAAAAGAAGCCAAACGCGTAGCGGCCCTTCGAGCTCCACAGGGAGGGGGCATAGTGACCACAGACTCCGACATTGTAGAGCTCTTTCGGGATTTCTATACCCGCCTATATCAATCTGAATGTGAGTTCTCGTCAGAGACATTCGAGCGATTGCTCTCTGGCATTCAGCGGCCGACCCTCTCTGAAGATGATAGGGATGCGATGGATGAACCCTTCTCTACTTCAGAGATCCAATCTGCCTTAAAACGAACAGCCTCGGGCCGTGCCGCAGGGCCCGATGGTCTCCCGACCGAATTCTACAGAACGTTCAGTGCAGATTTAGTTCCCTATTTAAAACTCTATTTTACTGCCCTTGCGGTAGATATATCCTCTTTGGGATCCTTTTCTGCAGCTAATGTGGTAGTATTTGAGAAAGAAGGCAGAGACCCGCTACTGACCGCCAACTACCGTCCAATCTCCCTACTTAATGCCGATTATAAGATCTTCGCAACGATCTTGGCCACCCGGCTATCTGACATGATGGCTACTCTAATTCACCCCGACCAATGCGGTTTTATACCCGGCAGATCAACTGCTGACAATGCTCGGACCTTGTGCCATGTGCTATCCAGTGCTGCCAATCTCGACCATCCATGGGTGGGTCTTTCCCTGGATGCCGAAAAAGCCTTTGATCGTCTAGAATGGCCCTTCTTATTTGCAGTTCTCCGATGGTATGGCTTTGGAGAGGGCTTCCTCCGATATCTCCAAGTCATGTATACTCAACCCGTCGCCAGTATTTGTGTAAACGCCATCAAATCTCAGCCATTTAACCTCCAAAGGGGCACGCGTCAAGGTTGCCCCCTATCACCAATGCTCTTTGATCTCGCTCTTGAACCCCTAGCCCTCCTTATTAGACAGTCTGCACGTATTCGAGGTGTCCCCTTTAGTCATAGGGAGATTAAACTCTCCGCATATGCAGATGACCTTATGCTCTTCGTATCCCTCGATTCGGTTCCAGCTGTCTTGGATCTGATTGACGGATACTCACAATTATCGGGCTATAAAATTAACTGGACCAAATCTGTAGCATTCCCACTGAACCGCTGGGTACATGAGGCTGACATGCAGGCCTTTCCCTTCCTTTGGCAATCCCGCATGGTGAAGTATCTCGGGGTCCATTACTGTTCTCCTTTAGAAGACACTATCAGTTTTAATGCCAAAGAGGTAGTCTCCAAAGTCCGTGAACTCACAAATCGTTGATCTCCCTTATCTCTCACATGGTGGGGCCGCTTAGAAACTGTGAAAATGATGATAGTCCCCAAAGTGAACTACATTTTAGAAATGCTGCCATGCTTACTTCCGTTACATACTTATAAAGATATTGAGGGCCTTCTCGTCCGTTATCTCTGGCAGGGCAAGCCACCAAGGATAGCTAAACATAAACTGCAGTCTGCAAAGGAACGAGGGGGTACCAGATTTCCTGATTTTCTTAGATATCATCAAGCCTTCCTACTTAAGCAAGGTGCCCGATGGCTAGATGCCTCAACAGACAGCAGACCAGTTTGGCTTGACATAGAAGAGGAGCTTAGTAGCCCAATTCCGTTGACCCATCTCCCCGGTATGTCCTATCAAGTAGACACCCGCCATCCACCAATGATTGTCGATACTCTTGCGGCCTTTAACACTCTCATTCTATCACTGGGCCCCAATGTATGTCCTCAGGACGGACTCCCGCTATGGAATAACCCCAGAATTCAAGTCCTAAATAGAACAATAGCCTGGAAACCCTGGTACTCCAGGGGGATCTGGACACCCCAACAGCTTTTCTCTGCAGCCCGTTGGAAAACCTTTTCTGATTTACAAAAGGAATTTGCGTTACCAGCGAAACACTACTTTCAATTGATGCAGCTTCAACACTGCCTCAAAAGTGCTCGAATCATGCCGCCCTCTGCCCCTACTGAGGATGGGCTATTAGAGATAGTTCACTCTATTAGTAGTACACATGGGGTAGCCTCTAACTTTTATAAAATAATATGTCAGGGTACAGACACGGCCACTTTTAGAGCCCAACAAGCCTGGGAGCGCGAACTGCAAACCACTTTAACCCCTGTGCAATGGAGCGTTTTCTGGAGCAAAGTAGTGCGGGTTTCCCGGTCTGCCTCTGTTACCCAAACTCTCTTTTTTTTTGCACACAGATGCTTTTATACCCCATAAAAAATAGCCAAATGGAACCCAAATGCTAGGGACCTGTGTTGGTCTTGCCATACTGCTGTGGGAACCTTCGCTCATGTTATTTATGAATGTCCTCAACTACAGGTCTACTGGGGGCGGGTCTGGGGTCGTATTCAATTTATCTTACACTTTCACGAACCTCTCTCTTGGAAGGTCGTGGGACTCCGCTCTGTGGCGGAGGTCCCCTCTCTTCCTAAGAAGGGTCGCTTTCTCCTTGATTTCATGCTGGGTATAGCCATATGCTTAATCACGAGGAATTGGAAGGATAGCTCTCGACTTACTGTCAATGAATGGTGGAACCTCGTCTGCTTATATAGTAAATATGAGCAGATACCTCGGAGAGCTATTCCCCATGTCCAAACTCACTCTCGCTTGTCTAAATGGCAGATGCTTAATGATTATGTACAATCTGCTCATTGCTCCAACATGCCTGTATAATGTGCACTCATCATGTTTTAGATCACCGTTAGGTTTTGTAACACAATAATGTAAGTACACGCCCGCTTCGGGAATGCTTAGTTTTCTAGAGAAGAAGCAGGGGGGAGGGGGGTGGTAGGGGTTTACTTTGGTGTATGTATTACACGTTATGTATCTGTCTTTTAGCTGTATGTCTTCCTTTTCCTTTGTTGTTATAAAACGAAAATAAAGAATTTAAAAAAAAAGAAAACTGCCTTTAACTTGCAACAGCTTCCTTTTGTATTTCACTGTTTTCTAACACACATTACTATTGTATTTTAGTGCACAGCTCACATTCCATCTCAGAGGCTTCTGACTCCATAACACTTTCTTCAGGGCCTACCTCCATGCTTTCAATTGAGCTACCGCTAGGTGCTCTTTGAAAGTGCTCTGGTGTCTTTTCCTTCAGAGTCTTCAAAATGTTAAACAGCCTCTCACACTGCCTGGCCTTGGCTCCTCCAAGCCGGTCTCCTGTGTGTCTCTCCTGCTTAACCTCCCTCCTGAGATACTTCTTGCTGTGCTGAGGCTTCAGGTGTCTGTAAGTCTCCTCTGAGTCAGAGCAAGAACTATTCTGGTGGCACTGCTCATTCCCTGCGTACCTTTCTTGGCTGCCTTTGTAATGGTTCCTCCATTTGCTGCTCTCCTTGGCTGCAAGGGTTTTCCACAGCTTGGCCCCAGACCTCTCCTGTCTGTGCCTCCTGGGAATTGGACTTGAACCTGGGCTAGGGCTTGAACTGCAGCTGCCACTGGTGCTTGCTCCTGCACTCCTCCTGGACCTTCTGCTCACAGCTCCTTCCTCCTCCTGCAAACTCAAACTGTGCCTCTCTCTTTTGTTTGTTCTTCCTCTGCTAACTGTTGAGCTGGGCAACTCCCTTCCTAGCTCCTCCCACTTGGACCTCCTACTCCTCTGCAGGGTTGTCCTGTGGTCTGTGATTGGCTTACGCTTAGCTCTGCCCTCTAGGTTTCTTTCAGTGCTTCTAGTATGGAGCCTAGGATTTTGTGCTCCCATCCCCCGCAATTAAAAAAATCCTTCTTTTTTTTAGTTTTCCCTAGCTGGGCTGCACTCACCTCATCACATATCCCCCCCCCCCCCCCTTAGACTATTTCGGGCTGTCGCTTTATCCCGCGAACAGCACGAAATACGGGATAAGGCGTCTGCATTTGTATGAAGCTTCCCGGCCCTGTGCTCTATCTTAAAATCAAACTCCTGTAGGGCCATGTACCACCTTGTTAAACGAGCGTTGCTGTCTTTCATTTTATTTAGCCATTTAAGTGGGGAGTGATCAGTCACCAGTAAAAATCTCCGTCCAGTTAAATAAAATCTCAGCGCATTAATGGCCCACCTTATAGCAAGGCACTCACGCTCTATGGTTGAGTATTTTTTCTCTGGAGGAGTTAACTTGTGACTTAAAAACATTACTGGGTGCTCAGAGCCCTCCGGCTTCTGAGACATCACCGCCCCTAGGCCTGTTTCCGATGCATCGGTCTGAATAATAAAAGGTAGAGAAAAATCTACCCCACGTAATACAGGTGCTTCACACAATTTTTCTTTTAACCTCACAAAGGCCTGTCCCGCCTCCTGATCCCAGAGCAAGATATTAGGGGCATTCTTTCTAAGCCTCTCAGTTAATGTGGCTGCTTCGGTTGCGAAGTGTGGGATAAACCGCCTATAATACCCCACTAACCCCAAGAAACCCCTAAGATCCTTTTTTGTAACAGGTCTCGGGAATTTTTTTACACTCTCCACCTTGTCAAAGAGAGGTTTTACTATACCCTGTCCAACCATGTGACCTAGGTATTTTACCTCAGATGCCCCAAACATACATTTAGCCGGGTTTATAGTAAGGCCGGCTTGCTTCAACGCCCGCAACACTGCCCTAACCTGGGTCAAGTGTTCATCCCAGCGTGCACTATGAACCACGATATCGTCCATATAGGCCGCTGCATACCGCTGGTGAGGGCGGAGGACCATGTCAACCAACCGTTGACAAGTTGCGGCTGCTCCATGGAGCCCGAAGGGCATCCGACGGAATTGGAAAAGCCCTATTGGGGAACTAAAGGCTGTTTTTGGCCGAGATTCCCTGGTGAGGGGAATCTGCCAATACCCCTTTGTTAAATCCAATGTAGTCAGATACCTGGCCTGCTCTAGCCTATCCAAGATCTCCTCTATCCTAGGCATAGGGTAGCTGTTGAAACGTGAAATGTCATTTACTCTCCGGAAATCTATGCAAAAGCGCATAGATCCGTCCGGCTTCGGGACCAAAACTACGGGGTTGTTCCAAGGGCTCTTGGAAGCCTCAATTATGCCCATCTCTAACATTTCTTTTATTTGGGACACTACCTCTCTCTGCTTTGCCTCCGGGAGTCTATACGGTCGCTGGCGCACTACTTCACCAGGCGGGGTCACAATTTCGTGCGCGACCAGCCCTGTTTCTCCCGGTACCGGGGTAAGGACGTCCGAGAGGTCCTTCAGCATTCCGGACAACTCCTTTTGCTGTGTCCAGGAGAGCTTTTCCCCAATCCTATAAACAGGATCTGTATTGCCTTTCACTAGTTGAGGTCCTAATTCATCTTCTTCCTTCTCTATACAACAGGCAGTTAACCCCTCTATCTCACCTAGGCCTGTAGATCCGAATCCCTTGGAGTCCCTGGTGGTAGATGAAAGCTCGTCTACCTCTTCTACGGGTGGAAAACCTACCCTCTCACAAACTAATTGGGCCACTCTGTCTCCGGGATTCACCTTAAAATTTTCTTGGGAGAAGTTAAATAAGAGAACCTTTAATTCTCCCCTGTAGTCAGGGTCTACGACTCCTGCGCCTACATCTATAAAATTTTTAAGGGCAAGGCCTGACCTGGGTGCAATCCGTCCGTAACACCCGGGCGGTATTTCTACCCTCAGTCCAGTGTTTACTATGGCCTTTCCTTGCTTGGGTACAACTACCTCAACTGCGCTAGATAGATCTAACCCAGCCGCTTGTTCAGTGGCCCGCTTGGGAATCCTAGCCTCAGGGTTAATTCTACAAAACCTGATGACAAATTTGGGTGCCTGTACTTTTTCCTTAGGGACTATTGACCTCCCCGGGTCTACTCTTTTCCCAAACAGGGGAGCAGGTATTATTCCCCCTGTAGCAGCTCTGGGGTGGCCAGCTTCCCTTTTCCCTTTCCCTGGAGATTTTACATCTGGGCCTGTGTTTACCAGGCCTGCCTTTTCTTGCAGCTTTTTCTCCACTCCCTTCCTGAACGGGGACCAATCTCGGCCCAGTATAATCTCATGAGGGAGTCTTGGTATTACTGCTACTGCTACCTCCCTTCCCCTGCCTAAGCCCTTTATCTTAACGGCTTGAAGTGGGTAGGTAGAGGCAGCCCCATGCACACACTTAATTTTAACCTGCCCCCTTGAGGACTCTTGGGCGCACTGCTTCTGGGCTTCTATCACCTTCCATAATTTTCTGGAGATCATGGACTGACTTGCCCCTGAATCTAACAATGCTTCTGTCTTTATTCCCTCTACCTCTACCGATAGGAGGAATCCTTCACCTATCTCCTTGGGGTGTGTTATCACAAAGGCTTTCTTTGTCTTACAATTTTTCTTGAGGTGACCAGGCTCACCACAAGAAAAACACTTTCTTTGCAGGTTGAATTTTTCCATGGGCTTATCTCTCTCTGTCCTATATTTACTCAAGGCTGCATTCTTTTCCTGCACACCTGTACCCTGAAAAACGCCCCCTTTCTTTAGGCTCAGTTTCTGGGCCTCCAGAAAGCAGTCTGCCAAGACTATGGCTTCTCGGGTGTTCTTACAGTTTTGTTTTATCAAAAAGCTTTGCATGTCTATAGGAACAGCTTCAATAAATTGTTCTAGTATTATTGCATCAATAATAGACTCTATATCTTTCTTTTCTGGCAGTAGCCATTTAAAGACTAAGCTCTTAACTCTATAATACAGAGCTTGTGGTGTTTCACCTTCTTTTAAGACAGATGCTCTTAGAAGTCTCCTATAAGTGGAGGAACTTAAACCCATCCGTTCTCTTATAGCTTCTTTAACATGCTCATAATTATGAATAGAATCAACTGGCATTTCCCTGTAAGCAGCTAATGCCTCACCGCTTAGAGTAGTGGCAAACCTTGCAGCTAGCTGTTCTTTAGGCCACTGAGCTAGACCAGCTATTCTCTCAAACGCCTCTATATGGTCGTCAAGGTTATCATCCTTGCTTAAGCGACCACATGCAAAAGGTCCGAAGGCTAATCCTTCCCCCCCTGTACCAACAGGTTGAGTCTTTGGAACAGCCTGTGCTTGCTTCGTTGCTTCTTCCTGAGTCCGGAACCATTTGGCCATCATTTCCAGCAGGGGTTGCTGTTGGGCCCGCAACATGGAGGTCGCCTGCTCCTGGCTCAACGCTGCCATCTCCCGCTGCTTCGCGAATTGGTCCGCTACCCACGCCAATACGTCCGCTGCTTGCATCCTGGATTGTAGTCTCTGCAACAAAACAGACAAGACACACACAAAGTGCAGCACTTTTTTTTTTTTTTCCTCTCACTTCCCCAAGTGAGCAGCTGGTGGCCCCCTTACACCAGAATCCAGGCCTACCCCTTCCAGTTTACGGGTTACCTGATTCTGATGCAGGTCTCAGCACTTCCACCAGTCACAGCGCTCCCGATCCGAATCCGCTCCGGTTTTTCCCTCCGTTGCCTCGATCGGTCACCGCCTTTCCTGGAGTTCTCCGTCCAGAGGTATGGCTCAAAAGACGCTCTTCTTGACCACTGGAACACCGCATCCAAAAACTACGCCACCTGTGACGCTCGCGCCCCTACCAGGCGGTTGCCTAGTAGGGACGGCTGGCCATCTGTATCCCTTCGAGGGTTGTAGTTGTGTCAATAAGGAAAACCAAGTGGTATTTTAAAGCGCACAGGAAATTTTTATTCGGTTTCCAAAGTTGGCAAGTGATGAACATAAAAATTCTTTAAGCACTTTTTTCAGACAAAAGAAATACAGGATAATTTCTCCAAATCAAAAATGTCCAAACAAAACTCACAGCAGTTTCTATTCTTCACTGCAATTGCTTGCCCTTACAAAACAAAAGCATTTGTAAAACTCTTCACAGCTTCCAACCTCGCTGTTGCCACGCCCATACAAACAGTTCTAGCTGTTTGGGCCCTCACTGAAGTTTTGCAGTTTTTTACTTCTTAAGAGAGATTCCTAACCTCTTGTCTTCAGGGTTACTCTTCTCTTTCAACTCTTGAAAACTGCCTTTAACTTGCAACAGCTTCCTTTTGTATTTCACTGTTTTCTAACACACATTACTATTGTATTTTAGTGCACAGCTCACATTCCATCTCAGAGGCTTCTGACTCCATAACACTTTCTTCAGGGCCTACCTCCATGCTCTCAATTGAGCTACCGCTAGGTGCTCTTTGAAAGTGCTCTGGTGTCTTTTCCTTCAGAGTCTTCACAATGTTAAACAGTCTCTCACACTGCCTGGCCTTGGCTCCTCCAAGCCGGTCTCCTGTGTGTCTCTCCTGCTTAACCTCCCTCCTGAGATACTTCTTGCTGTGCTGAGGCTTCAGGTGTCTGTAAGTCTCCTCTGAGTCAGAGCAAGAACTATTCTGGTGGCACTGCTCATTCCCTGCGTACCTTTCTTGGCTGCCTTTGTAATGGTTCCTCCATTTGCTGCTCTCCTTGGCTGCAAGGGTTTTCCACAGCTTGGCCCCAGACCTCTCCTGTCTGTGCCTCCTGGGAATTGGACTTGAACCTGGGCTAGGGCTTGAACTGCAGCTGCCACTGGTGCTTGCTCCTGCACTCCTCCTGGACCTTCTGCTCACAGCTCCTTCCTCCTCCTGCAAACTCAAACTGTGCCTCTCTCTTTTGTTTGTTCTTCCTCTGCTAACTGTTGAGCTGGGCAACTCCCTTCCTAGCTCCTCCCACTTGGACCTCCTACTCCTCTGCAGGTTTGTCCTGTGGTCTGTGATTGGCTTACGCTTAGCTCTGCCCTCTAGATTTCTTTCAGTGCTTCTAGTATGGAGCCTAGGATTTTGTGCTCCCATCCCCCGCAATGAAAAAAAAATCCTTCCTTTTTTTAGTTTTCCCTAGCTGGGCTGCACTCACCTCATCACAATGTCTACCACTGTTAATATGTATTTATAGCCATTGTTATAATGGGACAAGGCTGCCATATCAACTAAATCAGCCTGCCATTGCGCATCTACATCTGACACGATCATCTTGTTTCTTTTAAAACGGACCCTAGCAGGTCTATGTAAAGTATAAGCATCTTGTCCGGTAGCCCATCTAACTACATCGTTTCTGTTGACTGTTTTATCCTGCTTTTTAGCAGCTTGAAGTAGAGGATTTATGCCCCCAAAGCTCCCTGTTGCTTTGAGGTCATAGTGAATGCTCTTCAATAAGGTTTCCTTCATGATTGCCGTGCTTTGACTATTCTTTTTATTTTGCCAACATCTTCAGAATGGATTTATTCTACAAACCCTATGTGTTTTAAAGTATAGCCTGTTCTTTCTACCAATCACATGTGTGGTCACACCCTAGAGGCATGTTCAGACTTGTCTCTCCTATTGTTTTTTTCAAAGCCACTAAAAATAGCTGTATTAGGGGGATTTGAACACAGCTCTCTCTCTCCAAAAAATAGCTGTATTAGGGGGATTTGAACTCAGGTTTAACCATGAGGTCTTAAAAGCAAAATTCTATCACATGGACAGCACTGGTTTCTCTAACAAAAGATGTGTTAATTGAGGTTTAACATTTGTAAAGAAAAGCTTCTACCCTGTCTGTGCCTCTGTGAAAAGCCCTGTGCTGTGCTAAGAATCTTTTGTGAGAAAAAAGAACTGGGGCAGTGGGAGATAGAAAAGCATTTTTTATTTTCCAGGGTTCCTGCTTTTTGCAGATGTAAACATTAACCAGAAGCAAAACACATTTCCGGAGTCATTCACTCTGCTTCCGCTGAGGTCATCGGAAAAGGACACGGTCCATTTCTGATGACACTGTTTCCGGTGATGTCAGCAAAAAGCGACAGTCCATTTCTGATGACACCCTATTTCCGGTGATGTCAGCAAAAAGCGACAGTCCATTTCTGATGACATCCTGTTTCCAGTGATGTCATTTCCGATGATGTCATTTCTGATGATGTAGGCAGGGGCGTGGTTGAGGGTGGGAGGCTGTGGGTGTGGCACAAACCTGGAAGTGGGTGCTGATTGGCTAATGCCAATATTGTGGGGCGGGGTGTAGGTGTGGCACAAACCCGGAAGTGGGCGCTGATTGGATGATGTCATCCTTGGGGGTGGGGATGGGGGCGTGTCAAGTGGAGTGGTGGCCACACCTGGGGGCGGGAGTGGGTGGGGCTAACTCATTCACTTCTATGGGAGGGGCATGGCCTAAGGCGGGACATACACTGGAAGTGGGCGCTAATTGGTACCTGTCAACAGTTTGGGGCGGGAGTGGGCGTGGCTAACTCACCATTCACTTCTATGGGAGGGGCATGGCCTAAGGCGGGACATACACCGGAGGTGAACACTGATTGGCTCCTGTCATCCTTGTCTCACCTGTCAATCAGTTTGACGAGTAGTGTACCCATTATACTACTATCCAATATGATTCAGAGCAATGGCGTCTTTTTATAGATTCTTCAAAAAGAAGTCTCAAAGCAGTTTTACTCTACAACGGTTTTTACACTTCCATACCTGTAGGTCATTCCGTACACTTGAAGGAAACCTACGAGAACTTGGAATTGGTTCTTCGCAAACTTAAATATGAAGACCATGGTTGGCAAATGTGTGGGGACTTGAAGGTCTTGTGCACACTGCTCGGGCAACAAGCTGGGTATACCAAATATCCTTGTTTTCTGTGTCTATGGGACAGTCGAGACCGACAAAATCACTGGACCAAGAAGAGTTGGCAGCCAAGGGTGCTAACAGTCGGTGAAAAAAATGTCCTCCAAGAAACTTTGGTACCTTCCCATAAAGTTCTTCTACCACCTCTCCACATAAAATTGGGAATGATGAAGCAATTCGTAAACTCACTTCCAAGAGATGGAGAATGCTTCAAATACTTGGTCACCAAGTTTCCAGGCCTGTCGGAGGCAAAATTGAAGGAAGGTGTGTTCGTCGGACCAGACATTAGAAGGCTTATAGTTGATCAAGAGTTTGTCAATACCATGACGGATCCTCAAAAAGAAGGGTGGATTGCATTTAAAGAAGTCGTACAGAAATTTTTAGGCAATAACAAAGATCCTCACTACAAAAAGATTGTCGGACGAATGCTGAAAGCATTTCAAGCTTTAGGTTGCCTGATGAGTTTGAAAGTACATTTCCTCCAGTCCCACCTTGACTACTTTCCTGAAAATTTGGGAGCTCTGAGTGAGGAACAAGGTGAACGATTCCACCAAGACATTAAAGAGATGGAAAGGAGATACCAGGGAAAATGGAGCATTACAATGATGGCAGACTACTGTTGCATGCTTCAGAGAGACATTCCAGATGCTACTCACAAGCGTAAATGCACCAAGAGGAGCCTCACAAGGAAGAAGAATCGAGTTTAGTGTGTGTAGGTGAGCTCATTTCAGTTCAAAAAAGGATTTTCATGAAAATATTGTAATAAAACTTTAAATTTATAAGTCTGTTTCCATTTATTTTGAGGTATTGCCTTATTTAACATAGTTATCTAAATTTTCAGGAAACGTGATGTCCTATGACAAAATGGAGGTCATTTTCGGATTCAGCGCACCAAAAAACATAAAGATTACGTGGAATAACTCAAACAGCTCTCGAAAAAAAATTTTTTGCAGACCTGTGAATTATACCATAGTACATATTAAAACAATATAGTAAAGCATTTATATATATTTATATAACAGTACACATTAAAACATAATAAAACTTCATTGTTCACCTTAACTCATTGTGACTGATTCTTGAGTCATATTGAATCCCGTACTCAGTTATCTTATAACCAGATCATCTCAGTAACTTGCATCATTTCTTAGACAGAGAATTCTGATCTTAGACAAAACATTAGAATAACTATTTAGGGCTAGATTTATTCAATTATACTACCATGTTTATGTGTGTACACTAATATATGTTAGCGCGTGGTAACTTAATAGACCTTTGAGTAAATCTAGCCCTTAGTTTAATAAGCTGTAATAAACATCAGCAGTTCACTTATGCTTTGCCAGTCCACTATTATGGAATCTTCATTTCTTAGAAAAATGTTTGTGTGTGGATGCCATGCCTTAACGTCAGCTGCATTAAAGTATTCAATTACATTTGTATGGCAAGATCTCCCCCTTGTGAACCTATTTTGTTTAGGATCCTGTAATCTGCTGTTTCAGCTGTGTACTTTCCCTTCCCTCTAGATCTCTTTCACTCACACATATACAAACCTGCATTTACAGCTCATCGCTCAGCTCGCATCTGCCATACTATTTTATCTATTTATTTATATATTTATAGTCCATCACTCCAAAATTAAATTGTTCTTAAACAATAATAAGAAAATTAATACCGTGGCATTAAATAAAGCAGAACAAATCCATACAGTAGTAAGCCAAGGTGGATAATGCTCTACTCTTCCCTTTTTCCTCAGTTCACACCCTTGGGGTCATCTTTATCTCCTCTCTCTCCTTCTCCACACACATCAAACTGATAGCTAAAACCTGTCATTTCTTTATAACGTCAGCAAAATTTGCCCCTTCCTTTCTGCACACACTACTAAGACACTTATCCATTCTTTAGTCACCTCCCAACAATCAGGCTTCTGCCCTCTGCATATTATAAGTACCGCTGTGAGATGGTTATCACAGTAGTCCTAATGAAATCCACAGGGCAAATGACCAGGGTAAGTATTAGATCTTAGATCTATCAGCTGCCTTTGACCTAGTCGATCACAACTTGCTCTTGGCCCGTCTGCACGACACTGGCATTCGTGGTGTGGTGCTTTCCTGGTTTACCTCATTTCTATGTGACCAGTTATTTCAGATCTGCATTCTTGACAATACTTTCTCCCCTCGTGATCTGTTATATGGGGTCTAACAGGGCTCAACTCTTTCTCCTCTGCTATTTAACATTTTCTAGGTACCCTAGTTCCCTTAATACAGAGTCAGGCTACTTCCTGCTATGTTTATGCTGACGGCATTCTACTTCTATTCCCTACATATAAGGACTCCCTAGATTTATCTCCTATCAATACTTGCTTGGCCTATATTTCAGCATGATTATAGGATAAATTGCTAAAGCTTAACCAGTCAAAGTCCACAGCTACTTGGTCTACAGGATTCCAAATTTGTCCCTCTCAGGTCCCTATACTGGAAGATGTCACTCTCTCATTGCATCTCTCCCTCTAGTATCTTGGCATTATATTGGATTCTGGCCTCATGTTTTCTCCTCAGTTGGAGCAAGAGGCCAAGTCCTCCTTTCAGGCCTTGCATCGCTTTGTACCATACAGTCATTCCTTAATAAACCTGCTCAAACTATGGTGCTACTCCATACTGTGATTCCTACAGTTAAATATGGTGGAGGTTCTATAATGTTGTAGAGCTGTTTTGCTGCCTCAGGAACTGGAGGTTTGGAATGTATTAAAGGAATCATGAAGTCAGAGGACTACCAAGGTATTTTGGAGTGAAATGTGCTACCTAGTGTCAGAAAGCTAGGTCTGGGTCGACCGTCATGGGTCCTCCAGCTGGACGATCCAAAACATACATCCAAAAGTACAAAAGAATGGTTAAAAAGGAACAAATGGACTGTTTTAAACTGTCCAGCAATGAGTCCTGATCTCAATCCAATCGAGAACCTTTGGAAAGAGCTGAAATCTGCCATTGGTAAAATGAATCCTGGAAATATTCATGAGCTGGAACAAATTGCAGTTGAAAAGTGGGAGAAATTACCAGCAGACAGATGTATGAAACATAGAGATGGTTACAAGAAATGTTTGGAGGCTGTCATCACTGCCAAGGGTTGTGCAACAAAATATTACTGAAGGGTGCTATTAATCCTGTCCAGGTCATATTTTGTTTTGTTTTCTCTGAAATTACTATGTCTAATTGCACAGTCATCTTTTTATTTGATGTATACCTTTGAACATACTATTAAAATATTACTCTCTGACTGGACTCTCCATCTCCTCCAGCCCCCAGTTGGGCAGCAGCAGAAACAAGCCACTCCTGCTCCCACCTCAAGAGCCAATCAGGAGCCCTGCTGCATATTTTAAAAACGGCACGCCCCAGGGCCTCGTCAGAGGGCCCTTTGGCGTGGCCCTTAGGCATGGAACATAGGCATGAGAAGCAGCTTGACCCAACGGACCAACTTCATAATGTAAATAGCAAGTTGTTCCATATACTATTGTACCACTGTTGTATATAGTTAACCAGGATATCCTTTATCAGATAACCCTGCATTGTATTTAGTTTCCCCTACTTCGCCAAGTTATACTTCCTGTTAAATGTAACGACCAGACACGTGTAAACTGTCGGATGTTTTCTGTTCAATGTAAACCGCGCTGATGTCCAATAGTGCGGTATATAAGAATTGTTAATAAAATAAATAAAATAAAATAAAAATAAATAAACTACAGAATTTCCTCAGAGGGATGCTGACTAACATTATATAAAGCTCCGCTCCAACACTCAGAAATGCCATCGGTCCTTTCTCCTCCAGCGGACCCAGCCTCGATCCTACCCTCCTCAGCCTGATCTCACTACATACCGCCCAGACGAAGCACCGATGAACTGTCATTGAATTGCACCTGTTCTGTAAGCTAACTACAATACCTATACAATTCAATAGATTGTATTAACTATTCCTATTTGCTTCAATCTACATTAAGAGCACCATATAATTTACTCATTACTGTTACTCTGCTACATTGTTACTTTGTTACCTAATATATTGCTTTCTGCTATTTGTCTGCTTCTTTAGAATAGAACAGCTATAGTTACCATGCCTATTAAAACAGCTTGCTATGAATGCAGCAGCTAGATCACTATGCGGAATTACAAGGAGACAACACATAACCCCCATTCTAATGGAGCTTCACTGGCTCCCAATAATTTGTAGATTATCTTATAAAACACTTCTTATGACCTTTAAAGCGTTCCATAATATTTCACCTCCTTCAATCTCTGATCTACTCATTCATACCCAAAACAACAGATCAAGAAGATCTACAACTGAAAATACTCTAGTGATTCCAAATGAATTAGTAAAATGTACTCAAACTACCATTAACAGATCATTTTCATCCTTTGCTCCAAGGTGCTGGAATAAGCTTCCATTAAACATCAGATTGATAAAAGATATATCGCAATTTAGAAAAGCTTTAAAAACCCACCTTTTTTTACAACACTTCTCTTACATCAATATTTCCCCCCCTCTCACCCCATTATCTCAACTCAGCAATAATAGTTAAATGATGATGTTAGACCGTTCCACCTTATGATATTTCACTGTATATACCTGCTCTGTTAAATGTTATGACATGTCTCTATACCCACTCAAGATCTCTAGTCTGATGTAATTGCTTTTATTTAATTATTTATATGCTATTCCCCAGTTAATCCTTGTTTTATTCCCCTGTTACCTGTAACTTGGACAAGTTCTCTAAATCTGAGTGTATTTTGTTTAATGTAAACCGCACTGATGTCAAATAGCGCGGTATATAAGAGCTGTTAAATAAATAAATAAAAACACGGTTCGTCCTCATTGTTGCACTATTTGTTCATATCTATATTTATGAATACTCCACATCCATCTACCATTTATCCTACTTGCTCACCAAACCATTCTAAATCCTGAGATATCAACCAACCATTCATGCCAACGTGGCTTACCTAGAAGCTCCTATCTTTTACATATTCCTCATCCTCTATTTCCTACTTAGCTCCTTAGCATTATCATATGCATTCAACCCTACCTACACCATTCCTATACTCACTATCCACAACCTTAACTCTTACAGATACCAACAAACCTTCTCATACCTTTGGCAGACAGACAAATCTAAGCTCAACCCCAAAAGGCTAATCAATATAAAAATAAAAAACTTTGCCCAAACATCCCCAACCTTAACCCCCTCGCAACCTTCAAACTTAAAATTTTATCTTGTCACTGCCAGATCAATTAGAAAGAAAATATGTATCTTCCTTAATTGCGGACAACTCCCCAGATCTTATATGTATAATGGAGACCTGGCTCTCTGACACTGACACTGTACTAGTCAATCAACTTAAACCCCTCCGGATATGAAATACATTAAGCTAACAGAACCTTTAAAAAAGGAGGGGGCATCAGTATAATAATAAAACAAGAACTGAAATCTTCTTTAATCTTCTCAAAAAACATAGAAAACACTGACCTACTTATTATAAAAACCAAACAACTACACATATGCTTAGCATACAGAACACCTGACACTAAATTTGAAATTTTTGACATAATATCCAAATTCCTATGCACCTCCACTATCAATAACCCTATTGTTCTATTAGGCAATCTCAATCTGCCATCCTTATCTCAAAATCACGTCTGATTTTCTCACATCCATATCTGAAATGGGTTATCACCAGATCCCACACGCATGTTAAAGGCAACACACTAGACCTAGTGTTCCTACCCAGTGTTCTATTCAATGCATACAATCCAGCTACCCTGGATAGCACAGTTACTTACCTGTAACAGGTGATCTCTGGGAACAGCAGGAATAAGTCTTCACATATGGGTACGTTGGTAATGACGGAGCCTGCGCGGGAATGCTCCCCAGCGTCCAAAAAGAAAGCTTTTGGGAGCATCCCACACGCATGCGCGCTGCCTTCCCGCCCATTCACTTCCCTCTCATCAGTTGGGTTTGTAGCTGAGTCCGAAGGAGGGAAGTAGACAAATTAGAGAGAGAGAGAGAACAACTCCTAGGGGAGGTGGGTGGGTTGTGAAGACTTATTCCTGCTGTTCCCAGAGATCACCTGTTACAGGTAAGTAACTGTGCTATCTCCAGGAACAAGCAGGAATGAGTCTTCACATATGGGGACTCCCAAGCTAAAGATGCCTGGAGGAGGTCCCAGCATGTTGAAAATCTAATGGATGGGCCATGCTATTTTCCAGAACCTCAGGCATCCAAGGGATGGAGGGTAGGAGTTGAATAAAAAAGGGTGTGCTGTGGAACAGCTTGAGTAAACAAGGGGTCTAGAGGGGAGTCCTTGTGTAGACCATAATTGTTAGCAAATATTGAATTCCAATTTTCTAATGTGGACCTTACTCAAAGTATTGCGAAAGTATTTGTTGAGGGTAATATGATCTGGTGCCCAGAGCCAGTACATTATCCTCAAAGAAATTACCTCACTGTGAAGTAGAGGAACATAATTTTTGCAATACGGGCAGAGGTAAGAAGCCTTAATGGCTAGAACTAATCCCAGAAGAAAAACTGGGGGAGTTTAATGAGGTTGGACTTTGGAGGAGAAGCAAAAGCTTCTGTAGGCCAAAGTTGGAAGCTCTTTGTCCTTGGAGCAGAATAAGGTTCTAGGAAAGAGAGGAGATAATCTGACTAGTTTGCAGAAAAAGGATGGGTCTTTAAGACCCCTCTATCCAAATGAAAGAAAGAAACATTTGTGGTAGGCGGTGTAGCCTCCAACTCATTGAAGATCAGTAATGTCTTCCCTAAGTGATGTCACTTAGGATAATGACTTTACATGGAAAGTCTGAGATGCAACGTAATCGGACAGGTTACGGTAAAAGAAGGGTGTTTGTAATTACCATAGAAATTGGCTGTCCATTTAAAAGGCTATGGTATGCTGGAACAGCATTAATATGGACAGTAACAAATCTTTCAAAGTCATATATATATGTATATATATATATAGAGAGGGAGAGAGATCCACTTAATAACAAGAAGGGGTAAGACCTGCTTGAGAATATAGATAGAGAATCTCTTTCTGGTTACACGTGGAAGAACCATGGAGAAGGTTACATGGAAACCAGTGGAATGTTCTTACTTAGAAGGAGAGGTCTAGATTTCTTTAAAAATTCTAGCCTTTGAATAACCAGAATGGAGACCTATGTGAAGGGGTGCAGGAGGAGATCCTTAGTCTTAAGACAACAAGTCTGGATCCTTCTATAACTTCAATGTGGAGAAGAAGACGCAATATAAGAGGATACCATGTTTGCCCCTCTATGAGGGCAATATGAGTATCATGCGTTCTTTGTTCAGCATAAGCTTCAATGAAGTTTCGGGAATTAGAAGGAAAACAGTGGACAAGGACTGACTGCAGTGAAAAAGAATGCATCCCTGTTGAAAGAGTTCCACTGGAGATGTGGAACAACCCAGGGAATCGAGCAATTCTTTATGTTTTCACGTGGTCTAAGCCCTGGTTCCTTTTCCTTAAAAGGAAATTTTAAGGAAGATTGTAAGAGTAGGAAAAAATCAGTCATGTAGGAGCATGACTGGGCAAAGCCTTTTTAACCATCTAGAAGCTACCTACTAGGAATGGCTCTGACGCTCTCTAGCAAAGGCTCATAGTTGCAAAGCTTTTTTGTATAATTGCAGAGAGCATGTTGTAGGTTGCTTAGGTGAGATCTGGCTGTTCAACTGCCAGTGTGCAACCTAATCTATTCTGTTGGAGCCAAAAAGAATTAAAGATGGCTAAGAATAGTAGACAGGCCGGTTGCCTGCAATGATAAAATGTACAAGTGGGTTGTGGAACCCCTCTTGGAATTATCTGTTATTAAAGCAGCAGAAAAAGTTAGGTCCTATAGATTGGAAAAGGACCGACAGACATAATTAAGAGTGGTAAAACTCAATTAGTGTCTGATAAGCTGTCTTAAAATAAATATTTGAGAAGATTGTAAAGGGAAAGAAAACTCTGTATGGAAATCAGTTACTGGAGTAGGTATTGAAGAAAAACCTATGGGCTCAAAAGGTAAGCCCTCCAGTTGAATAGTATCACTCTTAGAGACTGGATGTTCCGACTAAGAGGGACAGAAGCAATACAGAGTTGAGAAGACTTACAATTTGGTAAGTCCCTCGCAGTTCAAGCTAAGAGATATCCTCGTACAGGAAAACTGTCAAGGTGAAGGACATAGCCTACCTTGTTGTTAGTTGTTACTCCTCTTTTTCCTTCAAAAAGGAGAGGAGAACCCTATTACCTGTAAGGCATGATTGTCCTCAGTAGCTCTTGGAGCTAAAAGAATGGATTTTCTTGTGGCAAGAGATTCATGTCTAGAGCCGAGGATTGAGTCAGTGTATCACTGATATCTCAGTAAGGATGAGATGAACTGTAAATGCTACTTTTCATAAGAAGTAGGTTACTGGTTCTAAACCTCAAACAGGAAAAAGAGATTCAATGAATAAAATATCAGAAACCCTGCGACTGCTGGGTTTGCTGAGCCTGTTGAGGTTTTGATTTTCTTAGCCTGGTTTGATGTTGACCTTCTTTGGAAACATCTGCATGATGGGTAGAAGATGGATAAAACTTTTTCCCCCTAGGGGGATAAAGCTTGTTAGGAGATTTTTTAGTAGCTGGATTAGAGGAAAGTTTTGACAATCCTCTGAAAGCAAGAATATCAGTGTTTAACTGATTAGCTTGGAATAAAGCATCCTTGTTAAAGAGATTCTCACCAGTACAAGGAGTATTTGCCAGCCTTTCTTGCACCCATTTGTCCAAGTCTGAAGCTTGGAGCCAGGCCACGCATCGTGCCCCTATGGCTATAGCAGAAGTTCTGTTAATAGACTCAAAACAGTCCAGGAAAGCACGATTAAGGAACTTAGAGACATTTTGAGCATGACTGACTAATAAGGAATAGTCTGCTCTTTTATGTTCTTGAAGAAAAGGGTTCAAAAGCTTTAAGTTCTTTGTGACCTCTTCAAGAGATAATCCCATATAGAAAATATATGAGATAATTCTTGCTGAAAGCATGGATGCCTGGAAGCATCGACATCCAAAGGCATCTAAAGTCCTAGACTCACGACCTGGCGGATAAGAGGAGTGCTTCTTTGCACTCTTAATAGGCCTCATTGCTGATTCTACAACAATAGAATGATGAGGAAGTTGAGTCTTTTGAAAACCTGGAGAAGGTGGCACCTTGTACATATTGTCAAGTGTCTTAGAATGTGGGGATACCATTAAAGGAGTTTCCCACATTCTTAAAAATAGATCCTATAAGATCTGATGCAAAGGAAGTATGATTCCCTCCTTTGGAATCCAGGGGGTTGCAGAGTCTCTGAATCTCCTGGTATGGATTCTTCACCAGGTATAGAAATGGCAAGTAACTTTGCCATATCAAGCAGAAAAGCTTGAAAAGAAATCTCTCCTGAGGAGAACCCCCTAAAATGAGGGGCAAAGGCTAGAATTGTTGAAAACTCAGCCTTGGTACCGATGGATTCATCCTAGTCATCAGGATCGTAAGACTTGAAAGGATGAAGCATCGGATTTTCTTTAAAGCGAGTCTTCGGTACCACCCGAGGTCGGTACCGAGACAAATTGGTACCGAGTCCTCCATGCTAAAGAGCGATTCCAGGCTCGGCATTGAAGGAAGCGAGTCTGTCGAAGCAAGCATGGACGGTACCGACACCGATGCCGATGTCGATGTCGATACCGGTACCGGTACCGAAGCCGATACCGATACTCAAGGAACGGTCTGCAGCAACTCAAGCGGTACCGAAGTAGCTGAGAGTGCTAGACTATGTTCATCGGTGAGGAGTGTTTCATCCATCACCATAGCCGATGTCGGGGTGTCGGTACCGCTCGAAGCGGGCACAACCACCGAGCATGGCCGAGGTATATTCATCGAGGTAAGAACCCCGGGAACATAGCAACCCCTAGTAAGTAAGAACTTAAAGATCTAGACACAAACTTAAAACTAAGATGCAGACAGCAGTCCAGCAGCGGGATGGGGACTTTCCAGTCTTTTGCATTGAGTGTCACATGTATGATTTACTCCCAGTTGGTGAGAGGTCTTACGTGTGCACTAGGTGCAAGGAGCTCTTTTCTCTCAGGGAACAAGTCCGTTCTCTAGAGGCTAAAGTAGCAGACTTGGAAAACATAAGACAGACAGAAAGGTACATAGACGAGACCTACAGGGATATAGTCCTGAAGTCCCACCTCCAGTCTGGCAGCACCCCTGTTGCCATAGAGGAGAGAGGTCACGTGACAGGAGAGCATCACCCTGGTGTGGCAGGAAGTGATCCTGTAACTAGGACCTGTCCTCCAGGTGATGTAAAACCCTCTCGCACCGAGGAAGTTTCTCCAGGGCCAGGTGCCCATGAGGGAAGGGTTAGGACAGCTGTTATAGTTGGTGATTTGATCATTAGGCATGTAGATAGCTGGGTGGCTGGTGGACGTGAGGATCGCCTGGTAACATGCCTGCCTGGTGCGAAGGTAGCGGACCTCACGCGCCACCTAGATAAGGTCTTAGATAGTGCTGGGGAGGAGTCTGCTGTCTTGGTACATGTCGGTACCAATGACATAGGAAAATGTGGAAGGGAGGTTCTGGAGGCAAAATTTAGGCTTTTAGGTAGGAAGTTGAAATCCAGAACTTCCAGGGTAGCATTCTCCGAAATGCTTCCTGTTCCACGTGCAGGACCCAAAAGGCAGGCAGAGCTCCGGAGTCTGAATGCGTGGATGAGACAATGGTGCAGAGATGAGGGTTTTGGATTTGTTAGGAACAGAGGAACATTCTGGGGAAAGGAGGGGCTCTTCTGAAGGGATGGGCTTCACCTTAACCGGGAGGGAACCAGGCTGCTGGCATTAACCTTTAAAAAGGAGATAGAGCAGCTTTTAAACTAGATATTAGGGGAAAGCCGACAGTCGCCCAAGAGCGGATGGTTCGGAAGAATGTATCCTTGAAGGATACTACCAAAAGCAGAGAGGTTCCACAAAAGAGTAAAGTAGACCAAATGCCCTCAAGTATGGAGCAGACAGAGCTTAAAGATCCCAATTTACCCATGTCTAACAATAGCCAAATTAACATGAATAAAATACATTCTCTAAAATGCTTGTATGCAAATGCTAGAAGTCTAAAGAATAAGATGGGAGAGTTAGAATATATAGCACTAAATGAAAGGTTAGATATGATTGGAATATCAGAGACATGGTGGAAGGAGGACAACCAGTGGGACACTGTGATACCTGGGTACAAACTATATCGTAATGACAGAGATGATCAAATTGGTGGAGGGGTTGCGCTCTATGTTAGAGAGGGCATTGACTCAGAAAGGATTAAAGTTTTGCAGGAAACAAAATCTGCTGTAGAATCTATATGGATTGAAATTCCATATAAAAGGGGGAAGGCGATGGCAGTGGGGGTGTACTATCGAGCACCTGGCCAGAATGACCAAATGGATGATGAAATGCTCCAAGAAATCAAGGAAGCTAACAAAAGTTACAGCGCAGTAATAATAATGGGTGATTTCAATTACCCCGGTATCGACTGGGTCAGTGTCACGTCAGGACATGCTAGGGAGATAAAGTTCCTAGATGAAATAAATGATTGCTTCTTGGAGCAGCTGGTTCATGAACCGACCAGAGGGGAAGCCATATTAGACCTAGTCCTTAGTGGAACACCAGATCTAGTGCAAGATATAAGGGTGTTGGGGCCACTTGGCAATAGTGATCATAGCATGATCGCCTTTGATTTAATTAGTGGAGGAGGGATAGTAAGGAAATCCACAGTACTACCTTTTAACTTTCGAAAGGGAGACTATGATAAAATGAGGAAAACAGTTAAGAAAAAAGGAGCAGTTGTGAAGGTTAAAGACGTACATCAAGCTTGGGTGTTGTTGAAAAATACTATCTTGGAAGCCCAGACCAGCTGTATTCCACGCTTTAAGAAAAGTGGACGGAAGTCCAAAAAACTGCCAGCATGGTTTAAAGGTGAGGTCAGAGAGGCTGTTGTTGCCAAAAAAGCATCTTTCAGGAAATGGAAAAAAGAGCCAAACGACGAAACCTGGAAACAGCACAAGCACTGGCAAGTCAAATGCAAGGCATTGATAAGGCAGGCAAAAAGAGAGAATTTGAGAAGAAGCTTGCTGCGGAAGAAAAAACGTGAAATAAAGACCTTTTCGTAGCAAAAAACCTGTGAGAGAGTCAGTTGGTCCATTAGATGATAAAGGGGTTAAAGGACAGAGGTCACGTGATGCGAGCTCGCTAGTGGCAGCATCCTGAACGAGCTCCGCTCCCCCCCTTAGCTAAGCCGGCTAAAACTACCGATTTTCCCCGGAGAGTGTTGGAGCTTCTTGAGCCCCGTGCATCCCAGCGACGCAGGCATCCAAATACCGGCGGTGGAGGACCGGGGCCATGGCATCCGCAGTGAAATCTGCCCGCAAAGAAAAAGAGCGGCTGGCGGGTGCGAGCAAGGCGGCGGAGGCCGCTGGGGGACCGCACTCACCGAAATCGCCGGCCCTCCTCGATGAAATGTCGGCTGCAGTAGCGGAGGCTCTGTCGTCCCAGTTTGCCGCATTGCACGAGAAAATGGACGGTCTGCAGACCTCAATGGACACTCTGGGGGGTCGGCTCCGGGAGGTGGAAGACCGCCTGGGACAGGCCGAAGATGGCGCTACAGTGTTAACGCACGAGGTTGAGGGCCTGAAAATGCAAGTTGCTCAACAAGCGGCCAAACTCGACGACCTCGAGAACCGTACCCGCCGGAACAACTTACGGTTCATGGGTGTCCCTGAAACGGTGGCGGATCGAGACCTTCGTGAGTATTTGGAGGCCTTGGTGGTGGATCTTTTGGGAGACAACGACCCTGCAGAACGGCCCTGCATTGAAAGAGTGCATCGGGTGGGGAATGCGCAGACCCGGGATCGGCAGCCGAGGATTGTGCTGGCTAAGTTCCTGCGGTTCCCTTTCAAGGAGAAAATCATGCGGGCAGCGAGGCAGAAGGGAGATTTTATTTATGAAAATGCTAAAATCCGGGTGGCGCAGGACTACTCGATGGCTCTCAGTAAACAACGGCGAGAGTATGCACCCCTCTGCGAAAAGCTAATTGCAGCGCAAATACGCTTCTCCGTGCAATATCCAGCCCGACTGCACGTTTTCCATCAAAACACTCACAAAGTATTTGAATCGGCAGCAGCGGCTGGGACTTATGTGAATCAAGTGGCGTCTCTGCCGCGGGACCATCAGCCGGCTCCATAATGGACTTGGGACAATGTCCTTGTCTATTTCTTTGTTTCTGTTTTATTTAGCTAATCCCGCTGTATAGTGAGCACAGCTGCTTTGTGGCTGCGAGGGATGGCTAGTATTGGGGTTTGCAGTGGAGCTGGCCTTCGTTGGCCGGATGATAAGAGTTTGGCCGTGCCGCTCTTTGGGGGGTCGGTGCAAGACGGCCCACTGCTGATTGCGGAGGACAGTGTGCAGTGCCCTTTGTTGTGCCTTGGGCCCTGTCGGTTCCTCCGCCTTTATAGCCCTTTGGGCTACTGTCGGAAGATGTACCTGGCCCCTGAGTGATAGTACATGGGGCATGTGAGTGCTCCGTGGCTCTGTACATCTTCTGATTTCTTGCTGTACTTTACCATTGAGTTAACTTACGGTATATGCTAGTGCCGATGTTTTTATGGTATTTTAGTTCTCTGGTACTGATGTTTTCTCCCCTTATGCTGTGCAATGTTTCTTTGGGAAATGGATTGGGGGAATGCTCTGGTCCCGATCCTGTTATATAGACCTGTGGGAGGTAGTTTACTTTGGGTAGGTTATGGGCTGGGGCCGGGTGAGCGGGGTTTGTTTCCAAGATGAGTGGGGGGTGCAGTAAGTAGGGGCGGTATGGTTTTCTCCAGCCCTGGGGGGGGGAGCGGGTGGAGCTCAGTGGGACCTTAGTAGTCTCTCTCAGAGGAGGCGGGGGAGGGAGGCCTTAGGTTAGCAGTGGGGGGGGGGGGTTTAGGATGGGGTGGGGTGTAGTTATGAGTGTCCGGGGATGGGGGGGGAGAGTGGGGGAGGGGGTGTGTGGCTGCCACAACTCAGGATTGGAATAAGCTAATTTACCCTATAGAAGACAAGCTAAGGAACTATAGAGGTGGCGGGGAAGAGACTCTAGGCTGGGGGGGTCTCTCCATGGAACGGCAGAGTAATTTTCACCGGCCTAAAGGTCAAAAGCGGCCGTGGGCATGGTGAGGATTATATCATGGAATGTTTGTGGTTTAGGAACACCTATTAAGAGATATAAAATACTTAAGGCCCTGGCTAGACAGCGGTGTGATGTTGCGCTACTCCAGGAGACCCACCAAACGGCGGAGGAACATGCAAAGCTTGCCCGAGACTGGGTGGGCCAGGTCTGGGGGGCTCCTGCAGTGGGAAAGAAGGGGGGTGTTGCCATTTTAGTGTACAAGAGATTGCGGTTTACCTTACTTAAGCAGGTCTTGGATCCGCGCGGACGTTTTCTCTTTTTACATGGCATGCTGGAGGACCGGGAGATTATCCTGGGTGATCTCTACGGTCCAAATGGGCCGGATCCCGACTTCTTTAATAAAATAGCAGCAGAAGTCGAACAATTGCCCGACGTCCCCCTCGTTCTTGGTGGTGACTTTAATGGCGTCCTTGAAACTGACTTGGATACCTCGCGGGAGTCATGTACTCGGGAGAGGCAGGCGGTTTCTAGGATTTTGCAGAGACTCCGCTCTCGACTTCATCTGGTCGACCCCTGGCGCCTGCTACATCCCACTGAAAAAGATTTCACTCATATTTCTCGGGCTAGAGGTTCTAGTGCTCGCATTGATTATGTTTTAGTCTCCGCGGCTCAGTTTGCATGTATTGAGGACGCACAGATTGGCCCGCTCGAGATATCTGATCATGCCATGGTTTGGATCGAGTGGCAGGGCGGCGGCGGACAGGACTCTGCTCGCTTATGGCGGTTCCCTCTTGACTTATATAAGGACGCTCAATTTCGGCAGTTCCTCTGTGACAGGTGGCGGGAATTTGAGGAGAACCACAAAGGCCATCAAGATGATCCTGAATTGGTGTGGGAGACGGCCAAAGTGGTTCTCCGCGGCGATATTATTGGCTATGTGGCTCGGAGGCGCAGATTGTTGAATGCGCAGATTGTGCGACTCGAAGACCAGGTAGCCCGAGCGCGACGCCTGGCCGGGCGCTACCCGACGGCCCAAAACCGGAAAAATTGGTGGGAACTTCAGGTTGCATTGAACACACTGTTACATCAACGGGCTAAGAAGTCCTTACTTTATTATAAACACAAACTATATTGTTTTGGGAACAAGCCAGGTACATTGTTAGGGAGATGCCTGCAAGGGCAGAGAGGCACGCGGTTGGTGGCTGCCCTCAGAGATCGCCACGGGAAATTGCATAGTAGTAAAAGTGAGATTAGCGTTATTTTTAAGGACTTTTTTCAGGCTTTGTACCAGGCAGAGGGGATTGATCCCATCTGTATGGCCGATTATCTTGGCAAGTTAGATTTACCTCAGGTGACGGAGCAGCAACGGACTCTCCTCGATCAACCTATTACTATACAGGAAATACAGAAGGTGATTTTGACTGCGACCTGTTATAAAGCACCCGGCCCCGATGGCTTTGGGGCCGAATTTTATAAGATATTGTCTGAAGGGGTTAGCCCAGTATTGGCGGAGACTTATCGGCAGCGGGTGGGAGGGGGAGGGCGCTGTTGGGGGGATAATCAGGCATACATCACCTTGATCCCTAAACCCGGTAAGGATCCACTGCAGGCTTCGTCTTACCGACCTATCTCTCTATTAAATTATGATATGAAGCTTATGGCAAAAATCCTGGCGGACCGCCTGGCAGTTGTACTCGGTGATTTAATACATGATTCGCAGGTCGGGTTTGTTAAGGGTCGGCATGCGGTACGTAATCTGCGTAAAATCTTAACATCTTTAGTGTGGGTGCATTTGCATGGCCTGCCCTCCTTACTGGTGAGCTTTGACGCTGAAAAAGCGTTTGACCGAGTAAATTGGCAATATCTACAGTACTTACTGCCGCGCTATGGATTGGGAAATTCTTTTTGTGAGATGGTGCATAGTTTATATGAGCAGCCTACAGCGCGGGTGCTGTGTAATGGAGTCTTATCCGAGGCATTTGCTCTTCATCGGGGAACTCGACAGGGGTGTCCACTGTCTCCAATGCTATTTGTCTTGGCTCTGGATCCACTGATCCGCAGCGTAGAGGTGACCAGGGAGATAGGGGGGGTGGTGGTGGGTGATAGTGAGTTCAAAATATCTGCCTTTGCGGACGATATGCTGGTACATTTAACCACACCCCGTGAGTCTCTCGAGAGATTAATGCAGGAATTCCGGCTTTTTGGTAGTTTCACCGGTCTTCGAATTAACGAGGACAAATCGGAGGCCCTTGACGTGTCGGGCCAAATACGTGGGCACTGGCCAGGAGACTTCCCTTTGAAGTGGGCAGACCGGAGTTTTGTGTACTTAGGGATAGTCTTAACGCGGTTGCCCCAAGAATTGTACTGTAGTAACCTGAACAAGATCCTGACTGGCATGAAAACTCAGATGAGAGCCTGGCAGCCTCTCCTGTTGTCGTTGTTGGGGAGGGTGGCTGCTGTGCAAATGGTTATCCTCCCTCGAATTTTGTATTGGCTGCAGACCCTGCCGGTTTGGCTGTGGAAGCGTGATCTTCATCGAATAGAATCTGAGATTCAGCGGTTTTTATGGAAGGGAGCCCGTGCCCGTATTCCGATGGCGCGAATGATTGGTTCCTGGCGTAGTGGGGGTATTGGTCTCCCGGATTTATGGTCGTATGCCCTGGCCTGCCAGGCACGACATGTTGGGGATTGGCTGGGTGGGACCAGTGTTTTTACCCCCCGGTGTTTAGAGTCGGCGGCGATGGCTCCTTTGTCTCTGCTGGGGGTATTGCATGCGGATCTTGCCCAATTGCCGGTTGGTGCCAAACGAAGTTTGTTGGTATCGGCGGCTCGCCGCACCTGGCAGCAATTGAATAGTTACTGGAACCGAGATTGGCGAATTTCGTGTTGGTTGCCTATATGGGGGAATGCTAACTTTTCGCCAGGGTCTGAGACTGTTGGCTTTTCTCGGTGGCGGGAGAAGGGGATACGTACTCTAGGACACACGGTAGGCTTGACGGGGGCCTGCAAGACGTTACGGGAACTGAGTATTGAGTATGAACTGCAGCCCTCTCACTATTTTACATATTTGCAGCTTTCTCACTATGTGGCTTCTTTATCTAGGGAAGAGCTTGCGGTGGAGCGTTCCGCGCAGCTTATAGAATTTTTTGGCCTTGGGGAGGAACTCCCGCCCTCGATTGCCGGACTGAAGAAGCGGCTGGCGAGCCTTCGGGTGGCACCGAGTTATGGTACCGTGGAGCAGACCTGGGCAAGGGAGCTGGGGTCGGAGATACCGGTGGGATCCATCCGAAAGGCTTTGGGCCGGATTGCCAGGCTGGTTGAGGGGTCCCGCTGGCGGGAAATTCAGTTTAAGGCCTTAACCCGAGTACATTTTTCACCTAGACGGGCTCTGTGGAGTCATCTGACACAGGATGGGTCGTGTCCTAGATGCTCGGAGCCCCTGGCTGACTTAGCCCATATGTGGTGGGTCTGTAAGCACATCCACCCTTATTGGCGGCGTATTCACCTTTATTTAGGGGAACTGTTGCAACAACGCTTTCCGTGGTCGGGATCCTTTGTAGTGGTGGACCATTTGTCACAGTCTTGCCCTAGTGGTAGGGGTCCCCGCCTTTTGGTGCGGAAGGCGTGTCTGGTGGGGAAGGGTCCCATTCTACGTCACTGGCGGGAACAACTTCCACCGACCTTCCTGGAGTGGCGCAATAGTTTCCACCAGCTGATGTTGGCGGAGTGCTGGCGGGCTAGGAGTCATGTAAAACGCTGGACCACCTTCATGCTTGTTTGGGAACCCTACATACAGCAGCTGGGCCCCTACTGTAGGAATGCAATACTGCAAGTGGGTCTTTAGGGGTTTGGGTGTAGCGCTTAGGCTTCAAGGGACCGAGTCTGACACTTCCTCTGGTAGTTAATTCCTTGGATCTGGTTAACTTGTTTCAGGTGGCATGCTACTTGAGTGGGGGATGGGGGTTAGGGGGGGGTATGGTGGGGGGGGTTGCAGTTCCAGAAAAAGCATAAAATCTTGGTTCAAATTTTTGTTTTGATGGTTACTGTCTATACGGGTTCTTGTAAATGTTGCCCCGTGGCGGGGATCAGAGTACACCCTGCTGGGGATCTTGTTGTTTACTCTTGTCTTGCCTGTTATTTGCTGTTGAACCACAAATAAAGTTTATAAATAAAAAGGGGTTAAAGGAGCACTAAGAGGCAACAAGGCGATAGCGGAGAGACTGAATGAATTCTTTGCTTCGGTCTTTACTGAGGAAGATGTAGGGATGTTACCCTGACTGAAGTGGTATTTAAAGGTACGGAAGAATTGAAGGAAATATCGATACATCGGGAAGATGTCTTACAACTATTAGATAAACTGAAGAGTAGCAAATCACCTGGGCCGGATGGTATACATCCAAGGGTGTTGAAAGAACTGAAATATGAGATTGCAGACCTACTATCAGTAATCATCTCTAATACCTGAAGACTGGAGGATCGCCAATGTAACACCAATTTTTAAAAAGGGTTCCAGGGGTGCTCCGGGAAACTACAGACCGGTGAGCCTGACGTCAGTACCGGGAAAAATGGTAGAAACCATCATAAAGAATAAAATTACTCAGCATGTAGATAGTCACAACCTAATGGGAGACAGCCAACATGGCTTTAGACAAGGAAGATCTTGTCTTACTAATCTGTTATGTTTTTTTGAAGGAGTGAATAAACAGGTGGACAAAGGTGAGTCGGTTGATATTGTGTATCTGGACTTTCAGAAAGCCTTTGACAAGGTCCCTCATCAGAGACTTTTGGAAAAACTAAAGAGTCATGGGATAGCAGGCAGTGTACTTTTGTGGATCAGGAACTGGTTAAAAGATAGAAAGCAGAGGGTAGGGCTAAATGGCCAATTTTCCCAATGGAGAAAGGTGAATAGTGGTGTACCCCAGGGATCTGTGCTGGGTCCGCTGCTTTTTGACATATTCATAAATGACCTGGAAAGTGGAATAACGAGTGAGGTTATCAAATTTGCAGATGACACAAAACTATTTAAAGTTGTTAAAACCCAAGAGGATTGTGAAAAATTGCAAGAGGATCTTGATAAATTGGAAGACTGGGCATCAAAATGGCAGATGAAATTTTATGTGGACAAGTGCAAGGTTATGCACCTAGGGAAGAACAACCCAAACTATGGTTACACGATGCAAGGTTCCATATTAGGAACCACCACCCAGGAAAAAGATTTAGGCGTCATTGTGGATACCATGTTAAAACCCTCGGCCCAGTGTGCAGCGGCGGCCAATAGAGCAAATAGGAAAGGAATGGAAAATAAAACAAAAGATATTATAATGCCTCTATATCGTTCCATGGTGAGACCGCACCTTGAATATTGTGTGCAATTCTGGTCGCCGTATCTTAAAAAGGATATAGCGATTTTAGAAAAGGTTCAGAGAAGAGCCACCAAAATGGTAAAGGGGATGGAAGGATACTCCTGTGAAGAGAGGCTAAAAAGGTTGGGGCTCTTTAACCTGGAAAAGAGACGGCTGAGGGGAGATATGATAGAAGTCTATAAATTAATGAACGGAGTGGAACTGGTAAACATAGATCGATTGTTTACCTTATCAGAATATAGAAAGACTAGGGGACATGCAATGAAGCTACAGGGTAAACTATTTAAGACTAATAAAAGAAAATATTTTTTCACTCAACGTGTAATCAAACTCTGGAATTTGTTACCGGAGGATGTAGTAAAGGCTGTTAGTGTAGCTGGGTTTAAAAAAGGTTTGGACAAGTTCCTGGAGGAAAGGTCCATAAACCATTATTAAGAAGTGACCGAAGATATCAATGCTTGATCCAGTACAAGCATTGTGGAACTTGTGTCTCTTGGGGAAACTGCTAGGTACATATGACCTAGATTGGCCACTGTTGGAAACAGAATACTGGGCTTGATGGACCTTGGTCTGACCCAGTATGGCATATCTTATGTTCTTAACAATCTGAAGCCCCGTTAATGCTTTGGAGCCCGAAGACTCCCGCCGGAGTTTTATTGCCAAAATGTCCTCGAGGGCAAGGCCAGAGGCATCTCGATACTTAGAAGGAGATCTACCACTCGAGGACTGGCTAGTCTTAACAGACTTTTGTTTGGTTACCTGATCCTGTGAAAAAGAAGATATTCTGGCTGGTGACATCGAGTCCGATGTGAACCGGGTATCGAGTTGTGCTCAATCCTGAAGACTTCTTCTGTTTGAGCTCCAGCAGGAAAGACACTCCAGTGGGCAATGGTCAGGACCTAAACATTTTAGACACCAGAATGAGTGTCTAAAAATATATTTGTACCGCCACACTTTGGGCATTTCTTAAGGATAGTGGCTGGCTTTTCCATAATGGAAAGGGAAGAGGCTTAATGGCCTAGAAACTGTCAGACACTAAACAGGAAAAATTCCTAGAGAAAAGAAGAAAATTTTTTTTAGTAAAAGAAAGAAAAGCACTGGCGGTACCGGTGGCAGCGAGGGAAGGCAGATGTGACCACAAAAAACTTAAGAATAAAAAGAAGAATTTTCTGCGGTGACAGGAATACGTCCTGCCGGCTCCGCAGAAAACGGAAAACTGATGAGAGGGAAGTGAATGGGCGGGAAGGCAGCACGCATGCGTGTGGGATGCTCCCAAAAGCTTTCTTTTTGGACGCTGGGGAGCGTTCCCGCGCAGGCTCTGTCGGTACCGACGTACCCATATGTGAAGACTCATTCCTGCTTGTTCCTGGAGATTACAACCTATCCCTTGGTCTGACCATTACTTAATAAAATTCCAACTTCCATACTATAATAACACAACCTCAAATTCCACATACACCCACTATCACAAAAGATCTAAAAAATGTGATAAAGACAACTTTCTGAACCAAATCACTTGGCACCTCACCCAGGACCCCACTGATCTTGATGAAGCCATAACCTCATGGAACAACACCATATCTGATGCTGCCGCTCTACAATCGCAATACACACACACATCAAAAAGACAAAATGCACCATGGTTCAATAATGAACTAATACAACTCAAAGCAAAGCTGAGCAAATACGAACGCAAATGGCGCATTACGAAATCTAAAACTCACCAAATAGAATATATAAACATACTCAAATGTTACAGACACACCTTAAAAGAACCAGTACTCTACTTTACTATCCAAATCTCTAAACCGACGAAGGGAATTATTTGAAATAGTGAAATCCCTTACTAATCAACCCACCAGCAATGACTCTGCAGAACCCACCATATCAGCACAAACCTTAGCTGATTTTTATAAGAATAAACTTAAATGTCAGCAACCACCCACAGACAACCAAAATATATTAGACTCAACACAAAACTCCACCTGGACTACTTTCTCGCTCATTTCAAAAGACACACTCAGAAATGTCATCACTAATCTCAGCACCACAACTTCATATCTTGACCCTTGTCCAATAAACTGGATTAAGGCACAAAAATGTAACTATTGTCATTCATTCTCCCCTTGATCAACCTCTCGCTACTCAATGGTCGCTTCCCTGTTGAATTGAAACACGCACTAATCCGCCCTATCCTAAAAACAACTCCTTGGATAAAACATCTCCTACGTCAAACAGACCTATTTCCAGCCTTCCTTTCCTAGGTAAAATTATCGAAAAATAGTACAAATTCAACTCCAAGATCACATTGACTCATTTTCCCCCCTGGATGAACACCAATATGGCTTTCGTCCATATCATGGAGTAGAAACACTCCTCACAGTACTATTTGACAAACTCACTCGTGGCATCGATGATGCCAAACAGGCATTTCTCCTTATTTTCATTGACATCACTGCAGCTTTTGACAGCATCAGTCATCACATCATGCTCAATAGACTACAGCATATAGGTGTGATGTATACTGTTCAAAAATGGTTCACATCTTACCTATCTGGTAGAACACAAGTCAAAATTGATCAGCAAAGATCTGAACCTTGTACAAACAGGAACAAGGCCAACCCCAGGGTTCTGCCCTATCAGCCCTGCTCTTTAACATTTATCTTCAAACCATCTGCTCCATCTTTAAGAAATTCCAGTTAAATTATCATAAATATGTGGACGACATAATGTTGTACCTCCCATTTAACATCCACAACCCCTCTTTACAAAAAGTCACAGATTGTTTTACAGAATTATCGACATGGCTAACAAACCACAACCTTAAGATCAACATTAATAAAACTGAAGCACTGTATGTAACAAGAAACCAGAGCTTCAGCCCTCCCATATCCATCAAGATCCAAGACACCAACATTTCAGTCAAAAGCGAGGTAAAGTATCATAGAAACATAGAAACATAGAAATATGACGACAGAAAAAGACCACATGGCCTATCTAGTCTGTCCTTCCATAACAACTACAACAGTCCACTTTTTGCCTTTAGAGATCCTCTGTGTTGGTCCCATGCTTTCTTGAATTCAGTTACTGTCCTCATCTCTACCACCTCCACTGGGAGACTATTCCACGGATCCACTACTCTTTCCGTAAAGAAATATTTCCGCATATCACTCCTGAATCTATCTCCCTTCACCCTCATCCCATGTCCCCTCGTAGCAGAACTTGCTTTCAATTGAAAGAGGCTCTCTCCCTGAACATTTATGCCACGGAGGTATTTAAACATCTCAATCATATCACCTCTATCCCGCCTTTCCTCTAAGGTGTACATATTAAGATCCTTAAGTCTGTCCTCATATGCTTTATAATGAAGCCCATTAATCATTTTGGTAGCAACCCTCTGCACCGACTCCATCCTGTTCACATCCTTTTGAAGGTGCGGTCTCCAGAATTGCACACCATACTCCAAATGAGGTCGCACCAAAGACTTATACAGAGGCATTATCACCTCCTTTTTTCTGCTGGCCATTCCTCTCCGTATGCACCCAAGCATTCTTCTAGCTTTTGCTGTCGCCTTTTCCACCTGTTTAGCTACTTTAAGATCATCAGACACAACCACGCCTAGGTCCCGCTCTTCTTTCGTGGACAAAAGTACTTCACCTCCTATACTGTATTGCTCCCTTGGATTGCTGCAGCCCAAATGCATGACCTTACATTTTTTAACATTAAATCCCAGCTGCCAAATTCTAGACCATTCTTCAAGCTTAGCTAGATCCCTCCTCATGTTATCTACCCCTTCCTGGGTGTCTACTCTATTGCAGATTTTGGTATCATCCGCAAAGAGGCAAACCTTACCCGACAGCCCTTCCGCTATATCACTAACAAAGATGTTAAAAAGAATCGGACCAAGGACAGATCCCTGGGGCACACCACTGGCAACATCCTTCTCCTCAGAGTGAGCTCCATTTACCTGTACTCTTTGTCGCCTCCCACCCAACCAACTTCTAACCCAAGCAGTAACTTTAGGGTCCATCCCTAGGGTGCTCAGTTTGTTTATAAGTCGCCTGTGAGGAACAGTGTCAAAGGCTTTACGGAAATCTAAATACACCACATCTAGAGCTCTCCCTTGGTCCAACTCCCTGGTCACCCAGTCAAAAAAATCAATCAGATTTGTCTGACAAGACCTGCCTCTGGTGAATCCATGCTGCCTCGGATCCTGTAATCCGCTGGACTCCAGAAACCTCACTATTTTCTCTTTCAGCAGCGTTTCCAATAATTTACTCACCACCGAAGTTAAACTAACCGGCCTGTAGTTTTCAACCACATCCTTACTTCCGCTTTTGTGTAAAGGCACCACATGAGCCTCTCTCCAGTCCTTTGGCACCACTCCCGACTCCAACAAGGCATTGAAAAGGTCAGTCAGTGGAGCTGCTAGAACGTTCCCAAGTTCCCTCAGTATTCTAGGGTGTATCCCATCCGGTCCCATCGCTTTGTCTACTTTAAGTTGAGCTAGTTTCTCACGAACACAGTCTTCTGAAAATAGTTCAAGATGTCCCTCGCTTCTGTTCTTATTTGTGGGTGTTTTCTGAGGTCCTGCTCCTGGTTCTTCATCTGTGAACACAGAACAAAAATATTTGTTAAGCAATTCCGCTTTATCCTTATCAGCTTCTACATATTCCCCCCCTGCACCCTTGAGTCTGACAATACCACTTTTGCTCTTCCTCTTCTCACTAATATATCTGAAAAATGTCTTATCCCCCCATTTTATTGCATTGGCTATTTCCTCCTCCTTTTGAATCTTTGCCTTCTTGACTACTTTGCTAGCTTCTCTAAGTTTTTCCAAATACAGATGCCTGTCTTCTGCTCTCTGTGATCTCTTGTATTTCATGAAGGCCTCCCTCTTTTTCTTCACTTTTTCAGCTACTTCCTTCGAAAACCATAGCGGTCTCCTGTTCCTTTTGCCTTTATTTACCATTTTAACAAAAAGGTTGGTTGCCCTTAAAATACCCCCTTTCAGTTTTGCCCACTGTTTTTCTACATCCCCCAGCTGTTCCCATCCCACTAATGACTCCCTGAGGTATTGGCCCATCTTCGCAAAGTTAGTCTTCCTAAAGTCTAAGATCCTCACCTTGGAATGGATTCTAACAGCCCTAGTCCTAATACTGAACCACACCATCTGGTGATCACTGGATGCAAAATGATCTCCCACTACAACATCAGAAACACTTTCACCATTGGTAAGCACCAAGTCCAGTATGGCCCCTTCACGTGTGGGGTCTGTTACCTATTGCCTGAATAGTTCTCCCTGTAGAGAATCCAGGATCTCCTTACTTCTAGATGATACTGCAGCAGGAATGTGCCAATCAACATCTGGCATATTGAAATCTCCTATCAGTAGCACTTCCCTTTCCTAGCAATGCTGCGTATGTCTTCAATTAACTCTCTGTCCACCTCTTCCTCTTGTGAGGGAGGTCTGTATATCACTCCAATGCAAATAGATTTCTCTTTCCCTCTTTCTAGTTTAACCCACAATGCCTCCTCTCTCCCTTTTAAGCTCTGTAATTCCAAAGCTTTAATAGTAGTTTTTACATATAGTGCCACTCCTCCTCCTCTTCTTCCTACCCTGTCCTTCCTGAATAAAGTATAGCCAGGTATAGTTACATCCCAGTCATTGTTTTCTGTGAACCATGTTTCTGTAACTGCCACTAAATCCAAGTCAGCCACTCCCACCAAAGCTTCAACCTCAGTGTAATAATCGATCACATATCAGACAAACAACAAGGAAGATATTCTTCAAACTCAAATTGTTGAAGCAGCTTCACGCGTTGCTGCACCAACACAACTTTAAATCGGTTATAAATGCCGCACACCGCACTTTGATTTTGCCAACACAATCCTACAAGGTTCCACTAAACAAACACTAAGACACCTTCAATTAGCCCAACACGCTGTAGCTAGGACAACCATGAATAGCAACCCCTTTGATTACATTACCCCCATATTTTATACCCTCCACTGGCTCCCTGTAGAATGCTGTATCATCTACAAAATACTGATCACAACTTTTAAACTAATCAAAGAAATCGCCCCATCATACCTCTCCACACTCATCACCACGGACACTGTCACTCGCTCTCAGCATGACTGCAATAAAAACAAACTAGCAATACTAACTAACTACAGGAAATCAAGGAAAATTACAAACAATAAAGCATTCTCCCACTTCGCCCCTAACCTCTGGAATTGTGGCAGGTGAAGGCCTGTGATCCACAGTGTCTGACATAAGCAGACAGGCCTAACTAGCTTGACCTGTAAATGAAGCCTGTGAAGAGGCCCATAGGAATTGCACATCCCCCAATATGCTGCTATTGTAGAATTAGACAAGTAGAATTGAAGCTTGGAAAAATACAGAAAAATATGTTTGAAAAGCCACTGATAAGAAAAGTACAGCTATAAGGGATTTAATTGAAACTGCTGACAGAAAAGGTTACAGAGCCCTGCTTCCCTACACGTACTAACTAGCTGAATGGCCTTGGAAGTAGAAAAGTAACAAATTGGTGAACTGGCCATTGTAATTGGGACTAGAAGGGGGGTAAGCAGGTGCTGAGCCCACTCGAAGAACATAATTGGATAGCCATATCAGTACCGGGACCAATAGAAGGGGTACGGGAGGTACGGGAGGTTACCGGGACCAATGAAATGTTTTTCTATACCTAGAATGGAGCAAAAATCTATAAAAGTTGTTGTATTGTCAGAGAACATCGCTCAACCATTTTGAAATTGACATAGTTTGAGACTTGTGCACAAATAAATGATTTGGACCTTCTGAACAGACTCCTGGTATCATTGGTTTGTTTGCGCTCTGCTGCTACATATTCTTGGTGCATTGGCCGGGAAGGTGTGGTATTAGAGGGTATATAGGGCAATATACCATGACTTTCCGCCTCTATAGGCTTGGTCCTGCCGGGATCGCGCTCTTCCGACGGGACTTTGCTCTCTGGCGCCACCGGTCCCTTGTATCGGAGGGAGCTGGTCGGACCTCGGCGGGTGCCGAGCCCGGCTGGAGCCAACGCCTCGAACCCGAGTGAGGGGAGTCCGAGGTCCAACTCATGCGCTTGCTTGGGAACTTTTGAGGACCAGATCCGGTGAGTAGAATTTTGGTTTTTGAAAGTCTAGACAGATGAGACAGAGCAGTACTGCCACTTGAATCTTGGAACTTGGAACTTGGTAAGAGAGCTTGATCACCTCTCAAAGACGGGCTGACTACCCCTGCATAAGCGCAGGGTGAAACCCCCGCCTTCTTGTATTTGGAACTTGTAAAAGACTAGTCAGAATAGACAGAATTGAAATGCATTTTGGGATACGTTGCTAGCATGATTGTGTGAATGAAGTGTGAATGAGAGGTCTGGCAGCACAGACTAAGCGAAGGCGGACCCCTGAGTAACGCAGTTCCTGACCGGGCGACCGCGTTCAGGTCGTAAAAAGGGGGAAGCGATTGTCGTCTTGTCTTGTTATTTGTTTCCCTTATACGTTTCTAGGGCCGTGTGGATCCCTTACCTACGGTCCGCCCTCCTTTTCCCTTCTGTCTGTTGTTGCGCGCACACATCGAAATGGGAGGGGCGGGGTCTACTAGGAACACTCCATTAGAATGTATGATCACACATTTTAGAGAAAGATATTCAGGAGATTATGGTATTAAAATGACAGCATCCCGGTTACAGATTTTATGTACTAGGGAGTGGCCCGATCTAGACCCCACCTGGCCCCGAGAGGGAACTTTTGCAATAGGAATTATTCAGTCAATTCACCAGAGAGTGCGAGTATCGCACCCCGATCAGTACCCTTATATAGATTCCTGGTTAAGTATTTGTGAAAATCAGCCTTCTTTGGCGAAGCGCTGTTATGAAGAACAGTGCAGAATAATGTTAGCACGAACAGCAGATCCTGTGCAGAAAATAGGACAGTCTAGAAAGAAAGGGAAAGGTGAAAAGTCAAAACAGAAACCTGTCCTGGCAGATCCCGATTCCCCAGAAGTGATTACCCGACAGCCCCAAGCTCAGCGCCCAGTAAGGGTACCCCCACGTCCAGCCCCAGAGCCCCGGAGACAGCGGGAATGAGACCCAACCCCCGAGCCATCACCCGAAGAACAGGCAAATGAGCTCCCTTTAAATGAAGAAGATGATTCTACTGAAACCGAAGAGAAAGGTGAATCAGAGACAGAAACAGAACAGGAAGAAACTGAGATTTCCCAAAGTGATACTGACAGTGTAAAAGCGGCTGTCAGTGTTAGCTCACCAGCTAAAAGTAAATCAAAAACAAAGCACATAAAGAAAAAGACAACCCCTGATAGAAAAGTTACAAAAATGTCCCTTAGAACCCCAAAGACATCTACTGCCAAGATGATGCCTTTACGGCAAGTCCCGGGAATACCCGTAAGGAATGATGAGAATGAGGTGGTGGCGGGGCCCTTAAGTTATGTATATGTGCCCTTCTCTACCACAGACTTGTTAAACTGGAGGACGCATTATGCCTCCTATACCAATAAGCACCAGGAACTCACAGAATTAGTGCATACTATTATGGAAACCCACCAACCTACATGGGCAGATTGCCGACAGCTTCTGTCCACTTTATTCACTACAGAAGAACGAACACGAATTAGAAAGACAGCAATAGACTGACTGGCAGATAACCCCGTAGCTCCTGGAGCAGGGGAAGATGCTAGAATAGATAATCGAGAAGCGGCCCAAAGAGAATTCCCAAATGAAGACCCTCGGTGGGATCCAAATACAGAAAGAGGATCCAGAGCCCTAGCCCGCTTCCGCCAAGGCCTCATGCAAGGTTTGAAAAAGGGGGGCCAGAAAGCAATGAATCTTTCTAAAGTAACCGAAGTTACCCAAGGTATAGATGAGAGCCCAGCAGTATTTTATGAAAGATTAACTGAAGCATATAGAATGTATACTCCCTATGACCCAGATGCACCCGGAAGTCTATGTATGGTAAATTCTGCTTTTGTAAATCAGTCACAACCAGATATTAGACGCAAGTTACAGAAATTAGATGGGTTTGCAGGCATGAATGCAACACAATTACTAGAAGTTGCTCATAAAGTATATGTGAATCGTGATAATGAAAAACAGAGAGAATGTGATCGAAAGATGAAGAAAAAAGCTGATTTTCTGGCGGCAGCCATAGTTGAACAGAAAACGGGAAGTTTTCCTAATCGACGGAGCAGAGGAAGGGGGAGGAGCCGAGGACGAGGCCACCCCCAGCTAGGCGTAAACCAATGCGCTTACTGCAAAGAGGAAGGACATTGGAGAGATACATGCCCACAACTTGAAGACGCCCACCAAGATGACGAAAATAATTATCAGTGGAGAGAAGGAAGACGAGGCCGTCCCCGAAATCGTGGAGAAGCCAATAGAGAGCAATACCAGCGAGAAAGAGGAGAAGCTGTGCAAGCATTGGCTGCGGTAACCCGCGAAGAAGAAGAAGAAATAGATTAGGACAGACCGGGCTCCGAGTTTGCTTTAGGTCTCCAGGAGCCTATGGTTGGAATACAAATAGGAGACCAAGTTATGAACTTTATGGTTGATACTGGAGCAGAGCATTCAGTAATAGACAAAAAGATTGCCCCATTTTCTGCAAAAGCAGTCACCATTGTAGGAGCAACTGGTGCCAAAGCCACAAAACCTTTTCTTCAAAATCGCATATGCAGTCTGGGAGGACAGCAAATAACCCATCAATTCCTTTATATGCCCGAGTGTCCAGTACCATTACTGGGACGAGATATGTTAGCCAAACTGCAAGCTCAAATATCCTTTACTGAAAAAGGAGAAATGCAAATGACAGTGAATTCCCAAAACAAGCCTGCAGGAATAATGCTACTTACAGTTCCCCGAGAAGAAGAATGGAGATATTACAGTGATGAATCTACCCAAGATACTTATTTTGAACAAACCTTGAAAAGCATTGATGCCCCACCTGGAGTGTGGGCAGAAGATAATCCTCCAGGCCTAGCCAAGCATATTGCTCCAGTAATTGTAACTCTAAAACCTAGTGCTACACCAGTACATGTTAAGCAGTACCCTCTACCAAGAGCCGCAATTGAAGGCATCCACCGCCACTTGCTAAGATTGCTAAAGCATGGCCTATTGAAAGTATGTCAATCACCATGGAACACCCCACTCCTGCCAGTGAAAAAGCCTGGGACAGATGACTACCGTCCAGTGCAAGACCTAAGAAGAGTGAATGAAGCAGTTGAGACTATACATCCAGTTGTGCCAAATCCTTACACACTTTTAGGACTGATTCCTGCTGAAGCTACCCACTTCACTGTTCTGGATTTAAAGGATGCATTCTTTTGCATAAGATTAGCCCCTACAAGTCAATTGATATTTGCATTTGAATGGCAAGACCCTATCTCTGGAAGAGGGGGCCAACTTACTTGGACACGATTACCCCAAGGATTCAAAAATTCACCTACCATCTTCAGTGCTGCACTGAGTCAAGATCTTTCAAGCTATTCAGTGGCCCCGGGGAAGAGAGTGCTTCTCCAATATGTGGACGATCTGCTGATAGCTGCTATATCAGAAAGTGAGTGTATACAAGCCACCAAAGATCTCTTGCAGTTACTAGACGAAGCTGGATACAAGGTTTCCAGAGCAAAAGCACAATTATGTCAAAAAGAAGTGAAATACTTAGGTTTCCGTATAACTCAAGGAAGCCGAAGATTAGGCAGAGAAAGAAAAGAAGCAGTATGCAGAATTCCAACTACAACTACAAGAAAACAAGTCAGAGCCTTTCTGGGAGCGGCAGGATACTGTCGAATCTGGATTCCTAACTTTGCCCAAATTTCCAAACCACTGTATGAAGCCACAAAAGGAGAAGAAAGGTCGCCACTAGAATGGGGACCTGAGCAGGATACAGCCTTTAAGACGTTAAAAGAAGAATTGATGTCATCACCAGCACTTGGACTACCAAATGTTCATAAGCCTTTTCACTTATTTGTGCATGAAGCACAAGGAAATGCCTTAGGCATGTTGACTCAGAAATTGGGAAATTGGGAGAGACCTGTAGCATACCTATCAAAACAACTGGACACTGTGGCCAAAGGATGGCCACCCTGCCTGAGGGCAGTTGCAGCTACAGCACTGCTAGTAAGTGAAGCAGACAAACTTACATTAGGACAGAATCTACGAGTCACAGTACCACATGCAGTCCTTGCCCTTATAGAACAGAAAGCAAACCATTGGCTCACCAATTCTCGAATGCTAAAATACCAAAGCATGTTATGTGAAAATCCACAGATACAACTGGAAGTGAGCCATGCTTTGAACCCAGCCACATTGATACCCATCAGTGAAGAATCTCCAGAACATGACTGTATAGAAGTCATGGACACTGTATTCTAAAGTCGACCTGACTTAACAGATGTGCCCATAGAGAATCCTGATCAGATTTATTATGTAGATGGAAGCAGTCTTATCATCAATGGACGACGTTGTGCCGGATATGCAGTAGTCACTCAACACGAAGTCGTTGAATCATCAGCTTTAGCTTCAGGCACATCAGCCCAAAAAGCAGAATTGATTGCACTTACCAGAGCATTATTGTTGGGTGTCAAACTTGTATTGAATATATACACAGATTCTAAGTATGCCTTTACTACCTTACATGCCCATGGAGCTCTCTATAAAGAAAGAGGGCTCATCACGTCTGGAGGAAAATCAATTAAGTATGGCCGAGAGATACTGATGCTACTAGATGCAGTATGGGCCCCAGCTCGTGTAGCTGTCATGCATTGCAGAGGACATCAAGCAGGTAAAGGAGAAGTTGCCAAAGGAAATAGATTTGCAGATGCCTCAGCACGACAAGCAGCTATGACAGGACAGATTGCACCACAAGCTATACCAATACAAGCAGCATTGTTTCCAGTACCCTTGAACTTATGGACACCACGATATACCACCAAAGAATTAGATTACTACTGTAATAAGGAAGATGGAGTGCTTAAAGATGGGTGGATTGAACTACCACCAGCAGAGGGTAGTCAACCACCAGGACGAATAGTAATCCCTGAGTTGTTGGGTCCAGCTTTTGTCAAAGCCTTCCATGAAGCCACACATTATAGAAAAAGTGCTATGGAAAAAGCACTTAGACCACACTTCTGCATCACTATGTTAACAACCATATCAGCTTCAGTAGCACGCCAATGTCTAATTTGTGCTAAGAATAATGCCAAACAAGGTCCTATACCACCACCCCAAGCTCAATCAGGAGGTACAACTCCTATGAGCCATTTACAAATTGACTTTACTGAAATGCCAAAAGCTAGTGGATACCACTATTTGTTAGTGTTAGTCTGTACTTTCTCTGGGTGGGTAGAAGCTTTCCCCAACAGAACTGAAAAAGCTCGAGAAGTCACCAAAGTTTTGCTAAGAGAGATTATCCCTAGGTTTGGAATTCCTGCAGTAATAGGGTCAGATAATGGGCCCTCATTCGTTTCTCAGATAACACAACAGTTAGCAAAAGCTTTACAGATACAATGGAAACTTCATACTGCATACAGACCCCAGAGTTCAGGGAAAGTTGAGCGAATGAATCGCACCTTAAAAGCTCAAATGTCTAAGCTTTGTCAGGAGACTCACCTGAAGTGGCCCCAAGTACTCCCAATAGCCTTGCTTAGAATACGCTCAGCTCCTGTGAAGTCAACAGGATTTTCCCCTTTTGAAGTTCTGTATGGTAAACCCCTACCAATAGTGCAGGGAATTAAAGGAAGTTTATCACAGATTGGTTCAGAAATTACCAGACAAGAACTTCTAGCTCTCAGTTTTGTTCTACAGACTCTTCATGCGTGGATCCAAGATCAGTTGCCTATCAACTTGACGGAGTCCCTGCATCGCTACAAGCCTGGTACCTTGGTGTGGATCAAAGATTGGAAGAAGACACCACTGGAACCTCATTGGAAGGGACCATACATCGTTATCCTGTCTACCCCAACTGCAGTAAAGGTAGCGGAGATCGATTCCTGGATCCACCACAGCAGAGTCAAGCCCGCAGCAGATCCAGAACCCAAGCAGTGGACAGCAGAACAGCACCCTGATGTACCTTTGTGAATCACCCTGAGATGGCAACCAGCAACCTAGACACTTTCGGAATCATCCCAACAACTACAGTGCCTTGCAGTAGCCAAGTCTTTCGAAGAGGATTGCTGTTTCTAATACGGCAAGAGTTTGTTCAAACGAACCTCATGTGTGTGATTTTACACACTATTCTGATACTATTGATTGATAATATTTAAGCCAACTGAAAGTTGACAAGTTGGTTGATGCATGATAAACATATTGAGGATCTTCAATCAACACTCAGCACCCGTTGAATTGCTTTATTAGCAAACGGGACGAAGAAGAGAACGTCGAGGTCAAGATTTCAAGCTGAGGATTCAGAAGAACTCCAATCAACATGTTTCTTTGCTTTTATTTTGCCTTGGTTGCCTACTTAGGAGACTTTGAACTGACTTATGCTTTGCCCCCATGCACTGCTTGCATTACTTCCACTCGGACTGGAACAAAAGTAACTCAGACTTTGCTTTATCATTCTTACTATACTTGCACTGGTAAAGTGACTCGGTGTATTTATAACACTACTGAACTAAATATTTGTACTAAAGGTAAATCTAGAGTATGCTATAATCCGCATCAGAATCCATCCTATTACACTTTGGAAATACGATGGAATGATGCAGATGGACCTTTGCTCAATGCCACACCCCCACTTAAAGATCCCAGTAGACCTGCTATTTTGAGTATTGATGCTTGTGATGCCATAAACAGAGATAGTCGCTCCAAATGTGGCACTTGGGAGAAAGCATATCGTAATGATGATAAGTATATGTGCCCAGAAGGTACTACTGGATGGGGAATATGTACAGGTAAAAAAGTTTCAGCCCATGTATATAGCACTGCACCAGTGGCGGACTACTATTGCCCAAGATGGGAATGTGTTTTCTATGCCACATGGAAAACTGGTATAATAGAAAATAACAAGGATAATCAAGTGGCTTCTTTAACTAAGCCAAATGAAAATCTTGACAAATGTAAGAAAGGTGCTTGTAACCCTTTACAATTATGGATACGTAATCCTAATGTATGGAAACAAGGATACAAGTTTGGTTTGCGTATTGCAGGTTCCGGATTAGATCCAGGAACCATTGTGTATATAAGATTGAATACCCAAGCCCACAAGTTATCTAAATATCATATCCATAACACTTTTTATGAAGCCATGCATGTAAATAAGTTTGAGATTCCTCATCCTTCTCAGAATTTATTCTTAGAATTAGCTGGAGCCGTAGTATCTAGTCTCAAAATCTCAGATTGTTATTTTTGTGGTGGGACACAAATGGGTGACCAGTGGCCATGGGAAGCCCAAGAATTAAATTATTCTCTGACTTACAATCAGACTGAATTACACAAGACTACCAGCGAATGGGTGTTAGCACACGCAATAGTTGGACGTCTTTGCTATGCCAGAACTGGACCTCAGTTTACCCAACAGGTAGGACAGCTGGTCTGTCTCAGCCAAACGTTTTATAATGCTACCACCAACAAGACATTATGGTGGTCAGGAATAAACAAATCTGAACCTCCTAATCCATTAGTGAGATTCCCCGAACTTGCTAGTTTATGGACTAATCTTGCCAAACCTCATGCCTGGCAAGCCCCACCTGGCCTATATTGGATCTGTGGAAACCGAGCATATGCCAGACTCCCTACACACTGGGGAGGGGAGTGTGTCTTAGGAACCATCAGACCTTCTTTCTTTCTCTTGCCCACAGAACATGGAGAACAATTAGGATACCCAGTATACACTACTCACAGACACAAAAGAGCACTTAGACAGAAGAGAGCACCTCTGCAGATAGGCAAGTGGGAGAAGTGGAAGGGTGATGATTGGCCACCAGAAAGAATCATTGATTACTATGGACCTGCCACTTGGGAGCAAGATGGCACATGGGGCTATAGAACCCCAGTTTATATGATTAATCGTATTACTCGCTTACAAGCAGTAGTTGAAATAATAACTAATGAAACTAGCCAAGCTCTCACACTTTTAGCTAGACAGAGCACCCAAATGCGCACTGCTATATACCAGAATCGCTTAGCACTTGATTATTTGTTAGCATCTGAAGGAGGAGTATGTGGTAAGCTGAATTTAACCAATTGTTGTTTAAAAATAGATGATAAAGGTCAAGTAGTTGAAGAACTTGCTGAAGATATGCGAAAACATGCTTATGTACCAGTACAAACTTGGCACCCGCTAAGATTACCTAATTGGTTTGCTAATCTTTTCTCATGGCTAGGAGGACTTAAGACTTTCCTTATATTAGTACTAATAATCATTGCTGTGATTTTTCTGTTGCCATGTATAATCCCATGTTGTATGCGTTCTATTCACAGTGCTATTGAAAGTACAGTAGAGCAGAAGACCGCAACTAAGATTATGGCCTTATGGCATCCTAGTCCTCCTGTGTATAGTCGGGATCCTCCAACCATGGTATAACCAAATTAAGTGATTTAACTCTCACACCTTATTAAATAATAGGGTGAGATTAATCAAAGGGGGGAATGTGGCAGGTGAAGGCCTGTGATCCACAGTGTCTGACATAAGCAGACAGGCCTAACTAGCTTGACCTGTAAATGAAGCCTGTGAAGAGGCCCATAGGAATTGCACATCCCCCAATATGCTGCTATTGTAGAATTAGACAAGTAGAATTGAAGCTTGGAAAAATACAGAAAAATATGTTTGAAAAGCCACTGATAAGAAAAGTACAGCTATAAGGGATTTAATTGAAACTGCTGACAGAAAGGTTACAGAGCCCTGCTTCCCTACACGTACTAACTAGCTGAATGGCCTTGGAAGTAGGAAAGTAACAAATTGGTGAACTGGCCATTGTAATTGGGACTAGAAGGGGGGTAAGCAGGTGCTGAGCCCACTCGAAGAACATAATTGGATAGCCATATCAGTACCGGGACCAATAGAAGGAGTACGGGAGGTACGGGAGGTTACCGGGACCAATGGAATGTTTTTCTATACCTAGAATGGAGCAAAAATCTATAAAAGTTGTTGTATTGCCAGAGAACATCGCTCAACCATTTTGAAATTGACATAGTTTGAGACTTGTGCACAAATAAATGATTTGGACCTTCTGAACAGACTCCTGGTATCATTGGTTTGTCTGCGCTCTGCTGCTACAGAATAACCTCCCAGAACACCTAAGAGAAACGACCTCCTCACCTTCCGAAAAAAATTCAAAACCCATCTATTCACCCTTCACTTTGGATCCTCTACTAACCTCAATTCCATTGTTCCTCCTCACTCCTCCACTTAAACCCTTCTACATAAGTTGCCGATCACCCCTCCCTATAATCCCAAGAATGCTTTATTACTTTATACTGTACCAGTCTAAACCACTATCTAACACCGAAATGGTACATAGCTCAGTGCAAGTGTATATAATTCTAGTTAGTTTTCCTAAAGTCTAAGACCCTTGCTTTTGAATGGATTTTAACAGCCCTAGTCCTATTACTGAATCACACCTCTAGTGATCACTGGATGTGAGAAGATCTCCCATTATGACATCAGAAACTTTCCCCATTGCTAAGCACCAAGTCCAGCATGGCCCCTTCACATGTGGGTTCTGTTACCAGTTGCTGGAATAGTTTTTCCTGTATAGAATCTAGGATCTCCTTTCTTCTAGATGACACTGCAGCAGGGATGTGCCAATCAATATCCACAAATTGAAATCACCTATCAAAAACAACATTGGAAACAGCCACACTTTTGAACAACACATCAATGGCAAGTGGGAAGGGGCATGTAGAACAAAACCCATGCAAAAGGCAGGCAAGCCATTCAACAAATGCTGGAAAGCAATGAGTACAAATGCACGAAGCCTAGCTAACAAAATTCCTGATCTGGAAGCCCTAATGGTGGAAATGGACTTGGACATTGTGGCTATAACAGAAACATGGTTTAACAAGTCACATGAATGGGATATAGCCATAGCTGGCTATAATCTATTTAGAAGAGACAGAGAGGGTAAAAAAGGAGGAGGAGCAGCCCTATATATCAAAAGCAATATTAAAGCTGCTGAAATGCAGGGGATGTGGAGAAAAGAAGAAGCGCTCTGCTTGTGTTGGAAAGAGGAGATGGCACTGTCATCCATACTGGTGTGGTCTACAGGCCTCCAACTCAAACCAAAGAAATGGATAGTGAATTGATTGTTGATATTGCAAAGATAGTCATGAAGGGGGAAATGATCATATTGGGTGACTTTAATCTACCCGATATGGATTGGAGTGGACTAGAAAGAAGTAAAAAAATTGTGGATGCCTTCCATAAGAACATAAGATATGCCATACTGGGTCAGACCAAGGTCCATCAAGCCCAGTATTCTGTTTCCAACAGTGGCCAATCTAGGTCATACCTACCTAGCAGTTTCCCCAAAAGACATAGGTTCCACAATGCTTGTACTGGGTCAAGCATTAATATCCTGGGTCCCTTCTTAATAATGGTTTATGGACCTTTCCTCCAGGAACTTGTTCAAACCTTTTTTAAACCCAGCTACACTAACAGCCTTTACTACATCCTCCGGTAACAAATTCCAGAGTTTGATTACACATTGAGTGAAAAAATATTTTCTTTTATTAGTCTTAAATAGTTTACCCTGTAGCTTCATTGCATGTCCCCTAGTCTTTCTATATTCTGATAACGTAAACAATCGATCTACGTTTACCAGTTCCACTCCGTTCATTACTTTATAGACTTCTATTATATCTCCCCTCAGCCTTCTCTTTTCCAGATTAGCGAGCCCTAACCTTTTTAGCCTTTCTTCATAGGAGTATCCTTCCATCCCCTTTACCATTTTGGTGGCTCTTCTCTGAACCTTTTCTAAAATCACTATATCCTTTTTAAGATACGGCGACCAGAATGGCACACAATATTCAAGGTGCGGTCTCACCTGGAATGATATAGAGGCATTATAATATATTTTGTTTTATTTTCCATTCCTTTCCTTATGATACCTAGCATTCTATTTGCTCTCTTGGCCGCTGCTGCACACTGGGCCAAGGGTTTTAACATGGTATCCACAATGACGCCTAAATCTTTTTCCTGGGTGGTGGTTCCTAATGTGGAACCCTGCATCGTGTAACCATAGTTTGGGTTGTTTGTAAACTGAATAAGTTTACAAACAAGATGCGTTACTTAAACAAATGGTGATGGAACCGACAGGGAGAGCTCCGTGCTGGATTTAATGCTCACCAACGGAGATAGCGTGTCGAATATCCAGGTGGGTGCCCATGTGAGCAGCAGCGATCATCACACGGTGTGGTTTGAGATAAAAGTCAAAGTGGAATCCAATCACAGCAAACTCAGAGCCTTAGAATTCAAAAACACTGACTTCAGTAAAATGGCCAAGTATCTGAAGGAGGAGTTGGTAGAGTGGGAGGGGCTAAGGGAAGTGGAATTGCAATGGGCTAAACTAAAGAAAGCAATAAAAGGTGCAACAGATACATACGTAAGGAAAGTAAATAAAAACTAAAGGAAAAGGAAACCTATTTGGTTCTCCAAAAAATTGGCTGAACAAATAAAGGCAAAAAGCACAAAATTCAGAAGCTCTCAAACAGAGGAACACAGAAAAGAATACAAGATCAAACTAAAAGAGATAAAAAGAGAAATAAGGATAACAAAATCAAAGGCAGAAGGAAAGATGGCTAAAGATGTGAGGTGTGGCGACAAGACTTTTTTCAGTTATATTTGGGAGAGGATGAAAATCAGAGGTGGAATTGCAGGACTCAAAAGTGCTGGAAACGGATTCGTGGAAAGTGACATTGAAAAAGCAACAATGGTAAACAAATACGTCTGCTCTGTTTTCACTAGAGAAAATCCTGGAGAAGGACCACCTGTGATTGACAAATATACAAATGGGAATGGAGTAGATACCATACCATTCACAAAAGATGATGTTTTAGAACAGCTTGCAAAACTAAAAGTGAACAAGTCCATGGGACCAGATGGGATACATCCCAGGATACTGAAAGAGCTCAGAGAAGTTCTTGCAGGGCCTTTAAAGGATGCTTTTAATGGAGACAGGAAAAGTTCCACAGGACTGCAGAAGGGCTGATATGGTTCCTCTCTACAAAAGTGGTAATAGGGAAGAAGTGACAAACTACAGGCCAGTAAGCCTTACCTCGGTGGTGGGAAAAGTAATGGAGGCGCTCCTGAAAGAGCGAATAGTTGACTTACTCAAAACCAACAGGTTGCATGATCCAAGGCAACATGGTTTTACCAAAGGACGATCTTGCCAAACAAATCTGATTGAGTTTTTTGACAGGGTGACCAGAGAACTAGATCATATACTATTTACTTCCCCAATAGCAATACTGCATATATCTTCTCTTAAATCCCTGTCTATTTTTTCTCCCTGTGAGGGAGATCTGTATATCACACCAATGAAAATGGATTTCCCTTTTCCTCTTTCTAGTTTAACCTACAGTGCCTCCTGGCTCCCTTTTAAGCCCTGTAATTCTGTAGCTTTAATATTATTTTTGAATCGCAGTCCCGGCCTGCACGTACAGGCCTGATTATGATTCCAATCCCACGGGGCTAGATGTGCCCCATGGGATCAGAATCGCAACACCCTCTGTACGTCTGGTTCAGATCAGGCATACAGAGAGCATGTATGTCCGGGACAGAATCGGGCTGATACTGTAAATGCCATCAATTAATTACAGATGCTGCTGTCTTTATCTAATTTCAATTTAGAGGGGGAAATAAACAATGTCGGGGTCATTCTGAACCATAAATAAGCCGTTTACACGTACAAATTGGACGTGTACGGTACTTGGATATACAGACACAATTCCGACAACAAGCAGTTGTACACGTACAAATGAGTTGTACGTGTCGTTCTGCTCACTTTCGTCTTAAGCCAGTACTCTTAACGATTATACTATTAGACATTTTGGTTCTGAAATGCAATCCTGGGGATGTCTATACAGACGTTTGATACTGTATATGCATAATAGGCACGCCCACATTTCCGAAATCATGCTTGAATTGCAAGTGCCTGCTTTTTTTTTTGAAAATTGTATTTATTAACCAATAGCAAACAAAACATACAAGAGAATGTAATAAAGAGCCACCGAGGAGTGGAGTCTTATCTCCGCCGGGGCCAAGACAATAAACAGTTTTGTCGCCAGCCTATGTGCAGACATAAAGATGAAAAGCATACATGGTTAAACAGTTTTTCCCCATTTTTCCCCCTATTCAGAACAACCCCCCCCCGCCCCCCTCCCCGTCCTCGCACCCCGAACTCCACTGCACCTCAGCAGCATCGCGCACAACCGGTATCACATCGTCTCCCCAACCTAGTAGGCCAGGCCTTAGGGTCCCACATTCACAATATCACTCCGGCAGCGAGAGCCCAGAGACTGAATATAAGGTTCCCAAATCAACAGAAAGGTAGACCACCGTTTCACAGAGCCCCTGGCCCTCCAACGCTCTACCAGCATCAACTGGTGGAAATTATTACGCCACTCCGCAAATGTAGGCGGGTTGCAATCCCTCCAGTTGTGTAAAATCGGACCCTTCCCCACCAGGCATGCTTTACGTACCAATAGGCGCTCCCACCTCCCAGTAGGTAAAGTCAGGGGCAATCGATCGAGGACAACCAAGTCTCCGTTCCAGGGAAACCGCTGTTGCAATAATCTCATAAGATAGCGATGGATATGGGACCAATACGGGAGGATGCGCCTGCACTGCCACCACATATGAGATAAAGAGGCCAAGGGCATATGACACCTAGGGCAGGACCCGTCTTGTGTAATACGACTTCGGAGCGCTCGCCTCGGAGAGATATATACCCGAGTTAAAGCCTTGTATTGGATTTCCCTCCACCGCGCTCCCGCCGCCAATTCTACTATCCGCCCCACTGCCGCGAGGATCGTGCCTGGCGGGATTTCCCGTCCCAACTCTCCCCCCCAGGCTGCCTCCGCCTTCCCATAATCCGGCACCGCCCCATAGCACTCCAACTTGGTCCGCAGCCCAGCTATCGTCAGGGGCGTATCTCCCCCGAGATCTAGGAACTCAATAATCTGCTGGGACCGGTCTTCCCCCAGTTCTTCTCGAGGTAATGTAGCCACGTAGTGAGACAGTTGAAGATACGCATAGTAATGGGTGTGGGGTAGTTGGTTCTCCTCCCGTAAGTCCAGAAACGGCTTGCACTTACCCGTAAGGTCCACCACATGTCCCAGGTACCTAAGGCCTTGCTGATGCCAGTGTTTAAAAACGCGCGAATCTGAACCAGGCGGAAACTGTGCATTACCTTGTATAGGTAACCAGCTGGAAACCTGCCAATTACGATGCCAGAAACTGTTCAGCTGCTTCCATGTACGCCGCACCGCAGTTAACAACACGTTCCGCGTGAGTCTCGCGGGTAGATACTTACTCTCTACATGTAGTGCCCCCACCAGGGAGAAGGGAGACAATGATGCCCTCTCAAGATCTCGGGGGGTATAAATGTCTGTTCCCCCTAAATAGTCACCCAAGTGTCGCACCAGGCAAGCCAGGGCATAGAGCCGTATATCCGGAAGCCCTAGACCACCCCTGCGCCACCCTCCCACCATACGAGAGATAGGGATCCGCGCCCGGGCCCCTTTCCACAAAAATCCCTGAATTTCTCTTTCCAGTTTGAGCCGATCCCGTCGAAGTAGCCAGACCGGCAAAGTTTGGAGCCAGTACAATAGACGCGGTAAAATCACCATTTTAACTGCAGCAATTCTCCCCAGTAATGCCAACGGCAGTGGATTCCAGGCTCGCAGTTGCCGCCGTATCCCAGACAAGACCCTCTCAAAATTCGTGTGGTATAGATCCTGTGGCAGCCTCGTTAGAATAATACCGAGATATTTAAACCCATGTTCCGCCCATTTCAACGGGAAAGCCTCCCCCCATCCGCCTCGCAACCCCCCCAACACATCCAGAGCCTCCAATTTATCGGCATTTATCCGCAGACCTGCAAAACTGCCAAACCTCCGAAATGCAGCCAACAGTTTCGGCAATGACGCTCGCGGTTCCTGTAAGTGTACAAGCATGTCGTCGGCAAAGGCTGACACCTTGAAGCCCTGCTTACCCACCTCAATCCCACGAATCTGCGGGTCCGATTCGATACTACGGATTAGAGGATCCAACGACAGAACAAACAATAAGGGGGACAGCGGGCAACCCTGTCGAGTGCCCCGATGGAGAGAGAAGGGGGCTGATAGAACCCCATTGCACAATACCCGTGCCGTCGGGGTATCATATAGACTCTTCACCATAGCACAGAATGCTTGTCCAAGCCCATATGACGGTAGCAAATGGTCCAGGTAGGTCCAATCCACCCTATCGAACGCCTTTTCAGCGTCAAAGCTTATCAAAAGCGACGGCAACTGATGGCTATGCACCCACTCCAATGATGTCAAAATTCGGCGAATGTTACGAACGGCATACCGACCGCGCATAAAACCCACCTGAGATGCATGCACTATATCGCCTAGTATTCCCGCTAGTCGCTCAGCCAAAATTTTTGCCAACAGTTTGGCGTCAAAATTTAACAAAGAGATCGGTCGATAGGAGGCCGCCTGCAGTGGGTCTTTGGCTGGCTTGGGGATCAGAGTGATATAGGCTTGGTTGTCTCCCCACCTCCTACCCCCCCCATCTATCCGCTGCTGGTATGTCTCCACCAACAAGGGTCCCACCCCTTCGGGGAGTATTTTATAAAACTCAGCCCCGTAGCCATCGGGGCCGGGGGCCTTGTAGCAACTGGCATGAGTGATCACTGACTGAACCTCATCCAAGGTAATTGGGCGTCCCAGCTGTTCCCTCTGTGCCTCCGTCACCCTTGGGAGCCGGAGCCCTTGCAAGAAGGCCTCCCTAGTAGCGGGGTCATGTTCCTCGGCCGTATAGAGTTTTTGAAAGAAGCCCTTAAAGAGTGCACAAATCGCCTCTCGGTTTTGATGAAGTTTCCCATGTTCATCCCGAAGAGCCGCAACCCCCCTCCCCTCTCGCGGACCTCGCAGACAACGGCCGAGGAGCCTCCCGGGTTTGTCCCCGAAACAATGGAGTCGATATTTATAATACAGTAGAGATTTCTTAGCGCGCTGATGAAGTAGTTCATTCAGGGCGACCTGAAGCTCCCAGAGCCGTTTTCGATTCGACTGCGTGGGGGATTGACCACTGAGTGCCCGCGCATGGGAAACCTGACGCTCCAGTTTAAGAATCTGCTCCGCCAGCAAGCGGCGTCTCCGGGCGGCAAAGCCAATAATATCCCCTCTCAATACCACCTTGGCCGTTTCCCAGACCAACTCGGGGTCCTCCCTGTGCACCTGATGATGCAACTCAAATTCTCGCCAGCGGTGGCTTAAAAAATGCCGGAATTGGTCATCTTTATATAACTCAATGGGAAATCTCCAAGTTCGAGATGTATCAGATCCTCCCCCCCATCGCAATTCTACCCAAACCATGGCATGGTCAGATATCTCCAGAGGACCTATCTGCGTCTCCTCCACCTGTACAAAGGCAGTTGTGGAAAGCAATACATAATCAATTCTTGCACTGGTCCCATGCGCCCTCGAAACATGAGTGAAGTCCTTCTCAGATGAATGCAAGACTCTCCACGGATCTATCAAACCTAAGCGCCTCCGAAATCGGTGCAACACTTGAGAGCTCAGTATTCTATCCCGCGTCCCCTTTCCGCTGGAGGTGTCTAGGCTAACGTCAAGCACCCCGTTAAGATCACCCCCCATGAGAAAGGGTACGTCGGGCAGCTGTTCCACTTTAGCCGCGATGCAATCATAAAATTCACGATCGACCGCATTGGGACCATAGACATCGCCAAGTATTATCTCACGGTCTTCCAGTACTCCCCACAATAACAAATATCGTCCAGCCGGGTCCGCCACTTGTCGATTCAACGAGAAACGCACCCTCTTATGAATCAATATAACCACTCCTCCCTTCTTCCCCAGTGCAGGCGCACCCCACACCTGGCCCACCCAATCCCGGCCTAGTTTAGCATGTTCTTCCACTGTTTGGTGGGTTTCCTGGAGTATTGCAATATCACAGCGGTGTCTAGCCAGCGCCTTCAATACTTTATATCGCTTGATCGGGCTGCCTAGACCGCAGACATTCCAGGTTATAATTCTCAGAGGGTCATCGTATAAATATGACCTAATTGCCAGTAGAGCGTTATGAGGGAGACCCTCCCAGCCTGGAGCCTCCCCTCCATTTGGTCATAAAAAAGATTGCTCTGTTTGTGCTTGGTGTTCGGAGTGCGAGGACCCCACCCCCTCTGCCCACCCATCCCTCCCTCCCCTGCCCCCACCCCTCCCTCACCCCTCCCCTCCCCCTCCCCCTTACCCCCCTCCATCCAAGTCCCCAACCCCTCTAAGTCCACTGACTTATACCACCCTCCCCTCCCCACCTTGGGAGAGATTACTAAGGTCACCCTAAGCTCAACCCCCCCCCCCACCTCAGGTTATAGCGCCAAACTCTACCCCCTACCCCCCCAGCATTTTAACCTGCGTCAGCTATCCCCCAACCCCGAGCATTTATTACCTAAACAAACGTTGGTCCCACCCGACTATCCTCAGGATTAGAAGACCTATCCATAGGAGCCCCCCCGCTGGGACAAAGAAGGAGGCAGACCTACTAAGTCGCCGTGAAGCAAAGCTATCAAAGGCCCCCATCAGAGAGCCCCTGGCCTTAGAGCCCGGGAGCTCACAGCAGAGATATCCCTCATTAAAGCTCTCAAACTGCATGCAGGCAAGGTTGTACAGGAATAGTAAAGGCATATAAACAAAAAACAGGAACGGGGGAGCCACCGGGGGGGGGCCGCGGTGGCTACCCCGTCCTCTGCTGCGGTAATCCCCGCAGTATCCACCGTAGACACTGAACTCTACAGGCCACCCCTCAGTTATAAGCAAAGCGAAAACATGGGAATTAGTGAAAGGGGGGCCAGCATTATCCCGTGTCATTCAGTGCCTTCGGTCCATCGGGTCTCCCCCCCACCAGCATCCCCCGTCCTACCGCCCAAGAGGTCCAGCGGTGTATGCAGATACAAAAATAGACAAGGCCACAGGCCCAAAGTCCATTAAGGCGTCGCCGATGTCTCTCGTGCCCGTGACACCACTTGCTCTACATATGGCCCAGCATCTGCAGCAGAGTCAAACACACGATGCGAGTTGTTGTGGAAAACATGAAGACGGGCCGGGTATTGCACAGAAAAGCGAATCCCCACGGCAATCAACTTTGCACACCAGGGTGCATATTCCCTCCGCCGCTGACCAAGGTCCACCGAGTAGTCCTGGGCGACGCGGATCTTCACGTTGTTATAGGTAGTGTCGCCCGTCTGCCTTGCAGCCCACAGTATCCTCTCCTTGATCGGGAACCAGAGGAACTTGGCCAGCACAATCCTTGGTCTGCGATCTTGGGTTTGGGGCTTCCCTACTCGGTGGACTCGCTCAATGTAGAGGGGTTCGGTGGTCTCAGTTGGACCCAGGAGGTGAGTAACAAAGGCCTCAAGGTAACCCCGGAGATCTCTGTCTAGCACTACCTCCGGAATACCCAGGAAGCGGAGGTTATTCCAGCGTGAGCGATTTTCTAAGTCGTCTAGTTTCGCCGCTTGGAGCCCCAGTTGTGTTTTGAGGCCCTCCACCTCATGGGCTAGGGCCGTGGCGCCATCTTCGGCTTGCCCTAGGCGCTCTTCAACCTCCCGCAATCGGCTGCCCAGAGAATCCACGGATGTCTGCAGTCCGTCCATCTTTTCATGGAGTGCTGCGAACTGAGGCGCAAGAACTGTTGCCACCGCGGCCGACATTTCGTCGAGGGATGCCGCCGATTTGGGAGAAGCCGGTGCCCCCAGGACATCGGCCATCTTACCGGCGCCCGCCATGCGGTCTTTGTCTCTCCGGGTCGCTTTGACTGCTGAGGCCATGGCAAAATCTGTCTACTGCCGGTCTCTGCTTGCCGTCAATAAGTGTCTTTGCAGTATTCAATCTGCCCGTCGGCGCTAAGTAGTAAGTAGCCGGTTTTTCCCCGATTCGGGCTAAGGGGGGAGCGGAGCTCGCTCAGAATGCGACCACTATCGTGTTCGCATCACGTGACCTCTCAAGTGCCTGCTTTTTTTCAGATGTTCTGGCTCTGACGTCCCAGATTGCACTTGGACATCCAATTGTGAAATGTACCTCATCGTGTATCAGAATTTTCAGAAAGTTTTTGCAAGGCCCCTCAGAGACTCTTGGGGAAATTAAATTCAGGGGATAGAAAACAGAGGGTAGGGTTAATGGACAGTTTTCTCAATGAAGAAATATGAATAGTGGAGTACCTGCGGGATCAGTGCTAGGCCTGCTGCTGTTTAACATATAAATGACTTAGAAATGGGAATGAGTGAGGTGATCAAATTTGAAGATGACACAAAATTATTCAAAATTGTTAAAACACAAGAGGACTATGAAAAATTGCAAGAGAACCTTAATAAATTGGGAGACTGGGAGTTCAAATGATAGATGAAATTTAATGTGGACAAGTGCACTTAGGGAACAACAACCTAAACTACAGTTAAATGATGCAAGGTTCTACATTAGGAACCACCACCCAGGAAAAGGATTTAGGCATCATCGTGGATAATACATTGAAACCCTCTGCCTAATGTGCAGCGACAACCAAGAAAGCAAATAAAATGCTAGGAATCATAAGGAAAAGAATGGAGAATAAAGCAAAGGAGATTATAATACCTCTGTATCGCTCTATGTTGCAATCACGCCATGAATATTGTGTGCAATTTTTGTCACCATATATTAAAAATGATATTTTGACAGGATAACATAACTTCCTCTTATCTAGTTACCCCTTAATATACCATCAGATGTAAGCAACCCTCTAACTGTACATAGTCACTCTAAATTGTAAGCACCTCTCTAACTATATATAGTTACTGTTCTGTGTTATATATAGTGTTAGCTGCATGTTCCATTTAAAACTATTAACCGTTTCATGTAAATCTGTTTCATGTAATGTTTAGTTATATTCCCTGTAAACCGCACTGATCTTCAGAAATTTGATATATAAGAAGAAATAAATAAAGAAATAAATAACAGAATTAGAAAAAAGGTACAGAGAAGAGCCACCATAATGATAAAGGGGATGAAGCCTATAAGGAAAGGCTTAAATGTTTGGGCTCTTCAACTTGGTAAAAAGATGGCTGGGAGGAAATATGATAGCAGTCTATAAAATAATGAATAGAGTGGAATGGGTATTGTCAGACGGGTGCCTGGGTGAGAATGTTCACAGTCTTGGCAAAGGCATATATCAATATGATTTGCAAGGGATTGTGGGAAATGCAGTCCATTCACACCAGACACAGCCGCTCACAATAATTAGTTGTGCTTGAGTATAAAGCCAATAAGATATTTATTTATGGGGTTATTTCTCCCAACACAGATATGCTTGGTAGCACATAAAACAGGATACTTGCTTTCAGTGTTAAACTTAGAAAAACAAAATCAGGAAAACAACAGCTGAACTTGTCAGGCAATCAAATCAAAAGAATAAAGACCTGGTTGGTAACAAACTGGTCTTTTCTGTAGGCTCTAGCTAATATTTTCTTAGCAGTGCATCAAACAACAAACAAAATCCACAAAGAAGGGAAAAACTGTTCTTTTCAGGTTAACTTCTTATATCTTCACACATAGACTCAGAAGTGATTTCCTCAGAGCTCACAAGCAATTAGGTAAGGCTCAATTGCTAGCAGTTATCCAGCTGAAACCCCTTAGCTGGCTTACTTTCTACTGCTTGGCTCAAATCCTATTCAGGAGCTTTTCTGAGTAGATTAAAGAACAAGTTTGTATTTCTTTGTGATGGTTGTTGTACTTTGTAACAGTAAATTACCAAAGGAGTTTAGACAGAGAGCAATCCATGTATTCACAGCCTGTATCTACCACCGCTCCCCCTTCTTCAACAATCATGGGTTCAATATCATGGATTGGCACAGAGGAATTTCTCAATGGAGCACTCTCAGGAGAATACTTGTTTCCCTGCTGTCTTTCAAGGGTATAGCTAGGGCATAGATCAGTGTTCATACCTGAGCTTCCATTGCTGTTAGAGTTCCTCTCTAAATAGCCTGGCCAGTATGTAGTCCAGTTCTTATGTCCAGCCTTCCAATCCAGATCCCTGGACACTGGATCTCTCTTCACATACCTTCTGGCACGGGTCCTAGGGTCCCTTCCATGTGCAGCCGTCTCCCTCACAGGTACCGTCTGGAGATTCCTAGCTCTGCAGCACCACTCCTCTGGTTTTCCCCAGTCCAATGGTGTATGCTGGCCTTTTGAATGTCTCCCAGTATACGTACTGCTCTGGACTCCTTTAGACCTCCCAAATGCTTTTCTCTTCTTTCTTCCAAAGGGTTTCTTGCCCTCTCTGTCTGTCTGCTCTGGCTTCTGCTTCTGATGATCCTCCAGATGATGAAGCTATCCAAGATACTGAAGATGTCCAAGCTGAGGATCTCCAAGATGAATCTGAGGATGATTCTGAGGATAATTCTCTGTAGAATAAACTCTACCTTTATTCTGCTTTGATGAGTGCTCCACCCTAGCACAGCGCAGCTGTGCTGAATCAGGCCCTCCCCTTTGAGATGAGTGCTTGGGAATTACCTCATAGCCCTCCTGATTGAACACACGTTTCCTCACTTCAGCTCCTCTAATGGCTGTTGGAAACCTGGTGCATTCTGGGACTGGTAGTCTTTTATGGGAAAATTCTGTTTTCTTATTTCTACCAGAACTGACAGGTTGCTTGTTCAGAGTCACTTCACCTTTTCTATAGCTCCTTCCTGAGCTATGATAAGCTTCCTTATCACATACCCCCCTGCTTAAGTTATTACGGACTGGTGTAACTGGTGAAACTTCTTCTCTACAGTCCGTAATACGGGAAAGGGCATCCGCATTCTTGTGTAACTTCCCAGCACGATGTTCCACTTGAAAATCAAATGCCTGTAAGGCCATGTACCAGCGTGTCAACCTGGCATTGTGGTTCTTCATTTGCTGCAACCACTTAAGTGGGGCATGGTCTGTGACCAACTGGAACTTTCTCCCTGTAAGGTAAAACCTTAACGCCTCCACTGACCACTTTATAGCTAAACATTCTTTTTCTATTGTGGAATACTTTTATTCAGCCGGTGACAACTTCCTGCTCAGGTACATCACAGGATGCTCCTCCCCTTCATGACACTGGGATAGAACCGCTCCTAGCCCTACATCCGATGCATCTGTTTGAACCAGAAAGGGTTTCCTTAAGTCCACCCCTTTCAGTACCGGTCCTGTACACAATTTTCCTTTTAGGACTGAAAATGCTTTTTCAGCTTCAGGTGTCCACTTTAGCTGGTTTGGACAATTCTTCCGCAACATATCCGTGAAAATTGCACTTTTCTCTGCAAATTGCGGTATAAATCTGCGGTAGTATCCAATAAGTCCCAAGAAACTTCTTAGTTGTTTCTTTGTTGTTGGAGGGGGAAAATTCCTGATGCTATCTACCTTACTCATTAGAGGTTTAATTTTTCCTCTTCCCACTAGGTGGCCCAGGTATTTTACCTCCTTATTTGCAAAGGCACACTTCTTCGGGTTTAAAGTGATTCCCGCTTGCTTCATGGAGCACAAGACTGCCCTGATCCTCTTTAGATGCTCCGCCCAGGTGTTACTATGGATTATGACATCATCCATATATGCAAAAGCATAATTTTGGTGGGGTCGAAGTACCTGATCCACTAACCTTTGGCAGGTAGCCGCTGCTCCATGCAGTCCGAAAGGCATCCTCTTGAACTGGAAAAGGCCAACGGGGGTGCTGAACGCAGTCTTCGGCTTCGACTCCCTGGTTAGAGGGATTTGCCAATATCCTTTTGTCATATCAAGGGTGGTTAAGTATTGAGCTTGTCCAAGCTGGTCCAACAGCTCTTCAATTCTTGGCATTGGATATGCATCAAAAACTGATATTGCGTTTACCTGCCGGAAGTCAATACAAAATCTTAAAGATCCATCAGGCTTCGGCACCAGGACTATGGGGCTATTCCAGGGACTCTTTGACTCCTCTATTACTCCCATGTCCAACATCTCCTGGACTTGTGCCACAACTTCCTGTCTCTTGGCTTCAGGCAAGCGGTATGGCCTTTGACGAACTAATTTCCCAGGTGGAGTTATTATTTCATGGGCAACCAAATGTGTCTCCCCAGGTATGGGTGTCAACACATCTGGGAATTCTTTAAGCAATTTCCTAATTTCTTCCTGTTGTACCACTGTCAGGTCCTCCCCTATTTGGGGCTCTGATTTTTCTTTACAATCAGATACCTGGGGTCCCAAATCTTCCTCTTCATTCACCTCCCTCTCTCGGGCACAGGTGGCAGCTAGGCTTTTAACCCCTTTGACGTCAGTAGAACCAAAGCCTTTGGTTCCACGCTCAGAATTTTCCAGGGATGTGACCTCCTCCACAGGTGGAAAACCCAGTCTCTCACAGATCAATTGGGCAATTCTGTCTCCTGTCTTCACGTGATAATCATTCTGTCCAAAATTAAATAACAGAACTTTAATATTGCCCCTGTAATCTGGATCAATTACTCCCGCACCCACATCGATGAAATATTTAAGGGCTAATCCGGACCTTGGGGCTACTCTCCCATAGCATCCAATAGGTATTTCCACTTGGAGACCAGTGTCCACCAGGGCTCTCCCTTGGCTAGGTACAGTCACATTTTCTATGCTGCACAGGTCAAACCCAGCAGCTTGAGGGGTTGCCCGCTTAGGAGCTTGGGCCTTCTCTGTGACCCTATGGTACTTTAAGACAAATGTCTGCTTCGGGGTAGTTTGGTCTTCTGGACGCTTAACCATCTTTTTAGCTGGGGTCTGAGGACTTCCAAATAAAGGCCCGGGAGCTATTACCATTAAACCTTCTCCCTCCTTCTTTCCTAGTCCTTCCACTAGACCCTGTTTAAATCTTGGCCAGTCTCTTCCTAGAACCAAATCAAAGGGTAGCCTAGGCACCACTGCTAACAGGACTTCCTCTTGTTTCCACAGGCACTTAACCTTTAGCCTATAGGTGGGATATGATGTTGCAGCACCATGAATGCATCTGATGTGAACTTGGCTTTCAGGGGTTCTAGGCACAAATCCTTCTTGGGCCTCTATTCTCTTCCAAAGCCTTTTTGACATCATACTCTGGTCTGCTCCAGAGTCTAACAAAGCATTTGTGGTAGTTCCTTGCACATCAACCATCAAAAGAAATCCTTCTTTGGGCTGTTTTAAATCCAGACCCATTAAGCTAGTGTGTGTCTGGCATCCCTTTTCTAAATGTCCCCATTTTCCACACTTGAAACATTTCTTTCTACTCCACTGTGTCATCTGGTTTGGCACAGTACATTTATTTTCAGAAACATTTTTAATTATTTTCTTTTCTGATACAGCACAGCTTGCCTCAGCACCCATCTTCAGAGGGCCACCCATTCTATGGCAAGCCTGTGTGGCTTCCAAGAATCTCTCTGCTAGCATGGTTGCCTCTCCAAGATTTTGGCAATTCTGCTGTATAAGGAAAGTGTGCAAATCTTTAGGCACAGCAGACATAAATTGTTCAAGCATAATAATGTCTAATAACATTTCTACCGTCTTTTGCTCAGGCTCCAACCATTTTACAGCTAATCCTCTGATTCTCTGACTCAGAGCCCTGGGTGTTTCACCCACTCTTAAGGTAGTAGCTCTAAACATTCGCCTATACTCTGAAATAGACAACCCTAGGCGATCTCTAATAGCAGCCTTTACATCCTTATAATTCAAAGCCTGGGCTGCTGGCATTGCTCTATAAGCTGCAAGCGCCTCTCCAGTTAATGAGGCTGCCAGCCTTACTGCCCACTGGGTCTCTGGCCATGCTAATGCTTGTGCCACTCTCTCAAAAGACTCTAGAAAATCATCAACATTATCATCTGGAGTTAGCTTCCCAAAACTAAATGCCCCAATTCCCTGATTGAGTCCCACACTATCCACATGTGGTGTACCAGTATTTACTGCTGGTCTTGCATCTGGTCCACTTTGGTTCTGTAGTTTAACTAGGGCTTGCACCAGATCAAGCACTGGCCTCTGCTGGTCCACTAAGGCTTTCATAGCAGTGTCCTGAGCCTGCTGTGCTAGCTCCTGTTGCCTGCTAAACTGGGCTGCCATCCAGCTAGCCATCTCCCTCGGATCCATCTTGATCCCTGCAAGAAGACACAAAAAAAACCCCACAGTGCACCACCTTCCAAACAGGTGTTTTTTTTTTACTTTTCTTTTCAATTACCCCTGTGCCTTACTCCCATCCACCACTAGACATGCCCAGGTACTTGTTACCTTATGCCAGTGATGAATCCAGCTCTGCACAGGGTCTTTTCTTCCTGGAACAGCTACCTGGAACAGCCACCTCTCCTCCAAAGTGCAGTTGAGGGAAAATCTTTTCTTTCAGCTTTTAAGCTTGAACTGTCTTTTCCTTCAGACTTGAGTTGTAATCCTTAGCAAGTAAATCCTTTTGCAAAAGCAATCCGAAAAACTACGCCATTTGTCAGACGGGTGCTTGGGTGAGAATGTTCACAGTCTTGGCAAAGGCATATATCAATATGATTTGCAAGGGATTGTGGGAAATGCAGTCCATTCACACCAGACACAGCCGCTCACAATAATTAGTTGTGCTTGAGTGTAAAGCCAATAAGATATTTATTTATGGGGTTATTTCTCCCAACACAGATATGCTTGGTAGCACATAAAACAGGATACTTGCTTTCAGTGTTAAACTTAGAAAAACAAAATCAGGAAAACAACAGCTGAACTTGTCAGGCAATCAAATCAAAAGAATAAAGACCTGGTTGGTAACAAACTGGTCTTTTCTGTAGGCTCTAGCTAATATTTTCTTAGCAGTGCATCAAACAACAAACAAAATCCACAAAGAAGGGAAAAAACTGTTCTTTTCAGGTTAACTTCTTATATCTTCACACATAGACTCAGAAGTGATTTCCTCAGAGCTCACAAGCAATTAGGTAAGGCTCAATTGCTAGCAGTTATCCAGCTGAAACCCCTTAGCTGGCTTACTTTCTACTGCTTGGCTCAAATCCTATTCAGGAGCTTTTCTGAGTAGATTAAAGAACAAGTTTGTATTTCTTTGTGATGGTTGTTGTACTTTGTAACAGTAAATTACCAAAGGAGTTTAGACAGAGAGCAATCCATGTATTCACAGCCTGTATCTACCACCGCTCCCCCTTCTTCAACAATCATGGGTTCAATATCATGGATTGGCACAGAGGAATTTCTCAATGGAGCACTCTCAGGAGAATACTTGTTTCCCTGCTGTCTTTCAAGGGTATAGCTAGGGCATAGATCAGTGTTCATACCTGAGCTTCCATTGCTGTTAGAGTTCCTCTCTAAATAGCCTGGCCAGTATGTAGTCCAGTTCTTATGTCCAGCCTTCCAATCCGGATCCCTGGACACTGGATCTCTCTTCACATACCTTCTGGCACGGGTCCTAGGGTCCCTTCCACGTGCAGCCGTCTCCCTCACAGGTACCGTCTGGAGATTCCTAGCTCTGCAGCACCACTCCTCTGGTTTTCCCCAGTCCAATGGTGTATGCTGGCCTTTTGAATGTCTCCCAGTATACGTACTGCTCTGGACTCCTTTAGACCTCCAAAATGCTTTTCTCTTCTTTCTTCCAAAGGGTTTCTTGCCCTCTCTGTCCATCCGCTCTGGCTTCTGCTTCTGATGATCCTCCAGATGATGAAGCTGTCCAAGATACTGAAGATGTCCAAGCTGAGGATCTCCAAGATGAATCTGAGGATGATTCTGAGGATAATTCTCTGTAGAATAAACTCTACCTTTATTCTGCTTTGATGAGTGCTCCACCCTAGCACAGCGCAGCTGTGCTGAATCAGGCCCTGCCCTTTGAGATGAGTGCTTGGGGATTACCTCATAGCCCTCCTGATTGAACACACGTTTCCTCACTTCAGCTCCTCTAATGGCTGTTGGAAACCTGGTGCATTCTGGGACTGGTAGTCTTTTATGGGAAAATTCTGTTTTCTTATTTCTACCAGAACTGACAGGTTGCTTGTTCAGAGTCACTTCACCTTTACTATAGCTCCTTCCTGAGCTATGATAAGCTTCCTTATCACAGTATACATAGACTGGTGGTTTACGCCTTCAAAAAGTAGAAAGACTAGGAGACACAACGAAGCTACAATGTAACATATTTAAGACTAATCGGAGAAAATATATTTTCACTCAACGTGTTATCAAACTCTTGTTGGTTACCCGAGGATGTAGTAAAAGCTGTCAGTGTAGCTGGGTTTAAAGGAGGTTTGGACAAGTTCCTGGAGGAAAAGCCATTATTAAAGAGGAACATGGAACTCCACTGCTTACCCCTGGGATAAGCAGCATGGAATCTGTATACCTTTTTGAGAACCTGACAGGTATTTCTGAACTGGATTGGCTGCTGTTGGAAACAGGATACTGGGCTTGATAGGCCTTGGTCTGACCCAGTATAGCATATCTTATATTCTTATGTTTTTAAGCGGGGGTTGAGATCTCTCCAGCTGCCCATATAGAAGCTCTCTTGGGTCATGGGCCCCCAGAGGGGAAGGACCCCCACAACGGGGGCTACCATGAAGCCAGTCCACCTTAATACTGCCCATGAGCTGCTTCAGGAACTTCAGCACAATCCTTCTAAGAATTAGATCCCTGTGTCCCCAGGCATGAAGCTAGGACCACTCCATCACGCTCCATACCTGGTGGGCAAAAGCGACCATGTGGGAGGCGGAGCCTGATGCTGAGCGAGACGGACGGCTAATGCTGGAGCTCCGGCGTGGCGAGATCAAAAATCCTGAATAGCGCTGGCGGTTTTATATCTTTCTCTTCAAAATCTTGCAGGATACATAAAGTGCGATGGCGGGTCCCAAACCAGCAAAACTGGACTTTGGTACGGCGCAAAGTAACAGCGCAAAGCGAACAAAGACAGAGCCCCCCTCCCCGCAAAAAATGGCGGCCGCTCGGGAACACCCGCAGCCGGAGGCCTTGCAGGAGATCTTGGCGGAGCTGCGAGGAATGAAAGAAATAATGCAGGCAAATGGGGAATCCCTAGCGCTGATGCGTGCGGAAATCGGGGAGGTGAGAAGCTCTCTTGAAAATCTTTCAGTGCGCCAAGAGAAGGTGGAAAATGCTGTGGCAGTGCACGAGGAGAGACTCCGCATGGTGGACAAACAAGCCAAGCAAATTCGCTCTTTGCAAAGAGAGCTGGAGGAGGGTAACAATCGGGCCCGCCGAAATAACATTCGGATTGTGGGAGTGCCGGAAGGGGCAGAAGGAAAGAACATGGTAGTATTTTTACAAAAAATGATCCCCACGGTACTGAATCTTTCTTTTGAACTGCCTTTCGAAATCGACAGGGCCCATAGAGTGCCGGCAGTGGTTCAACTCAACAACAAGAAGCCTAGACCGATCATTTTGAGGGCCCTAAGATACCAGCAAGTAATGGACATAATGGGTGCGGCAAGATCGCGTTCTCCGGTGGAGTTTGAGAGACATAGAGTGTTTTTCTTCCCAGACTATGCAAAGAGTACTGTGGACAGACGCAAGAGATTTCTCGCATTGCGACCCCGGCTACAGAGCTTGCAGGCTAGATTTGGCCTGTTGTATCCTGCCCGGATGCGTGTGACGCTTCATAACGAGACAAGAACCTTTGAGGAGCCTGAAGCCCTACATCTTTACTTAGAAGAGAAAGAAGCGGCAGTTATGAGATAATGGCCTTTGTCTTTGGTAACTGACCGGGAGGCCAGTGGGTCGCAGTTCGTGTTCATGCGAACAGAAGAGATCTTAAGCCTACTGTGCCCGTGGTGGCACCAGTAGTAGTTGATTCTCCTGTTAATATTTGATTGTCATATGGTGGATAAGGGAGGGCCCCATTATGCAACAAAGGATTGGGTTACTTGTATATATGGCTTGGTGGTTGGGGGTATTTTTTATTTCTTGTATAGCGCTCATACATTACTGCCTAACATTTAGCAGCGCTACGATGTGCCTTCTCGCCCGCTGGGGCCGTTTGGCTCACTACGGGCTCACCTAGTAGATTTTCAGGGTTGGGGTTCTCTCCGGGGCTTGCTAGTACAAAACACAGGCTTTGGTGGCATGGGCGGTTTGTTTTGGGTATAAGGACATGGGGGCTGGCAACCAATAAGGCACGGCTATGTGCATGGCTGGATCTGAGGGGCTGGGCTGGGCTGACGGGAGGGGGGGCTGTAGACATATTAGGGGGAAGCATGATGATAGACGAAATGCTTTAGTTGAAGAGTAGAATGGCACCCTTAAAGATTCTCTCGCTAAATGTCAAAGGTATAAACAGTCCCAGTAAAAGAAAGAAAATAATTACATATAGCAAGCGGGAAAAAGCTGACATATTACTTCTTCAGGAGACACACTTGAATAGAAATGAATCTATGAAACTCAGCATCAGGCCCTATACGCTAGTGGCGTTCTCAGCTGCAGTGCGCAAACACAATGGGGTAGCGGTCTTAGTACGGAGTGTTCTTGCCCCACAAGTCTTGCAGACCAGTGCAGATGCGGAGGGGAGGTGGGTGAAGGCGCATCTTCAGTTGGGCCCGTTTGGCTTGACTGTTATGAATGTATATGCCCCTAATAGTGACAGCCCAGAGTTTTTTTAATTTTTTGGCCAAGGAGATTTATCTGGTTCAGGATTCACATTTACTCGTAGGAGGGGATTTTAACCAGGCCCTTGACCCTCTGTTGGATCGAAAGCCGCCCAGAACCTCCAAGGCCTCAAGGGCGGTTACAATACTTACGTCCTTAATCCGTGACAGAGGTTTGGTGGATGTTTGGCGCTTACAACATCCTAAAGAGCTGGAGTTCACTTTTTTCTCTCCGCCCCATCAGTCTCTGTCTCGGATCGATTTTTTCCTTATCTCAAAAAATTTAATGCCCTGCATAGCAGGTTCTGATATACATCCAGCGCATATTTCAGACCATGCGGCAATATCTCTCTTACTAGAGGCTGCTCAAAATGGTACTAATTCCCCCAGATGGTCTTTTGATAGGTCCTTAGTGGCCAATGAAGAGTTCTGTGTTAAGATCCGAACGGCGATTGCTGATTATTTTCGGTTTAACTTACCGCAGGACACTCCGCCATGGGCGTGGTGGGAAGGCTTTAAAGCCTCCATTAAAGCCACCATTACGAGCTTTGGGATAGCCCAGGCACGGTCCGCAAGGGCGCAGTGCAAGGCTTTGGAGGCACAAATTAAGGCGGGGGAACGGGTTTTGGTGGCAAGAACTGACCCTTGTGTACTCCTGCGACTGCAGCGTTTACGATGTCAATATAATGAGCTGCTGTCCGACGAGGTTGCGCGGAATCTAAAGGCGCAAAATGGTGCCTATTACTGGGAGAGCAACAGGGCTGGACGATTGTTGGCCAGTTCCCTTAAGGCGCGTAGAGAGGCTCACCGAGTTGCGGCGCTTAAGTGCGCTGAGCAAGGTCGCTTAGTAACTTCGGATGAGGGAATAGCTGAGCTCTTTCGAGGATATTATGCGCAGCTCTACTCGTCTGAAACTACATTTTCACAGGAGGGCTTTGACGAGTTTGTGCAAGGGTTGCAGCGGCCTACTTTGGATAAAGATATTTCGGGTACGCTAGACGGCCCTATCTCTCAGGCGGAGATTCGGCAGGCTATCCGGTCGTTGGCCTCAGGGAAGGCCGCTGGTCCTGATGGACTTCCAGTAGAGTTTTTTAAGACCTTTGCAGAGGACCTCGTTCCTTATCTGCAGCAATATTTCTTGCGGTTGGGGGAGGGGCCTGCGTCCGTGGGTGCTTTCGCGAGGGCTAATGTGATAGTTTTGGAAAAACCGGGGCGTGATCCACAGTCCGTGGGGAACTATCGACCTATCTCCCTTTTAAATATTGACTACAAGATATTTGCAACAGTATTAGCTCAGAGACTGAATGATGTCTTACCCCAGCTAATTCACCCAGACCAATGTGGTTTTGTCACAGGGCGTTCGACGGCCGACAACGCGAGATTATTGTGCCATGTCTTAGCGGGTGCAGAGAATTGCAGTTGTCCCTTCGTGGGTCTGTCGTTAGACGCAGAAAAAGCTTTTGACCGTTTAGAATGGCCCTTTCTTTTTGCGGCTCTCCGATGGTTCGGTATGGGAGAGGGCTTCCTTGCGTTACTCAAGATTCTATATACTTGCCCAATCGCGAATGTGTGTGTGAATTCCACGCAGTCGCGGGATATCTGTTTGGGAAGAGGCACCCGACAGGGCTGCCCCCTGTCCCCGCTGCTTTTTAATTTGGCCCTTGAGCCCTTAGCCCTATGTCTCAGACAGACTTCTCAAATTACTGGGGTCCAGTTAGGGGCTCGAGAAATTAAAGTGTCGGCTTATGCTGACGATCTTTTATTATTTACAGAACCGAAGTCAGTGCCGCACATTCTCACTCAAATGGAACGGTATTCTGGGCTCTCTGGGTATAAGATCAACTGGGCAAAGTCGGTTGCCTTCCCGTTAAATTCTTACGTTTGTAAGGAAGACATGAGCCAATTCCCCTTTGTCTGGGAAGGGAAAATGGTAAAATATCTGGGTGTTTATTACTGCCATCCACTGACGGAAACAGTGGCATATAATGCTGATGCTCTCATTCAGAAGGTACGGGCGCTAATTACTAATTGGTCCCCTCTAAATATGTCCTGGTGGGGCAGAATGGAAACAATTAAAATGACTATTGTCCCTAAAGTTAATTACGTCTTGGAAATGTTGCCCTGTTACCTTCCGGACTCTGTGTATCAACAGGTCGAGCGGTTGTTAACGCAGTTTCTATGGCAGAATAAAACTCCCAGAATTGCTCTTCAAAAACTCAAAGGCAGTAAGGAGGTCGGTGGGGTGAAATTCCCTGATTTTCGTCTATACCACTAAGCTTTCTTGTTAAAGCAGGGTTCCCGCTGGGTATGGGACGGCTCTGGACAAAGGCCGGTTTGGTTGGAAGTGGAGGAGTCTCTTTTGGCACCGTTCCCTCTTAAATACCTTCCTGGTATGCTTTTTCCCGAGGAGAAGCACTGCCCTCCTATGGTGGTGGATACTCAGTTGGTGTTCAGAGCGTTAGGCAGGGCCCTTGGGTTGGAGGGCGCAGAGTCTTGTGACCTTATTCCCCTGTGGTACAACCCTGTCTTTAAAATTCAGCAGAAATCGTTTGCTTGGCACAAATGGTACTCCAGAGGGGTCTGGGTCTTGGGGCAGCTGTTGGTGCAGGGAGTCTGGAAACCGTTTGAGAGATTGCGAGAGGAGTTTGGTCTCCCGGGCTCACTGTACTTTCAGTGGTTGCAACTTAAGCACTGCGTATGCAAGAGTGGGGTTACGACCGCCGAACCACAAGCTGGAGTGGGGTTAATTGGAACGCTCCTCCAGGCACGAGAGGACATGGTAGGGAAAGGTGTGGCTTCGCGCTACTATGATCTTTTATGTCAGCGGAAGCGACTGCAGACTGAGGGTACGCAGAGGGGCTGGGAGCTTGATGCTGAGTGTACATTACCGCCTCAAAGTTGGCGGAGATTCTGGTCTCAACAGACGCGAGTGTCCAAATCAGCGGCAATAACCAAAGTGTTGTTCTTTTTTGCCCATCGAGCTTACTACACCCCAGTTAGGATCAGTAGGTGGGGCGGCGGTGTAGGAAATTGCTGTTGGTCTTGCCAGAAGGGGGTAGGGACGCTTGCTCATATTGTCTATGAATGTTCTTGCCTACAAGTCTTTTGGACTAAAGTGTGGGAGCGGACACAGACAGTTTTAAGTTTTAGTGCTCCTTTGTCCTGGAGGGTTATCTGTTTCCGCTCTCTTGCTAGCATCTCGACATTACGTAAAGACTGCTTTTTCCTGTTAGATTTTATGCTGGGCATCGCTTTATACTTGATTGTGAATAACTGGAAGCATACATATGATGTACACTGGGTTGTTTGGTGGAATTCTGTTTGCTTATACAGTAAATATGAACAAATGCCTCGTAAAGGGGCTCCCCGGATGCCTGCGACCTTCTCGCGCTGGGCAGCCTTGCGGGACTTCATGGATAGGACTCGCACCCGTGCAGCCTACTAAGAGAGATAAATGTTTAGTACTGATGTAACCCCTCGCCATGTTTCTCTTTGAAGTCTTGGTGGTGATAGTTTCAAGCGCCTGTGTCCTGATATGGGGAAAACTTCTTTGTTGTTGTTTTATTTCTTTTGGTTACTAGCAAGCCCTGGGGGGGGGGGGGGGAGGGGAGGGGGAGGGGGGGGAAGTGTTTCTGTTTCTTTTGTGTGTAGTGGGGGAGAGGTTTGTGTATCTTGTTTTCTGTGCAGTTAACTTTGCAGATGTGTTATGACGGTTTTGTTCTGTTTTATATAATAAATAAAGATATAAAAAAAAAAGCGACCATGTGAAGTGGCTGCAGCGTTCATTGGCATGACAAGAAAAAGAAATGAGCTGCAGGGGCCACAAATGGAAGATTCAAGTCTCACACCTCACTCCAAGGCTGAGCCTGTGGCTATGCTCCCAAGAGGAATATGTAATATGCTTGTTGACATATCCTCATTCTTGGAGCCATTGTTGGTACTCTGCTTATGAGAACTATACTATTTGTAATGTGAGAACTAAGTGGGTGTCAGACCCCTAAAGCTGGAAAGGTTAAGCCTTTTAGGCTATTAAAGAAGTCAAAGAAGAAAACTCACCATCTCATAATAGAAGGGACTTGATCCTACACTGCTGTAATTACCTCGAACTTGGCTATGAGTCTTTACCTAGCATTCTCTGAACATTACCCAGAAATATACTTGAAGGAAGGCTCATATTGAATTTAGCAGTTACTCTCTGAAACTTGTTTCTAGTGATGTCAAAAATACAAAACTGAATAACTTATGTATCAGCCTGCTTGTCTGATGCTGCTGCCTGGATGTCCTGCTGCAATCTGAAATTGAACATGGTTAAGACGGAGCTCCTTATCTTTTTCCCTAAACCCACCACCCCGCCTTCCTCTTTTCTCTCTTTTTGTGGATAACAGAGGACAATTCTCCCAGTATCTTCAGCTCGCAACCTTGGGGTCATCTTTGACTCCACCCTCTCTTTCTCTTCATACATCCAACAGATAGCTAAAACCTATCATATTTTTCTCTGTAATATCAACAAAATTTGTCCCTTTCTTTTTGAGAACACTATCAAGATCCTTATCCACTCTCTAGTCACCTCCCATTTACACTACTGCAACCTGCTCCTCGCTGGTCGCCCCCTGAATCATCTCTCTTGTTTTCAATCCACTCAAAATTCAGCTACATATACTCATATAACTCCTCTTCTTAAGTCACGTCACTGGCTGCCTATCTATTTCTGCATCCAGTTAAAACATCTCCTACTGACTTACAAGTGCTTTCATTCTGTGGCTCCTCATTACCTCTTCTCTCTTCCAATACTCCTCCTCAAACACTCTCTTTTATCTGTGCCCTTCTCGTCCCCTGCCAATTCCAGACCGTTCATTCCATCTTGCTGCATCGTACACCTGGAACAGACTACATAAGCTGGTATTGTCAGGCTCCATTTCTGATTCTATTGAAATCCAGGCTAAAAACCCACCTCTTCTATGCTGCTTTTATTTCTTGATCCTCCTTATTCTCCTGTTCATCATGCATGCGTGCTATGGCACTTTCCCTTAGTTCTGCCTAGTTCAATGTTTGTTGTATTTGTCTGTCTTGGATTGATTGTAAATGTGCAATGCTGTGTATGCCTTATAGTGCTAAACAAATGACAAGTTTTAGTACTAGTAGTAGTAGTAAATGCCAATACAATACTTAAGTACAAGTAAAAGTGCTAGTGAGAAATTTTACTTAAAGTAAAAATGTATTCAGCTAAATTATATGTTTAAGGGAAAGTTAAAAGTACTGAGACTGCAGTCATTATAACCCTTTATTCCTTTATAACAGGGAATATCACTTCACAGCACACCTTTAGATCATCCACGGTTTTAAACCTTTTCTTCCATCTATTATAATACATCTACAATACCATCCACTTATTTTGTTTCAAGAGAACTAAATTCTCAAAATGTTTATCATTCATACCAATGGTTTTATTTGACATTGTCAAACTGGCACAGTTAAAGAAGCCTTCAATGGCTACACTAGCAAGAAGTGGAGTATTTAATTGGATAGAGAGCCGAAATGTAACTGATGTCTTTAGAATGTGCCTGGAGATATTAGTCAAGTGAATCTTTGCCAGAAGCATTCTTTTATGTAACCCAAAGAAGGCTTTATCATCAGCAGCAGTACCAAAAGACTTACTAGCTGGTGAAGACTGTTTCTGGACTGTGTCAAGTAGATGTCTGATATGTTGAAGTATGTTTTCCAACTTTGCTTTATTGTTGGTCCGCACAATGCAAACCTTAGGATGCAGAATTGCTATTCAAATGCTTCAGAATCATGGAATATTTCGGAGTAGCATTGATTGATAGCATTTACGAAGGGAATCGCCAGCGGCTAACAAGTTGTCATAAATGCCTTCTTTTCAATGACATTTTCACAAAACCAGGTAATGGCTGGCAGCAGGTACATCTTTTTTTTATTTTTTAAGATGTAAAGCTTTATCAAACAATCATACTATAAAATCAAATTCAGACAAAACATTTTGAACAGCAAAGTTATCCCCCCCCCCCCACCTTCTGCAAGGAGCTGGCCAGTTGAAAGTATGTATCTGAGGCCAGCTTAAGAGGTGAGCCAGTGAGGTACTGGCTCAGGACGCCCTAACATTAGGGAAATGAAAGCTTGCCTCACTGGCTTTGCTCCTTCACAGATGCAGGAGCACTTTCTTTTACTACCACAGCTGTGCTGTGCTGCAGCCTCTGGCACCGCGGTGTTTCTAAAGTCATAACCAGGTACTTCCTCTTTCTTGCAAGAGACAGGAAGTGCCTGTGTCTACCTTTTAAAAATGCTATTGTGCTGGTGGCTGCAGCACAGCATAGCTGTAGGAGAGAAAGAAATTGCTCCTGCAGCTGTGTAAGACATTAGTGTGGCTTGTGTGGGGAAAGGAGAGAAGGTGACAGGCTGGGTCTGATGTTGAGGACTGATGCTTGGAGGAAAGGAGAAAGAGGGTTAAGACTAGAAGAGGACTGATGCTGGGAGGAGTGGGACTGTAAATGGGCTGATGGTGGGGAGCTGGTATTGCAAGGGGCTGATGCTGGGGGTGGGGGGTTGGACCGGGGGCGGGGGGTTGGACCAGTAGGGGGTTAATACTGAGGCTGGGACTGGAAAATGAGAATTACACTTACCTGGTAATTGATGTTCCTTTAGGGACGACAGTTCAGTCCTCCACCATCGGGTTGTGCACCTGCTCCTGCAGCATGGAGACTGGACCAATCAAATTCTTGATAGCTCTGGATACCCTCTGCTGGTCTTCCCATCAGCCCCCCAGTGAACCATTGACAAAGCACACTTCCAAGGAGCAACAAATAAGTAGCCAATAACATAGAACAAAAAACGCTAACTGGATATCAAAATGTAAATCTCAACACTGAAGTAACATATAACCCCCTTGATTACCCAGGGGAACAGAACCAAGACCACCCCCAACTCGCCACCCCCTCTGCCACTGAACCGCTTCTGAGAAAAAAAGGGTAGAGGCAGTGACAGAGAGAGAAAGAGAGTGAAAGGGAGCGAAAGATCAAAGCAGAAGACAATTCCAGGCCATATGAGTTAAAATCTTCCTACCTGAAATCATGTCAGCTGCCAACCAGTCCCCTGTCGGATCCAGACACACCGGGCGGGAAGGAGGACTGAACTATCGTCCCTAAAGGAACATCAATTACCAAGTAAGTGTAATTCTCATTTCCTTAGCGGTCCTCAAGTTCAGTCCTCCACCATTGGGACGTAGCAGAGCAGTACTCAAAGGGGGGGACCCTTGCAGCCTGACCGCAACACCGCCGCCCCAAAGCATGCATCACTCGCCGCCAGCACATCCATACGGTAGTGCTTACTAAAAGTGTGCAGCGACGACCAAGTCGCCGCCCTGCAAATCTCAACAGGTGGAACTAAACAGTGCTCCGCCCAGGACGCTGCTTGCGCTCTAGTAGAATGCGCATGAAGGCCTTCCGGTACCGACCGGTTCTGCAAAATGTAAGTGGATGCAAAAGCCTCTCTAAGCCACCTGGAAATGGAGGCTTTTGCTGCCGCTTCTCCCTTACGAGCATCACCAAACAGAACAAAGAGGCGGTCCGTCTTGCGAAACGCGCTTGTCACCTTTAAGTATCGCCGCAAAATCCTCCGTACATCCAGGCGACGCAGGTACTATCTGACTCCAACCCCGCCGACTCCGGAAGTGCCGGCAAGGAAACCGACTGATTCAAGTGAAACGGAGAGACAATCTTCGGCAGAAAAGACGGCACCGGCCTTAGCACCACCTTCTCCCTGGAAAAAGACAGGAAAGGTTCCTGACATGACAACACCTGCAATTCCGAGACTCGTCTCGCCGAGCAGATGGCCACCAAAAATACTGCCTTGAGCGTTAAATCCTTAACCGATGCCTGACTCAAGGGTTCAAATGGCTTCCTGGACAACGCCCCTAACACCAAGTTGAGATCCCAAGGCGGAACGAAACACCTGCGCGACGGCCGAAGCCGAAACACCGCTCTGAGAAATCACTGTACGTCCCCGTGAGCCCCTAAAGCCGGGGTTCACCTTACCTCTATAACAGGCTAGGGCAGCCACCTGAACCTTCAGCGAGCTGGCTGCTAAACCTCTATCGAATCCGTCCTGTAAGAAGTTAAGCACCACGGGAACTGATACAGTCGCCGCCCGTATCCGATGACGCGAGCACCAGTCTTCAAATATCCGCCAGATGCGCATATAAGCAAGGGAGGTGGAACGCTTTCTAGCCCGCAGCATCGTAGTGATAACCGCCGTGGAATAACCTTTCTTCCTCAACCTTGCCCTCTCAATGGCCATACCGTAAGCGAGAACCGAGCCACCTGTGGCATTTGAAGAGGTCCCTGGAGTAAGAGATCCTCCGAAATCGGTAACTTCCAAGGAGTCCCGTCCAGAAGACGAATCAGATCCGTGTACCATGGACGTCTTGGCCAGTCTGGCGCCACGAGCAACACCCTGCCGCAGTGCGCCTCGATGCGCTGAACCACTCGACCTATGAGCGCCCACGGAGGAAAGACATACAGCAGACCGGACGTCGGCCATGGCTGAATCAGGGCATCGATGCCCTCTGACATCCTCTCCCGACACCTGCTGAAGAACCGGGACACTTTTGCGGACTGGAACGTCACCATGAGATCCATCACCGGCGTCTCCCATCTGTGAACAATCTAAGCGAACACTGCCGGATGAAGCTCTCATTCCCCGGCATCTACTTGGACTCTGCTGAGAAAGTCCGCCATCACATTGTCCTTCTCCACAATGTGCGCTGCCGAGATGGCCATCAACCGCGACTCTATCCAGGAGAACAGAACCTCCGCCTCTTCCTCCATGGCCACACTGCCTGTTCCCCCCTGCCGGTTGATGTAGGCCACCGTCGCCGAATTGTCTGACAGCACTCGCACTGCTCGGCCCCTCACAGTGCTCTCGAATGCTTGAAGCGCCAGGAACACCGCCCGAAGCTCGAGTCGATTGATGGACCAAGCCCTTTCCTGACCGGACCATACTCCCTGCGCGAAGAGCCCCTCGCAGTGAGCTCCCCACCCCGCGAGGCTGGCGTCTGTCAACAGGGGTAACCAAAGTGGCTGCTCCAGGGGCATGCCCGCTTTCAGGGACTCCGGAGCCAACCACCACTGCAAATCCTGTTTCACCTGCAGAGGACAAGGAAGCTGTCTGCTCAGCGCATGCGCCTGCGGAGACCAGCGACGCAACAGCGCCCTTTGTAAGGCCCGCATATGGAAGCTGGACCATGGCACAACTTCCAGGGTCGCCGCCATGGTGCCCAATATCCGCAGGTACCACCAGGCAGACGGAGCCGGAGTGTTCAAGAAGGTGCGCACCAGTCCGCGAAGCAGGAGTGCCCGTCGATCCGGAAGAAACACTGCTCCTCTCACAGTGTAGAAGCGAACTCCTAGATACTCGAGGCTCTGAGTGGGCACTAAGTGACTCTTTGCCTCGTTGACTATCCAGCCGGGGCTTTGAAGCAGCTGCACTACCCTGTCTGTTGCCCGCAGACTCTCCTCCCTGGACTTTGCTCGGATCAACCAATCGTTGAGGTAAGGGTGAACTAAAACGCCCTCCTTTCGCAACGCCGCCGCCACCACCACCATGATCTTGGTGAACGTGCGCGGCGCCGTTGCCAAGCCGAAGGGCAGTGCTTGGCATTGGTAATGGCCCCAAGGAAAGGCGAACCGAAGAAACTGCTGATGGGCCTCCCGTATTGGAATGTGCAAGTAAGCTTCCGTGAGGTCGAGAGATGTCAAAAACTCCCCTTGCCGAACTGTCACCATAACGGATCTTAGCGTTTCCATTCGAAAGTGGGGAACACGAAGACAGAGGTTAACGCCTTTGAGGTCCAGAATTGGCCGAAGAGATCTGTCTTTCCTTGGCACCACGAAATAAATGGAGTACTGACCTACCCCACATTCCGACGCCGGAACGGGCACCATCGTCCCCAGCTGAAGGAGGCGGTCTAACGTCTGACGGATCGCCACCGTCTTTTGATGCCCCTTGGCGGGAGACATTACAAAGGAGTCCTGCACTGTATGCGCATAACCTTCGCAGATGATCTACAGCACCCACTGATCGGACGTGATTTGGACCCAGGCAGGAAGGAATTCCCGAAGCCGCCCCCCAATCGAGAGTCTTCCCGCTGGGGCCCGCCTCGCTTCATTGGGTCTTTCGACCAGCTGAGGAAGAGGCGATGGAAGAGAAACCTCTGCCGGCCCCTCGAAAGCCACAAAACCTCTGAGTTCAAGGAGCAAACCTTCCCCGGAGAGAGCCACCAAAACAAGATGTTCGAAACCTCTTGAAGTCCCTAAACTGACCCCGGGTGGACGGCACAGCCTTCCCCTGTCGGGGCTTATCCTCCGGAAGCCTGCTACCTTTGGAATCCCCAAGCTCCTTAACCAACTTGTCTAGATCTTCACCAAATAATAATCTGCCCTTGAAGGGAAGCTTACTGAGCCGAGACTTAGAGGTACCGTCGGCTGCCCAATTCCGCAGCCAGATGTAATGCCTAGCGGCCACTACCGACGCCATGCTATTAGCTAATGCCCTGATAAGATCATAGTGTACATCCGCCAAATACGCCGTCCCTGATTCAAGGTGGGTCACCTCCATCACGCTCTGCTGGTCCAGCTGCTCCACTCGTCGTAAGTACTGAGACGAACGCAGGCATGCGCACGCAATCCAGGCCCCACAAATCGAAGCCTGCAGCGACAGGGCGCTAGCTTCAAACGTCTGTTTTAATAACCCATCAACTCTCCTGTCCTGTGCATCTTTCAAAGCTGCACTACCTTCCACGCGAATCGTCATCTTCTTCGTGACCACCGACACTGCCGCATCCACCTGCGGCGCACAAAACTTCTCCTTGTCTTTATCTGCCAGAGGATAGAGCCTGTTCATGGTCTTGATGCCCTTGAGACCCGCCTCCGGCGGATCCCATTCATTCTGGATCATCCTATCCATCACCCGGTGAACCGGAAACACCATCTGAGACTCCCTAACCGCCTGTATGAGGGGATCCTCCAACCCCTCCTCCTCCGCCGGCTGCACTGCGGAGAGGTTGAGAGTCCTGAGAGCCTCTGTAATGAGCGGCAACAGTTCCTCTTTGCGAAATACGCGAATAATTCTCGCCTGATCTTCAGGTTCTAGAATTTCCCCGTCTTCCAATTCCTCAAGATCCGACTCCGGGTCCGGCTCCGGCTCCGGCTCAGGCTCCTCCGGCTCCAGCCAGTCTACCTCAGAGGAGACTATACCGGAACACCGAGGCCTCTTAGCTGGTGGCGGAAAGACCCCACTCACCCCCTCCAATCGGGGCGAGGAAAGCCCTGATGGCCCCGCTATAGCTTCCGGCAGCTTGCCTAGGCGCCCCAAGCGGAAAGCCTGATGCATAATAAGAACGAAGTCTGGGGAGAAGTCTCCTAATGACGGTTCGGCCCCCGGAGCTGAAGACGCCCCCGCGGACCCCCCAGAACCTCTGAAGCCACTCCTGGCGAGGCGATCGCTATGGGCTCCCCCTCCCCTCCAACTGGGAACACCAGAGAGTCAGGGACCCCCTTGCCTTCCATCTGTTGCTCCACCGAGGTAGAAACAGATGCACAGCCACGGCATATGCCAGAATCTGCTACCGTGCCCCGCCGCGTGCCACAAACCATGCACTGCGGACGGGCAGCCATGGATAGGCTCCTCAAATACCAGCTATGTATACCCTGAGCCTTTCTCCTTGCCAACCAGTCCTCTTAAAAGTACTGCTTTCCTTTTTCTTTTTATTATTATTTTTTTTTTTTTGTATTATATGAATTCACAGCAAAACCAACTAATGGACCAAAATCCCGAACGCTTCACCGGCAGCGCTGCCAAAAAGAAACCACGCACTGCCCAAAACCTAACTCAGCGCTTCTTACCCAATGCAGCCACATGCAGCCCTGACAGCCCCACGCGACTCCTGCAGCGCGGGAAAAACTTAAAATGGCTGCCGCGGCTCACTGTTTTGGCAGGAAACCCCAGTACCGCCTCAGAAGCTCTGCGCCGAAGATAATAGGGCCGCTCACGCTAACCCCGAACCTGGCGCTTACCTCTACTGCAGTGCCCTTTGAAATGCGACGTCGCTCGGCTCGTCAAGAGGGATGTTCGCGGCGAGGGCTAACTCGCCGGTCAGCAGCCCCGCTCACACGCTGAGGCACTGACATCCTCTTTCCTCACCGGGAGCTCCCGAAGCTGAGTCAGGCTACGGTGCTGCGCAGGGCTCTCTCCCGAGCAGTCCAGGGAGAGAGAGCTGCAAGACTTCCCCAAAACCAGAAGGAAGCAGCAAAACAAGCAATCCGGTACAGCTTTTCTCCTTTTGCTTTTTTTTTTTTTTTTAACGGGACAGATCACGCCAAAGAAAAATCAAACAAAGAAGGGGAATAAAACAATATAAATCCTAAAACCCTAGGCTAAAAGAGCTCCTTATGAGTTCCTCCAGTGAGTCCAGCACCGGCTCACTAAGTCCTCCTGCTGCATGGAGACTGGACACACTGGGGGGCTGATGGGAAGACCAGCAGAGGGTATCCAGAGCTATCAAGAATTTGATTGGTCCAGTCTCCATTCTGCAGAAGGAGGTGCACAACCCGATGGTGGAGGACTGAACTGGAGGACCGCTAAGGAATGAGCTAATGCTGGAGGGGAGCTTTGGCTGGAACTAGAAGGGGGACTTATGCTGGAGGTGATAGCCTAGGGCTAGGGACTAATCCTGGCAGATGCTGGGGTCAGGGTAGAAAAAAAGAGACAGAAGCTGGAGGAATGAAAAGGGGACAAATATTGTGTGTGGTGATGGTGAAGAAATAAGGTCATATACAGGGGAATAATGGATGCTGGGCTAAGGAGGAAAGGCAGTGTTATTAAAGAGAAGAGCAACCAAAATGGTAAAGGGAATGGAAGGATACTCCTATGAAGAGAGGCTTAAAAGGTTAGGGCTCTTTAACCTGGACAAGAGACGGCTGAGGGGAGATATGATAGAGGTCTAAAAATTAATGAATGGAGTAGAACGGGTAAATGTAGATCGATTGTTTATGCCATTAAAAAGTAGAAAGACTAGGGGACATGCAATGAAACTACAGTGTAACCCGTTTAAGACTAATAAGAAAAAATATTTTTTCACTCAATGCGTAATCAAACTGTGGAATTCATTACTGAAGGATGTAGTAAAGCTGTTGGTGTAGCTGGTTAAAAAAAGGTTTGGACAAGTTCCTGATGGAAAGGTCCATAAACAATTATTAAAGAAGACCTGGAAAATCCACTGCTTTCCCCAATACAAGCATTGTGGAACCTATGTGTCTTTTTGGTAAACTGCCAGGTACTTGTGACCTGGGTCAGCCACTGTTGGAAACAGGATACTGGGCATGATAGACCTTGGTCTGACTCAGTATTGCATTTCTTATGTTTTTATGAACTGGAGAACAAAATTGATAGATTTGTACTGAGGAAGAATAGGAGATATCAGGCAGGTGATGGAGACATGAGAATGTGGAAGAGCAGGGACAGACTTGGGTAAAGACTCTAAAACTGGATGGAAGAACATAAGAAATCAGATGCAAAGATTGGCAGGGCTTTGGGAGTATAAGTGGGGACTTGGGGATAGTGGGGACTATAAAATTGACCAATGATTATGACAACAATGGAGACTAGGTGATTGGGTGAAGGATATGGTAAGGTTGTGAGACCAAATGCAGAAATATGCTAAGGGGTGAAGGGTTGAAGGACCTGCAGGATTTGGGGAAGGGCTGGGAGGGCTTTGGAGTGGATGAGAGTCAAAGGAAGGGTACAAGTCTTTGAAGGAGATAGGAGGAGGTAGAAATAGGGGAGATGAAGGAGAAATGGAAGCCTGGATAGAGGCAGCACTTAAGAAAGGCATTGGAGGAGAGAGGGAATGAGTGTTGGGTAAAGAGCTGGGGCTGAATGGAGAATGAGAGGCAAGGAAAAGTAGATGAGGCTGGTAAGAAGGTGAGTACAAATGAAAGAATTTGTGACCTAAAAAGTGGGTGAAAGACAGGGGGAATAGGAGGCTAGGGAAGGAATGAGATAGAGGTAGGGATGGAAGGACTAGCAAGGTAAGAGTAGAAAATGGAAAGCTGGGAAGTAGGTAAAAAGTGAAAAGAGATAGACCAAAGACCAGAGGGGGGAGAGAAGGAAGACTGAAATCTATCTATAGATAGATAAAAGGCAGATGAGAGAAACTGAGAAAAAAAGATGAGCCAGAATGATTAACATCAGAGAGAGCTATAGGAAAGGAAGGGAAGAAGGAGGGGGAGGGAAAAAAATGAAATGGAAATGAGATCCTAAAAAAGGATGTAGGAGAAAACCAAGAAGTGGAAGTGCTAATGAGAGACCAGGCCCAACCCAGTTAGAAAAATGAAATGACATGACAACAAAGTACAAAAGAATCTCAGGGTCTGATATTCAGCGGCAGCAGCTAGCCTGATTACAGTGGCTAGCCAACGGCGCTGAACCATAGATCCAGATATTCAAAGCCGGGGCCATATACGGCCACTGGTACTGAATATCCAGGTCAACCGGATAGCCAGGAAGCTAACCAGGCAGTGACAATATTCAGCCACTGCCCAGTTAGCTTTGGGTGCGAAGGTTAAGCCAGCCTTTAATTGCCGAAGGATAACCGGGCAGCAGCTGAATATTGCCGCTGACCAGTAATTCCCAGCTGCTACCCCCGTTCTTCCCCTGGAACGCCCCAATGCTCACCGGTTAACATCGGAGCATCTAGTGGCGGAACCTGCATATATTCAGTGGCACTAACCATGTTAGTAGTGCTGATTAATGTGATTAATGTGTTTAGCAAGTCTGCTAATCACATTAATTGTTTTAAATATCAGGACGTCAGTCTTTAGAGAATAAAGTATGTCGGCTTTGAAAATTCATGCCTTATAATTGTTCAGTACAGGAGGAAATGATTTTTGTTTCTTTCCTCAGTGTTCTGCTGCTCGCAGTTTGATTTCTTGAGTTTTCATTTCATATTTTACTAGTTGAAAGTCCATGTGGTGTAGGATTCTTTTACTACTACTTCTGATTTGTATAGTACTACAAGGCATACACAGCGCTGTACAAGTAAGAAACAGTTCCTGCTTGTCAGAGTTTACAATCTAATCAAGACAGAACACACAACTGGGGACTAGGCTAAATCTAGGATAATGGCAAGATACAGATAGGCGATGAGCAGAAAAATAAGTGGACCAGGATTCAAAAGCAGATTCGTAGAGCTGGGTTTTTAGCCTGGATTTACATAGGGCCAGTGATGAAGCCTGGTGTACTAATTCGGGTAGTTTGTTCCATGCTTATGGAGCAGCAAAGTGGAATGAACAAAGTCTGGAATTGGCAGTGGCAGAGAAAGCGTAATTACTCACCTGTAACAGGTGTTCTCCGGGGACAGCAGGAATCAGTCCTCGCATATTGGTGACATCGGCACCGACAGAGCCTGCACAGATTCACACTCCAGCTTTCAAAGAAAGCCTTTGGGGGTTAGACCGCGCATGCATGGACACCTTTCTGCCCAAGGGTGCCATCTTATCTCTGTATGGTGACATAACTTAATCAAGCATTAAAAAAGAAAAAAACAACTCCATGGGGAGGAGGGAGGGTTGTGATGACTGATTCCTGCTGTCCCTGGAGAACACCTGTTACAGGTGAGTAACTACGCATTCTCCAGGAACAAGCAGGAAGTCAGTCCTCATATATGGGACTCCCAAGCTACAGGCTACCGAAAACCTGTAGAAGCCACAGACGATACAAAAAAGTAAACCGTGCAGGGCAGCAAGGAATGCTGAATGGCTTGAAGTTCAGAGACACAGCTGCAGCATAGATCATGGAATCACCTCGCCGGTAGCCTGAATACTATGGGCCGGAGGGAAGGAGATGCACTATTCCCCAAAGAAGTGATGAAGTACGGCCTAGCTGAAGGTGCTATTGAGCCATGAGCTTTCTTCCAGGCAGTAATGCGCTGTAAGGTATGGACCGAAGACCAGGTGGTAGCCCGGCAGATGTCCAACAGAGGGATCAAGTGCAATTGGGCCATATAGGCCGCCATGGTGTGTGGTAATGTGATGTTCCAGGGAGAGTCCAGCCTGCTCATAGGTGAAGGAGATGCAGTCTGCCACTCAGGTGGACAGGGAACGCTTGGAGACCTCAACACTGAGTCTGTTAGCGTCATAGGAGACGAACAGCTGTGACGAGCGGCAATGGGGCTGTGACCTCTGAAGGTAGAAAGACAGAGCCCTCTTGCAATCCAAGGTGTGTAATAAGGCTTCCACTCAGGAGGCGTGAGGCCTTGAAAAACAGGTGGGAAGGACCACCCCCTGGTTCATGTGAAAAGCGGACACCACCTGTTTTTTGTGGAACCTGGTGTAGGGGGCATGAGCCACCAAAACCTGCAGCTCACTGACTCTTCTGGCTGAAATAAGCACTACTTTTCATAACAAGTACTTGAGATTGCATGTAGCCAGAGGTTCAAACGGGGGAGCCATCAGCTTCCCAAGAGCAACGTTCGGGTCCGACGCCACTGGTGGTGGGCATATGGGGGGTCGTGAGAGAAGAAGTCCCCTCATGAAGTGGCCCACAAGCAGGTGCACAGAGAAGGTCTGGCTGTCAATGAGGTGATGGTGTGCCGCTAAGGCACTGAGGTACACCCTGACAGAATTTGACTTCAGACCAGTCTGGGAGAGGTGTATGAGATATTGCAGGATGTCCTGTATAGAGCAAGAGAAAGGATTGAGATTCCTGTCTGAGCACCAGATGGAAAATCTATGCCATTTGAAGGCATTAGCATGTAGAATCCTTGCGTGATGCCAGTAGAACATCCTCCACCTCTCGGGAGAGGTGGAGATGTGCTATGGTTAGCCATTCAGCATCCACGCCGTCAGCGTGATGGACTGAAGGTTGGGATGGAGAAGGGTCTCGTTCTCCTGAGACAGCAGGCCTGGATCCTGGCCCAGAGGTATCAGGGCCACTCGGGACAGCTGCAGGAGCGGGAAGAACCATGGCTGTCAAGGCCACCGAGGGGCAATGAGTATTATGGAGGCCCTTTCTGACTGAACCTTGGCAAAGGTTTTGGGAAACAGGGTACTAGGCGGGTAAACATACAGAAGGCTCCTCGACCAGTTCAGCAGAAAGGCATCCACCGTCATTTGGCATGTAGCCGGCCTCCGTGAGCAGAAGCATGGCAGCTGCATGTTCTTGGAGCTGGCAAAGAGGTCCAACTTTGGGGTCCCTCAGCATTGGAAGATGGAGCTGGCTACCTCCAGGTTGAGTCGCCACTCATGAGGTTGAAGAACTCTGCTGAGCCTATCTGCAAGCAGATTGTCCTGGCCTGGCAGGTAGACCACCCGGAGGGTCATGGCATTCTCTGTGGCAAAATTTCACAGGTGAACTGCCTCCCAAAGGAGGACGTATGAGTCCATTCCCCCCTGTTTGTTGATGTAGAACATAGAGAAATTAGACTTACCTGCTAATTGTTGTTCCTTGAGGAACTCCAGTCCAGTCCCGAACCTCTGGGTAGTGCACATCTTCCAGCAGCTTGGAGACTGAGTACGTCACATTCTTGAGAGTAGCAGTACTAATACCACTGGCTCCTCCCTTGAACTCCCAGTAACCTATTGACAAAGCACTCACAGGAGCAACAAATAAGTAAAAATACATTCAACAAGTCAAAAAACTAATTAACTAGAAATAACATGCTCTACCCTACTAGGAGGTACTTCTTTGACTTCCAGGAGTAGGAAAAAGAATAGTGTGAGAAAGAACGCTATTGAAGATAACTAGTGTCCTCTGACAAACCTTCGCATGCTACTAAAACTCGCGAGAACGCTACACACAATATTCTTGATAAAAATCACGAGACTGAGACAAAGGTCCGTTTATGACAGACCACCAACCTGAAAAACTCATGGACCTTGAAGTAACCCCGGGTGGGATACGGGACTGGACGAGTTCCTCAAGGAACAACAATTAGCAGGTAAGTCTAATTTCTCTTTCCTTATCGTCCCTCCAGTCCAGTCCCGAACCTCTGGGATGTAGCAGAGCAGTTATCTAATGTCCCGCTAAACCGGCTTGCAAAACCGACGAACCAAAACGGGCCTCACCCGCCACCTGAAGATCAAGGCAATAGTGCTTGCTAAAAGTATGCAGTGAAGACACGGTAGCTGCCCTAGAAATTTCTACCAGGGGAACCAGGCTACATTTGGCCCAGGACGCTGCTTGAGCTCTTGTGGAATGGGCCCGGAGACCGAGAGGTACTACACAACCCTGCAACATGTACGCAGAAGCAATCGCCTCCTGAATCCATCTGGAAATGGAGGCTTTGGCAGTTGCTTCGCCCCTGCGCGGACCCCCAAAAAGGACAAACAATCTATTTGATTTGTGAAAATCCTCCGTGCTCTTCAGATAACACTTGAGAGTCCTCTTAACATCCAGGTGATGCAGGTCCCATCCCAGCGCCAAGTTATCAGAGTTGGTCAAAAAGAGGAAAGAGGGAACGGGACGCAAAACAACCTTTTCCCGAGAAAACAAGAGAAACGGTTCCTGGCAAGAGAAAGCTTGCAATTCTGAAATCCGTCGTGCCGAACAAATTGCTATCAAAAAGACTGTCTTCAACGTCAAGTCCTTCAAGGAAGCTCTAGACAAAGGCTCAAAAGGTTTCTTAGTTAATGCCCTGAGAACCAAATTAAGATCCCATGAGGGCACCAGTATTCGACGAGGAGGACGCAAACAGCTAACCGCTCGAAGAAACCTAAGAACATCTGGATGAGAATTCAGGGGTTCTTTATGAATCTTGCCTCGAAAACACACAATTGCCGCCAACTGCACTTGCAACGAGCTGGACGCTAATCCCTTGTCAAAACCATCCTGCAGAAAAGACAAAATGTCCGCTATTGTCGAAGAGGAAGAATTCAATTGTTGATTGGTGCACCATCCTTCAAAAATACGCCAAACACGGACATAGGCTAAGGATGAAGACTGTTTGCGAGCTCTGAGCAAAGTTGAGATCACCGACGACGAATAGCCCTTCCGACTCAACTGCGCCCTTTCAAGAGCCAAGCTGTAAGCGAGAATCGATTCACCTGGGGCATGCGCAGAGGACCCTGCAAGAGAAGGTCGTTGCGCTCTGGAAGATGCCATGGCTGATCTACTAGTAGGCGCATTAGGTCCACATACCAAAGACGACTCGGCCAGTCCGGAGCTATTAGGATGACCATTCCTCAATACGCCTCTATCCTTTGAACCACACGGCCTATCAGGGCCCACGGAGGAAACACATAAAGAACTCCCCCGTCGGCCACTGTTGCAACAGCGCATCTATGCCCTCTGACATCCTTTCCCGCCTTCTGCTGAAGAAGCGACTGGTCTTGGCCGATGCGAAGGTTGCCATCAGATCCATGAGCGGAGTCCCCCATTTGTGCACTATCTGTGCATAAATCTCGGGGTGGAGGACCCACTCTCCTGGATCCATGCGAACCCTGCTTAGGTAATCTGCCATTATGTTGTCTATCCCCGCTATGTGCGCCGCTGACAACGCTTGGAGCCAAGATTCTTCCCAGAGAAAGAGACTCTCTGACAGCTCCTCGAGGAGCGCACTGCTTGTGCCCCCTTGGCGGTTCAGATACGCAACCGCTGTTGCATTGTCTGATAAGACCCGTACCGGACGAGCCCGAAGGATACCTTTGAAGGTCTTGAGCACTAGAAAAGCCACTTTCAACTCTAGTCTGTTGATTGACCATCCGGACTCCTGCGCGTTCCAAACTCCCTAAGTGAACTGACCCTCACAGTGAGCCCCCCAACCTGTCAAACTGGCATCGGTGATAACTGGAATCCACTGAGGCAGCTCGAGAGATACGCCCACCGACAGATTTTCCCGACTGAGCCACCACTGAAGGGCCACCTTGACGTCTCTCGGACAAGGAAGATGCTGAGCTAGGGAGTCCGACTTGTGCGACCACCGACGGAGCAGCGATCTCTGTAAGGGACGCATATGAGCTCTTGACCATGGCACTACCTCCAGTGTTGCCACCATCTTTCCCAACAACTGCAGGTACTGCCAAGCCGTCGGCCTCGACTGGTTTAGAAAAGACCGCACCAAAAGCTGCAGGTTCTGTATCCGGGGCTCCGGCAGAAAGACTGCTCCTGCTCTCGTGTTGTGCTCCCGAAACCTAAAGAACTGTCCTTACACTTCCCATAGCACTAAAAAAATAGCAGCCTCTTACCTCCGATCGCCGTGAGAGGAAGGGAAAGTGCTGACTCAATCGGGCCCGTCGTCTCCTGCGCTCAGCCGGTCTCGGCTTTGGCGCGAAGGAGGAGGGAAGCAGAGTCAGAAGCAGCAGCAGTCGACCAATGCAGTGTAATAACGCTGGCTCCTCACCCGTTAAAGAGATCGGGAGCCGGCCAGCCTCAGGATCGCGGCCGCTATTTAGTCCCAGCAGGGTAAGGAAAATCAAAGAATCACCTCCCTAGTAGTGCTGCTCTTACTTTTTTTTTTTTAAATCACTACAGAAAGCAAATATAAATTAAATTAAACTGACTTAAGTCAAATCAAAAAGGGTGTTCACCCCAAAATCCTCAAATTACACCTTATTTGTTCCTTCAGTGAGCCTGAACCTAGGCTCACCACATCCTCCAGCTGCTTGGAGACTGAGTGTACTGGGAGTTCATGGGAGGAGCCAGTGGTATTAGTACTGCTACTCTCAAGAATGTGACGTACTCAGTCTCCAAGCTGCTGGAAGAGGTGCACTACCCAGAGGTTCGGGACTGGACTGGAGGGACGATAAGGAACGCTACTTGGTTGTCCATCTGGATGAGCACCACCTGACCCACCAGGTGGGCCTGAAACACCCAGAGGGAGTTTGTCACAGCCTGGAGTTCCAGGAGGTTGATCTGGAGGGAACTCTCCTCCCGATTCCAGGCATCCTGCAATAGTAGACCATTGCAGTGGGCTTCACAGCCAAGTTTGGAGGTGTCCGTAGTGGGGACGCGCCATGCTGGAGGGGCCTGGAAGGGTAGGCCAGCCTTGAGGTTCGGTTGGCTCTGCCACCAGGCAAGAGAGGCTGCAAGAGGCCGGGTGATCCAGACTTGATCCTCCAAGTGGCCCGTGGCTTGAGTCCACTGAGAGCTCAGAGTCAACTGGGCCTGTCACATCCGGAGATGTGCCTGCGAGGTCAAATGAACAGTCGAGGCCATGTGCCCCAAGAGGCACAGCAGAAGCCGGGCGGATGCCGATGAGTGGCTCTGCACCTCCCCTGCTAGGGACACAAGGTGTCCAGAGGGAGAAAGGCTCTGGCTTGTGTCGAGTCTAGAAGGGCTCAGATGAACTCCGGGCATGGAGTCGGGAGCATATGAGACTTTGCAAAGTTGATCATGAACCCCAGAGTCTGTAGCACCGATGGTGCGGTGAGCTATATTGCATATCTCCTCTGGTGAGTTTGCTTTTGTAAGCCAGTCATCCAAATAGGGGAAGACAAAGACTTCCAGCAAATAGAGGTGAGTGTCAATGATAGCCAGGCACTTGGTGAATACCCTGGGGGCCGAGGAGAAGCTAAAGGGGAGCACCCTATATTGGTAGTGGCAGCCTCTGATGACAAAGCGGAGGTACTGACGGTGCCAGGGGTGGATCAGGATGTTGGTATAGGCATCTTTGAGATCCAAGGAGCATAGCCAGTCTTCCCAGGGGAGGTAGGGCAGCAATGTTCCAAGGGATAGTATCTTGAACTTCTCCTTGACCAGAAAGCAGTTTAGGTCCCGCAGATCCAGGATAGGCCAATATCCACCTGTCTTTTTTGGGATGAAGAAGTACCAGGAGTAGAATTTTGTGTCCTAGAGGGGCCAAGGTACTGGCTCCACTGCCTGATCCTCGAGTAGGGACTCAAATTCCTTCTGCAGGAGGTCTCTGTGCAGGGAGTCATGGGAAGCTCCCCTGAAAACAAGGAAGGAGACGTCTGGTCGAAGTGCAGAAGGTAGCCCTGTCATACAACCTGCAATACCCAGGCATCAGAGGTAATGCCTGGCCAGAGGTGTGCGAAGTGGACCAGACATCCTCCCATGTGCCTTGGGCCCTGGCCTTCTGAGGGAAGACAGGCTATGCCCAGGGAGTGAAAAGCACCTCCCAGGCTGCGGGTGGGGCGCTGTTTGAGGCTTGGGGGCTTTCTTCTAATGTGGGCCATGCCCCTTGTCCTTTGCCTGCTGCCCCTGTTGAGGAGTCTGATAGGCCAGAAACTGAGAGTATTTCCCATAAGCCTTTTTCCCCTTTGGGTTGTTGGGATATCTTGGCGTAGGGATAGTTTTGCTCCTTCAGATGCTATCTGTGACTGTAATCATGGCCTGCCTGCAGTGTGCACGATGGAGAAAAGAAAAATGTCCTGTGGGCTAAGAAAGTATATGCTACAATACAGCCTTGCGGCCTGCTGTAATCTGGAGGCCTTGCTTTGAGTAGAAGTACGTGGAGTCAGGCTCAGAGAGAAATACAGGCCTGCTCAGTGAATTAATTAGCAGAACACATACTTTCGGCCTTGAAGAAGAAAAAGGAAAATGTCATTTAGCACCAGGAGATGAAAGACCATAAAACAGGCCAAGGAATGCAGGAAAGATTTGCTTCACAGCACAGATAAGGAGCACAATTAAGCAAAAAACCTTGAGAGCACCATCTGCAAGGGAGGGTAGCCCTAAGGCATAATTGGCATTATTTATGGGAGGGGGCCTCAGAGAAGGAGTTCTAGCAAAGTTTTCTTTCTTTGCTAGTAACTCTGACTTTTACAGAATGACATCAGACTTCTAGAAGTTTTTGTGACGGAGAATATCTTTATAAGGGGAAGGCTCCATTACTCAGTGGGCAGTCTGCTCTCTGATCCTGGACAGAGAGGGGGTTGCCTGTCACAGTCTCAGACAAGAGTCTTTTGCTCTCTGCACTGGTGATTTATTTCGCTTTGGTATACCAATAAAGAAGCTTTGCATCTGAGCAGAAGTTTGTCCTGAGTAATTTGTTGCTAATTGGTAATTGGTAATATCTAGAAAAAGCAGCTGTTGTGGGATACAGGGCCCCACAAATGGTGCGAAACCCAGCCGCATCTCACTTCTAAATTGAGTGTAGTCACTCCTAACCTTTTTCTAAATTGCCCAAGGATTCTTCGGACTACGCTTTTGGCTGCGTGTTTGTCCGAAAGGCTCCCTCCTGTTTTAAAAGGCAACAACAGGGGATGTGAATTCCTTCTCATTAGGAGAAGAGGCTACCCCCTGTTCTTAACATTAAAAAAAAAAAATATATATATAGAACAGGGGACGAGTTTCCTTCTGCTGGCCTAGAAGACGTGCTTCCCTCCTGCCAGTTCAGGAGAAGTGCATGCGGTCCCTGTGTGACGCAGTGACATCTGGATTTCCCTAGGAAGACGTCACTTGTGAGTATTTGTTTCCTGTCTACCCCATCAATGACAGAAGACTTGCCGGTGGGTGAGTAGTGACGTTATGCTTTTATGTGATCACTGTTCTGCTATTGTGCTGCTATGTAACTGATTAGGGTGTTCTGTAAATATTACGGAAAGTAAGTTTTTTTTTGCCCAGACCTTAGATCTTCAAAGTCCCAGGATTGCTTGGTGTATATGTGAGACTGTACGCCCCAAGAAATTGGAGCGAAGCGCCTGTGTGCCCTTATCCACGTTTCCGTATCTCCGCGAGGGGAACGGCTGGGTTTGGACGAAGCGTAAGAACTGTGTGTGTGTGTTTGAGTCCTGGATTTTGTAACTTCGTTTCCTCTGCAAATAAAGAGGTGATTTTTGTAAAAACGCGAAGTTACCAGCTCCTCTGTAACTTAAAGAGGGTGCTGGCAGGTTTATTCCTGCCAAAAAGGTGAAATTACCAACGAATTTACCAACTCCTCTGCAGATAAAGAGGTTCGATTTTATATATATATATATATCGGTAAAAAGTGAAGTTATTAACAGGATTTTGCCTGTAACTAAAGTGTCCCCGCACAGTGAAAACACCAGGTTTACTGCTTATAGGAAGAAAGGGACAGTCGAGTATGTTTAAAAGAAAATCCAAACAGGTGATAAATGATAAGGAAGGGACTGAGTCTGGTCCTACTCCCATAGATTCCCTCATTAGGCAGAACCCCCTGTTGGAATCTGCAATAAAAAATTGCTCTAAACAGTGGGAGAAATGGGCGAAAAAGGATGCTACTCTCGCCTGGCCAGCGGGAGGATCATTCGATCCGCTCATTTTAAATAAAATTAGGGATCATATTTTATTTACCAAATGTGGAAAAGCTCAGCTAGAACATCTGTGGCATATCTCTCTCTGGATGCAGGCTGGTCCTCACCCAGCGCCCACAGCGCCTGTTTCCCCACCACCATACTGGGCATCAGAAAGTAAGACCATGGCAGCTATTGGCTACTCTGATCCAGTATTCAAACCTAAACGGGAACAAATTCCTTCTAGTGTTCCTGATGCTGAAATTACTGAAGCCCTTAACGATGCTATAAGAGAAGGTAATGGCATGTGGGCTGAAGTTGAGGGAGTCATAAATCTTAAACCGACAGTGCCCCCACCATCTGATGTTAGTGAATATTCAGAAGCACGAAAGCTGTTGGCAGAGCAACAGAAGCTTTTGAAGGAGGAACTACAGCAGTTAGAGAATGACAAAGAAACTGTTAGTAAGCAGAAAGAGGCTTTGGAATTTGAGCTCTCACGTCTTCATCAAGACGAACAGGATCAACCCGAACAGGATGATCTTTTAACCCCCAATAAAGAACTTGATGAAGTCAAAGTCCCTGATAAGAAATTCAAACAAAAGCCATTGTTGCCTAAGAGTGATAAGAACATAAGAACATAAGATATGCCATACTGGGTCAGACCAAGGTCCATCAAGCCCAGTATTCTGTTTCCAACAGTGGCCAATCTAGGTCATACGTACCTAGCAGTTTCCCCAAGGGACACAGGTTCCACAATGCTTGTATTGGTTCAAGCATTGATATCCTGGGTCCCTTCTTAATAATGGTTTATGGACCTTTCCTCCAGGAACTTGTCCAAACCTTTTTTAAACCCAGCTACACTAACAGCCTTTACTACATCCTCCGGTAACAAATTCCAGAGTTTGATTACACGTTGAGTGAAAAAATATTTTCTTTTATTAGTCTTAAATAGTTTACCCTGTAGCTTCATTGCATGTCCCCTAGTCTTTCTATATTCTGATAAGGTAAACAATCGATCTACGTTTACCCGTTCCACTCCGTTCATTAATTTATAGACTTCTATCATATCTCCCCTCAGCCGTCTCTTTTCCAGGTTAAAGAGCCCCAACCTTTTTAGCCTTTCTTCATAGGAGTAGCCTTCCATCCCCTTTACCATTTTGGTGGCTCTTCTCTGAACCTTTTCTAAAATCGCTATATCCTTTTTAAGATACGGCGACCAGAATTGCACACAATATTCAAGGTGCGGTCTCACCATGGAACGATATAGAGGCATTATAATATCTTTTGTTTTATTTTCCATTCCTTTCCTTATCATACCTAGCATTCTATTTGCTCTCTTGGCCGCCGCTGCACACTGGGCCGAGGGTTTTAACATGGTATCCACAAGGACGCCTAAATCTTTTTCTTGGGTGGTGGTTCCTAATGTGATCGTGTCTGATAGGCAGACACGATCACGTACTACTGGCAAACCACTGTTGTCCCTCATAGATGAGGAAGACTATGCAGATGGGGGTGGTTTTTCCTTAGTGGCCCAGCAGGGAAATAAAGATATTTTGAGTTTTGTTACAGAGATGGAGGGAGGAAATGGTTATTATGTGTACCTTTGGTCCTCCAATCTGTACGGATGGACCAAGAATAATCAGCCCCAAATGTTGCAGTGGCCCCCAACTGGCTCACTCGACACAGTACATCTTAATACTGCCCGCCTTTGTATTCGTGGCGGTGCGGGTGATCCCGGCTGGGACCTCACCTACATGGAAGCAGGTCTGAGAGTTTGGGAGAAATATGAGGGAAAGGAGCCCAAATCTGGTTTAATGTTTCCCATTATACACACCACTCATGGACAAAAATATGTCCCCTGGAACTTCACAGACATGACAAATATTGCTTCAAGCCTACCTCCCTTAAACCGAGGAGGCGGAGCATGGATTCAGAAATCTGAAAGGGTAACGGCCGGCTATAGCCTGGCCCTGGGAGATGTGAAGGCTTTGCTTGCTAAAATTCTTGGTAATAATGCCACAAATCAGATTTTCATAGGAGCAGGCCTGCCAGATGTTACCATAGCCGATAGTAGGTTTGACGGTGCATCTTTTAATAACTACCGTCCACACATTTGGGCATCTCTACGGGAAACATACCCTACGCAGCGTAGTATGACTCCCCTTACTACTATGCGGTTCCAACCCGGAGAGGATATTAGTGCATATCTTGCAAAATTCCAAGATTTGTGGGAAGCACAAATGGGCGTTTCATATGACGACCCGAACATGTCACTCATGTTTTTCCAGACTCTTTGTAATACTCTCCCTCCTACAGTATTAGCAAAACTTAAGTCTGTGGTAGGTCTTGAGACCGAGCCATGGCCCAAACAACAGGCCCATATCTTTCACTACATCCGCTCCTTAGAGGAGGACACCCTAAAACCTGAAAAGGACTTTAAGCAAGCTCAGGCCTGTCTTTTGAGCCTTCAGCTTAAAGGATTGCAAGAGAATAAGAAGCTACCGACTCCCACGAAGCCTCAACCCACAGACAATAAAAGCAATGATGAGGAACTCATTAAGAAGCTTAAACAGAAAATTAAGGAACAGCAGGATAAGTTAGATGATTTTGAATATCTGGATTGTTATGATGATGATGTCCCAGACCCCCGTGATGAGGGATGTGATCGATATAGGGAACATGTTTATTATAACGGAGCCCAGCAACCCCGTTATTCCCAGCCACGGCATTGGGATTCCCCTTCCCAGCGAAATAACCGTTCCTCCACCCCTCAGTGTTGGAATTGTGGTGGCTATGGCCATATCCAGCGTACATGCCGGGTCCCACGTAGATCTGAAAATCCTGATAGAAAGCGTTTCCCCTTGTGGGTACCCCCTCAGGGCTCTGGACCCCCTCCACAACAATGACTAAGAATTTATCTTTTACAGGCTAGGCTCACCTATCAGGAACCCATAATAGTGGTATTCCTTAATGATGAGCCCACTGAAATGTTGCTAGACACCGGGGCCACATCCTCCGTGTTAACTGCTTTACCAAAAGACTGTCAGCTTAGCACAAAGAAAATGATTACCACAGGTTTTGATGGTAAACCCCTTACATCTTGCATGACTACACAGGTTTCCCTGAGAATTGGAGACCAACAGGTTTGTCATTCCTTCCTATTTGCCCCTCACTGTCCCGTAAATTTGATGGGAAGAGATTTACTGGTAAAATTGCAGATTACATTCACCTATGGTCCACTGGGAGAGAAAGGTCCTGAAAGGTCACTGCTCCTTAGCCCCTATGGACGGGTTAAGTCACACCCGCCTGTCACGATTCATATCAAGCCTGGTTGCAAACCACCAAAGATTCCACAATATCCGATCCAACCTGATGCCCTGCAAGGATCTCGCCCGGAGATCCAGGAATTGTTGCAGCATGGCATTATTGAACTCAGTAATTCTCAGTATAATACCCCACTGTTCCCTGTGAAAAAGCCCAATGGTAAGTGGCGAATAGTTCATGATTTGCGAGCACTCAATAGTGTTGTTGAACCCCAGTTCCCGGTTGTTTCCAACCCTGCTACACTGCTAACAGCAACTACTTTGTACAAATATCACACTGTTTTGGACCTGTCCCATGCTTACTTTGGAATTGTGGTCGAACCTGCTTCCCGGTGTTTCCTGGCCTTTACCTTCGAGGGTCAACATTATCAATGGACCAGGTTACCCCAAGGGTACGTAGAGAGCCCCTCCATTTTCTCTCAAGCACTGGTGGCAGATTTGCAACCATTTCAAGCTGAACTACCCACTGAAGCATCACTTTTGCAATATGTGGATGATCTGTTATTGTCCACTGCTGAGGCAGAAACAAATTTAACCATCACTGACAAACTTGTGTGTCACCTCAGAAACTGTGGTTATCAAATTAACATGGACAAGGCACAGATATGCCAGTCTGAGGTTACGTTCCTGGGTTTCCTGGTTGGTGAAGGTGTGCTCTCTTTAACTGACAAGACTAAACAACATTGCTTAGAGCTAAAGATGCCCAAAACTGTTAAGGAATTACGCTCCCTTCTCGGCATGATAAATTTCTGCCGTAATTGGGTCCCAGGTCACAGTCAACGCACACATCCTTTTCGCAAATATCTGAAAGGGGGAGTAAAAGGGTCTTCTGCTATCAATTTGTCAGCTCCTGATCAAACTTTACTTCAATCACTTCTGTCTGATGTGTCAAATACGCCAAGTCTTTGCCTCCCTGACTATTCAAAAGAAATGTTCTTGATTAGTTTCCATGGACATCATACGTGGGCAGCTGTGCTTTACCAAGATCACGGTAAGATAGTGTCCTACTTGTCAGGAACTTTCTCAGTCACTGAGTTAGTGTTACCAGACATTGAAAAAGGGTTGGTGGCTCTCAGTGAGGCAGTCTAAAAGACTTATAACACCTTTCACCCTTTGTCTCTTACAGTGTACTGTACTGGTGATGTGGAGGCTTTGTTAAACAGTAACACTCTCCATTTCACCCCACGGCGTGTAAATCAGGTTTGTGCCACTCTTTTGCGAAGTCACATCCTTCTTAAGTCATTTCCTGCAACTCATCCCTTTAGTTATTTACAGAACCTAGTTTCTGTTACTGTGGGTGAGGAGGGAGACAGAGCCCCCTCCTTTGCATTCGCTGATAATATTCGGCCCTTTAACGAAATGCCTTCAGACTCTGCAATCTGGTTTACTGATGGTTCAGAGACTTCACTTTGTTCTGGGTTCAGTGCAGTGCACATATCCCCCTCTGGTGATATTTTGGAGATACTACAGTATCAATTGCCCGGTGGTTACAATGCCCAAGGTGCTGAAATCTGTGCAATATTGGCTGTTTTGTTACATCAGGAAAATCATAACCTTGTCATCTTTATTGATTCTCATTATGCAGCACAGGTACTGACAGCACTCCATCAAAAATGGTCACAGAGAGGTTTCATTAACTCTTCAGCTAGCACAATCACACACCTTGATGAGATATACCAAATCTATGAGTGCCTAGAGAAACGCAGAATTGATAATTTGTTCTTATGCTGTGAATGGGTTCCTGGGCACACCCAAGGGGACTCTTTTCTCCATACAGGAAATGCTTTAGCTGATCAGTTAACCAAAGAAGTCACCAAAGGTGCACCGCTAACATTACCTGTTACTAGATCTCAGACCTATTCAGTGCCTGACCTCTCTGACTATCAAAAAGATGCCTGTGCTTATGAGATTGGAAATTGGGAGAGACTAGGCTGTACCCAAGTTAAGAAACTCTGGGTGCACCCATCTGGAAAGCTTTGTATCTGTTTTGTAGCACTGAAACGCCTGACAGGTCTCATACATGATGTCTATCATTCTACTGCTGCATATGTTTATGGGATGCTAGAGGATACCTTTTGGTGCCCTCACATGAAGAATCGAATTCAAGACATTGTGGTAAAATGTCCTGTATGTATCTTGAATGTCCAACCTGGAGGTAGACCTCTGGCTAGAGGTTACCTTCCTGTCTTGCATGGCCCTTTTGAATCATGGTACGTGGATTTCACTGATATGATCCACAGATGTGCACAAAAGCGATACCTGGTATGGGTCTGCCCCTGGTCTAAATGGATCGAGGCTTTTCCTTGCAATAAAGAAACTGCCGAGGAAGTGGTAGAAGTTCTGCAAACACAAATCATACCCCGATTTGGGATTCCTAAGGTAATATATTCTGACAATGGTTCTCATTTTCGAAATGCCCTAGTTTCTGCACTTACTCAGCACCTCCTGGTTCAGTGGAAATATGTTTCTGTGTATAAGCCCACTTTTAATGGTCTTGTTGAACGCTGTAATGGCATTTTGAAAACTCAGCTCAGAAAGATTTGTGCTTCTGGTCACATGACCTGGTTACAGGCTTTACCAATGTGTTTGTTTCAGCTACGCAACAGCCCCATCAAGCGGCTGCACCTGACGCCTCATGAAATGGCCACAGGCCGGCGCATGCGCACATCTCCTTTTTCACAGTCTTTGGTCCCGGTACATGATGATCTTTCTTCTTACCTTGCAGGACTCCGGATTGCGCTCCAAGAAATTGCTGACCGTGTGACAAATGCGCAGGCTGCATCCAGTTCACCTTTGTCACTTTGCTTCCCCATAGGGTCCGCAGTGTATAAGAGAAACTGTGTTCGTGCCTCCTGGGACTGCCCTACATTCTCCGGCCCTCACATTGTTACTGCAGCATCCCCTTTCGCTGCTCAATTGAATGATGTGGACACCTGGATACATGTTAGTCATCTGAAAGCTGTCCCAGCTGTCTCATCTGAATGACCAATCTCATTCTGCCAAAGACTTACACCACGAGGTTGCTCCGTTGATCAGAATGATTGCTATCTACCCACTCTCCCCTGGGGCGTCCCTGTGCTTACTTCTTTTTATCTCCATTGTAATTGTACTGTTTATTCACTTCTTTCATCCTGATGGAGAATTTGCTTTTTTCCCACGAGTTTATAATCAAACCCTGCTGTGAACTGAACTCTTACTTGAACACTGGACATTTTAGTGATCAATTTCTGTGATATTACGCCTTTTTTTTTAATACTGTTTGGGTTTTTCTCCCCCACAGTCAGATAAGTACCATGTTTCCTTTACCTTTGAGTTTTCTTTTGGGATTTTCAATTGTTCTTGTTCTTTTTATCCGGTGTCTACCTCCAAATGGACAGCAGGCCCTATACCTCCAGGAGCAAAACCAGGTTAATCTGACTACCCAACCGCTGCGGCGGGTACCCCGAGCTGTTCCTGTTGTTTCTCTGAACTCGTGGAAGCAGTCAGTGTTGCAAATTGTTTCTTTATTAAATGTCTCTGATTGTATTATATGTACTCCTTTGCCTAAAGGGGTTGGGTACGCCCCAGTTCTTGTCTCCTCAGTATCCCTCTCTGAAATTATGGGACATGTACCATGTTGGGACAATGACGATAGAACCCCTAGTTGTTTTGAACCCATACAATGTAGCCAATCTTGGCGCTCCAAGAATGCTTCTAATGAGCCCATACCAGTCTTTACACCAGAATCTCAGACTTATGTCTACTGTTTAATCTCTAATGCTTCTGTTTCTTTCTCTGCTAGGTGTAACATGTCCTATAATGTGCAAAATGCTTCATGGCATATACGGGCCCATACTACCTTGCCTCTCTGGCGGGGTCCCAACTTTACTAACCTCACCCTACTGTACTCACTCTTGCGCTCCCGTGACCTATGGAAAAACACTTCTGCAACTGATTTTGTTGTAGATGCCACATACTGGAATAACAGTTTTAACACTGGCCCCATGAATGCCAACGGCACTGTAATGGTTTCATTAGGTAGAGTGTCGCCCTCCCCTTACAGGTCCTGTTATATGCCTAAGAATTCATTTTACATGAACTCCCCAAATGGTGGTTTTTTGTATTCTGGTTATCATATGACCCATAGGTGGACTCCGTCCTCATCCCTTGAGGCGGTAGTTGGTCACTATTGGTTATGTGGACATACCCTGTATCAAATCATTAACCTTTCTCTTTTGCCATGTGCTTTAGTTAAAACTTCCTCTTTTTCTGCTTTAATCCCTCTCAATGTCACCCATCATCCTGTTACCCATTCCCTCCTGCACAGATTTAAGCGTAGTTTCTCTCCTGACTCTAGCTCTTGGGATTCCTCTGTAGCTGAGAATGATGCTATCCAGGCTTTATATCAGTACATCAATTCCACTTATCCCATGACCAAAACCCGTTTGGATGCCCTCAGTGCAACGGCCTGGATCCCCTTTGCAACCCCTGCCCTTACTGCTGAACTTGGTATGGCTATACGTCGCCTTCAGTGTTTACTACATATCCAGATGAAAGCTGTAACTGACTCTATTTCGCGTTTAGCTGAGTCCCTTGAGCAAAATACGCAAATGACTCTGCAGAATAGGCAAGCTCTAGATTTGCTTTTGGCTGCTGAAGGCGGAACATGTACTTTTATTAATGCTACCAATTGTTGTACTGTCATCGCTAATCACTCTATTTTTGTTCTTGATGCTATGAATAAGATAAAACACCTTTCTGAATTACATATTAATGATTTTAAGGGTGGGCTCCAGCTTGACAATATTTGGGGTAGTATTTCTTCATGGTTTGCTAGCTTAGGAGGAGGACTTAAGGCTTTCTTTGTTACACTTTTAAGTATAGCTTGTTTTGCAATTATTGCCTGTTGTACCTTATCTATTTTGCTTGCCTGCTGTAAACGTATGCTAATGCGAAGCACTAAGACTCTGTATATTGTCTCTAGGGATCAATATGAGCTCTTACCTTTGCAAGATCCTTCCTTGTCACAAATGGTTGTTATTCATAGTCCCTAAATTTGGGTTTCCTGCCTTTGGCCCTCACCTCAGAAAAAGAAAAAAATAGAAAAATTGGAGAATGTTGGGATATCTTGGCGTAGGGATAGTTTTGCTCCTTCAGATGCTATCTGTGACTGTAATCATGGCCTGCCTGCAGTGTGCACGATGGAGAAAAGAAAAATGTCCTGTGGGCTAAGAAAGTATATGCTACAATACAGCCTTGCAGCCTGCTGTAATCTGGAGGCCTTGCTTTGAGTAGAAGTACGTGGAGTCAGGCTCAGAGAGAAATACAGGCCTGCTCAGTGAATTAATTGCAGAACACATACTTTCGGCCTTGAAGAAGAAAAAGGAAAATGCCATTTAGCACCAGGAGATGAAAGACCATAAAACAGGCCAAGGAATGCAGGAAAGATTTGCTTCACAGCACAGATAAGGAGCACAATTAAGCAAAAAACCTTGAGAGCACCATCTGCAAGGGAGGGTAGCCCTAAGGCATAATTGGCATTATTTATGGGAGGGGGCCTCAGAGAAGGAGTTCTAGCAAAGTTTTCTTTCTTTGCTAGTAACTCTGACTTTTACAGAATGACATCAGACTTCTAGAAGTTTTTGTGATGGAGAATATCTTTATAAGGGGAAGGCTCCATTACTCAGTGGGCAGTCGGCTCTCTGATCCTGGACAGAGAGGGGGTTGCCTGTCACAGTCTCAGACAAGAGTCTTTTGCTCTCTGCACTGGTGATTTATTTCGCTTTGGTATACCAATAAAGAAGCTTTGCATCTGAGCAGAAGTTTGTCCTGAGTAATTTGTTGCTAATTGGTAATTGGTAATATCTAGAAAAAACAGCTGTTGTGGGATACAGGGCCCCACAGGGTGAAAGGTCTTTTTCCTCGAAGCCTTTTGATGGAAAGGTCAGCTATCTTCCGGGACAGCATAGTCCTGGTCAAGAACTCTGTCTCTAGCTCGGCCGCCTTGTTACTCAGGGGTTTGCCAAAGAGGTTCTCTCCTTGGCAGGGGACATTGACCAGTTTGTTCTGCACCCACTGCTTCAAATCCGAGGACTGCAGCCATGCTAGGCAGCGGGTACTAATGCACACCACAGCCAAACAGGCCACAGACTCGAAGCCATTGAAGACCGCTTGAGTTTGAAATTTGGAGCATTCCTTGACCGAGGAAACAAGGGTCTGGAAGCGCTTGAAGGATTCCCCTGCCAGCCCAGCTGAGAACACAGCAAGCTCTTTTGCCAGGTCCCTCAGGTACATGGCCATGTACAGCTGGTAAACCTGGATGCAGGCAATGAGCATAGAGCCCTGGTAGCACCTTCTGCCAAACCCATCTATGGTGCGGGCCTCCCTACCAGGGGGAACGTTTTATCCTACACATGGCCTATTCATTGTATATAGGTTCTTTCAAATATGTATAGAGTTTCTCAAAGTATATAGGTTCTTTACAAATATGTACTAAGTTTTTACAAAGTTTTTACAAATATGTACAAAGTTTCCCAAAGTTAAAATCCCAGTTGAATTCTCCTGTTATATGTAAACTCATCACAGTCTGTTGCTTGCAATGAGTATTCCTGTTTAATGTAAACCGCGCTGATGAAAAAGAGTGCGGTATAAAAGAACTATAAATAAATAAATAAATAAATGGCCAACTCCACCACCATGGAGTTGTGAGACAGCTGTGTTTTCTGAAACCTGGTGCTCTTGTCAACTTGATACTAGGAATCGAGTTGCTGGCTCACTATGGGCACCATCACTGGGATCTCCCACATCCTGAACAACATGCGTTCCAGGATGGGGGGAACTGGCACTATCAGTGCGTCCTTGAGAGGCCTCGTACTGGAGGATATCTGTCCTCAGCTCGAGGCCTGTCCTCCAGCTCTGCTACAGAGGCCAGGGCCTTCGACATCCTGCAGAGGAAGTCGAGAAACGTGAGGTCCTCAGGCGGGGACCTCCAGAGCTCCTGCTGGGAAGATGGCTCGGAGGGCACATCTCTATGCAGCATGGTGTGGGACGACTCATCATCGGTCTCCCAACCCGACTCAGAGCCGGAGGAGACCTTGAGTCCCAGGCAGTTATCGAGTCGATGAGCTGCTGGCGCCGGGGAGTGCGGTGCTCGATGCACGGGCTCTGAGATATTCAAGGGCGAGTTGTGCCTCAAGAGGGAAGCCGACCGACTCAGCTCTGAGTGGGCAAACCGCTCCAGGACAGGCTGGACATACTCCGGGGAGGTCTGTGCAGTGGAGGGTGCCATGGTTGATGCTGATGACCCGGAGGCTCTGGGTGTTGTGCCTTGCTGCATCTTGAGGAAAGCAGTTAGGTTGCATTCCAGGGCCGCCATCCTTGCGTCGATGCCAGTAGGCTCCGCAGCATCTGGATCGGGCCTTGACGGGAGTCACCAATGGTGATTGTGCCAGGGGACATTTTTATGCTGTGGAACGGTCAGGTGGATCAGCTAGATGAGTTTTTGACCTGGCTCAATCATAGAGACGAAAATATACGATTTACACACTCGTATAGTGGTGACAGTATGACATTTCTAGATGTGGAAATTAAAAGAGGTGATCAAGCATGGATCACTTCAGTTTATAGAAAATCTATAGATAGGAATACTTTTTTTATATTATGATAGTGCTCAATCTATACAACTACGAGATAGTCTGCCCTTTTCACAGTTCCTTAGGTATAGGAGGAATTGTTCGGAAGTAAATGAATTTAAGGCTCAATCAAAAAATTTAAAGGGTAATTTTCAGAAAAGGGGATATCCTAAACAAGTCATAAATCGTGCATATAAAAGAGCACTATTCAACAACCGAGATTTATTGCTACATCCACATAAGAGAAATCAGACTGATAGTTCTAATGTGAATTTAGTCACAAAATATTCTCCATATAGTTCTCAAATTAAACGCATCTTAAAAAAGCATACTAACGTTTTAAATACTATTCCCGGGCTAGAGGAGAAGACCATCCATTGCGTATGGCAACGTCATAAAAATTTGAAAGAACTTCTGAGCCTGACCGTGTTAAGACCTTTATTAAATCAATCCATAGAAAATCATACTGGTCATAAAAAGTGTGGTGATTGTAAGGTGTGTGATATCACTTTGGAAATGACAGATTTTCAGTCCCATGGCAAAACATATTCGTTGACAAAGAAAACTTCTTGCGGTTCCAGCCATGTAGTCTACTGTATCCAATGCCCTTGTCATTTATTATATGTAGGTAAAACAATCCGCCTTTTTCGAGTTAGAATGAATGAACATCGGAGCAGATTGAATTGCAAGAAACAGGAAGCACCAATTGTGGAACATTGTGTTGAATTTAATCATACGTTTGAAGAGCTTCGCTGCTTTTGTATAGACCAAATTGATACAGGATACAATGGTAAATCAAGAGATCAAATTTTGCTGATTCAAGAACAATGGTGTATTTACAACTTGCAATCAGTGAGTCTGAATGGTTTAAATGCTCAGATAGATTGGAGTGTATGTGTGTGATTAAAGTCAGAAGACATAACCATTTTAATCAACTAGTCAAATCTTGTATATCACTGAATGCAATACCATTGTTATCATACGGTAGAAGGTGTCTATAGCAGCTGATAGAGGTAGAGGTAATGATGTTTTGAATACCAACTGTGGAGAGGAGCACATATACTGCAAGCTTATGAGTGAAGCATAATTTCACATAGGTGAATAGAATTAACTGATTAACAACACATAAAAGGCATGTATAACGGTTAGTCCGCATGTTTGGCGTTGGTTCGACAAACCGACTGGCTCCTTGGAATGATCGGATGTCGGATTTGATAACTTACATCATAATGGTACAAAAAACATGAAAAAGTCTAGCAACTTAAGATACAGAACACGAATTTGGAATGAGATTGTGATTAATGAATACGTTTCTATTTTGTTAGCGATGGTTAAAAATCCAGAATCGACAACGTGTGTTATGAAGTGTTTATAAGAGAACCCCCTGAGGAAACTATACGGCAGTGAAACGCAATGGCGCTGAAGTATGGCGTTGGGGATATCATGTTGAAGTTAAGCACGTTTTTCTTTGTTCAGTATTTTACTGATTCTGTTTGTTCATGACATTTGAGAAATGAAGAGATATCAAACGACATTATAAGGTCATTGATGCAAAAGGGTGTATATAGATCAGACATGTTAAAGTCTGAATCATAACCCCACATAAGTCTGAGACCTCGTTGCTTTCTATAATTTGTATGTTTAAACTTTGATTGTTAATGAACATCGGTTTAAGTTAATTGAAATATTATAATATTACAATCTCTGAGTTGAGAGTTAGAGCGCGTGAACATATATACTCAACAGGTTAATCGCTCTGAGAAGTGACCATTTTGGTAGTTTGTCATCCCTGCATCTGAAGAAGGGCTAGGTCTCGTAGAGCTACTATCATAGGCCTCCAGGCCTATATAACAGCATGGATGGATCCAATTGCGCAAAAAGTACTGAAATATGAAAGTAAACATTCAGAATCTGTCTTCATCATCAAACTTGGACAAGCATTACAAGGACTAGAAGGAACGAATTAGAATCTACAAGCACATACAGGGAAGAAAGCAATGGAATTTGCAACACAAGAGAAAAAACTCTTTAAAGAATTAGATCAGTAAATGAGGAAAAATAAGTGGCAAATACACAAATACAGTAGGAAATACAAAGTATTACTTCAGGAACCCTTTGTCAATCAAGTATGGACACATGAATGGCTAAGGAGAGGTGAACTGAAACTAAAGGATGAGAGACTGATAATTGCAGCACAGGACAGCAGATTACGGATGAGATGGTTTACAGCAAGCATTGAAAAAAATGGCAAATCAGCCATATGTTGATTCTGTAAGAAAGAGCTGGAAAAGGGTACTTATTCACCTGTAGCAGGTGTTCTCCATGGACAGCAGAAATAAGTCCTCACGTATGGGTGACGTCTCCGATGGAAGCCTGCGCAGGAACATGCCCCAGTTTCTATTGAAAGCTTTTAGGAGGCTGTACCGTACCTGCATGCCTGCCTTCTCACCTGCCGTGGCAGCACCATCTTCTGCAGTCTGATAACAAAGTGGTAGCAAAATACAACTCCTCGGGGAGTGGAAGGGTTGTGAGGACGTATTTCTGCTATCTACAGAGAACACCTGCTACAAGTGAGTAACTACTTTTTCTCCTTGGACAAGCAGGAAGTAAGTCCTCACATATGGGACACTCAAGCTACAGGCAACGAAAACAGAGGCCGCCAAGATGCCCAACAGGGGAAAAATTGAATTAAGAACTGAAGAAACAACTATGTACAGAAGTGATAGTTCAAAATATTTTGCGTTCTTCATCTTTTCGCACTTGCTAATCATCTAACAATGATTTGTTTAATCGCCAGTATTGGGTTCCTCTTACAACTCCTTTACTCAGTACCCTAATCCATACCAGGGCATGGTCCGACCACGTTATTGGGTCCATTTCAGCCTCCATAAGCCGCCCCGCTAGTTCCTTGGTGACCCAAATGGCGTCTATGCGAGAATAGATCCCGTGCACCTGTGAATAGTACGAGAACTGCTGCTTCTGCGGGTTTTGAAATCTCCAGGTAACTACCAAACAGTGCTCCTTAACAAATGTATGGTATTTCCTCCTATCCACACCCCTCGCATCCCTTCACCCAGTAGCATCCCGCTCAGGTTGCCATGTTAAGTTGAAATCACCCCCACAAATCAGCATACCTTCCCCCAACTTCCCCACTTGGTCCGTAAGCTCTGCCCAAAATCTCCCTTGCCCCCCATTTGGTGCATACACATTAGCAAAGCAATACCAGTCTGCCCCAATTTATAAGCGAGCCAGCACAAATCTACCCTCTCGATCCCGCACTACATTATGCAGAACTATCGGCAGGCTGGCTTCAATCAGAATTGCAACACCCCCTTCTTTTTCTCTAAGGTATTAGAGGCAAAGAGGCATACATTGTAATTATTTGGCTTGAGCAAGTGTTCTGTGGCTCTGGTCAAATGCATTTTCTGCAAGTACACCACTGAAGCTTTTTGTCGTGACAATTCCTGATAAAGTTTGGACCTCATATGTGGTGAGTTAATTCCTTTGACATTCAGTGTCACTATCTTAAGCTCACCGTTTCCTAGTATCCTCCCGACCCTCCTTAGCTCTTTCACCCCCCCTTTTTCCCCTCTCTCCCCCCTACCCCCTCCCCCTACACCCTCTAAGCCTAACCTGGGAAGTCGATCTATTGAGCTCTGCCCCCTTACCCCCACCCTCGCCCCCCGTCTTCCCCCTCCCCCTCCCTCTCCTTACGCCATCCCCACTCCCCCATGACAACGTGCGCTGCTGCCATCCCGTTCTGGCCTACCCCCACCCGGATCCTACCTATCCACCAATCCCTTCCACCCCCTGCCTTCCTCCTCCCGACCCCCCCACGCACCTTCCTTCCCCATACCCCCCTCCTCCCCTTACCCCCACCACCTACCAGCTCCCTCTCCAACCAACTCCTCCGCATATAAACTAAACCAACCCCTCTCCTGCCTCCTTCTTCTAATACACTGGTTGTAACAATTAATAATGAACAATAAATGAACAATGAACAATGTTCAATAAAACCAAATTATACACCTATCATTATCCTCCCCTCCTTCCACCTGTTGAGCTGCAGGAACATGCAAGAAACCGGAACTTTGAGTCCAGACGAAGACTGCACAGTTTCTTCACTCTCCTGTCTCCTCCAGCCTCTCATCCTGAACTGGGCACTGGACTCGCTGTCGTCCATTCTCCACCCGCTGCCATTTTGGGAGACCAGGCCTCCGTCCACCACTGCTCGAGTTTTCTCCGTGCAGGCCCGTCATGCCTGCCGCTAGGAGCGCTTGAAACAGCTTCCTCACGTGTCTTGACATGAATGCTTTGTCCCTTATAGGTAATAGACAGACCAAATGGAAATGTCCATCCATAGCGCACTCCCTCTTCTCGCAACTTTAGCACTATGTCTTTCATCATCCGCCGCTTCTGAAGTGTGACCTGCACCAGGTCGTGTAGATTCCCACATCACAGGAATTCCATTTTACTCCGCCATCCCCCCTTGCTGCTTTCTGCACCATTTCCTTCGTATTGAAATCCTGGAAGCAGGCAATGATGTCCCTTGGCCGGTTCCCGATCACAGTTCTGGCCATCGCCACTCTATGCACTCGCACTATGCGCAGGTCTATTCCACCAGTTTCTTCCCCTGCTCGTACCAGCGCGGCTTTAGAGATGGCCTGCACCACTGACTTGCAGTCGAAATAGGGGTCACCCTCTGGTATGCCCCGAAAGCGCAGTTTACACTGCCTGGACCTGTTTTCCAGGTCCTCAATCTTTTCATCAACATCCTGATTGCATTTTTGTAAGAGCTGCAACTTCTGTTCTATGTTCTCCAGGGTTTCCCCTTGCCCCTCCAAGCGGCCTTCGACCTCCTCCACTCTCCTTCCCAGCTCTGTAATGTCCACTCTCAGGATAGCCACGCTCGCTAATACATCTTCCCTGATCTGTAAAATATCATTCTTTAAGTTCGAGAACCACGCTCTAACCTCATTTTGAAAATCTTCCATCACATCGCAATCAGATTCTTGTCTGTCCGCCGACCCCTTTCCTTCGAGCCCCACCATCTTTTCCTTAAGCTGCCAAGCAGGCGTGGTTTCTGCATAAGCAAACTCCTTCAGATTCACTCTTTTTGGCTTTGCGGCCATACCGGCAGGTCATCCATGATGTCCGCCGCTACACCTGCTAGCAAATGGGGGTCTTCCGGTCCACACAACTCTATTTTCACCTCTTCTCCGTCGGGTCGGGTGAGAGCTTGTAAATCAAGCGGCCATACTTGGCGATGACGTCACCAGAAGACATATTTTTTTAAACAAGCCCGGTGACACTGCCAAGAAAACCCAGGAGCTTCTGGGTCGCCAGGAGTCAGGACTGACTTGAAGGCACACATTGCATTGCATTGTTGCATGGCGGTCTGTAGGGGCAGGAGCTCCAGGGCAGCTGCTGGAGGTTGCACTCTATTAGTTCTGGGTGGTTGTTTTTATGTATTTGGTAATTCATTGGTCTGTAAATTGCTTTGGTGCGTGTAGCTAAAGGCGGTATATCAAGTCTAACAATAAAGATAAAGATAAAGATAAAAGGAGAGGTCCTATGACAAAGCCCTGAGGCACACCAACTGAAAGCAGGATAGCAGTTGAGGAAGATTCACCAGAACATACACTAAAAGTGCGGTAGGAGATACAAGAAGAAAAACAAGACAGATAGAACCTCTAAATCCAAGTGAGGATATCGAGGTGATGATCAACAGTGTCAGAAACAGCAGATAGGTCAAGAAGGATAAGAAGCGAGTAAAGGCCCTTGGATATGGCCAAGAATAAGTCACTGGAGACTTTAGTAAGTGCTGTTTCTGTGGAATGTAAAGGATGAAAGCCAGATTGCAGGGGGTCCCAAATGACTTGAGAGGAAAGAAAATCAAGATGACGTGGTGAAATACATGTTCAAGCTTTTTGGTAAAAAAGGAAGAAAGAAGATAAGCTGATAATTGAAAAGGGCAGGTAGGATCTAGTGGTGTTTTTTGGAGGAGAGGTGTAACTACAACAAGTTTGAAGGGCAAAGAACAGTTGCAATGGAAAGTGATAGACTGAGGAAATGACAGCGGGATGGTATGACAGTGGAAGAGATAGAGCTTAGTAGATGGGTGGGGATGGGATCAGAGGAACATGTAGTTAGTTTGGAGGAGGAAAGAAGATATGCAGTTTCTTCCTAAGTGATTTTAGAAAAGAAAGAAAAGGTGACAGAGGTTGAAAAGAGGCTTTGGGAATGGGGAAGGGGAGATGTAGGTGGTCCTATGAAGAGCTCAAGACTGATGTGAAGTAGTTAAAGTTCTGGCAGAAAGGGAAGGAGGGGTTGGGAGCGGCAGCACACTTTGAGCAGAGACTTGAGCACTGCAAAGAGACGGTGAGAGTCAGAGGCAAGGGAGTTTGTCAGATGAACATAGTATTCTTGCTTGGTGAGTGCGATGGCAGACTGGAAAGAGGTTAGCATGAATGTGAAATGTAGATTCTGTGTGGGAATCTGTAAGCAGTCTGACTTGTTTGCTTTTCTCAACATTGGGTATATAAGGCTTCTAGAATATTTGCAGTGCTGACTTTTCATAGGTAGGACTGGTGCAGTTTGAGTTCTTGGAATTGGTACTGGTATGGAATGGTAAACATTTGAGTGTCCATTTGCAGGGCTTTGTGTTACTACACTCAATCTCTGGCAGTGGAAGGAGTTTGTGTTGTTGTCACTGATGTGACACCAGAATTTGAATAGAATTTTTTTGTATGTTGGATTGTAAAGTGAAACACCTTACTTCTGCTCTGCACTCGTTGGCTTGGCTTTATTGGTTAGTCTTGGAATATTCCACATGAACCAATAATAATACTCGTGTTTACCAGTGAACAAATAGTTAGCCTATCTGTGTTTAAAAAATATATATATACAAATATATTGGGCTAAACAGTAGACCTAAACTAACCAGTGCAGGCGCTATCACCATACTAGTCATATATTTAACACTGCTACCTACTGGATATTGGTGCTAAGTATACAAATTACATTAAATGGCAGCACCAGTGTTTAACCTCTAGCTGAAAATTTATTCCAGTTTGTGCAGCTCATACTACAAGACTGGTCTTAAGGTGGTGGGGCACAAAAGCAAAAGTTGGCTTAAGGTGCCATAACCCTTTCAGCCAGCTCTATATAGACCCCCATCAAATACATTGACAGCATAGCTATAAGGCCCCATATCTCTGACTTTAACTTAGAGAAAGCCATGTAATATAAGGCTCCCACTCTTCCTTGAAGCGGTGGCAAGTGTCTCAATAAAGTCTGGCTGTACGGTATATACTGTACAGTCTGTGTAAGAGAGAGTTTCTTAAGTGCCCTCAAGTCAATGCTGATTCCGGATGACCCAGCAGCCCCTGGATTTTCTTGGCAGGGTATGACCAGAAGTAAATTGCTGGGCCTTTTTTCTAAGGCAATGAAGAGTAAAGTGATTTGCCACAAAGAATGCCAGTGGGAAATGAATCCTCATCTCTTGGTTACCAGGTTACCGCTCTCACCACTAGGCTACTCCTCCACGCCAGATTAGGTAGAGATTCTATAACTGAGAACAGAATAAGACAGACTATAAGACTGGGTGGGTATTGGGAGGGTAAGTGGGGACTGAAAGACTGGGTAAGGTGGAAGACTGAGGATTTGGGGCTAGCTGGAGGGAGAGTGGGGACTACGAACTTCACCAGAGATGGGTATGAGAAGGCTGTGAGACCAAGTATGAAAATATGGCAAGGGGAGCGGACTAGAAGGACATGGAAGGTATGGGGTACGATTGAGAGGCAGTTTAAAAGGACAGAGGACTATGAAGTGAGTAAGAAACAAAGGAAGGGGACAGGTCTGCGAAGATGAGAGAGGATAACAATGGGGGAGGTGAAAGGGGAAATAGAAACCTGGATAGGGGTAAGATGTAAGAAAGGGATTGGAGGTGGAGAGGGGATGAATGATAGGGAAGGAGATAGTGCTGACTGGGTGATGAGGGAAGTAGATGAGGATGGGGAAGGGATGAGTACAGAGGGAGGAAATGGGGGATGAGAAAGTGGGTGAAAGATGGGGAAAGAGGAGGCTGGGGAAGGAATAAGGCAGAGATGGGTAATGGGAGGACTGAGGAGGTCAAGTAGGAAATGGAAAGCTGGTAAGTAGGTGAAAAGTGAAAAAAGGGAGACTTAAGACCAGAGGGCGAAGACAAGGAGGAATGAAATCTAGCTCTAGCTAAGCAAAAAGACAGATGAGAGAAAAAAATAAACCAGAAGGATCAATATCAGAGAGAGATGTAGGAAAGGAAGGGATGAAGACAGGAAGAGTGAAAAAAAAAATAGAAATGAGATCCTGGAAAAGGATGTAGGAGACAACCAAGAAGAGGAAGTGGTAAAGAGAAACCAAGACCAACTAATAATCAGATAACAAAAGTCAAAAGCATGCCAGTTTTTAGAGAATGAAATGTCAGCATTGAAAAAGTGCATTTCTTAAAGTTGAGTAGAGGAGCAAATGCATTTTTGTTTTCAGTGCTGGCCTGAGGATTTCTGCTGTCCTAGGCAGACCCTCTGTACCACCCCTTTCCCCCAGTGGTGTTCCTAGCCTCCCTGTCAGCAGGGGCAAGTGCTCTCTCCCATGAAGCATGGTGTCGTGTGCCGTGATGCACTCCCAAACCTTGACCAGCTCCACAGTTTCGTGAACTGTGAGACTTCAGCCAGGAGAGAAGTGCAACCGGCTCCTTGAATGTGAGGCACTGCAGCAAACCAGTGTAATTATAGGTTGGCCGTGCTGCCTCTGTGGGGTTGGTGGAGGGTGCACCCTCCTCCTGACTGGCAACTGGGGCAGGCCACATCTACTGCCTCGCTCTTCGTACGCCACTGTCCCCCCACCCCGGACTCTGCTGTTGCCTGGCCCGCCATGCCACCCTGGACTCCATCGCCAATGTCCAGCCCTCCATGCCGCCCCCCTCAGACTCCCTCACCACCGCCCTGACATTCACCTACTTCTGCTGAAGCGTCTGCTTTGGGACTTAAAGTGCTTGCGCACATGCACATTCACGGCCTGCTACTCCTGCCCCCGCCCCCCCCCCCCAATGCAAATTCCTGTTGGAGGGAGCAGGAGCAGCAGGCTGTAACTGCGTGCCCGTACTTGGGAATTTTAAAGTCCGCCACCCACCCGGGTCTGCCACTCTAGGTGACTGCCTAGTTTGCCTAGTGGATTGGTTGGTCCTGTTTGTTTCTCTTTCTTCGTTGTTCTAATGCTCAGTCTGTATTTTGTGTTTGCCATTTCACTTTTCTGTCTGCTTATTTGTTTCTAATTTGTAGTTTCTTATTCTGTACTGGGTGAAGGTCTGTGTTTTCCATGTGCAGCTGAGGTGAGGGATTCTTTTAACATGCTGGCTTTGCATAGGAATCTGTATTATTCAGTTTGTTTTCCTTTCCCCACTTGAGATGTGCTGGTTTACTAAAATGTTTGCACTGCAGACTTTTCGTAGTTTGATGCAGTTTGAATTTTTGGACTTTGTGGTGGTATGGTATGGTCAGCATTTGAGTATCAATTTGCAAGGTTTCGTGTTACTATACACCAGGGCATGTTTACTAAACTGTGCTAGCCAGTAGCCTGGAGTTTAGCACGTGGTTTGGGTGCCGCGCTAAAAGGTAGTGCAGAACCCTCATGCTAAAAATTCCACGCTACCCTGGTAGCGCATGTTTGGGTGTGGATTGGAAGGGACATGGGTGGAATGGAGGCAAGGCTGATACATCGCACTGCCATGTTAGTGGCCTGAGATACTGTAACTATGCTTGGCACCATTAGCTCAAGTGTACTAAAATGCCACCTCAGTGGGTGATGTTAAGTGCACCTACATGCCGACTTGCATGGCTCCGCATCTAGGGACTGTGCTAACTGCAGGGGGATAGCCTCCCCCCCTGTGCTAGTAACGCAGCCCACACTTGCGTTAGCGGTTAAGGACTTAGTAAACATGCCTCACAATGTCTTGCAGTGGAGAGAGTTTGTGTTGTTATTGATGTGACACCAGAATTTGAACAGAATCTTTTTTGTATGTTGAGCTGTAAAGTGAAACACTATTCTTCTGCTCTACACCCACTGTTGTTGGGAAAGTTTTATTAGTTAGTCTGGGAATGATCCACATGAATGAATAATTATACTCTATTGGACTGATATTCAAAGGTAATTATGCATTCACCTATCTGTTCATTTTCAAAAACTATACAGATAATATTTAACTATTTAAAATTGCTAAGCAGCTAAATATTATCCAAAATATTTGTGGGCCATGGTAGGGGAAAAGCAAGAGGCCAAAAAATTAACCAGAGAGCAGCGATATTCAGCCACTATTTGAATAAATTATATTTTTAGTTTAGGTATGTTTCAACCTGTACCTTATGATCGGGAACCTTTGGTGATGAAAGAAGAAGTTGAAGCAGCATTGAAAGCCTTATCAAAGAACAAAGCACCAGGCATTGATAGCATTCCCATAGAAGTATTGCAGCAATCTGATGCAGCTGTTACCGTACTCACAAGGCTCTGCCAAGAAATATAGAAGACAACATCATGGCCAACTGACTGGAAAAGATCTGTGTTTATACCAATACTAAAGAAAGGTGATCCAACTGACTGTGGAAATTATCGCACAATCGCTCTGATCCCACATGCCAGCAAGATTCTACTGAAGATTATTCAAAAGAGACTACAACCATACCTGGAACAAGAACTACCTGAAGTGCAAGCAGGGTTCAGGAAAGGGCGAGGAACCAGAGACATCACTGCGGATGTGAGATGGATCCTTGAAAAGACTAAAGAATACCAAAAGGATATCTATTTGTGCTTTATTGATTATAGCAAGGCTTTTGACTGTGTAAACCATGAGAAACTCTGGGCCACATTAAGAAGCATGGGTATACCAGAACACCTGATCGTTCTCTTGCACAATCTGTACATTGATCAAGAAGCAACAGTTCGAACGGAACAAGGAGAAACAGTATGGTTTAAAATAAGCAAAGGTGTAAGACAAGGCTGCATACTTTCCCCCTACCTGTTTAATTTATATGCAGAACAAATCATCAGAGAAGCAGGATTGTATGAAGACAACAGAGGAGTGAAGATTGGTGGAAGACTCATCAACAACCTTCGCTATGCTGATGATACCACATTACTGGCTGAAAGTGAAGATGATCTGAAACATTTGCTTCTCACAATCAAAGAACATAGTCTCAAAATGGGCCTGCACCTTAATGTAAAGAAGACAAAGATCATGACAACTGGCATAATCAACAGGTTCATCGTTGAAGGAGAAGAAATTGAAATTGTGAACAACTTTAACCTACTTGGATCAACTATCAATAAAGAAGCAACAAGCAGTCAAGAAATCAGACGACGCATTGCTCTTGGCAGAATGGCTATGAAAGACCTAGATAAGATTCTCAAGAGCAGAGATGTCTCTCTCCATACAAAGATTCGACTTGTTCAAGCCATGGTATTTTCAATAACATCATATGGATGTGAAAGCTGGACAATGAAAAAGATAGATAGGAAGAAAATTGATGCCTTTGAATTATGGTGCTGGCGGTGAATACTGTGTATATCATGGACTGCCCGAAGAACAAAACAGTCGGTACTAGAGGAGATCAAACCTAAGCTTTCTTTAGAAGCTCAGATGACAAGACTTCTACTTTCATACTTTGGACACATCATGCGAAGAGAGAGATCATTAGAGAAAGACATTATGCTTGGCAAGATTTATTTATTTATTTATATTCTCTTATATACCGCACTATTCAGCATCAGCGCGGTTCACATAGAACAAAAATCTCAGTACATTCAACATGCATGAGTTTACAGATAACAAGGGAAGGAACTTGGATAACAAGGGAAACTATTTACAATCTATTTACAGGGGTAATTCTACTGCATAGGTACATGTTACTAGGAACAGTTGTTAAGAATATATTCAGTAATTATAGAGAGTCAGCCTTGGCGTGTTATTGAGACACCGAGGAATTGAGTAACTGTGTGGAAACACTGAGGTCAATGGGTGTCGTTGACTCTATAAGGTACTTGTTGAAGAGATGGAATTTGAGGGCTTTCCTAAATTGCGTTAAGCTGTTGATAGCCCGGATGCCAGGGGGTAGTGCATTCCAACACCTAGGGGCACAGAGGATAAAGGCTCTGTTGGCTGTAGACGAAGAGCAGCTTGTAAGGGCCTTTGGGCGCTTTAGGGAGTTGATGGTCGTGGATCATCTTGCTCTGTTTGGTGTAGTAGAGTGAATAAGGGCAGATAAGGATGCAGCGGAGAGCTTATTGAGAGCTTTGAACGTGAGAAGTAGAGTTTTGAAGATAATTCTGGCCTGGATGGGTAGCCAATGTAATTGAATTAGCAGAGGTGTAACGTGGTCAGTCCTGGCGGCTCCCTGAAGGACCCTTGCTGCGGCATTCATTGCCAGCTGTAACGGGTTTAAGGTGGATTGAGGAAGACCTAGAAGAATGATATTAGCATAATCAAAGTGGGGCATGATCAGTGCTTGGTAGATTGTCCTGAAATCTTTTGGCTCCAACATGGAGCGTAGGTGTCTCAGAGAACGGATCTTGTAGTATATTGTTCTGACTGTGTTTCCTATGTGGGACTTCATATCCAGGCGTTGATCCAGAGTGACTCCCAGGTAGCGTATTGAGGGTTTGGATTGCAATTCAGCTTCCTTAGTTTTGAGATATTGAGGTGGGATGAAGTTGGGATTCCTCGTGATAAAGAGGACTTCTGTTTTCTTATGTTGTATACGGAGGTTTTGGGAGAGAAGCCAGTCAGATACTGCATTGAAACAGTTTATTAGAGGGGAGAGATCTAAATGGTCAGTGGAGATAGGGGTGTAAAGTAGAACATCATCGGCATAAAGCATGCAAGCGACATTAAATGACCGTATGATCTTACAGATCGGTTGCATGTAAATGTTAAACAGAAGGGCAGAAAGTGAGGAACCTTGAGGGACTCCCTGATCTAGGTGGAAGGGTTCTGAAGTTCTGCCTCCTGAGCGGACATGCTGCTATCTTCCGGATAGGTAGAACCTGCACCATTCAAGCGCTGTTCCACTGATGCCCTTCTCCATTAGCCTCGCTAAAAGGAGTTCGTGATTCACTGAATCAAACGCTGCGGCGATGTCAAGAAAGATGAGGGCGAAACCTTGGCAGATGTTATCTATGCCGGTGATTATCTTGCTGAAGAGTGTGGTAAGGAGAGTTTTGACGCCATGATATTCCCTGAAGCCGTGTTGGCAGGGGTCTAGCGGTGCAGTGGTGTCAATATGGTCCTGTAACTGTCGTTGGACCTCCTTTTCGATGATCTTAGCAAGTAGAGGTATGCTAGAAATGGGTCTGTAGGACTCTACCCTTAGAGGGTCGAGCTTGCAGTTTTTCAACAGGGGTCTAATTGAGGTATGCTTAAGGGCTGAAGGGAATGATCCTGTTGAAAAGGAGAGGTTCATTATGTTGGCGATTACTGGGCTGAAATGACTGCGGAGCTCCTTGATCCAGAAGGCAGGGCATGGATCGGACTGGGATGTAGTGATGTTTAGGGCTGTAATAGTGTCTTCAATTCCCTTCTTAGAGGGAATAGAGAATGCAGAAAGAGCTCCTGGAACGTCCTGCACAAGGGTGGTGGTTGTTGTAGTGGTTCTGTTGATAAGGCACATCTTAGATTGTAAGTGGGTTGCAAAGTCTTGAGGATGTATCTCAACTTGAGGCCCAGAGGATGGCTCCTTAGATAGGGACTTAACTAGGTCAAAAAGGTCATGTGGCTTATTGAGAGATCTCATCAAGGTATCAGAGTGGTACCGTTTTATTGACTCGGAGATTGCCTTGCGGTGAGCAGCCAGGTGGCTATTGTATGCTGTCAGGTCAACAATAGCATGGGAGCGACACCAGCGTTTTTCGAGTTTCCGTAATTGGATGAGGGATTCTCTAAGGTCCGCTGTGTACCAAGGAGCATTCTCTCTTTTCCTTGAATGCTTTTTTGATGGAGGACGCACAGCAATAGCACTGAGACTATTGTTCCAGTGAGAGACTAGGTCCTCAAGGTTCATGGTGGTGGTATCGATGAGGTGTTGAGTTTCAGCGAGGATAAGCTCTCTGTTAAATGACTTAAAAGATCTAGTGGTCGGTCTCGCTGTGTTAGCCGATGTCTTGATGCTCTTGGTAAGGATTTTGCTTGAAGGAATCTGGAGGATAATCAATCTGTGATCTGACCAGGGAACAGGAGTTATGGATGTAATGGGATCAATAGATGGGTTGAGGGATGACTGTGGGGCGAATACCAGATCTAGGGTGTTGCCTTTAGTGTGAGTGGGAACTTTCACTAGTTGCTTGAAGCCGAGGTTCTCAAGGGCATCTAGGAATGAAGATGCTTGATTATCCTGTAACGTTGGTATGTTGAAGTCACCTAGGATCCACGTTGGGGAGTGTGGGCTATGAGTGTTGGAGGCAAGCTCAATGATAGAGGCAAGCTCATCCAGTGACGTAGAGGGTGCTCTGTAGAGCAAGCTGATTGAGCAGCGTCTGTTGGAAATGGTAATGGTTTCCATGTGACTTGTGCTGGTGGAGTGCATCGTCTGGAACTGGAGGTCTGATCTGGTGAGGATGAGGACACCACCACCTCTTTTATCTTGCCTGTGACTGGTATGTACTGTAAAATTTGGGGGGAGGAGCTGGTTGATTATGACATTGTCTTCCTCAGATAACCACGTCTCTGTGACCATGAGTATGTCAAGTTCATGAGTGGCGATTAAGTCAGTGACAGCTGGCCATTTCTTCCGGATGGAACGTGCATTGATGAGGGCACATTTTAGGCTGTGGGGGTAAGGTTTTTCAGATTGTTTGTCTCTGATGGAATGTTGAGGAATAATATGGAGGAGATGGGGGTGGCGAGGGCGTGTGTCCCAGTCTGAGTTGCTACGAGATGCACCAGACCATCTACTTCCATGGCTCTGCAATATTGGGATTTGGTTGACAGATGGGGTTAAGGCTAGAGAGCAGGAGAACCAGCTTGTGAGGATAACATAGCATCCAAAGATGGTGGTAATGGGGGAACCCATCTTAGTAGGGATGAAAGAATTGTGTTAGGGAAGTGAGGGTGGACACCAAGTAAGTATTGTCAAATGGTGCTCAAGAAGGCAGCCTAGAGCAACTATTGGGTGGATCTTTGAGGGTGGTTGATATACCTGCTGCTGCACAGATAAAGCTCTGACTCCAGAGGGAAGGCTGCTGGATATGTCTAGAGCATATGAAATAGTAGAGCAATTAGTTACAACGTATCTTTGACTCAGTAGCATTTCAAATTAGCCCAAGCTATGGGATACAATGAAATTGCATATGCAGATTATACAATGCGATTCAATATGCTATATGAGATCAGAGTAAGCACTAGGGAGGCATGAGAATAGAAGGGCACCAAAGCATTGAAGTATAACAAGCTAAGTTAATTGAGAGGTTATGAGATGTTTCGCTTAGGATACAGCATTATTCGCAATGAAATACGATGTATCACATTGTATCAACAGAGTATCACAGTGTACCAACACAATATATCACAGTCATGCTAAAGTTATTGTGAGATTATCAGGTGTTCACCTTACAGTTCAGGTATTGGTAGATAGTTGGTTGTTGTAGTTGTTTGAAGAGCTCTCTACAATGCGCCGGGATGGTTCCGGAGGCCTTAGTTCTACAGCTGGGTCAATGAAGGAGTCCAGAAGCTTTGGTGTATGTAATATTCCGGGCCCTCCCAGTCGGGCCCGTGCCTAAGGGCCACGCCAAAGGGCCCTCTAGCGAGGCCCTCAAGATAGAAGGTCAACGCAAAAGAGGAAGGCCAGCAATGAGATGGATCTATACAATAACAGCAACTATGGGTACTGTCACGGGGCAGCTTTTATAGAGCCCTTGAAAACCAGCAGAAATGCAGGAAATAGGACTGATCATGACAGTTCAGAGGAACACAGGGTAGGATGTTGCCATAGGCAACCTAAACAAAGTAGCTCACGTGCAAAGGAAACACGCCCAAACAACAGAAAGGCTAAGGAATTAGGAGGTAATGGAAGCCAGCTGGGTGTGGGTGGAGCTGACACGCACATAGAAAAGCTCAGTGCACGTGGGGTTAGACAGAGCCAACGTGGGGTTGGAGAGAGCCAGCGTGTGCAAGAGAGTCAGTCCAGAGAGAGCCAACGTGGGGCTAGAGAGAGCCAACGTGGGGTTGGAGAGAACCAGCGTGTGCAAGAGAGACGGAGCCAGCTTGAGAGTCCAAGCAACAGACGGACTGAGCGTGGGAGCAGGAGTGAAAGTGAGAGTGAGAGTGAAGGTGAGAGAGAGAAGACATACGCAGGACACAGCAGGAGTGAAATAGAACCCGGTTGGAGCACGGGAACAGGCAGCTGTGAGGCTGGAAGCCAGAGATATAAACAGAGAAATTCTAATTGGAAGGGAGCTGAGAGCAGAACTCTGAGAGCATCAAAGCCCAGGAAATGCTATCAAAAAGGTAACCAAACATTTAACTGTGAAGTTAGCTGGAGGAAGCCAGAGGAAAGTTTTTACACAAACAACTGGCAGAAAAACAGTAAAGCTTTTATACCTGAGCATAAGCCTGTATCTGGAAGAGGTTTTAAAGGCAGAAGCCAGGAGAAGTTTTTACGTGATTTTATTCCAGTGTCGATAGCAACTGAGCATAGCTTGAGGCAGAGACTGTTCAAGCCCAACCCTAATGTTTCTAGTAGAGGGAAAAGGGAAACTAAGAATTCTCTCTATCTCCCACCACATTTAAGAAGCTCCCAAGAAAGACACTCCAAGGAATACGGTAGCAGCTTAGCTAACATTCTCACCCAGAGGGAAAGAGACTTCCTGCAGAGCAAGGGGAGACTGTTTAGCAACGTTTCACATGCTGCAAGAGATGACCTCTTAACAGAAGAGCCTGAAGAGATGCAATATGAGCTACAGGGGGATAATGTAAGCAGTGATTACCTGGACTGTACGCTCTCTGTCTCAGATAACGTGTTATCTCTAAGATAAGTGTGTAGAATTGCCAAAGCTTGAAAGCCACAAAGAAAATGCCTTTGTTTGCTGAAGAGAGCTGTTTTTGAGTACTTTTCATTTACTTGTTTAAAAGCTGAAAGTAAGCAATTTTTGTTCCTGTTCTTGCTTTGTTTTTGCCCAAGTGGAGCTGTTTATGTTTTGTTTGACTCACCCAAAAGGAACCTCTTGGAAGGGGAAATAAAACCTTTTTGAAGCCTTACCTCAGTGCCACAACTGCTTATTTCAACTACATATCCCAGAAGGCCAAGCAAGGCTCTGGGCTGGGTCTAGGCTTGGTGATAAGAAGGCTCGTTTTTGACAGATGGTGTAGAATTGAGGATTTTTTGGGGGGGAGTGATTTTTGAAAAAGAAATGGAAGGCAAAGTAAAGAAGAGAAGATATCTGGAAGACTGCTGGTACCAAAGAGCACTGGTGAGTGGAGCTTTCGCTGGCAGGTCGGCCAGGGAGGTGGAAAAGACCTTTCTCACATGCTGAAGTCTACCTGAAACCTGAGGTAAAAGTAGCCTGGGTGAAAGGGTAGGATACAGTGAGAAAGGGGTACTGTTGCTCACAGTGGGGGATTTTAAAAGAAAAGTACCGCACTTGGTGGGTCTTTCTTTTTCTTTTATGTACAGGTGCAGCAGACTCCAGAGGAGACATGGAGTCACGCGACGTGATGATGTGGATGCAGACGCAATGGGATAAGCAGGCGGAGCTTGTCCACCATCTCCAGGCACGGCAAGCAGAGATACTGCAGGAGCAGCAACGGCCTCTGCTAGAGACTATGGAAGCCCTCTTGAAGAAGTCACAGACAACAGGAGGAACAGATTTCCATATGTTTCCGCAAGCAGGAATGGACAGTTGCAATGTATTTTTGTTAGGACAGTTGACACAACAAGACAATTTAGACGACTATATCGATGCTTTCGAGAGAATAGCGGAGACCCTTAAATGGCCGATAGAGCAATGGGCAATTAGGTTCGCCATGACGCTTACAGGGGAGGCTCTATCTGCATTTAAGGCTATGCCGGCTAGTCTCGCCGCAGATTATGTAGAAATAAAGAAAGCGGTGAAAGACAGGTTAGGTCTTACCCCGAGGCACTATAAACGTATGTTTAGGGAAGCAAAGATTAACCCTAAGGAAACTCCTAGAGCTCTATACCAGAGGCTCAAGAGTTTGGCATATAAATGGCTTACCCCAGAGAGAAGGTCACTGGAGTCCATTTTGGATGAAATAGTGTTGGAGCAATTTTTACAAGCAGTGTCCCCAGAATTGAAGACATATCTCACCCTACAGGATTGCCACAGCACAGAGGAGGCAGCCAATACAGCCGATAGATTTTATGAGGCAAAAAGGGCTGATACCTCAGGTATTGGGATTTTAAAGGTGGCTGGTATGGTAAATCCTGGTAGCGTGAGACAGTCTGGTAGAGCAAAAATGTTTAATGTGTATAAATATGATGGTGCTAATAATGATGTTTCATATCCTGTTAAAGGAAAATGTTATGGCTGTGGAAGGACAGGTCACTTCCAGCGAGATTGTAAGGAGCGTACAGTCCTAATCTCTGAAGCAGGAAAACCAGTCCCGAAGGGCCTCTTTCTCCAAGTTATGGTAAATGGAGTAGATGCGTTGGCATTACTCGATTCGGGAGCTGAGCAAAGCATGGTCTCTCAGGAGTTTTGGGAGGCCATGGAACCGCCTCGCTTGTCAGCTCCGAATCGAGTAGGAAGCAAGGTACGAATAAAATGCGTGCATGGCACACACTCCCACTATCCCCTACACAAAGTGCATGTAAGAGGTATGGGAATAGAGAAGGAAATACAAGTGGCAGTGGTCCCTAATCTGTCACAAGAGCTTATCCTTGGGCGAGATTGGCCTCCATTTAGGGGAGGATTGAGAGTGGGTTTAGACACTAGGACGAGCTTAGTCTCAACCCGGTCACAGGCCGGAACCTCAAAGGACAGAGAACCTTCTGTAGAGAGGACAGAGGAGCCTGAGAGGGAGGTGGCTGAAGTATTCCCTGAGGAGGAGGTAGAAGATAATGAGGAAAATATACTTCCTAACCATGATGAGCTAATTCAAGCTCCAGCTAAAGCAGATAGAAAGACAAAGGCCATGAAGCGCCAGGAGAGATATAAGAGAACCCGGGGGAGGGCGGAACTAGAGGCAGGAGAAGGGTTACCGTGGGTGCCCGCAGCCCTAGTGCAAAAATTCCCTTCGTTTCCTATGGAACAGAGGGCGGACCAGTCGCTCAAAAGAGCATTTGAATGGGCCCAAGAGGATAGGCATGTACTTCCCCGATTCCTATTAGATGGAGACATTCTCTATAGGGAAAGTATAGATCCATATACAGACGCGGTGCGAAAGCAACTGGTGGTGCCAGTGACTTTTAGGTCCATTGTTTTACGCCTGGCACATGACCACCCGATAGGTAGCCATAAAGGTGTTAAAGGAACACTTGACCAAATACTTGCGCGATTCTTCTGGCCAGGAGTGTATAAGGAGACCAGGCAATACTGCGAGTCGTGTCCCACCTGCCAGAGGGTCTCAGTGGCGAGACCAAAGGCTGTACCCATGGTACCTTTGCCCACCATATCGGTGCCAATCCGGCGCATGGGGATGGACATTGTGGGTCCTTTAATTAGAACACCACGAGGCTTTCAGTATATCCTAGTGGTCATGGACCACGCCACACGGTTCCCGTGGGCTATTCCCCTTAGGAACACATCCGCCAAGATAATAGCACAAGAACTAGTTAAGCTATTTTGTGAAGTGGGGTTTCCCCAAGAAATATTGTCTGATCAGGGGAGCAACTTTACATCCAGGTATTTAGCTAGAGTTTGGGAGGCATTTGGCATTCGCCATATTAAGACTGCGGCGTACCACCCCCAGTCGAACGGGCTGGTGGAGCGCATGAACCAGTCAATAAAACACCTGTTAAGGAGGGGTTTACGGAAAGGGGAAATGCAAGAATGGGACACCTTACTCCCATTTGTTATGTATGCGTGCAGGGAGCGAATTCAGGCATCCTTGGGGGCGTCCCCATTTGAACTCCTATTTGGTAGGGCCCCGAGGGGTATTTTGGACATATTACAGGAGGAATGGGTAGAGCCCGAGATACCAGAGGAAGGGGTACCTCAATTTTTAAAAGACTTGAGGACGCGTTTGGAGAAAACGTCCAAAGCCTCAGTGGAGAATTTGAAAAGTAGTCAGCTACGTCAGAAAAAATACTACGATAGGGGCACAAAGCCCAGGCAATTAGCAGAAGGGGATAAAGTTATGGTCCAAGTAGCGGACCCAGGTCCCAAATTCGAATCCCACTGGAAAGGGCCGAATACAGTAGTCAAAAGGGTTGGACCTGTTTCCTACCTCATTGAGAATGAGAGAGGACGTAGGCAGGTGTACCACCTTAACGTACTCAAGCCTTGGAAGGAAAGGTCGGCTTCTGCCAATTTGGTCTATAAGGAACGGCACAGTAGTACCCAGATGTGGATTACGTGCTGTCCGCCAGGTGTGGCGGCAGCCTGTAATATTTTAAGGGGGGGAATCTGTCACGGGGCAGCTTTTATAGAGCCCTTGAAAACCAGCAGAAATGCAGGAAATAGGACTGATCATGACAGTTCAGAGGAACACAGGGTAGGATGTTGCCATAGGCAACCTAAATAAAGTAGCTCACGTGCAAAGGAAACACGCCCAAACAACAGAAAGGCTAAGGAATTAGGAGGTAATGGAAGCCAGCTGGGTGTGGGTGGAGCTGACACGCACATAGAAAAGCTCAGTGCACGTGGGGTTAGACAGAGCCAACGTGGGGTTGGAGAGAGCCAGCGTGTGCAAGAGAGTCAGTCCAGAGAGAGCCAACGTGGGGCTAGAGAGAGCCAACGTGGGGTTGGAGAGAACCAGCGTGTGCAAGAGAGACGGAGCCAGCTTGAGAGTCCAAGCAACAGACGGACTGAGCGTGGGAGCAGGAGTGAAAGTGAGAGTGAGAGTGAAGGTGAGAGAGAGAAGACATACGCAGGACACAGCAGGAGTGAAATAGAACCCGGTTGGAGCATGGGAACAGGCAGCTGTGTGGCTGGAAGCCAGAGATATAAACGGAGAAATTCTAATTGGAAGGGAGCTGAGAGCAGAACTCTGAGAGCATCAAAGCCCAGCAAATGCTATCAAAAAGGTAACCAAACATTTAACTGTGAAGTTAGCTGGAGGAAGCCAGAGGAAAGTTTTTACACAAACAACTGGCAGAAAAACAGTAAAGCTTTTATACCTGAGCATAAGCCTGTATCTGGAAGAGGTTTTAAAGGCAGAAGCCAGGAGAAGTTTTTACGTGATTTTATTCCAGCGTCGATAGCAACTGAGCATAGCTTGAGGCAGAGACTGTTCAAGCCCAACCCTAATGTTTCTAGTAGAGGGAAAAGGGAAACTAAGAATTCTCTCTATCTCCCACCACATTTAAGATGCTCCCAAGAAAGACACTCCAAGGAATACGGTAGCAGCTTAGCTAACATTCTCACCCAGAGGGAAAGAGACTTCCTGCAGAGCAAGGGGAGACTGTTTAGCAACGTTTCACATGCTGCAAGAGATGACCTCTTAACAGAAGAGCCTGAAGAGATGCAATATGAGCTACAGGGGGATAATGTAAGCAGTGATTACCTGGACTGTACGTTCTCTGTCTCAGATAACGTGTTATCTCTAAGATAAGTGTGTAGAATTGCAAAGCTTGAAAGCCACAAAGAAAATGCCTTTGTTTGCTGAAGAGAGCTGTTTTTGAGTACTTTTCATTTACTTGTTTAAAAGCTGAAAGTAAGCAATTTTTGTTCCTGTTCTTGCTTTGTTTTTGCCCAAGTGGAGCTGTTTATGTTTTGTTTGACTCACCCAAAAGGAACCTCTTGGAAGGGGAAATAAAACCTTTTTGAAGCCTTACCTCGGTGCCACAACTGCTTATTTCAACTACATATCCCAGAAGGCCAAGCAAGGCTCTGGGCTGGGTCTAGGCTTGGTGATAAGAAGGCTCGCTTTTTGACAGTACCAGTCTGTCAACAATGAGCCGCCTGACTGAAGACCGAACACAATTTAGGATAGCTATCCAGAGGGTCGCCATGAGTCGACTCCGACTCGACGGCACTTAACAACAACAACATGTTGAATAGAAAGCCTCAACTAAACAGATAATGCTGGTGCATTCACTGTACTATCCATATATTCAGCACTACTACCTATATGGAAAGTGGTGCTGAATAGATGGATTGAGTTAAATGGCAGCACAGTGGCAGCTCTTACCACAAGGTTAACCTCAAGTGAAGAGCAGCATTTTCCTTCACTCCCACAGCTAACTTGAGCCCGCTGGCGCACTGAGTGCTGAAAGGTTAAACGGGGACATTTCCTGACAGGCCCTGGAAGAAGACTGGGGACTAAGAATAGACATGGGCTGATGGGGGGAGAGGAGGAGAGGGCTATTGGCCCTGGAAGAAGACTGGGAGCTAGGACTGGAAATGGGTTGATCCAGGGGGATGGGAGAATGGGATTGGAAGGGAGTGGATGCTGGGGGAAGACTAGAAGAGGATGGGGCTGGGGCTAACGGGAAAAAAAAAAAGAAACTGGGAGAGTAAGGATGGAGAGGGGAGCAGATATTTTGTGTGGGAGGGAAGAAAAATCTATGATTGGCTGGGCATCAGGAGAGTAAGTGGGTACTGAGGATAGAGGGGTGAAATTTGAGTGGTGAAAATGGAATAAAAAAGAAATGGAGGAAAGAGCAAAAGGGGAAAGATCAGTATGTTAATGCAAATGTAGAGAGAAAATGGGAAAAACTAAAAAAAGAGAGAAAAGGACAAATGGGCAGCAGACAATGGAGAGTTACTGTAGAAGAAGATATGAAGAAAGCGACTGGTGCAATTATGACTGAAAAATGAAATGCCCAAACAACGAAAGGTAGAAAAATACTGTTTTATTTTGAATTTATTGACTGGAATATGTCAGCTTTGGGAAATGTGCTGTCTTTGCGTTTTGTTCAATACAAAAGGAAATTAATTTTATGGTTTTATTTCTCCAATGTTGTACATTCCAAGTTTGGCTTTTGGGGTTCCAAGTTTAATTATTGTCTTCATATTTCTAAATTGTGATCCCCTGTTCTATGTTTGGTGATATTCTATGTTTTGCATGTGTAAATGAGCTGCATTATTCTGTTCATGTAGTTTCTATGTTACAGTTCCACTTATTCTCTGTATTGGTATTCTCTGAGATGTATATTGGTTTAATATTTGCAGTGTTGCCTTTTGATAGGTAAGATTTGGTGCTTTGCGAGTCCCGGTAGTGCTGTTATGATAGGGAGCATTTGCTATGGGTTCTAAATGAGTAGGGTTTATAGTACTTCCTAGGGTTGCCAACTGGCCGGTTTTCAGCCGGCCTGGCCGGTTTTTCCATGGCCAGGCCGGCTGCCGGCGCAGAGGCAAAACCGGCCCTTGAAAAGCCGTTTTTTTTGCTCTGGCCGCAAGATCGGGAGCGGCCAGAGCAAAAAAACCGGCTTTTCTCCCAACCCGGAGGGCTTCAGAGGGAGCCGGGGAAGCCCGCGCAAGGCCACGGCTCCCTCTGAACAGCCGCCAGCGTGAAGAGCCTTTACCTTCACGCTGGCGGCTGTTCCTGTGAAGCCGCGATTGGTGGAAAAGGTTAAAGGCACACTACTGCGAAAGAGCAAACAATTATGTAACCTGAAGAGGCGGTATAGTAAATAAACTAAACCATAATATTAAAAAAAAAAATGACACCAAAGGAAAAAAACAGAATGAAACAAAATGATAAGAAACTTTTTGGGGCTGCATATCCCCCATGTGGGGGGATCTCCCTTCCCTACATGTTTGATAAGCCTTGTTCTAGCAAATGTATTGATTCTGGAGAAAACTGCACGGAAAAGGAATAAAACAGATGTAGACCAGTACATGAACTTCTTCACAAACAAAAACAGTTCTAATTCAAGATAAGTTATTTTGACACATACTTGAGAACTCGCTAGCCTAATGGGACTGAAGATCTTACACCCAAAGTCTATCCCACCTCAAACCACGAATGTGGGATAACAGATATCGTTAGATAAAGAGGAAAACGTAGCGGCCGGGACAGCCTTGGTTTCCTAGCAACTTTCCCAGTTCTGCGCGTCGCCCCGCCCCACTCGCACAGTAGGACGGAGACAAGACGCTGTGGCGCGTGCGTCTCCGGTAGCAAAGATGGCGGCGCCCTCAGATGTTGTTATCGGGTGGTGCATTTTCGGAGTGTTGTTGCTGGTAGGTCGGCATTCTTGATTTATGTTATGGAATTCAGCTCACCTGTCTGCGCGTTGATACTTGTCCTGCTGTTGGGTTTTATCTCCCCTGGGAGGGGAGTCACCTGTACTTTGTCCAGGGTATCTTCTTACATACAAGTTACCCAGGTGTCGTTATGTTTCCTCCTCTTCCTTATGCCCTCCCACTATTTCTTTGCGCCGTTCTTAGCGTGGACTTGAGTGTTGCAGTTCTTAGTCCGTTTCCCCTGTATCCAAAACAAGTGTGGCTTAAGTTCATATACTTTATTTAGTAACCATGGTACAGCTTTGGGTGGCGTATAGTTTGTATATGAGTTTATTGCACTTGTGTTGTCAGGTGGTGGTTTCTGAAGAGACTTTTGATTTTGTGGTGTTAGGTGGGGAAAGATCTATTGAAATTTTATTTCCAGGTCATAGCATGGTACAGTTTTGGGTTTTTCTCACCTCAGTATTTTGTTCAAAGAAATAAATGTTAACAGAGGATTTCCAGATTACATCTTTTTATTGGGCTAATGTCCATGTCCAGTTCAAGGGGTTGTGGTGCTCTGAGCCAATTTTTGCTTTTGTGCCGCCCCTCCCCCCCCCTCCGCATTCTTGAAGCGTGAGCTGCTACACAAGGATACATTTTAGGCTACAACAGTCACAAACTCAAGGTAAATGTTGGTGCCAACGTTTAACATTTTTATTTAACAGGTTTTCTATACTGCCTTCTCCTAAAATCAAAATGGTTTACTGGGACAGGTTACCTCAGACTGTCTAGTCCCATGGCCACTTCTTAGATTGTGAGCCCTTGGGGGATGAGGGAATAAAAAGTGCCTGTTAGAATAAATCTGTAAACCGCTTTGATACAGAGTAAAGGGCGGTATATCAAGTGACTAAAACCATCAACCATGGCAACTCAAATACAATTACATGGAATTTCAGACTCATTACATAGTCAGGGGGAAGGGGAGACATGCAGGAGGTGCTTAGTAGTAACTCATTTACAGAGAGGAATATTTACAGTATGTACAAGGGCATGTTTTGGGGTAGGGGGGCTGGCGAGTGTCATAGGAGACTGGTATTCTGTGGGGAAGGGGTACTATGATGACTCCAAAGTGATCTCTGAAGAGGAAGGTTTTCAGCTTCTGCTTGAAATCCTTGGCATCAATGGTGGCTCTCAAGTCATCTGGGAGGGAGTTCTATAGGGCAGGTGCTGCAGGGGACAGGGCCCTTGCGGATGTGGGCAGGGTGGTTTGGTGCTAGGAGTTAGGTTAGTGTTCATTCTGTTACGTCTTCTGTGTCTAGTGCTTGTATTAATGTTGATTAGGCTCTTGAGTACATCAGGGGATACGTTGTGCTGGATCTTGAACATGTTGAGGGCCGTTTTGAATCTGATATGGGAGGCAATCGGGAGCCAGTGCAGATGGCTCAGGAGGGGCATGGCATGCTCGTGTTTTGCTGAACGGGTGATGATGCAAGCAGCAGTGTTTTTTGTGCCACCTGTAGGGGTCAAATTGTTTGTTTTGGTAAACCATAATATAGCGTTTTGCAGTAGTCCAGTGTGGGCGTGATGATGGTTTGGTAGACAGCCCAGATGTGGTTTTGGTTATGGTCATCTTGTTGTATGCACTCCTGGCGGTCCTGTTGATGTGAGATTGGAAGTTCAAATTGTGGTCCAAGGTGACACCAAGGTATTTCACTTCATTCTTAATGGGTTAAGCAGGGGGGGGGGGGTAGAATGGGGGGAGGGAGTGAAAGAGGTGTTGTGTTCATGAAGAGTGACTCAGTCTTGTTGTAGTTGATGTTTAGGTTGTTGTGAGAGAGCCATTCAGTCATGTCTTGAAGACAGGTAGTTGTTGTGTAGTCTGGGCTTTCAAGATTGATTGGAGTGTAAATCATCATATCATATCAGTGTACAATGCATACTAGATTTTATATTTAACCCAATTCATATATTCAGCACCAGTATGTGTATTGGCAGCGCAGTGTTGAGTATATGGATATTTAATTTAACTTCTTTATTTATATTTTCCAACAAAATACAAACAAAAAGGAAAACCAAATTATAGTAAATAAAAATAAAAAATACACAATTCTCTGTAACATGAAATTATAGCCCACCCCACCCTATCCCTCCCACCAACATGCGATCATCAGGGGGCATAGAAACAGCACAGCTGAAGGCCAACCATACTTATAAAGGCTTTAGAAAATTACCACTCCATAACCTAAGTGGCACAAGGATTGATTAATAACCCTTTATTATATTTCATATCTCGCTTTAGACATGTATTTCTGTAGTGGTTTCCACTTAAGAGTGGAGGGTGTGAGGGTTTTGCTGCATCGTGCAATTTGTTCATATTTGCAGCATAAGCACAAGTGGTTCCACTATTTATGCCAACTGAGCTCTGCAGTTCATTTCCAGTTAGAGATAACAAGATGTAGGGCTACTCCTAGCATGAAATCCAGCAAAATTCGACAATCCCTCTATACCGATGTGATGTCACTTGCTGATCGAAAGACAATCACAGACCAAGAGAGAGTGGCCCGAAATCCCAGCACCTCCTGAGTCCGTATAGAGGGTGGCTACTAAAATGGTTAGTGGTCTTCGTTATAAAGCATATGAGGACAGACTTAAAGATCTTAATATGTACACCTTAGAGGAAGGGCTGGATAGTTAAGACTTTTAAATACCTCCGTGGCATAAATGCACAGGAGGAGAACCTCTTTCGATTGAAGGCAAGCTCTGCTACGAGGGGACATGGGATGAGGGTGAAAGGGGATAGATTCAGGAGTGATATGTGGAAATATTTCTTTATGGAAAGAGTGGTGAATCCGTGGAATGGTCTCCTGGTGGAGATGAGGACAGTATCTGAATTCAAAGAAGCATGGGGCTATCACAGAGGATCTCTAAAGGAAAAAAGTGAATGTTGTAGTGGTTGATATGGAAGGTCAGACTAGGCCATGTGGTCTCTTTCTTTCGTCATGTTTCTATAATATGGCCATAGATGATTGCTATTCATGGGGCATAGAGCCATAAAGAGAGGTTTTTTTTTTTTTATTCTTGTTTAGTGATAGACTATCATTCTTCATTCTATAGTAACTTAGCAAAAGTATAGCATCCAATTGCAAGAGTCATGATCGAAAGAACGCCGAGGAGTATATCCGGTTCTAAAGGGAGGGGGGGGAGGGACAAAATCGGCAGAACATGGACATATTCAAAAGAGAGTTCAAAAAGTAATATAAATATAAAAGGTCCAAGAGGATATATCCATACCTTAAAGCAAGTAACTTCTCATGAAGGAAGGAGACAAAAGCCAGCACATCACACCAATATTAGCCGAACTACACTGGCTACCCATAACTGCCCGTATAAAATACAAACTACTAGTTACAACATTCAAACTCATACACAACATAGCACCATCATACCTCAACAACCTCATAAACACTCAACCCCCTTCCAGAAATAGAAGAATTTGCAACACAAACACTCTATGCATACCAACCAGTATCAGATCAGCCAAAGCCTGCACGAGTAAGAGAGCTTTCACATACACAGCACCTACCATGTGGAACCAACTGCCAACAGACCTGAGATCAATTAACGACCTGAAAGACTTTAAAAAAAAAATTAAAAACACACCTCTTTAATGAAGTATATGATCCAACTTAACTATACCTAAGAGCCAAAATAAACACTCCTAAATTTTTAGTCTATAGAACCACCACAAGCATAGCCATAAGGCTCCTCTCATGCAAAACTTGTATATATATTCTCATATTGTATATATGTATAATATTCTCATATTGTATATATGATCACTCCTATATTGTATATATGTTACTCCTACACTGTAATTACTAGTAATTTCTAATGATTCTCACCCAAAAATCAAATGTAAATTTTTGACTCATCACAGATGTAAACTCAAAAACAAAGGATTCTTCAAGGAAACCTCTATAAAAATCTCTGCCTTTGGAAAAGAGCAGTGCAAGTGAAATGATTTTATTTCAAGAATCTCTATATAATTAAAAGTATATAAAGTGTCTTATTTACCAACTCAGCGTGATATAAAAGCTTTCAACCAATCCAGTGTTTTAAAAGACAGAGAAAAGGTGGGGAGGAGGTTTCACAAATGTATTGAATCTATACATTGTCATAGTTAATGTACGGAGAATAGAAGTTAAATCAAAAGAGGGCATGGTAGAAAACTAAACCGTCAGGAAATGTATCGAGGCAAAATTTTAATGTAACTAAACAAACCTAGGGGACAGGTGTAAGAAACGCTTATAAGGGGCAGAACAATTAAGAGAGCTAATAACTGGGACAGCAGTGGGAACGGACACAGGCACCTATGGTTATATAAGAATATGTCAAGGAGAACCAGCTGTAATAAATAAACCATAAATAATGAGAACTTTAACAACGGGAAACCATAAAACCAGAGGTCATCCGCATGAAACCATGCTTATAAAGAACACAGAAAACAAGAAAAACTGGTGTTGGGGGGGCAGCATTGGGATCAACCGCAAGCACCTATAGTTGTATGGAGATGTAAGGGACCAATAAAAATATAAAAGGATAAGACCATAAATAATTAAAATCATAAAAACATAAAAATATAGAACTATAAAACCAGAAATCGTCTGTATATGTAAAACCCATCAGACTAAATTAAATGAATGTGGCAAGGTATATGAGGATGAGAGGGGACTGAAAATACTAACTCTGCTCTTTTTTTTTTTTAATGAGTAATCTCTTGGTTAAGACCCATGGAGTGTAGAGAGTTCATATTAAAAACATTCTTTTGTTCCAACCTGAGCAGGAATTTTTTCAAGATCTCGTCCTCTCCAGTGAGGGTGTACTTGTTTAAAAACTAAATACTTAAGATCAGAGATGTTATGTTGGGCCTTAATCCAATGGTCCACCAAGGGTTTTTCAAGAATATTACGTTTGAAGCAACTTCTATGTTCCATAATGTGTATTTTTACAGACCTACCCATTTTTTGCTTTTTATTGTAGCTTCCCTTTTGAAAGTTAAATGCTAGTTGATTTCCTTTGTGCGCACACTCCAGTTAAGTCAAATTTGATCATACTATGATCACTAGTTCCAAGTGATCCTAACATAGTTAGCTCTTGCACCAAATTCTGTGTTCCATAAAGGGCTATGTCTAAAACAGTTCCTTTAATAACTTCCCAAACCAGCTGCTCCATGAAACAATTGTTTGTTTCTTTTAGGAACTTTTATCTTCTTAGCAGTCATTTCTTATCATCCTACTAGACTAGTCCAGATGAGTGGGTTATGCTCCCTTGCCAACAGGTGGAAGCAGACTTGAGCAATTTTCAATAAGTCATCACTTAGTATATCCTCTGATACAGCACTGAGAGAAACCAATACGGTACTTTCTGCTTCCAGCAGGTGGCAAGGTGTGTGGACTGCTGCAGCAGTGCAGATAAGTCTGACTGCTGGCTCACACCACCGTGTTGTCACTGGGATTGAGCCTGGTAGGGTCCAAGATTGATCGCAGTGGGGTATGCCTTGTGTCCAGCATTGTTACTCACAGGTTTCTAGTGCTCGGTGGGCCTGAAGAAGAGCAGGAGGACCACATATGTCCCCTGAGCGGGGCTTGGTTAGTTGGGCCCAGGGCCCCATTTCCCTCGTGCTGTCCTTATTTACATGCTTTTGTATTTTTTCTGGTTTTCCTTTTTCTCCCATTGTTTTTTATGGGCAATGTTTAGCTCTCTGCTGCTCTCAATAAAAGAACTCAAAATTAAACACACAAAAAAAAGACATAAAGGTCTTTGTTCAATAGCAGGGCATCCCAATCGGCCCAACAGGTCTCCTTTTTTGCTGCTGCTGCTGTGGGGTTTTTTTTCTTTTACTTTGCTACTGCAGTGTTCAGCATTTGACCTCTTCCCCCCACCCCCTTCCCATTTTTTCCATGGCTGCTTCTTTCTGCATCTTGTGGCTGCAAAGCCTGGAACACCATTTTTTCAGCATTTTAGGCTCCAATGCCATTTCTATAGCCATTGCCTCTCCTTTCCTATTCTTTTGCCACTGGTGGCATCGTAGCCATTTCACGTGGTGGCTTGGCCTGACAGAAGAGAAGCATCGTGGGGTGCCTTTTAGATGCAAGCTTTTTGGTCCCTGGGGGTCCTCTGTGTCCCTGGAACTCATGTTTTCAACAAACTTGCCACAGCAGCCCCTGAAAGAGCTCGCAGACTAGGTTCAGTCTTGGCAAGCTGCTTAGCAGCCCTATTAATGGGTGTTTGATGTTAGGGTTCCACACCTGGGGCCATAGATGCTTCTGTTGCAGGCAAAAGGAAGGTCACTGTTTCCACTGTGTACTTGCATTCCTCCGTTCCTCCAGGAGCCCAATCTTATCCCCTATGGTGGTTGGCTGAAGAACTCAAGTGAAATTCGAGTTGCCAGAAGATAAATCTGAGAAAGATGGGGTGGTGGATCCCCTGGGGAAAGGCTAGGATAGCCGTGATCTGTGTTTTTTCACTGTTGGGGCCCTGTTTATGCCATTCTAGGATGCAATGGCGGCTCTGCATCTTGGAGAGCCTGCTTTTGGGTGAGGTTAGCAGGCATGTGCTCCTTATACGTGAAGGGTATCTGGTATCCTGCTGCAGTCATGCCTTTACCTGACCCTATGCAGAAGCACATAGGGTTTAAAGAAGAAACACCTGAATTGGGTCTTAGGGATGCCCAAGATTCTGTCTCTGCTATACCTTTTGGCTCTTGGGCATTCGGTATTAGGTTTTTGAGCGCCTTGGGGTGGTCATCTTGGTCATAGCTGTGAGGGAGGTGCTGTGCGTGAGATGCCTCAGTTTTAGAGGGTTGAGGCTCTTCTCAAGAAAGCCTTTGCAGACACTGTCTTAGACTGTTGAGCAATGCTGTGTGCATGCCTAGAGACTAGCCCTCTGATGGACTTATTCTCCTCTGGTAGCCTCTGTGCAATGTTCCCTCTAATTTTCTGTAGGCTGTGTGCGCATAAAATGTCAGCTGTGCAGCTTTTGAAGGAAGGTTAAATTTTTGTGCGTCACATAACACTCTGAGTTCTATACTTTAAAATTTGACTACACGTCAGAATACAGTATGTACACCACATTGATTGCACTAGATAATATTGTAGAACTTGTGAAAACTGTAAATACACAACAACTTTTAAATTTTAAGATGTCTGTGTTGTTTTCTATCAAATTCAGAACCGTAATTTTTGTGCGCTCTATTATAAAGTATGTGCGCTCGCTCGGCGAGGTATGTGCGCGCGCACACGTGCACAGCTTAGAGGGAACAGTGCCTCTGTGGCTGCAGCTATGTGGCTATGGGCTCTGGTGCTTAAGGCTTCAGGTACGCTTGAAATTGCTGTGCTGGGTCAGGCCAAAGGCCCTTCAAGTCCAATCTCCTTTCCGGAAGCCAGGAGGTTTGCAACAGATTCCTTAAAGGACTGTTTGCTTTTTAAGACTAATTCAGAGTCTTTTCGAAGTCCATGGTGGTAGTGGTCAGTTGGCAGTACTGGCATCGTCAGATGCTGACTCAAAACTGTGGCTGGGTAGATTCCCTTTAAGGGTTGCTTGCTCTTCGGGAGGGGAAGCACACCCTCAGAGATTCCCAGAAGATAGCTTAGAAGTGCCAAGGTTTCATCTTGTATGGCTATACATAGAACAGAGAGGTGCCTTTTGGACTACCTTAAGTCTTTTAGCCTCAGTTGTAGTAGGCAGTCCTTTCAGAGCTTTTGGCATGCTCGAGCCTGCACCATTGGGAGTCTTAATCCCCCTGACTGTTCCAGTAGTCCCTCTCAAGGTGAATCCAGTTGGAGTGTAACTCGGGTTGTTTCTCTCTGATGGAATCCTTATCACAGACTAGTAGATCTTAGAGGTTCTCGATTTAAGCTTGGAGATATATTAGCTCCTTCTGCCTTTTGTCTCTCTAAAGTGTCTGATTTAAGGCCAGCCTTAGAATTATGATGTGCAATATTCGAGTTACAACAATGCTTATAAGGGATCCTCCCTTTGGCTCTCCATTCATGTGCGTGACATTCAAGGAAGTCTTCAGCGCCTCCTACAGTTGCAGGCTATTTTTCCCATGCTCTCCACTGCAGGGCCAGGGACATAAGATATGCCATACTGGGTCACTTTCCCATTGGGAGCAACATTAGTATTTTCTCTGTTTCTGTATTCTAGGCTACCTTTCCAGTTCCAGACCCTGCCCTTTGGTATAGATGCACTCTCTTTAGATTTTCCAAGGTAGTAGTGGTGGTAGCAGCAGCAGCATCATTTATTTCCATGCAGAGAGCTAGGGGAGCTCATACCCAGGCACTGGGCTAATCTGGTCAATCCGAGAGGTGAAGGCCAGAGACATTGCAGACCTGGTGAGCTTTGGCTGGGAAGGCTGGGAAGGCTGGAGTCCTTTAAAACAGCCTGATTTCTCTCCAAGGATTTCCTTATCGTTCCTCCAGCTTAGTCCTCACAGATGGGTTGTGCACCTCTTCCTGCAGCATGAAGACTGGACCAATCAAATTTCAGCTCCTCTGGAATCAGGCAACCAGGCATCCCTGAAGCTCCAGTGTGTCCAGTCTTCATGCAGCAGGAAGACGTAGTGAGTCTAGCTGGGCTCACTAGTTTTAGGGTTTAGTATACCCTTGCTTTTCCTTAGCTACCCTTTTAATGCTTAATTTTTGTCCTATTAGGACTTCTTTTTATTTCTCCTTTCAGAGGTTCCTGTTTCTTTAAATCTCAAATTGTTATTTGAGCACTCTGTGCGGGGGGAGGGAGGACCTGTGGAAGGTCTCTCTCCTGCTCAGCCTATGCCGCCTTTATCTGCTTGACTGTCTGTGTCTCTTTATTGGGATCTCTGCCCCAGGGTTTTTCGGGGCAGAGCTCCTCTATTGCCGGTACAGCGGTTACTCTCCAGGGCATTGGGAGACAGCTGATTCCCTGTCGGTAAGTTTTTGGCGGCTGGAGGCGGTCAGAGCCGGTCCTGTCAGGCTCCCGCGCCTCTGCCCGGCCTTACTGGAGTTTTCTTTTTCCCTTTTCTTTTGGTAGTGCTTGTCGGTGTTTCTCGGGCAGCCTACGCGCCGGCGGGACTTTGGGGATCGGGCGACTACCAGGGTTTTTGGTCTCCGGCGGTTTCTCCTGCGGGGGTTAAAAGCGCGCCAAAGTCCTCTTGCTATCAGCGGCCATTTTAGCTTCCCCGGTCTTGTCAGCGTGGTTTACACGCGGCGCTGTTCCTACCTTTAGCGATTGATTTTCCTTTATTGCCTTTATTTTCCTTTATTTTCTTGGCTCCCTTCAGCTGTTTTCTTTTAGTTGATCCCTTTCCTTCGCGTTATTTTGTCCCGCGGTTAAAGGGTGGGGGGGGGGGGTTGCGATTCCCTCTCTCTCTCTTCTGTCTCTTTTTTGCGGGTCTCCCGGTTTTTTTCTTTTAAGCAGTGTGTGCTTCTGTACTTAAGTTTCCTTTCAGGGGTCATTTAAAAAAAAAAAAAAAAAAAAGAAAACACTGAGAAGGACAGCGCCTTTGACAGGGGTGAGAGCAACTGTGCTTGGGTTCTCTCTCTGCTCTTCTACTTCTCCTGGGCGCCCAGTTCCCACTTTGTGTGCTGGTTCTGCTGGGTTATCAGCCTTTCTTTTCACTCTCACCGATAAGGGGCATTTCTTTCCCGCCTACTCTCGGGGTCAGGGCGTGCCCATGCCCGCGGGATCCATTTGTCTGATTTGTGGATCTCGGAGGAGTACAGTTTCTGACACAGGTGTCTGTCAGCGCTGTACTTCGGTGTCGCTCACCATGGAGCAGCACCTCGAGAGTTCATTGCCAGCAGTGACGCAGTCCGGTTCCGCGGCGGTGAACTTGGAGTCGCCGCTGGAGGGACCCTCGGGGCTTCCTTCCACGGGCTCCTTGGCTTCTGGGGGGCAAATGGACCTCGGGGGGGTTTTGCCCTTGGAGGAGTTTTCTCCCGATTTTGTCTTGTTGATGCATCAGGCATTTTGCCGTAGGCGCCAGAGCTTGGACGCTGCTCCTCCGTTGGTGCCACGGGGATTGGCTCCCGCCTCGGCGGTGGAGAGTCAGTTTCCCGGGCTCAAGGCCCCCAAGCGACAACGTCTGCACGACTCCTTTCAGACAGAGACTGAATGGCCTGAAGGTGATGATCCTGATCTCGACCATGAGGCGGAAGGGGAGGCCTTGGAGGAAGGCGAGCTCCCTGAACCGGAAGATCAGGCAAAGATTATTCGGGTTTTTCAGGCGGGAGGAGTTGCCCGTTCTTGTTTCAGAGGCGCTCCAGACTCTAGGTTTGGCTCCGACTCCGCCGATAGAAGAGGCGGACGGCGTGGATCCCATTATTCAGGCGGTTCGGCAGACTAGCGTGGTTTTCCCCATGCACAAGGTTATTGATCAGATGATCCAGTCCGAATGGGATACTCCTGAATCAGGCCTCAAAGGGGTAAAGGTTATGCGTCGGCTCTACCCTATGTCGGACACCGATCTGGAGCGTTTTCGTTCGCCTAAGGTGGATGCGGCCGTCTCGGCGGTGACTAAAAAGACCACGATTCCCGTAGAAGGCAGTGCAGCCTTGCGCGAGCCGCAGGACCGGAAGATGGACAGTCTATTGAAACAGTCGTTTGAGGCAGATGCCATGGCGTTACAGGCCTCGGTTTGTGGGGCTTGGGTAGCGCGTGCCTGTCTGCGCTGGGTTCAGCGGCTTCAACAATCGTCCTCCGTAGAGGCCGACATGTTAGGTGAGCTTCACCGCTTGGAATCGGGGTCGGCATATTTGGCGGATGTTCAGTATGATCTCATCAGAGCCCTCTCTAATAGCATGGCGTCCGTGGTAGCGACACGTCGAGCTCTTTGGTTGAAGAATTGGGCGGCGGATGGGTCGTCCAAGTCGCGTCTGGGCAGATTACCCTTTAAAGGTCGGCTGCTCTTTGGTGAGGATTTGGATAAGTTGGTCAAGGATTTGGGTGAGTCCAAGGGCGGCCGCCTGCCAGAGGACCGTGCCAAGCGAGGACGGCCGCTGCCAGCGGTTCGGGGGCAGTTTCGGGACTTTCGTAGGTTTCGATCGCCCCGTTCTGGAGGGTTCCAGCGTGGCCGATATTTTTCAAGGACCTCAAGCTTTCGAGGTTTTCGCGGAGCCAGTAGGGGCTTTGCGACCACAACCCCTGCGTCTACTCGCAAGCCCCAATGAAGGGCAGCGGGCCTCGGCGGAGATTCCAGTGATCGGGGGGCGTCTTCGATGCTTTCTCTCCGCTTGGGCCCAGATCACCTCCGATCAGTGGGTTTTGGACATCGTCCGGGACGGGTATGTCCTGGACTTGGCCAGGCCCGTCCTCGATTCCTTTGTGGCGTCTCCCTGCCGGGGAGCTCGAAAGACAGCTCACGTTCGCCAAACCCTCGATCGCCTACTCCAGCTGGGGGCGGTAGTTCCCGTGCCGCCGGCGGAGTATGGTATCGGAAGGTACTCCATTTATTTCGTGGTGCCAAAGAAGGGTGGCGACCTTCGCCCCATTTTGGATCTCAAAGGGGTGAACCGCTGTCTGCGGGTACCCCACTTTCACATGGAGACCCTTCGGGCAGTGCTGGTCGCCGTCCGCAAGGGCGAGTTCCTCACTTCCCTAGATCTCACGGAGGCTTATCTTCATATCCCGATTCGGGAGGATCAGCAAAAGTACCTCCGATTTGCCGTGCCGTGGGGTCATTTCCAGTTCCAGGCATTGCCCTTCGGTCTCGCTACCGCGCCGAGGGTGTTCACCAAAATCATGGTGGTAGTCGCGGCGGCCTTGCGCAAGGAAGGCGTGCTTGTCCATCCTTATCTAGACGACTGGTTGATTCGGGGGCAGTCTCGCGAGGAGAGCATGGCAGCGACGTCCAAGGTCGTGGCGCTATTGCAGTCTCTCGGCTGGGTCGTCAACACGCGCAAGAGCCATCTGGTTCCGACGCAGAGTTTGGAGTACTTAGGCGTACAGTTCGATACTTGCGGGGGAGCGGTTTTCCTTCCCGACCGCAGGGTGTTGACGCTCCAGTCTCTCGTCCGTCGGTTTCGACAGAACCCCGCTCCTTCGGCGTGGCTATACCTTCAGTTGCTGGGAACGATGGCGGCTTCCCTGGAGGTCGTGCCTTGGGCTCGCTTTCACATGCGTTCCCTTCAGAGAGCCTTGCTCCGTCGCTGGTCCAACCAATCGGATTCCCTGAACAAACGACTTCCTTGCCCCCTGACGGTACGGCGAGATCTTCAGTGGTGGCTGCGACGGTCGTCGCTCCGAGCGGGAATGCCTCTGGAGCAACCGCGCTGGCTTCCGCTTCTGACGGATGCTTGTCTGTCGGGCTGGGGCGCCCACTGCGCCGACCGGTTCGTTCAGGGTCTCTGGTCTCCGGAGGAAAGCGGCTGGTCCATCAATCGCCTGGAACTTCGAGCAGTGCGGTTGGCCTTGCAAAGTTTCGAAGCCCTGATAGCCTCTCGGGCAGTACGGGTGCTCTCCGACAATGCAGCGACAGTCGCGTACATCAACAGACAGGGCGGCACCGGCAGTGTCGGCTTGGAGGCGGAGGCTCGGCTGTTGTTCGAGTGGATCGAGCCTCGGCTACCAGCCATCTCGGCAGCGCACATTGCCGGGAAAGACAATGTGACGGCTGACTTTCTCAGCAGGGTTCAGGTGGATCCCGGCGAATGGGAGCTCAACCCGCAGGTATTCACGCAGCTGGTTCAGCGTTGGGGCCAGCCAGTTATGGACCTGATGGCCACGTTTCACTCAGCAAAAGCGGCTCGCTTCTACAGTCGTCGACGGGAGCCGATGTCAGAAGGTCTCGATGCCCTGTTACAGACGTGGCCCTCCTCGGGTCTTCTTTACGTGTTTCCTCCGTGGCCTCTGGTGGGGCGCGTGATTCAGCGCATCGAGGCCCACCGGGGCCAAGTACTTTTGATAGCCCCGGATTGGCCTCGACGTCCGTGGTATGCCGATCTGATGAGATTGGTAGACGGCTCTCCGTGGCGGCTGCCGCTAGCTCCGGATCTCTTGTGTCAGGGTCCTCTACGCATGCCACAAGTGGGGAGATTCTCTCTTACGGCCTGGCTATTGAAAGGGCGCGGCTGAGAAAACGCGGTTATTCCAAGTCTGTCGTGGCAACCCTGTTACAAGCGCGCAAGAGCTCCACTTCTCTGGCCTATGTCCGAGTGTGGCGCATCTTTGAGGATTGGTGCTCTCGCCGTCAGGTTCGAGCCGCTACGGCCTCAATCCCCGTGGTTCTTGATTTTCTGCAAGATGGGTTTGCTAAAGGTTTGGCTGCCAGTTCTTTGCGAGTGCAGTTGGCGGCGCTCTCCTGCTACCGAGGTAAGGTTCACGGCGTGTCGCTGGGGGCCCATGTCGATGTCGTTCGCTTCTTGCGGGCCGTCTCTCGGCTGCGGCCGGTCCGCAGACCTTCTGTGCCTTCCTGGGATCTCAACTTGGTTTTGCGGTCTCTCACTGCGGCTCCTTTTGAGCCTCTTTCTCATAGTTCGGTAAAGGATTTGACTCTTAAAACGGTGTTCTTAGTAGCGATTTGCTCGGCGCGGCGTATCTCCGAACTTCAGGCACTCTCTTGTAGGGAACCTTTCTTATCTTTCTCGGCCCAGAAAGTCGTTCTGCGGCCGGTGCCTTCCTTTTTGCCTAAGGTATCCTCTCCTTTCCACGTGAATCAAGTGGTTTCGCTCCCAGTATTTCCGGCATCGGGGGAGCACGCCTCTGATCGCGGTTTTAGTCGCTTGGATCTTAAGAGGGTTCTTCGGCGATATTTGAAAGTTACCAGTGAATTTCGTAAATCGGATCATTTATTTGTGCTGTTTGGCGGGCCTCGCAAAGGTGAGGCTGCGGCGAAAGCCTCCATTGCTCGGTGGATTAAAGAGGCGATTGGCTCGGCCTATCTGTTGCACGGTCGGCTACCGCCGGTTGGTTTGCGTGCCCATTCCACCAGGGCGCAGGCTGCGTCCTGGGCGGAGTTTAGTTTTGTATCTCCGGAAGAGATATGTAGGGCGGCAACGTGGTCTTCCTTATCGTCACTCCAGTCCAGTCCCTTTACTTCTGGGTTACGCAACCCTTCCAGCAGCTTGGAGGCTGAGCCCAACCTTTTTGGGAGTGGGGCGGTATAAATACCCCTGGGACCACCCACCAACTCCAGTATTCTCAGCCTCCAAGCAGCTGGAGGGTTCCGTAAGCCTAGGGCTTACTGGAGTCTCCCTTTCTTTAAATTTTACTTTAATTTTAATCTTAATTGAGCTTAGGTTATTTCTAGCCCTTTTATTTTAAGTATGGTATTTATTTTGTCTCTGTATCTTTAAATTGTTCCTGCCTTCTCCCCTCCAACCCCCCCCCCCCCCGAGGACGGACGTCGGAGGAGAGTTCTTTCACCGGCGGCAGCGAGGAGGACAGGTCAGGATCCTCTCGCGGCTGCCCCGGGCTTACCCCGCATTTCTTCAGAGTCCTGTGCTACTGTGCTGCCTCGCGCCGAAGCCCCCCGGTGGCTGAGCGCTGGAGGCACGCCGCATCTAGCCTCCTCCGTTCGTCCCGCTTCTGCCCGAAGGGACGCGGAGTTGAGCCCCGGAGCCGCGATCGCAGCAGGCCCGCGGAGATCGTCGGCAGCAGCGGGAGGAAGCCGCCTCTGGCGCTGGAGGGTGTTCCCGGCCCTGGCTCTTCTCTCCCAGCGCCGTCCTTTGCCCCGGGTCGAGCTCCACGTGGCTGAGGCCTACCACGTGTGGAGCCTACGGCCCGAGATTGCTGAATCGGCTCTCTGCACAGCTTGGAAGAACTCCTAACCGCAAGTACAGAGTCTTATGTTGGCAGGGGAGTTTGCTTGTGCATAATGTGTGGCACAGATTCTTCACATTGAAGCTAATTTTAATTTTAATTTTAATTTTAATTTTACTTTTAAGTTAAGCTGTTTAGTTTCCCTTATCCAGTCTTGGTTTGCTCCCATATTAGGAAAGCATTACAAGCTATTTGCTTTATCAGGGATTTGATTTACTTCCATGGCATCCAAGCCGCGGTGTCCTTCCTGTGGGACGCGCAGGGGCACCTCCGCAGAGTCAGGAATCTGTAGGGGCTGTGCCGCGGAGGCTGCATCAGTGGAACAGGAGATTAGCATGGCCATGTCGCAGCCCTCCCAGGGATCAGGCAATCCTCTGGAAGAAGAAGGGGAGTCCCAGTTTCCTATCTCCACTCCGGCAGACCTGCCTATGCCTCCTCAGCCTTTACCTCCCCCCCCACACCAGTGCGGGGGGGCCCGGGGAACTTTTCTCTCCTGATTTCATCCTCTTACTCCATAAGGCCTACTGCCTACGTAAGCAGGGCCGGGGGGCAGAAGAGGCTGTCCCGCCAGCAGAGGACAAATCAGCTAGTGCCTCCGGGGCTACCATTCGGGACGCCGGTATCCCTGCTAAGCGCCCACGTCTGGGCGGCGAAGAGCTCCTAGCATCCCTGTCCCAGGGTACTCCAGAGGAGGATAGCTCAGTTAAAGACTTGGAGGAGGATGAAGAGGAGCTAGAAGAAGGAGAGATCCCGGAAGAAGATCAGTCACGGGTAGTCAGGGTCTTTCGCCGTGAGGAGCTCCCGGCGTTAATTAATGAGTCCCTAAAGGTCCTCAATGTGGCCTCAGACACGCCCTCGCAGGAAGAAGAGTTGGAGGACCCCTTAATCCAGGCCTTTAGGAAATCCCAAAGGGTCTTCCCTATCCACAGGGTCGTACGCCAGATGATCCAGGAAGAATGGGACCAGCCTGAATCAAGCTTAAGGGGAGTCAGGACCATGGCTCGGTTATACCCGCTCCCGGAGGCGGATAAAGAGCTTCTAAGATCTCCCAGAGTAGATGCAGCGGTATCAGCAGTGACCAAGAAGACCACGATACCAGTGGAGGGCGGTTCGGCCCTAAAGGACGCGCAAGACAGGAAGTTGGATACGCTCCTGAAACAAGCCTTTGATGTAAGCGCCATCGCCTTGCAGGCCTCCGTGTCGGGAGCATGGGTGGCCCGGGCCTGTTTGCGGTGGGCCCAACAGCTCCAGTCAGAGGTCTCAACGGGCGAGTTACAGGCCAACTCGACTAAGGTGGAGTCCGGAGCGGCCTACTTGGCGGACAGTCACTATGACCTCATCAGAAGCCTAGCCAAGAACATGGCCTCAGTCGTGGCAGCTAGACGGTACCTGTGGCTCCGAAATTGGGCAGCTGACGCGTCCTCAAAGTCACGCTTGAGCCGACTCCCCTTTAAGGGGAAACTCTTATTTGGAGAAGATTTGGAGAAGATAGTTAAGGACCTGGGTGAGTCAAAGGGAGGCAGGCTCCGGAAGATAGACCAACACAAGGGCGCCCTCCAGTCCCGGTGCGCTCCCAACCTAGGGACTCGCGGAGATTTCGTCCAGCCAGGTCAGGCTCCTTTCCCAGGGGCCGTTTTCCCTCGAAGGGACATAACTTCAGAGGTTTTCGGGGGGCAGGACGGGGTTTTGGGGCCTCCTCCTCCTTCTCGGGACCCAGAAAACAACAATGAGATGACGGGGGTCCAGGAGGAAGGACAGCCACTAGGCGGTCGCCTGAGGCGGTTCCTTCCCGCCTGGTCCCGTGTCACGTCCGACCAATGGGTCCTAGAGGTAATCAGAGAAGGCTATGCTCTCGAATTTTCAAAACAAATTCCTCCAGCGTTTGTCCAGTCACCCTGCGGTTCCCCATCAAAGGGGGCGGCAATAGAGGCAACTCTTGCCCGACTAATAGCTCTAGGGGCGGTGGTCCCAGTTCCACCAGACCAGTGCGGCTCTGGTCGATACTCGATTTACTTCGTAGTGCCAAAAAAGGAAGATTCCTTCCGACCGATCCTGGATCTAAAGCAGGTCAACCGTTGCCTCAGGGTACCACACTTCCGAATGGAGACCCTACGCTCAGTCATAGCGGCCGTAAGGGGAGGGGAGTTCCTAACGTCCCTCGACTTGACAGAGGCCTACCTTCATATCCCGGTCAGGAAGTCCCATCAGCAATTCCTGAGATTCGCAGTGCCAAGAGGCCACTTTCAGTTCCAGGCCCTACCCTTCGGTCTAGCTACGGCCCCCAGGACATTCACCAAGGTGATGGTGGTAGTGGCGGCCTTCCTTCGGAAGGAGGGAATATTAGTGCACCCCTACTTGGACGACTGGCTGATTCGAGCAAAGTCACAAGAGGAAAGTCATGTGGCAACGGCCAGAGTGGTTCAGGTTCTAGAAGAATTGGGGTGGGTCATCAATCGCCTAAAGAGCAGGATGACTCCCTCACAGGACCTGGAGTACCTCGGGGCAAGATTCCACACTCTCAGGGGCAAGGTCTTCCTGTCACAATCAAGATCAAGAGAGCTGAGGCGTCTGGTCACGCAGTTTCTCGGCAGGCGAAGTCCCTCGGCTTGGCATTATCTTCAGCTTCTGGGAACTATGGCGGCGGCGATAGAGGTAGTCCCGTGGGCCAGGGCACACATGCGTCCGCTTCAGCGGGCACTGTTACGTCGATGATCTCCTCAGCATCATCCTCTGGCAATGCAGTTACCTTGCGCCCCGAGGACCAAACAGTCCCTTCTCTGGTGGCAGTGTCCAAGCAATTTGGACCGCGGGATGCCCCTCGAACCTCATCTGTGGTTACTATTGACAACGGACGCCAGCCTGTCAGGCTGGGGAGCACACTGCGAGGACCAGTTCGTCCAGGGCCGCTGGACACAGGTGGAGTCTCAGTGGCCCATCAACAGACTGGAACTGAGGGCCGTCACGCTGGCGCTCAAGGCATTCTCGACCTTAGTTCAAGGGAAGGCTATCCGCGTCCTTTCCGACAACGTCACGGCGGTGGCATACATAAACCACCAGGGGGGCACCAGCAGTCCGGCCCTGGAGAAGGAGGCAGACGTCCTCTTCAGGTGGGCGGAGCACAGCCTACTAGCCCTTTCAGCTCAGCACGTGGCGGGCGAGGACAACGTCACGGCCGACTTCCTCAGCAGATGCAAGATAGACCACGGGGAGTGGGAACTAGATCAGGAGATCTTCGAACAGATAGTGGCACGCTGGGGGATCCCAGTCATGGACCCTCATGGCGCGGTTCTCTACAGCCAAAGTAGACAGGTTCTTCAGCCGAAGGAAGGAAAGAATGTCCGAGGGCTTGGATGCCCTGTCTCAAAGGTGGCCTCCCAAAGGGCTCCTATATGTGTTCCCTCCGTGGGCTCTGATCGGAAAGGTACTGCAGCGGGTGGAGTCTCACCAGGGGTTGGTAGTCCTCATAGCCCCGGATTGGCCTCGCCGCCCCTGGTATGCGGATCTGGTGAGGATGATCGCCGACCCCCCGTGGCGGCTCCCTTGCAAAAGGGACCTGCTAAGGCAAGGTCCGGTGCGCATGCCTCACGTGGATCGATTCTCGCTTACGGCCTGGCTATTGAGAGGGCGCGGTTCCTAAAACGAGGCTACTCAGGAGCAGTGATCTCGACGCTGCTGAAGGCGAAGAAGCGATCGACCTGTTTATCCTATGTAAGGGTCTGGCGCATTTTCGAAGCCTGGTGTGCAGAGCATCGACGGAAACCTCTCTCGGCCTCTGTCCCAGAGGTTCTGGAATTCTTACAAGCAGGGTTTGATAAGGGCCTGGCGCACAGCACCCTACGGGTCCAGCTAGCGGCGATCGCTTGCTATAGAGGCAAGGTCCGGGGCAAACCCTTAGGGGAATACCCGGACGTATCCAGGTTCCTGAGGGCAGTTAGTCGACTTCGCCCTCAGCGGAGGGTGGTCGTCCCCCCTTGGGACCTTAACCTAGTGCTGAATGCCATGGTCGGGGAGCCCTTTGAGCCAGTGAAGAGAGCTTCCTTAAAGGATTTGACCCTGAAGACAGTTTTCCTGGTAGCGATCTGCTCGGCCAGGAGGGTTTCGGAGCTCCAGGCGCTCTCCGCCCAGCCTCCTTTCCTGACCTTCTTAAAGGACAAGGTAGTCATGCGCACAGTGCCGTCCTTTTTACCCAAGGTTATCTCTCCTTTTCATGTGAACCAGACAGTCACCCTACCGGCCTTCGAGGCCAAGGGGCAGGAGGGAAGGAATAACAAGATGCGCCTGCTAGACGTCCAGAGAGCCTTGAAACGGTATCTAGCTCGCACAGCTCCATTCCGGAAGTCCGACCGCCTGTTCATTCAGTTTGGAGGTCCACACAAAGGGGAGGCGGCGGCAAAGGCCTCGATCTCCAGGTGGATCCGAGAGGCAATTGCCTCCGCCTACATTCTCAAGGGGAAACAGGTCCCAGTGGGTCTGAGGGCTCACTCCACTCGGGCACAGGCGACCTCCTGGGCGGAATTCAGTCTTGTCCCCCCACTGGATATTTGCAGAGCAGCGACGTGGTCCTCGCTGCATACCTTCACCAAACACTATAGGCTGGACGTGCAGAGCACTGCAGATGCTCGGTTCGGGATAGCGGTTCTTCGGGCCGGTTTGCCGGATCCCACCCAGGGTTGAACTGCTCTGGGACTGGACTGGAGTGACGATAAGGAAATAGTAATTAGATCTTACCTGCTAATTAGTGTTCCTGAAGGAACGACAGTCCAGTCCCTGATCCCACCCGGTTCCGGCAACTGGCAAGTCTTCACGTGCATGGAGGAGCGCTGGACCGAGCGCGGAGCTGGGTCAGCGGGAGCAAGTGCGGGGGAAGCCCGGGCTAGATAGAAGCAGCCTCCTCCTCCGTCCGTTGCCGTTCCTCCTCTCCTTCTCCTATATTTCCAAAAAACAAAACAACAACAAAAAAAAATAAAATATATATATATATATATATATATATATATATCCTATTGTTCAGAGTATTGAGTTATTGGTTTAGGTTAGGGTATGCCGTGATAAGTTTTTGCATGGATGTTCGTTAAGTATGCTTTTTCATTCGAATACTGGAGTTGGTGGGTGGTCCCAGGGGTATTTATACCGCCCCACTCCCAAAAAGGTTGGGCTCAGCCTCCAAGCTGCTGGAAGGGTTGCGTAACCCAGAAGTAAAGGGACTGGACTGTCGTTCCTTCAGGAACACTAATTAGCAGGTAAGATCTAATTACTATTTCTCTTCACACCTTCAGTAAGCACTATAGACTTGATGTCATGGCGGCGGGCGATGCACGTTTCGGATCTTCTGTTCTGCGTGCCGGTTGGAAGAATCCCGCCCGTTAGGCTGCTTTGTTACATCCCATCTGTGAGGACTAAGCTGGAGGAACGATAAGGAAATAGTAATTACACTTACCTGGTAATTGTAGTTCCTTGAGAGACGACAGCTTAGTCCTCCTGCCCTCCCTATATTCTCTATTTTTAGAGTGGCACGCCTTGGGTTCAGACGTACGTGCTTCCAGGTGAGTGTCCTTTCTTAGTTCTTGGGCTTCGCTGTCATTCCTTTCTCTCTCTCTCGCTATCGGCTTATGCTGTGGCAGGAGCGGGACGTTCTGTATCTGTGGCTTTAGTTCGCTTAACAGTAAAAAACAAAAAAAAACCAAAAAAACAAACAAAAAAAACCCAACAACATAGGAACTTCAACTAACGGAACCCTTTAAAGGTTAGCTCTTTCTTGAGTTTGCTTTGACAATAGGTCACTGGAGCTTCAGGGATGCCTGGTTGCCTGATTCCAGAGGAGCTGAAATTTGATTGGTCCAGTCTTCATGCTGCAGGAAGAGGTGCACAACCCATCTGTGAGGACTAAGCTGTCGTCTCTCAAGGAACTACAATTACCAGGTAAGTGTAATTACTATTTTGAGTACCTGGGGATGGGTTCCATACTTTCTTGAGCAGAGTTTCCTCATGACAGAAGGGTTAGTCGAGCTTCAGCCATCTTGGAGCATGTGGTCAGCTTAATAGGTTTGAGACTTTTTTGATATCAGACATTGACATTTGAGCCTGTTTCTTGGACCAGGGGGCATATGTGCTCACTGCAGGGGCACATGCTAACCTTATAGTTTTAGATGCTTACCATCATTAGATCAGGCCCTTCTGCTCCCCCCTCCCCCCCAGGAGTTCAAGGAGCAGTTGAGGTGGTGGTTCCAGTTCCAGCAACTGATGGCTAGAGTGCCATTGGAAGCACTGGATGGAGTGCTTGTCTTCTCAGATGCCAGTCTGAATGGCTGCGGATACAGTGCCTAGGTCAATTAGTGCAAGGACTCTGGCCCACTCAGGAGGTCCCCGAGTGAACTTCCGCCTAAAGGCCAGAGCAATCAGTTTGATCTTGGAGAGGTTCAGGTCTCTTCTAGTGGTGGAGTGTTCTCAGACACTGCTCTGGTGGTAGCTTGCCTTCTAATGAGGCAGAGCTTGCAAGGCTGGCATGGATCTCAAAGCTATGGAGCTGTATTGTTGAGTGGAGGAGCATCTGATTGCCCTTCTACAGCACATTCACAAGCTTCAACTACATGTAGGCTGCTTTTCTGTGTCAGAAATCCCTTGGTCCAGGTGAAGTGAGAGCTCATAGTGTAGAGATGGGGCCTTCCACTGCTCCACTTGAAGGTCACTCAGGAGAATGCCAGTATAAGAAGCTGTTTTGACGATGGATCAGCGGATGGTGGGTTTGGTTGCCCTACTTCAGGTGTGACCTGGGATGGGATGCTGTGTCCCCTCCCTGACATTTTGGTAAGCTGTTGTTTGCACGTATTTTGGACCCATTTGGGTCTGGTGATCTTAATGGCCTTGATTGATCTTGCAAACTGTGGTACACAGATTTTTGAACCGGGGGTGTGGTCTCTCTTGCTCCCTCAAGAGATGGGCCTAACACAGCGGGGACTCCTGATAATAGAGGTTCTCATTCCCTTCTCGCCTATGACCTAGCTCTTGTTTGGCATAGGCTTCTAAGAAGGAATGCCCTGGAGCTTAGTAGCCTCTCTGTTTAGGGCCTAGTATGCTTTTGTTCTTTAACTTATTTTGGAGCCTTTTTGGCAGTCCAACCTGCATCAGGAATTTGCTCTGAACTCTCAAGGTTCAAGTGGCAGTCATTTCATTATGTCACATCAAAGGGATTCATTGGTGGTGCACCTCAATATTGTCCACTTCCTCAAGACTGAAGCAGTTCTGTCCACCTGTATGTCCTGTTAGGCCTCAGCTGGTCTCTCTGAGGTTGAGGGCAATGAGAGAGTCCTTCTTTGAGCCCATGTGTAAAACTTTTTTATGGTGGCTTCCTGGGGACTCTAGCATTTGTCAGGTGGTGTCTGCTGTAGTCTTTGTCTTGCAGAGAGCTATTTTGCTTGTTTTGATGGCTTGGTTTGCATTGAGGTCTATGCACTTTTTCTTTCAAAGGTGCTATCCCTTTTTTCCTCATGACTAGACTGTTGTTCTGCCTTTCTTCTCGGAGAAAGATCTTCAAAAGGGCCCCTCATTGCATCTGCTGGATGTGTTGCTCAGATACATGACAATTGCTGATTCCTCCAACTGGTCGGATCATCTTCTATCCTTCTCAGTGGTTTGAGGAAAGGACTGGCAGAGGTCAAATCCTCTATTGTCCTCTGCCTTAAAGAGGCCATTGGCTTAGTATGTGTTCTGGCTGATAAATGCACGATTCAAAGCTCAGTCCTCTGAGTGCAGGCCTGGGCAGAGTCTGCCCTGGTGTCCTCGGAGGACGTCTGTAAAGAGACTTCCTAGTCTTTGTTAAATACCTATGTAAAGCCCTAAAACATGCTGCGGGTTGGCACAGGAATCTGTTCTGAGCATCGTCTTCCTCCCACCCTGGGTTCTGACTGCTTGGGTATGTTCCACTTGTCTAGCAGGATAAGGAAGGACAAATTTTAGGTACCAGATGATCTACTTTCCTTGAATCCTGCTAGACAAGTCCAGGACTTGCCCTGGAAGACTCCTATTGAAAGCCTGTTGCCTTTTTGGTCACATTGTTGATTATATCAGTGCCTAGAAGACTTTCTGAAAGTATAGGTGTCCAGCTGCTGTAAAAGGCCTAGTTGGTCCTATGGTCATACTCCAATTTCTTCATGGCAAGAGAGCCAAATACTTGCCCACATATTTCTTGGCAAAGTTGTTTGTGTTTTAATAATGTTTTCTGAGTATGTTTGGTTTTTTGAGTTTTTTTTTTCAATCTTTCTTACTGCTTGGGAAGTGTCCTACTGGCTTCTTTCAGTGCAGCACCAGAAGATATACCAAATGATGATCAGTGACAATTGCTAGTCTGCCTCCACCTGCTTGCAAGGAAGCTTAACCTACTTATCTGGACTGGTCTAGCAGTATTCAAGGAAAGTAAATTTATCAAATATGTAAAATTTATCCTTTCGTGCCACAGGTACTCTCACTAGATACCCTTTTCCAGTAGAATCAAATATGTACACTTGTGTCACTTAAGAGTTACATAAGAACATAAGATATGTACTGGGTCAGACCAAGGTCCATCAAGCCCAGTATCCTGTTTCCAACAGTGGCCAATCTAGGTCATATGTACCTAGCAGTATCCCCAAGGGACACGGGTTCCACAATGCTTGTATTGGGTCAAGCATTGATATCCTGGGTCCCTTTTTAATAATGGTTTATGGACCTTTCTTCCAGGAACTTGTCCAAACCTTTTTTTAAACCCAGCTACACTAACAGCCTTTACTACATCCTCCGGTAACAAATTCCAGAGTTTGATTACACGTTGAGTGAAAAAATATTTTCTCTTATTTGTCTTAAATAGTTTACCCTGTATCTTCATTACATGCCCCCTAGTCTTTCTGTATTCTGATAGCGTAAACAATTGATCTATATTTACCTGTTCCACTCCATTCATTAATTTATAGACCTCTATCATATCTCCCCTCAGCTGTCTCTTTTCCAGTTGAAGAACCCTAACCTTTGTAGCCTCTCTTCATAGGAGTAGCCTTCCATCCCATTTACCATTTTGGTGGCTCTTCTCTGTACCTTTTTCTAATAACACTATATCCTTTTTAAGATACGGCGATCAAGGTGCAGTTGTACCATGGAATGATACAGAGGCATTATAATATCCTTTGTTTTATTTTCCATTCCTAGGCGTTCCTCCAGTCCATTCCCTTTACTTCTGGGTTGTGTACTCCATCTAGCAGCTTTGGAGACTGAGCTCTTCATTATTCTGATGATCCTACAGTATAAATACCACTGGCTCCTTCCACCAGATTCAGTTTAGCTCAGTCTCCAAAGCAGCTAGAAGGAGCACTAAGCCAGGGAGAAGTAGACTTAGGGGCATGTTTACTAAAAACCGCCAATGTGCGCAGCCGCACAATAGCGCACTAAAAGCGTATTTAAGAGCGCTTAAGCGCCCCGCAAACGTGCGATGAAGCCCCGCACCCTTGCGCGTCACAGTAACGGGTGCCGCAGAAGTACGCGCCCGCAAATGTCCGATAGAGGCGTGGAAAGGCTAACAGAGGGCGGAGGAAGGCCCCGGAGGGGCAGAGAGAAGGGGTTAATGGGCGGGGAAGGGGAGGGGAGAGGCCCCTCGCACAGTTGCGTTGCCGTATTTACAAGGGAAAAATAGCGCGAGTGAAACACTCGCGGTAGAGGGCATTTAAAGGGAAGAGAAACCATTTCCGTCAGCAATGTACAGCAAAACCGGGGAAACCTGCAAAATGTGAGCAGTGTGATACATCTGCACAGCCCAAAAGTGGAATTAAAAATAGAAAAGGACCACAACAAAAATTGTAAAAATAGTAAGTCAGCTGGGGAACAGTTATAGTAATGGGCAAAACTAAAAAACACACCCAGGAAAGCTCCAGCAAAAAGAAATGATTTTTGGAAAGGTGTACGGAGCGGAGACTCTTCCAAAAAACATTTCCTTTTTGTTGGAGCTTTCCTGGGAGTGTTTGCTATGGTTGCCCATTAATATCACTGTTGCCCAGCGTGGTGATATTGTGTCCCCCATTTTCCGTGGTCATTTCCGGGGTTTATGTGCACGTTTGTCACCAGACAGGGTGCATGTGCCCACAGTAAAAATGCGTAGAGCAGGGTTTGCGACTCCATCCTGCCAGGTTTACTACCTCCAGGGGCTGCACTGTCTCTGTGGGCATAGTGTGGTGCAGTGGACAGAGCCAGTACCTCTAGGACCCGAGGGTCAGAGGTTCAAATCCCAGCTGGGGCACTTGCCAGCCCAGTCCTTATATTTTACCCACCACTAAACAAAGAGAGCGCAGAATCCCTTGTATTGCAGGGAACATAAGCATGGGGAAAACACCCATATTTTACCCAACACCGCACACACACCACAACAATGGGCATTACCTACAGCCACGTCCCCCAAATGCAGTCCCGTACTGCCACATTGCAATCAGGTCATCTGCTTTTTCTGAGAGAGGCTCATGCCAGCATGTTGGCGGACGAGTACATGTGGTGCAGGGGGCAGTGGCTGCTAGCCACAGAAGACAGAGGCCTAGCCATGTGCAGGCTGGCACAGTCCACTGCAACAAACAGGCCCTGCCGGATCCACAGTCATGGATGTTCCAGGGAATCCAGCCAATCTGTGGCTACACGGTGGTGCAGTGCACACAGACAGTGCATGCAAGAACAGAAGGTCACAGGTTCAAAGCCCAGCTGGGGCTACCGCCAATCCTGCCCACATATTTTTCCCACAACTAAACAGTGATAGTAAGGACACACCTTTCGTGGCGAGGACATATGCAATGGTACCACGTCTATGTTTTACCCCACTGAGCACAGACACCATGAACAGGGGCAGTACCTAGAGCAGAAGCTCCCAAATGCAGTCCTGGTGGGCCACACACCAGTCAGGTTCCATGCTGCCACTCATACAAATGCCTGTGCTGTATATCTATGCACCACCCCCATGGCATGTAGATGTAGCTCATGCATATTCATGAGGGACAGCAGAAAAACCCGAACAGTGTGATGCAAACCTGGACTGGAGTTGGGAATCTCTGCCGTAAAGCAGCAGCCAACAGGGCCAGACACACCCACACGCCCCATTGGCCAATGTCTCCTGGAGAAGCAGAACATTGGACCCTGCGTGCATCTCCCAATACTAGCACCTGCATACCTTAGCAATGTCACCCTACACCTGAGGTATACGGTACACAGCTCTGAGACGTTTGCTAGGAGTACTGGCAGATAGATATCCATACGTTACGCACATACTGCTAGTTGACCCCATCAGAACAATCTGTTAGGTGTTTGCGGTGCGTGCTCCAGGCCTGGCCTCTGACGGTGTTTACCACCCTGGGGAGTGACCCCCAGCAGTACTGCGTACCATATCCATGCCTTGCCGTGCCCAGGACTGGTTTGTTGGGCAAGGCTAATTACCGCCTCAATAGTAGCACCATGATGGCATAGGTGTGGAAGTGTGTGTCTGTCTATACAGTGGGTGTTGGCTGCAAGCCCCTTCCACAGCCCACACTGCCAGCACTGTTGCCAGTATTGGCCTGCCAATGTGCATAATGAGTAGCAAGGGACCATGGGTACATCTCAGACAGGGTGGGCTGACCAGGATGCAGTTGCACAGGGCATAGGGCACTGACAGGGACATGGTAGTGCCCGGCCACCACCTACACAGACAGGGTGACCTCTGTATGTGCTGCTGGGGGATCACTCTCACCCTGAGTGTGCAGTGACGGCAGCATATGGCTAGGCACACCCATAGTGCTGTATTGTGTTTCTCTCATGTGATATATATGGGTTTCCTGTTGGGGCCTCTTCACTGACTTATCTGCTTGTGTGTGCTGCCACCCCAGTTGTGGGTGCATGCATTTCCATCAGGACCAACCAGCAGACTGTGCACAGATGGTATGTGTCTTGATGGAGTGCCTTGCAGGGTGCAGTGGCTGATGGCTTGCTGCAGGAGAATATCAGATAGTGGTGGGGTGCATCTGTGAATATCCAGGCCTAATGTCTGTCTGTCTGTCTTATTGTGTTATGGATGTGTGTGGAGCTGCTTGGACTGCCCTGTAGGGTGTCTGTTCCCCAGCAGGACCGGGGTTGATGGTCCACTCTACTGCCATCAGTTGGTGGGAAACCATGTTTTATCCACCTTGGGGGGGGGGGGGGGTTCCACTAACTGAGGCAGACAGAGATCTCCAAGATGTTTATGCAGCACCTACCTATTTCACAGGTTATTGCTGCTTTGGAGCTCTGGCATGGCCGCATTCAGCCATGGAAGGTGTTATGGACCTGGTCCTGGGCGCAACATCACAAACTCAGGGTGAGCACAGTAACCGCACAATGTGATGGTGTTTAGCTACTCTTTGCCGTTTGTCCACCCACTCAGGACACCCTACCAGGCCGAGGTGCTGTGTGGGTGCACACGGACACCTCCCCCTACCAGGCCGGGGAGCTTTAGGGGTGCAGTTCCCATCTTGTGTGCATCTGTGGACAGCTGATTTGCATGTGCAGTGCATCATGGGTACGGGTGGCCTAACCCTATCCTGTTTACACCAGCAGACTGTCTGTGATGTGACGTGCAGGCTATCTGCAGCCAGGCAGGGGCTTGCTTACAGCTATAGAGCTGTAGCCCAATGGTTACGTCACTGCCTGTGCAGCCAGAGGTCATGGGTTCAAACCCACAGTGGGGTTCTGTGATAGGGTTGTCCAAAGCATTATTTTAATTTACTGTACATATGTTGATGCCTGCAATAACACCCTCAGCGTACTGTACCCATAAGGTGCCTCTGAGGGTGCTTTATGGGGCGCCTATAGGGCACTTTATGGTTGGCATCCATATAGGGTGCACTATACATTATCCTGTGTCGCAACATACATGCTGCCCTATAGGGGACATTCTAGGGTGCCTTGGCGGACGGTGCACTGTAACATGTGCCTTATGGGCCGCCTTATGTTAACATGCTGTGAGAGTGCGTTTGCTAGTAGTTATCACAAAATAAAATTAAAAAGCCTCCTACAGCACTCCACAACATAAAACATACTGCCTCAGCTAGCCTTTTTCACTGGGCATTGTGAGGGATTGAACCCCTGGTCCCTGCACCATTGGTCAGTGTCTTAACCATTGTGCTGTGGCTGTGTTCCTTTGCTTTAGCATCAGCGCGCCGCATCCTGCTGCCCACAATTAACAGTGCGCTGCCTTATGCCGCCCGAAATGAACAGTGCGCCGCCTTATGCCGCCCAAAATTACTTTGCCTCCTGACACACTTTTCCACATTCAAGGTGGTGCCTCAGCCAGCCTTTTTGGGTTGCGCACACTGGGGGATTGAACCCGTGGCCCCTGCACCATTGGTTATTGTCTTCACCGTTATGCTACGGCTCTGTTCCTATATGTGCCCAGCTGCGCCCCACTTAGCCTTCCCATGCGCTAATGTGGGCCCCGCACATTAACGCGACGCGCACACGTACGGTCGTTTTTCCTTTTTCGGCCTGAACCGCCCACTCCTTATATGGCACAGGCACACTACCGCGGCCCCGCACGTTAGGAATGTTTAGTAAACATGCCCCTTAGTGGAGAGATTGTGGGGCTTCTTGGTTTTATTTTATTTCCTTACATTATTTGTCATTCTTTCCTTTTTATTTTTATTTATTTACATTCTCTTATATACCGTGCTATTCTGCATCAATGCGGTTTACATTAAACAAACTGAAATTACATTGGACAGGGCATTATAACTTGGAGATAACCATTTTACAGGGGACATGGGCTATGGAGGGTTAAGTGGCTTGCCCAAGACCACAAGGAGCACCTGTGGGACTAGAAACCCCAGTCCTTCCGGCCCAAGGTTGCTGTCCTCTAGTGGGATTTGAACCCCCAACCTTCCGGCCTGAAGTACCGTGCCCCAACCACTAGGCCACTCCTCCACTCCGTAGCTCCTGGTGTTTAGGAGCGTGGTTAGTTAGGGAGTGCCTGGATGGAGAGCTTTCCCCCGCCCTCCCTTCTCTCATTTAGCCACAGGACCTAGCAAGGAGCTCCACTGAAGAGAGGAGAGGCGCCTCACGAGCTCTTTGGAGGTCAGGAGCCGCCTGGAAGGAAAGCCTTAGGGCTATTGGGGCAGTGGTAGGAGTTTTTTGCTGCCTGCTGCGCTGATCCCAGCTCGTGCTGAAGCAGCATGGCGGGGACAGATAAAGAAGCGATGGTTTTGGCAGCGAGCCGTGGGGAACAGAGCCACGGAAGTGCCTGCCGCCCTGCGCTGTGTGTCTCTTTGGAGGTAGGTGAATTCGCTGTTGGGGGGGGGGGGAGTGGAGTTTTTTGCTGCCTTGTTCCTTCACACACTTTTTGGCGCTTCCCGGCCTAGCAGGTCTGTGGTGTACGGCTATGGTGGCTCCCGGCACAGGAATCAGAGCCCAGGTTAAAAAAAAAAAAAAAAAAGTACCGGGAGTTTCTTTTCCTTTTTTTTGATATTTTATTTTGGATTAGGCTGGGCCTTAGTACAGGTGCCCTTGGGGCAGAAACTCCATTATGCCGGCTAGGCCTCAGTGCCTAGTGTGTAGCACAAGGCGAGGTACAGTCTCAGAGGCAGGAATCTGCAGGGGGTGTGTGTCAGAAGCCACCTCTGTGTAAAAGGATCTCCAGGCCAGTGTGGGACTGGAACCGATGGCTGGCACCGCTCAGGAGTTGAGCGAGGAGGTAGGGCCAAGGCTAGGGGCTGAGAGTCTTGTGGCTGCGGTCTCCGAGCAGCAAACCCAGGCCCAACCCCTTCCCGGTACTACTTCTTCTTCTGCAGCGGCTTAGGAAGGGGAAGGCTTGGGAGACTTTTCCCCAGAGTTCGTACTGCTTCTCCACAAGACGTTCTGTCTGTGTCAGCAGGAGCATAAGCAGGGAGGACGGGACGGTCCACCCAAGAGGGGTAGCGGGCTTAGTGAAGCTGAGTCTGCTCTACCGCCTAAGCAGCAGAAGCTAGCGAGAGACAGTTCGCCCCCTCAGTAGTTGATGGGGGACCGTGAAAAGGAGTTTTTGGAAACGGAACTAGGGGAAGAAGAGGAGGAACTCGAAGAGGGCGAGATCCAGGACGAACAGAGAGCTAGGATTGTGCGGGTCTTTCGCCGGGAGGAGTTGCTGGCTTTGATCGCAGAGTCCTTGAAGGTACTCAATATGGTCCCGGGGGTGCCAGGGGAGGACGAAGCGTTGGAGGACCCTCCTTATTCAGACGGTAAGGAGATCGCAGAAAGTCTTCCCGGTCCAGCGGGTGGTCAGGAAGATGATTCAAGAAGAATGGGACCAGCCGGATTCTGCGTTAAGGGGAGTCCGGTCCATTGCCCGCTTGTATCCTTTGCCGGAGTCCGATAGGGAACTGTTGCGTTCACCTAGGGTGGACGTGGCAGTTTCGGCTGTGACCAAGAAGACAACCTGTTTACCCTGTTTCAAGCACTAGTAATGCCTCACTTCGACCACATTAATTCCATACTGCACGGACTCCCAAAGAGCACTCTGCATCCCTTGCAACTGGCAATGAACGCTGCAGCCAGAACTCTTCACGGAGCCTCTAGAAGGGACCATATATACCCCAATACTAAAACACCTACATTGGCTCCCTGTTCATTGCAGAATCTCCTTCAAGATCTTAACAATGACATTCAAGGCCATCAATAAATGCACGGCCACCTCTCTCTCTGACCTTATCCAGACCACTCCCCCCAACAGGTTAAGGAGATCTGCTGCTACTAACACCCTCATCCTCCCCAAAGCGATCACTAATTGCTCCAAAACTACGAGAAATCGTGCCTTTGCTCTCTACGCACCCTCCTGCTGGAATGCTCTTCCACCTGACATCCGAGCCATCAACAACCTTCTCCAATTTAGGAAAGCACTGAAACGTCACCTGTTTATCCAGTACTTCTCCAACCCAAACGACATCTCACTGCCACCACTCCACATGTCCAACCCACACCGTCCGGACCCCCTACCTACTACACCACTCTAATCACCACATCATCTGGTACTTGACCCCGGCCCAGATAACGACTTACCAGCCACAATGTCTTTACTGTATGAACTGTACATATTGATGAGATGTATGTAGAATCTCACCTTCCTACTTGTAAATAGTTGTTGTTGTTGTTGCTTTTTTTTTTTTTTTTTTCCTGATTACCCTGTTCAAGCACCCTGTTTTATTGTAAGTGCATTGCAGTCCCACTTTGCACAAATATGTTTCCTGTAAACCGCGCTGATGTCAAATAGCGCGGTATAGAAAAATAAATAAATAAATAAATAAACTATTCCAGTGGAAGGCAGCGCGGCACTGCGGGATCCCCAGGACCGGAATCTGGACACTTTACTGAAGCAAGCGTTTGGTATTGGCGCTCTGGCGCTTCAGGCCTCGATTTGTGGGGCGTGGGTTGCATGTGCTTGTCTGCGCTGGTTGCAACAGCTCCAGCTGCCTGGCGACCCCCCCCCCCACCCCCCCCCCCCCCCCCCCCCCCCCCGGCGATTCGCAAGGGGAAGCGGAAAGAATTGAGTCAGGGGCAGCCTATCTGGCGGATAGCTAGTATGACCTGTTCAGAAGCTTGTCAAAGAACATGGCTTCGGTGGTTGCGGCCCGTCGGTACCTTTGACTATGGAACTGGGCGGCAGATGGTTCTTCTAAGACTCGCCTTAGTAAGCTCCCCTTCAAGGGAAAGCTCCTGTTCGGGGAGACCTGGATAAGCTGGTGAAGGATTTTGGTGAATCCAAGGGGGGGTAGACTGTCCAAGGATCGGCAGAAGCAATCTCGTCCTTCCACTTCTACTAGGGTGCAGCTGCGGGAGGCCCGTAAATTTCGGGCATCGCGGTTCTCTCCTTTTCAAAGGGGACATTTTACATCGCAGGGGCAGGAAGAGGGTTTGGGGCCTCTTCTTCTACCTTGGCCCTCAGGAAGTCACAATGAAGTGAGGGGTGTCCAGGTCGGGGTGGTGCCAGTAGGGGGGCATTTGCGGCAGTTTTCCCCCGCCTGGACCAGGGTCACGTCCGATCAATGGGTTCTGGAGGTAATTCGAGATGGCTACGCTCTCGAATTGGCATATCCAGTGGTCCCATCGTTCGTTCAGTCTCTCTGCAGATCCCAGGTGAAGAGAGCAGCGGTAGAAGAAACTCTGGACCAATTGTTGGAATTAGAGGCGGTCGTGCCGGTGCCCAGCGACCAGTGCGGCTGCGGTCGATATTCCATCTACTTCGTGGTACCAAAGAAGGAGGGCTCCTTTCGGCCAATTCTCGACTTGAAGAGGGTCAATCGGTGTCTCCGAATGCCCCATTTCCGCATGGGAACCTTGAGATCAGTAATAGTAGCGGTGCGGCAGGGAGAGTTTTATACCTCTTTCGATCTGACGGAGGTGTACTTGCATATTGCGATTCGCGTCTCACCAGCAGTTCCTGCGTTTCGCAGTCCATCGGGGACATTTTCAGTTTCAGGCCTTGCCCTTCGGCCTAGCAATAGCTCCCTGCACCTTCACCAAGGTAATGGTGGTGGTGGCATCGGCGTCGATGCTGCGCAAGGAAGATATATTTTGGTTCACCCGTACCTCGACGACTGGTTGATTCGGGCCAAGTCTGAGGAGGAGAGTCGGAAGGTGACAGACAGGGTAGTAGAACTCCTCCGGAGTCTGGGGTGGGTTATCAATCTGACAAAAAGCAGACTGGAATCATTCCAGGCGATAGAGTATTTAGGTGCAAGGTTCGACACAGACAAAGGAAGGGTGGTTTTGCCGGTTCAGCGGGCCGTGGGGCTGCGGATGCTGATTCGGTAGTTTCTAGCCATGAAGTCTCCCTCGGCGTGGCATTATCTATGGGTGTTGGATGATGGCAGTGGCGATCGAGTTTGTTCCTTGGGCCAGAGCGCACATGAGACCTCTTCAGCACGCTCTGCTCCGTTGTTGGTCTCATCAACGTCAGTCCCTGTCGGTGTCTCTCCCGTGTCCGCCGGAGGCCAGGGAAGGTCTTCAGTGGTGGCTCTGGGCGGGAAGTTTGGAAAGAGGCATGCCTCTCGAGTCCCCAAGATGGTTGCAGTTGACGACAGATGTCAGTTTGTCGGGCTGGGGGGCTCACTGCGAGGGACGATTAATGCAGGGGATGTGGACAACGGTCGAAGCCCAGTAGTCCAACAGGTTGGAGATGCGAGCGGTGGCTCCACCGGAAGGCGGTCCGGGTATTTTCAGACAACGTGACCATGGTAGCATATATCAACCGGCAGGGCAGCACAAGTAGCCCGTTTCTGGAGGAAGAGGCAGAGGAGCTGCTGACGTGGGCCAAAGCTTATCTGGAGGCGCTATCGGCACAGCATGTGGCTGGAGTGGAAAATGTTGAAGTGGATTTCCTGAGCAGGTGCAAAGTGGATCCCGGAGAATGGGAGCTCTGCCATCAGGTGTACGAATAGGTGGTTCGGCGCTGGGGACCACCCATCATGGGTCTCGTGGCAAGGTTCGATTCAGCCAAGTCCAGCCGTTTCTTCAGCAGAAGAAGGGAAAGGATGTCAGAGGGGCTGGATGCTCTGGTACAGCAGTGGCCCACAGAGAGGCTGCTTTATGTATTTCCTTCGTGGGCGCTAATAGGAAAGGTCCTTCAGAGGGTCGAAAGTTAAAAGGTGGTACTGTGGATTTCCTTACCATCCCTCCTCCACTAATTAAATCAAACGCGATCATGCTATGGTCACTGTTGCCAAGTGGCCCCTACACCCTTATCTCCTGCACCAGATCTGGTGTTCCACTAAGGACTAGGTCCAATATGGCTTTCCCTCAGCATGAACCAGCTGCTCCAAGAAGCAGTCATTTATTTCATCTAGGAATTTTATTTCCCTAGCATGTCCTGCCGTGACACTGACCCAGTCGATACCGGGGTAATTGAAATCGCCCATTATTATTACTGTGCTGTGACTTTTGTTAGCTTCCTTGATTTCTTTGAGCATTTCATCATCCATTTGTTCATTCTGGCCAGGCGGTCGATAGTACACCCTCACTGCCATCACCTTCCCCTTCATACATGGAATTTCAATCCATAGAGATTCTACAGCAAATTTTGTTTCCTGCAAAACTTTAATCCTTTCTGACTCAGTACCCTCTCTAACATGGAGCGCAACCCCCCCACCAATTTGATCAGTTCTATCATTACGATATAGTTTGCACCCAGGTATCAGTGTCCCACTGGTGATCCTCCTTCCACCATCTCTCTGAGATTCCAATCATATCTAACCTCTCATTTAGTGCTATATATTCTAACTCTCCCATCTTATTGTTTAGACTTCTAGCATTTGCATACAAGCATTTTAGAGACTGTATTTTATTAAGTTGGCTCAGAAAAAGTCCAAAATGGATTAAAGGATAGGAGAGAGGCCACAGAGTACTGGGGGAATGTGTTTCCTCTCCTCTCTCTCCACCTCCCCTTCCTATATTTATCCAGTGAACGCTTATTTAATTATTAATTTTCATTGTGGGTTCTTTTATCTTTTATCATTTAAAACCTAAAATCTGAAGCCCTACCTTTTAGAATAATGGTTCTGAGATGCTGTTTAACTGACTAACCTATTGTCACAGTAAATTTTATTTATTTGTTTTAATATTTCAGGCTATTCTTGCTTTCTGCTGGGTGTATGTGCGCAAATATCAGAGTCGACAGGAAAGTGAAGTGATCTCTACAATAACAGCAATTTCTGCCCTGGCTATTGCACTTATCACCTCAGCACTTCTTCCAGTGGATATCTTTTTAGTTTCATTTATGAAAAATCAAAATGGTACATATAAGGTAGTACATTTTCAATTTTTTTCTCGTTTACCAGTATTTTCATATAATTAACTGCATTTTTCTGCCAAAGTTGTTTCTGCCTGCAGATTTTCTAGCATTGGTCTAGCAGAGGCTCCTCTGAGTGAAACCTTAAATTAAGATATTTTGTTCTCTGATGACAGGCAGATGCAGCGGGGCCACACGTCAAGTTACTCTATATCATGAGTGTGCTTCCTATGTACTATTTGACCTACAGTTATTTACTATTCTGTTTTTTTCCCCTGTTGGAAGTGGATGTTCCCTGGACTTCAGTGCAATTGGTATTTTCTTAGACACTTTCTAAGCAAATACTAAATGATTTTTCAGCTAAATTCCTTCCATGATTTTCAGTAGCACCTTTGTTTCTGTCAACATTTTTTTAAGTGTATTTTTCTTTGACATTGCCACTCATCAGTGGGTTCACAATGAAGACCATGTTTGGTGTCCAGTGAGCCAGCCAGAATTTATTTATTTATTTTTTAAATTTAGATAATATCAAGATAAAACATCTCAATTTTAAAGGAAAGGAGGGGAAAGGAAAGTAATTCTTATTTCCTTATCATCCCTCCAGTCCAGTCCAGTGGCTATCTCCCTTCACCCGCAGCTGGAGACTGAGCATGTCGGATCTTTCTGATGTCATAGTAGAAGAATCCTCTGCACTGCCTCCATGGCCAATATACTCTGTCTCCAGCAGCTGGTGAAGAGCTAATATCTGAACTCTACTAAAAGGACTCAAAAATAAATCCGAAAAGAGGGGAAAAAAAAAAAAAAAAGGGGAAAGATTGCTGAAGCACTGCTCTGGAAACTCTTTTAAGCTAGCCTAACAGTTGTGCTGGGGCTCTTGAGGGGGAAAAAATGAAGAAAAGGGGAAAGCAGGAGGAGGATTGCTCAAAAGGTACTGAGGTTTTTAAAGTTGGCCCAGTCCCCCCTGGTGGTGCTACACTTGGTGGTCCAGGTCCCTCCCTCTGTCCCTGCCCGTGGACCTGCTTTTAGAATATCTAACCTTTGAAGCAGAGTCTGGTTGTGCAGAAGGGAGGATGGGGCGGGGTTCATGGCTACTGTGTCTTTAAAAAAAAAAAAAAAAAAAAAGACAGAAACCCAGAGCAGTGCAGTGAAACAGCTCCGTGATTGCGTGGTTTTTCCCTGAAGGCAGTTCGCACAGCTGACTGAACGCTGCTGCACTACCCTGAACCATCTGGAGAGTATTTTCCTCCTTTATTTTATCCCTTTGACTTTCTTTGCATTGTTTCTTTTTCTCCAACCGGTACTTAGAAAGCCATGATGTCTGAGAAGCAAATCTGTGCAGTATGCGGTAGTTGCAGGGGAGTGACCTCCACGGGTGGGCTTTTGCTGCTCCTGTCAGAAGGAGGGCAGAGCCACAGAAGAGAAGATGGCAGAGGCCTGGACAGCTTTGGGAGATAATCGAAGAGGCCAAAAGGAAGAGCAGACCGCTTTGGGAAATCCTCCACATAACAATTTATCTGCTGCAGTTTTGGCAGGAAAGGTGGCCATTTTGCCCCCTCTTTCCATTTCATAGTCTGTGCCTGGGGGTCAATCTGGAACAGTTTCTTCTCTGGCTGGGGCTCCCCTGGATGCAGATTTGCAGGTTCCCACTCCTCCAACATTCCCTTTTTCGCCCAATTTTGTCTTATTACATCAAACCTACTGCCTTAAGCTGGTGCTGGCTAGCAGTGTTATTTCAAAGGACAGCTTGCTTTGGGTGCAGCCTGCTTTGTCTAACTCCCACCAAAACATTACTGCCGAGCCAGGGAACAGACTCCCCAGTGCAGACTTCTGGAGCCTGAGTTCTGGGATGGTCAAGGGTTCTTTCATTCAGGGTGCTCAGAGGACCTGATGGAGGGGTCCCTCTGATCTGTGTGGGGTACTCCACTATGCCAGAGTTGGAAGAAGGTGAAATTCTACCTAGGGACAACCCTAATGTGGTACGAGTGTTTTGGAGAGAGGCATTGGCGTCCCTGATCACCCATTTGCTCTTGGCCTCAAATATCACATAGATGCCACAGTCTACAGAGGAGCTCTGGATCATGTTGGAAAGAGGAGATGGCACTGTCATCCATACTACTGTAATCTACAGACCTCCGACTCAAATTGAAGAGAGAGATAATGAATTGATTATAGATATTGCCAAGATAGCAACAAAGGGGGAAACGATCATATTGGGTGACTTTAATCTACCCGATGTGGATTGGATTACTCCTTCTGCAAATCTGGAAAGAAGCAAAAAAAATTGTGGACGCTATCCAAGATGCATTACTTAGACAAATGGTGATGGAACCAACCAGGGAAAGCTCAACGCTGGATTTGGTGCTCACCAAAAGTGATAGCGTGTCTGTCTGGGTGAGTGCCCCTGTGAGCAACAGTGATCATCACACGGTGTGGGTTGAGATAAAAGCCAAGGTGCAATCCAATCATAGCAAGCTCAAAGTCCTAAACTTCAAAAACACTGACTTCAATAAAATGGCCGAGTACCTAAAGGAGGAGCTGACAGGGTGGAAGGGGATAAGGGAAGTGGAATTGCAATGGGCTAAACTAAAAGGGGCAATAAAAGGGGCAACAGATGAATATGTAAGAAAAGTAAATAAAAACAAGAGGAGAAGGAAAACCTATTTGGTTTTCCAAAGAAGTGACTGCTCAAATAAGGGCAAAAAACACAGCTTTCGCAAAATTCAAAAGCTTGCAAGCAGAAGAACACAGAAGTGAATACAGGATCAAGCTCAAGTAAACAAAAAGAGAAATAAGGATAGAAAAATCAAAGGCAGAGGAAAAGCTAGCTAAAGATGTTAAGTGTGGCGACAAAACTTTAAGGTATATTCGGGAAAGGAAGATGATCAGAGGTGGAATTGTAGGACTCAGAAGTGCTGGAAATGGATTCGTGGAAAATGACATTGATAAAGCAAAATTACTAAACAAATACTTCTGCTCTGTTTTTACTAAAGAAAATCCTGGAGAAGGACCACCTGTGACTTCCAAATATAAAAATGGGAATGAGGTAGATACCATACCGTTCAGAGAGGATGAGGTTTTAGAACAGCTTGCAAAACTGAAAGTGGACAAGGCCATGGGACCGGATGGGATACATCCCAGGATACTGAAAGAGCTCAGAGAGGTTCTTGCAGGGCCGTTAAAGGATGTTTTCAACAGATCCTTGGAAACAGGAGAGGTTCCTCAGGACTGGAGAATGGCTGACATCATACCTCTACACAAAAGTGGTAACAGGGAAGAAGTGTCAAACTACAGGCCCGTGAGCTTTACCTCGGTGGCGGGAAAAGTAATGGAGACGCTCCTGAAAGAGCGAATAGTGAACTTTTCTCAAAACCAGCGGGTTACAGGATCCGAGGCAAGATGGTTTTACCGAGGGACGATCTTGCCAGACAATTCTCATTGAGTTCTTTGACTGGGTGACCAGAGAACTGGATCAAGGTCACGCGATGGATGTCATCTACCTGGATTTCAGCAAAGCCTTTGATACTGTCCCTCATAGGAGGCTTATCAATAAACTCAGTAGTTTGGGGATGGGTCCCAAGGTGGTAAACTGGATCAGAAATTGGTTGACTGACAGATGACAGAAGGTGATGATGATAAATGGAGCTCACTCAGATGAAAGGAAAGTGATTAGCAGGGTGCCTCAGGGTTCGGTCCTAGGCCCGGCACTGTTCAATGTATTTGTGAGTGATATTGCTGAAGGACTGAATGGAAAGGTCTCTTTTTTTTGCAGATGACACGAAAATTTGCAACAGAGTGGACTCCCCCGAGGGAGTGCTTAACATGAGGAGGTATCTGCAAAAGTTGGAGGAATGGTCTGATGCTTGGCAATTAAGATTTAATGTGAAGAAGTGCAGTGTCATGCACTTGGGTAGTAGAAATCCAAGGGAACTGTACACGATAGGGGGCGAGAGGTTGGTGTGCATGGAGCAGGGGAAAGACCTCAGTGTGATTATTTCTGTAGATCTCAAGGTGGCAAAACAGTGCGACAAGGCGGTGGCAAAAGCCAGGAGCATGTTGGGCTGCATTCGAAGAGGAATTACCAGCAGAAAGAAAGGGGTACTAGTACCACTGTATAAGTCTCTGGTGAGGCCTCTCTTGGAATACTGTGTTCAGTTTTGGCGACCGTATCTTGCAAAGGATGTAAAAGGAATGGAAACTGTTCAGAGGAAGGCGACCAAAATGATTTGGAGCCTGCGTCAGAAGCCTTGTGAGGAGAGACTTGAAGACCTAAATATGTACACTTTTTGGAGGAGAGGAGGGATAGGGGAGATATGATTCAGACCTTTAAATACTTAGAGAAATAATGAACAAACAAACCTCTTCCAGAGACGGGGAAGCTGTAAAACTAGAGGGCATAACATGAAGCTGAAAGGTGGTAAATTGAAAGGCAATGTCAGGAAATACTTTTTTACTGAAAGGGTGGTGGATGCTTGGAATGTCCTCCCGATGGAGGTGGTGGGGGCAAACAGAGTGACGTAATTCAAAGTGGCCTGGGACAGACACTGTGGATCACTTTACAGCAACAAGATTAAATCAAAATAAACTGAACCATCTAATTTCTCAACAAATAGGGGTGTCCTACATGGAGCGATGGGGGGAGGAGCAGTGTGTTCATCCCTAAACAAACAAAGAAACAAAGATATGGGGGAGCGGTGCACCTACTCCTGACATATTGCTGGACAGACTAGATGGACCATACTGGTCTTTATCTGCCGTCATTTACTATGTTACTATGTAGGAGCCCTTGGAGGATCCCCTCTTGCAGGGCATCAGGACCTCACACACAGCCTTCCTGGTGCATAGGATGATAGAAGCAGAGTGGGAGGTCCCAGAAGCTGGATTGAAAGAGGCCAGGGCGATGGGCCAACTTTACCCCCTTCCACTGGAGGAGAGAAATCTTCTTGAATTGCCCAGGGTGGATGCTTTGGTTATGGCTCTTACAAAACAGATCACCATTCCCGTGGAAGGAAAGGTGGCCCTGATAGATGTGCAGGACCGTAGATGAAGCTTTGTTAAAGCAGGTGTTTGAGACCTCTGCTTTCATGCTGCAAGCCTCTATCTGCGGGACTTACGTGACCAGGACTTGTATTTGGTGGGCCCAAGCATTGCTGGAGGCAGAGCTGGGTTCCCAAAGAACCCCCTCAGAGGCCTGCCTTACTTGGCAAATGCCTTTTGTGATCTGGTGCGGGTCTTCTCCAAGACTTTGGCATCGGTCATAGCAGCGAGGTGGTTTCTATGGCTCTGTAATTGGTCAGCAGATGTTTTCTCTAAGACCAGACTCAGCAAACCCCCTTACAAAGGGAAGCGCCTGTTCAGAGAAGCCTTGGACAAGTTGGTGAAAGATTTCAGGGACACCAAGGGTGCCCATCTTCCCAAGGACAAGCCCAGGGGTGCTAAATCTTCTGCTCCGCCCAGGGGGCAGCCTCGAGATTATCATAGGTTTCGGGCATTTTGATTTCCTCCTTTTCAACATGGTCATGATTTTTCGAGAGACCGGTCCTTTCAAGGGCAAAGAGGAGCAGGTAGAGGATATTTTTTGAGGTCCCTGGTGGTATCCAAGAAGCCACAATGAAGTGAGGCCAGCCTAGGTGGAGTTAGTCCCCCATTGGGGGTTGACTACAGCTCTTTTACTCTGCTTGCGCCCGAATAACCATTGTTCAATGGGTTCTGGAGATTATTTGCAAGGGTTATGCACTAGAAGTCGCCTGTCCGCTCTCCGATGCTTTCATGCTATTGTCCTGCCAGGTTTCGGCCAAGAGGCAGACGGTTCGAGATACTCTTCAGAGACTCCTTCACCTGGAAGCGGAGCTGCCAGTACTGTCCAATCAGTTAGGACATGATACTCCATTTACTTTGTGGTTCCCAAGAAGGAAGGGGCCTTCCAGCCTATTTTGGACCTCAAGCATGTCAACAGAGCGCTGTGGGATTCACATTTCCGCATAAAGACTCTGAAATCAGTCATAGTGGTTGTCCAGAGGGGCGAGTTCTTGACTGCTCTAGACTTGACAGAGGTTTATCTTCATATTCCGGTTCACCCAGAGCATCAAAGATTTCTCTGTTTTGTGGTGTCAATGGGGCATTTCCAGTTCAGGGCACTGCCCTTTGGCCTTGCTGTGGCACCCCACACCTTTACAAAGGTGATGGTGGTCATGGCAGTGGAGCTATGACGCAATGGCGTCCTGGTTTATCCGTATTTCAACAACTGGTTGATCAGAGCTGTCTGAGGAGGAGAGCATGGAGGTCATAGACAGTGTTGGCCTTTCTGCGGCATCTTGGCTGGATGGTCAGTGTAGAAAAGAATATCGATACAAGAAATGTAGCCACACAACCTTTAAATTAGGTCACAATTCAAAACTTAAACAAATATTTTTAATTCATATCCAATTATAGCACAGATATTTATAATTCATATCAAAATAAACTGAGCACCCTAGGGATGGTCCCTAAAATTACTGATTGGGTTAGAAATTGGTTGTGTGGGAGGCGGCAAAGGGTATAGGAAAATGGAACTCACTCTGAGGAGAAGGAGGTGGTTGTTCTTATTATATTATTTAGCTATGCTTATATACCGCTTTTCACTGGGTCAAAGCGATTTACATTAAACAATAAGTGATACATCGAACAGGCCATAAAATATTTACAGTTCCGATTGTACAACCTCCCCCTTTTCCCCACTTCCCCAAACAATATGGTTTCAACTTATTTACAATCCCGATTTGGTTAAACATCAGGTGTTCCTAACTTATTTACAATTCCTATTCATATCTCTGCCACTAATTGTATATTTGTGTACAATGTATTCCGGTGTTCATTTGGTGTTGCTAGAGTCTGTGCCAAACTGTTCTCTGAATAAGTGAGTCGGTGTGCCGCAGGGATCTGTCCTTGGTCTGGTTCTTTCTAACATCTTTGTTAGTGATATTGCAGAAGGGCTGTTGGGTAAAGTTTGCTTGTTTGCATATGATACCAAAATCTGCAGTTAGAGTAGACACCCAGGAAGGAATAGATAACATGAGGAGGGATCTAGCCAAGCTAGAATTTGGCAGCTGAAATGTAATGCTAAAAAATGCAAGGTCATCCATTTGGGCTGCAAAAATCCAAAGGAGCCAGACCAGTGTAGGGGGTGATGTACTTCTGCCCACAAAAGAAGAGCGGGACCTGGGCGTAATTGTGTCTGACATCTTAAAGTAGCTAAACGGGTAGAAAAGGCGACTGCGAGAGCCAGAAGGATGCTTGGATGTACTCGTATAGGGAAAGGAATGGTTAGCAGACAAAAAAGGAGGTGATAATGCCTCTGTATAAGTCTCTGGTGCAACCTCATTTGGAGTATTGTGTGCAATTCTGGAGACCGCACCTTTAAAAGGATATAAGCTGGTCAGAATCGGTGCAGAGGGTGGTTACTAAAATGGTTATTGGTGGTCTTGTTCAGTGTAATTCAGTTTTTTTATAAAAATCACATAATCATAGCGATTTACATACCGCCATATCAAGAAATAAATAAATTATGAAGCATATGAGGACAGACTTAAATATCCTACCTAATATGTATACTTTAGAGAAAAGGTGGGATAGGGGAGATATGATAGAGACATTTAAATTCTTCCATAGCATAAAAGCACAGGACGAGAGTCTCTTCCGATTGAAAGCAAACTCTGTTATGAGGGGATATAGGATGAGGGTGACAGGGAATAAACTCAGAGTAATATGTGGAAAGAGTAGTAGATGCCTCAGTGGATGTGGTAGAGACAAGGACAGTATCTGAATTCAAAAAAGCATGGGACAAACATTGAGGATCTCTAAAGGGAAAAAAAAGGCATTATTGTAGTGGATGGAAGGGCAGACTAGATAGGCCATGTGGTCTTTTTCTGCCGTCATGTATCTGTGTCTCCATTAACCATTCAAATATGTAATTCAAAGCATTTATATATCATGCTCACAATGCCCCCATGTATAAAACCCAATAATACAATGTAATTGGTGACCCTTGAAAAAGCTCACGTACTTGCGGAAACCAAAAAGAATTATTTGGTGACCACAAAAAAAAATTTACTGTACAAATCAATTGACTACTGTACATCAGTGCATAACTATCAAAGATCACACCATACACTTTCTAAAGTGCTATGACAAATACAAAATACCCCCAATATTACATACTACAATAAAATTGGGAAATTCATTAAGAATATCATATTTTATTTATTTATTTAGCTGTATTTATATCCTGCTTTTCACCGGGTCAAAGCGGTCAATTGGGGGATACATTTAACACGAGGGGATATGAGACACATACATTAATACTTACAGGGAACATGGGCAGTGGAGGGTTAAGTGGCTTGCCCAAGACCACAAGGAGTGCCTATAAGACTAGAAATCCCAGTCCCTCCGGCCTGAGATTGCTGTCCCCAGGTGGGACTTGAACCCCCGGCCCTCTGGCCTGAAGTACCTTGTCCTAACCACTAGACCTCTCCTCCCTCCCTCCCTCATACAGTTCTCAGGTTGCGTAAAAACACTACAGTTTATATGAAAATTGTCTTACGACTAAAAAATGCACTTAGCTGAAATAATGAAATTGCAGGATGATCCAAAGAAAGGCATTCCCAATCCATGCAGAAACAATAGCCTGCATAAATCCTAGTGGTAATAAAACAAGCTGCTTTCTAATAAAAGATCCTGCAAGTGAAGCAGCATAAACACAACCAGAATGGTTACAAAAGTATCCGTTGCAATGTATCCAATCAATGCCATGTATACACATCACTATAAAAGATGTAAAAGACAAACTGTCTCAGCTGAGGGAGCATATCCAAGCAAACGACGCCCAACAGCACATGCCATGAATATCTGTCAGGCATTCTTCATACAATGTCCATGTCCAACTTTAGCCAAGAATTTCGCCTTTAAAAGTCTGCCTCAGAAACTTTAAGGAGACATCAAAGCCATTCAAACTTCAGGTAAAGCTTCTCAAACAAACACATATTTGGAATGGCTGATCCGGGAAACTACAAACCGGTCGGTACTGGGAAAAATAGTAGAAACCATTATAAAGAACAAAATTACTCAGCATCTAGATAGTCATGGCTTAATGGGAGACAGCCAACATGGCTTTAGACAAGTAAGATCTTTGTCTTACTAATCTGTTATGTTTTTTTGAAGGTGTGACTATACAGGTTGACAAAGGTGAGTCGGTTGATATAGTGTATCTGAACTTTCAGAAAGCCTTTGACAAGGTCCCTCATCAGAGACTTTTGGCAAAACTAAAAAGTCATGGGATAGGAGGCAGTGTAGTATTGTGGATCAGGAACTGGTTAAAAGATAGAAAGCAGAGGGTAGGGCTAAATGGCCAATTTTCCCAATGGAAAAAGGTAAATAGTGGAGTACTCCAGGGACCTGTGCTGGGTCTGCTGCTTTTTGACATATTCATAAATGACCTGGAAAAGGGAATAACGAGTGAGGTTATCAAATTTGCAGATGACACAAAACTATTTAAGGTTGTTAAAACCCAAGAGGATTGTGGAAAATTGCACGAGGATCTTGATAAATTGGAAGACACGGCATCCAAATGGCAGATGAAATTTAATGTGGACAAGTGCAAAGTTATGCACCTAGGAAAGAACAACCCAAACTATGGTTACACGATGCAAGGTTTTACATTAGGGACCCCCACCCAGGAAAAAGATTTAGGCGTCATCGTGGATAACATGTTAAAACTCTCCTCACAGTGTGCAGCGGCGGCCAAGAGAGCAAATAGAATGCTAGGTATCATAAGGAAAGGAATGGAAATAAAACAAAGGATATTATAATGCCTGTGTATCGTTCCATGGTGCGAACACACCTTGAATATTGTGTGCAATTAAAAAGGATATAGCGTTATTAGAAAAGATACAGAGAAGAGCCACCAAAATGGTAAAGGGGATGAAAGGAAACTCCTATGAAGAGAGGCTAAAAAGGTTAGGGCTCTTCAACCTGGACAAGAGATGGCTGAGAGGAGATATGATAGAGGTCTATAAATTAATGAATGGAGTGGAACGGTTAAATGTAGATTGTTTACGTCATCAGAATGTAGAAAGACTAGGGGGCATTCATTGAAGCTTGAGGGTAATCTATTTAAGACTAATAAGAGAATATTTTTTCACTCATCATGTAATCAAACTCTGGAATTTTGTTACCGGAGGATGTAGTGTTAGTGTTAGTGTAGCTGGGTTTAAAAAAGGTTTGGGCAAGTTCCTGGAGGAAAGGTCCATAAACCATTATTAAAAGGGACCCAGGATATTGCTGCTTACCCCAATACAAGCATTGTGGAACCTGTGTCTTTTGGAGAAACTGCTAGGTACTTGTGACCTGGATTGGCCACTGTTGGAAACAAAATACTGGGTTTGATGGACCTTGATCTGATCCAGTATGGTATGGAATATCTTATGAGACATCAAAGCCATTCAAACGTCAGGTAAAGCTTTTCAAACAGAAACACATATTTGGATATGAATTAAAAAATATTGGTTAAGCTTTTTGTTTTTTTTTGTTTTGTTTTGTTTTGTGACCTTATTTAAAGGTTGTGTGGCTGTATTTCTTGAAATGATATTATTGCTCAATTTGTTGCATCTTTGGTGATTCTTAGGTTTCAGAGTAGACAAGAGCCAGTTACACTATATCCTAAGAGGGTCTGTATCTGGGAGTGCACTTCAATATCAGAGAGGGATCAGTGTCCCTGCCTGTTGAGCGAGTTGCAAAGATTCAGGAGCAGGTGAGACTCTGCTTATGGATGGTGGCTCCATTGGCATGGCATTACCTTCAGCGTCTCTCCTCCATGGCAGTGATGCTAGAAATGGTGCCCTTGGCCAGGGCCCATATGAGGCCCCTGCTGCATGCTGTGCTTTCCCGATGGCCTCCACAGAAATATCCACTGACGAGGCTCTTAGTTTGCCCTCTGGAGACCCAGCTTCATCTATGCTGGTGGTTGCAGTCGGCGGACCTGTTGGCAAGGGCACCATTGGAACTACCCAAATGGATATTTTTGATGACAGATGCATGTCTCTGGTCCCCAGAGGAGAGGACCTGGTCCATCAATCATTTAGAGATGTGAGTGGTCTTCCTGGCTCTGAAGGTCTTCTGCCTTTTGGTTTACTGCAAGGCGGTGTGGGTGTGCTTCGACAATGTAATCATGGTGACTTTTATATCATTCGCCAAGGTGACATGGAAAGTGTAGTTCTGGTGGAGGAGGTCTGGTTCTTGCTGCTCTGGGCAGAAGCAAATCTTCTGGTGCTGTCAGCAGCTCACATAGCTGGAAAGGAAAATGTCCAAGCCAACTTTCTCAGTTGTCACCGCTTAAATCTGGGGGAATAGTCTCTGAATCTGTTGGTGTATTCAGCATAGTATGCTGCTTGGGGTGAACCGGTCATGGGCCTCATGGCGACAGCAGACAATTCCAAAGCAAACTGCTTTTACAGCAGGCGCAAAGAATGAATGTCAGAGGGCCTCAATGCTCTAGTGCAGAGTTGGCCATCTGAGAGCTGCTCTGTGTGTTTCCCCCTGGGCCTTGATGGACCATCTCCTTCACAAGATAGAGGCTCACCAGGGCCCGGTGATTTTAATAGCACCAGATTGGCCAACGAGGCAATGGTATGCAAATATGTGGTGATTGTTGCTGGAGGACCCATGGTGTCTTCCTCAGAGGAACAATCTACTCTTGCAGGGTCCCATCTTCATGCCTCAAATGGATCGATTCTCATTTATGGCCTGACTTTTGAAAGGGCAAGATAGAAAGGGTTTTCCACCTTTCTGAAAGCCTGCAAGCAGTCTGCTTCTCTGTCCTGTGTTAGTGTGTGGAGAGTGTTTGAGAGTTGGTGTGATGATAGACAACTGCAAGCATTGTCTATGTCTGTGCCGGATGTGCTCACATTTTTGCATGCGTGTCTGGAAAAGGCCTGGCACCAAATTCCTTGAAAGTTCAAGTGGCTGCTTTGACGTGCTATTGTGGCTGCATGCAAGGTGTTTCCCTGGCCGCTCATCCATATGTAGCCTGGTTTCTTCGGGCGGTGAAGCGGGTCCTCTGTCCATTTCATCCGGAGGATCTCACGCTCATGCTCTCAGTGCAGGGCATAATAAACATTATTTTGTTTTCATGCAGCACCGTTATGAGATCAACTATAGGATCCCCTGAGGAACCATAAATGTGAAACGCGGGATTGGTACCTGAGGCAAGCGTCGGGATCAGGAAAAGAGTTTCAGCACAGCGAAAGAGTCCAGCCCAGTGTTGTTTGGTATATGTGTGGATGCGAATATTGAAGTCTGTTATTGTTGAAACACAGGGCTGGCTCACTTGTGAATTTTTATAAGTTCATTGATGCGATAAGGTACTTTTCTTTCCAGGACGTGAGTCGGAAAGTAGTACCGGATAAGTCTGAGACCTTGTTTCATAGCTGAGCCAAGTTTTTTTCATTGAAGTTTTTTTTCATTGAAGTTTAAGTTGAAGTCAAAAGATCTTCTAAATGCTTATTTGAGTTTTAGTGAACGACTTGTTTTTCCAGTTTGTATTTGCTCAGGGCAGGGCAGCAACCTGGTTTTCCCTTCATATTTTCGCCTATCATTATCGACTTGATGTGCAGGTTCAGAATGATGTGCAGTTTGGGACCGCGGTGTCTAACATGTACTGCTCTGGTACATTCCACACATCTGGACTGGACTGGACTGGACTGGAAGGACAATAAGGAAGGTGAAATTAGGTCCTAACTGATAATGGCCTTTCCTTGAGTTCCTCCAGTCCAATTCAGGACCCGCCCTATAAATCAGTTAGGAGGGGCGAGCCTGGGGTGTGTTCTGCTCGCTAAGAATTTTCATTGGGGGAGGGGGGTGGTTGCCTGGACTTAAAGGTCCCCTCCCCCCACCTTCTCATTATAGAGATTTTCAACTAATACTCTCTCAGCTCTCTAATTGTATATATTTTTATGCCTGTTTTGCTTTCCAATGGACCACATGCTGTGGCTCGCTGAAGTGGTGGGCGATGTGCAGTGCCAGCGCCACATAACCACCCATGGGATGTTGAGAGTCCTTGGTCACATGGCTACCATGTTGCATGTCACCCCTCAGGCCTGTCTCTTCATGCGACAGGCCCACTGGACTATAAGCAGGCAACAGGTTCCTCAACTGGTGGCTCAAACCAGGGAGTCTGCTGAAAAGTATTTCATTCTAGTCGGCAGCCCCCCTGCAAGATTCTCACGATGGATGCCTTCAAGCTCGGCTGGGGGAGCACTTGGATGGTCTGCGCACCCAGGGCCTGTGGTCCAAGCAGGAGACCCTGTTCAGATCAACCTTCTCGAGCTCCGGGCACTAGCAAATGCCCTCTGTGCTCTATGAATGCACCTGGCCAATCAAGTGGTCCCGATCCAAATGGACAACCAGGTGGTGGTGGTCTACATGAACAAGCAAGGGGGCATGGGGCTTGTACCTCCTTTGTTGGGAGACTGTTCGACTGTGTAAGTTTGCCTTGCTCCATAGCATGGATCTCCAAGTGGCTACCTGCCTGATGAGCTCAACGGTCTAGTGGACCAGCTCAGTTGGGTGCTTCAGCTGCACGAATGGACCCTCAAGAGGGCGGTGGTGAACCAAATCTTTTGGGAGTGGGGCACTCCGGTGGTGGCCCTTTTGGACATGGCACACAATGCCCAGGTGGCTCGTTTCTGTGCTCTCGGATGCCAGCCAGCAACTGCCTGGCCTCGGATGCCTTCATCCTCCATGGGGGGGAGGGTCTGCGGTATACGTACCCCCTGATACCACTCATGGCCAAAACCCTCCTGAAGCTCCAGGCCAACAAGGGCTCTATGATTCTCATCAACCCTACTGGCCTCGGCAGCCATGGTTCCCGCTGTTGCTGCAGTTCTCACAGAGAGATCCTCTCTGTCTGGGCTTTGTCCTGGGACCTCATCTTGCAGTAGGGTGGAATCTTGCTGCATCCCAGTATCTGCTCGTTGGCCCTCATGGCGTGGATGCTGAGCAGGTAGTCCTTTTCTGAACTCAATCTGCCAAAGGGAGTTACCAATATTCATATATTTAGCCCCTAAGAAAAACTATTTTTGTTGGAGCTAGTCGACACAGTGAATAGTGGACGTTCTATGCACCACTGTGACTTCTCCTTTTTATTTTTAAAGTTATATTTCAGGGGCGGATTGGACAGATATTCATACATCTAAGATTCATTCCACTTTATGGCACACTGATTGCACTTCCACATTTGTGGTTTATTTAATAGTATACCCTTGTTTGAAATACTATGTGGGATGCACAAAGCGTCCTATAAAACTACGCCTCTCGGAACATGCTTCGAGGCTTAGGACTAAGACATTATCAGCCCCTATTGTTGAGCATTGCCTGACTTATTCCCATGATTTTGGTTCATTACGCTGGCGTGTACTCGATCATATTCCTGTAGATCCGAGAGGCGGGGATTGTGAACAATACCTTCAGCTTAGAGAACAAAAATGGATTTATCAACTTAATACATTCATCCCTTTGGGTTTAAATGCCCAAGTGGATTGGCACACCATTTTTTAAAAGCTTCCGTTGTTACTCCACAGGAGCTTTCCTAAATTATGGATCCCTCCTATTGGATGCAATGGTTCATTTGGTTGTATGCTAGCTGTCATCTGATCTGTGTGACATCAGACTCCGAAGTGAATAAGAAACGACTTTGCCCCTTCAGTTGCATAATGAAACAAGCTCTAGATCAGCCAGTACACGATTGACCTGAAGCAGGGTTGAAGAACTCTGGAAACCAACCTGAAACGTGTGGCACGTCATCTTCCTTTTAACTTCTGGCGTTTTCTAATCAAGCTTTTATTGCTGTTTCAACAAACCAGCAAAAGCTATGTGTTTTATAACTTTAAAAATAAAAAGGAGAAGTCGCAGTGGTGCATAGAATGTCCACTATTCACTGTGTCGACTAGCTCCAACAAAAATAGTTTTTCTTAGGGGCTAAATATATGTAGGAATCTTTTCTGGTGTAGGTGTATCTTTAGTGATTCCCGGCGGTTTATTGCTTTATTTTGATTCTTACCAATATTCTTTTGGCATCCTGCAAGGCCTCGACATGTAAGGCTTACATGCTAAAGTGGCAGAGGTTTGCTGCCTGGTGTGTGGGCAGGGCATTAGACTCCTTCTCCTGTGCCATGAACCAGCTGCTTTTGTACCTTCTGCACTTCTCCTACTCTGGCCCGAAGTCTAATTCGGTGTGAGTTCACCTCAGCGTGATAGGGGCGTACCATCGTGACTCCTAGGGGAAGCCCATCTCGGCTCAGCTTCTCGTGGCTCAGATCATGAGGGGCCTGCTTCTCTCAAAACCCCCACTCAAGCCCCCTTTGGTGACTTGGAACCTCAATGCGGTCCTCTCCCAGCTGATGAGGGCCCCATTTGAGCTGCTGGATTCATGCCCCCTGAATTTCCTGTCCTAGTAGGTCCTCTTTCCAGTGACTGTGATGTTGGCCCGATGCATTAGCAAGCTCCAGGCTCTGGTTGCTCACCCTCTGTACACCAGGTTTCACCAGAACAGAGTGGTGCTCTGCACGCATCCCCGCTTTCTGCCAAAGGTGGTCTCTGCATTCCACCTCAACCAGTTGATTGTCTTGCCAACTTTCTTCCCTCAGCCTCACACTAACTGGGGAGAGGAGATGTTGCATACGTCTGACTGCAAGTGAGTGCTAGCCTTCTATCGAGTGCATGAAGGTGCACCACCAGTCCACCAAGCTGTTCATTTCCTTTTGACTCCAGTAAGCTGTGTGCCGCTGTCTCAAAATGCCCTCTATCACTTTGACTAGTGGACTGCATTGCTCACACCTATTCCCAGGCTGGGTTGAGTCTTGAAGGTCATGTCATAGCCCACAGTGTCTGTGCGATAGCTGTGTTGGTGGCCAACCTCCGCTGTGTTTCTGCAGAGGAAATATGCAAGACTGCTACATGGTCTTCAGTCCATACCTTTGCAGCCCATTACTGTCTGGGTGGGGAGTTTTGGCCAGGCCGTGCTCTGGCATCTCTTTGACTCCAGCTCCTGCTTACTGGCCCTTCTGTCCATCCAGGCTATCTGCTAAAACAGTTCAGGTCGCTGTCTGCTGAGGATATTGAATCAAATGAGTCCCTTGGTGGGACTACCCTTCTATTCTTTCTGGCTTCTCCAGTTTCTTTGTCCCTGTTGATCTCCTTGGGTTCTAGTAGCCTGTAGCTTGGGAGTCCCATATGTGAGAATTTGTTTGTTTGTTTGTTTATTTCACCTTTCATGATATCAAGGTGGTTTACATTGTACAGGGCATTGTAACTTGGAGATAACTATTTTACAGGGAACATTTCCTGCTTGTTCATGGAGAAGGCATAGTTGCTCACCTGTAGCAGATGTTCTCCATGAACAGCATTAATAAGTCCTCACAACACAACCCTTCAACCTCCCTGGGGAGTTGCCTTTTGACTCCTGCTATGTTATTAGACTGGAGAAGATGGCGCTGCGGAAGGCAGGCGTGCATGCATGGCGTACCTCCCAAAGGCTTCCTTTTGGAAGCAGGGGTGTGTTTTATGCGGGTCTCAGTTGGTGATGTCAACCATACATGAGGACTTATTCCTGCTTTTCATGGAGAACACCTGCTGCAGGTATGTAACTATGCTTTATTAATCAATATTTTGTTGTAAATTGCCTTGGGCTTTTTTTGCAGAGGTGTTCAAGAAATCAAAATCCGCTAAATAAAATTTATTAACAGGAGGGCATAGATAAAGGTGATTTCAAGAGATTTAAGAATTAAGTTCTCTTGTATAATAGAATCGGAACAGAAAAAGAACAATTTTATAATTTTCCTCTTTTTGCCAAATAAGTTGTATATTTGTTTCTAAAGTAAAAATGTACAAAGGCTAAAACGTTAGCATAACTATTTGTTGTCCTATACTAATGGTATAGTGTTTAAAGAATTGTTTTGAATGGAGTATTACAAAAAATGCTGAATTGAACATTTAATTGTATTTCAATGATACTAGGAATGGGCTGAAAATAATGATACAAGACTAAGCATTGAGAACACCGTATTGTATGGCTATTACAGTGAGTACTTTCTTAATATATGTAAAAACATGTTTTCATATGTCATAATTCTGAAATACTTAGTTACCTTGATCTTTTCGATGTGAATATTTGATTTCTATGGTGTAAGGTTTTTTATTTTTTATTTTTTATATACTATATATTTATATTACAGATGGAAATAAAAGATGATTTGGAAATGCTTTCTCTTAAAATAATTTTGTTGTTTGCCGTCTATGTCAACTCATAGCGAATCTCTGGATAGCTGTCCTAAACTGTGTTTGGCCTTTATCAATGTTGACAGAATGGCATCCATAGCTGCTGCTGTTGTATCGATCCATCCCATTGCTGGCCTTTCTCTTTTGCATAGACTTTCTTTATTGATAACTGGAGAACATATAGCCATCTGTTAAACATATAATCACATTCTGTCGCACTTAGCCACTCTTTTTGGGGGGGGGGTAGCCCACATGTGATTTACAGTTTTTCTCCAGGGCCAAGCAGGAAGTCAGTCCTCACTTATGGGTGACGTTGGCGCCGACGGAGCCCTCGCGGAGCAATTTTCCCCAGCTTTCGCAGAAAGCCTTTGGGAATTGCAGCGCGCATGCGCGGTCCCCTTCCCGCCCAGGGATGCCATCTTGCTCAGTCTTCTTTTTTCCGCGGAGCCCTACAGACGTAGTTTGTTACCGCCGCTGAAAAAGTTGATTTCTTTAGTTTGATTTCTCGTTAAATTTTTTCTCGGTTCGTGTGTCCTCTTCCCGCCGGGCTTTTGAGCCCGTTCACGTTTTTTATTTTATTTTATTCCAACTGGCGTTCCCGCCACTTTTTCCTTCTTCCCTGGCAGCGCGGTCTTTCGACCTTGCAGGGGTCCTTTTTCCCCCGATGGCTGCCAGCGGGTTTTAAAAAGTGTGATCGTTGTGTCAGACTCATGTCTCTTACTGACACGCATGACTGCTGCCTCCGCTGCCTGGGGGCCGAGCATGACACTATGAGTTGCGGCCCGTGCAGCAGGATGTCCTCGAAGGCCCTGAGGAGTAAGCAGTCGCAAAGGGATTGTATCTTCTCTGACTCTGCGCGGACCTCGTCAGAGGCCTCGACGTCTCGTGGCTCCGGCTCAGACCATCGTCGGAGTTCTTCTGAACAGGGCTCCCCCGGCCGGGAACACCGGCGGGAGAAGAGGCCCGCGAGGGTGGAGCCGGACGGCAACCCTGGTTCCTCGAGGGCCAGGTCACTCAGCCCGGCCCGACTCCCCGGGCCCTCGGAGGGGGAGAGGCCTTCGAAGCTTCCTCGTCTCGAAGTGGAGACTCATGGACACGTGAGTGATATAGTCCTCCTGGACTCCCCCACGAATGAACCGACGTCGGGCCCGACGCCGTCGGGGCCTGAGTCGGCGGATGCTGGGTCTTCTGAGCTTGGTTTCAGACTGACGACCTTGGAGCGCAGTATCTCTGCCTTCATGGACCAGCAGCGGGCATTGATCACCGGCCTCGCTAGTGCATCTGTCCCGACCACCGGGACGTCGCCGCCCAAGTCGTCCCCGGAGGCCGAGTCGATCCTCGAGTCCATACGAGCTCGAGTCGATCCTCGACCTAGGTCTCCCTCGGCTTCCCGTTCGGGACCGAGGTCCTCGACGCCGGCCTCGGCATCGGGGAGGAGGTCTCCGGGCCCCGCGCGCACGGAGCCGCTCGACTACTCCTCGGAGGAGTCGGGCTGGGACACGGAGGAGGACGAGTCACCCGGTTCCTTTCAGACCCGGTGCGTCCCCTCCGACTCGCCCGAGTCGGAGCCTCGGAGGCGGTCCCCCCTGGAGGATACCCGGTTCTCCGATTTCGTGAGGGATATGGCCAAGGCCTTGGCTTTTCCCGTGGATCCGGAGGAGGAACCCCGAGCTGAAGAGCTCGAGGCCCTTCAATATGACTCCCCCCCCCCCCCCTAGGGAGGCCTTTACTGTACCGGTTCCCCCGATGCTGGAGCGGCTTCTCTTCCGCATGTGGGAATGCCCGGCCTCGACGCCGGTGTTGAGCAAGCGTGTCGATTCCATGTATCGAGTCCACAAGAGCCCTGGGTTCCAGAAGGCGCAACTACCGCACCACTCCATGGTGGTGGAATCGGCCATGCATCGACTTAAAAGTCAAAAGATGCACTCCTCGGTGCCTCCGGGTAAGGAGGCCCGGAATCTGGATGCCCTCGGTAGGAAGTGCTTCCAGGGCTCTATGCTTGCTTGTCGGGTCCAGACATATCAGTTGTATATGGGTATGTATCTCCGCGACCTGGCGAAAGAAATGGCGGGTTTTTCCGCCGGTCTCTCTGAGGAACCCTTGCAGCGGTTCCAAGCCCTGTCCACAGGGATTCGAGAGTGTTCGAAGTTCATTTCTCGAGCGGCCTATGATGGCTTCGAAGCATCGGCTCGAGTAGCCGGAGCCGGCATCAGGGCACGCCGCTAAGCTTGGCTTCAGTCATCCGACCTCGAGCCGTGGGTGCAGGACAAGTTGGTCGATGTCCCTTGCAGAGGGGAAAACCTCTTCGGCAAGCCCATGGCCGACAAGGCGGCGGAGCTCGAGTCAGAGACTCTCACCAGGACTCGCCTTTCCAGAAAAACCTCTGCTCCTTCTCAGAGGAAGAAGGGCTCGGGAAAAAAGCCCTTTTACCCGAGGAAGGTGTTCGCTTATAAGCAGCACCACCCACACTATCAGGCCTCGACAACCCCTCATCAGGGGCAGCAGCCTAAGGGGCAGCAGCCTAAGGGGCAGGGTAACGGATCCCGGAGGCAGAAAGCCCCCAAGCCCACCACGCAGGCCCCGGCCCAGCAGGGCGGGGGTTTTTGACTATGCCAGCATAGCCTCTCCCCCCCCAGGGGCCCTCGCTCAGCACGGGGGGCCGGCTGACCCATTTTGCTCACAGGTGGTCAGCCGTAACATCCGATGCCTGGGTGTTGCAGGTGGTTCAAAAGGGCTACCTCCTACATTTTCACCAGGTGCCCCCCCCCCTACTTCCCGGGGGAGCCTCCCAGACCCCCGCTGCACAAGGACGTACTCCTTCAGGAGCTGCAAAGTCTGCTTCAGGAACGGGCGGTGGAGCCAGTGCCCCAGCATCTGTGCGGTCACGGTTTCTACTCGAGGTACTTCCTGGTGCCAAAGAGAACAGGAGGCCTCAGACCCATTCTGGACTTATGCAACCTCAACAAGTTCCTGCAGCGGGAAAAGTTCAAGATGCTTACCTTTGGAACCCTACTGCCCTACCTCCAGCAGGGAGATTGGCTATGCTCCTTGGATCTAAAGGATGCTTATACCCACATCCTCATTCACCCGGACCACCGACTATACCTAATGGTTCCCTGCCACCACAAACCTTATCAGTACCGAGTACTGCCCTTTGGCCTGTCCTCCGCTCCCAGGGTGTTCACGAAGTGCCTGGCAGTGGTGGCAGCCTTCCTAAGGCTTCAAGGCCTCTTCGTCTTCCCATACCTGGACGACTGGCTCATCCGAGCATCGTCTGCTCCAGAGGTCGCCCAGGCCACCCAGCATACGGTGACTCTGCTTCAGCACTTGTGCTTCGTCATAAACTTCGAGAAGTCCACTTTGCTTCCCTCTCAGGACCTCGAGTTCATAGGGGCACGGCTGGACACTCGGCAAGCTCGTGCCTTCTTGCCTCTGGAATGGGCCAACAGGCTTATGGCTCTAGCCGGCAGGTTCAACAGCGAGTCGCTGGCCCCTGCCAGACAGTTCCTACATCTGCTCGGACACATGGCCTCCACGGTCCATGTCACTCCGAATGCCCGTCTACATATGAGACCTGTTCAGTGGAGACTTCGCACTCAGTGGCATCAGTCCACAGGGAGACTGTCGGACCTGATACAGATTTCCGACCGTCTGGTCTCCTCCCTGCAATGGTGGCTTCACCTGCCCAACCTAGTGCTCGGCATGTCCTTTCAGTCGCCCCCACCGTCCCGGGTGCTCACGACAGATGCCTCCCTCGTGGGCTGGGGGGCGCATTGTCGGGGGACATGCACTCAAGGCCTTTGGACACCTTGGGAGGCCGCCCAGCAGATAAACTGCCTAGCTCTGCGGGCCTTCTCTCACCTGACGTTCGGTCAGTCCGTACTGGTGCAGACTGACAATCAGGTTGCCATGTTCTATGTGAACAAACAAGGGGGCACGGGCTCCCTTCTTCTATGTCAGGAAGCCCAGAGGCTATGCTCTTGGGCTGTCGATCACGACATCCTCCTCAAAGCGGTTTACCTGCCAGGGCAGGACAATTGCTTGGCAGACAAACTGAGCCGGATTCTGCTGCCGCACGAATGGAAGTTGAACCCCGCGGTGGCCCAGCAGATCTTCCGCCGGTGGGGCTCTTCCACTGTGGATTTCTTTGCCAGTCCCCTGAACAGGCAGCTCCCCAGATTCTGCTCCCGACACCCTCACCCTCTTCGAGTGGTGCCGGATGCTTTCCTCATCCCGTGGTCCACGGGTCTGCTGTATGCCTTCCCTCCTGCACCACTGGTGTCCCGGACCTTGTTCAAAGTTGTCCAGGACAGGGCCTCCGTGATCCTGGTAGCGCCCCGGTGGCCGAGACAACCGTGGTTCCCTCTGCTTCTACAGCTAGCGGTGGACACCCCTCTTCCCCTGGGGTTTCAGCCCGATCTCCTGACCCAGGATCAGGGTACTCTTCTGCACCCCAACCTCAGGGCCCTGCACCTGATGGCCTGGCTGCTGAAAGGGTAGTCCTAGCCCCACTGCTGCTACCCCCGGAGGTGGAAGCCATTGTCCTAGCATCTCGGCGACCTTCCACCCGGAAGTCTTACGCCCTCAAATGGCGTCGCTTCTCGGTCTGGTGTTCTCAGCGATCTGAGGACCCCTTCGCCTGTCTAGTATCGGTGGTACTGCAATATTTGCTTCACCTCTCCGATCTAGGTCTCAAATCCAATTCTGTCAGAGTTCACCTCAGTGCTCTCTCTGCACATCATTCACCGGTTGAAGGCCAGCCTCTCTCTTCGCACCCCTTGGTGGCGCGTTTCCTCAGAGGCCTCCTTCTGCTTAAAGCTCCGTTGCGCCCTCCAGCTCCTGACTGGGACCTCAAAGTGGTTCTGCAAAGGCTTACCTACCCGCCTTTTGAACCCATGGCTACCTGCCCTCTTCATTTCCTCTCCTGGAAAACTCTCTTCTTGGTAGCCCTCACTTCCGCGAGGCGCGTAAGTGAGCTGCAGGCCCTAGTGTCGGAGCCTCCGTACACTAGGTTCTACAGGAATAGGGTGGTCCTGCGGACCCACCCTAAGTTCCTTCCAAAGGTGGTCTCCCACTTTCACATCAATCAAGAGGTGGTTCTTCCGACCTTCTTCCCCAGGCCGCATGCCAGCCGAGCTGAGACTGTCCTGCACACCCTGGATTGTAGAAGAGCCTTGTCCTTCTACCTTGACCGTACGCGGGAGCATAGAAAAGCGGTTCAGCTTTTCGTGTCTTTTGATCCCAATCGGTTGGGGGTGCCTGTCTCTAAGCGCACTCTGTCCACCTGGGTGGCCGACTGTATCGCCTGGACTTACGGGGCGGCCGGCCTCTCCTTGGAAAGTCGCGTCATGGCTCATCGGGTCAGGGCGAAGGCCGCGTCCGTGGCTCACCTCTGCTCTGTTCCGTTGGCAGACATCTGCCAGGCCGCTACTTGGTCTTCAAGTCAGACTTTTGCGGCTCACTACTGCCTGGAAAGGGAGTCCCGCAGGGACAGTGCTTTCGGTCAGGCAGTCCTCCACCATCTCTTTGAGGTTTAGGCAACTCCTATCCTCCGGCCCCGGTGTTGGCTACCGGCCGGATGCGTATTCAGAGAAGATTCCTTCCTTCTGTACTGCTGAGCTTGAGGGAGCTCATTTTCGGCTTTAGGCCTCCGGTAGCCTTAAGCTTGGGAGTCCCATAAGTGAGGACTGACTTCCTGCTTGGTCCTGGAGAAAGAGTAGTTACTCACCTGTAACAGGTGTTCTCCAGGAGCAGCAGGAATCGGTCCTCACTACCCTCCCTCCTCCCCTGGGAGTTGCAGTCATTCTTATTGCATATCTTGCAAATTTTTTGCTGTCTTTCTGCTATGTCATCAGACTGAGCAAGATGGCATCCCTGGGCGGGAAGGGGACCGCGCATGTGCGCTGCAATTCCCAAAGGCTTTCTGCGAAAGCTGGGGAAAATTGCTCCGCAAGGGCTCCGTCGGTGCCGACGTCACCCATAAGTGAGGACTGATTCCGGCTGCTCCTGGAAAACACCTGTTACAGGTGAGTAACTACTCTTTATTCCATAGTGTCCTCATTTGTTTGTCTCCAACCATCAAGAACTTGTGATCTTGTTCAGGGTTCTTCTGTGCATCTTCTGTGTCTGGTTGGTTGACTATCCTCTGTAGTTTTCTTTATATACAAAACACCCCCTTTCCTTAGAAGAGGGACTATAGTCTCATTCCACTCTTCTCCCCTGAGCGGCTTGTCCACAGATAAGCAATACATACAACAAAATCTGCTTCAACATTTTAGATTTAACATGTGAATTCTTATACAAACCAGAATAAAACTCATCTGTGTGTAACTTTAACTTGAACTTTGTGTTGTGCTGTATCTTTGTTTTTATTATGTCATTCACGCCCCTTCCCTTTCTACCTCTTTCCTCTTTATCCTCCTATGTTTGCCCCTGTTCCCCCTTTTCTGTGTTTGATCCATCCGCCTCCCCTTCTTGCTTATAGGGTGCCCATATCTTTTCCCACTTTCATATTCTGCCCTGCAGCCCATAAGTAATCTGATAAAAAAGGAATGATTCACCTACCTTTTGCCACCACTCTTTTTTATTTTGGGGCCCTCGGGGTATTTCCACTGCCATGCAAGGGTTAGTCGTGCTGCCAACAGAAGCTTAGCCTTCAGTCATCATGCATTTTTCCTGGCTCCTCCATCCCCTCCTGGGTCCAGTAGAATCTCTATGGGGTCCATTGTGTGTTTTTTTTTCACAATTTGTTCCGTCTTCACTACCCCCCCAGACCAGTAAACCTGGGAGACTGGGCAGTCCCACCATAGATGGAAGAAATCCACCCACTCTCCCACAATTTCTCCAGCATAACTCTCCCTTCTGAATTCCAGCAATCCCTAGTTGTTATGGGGTTAATGTATGTTCTGTGTACCAGCTGCAGCTGTATTTGTCTCCATGAAGTGACCATGGCCCATTTATTTATGCCCTTATGGATATTATACCAGTCCTTGTGCTTCAGTGTCCATCTCCCTTTTTCGTGCCAGCCGTCTATGTGAGATGGCATCTCTATTTTCCTCCTGCCTATCCAAGCTCTTATATATTCTGGACATCAATCCTTTCATATTGGTCCCGGTAGGTGAATCGGGAGCTGTCCGAACATACATAAATAGAAACCTCGGGAGGATGTTCATTTTGACTGCCGCCAGTTTGCCCATCCAGTTCAGGTGAAGGGATCCCCCATCTCTTCAGATCCCCTTCCATTTGTTAGGCTAATGAGGTGTAATTATGCTTATAGAGGGAGGCCGGATCTGCAGCCAACTGGACTCCCCCGGTATTTGATTTTCCTTTCTGCCCAACAAAATGGAAGTCCTGGAAGTGCTGTTTTGCTTAACCCTCCTAGACTCAAGGCTTCTGTCTACCCCATATTAACCTTAAAGCTGGACGAGCTGGAGAAGGTTTCTATTTCCTCCAGCAGGCTCGGTAGGGAGGTCTCTGATTTCGTTAGGAATAAAAGAGTATCATCAGCGTACAGCAGTATCTTGCACTCGCTTTTGTCACCTTTTACTGGCCGAATTAGTTGATTTTGCCGTACCCTAGCCGCAAATGCTTCTATGATAATAACGAATAGCATAGGAGATAGGGGGCATCCCTATCTGGTGCCCCGAAATACTAAAATTCTTCAGAGCTACCACAATTTACTAATATGTGGGCAGTCTGGACTCTGTATAAGACCTGTATTCTGTTTATGAAATTTCCCCCTATGTTAAGTTTTTCTAGCATAGCAAATATGAATGGCCAATCTCCAGGAACAAGCAGGAATATAGTCTTCATATATGGGTATCGTCAGTACCGACGGAGCCTGCGCAGGAACGCTCCACAGCGTCAAATAGGAAAGCTTTTGGGAGCATTCCACAGTGCCTGTGTGCTGCCTTCCCACCATTCCAACTCTCCCTCTTCAGTTCTTCGTTTTCCGTGGAGCCGACAGGTCGCCTACCCTGTCGCCGCAGAAAATTGTTTTACTTCTTTGTTTTTTGTGGTCGCGTCTGCCTTCATTCGACGCCTACCGGTTCCGCCGGTTCTCTTTTCTAAAAAAAAAAAATATATATATATATATATATATATATATATAATATTGTCACGCCCTCACCACTCGCCTCCAGCTTAGAGGGGTGTGGTTGTATAAGGAACTTCCCCTTTCAGCCTTAACTGACTAATTCCCCGCAATGTTTTCTGGGAAATGTAGTTTAATTGCGCTATATATGGGCTTCAGGTAGAAAGCTGTAGTCGGGCTCCTTGGGGTAAGGCAATGACAGAAATTTATTGAGCACAAAAAAGTTCATAAATACCACATTCAGGCATACTTCTCCAGGCTTCTTCAAAGTACAACAGGTTATAAGCAAAACAAAACCCAAAACCAAAGTGGCAGCTTAAAGTATTCTTCAGCTCAGAAAAACATAGCCTTTTAACAGCAAGGCTACCAACTTCCTTTGGCCTTGCTGGTTAAAGCACATAACACAAAACAGGCTTTCTTCTGTGGCAGTTTGCCTTCTTTTCCAGTCTCAAACCTTTCCAGGCTGTTTTCCAATTTACCAGCAAAAACAAAAACTCCAAACAGGAACAAACTTTCAATGTGCAAGCAAAGTTCTATTCAGGTTTCTCAGGAAAATTCAAGAGTAAAAAGAGAGCTTTTTCCTCAGTTAGTTTGGCTTCTTGCCGTCTCACTTCACAGGTAGCAGGTGGTTAATGAGCACAATTCACAACTCCAGCTGCTTGTTACGTCTTAGTAAAACTTCCCCGCTTTACCACGTGGGAATTTACAATCCATCTACCTGTTTCTTATGGTTACCTTTCTCTAGAGGGCTTTCTCTCAGGGCTGGCTTTCATTCAACCCTTCAGTGGCTAAGGCTTGTCACAAAAAGCAATCCATGAGGGTGTCTTCCTCATTCAGCTCAGCATCAGGCTCTCCTAGTTGCATAGACTCTGACTCTCCTGGCTCACTGGGCTTGGTTAACAGCCTCTCGTTAGAGCTGAGAGCGTCTTCTGCTCCTCTGCATTGCCCAGCATAAGTCGGGCTTCTCCTGCTTTGCTCAGCATTAATCAGGCTTCTTAGGCTCGTACCTGTGCCTCGGCTTGTATCAGCTTCTCTCTCTCTTTCTCCTCTTCTTGCCTTTGCTTCTGCCCTTGCTTCTGGCGTTCCTTCCACCCTCTCTCTCTTTTTCCTTTACTATAATCTAGCATAGGCTTATATCTCCAGGGTTCTAGCCCCACCTCCTCTCTTCCCAGGTGACTGAGATCTCTCTGCCTTCTGGCACCTGAGTAATCAGGGAGCTTACTGACGTAAGGGTCTTGGACCTTAGGTCTGTATTCACTCTCCCTTATTTCACTAGGGGAAACTTGAAACCTGTTCCAGCTGGGGGTTTTCTGGTTCCTAGGTGAGGTTGTGGTTTTGTTACCCTGACCTTGCAAAAGGGGCCCTTTTACTAGGGTGAAATCTTTGCCTTTTTCCCTTTCCCATATCTCAGGATAGGCTTCCTTACCACAATATCTTTCTGAAGTACTGCACCGGCCTCGGCAGGTATAACCCCTATGCCGAGTCTAGAGTCAATCTCCGGTACTGAGACACCTTGATACCGACTTTGATCGATACCGGTACTGTACCTTGCACGAACATCGGGATCAGAGATATTCTGATGACTCTGACTCTGCCGATAGCAGAGCAGTTCTTCCGGAGGATCCATCTCCTTCTCAGCATAGAATATCTCCTCCAGAGGACATGTCCTTCCAGGATTTCATACGTGATTTAGCTCGAGGCCTTGCAATCACGGTGACTCCTGAAAAGGAGCCTAGAGCAGAAGAGTTAAAAATTCTTCAGTACTCTAAGGCTCCTAAAGAGGCAGCTACTCTGCCCATTCATAAGATCCTTCATGATCTCATGCTGGAAACTCCTTTAAACTCATCTCCACACTCTCGGAGACTCGATACCATGTACAGAGTTCCACCTTGTCCTGGCTTTCAGAAGACTCAGTTACCACACCATTCAATGGTAGTGGAATCGGCCATGTGTAGGATAAAGAGTGCAAAAAGACATTCCTCCAGGCCGCGAGTCCAGGACTCTCGATGCTTTTGGGTGTCGATGCTTCCATGCTCTCAGCTAGAATCAGCTCATACATCCTATACATGGGGATGTTTCTGAAAGAGGTTGCAGGAGACTTGGAGCTTATGAGCCCCCTTCTTCCTTATGATAAAAGACAGGATTTTCTTGCTCTAGTCAGACATGCCCAAGATGTTTCCAAGTTTGTAAACCATGCAGCCTTTGATTGCTTTGAAGGCATCAGCAGAACCTCTGCTATATCCATTGGTGCACATCGTAAGTGCACATCGTAATCTCCAGGAACAAGCAGGAATGTAGTCATCACATATGTACCGATGGAGCCTGCGCGGGAACGCTCCCCAGCGTCCAATTAGAAAGCTTTTGGGAGCATCCCACAGTGTCTGCGTGCTGCCTTCCTGCCTTCCCTCTTTCCCGAGGACTGTCAAGATTCTTTTCGAGGCCTGGTGGCTCATGGCAAGGACTGATCGAAGTTTATGGTCTGGGGCGCCTATGACGCCTTTGAATCTGCCAGTAGGGTGGGGATCACCGCACGTGGGTGGCCTAGCTGCAGTCCTCTGAGCTAGAACACTGGGTCCAAGACAAGATAGCCAATGTCTCCTGTTGGGGTGAGAACCTCTTTGGCAAGCACGTGGAGGAAAAAGCCAAAGAACTGGAAAAAGAATTGATGACTCTCACCAGGCTCTTCGGAATGACTGCGGATGCCGTGTGAAGGAAGAAACAAACCAAGAAGGTTTTCCTTCTGTGCCTGCAGCGGTATGTTCTGTCCCAGCTGCAAGTGGAGCCTAAGACCCAAGCACCCCAATCACAGCAGAGGGACAAAACCCCAAAGGCACAACCCAGCCCAAGCTAGGAGCGGACTTTTGACAGGGTTTTCTGGAGCTTGGCCAGCTGACTGCCTTCCGCCGAGGTCCGCCTTGCAGGTGTTGGGGGGGGGGGGCTGTCAGCTCATCAACTTTGCTCACCGGTGGCCTCTCCACCTCAAAACACTTGGGTGCTATACAGTAGAACTCCATAGCAGCTGTCAGTTGCACTTCACCCAGTTGCCACTTCCTTACAACCCCAGAGAGTACCCCATGGACTCCGTACACCATATCCTACTGCAGACCGAGGTTCTGGCTCTGCTGGCCTACCTTGCCATCGAGCTAGTTCCCCAAGGTAAGATCAGGCAGGGCTTTTACTTCAGATGCTTCCTCAAAAAGACCAGTGGGTTCTATGCCATTCTGGATCAGCACAATCTCAACTGGTTCTCAATGCGTGAAAAGTTCAGAATGGTTTCGTTGGAGATGTTGCTCACATTCCTCCTACAAGACTGGCTATGCTCCTTAGATCTAAAGGATGCATACATGCATATTCCGATCCACCCGCCTCACAGACAATACCTTTTGTTCATGCTGGGCAGCCAGCACTATCAGTACCAGGTGCTAACCTTTGAAATGGCTACTGGCCCCAGGGTCTTCACGAAATGCTTGGTGGTCATGGCTGCCTTCCTTCAGACCCAGGGGGGTCTTTGTCTTCCCGTAACTGGACAATTGGTTCGTAAGCAGTCCATAGAGCTCACCATTCAGGTGCTTGAAGGACTCTGCTTCGTGATCAACAGTAACTGCAGTTTATCGGGGCCCTCCTCGATATCACTTGGGCGAGTGGGTTTCTGCTGCCTGCAGCGCCTCATCGAGGTGGTGGGTGTTTTGCAACACCAGCACCACACCACAGCCCATGGGCTGCTGAGAGCCCTTGGACATATGACGGCCACGATGTTAAGCTGACAGAGCTCAATAGCAGCAGGATTTGAACTTCAGTACTAGTGGGATATGGACGAAGATAATAGACTGGCAGAAAATAAGTGATTTTTTCTTCCCTAACATAGAATTTCTATTTTTGAGTAATTTGAAACGCAACATTGTCTCAGGTGACGTTTTGAAAAGTAGTTGGGGAAGTTGTTTTTATAGTGAATGGACTGTGTTTTTTTTGTTTTTAAAGAGTACATAATCTTTTGCAATATATGGTATGATGAATATCTTTCTAAGGTTTATAAAGTAAGATGGACTGATATGATTACTAGCTGACTCTGGGCTCGTATTTTTAAATTGATAGTCCGACAAAAATATATTGGCTGCATTCATTGAGTCTAATATAATTTATGAACACAACATCATACTACATGTCAATTGTTGCATGTAGTGCACATGTTAATGTGCATTTGTCCAAAGATATACATAGCAGAAATTAGCAGATCCATAAAAACAAGATTGTTGGAGTACAAATTGCAATCAAATACTTTATGAAAAAAAAAAGACAATACACTTTTCAATCCCTGTATTGGAAAGTCATTGATCTTGTGCTTCCCAAATTAGAAAGGGGGCAGCAGATAACACGTAATTTTCATGAGCAGTGATGGATATATATCCTTAATACAGTAATTCCCCAAGGTGCGTATACAGAAATAGAATGAGGCACATTTAATTTAAAATAGTATGGAGGTCATTTCAGAACACGAATAAGCTAGTTAGACATGCGGGATAGATGTTTTTTTTGCTAAAACATCTAGAACCGTATTCCGAAACCACATGGTGCTAGAACATGCATCTCAGAATGTGGGCGGAACAGGGGCATGGCAAGCCACAGAGATGTAGAAAGCATAGTGGAGGAGTAGCCTAGTGGTTGGGGCAAGGTACTTCAGGCCGGAAGGTCGGGGGTTCAAATCCCACTAGAGGACAGCAACCTTGGGCCGGAAGGACTGGGGTTTCTAGTCCCACAGGTGCTCCTTGTGGTCTTGGGCAAGCCACGTAACCCTCCATAGCACATGTTCCCTGTAAAATAGTTATCTCCAAGTTATAATGCCCTGTTCAATGTAATTTCAGTTTGTTCAATGTAAACCGCACTGATGCAGAATAGTGTGGTATATAAGAGAATGTAAATAAATAAATAAATAAAATATTCAGGAAAGACCTGTGTACCTTTTGAGTGTTTACCGCGGATGCCTAGGTTATACGAGCAGCAACGTGGAATAAGGCCAGGACTTAGTAACATTTCTGCTCTGATCTGCAACACGTTCCATAGAGATGAATGGCTGTGACACGTCCAAATTGAACTGGTATGTCTGCTATCTGGGAGGGCACAAGATGCAGTTGTAAAGAATAGAAATTGTGGGATGTTTGTAAGGTTAAGGAACAATAAAAAACATTCCTATAGAAATATAAAGCACTGCAATAGTCTTTATTCTGGCTATGCTGACATTTGCTGTTTGTGATTAAAGAGCCTATTCTCGGTTTCCCTAACAATCCTAGTGTCCGGAAAAATGGGAATGTAGATGTAGGGATGGTATGTGAAGTAGTATAGAGCAGAGTCATGTTTGGCTGAGATATGCAGATCAAATGTGGTGCCCTGTGATACCATGCCATTATGTCTTCACAGCAGTTATTTATAAGTGAAGGTATGGTTTTGGCAGAGGTATGTTTGTGACTGCAAGTGAGAGTGTGTGTGGTTTGAGTGTTGTATGGTAGGATCTGTTGTGCTCATCTGCAAATCTGGGGGACATGAATGCCTGGCCATTACCTGGACCATAGGGATGTCTGCAGTGTCACCAGGTGACAGTATAATTGGGCAGAATAAATCAGAAGAGGTTCTCTGTAGCAAAAGGTCAAAACATATCCCCCCCCCCCGTCACTAATAAGGGACCCTCAGAATGGGAGCATTCAACAGTGCAAACAGCACTAAGACATGCCCAGAATCACCATCATTGGTCTCTAAAAATGTGCACATTTGTAGAGAGCAATGATGGTGCCTGTGAGCATCACCCTGAAGCAGGGTGACAATTAAGGTAGTCTGAAATTTGGCACTATGTTAAGGAATTTGATGGTAAGAGAGATTGATTTCAGGTTGACCCGGCATATCGATTGGGCGAAAGGCTTGTTCTTTAAAATTGAGAACGTAGATAATACAGAAAAAAGGAAAATACTTTATTATAAAAGTCACAATCAAAAAATATATAGTCTTGTTTTAACATCAACATTTTCTTATTTCCATTTCTTCACCTTGTCTCTGACTGTTGTAATTGCTTGCTGGAAGCATTTAGAAATATTTTTTTATAGCCATCCCTGCATTGTAAAAGTGCATTACTTGGGGTAAGGCAATGACAAATGCCTTACAAATGCCTTACAAATGCTCAGACGGCTGCATAAAGGGGCCCATGGTTATTGAAATAGACTGATCATCAAGTTGAGAGGTTAGAAGGGTTAGAGTATTTGTTTAACCATGGAATTGTCTTCACCTGAGTAATTGACTGGCAAGCAACTGAACCTTTTGGCTCTCATAAATAATTTTTAAAAAAGTAGTAATGAATCAATTCAAAGTGTGTTCGAACTTTTGCATGTGCTAGATTGACTTTATTGTCAATCGATTTAAAATCATCAAATAGTAATTATGCATTGCAATTTTCAGAAAGAAGCCATGTTTAAGTAGGTACCATGTAGGGATTGTGTCAGTTTCTGTTCACTTAGGGATTAAATATTTGTACAGAACTGCAGTTTTGGTAGGGCATTTATTGATCTCTTCTCTCATTCCCTTTCTTACCAGACTTTTTTTGTGCCGCCTTGATACTTCTGTAATAATGGAAATGCATGAGAAAATGAACAAACTATTTTATTGTGTTTGTGATTTTGGAACTTTTCAGCTTTGCAGCTGTACCATTGAATATATGATATAAAAGTCAGTTCCTAAACAAACCACTTTCTGTGTTGTGTTTTTGAAGCAAAATTTGCATTCCACAATTATTGTTTTGTTTCCACAGCTTTATATTCAATCATCTTGTTCTGTGTGTTTTTATGGATTCCTTTTGTCTACTTTTATTATGAAGAGAAGGATGAAGATGATAGCAACAGTTGTTCAGTAAGTCTGTTTATATGAACGATGGTATCAGGTGGCCTCTTAGATTAATTAGTACAGTAGACTAATATTTGCTGTGACTCCAGCTACCTAGTCAGATATTTTTGATTTGATTTAAAATTGATATAGTTTTCTTGAAGTCAAGCATATGTATTACAATGGCAGCTCTGCACACCAAAGGGCCATTCTACTAAAACCCGCCTGGTTAGTAATATGTGTTTTAGCAAACGCTTGCTGTCCGTAGCAACACCTGATTTGTGGGCATGATAGCAAGTGATCACTGAGATGTGGTTTAATCATTCATTGTTTGCTAGGGTGGACTATTGGCATGGAGAGCACATTGCCGCGTATTTAATGGTAATTAGTGTGGGTGTACCTAATGATACATCCATGGAAGTCGTCTTGTGCACCTCCGTTAATTGCATTGCACATTAGTGTTCGTGTTTCTCTGTTAACTGCTGGAAACGTTCATGTGCCCGACTGTTACTGCAGAGGTTTTGCACCTACTTTGCATTAAAAAAAAAACAGGTTTTAAATGCACAACCTTAATGGGATATGTAAAAGGGCGCCTTAATTTTAAACTTACATAAGGTATCGACAAATACAATTCCAGTTCATACTGCTAGACCAGTCCAGACAAACGAGCTCTGATAGGCTGGAGCCTGGTGATATAATCCTACCCCTAGGGGTCTCCCTCAGTTTTTCTCTGTCTCCAGCAGATCTGGATGCTTTTTTTTTTGCTCCTTCAAACAAAATTTAAAATGCTTTATTTCTTTGTGATTCCTCTTGGAGAGATTATGCCCTGAGTTGCCAGTGTACTTATCTGAGCACCAGGATGATTCCAGCTGAAGCTCCTGTGTCCTCTGTCACAGTAGAGATCGCTGATGTGCAGACTTCCCAGCACTAGTCATGAGGGCTATAAAGATAAAGATAGCGGGGCGATCGATAGCTTCGCATTTGGACGTGTCTCGGTTCCTCCGCGGAGTTAGGCCTTCCGGCCTTCTCTGCGTTTGCCTGTGCAGGCGTGAGCTCTCGTGCTTGTCCTCTGTGCCCTCGTTGCTCCTCCCTTGGAGCCTCTGAGGGCATGTTCTCTTCTAGATTTGTCTCTGAAGGCAGTCTTCTTGGTGGCCATAACTTCGGCCTGCCGTCTTTCTGAGCTCCAGGCTCTCTCGTGTCGACATCCCTATCTCTTGTTTTTCCTCCGAAGGCATTTCTCTGAGAACTGTCCCTTCCTTTGTTGCCCAAAGTGCTGACGCCGTTCGCTGTTGACCAGCCTCTTTTCTTTCCGTCTTTAACAAAGGCGCAGTGTGACAGTGGTCGGTCTCCGTTGCGGGCGGTGGACCTTAAGAAGGTTCTTTTTCGGTAGCTGGGGGTCGCGGGACCCTTCCATATGACTGTTGCTCTTTTGTCTTGTTCGCGGATTCTCGTCGGGGATCCGCAGCCTCCGAATCTACCCTTTCTAGATGGGTTACGGAGGCCATTGAGGTGGCGTACCTTCTTCTGGGAGAGCCAGCTCCACCGGGACTCCATGCTCACTCCTCTCGGGCGCAAGCAACTTTGTAGGCCGGGAGGTCTCATGTAGTTCCTCTCGATTTTTGCCGGGCGGCGACTTGGTCGTCGCTGTCCACCTTTGTCGGTCATTATAGGTTGGACGTTCATGCCCGTCAGGAGGTCCGTTTTGGAGTTGCTGAGCTGTCGGCGGCCTTGCCCCCCCTTGAACGCAGGTAGCTTGGGTACTGCCCGTTTGTCAGATAAAGATCAGTCAAAACACCTCTACCCCATACAAGCAGACACAAGGAGTCCCCCAAGGATCCACCCTCTCCGCCATACTATTTAATCTCTACCTGTGACCACTCTGCTCAACCATAAGAACACACAACCTATACGTCCACATCTACGCCAACGACAATATGATATATGGACTTGTTAACATAAACCAGCCCACTCCATCCACCCACCAGGAATGTTTCACTGAGGTTACCAACTGGCTAAGAGACAACTTTCAAATCAGCTACAAGACAGAGGCACTCTACATATTGAGGGATACCACCTTTGTTCCCCCCGCTAAAATAACATTGAACAATACTACAATCAAAACCAAGACTGGTCAGATACTTTGTGGTCATCCTGGACCTACACTTAGCATTCATTCTCCGGGAACAAGCAGGAAGTCAGTCCTTACATATGGGTGGTGGCGCCAACAGAGCTTGTGCGGAAGCATCTTCCCAGATTTCAAAGAAAACCTTTGGGAAATGCACCACACATGCATGGTCCACTTCTTGCCCAAGGGTGCCATCTTGCCTCAGGCTCCTTTTTTTCCGCGGAGCTCTTCAGATGTTGTCCTTTTTTCCCGGAGAAAAAAATCTGATTTTTATAGTTAAATTGTGTCCAGTTTGCGTACCGGTTCCTTCCCACCCTTGAGCCAGCTCTCCTCTGCATCGTTCATTGGGTTCATCTATCCATTTTTCACTTTTTTCATAAATGCATCCTGAAAGGCGTTTGCGCCCTTTTTTTATCAGCTGAAGGCCTCGGACCCCTGTTAGGCAGGGACCCCTTTTTTCCGATGGCCTCAAACGGCTTCAAAAAGTATGACTGGCAAAGTTATGTCACTTAACGACCCAGACGACTGTTGCCTCTGATGCTTTGGCCCGGAGCACAGCGACTCCGACTGCGAGCTCTGCAGAACAATGATCCCAAAAGACTTATAGAGTCGCCATCAGCGACAGGAAAAGGTTTTTCAGAAGTCCAACTCTGCCTCGGAGTCTCCGGTAAAACCACGCTTCAGGGCCCCCTCTGATACCTTGGTACCCCACAAACCAGAGCCTCCTCGGAGTCCCACAACCATGGTTCCTCTGAGCGAAAGTCATGGAGGTGCAGTATAAGAAGAAGAAATCCTCGAAGGCTGCCTCTGAGGACAGATCCGGGAAGAAGGTGAAATCCCACCCCAGGTCCCGCAGTCCCAGGCCGTGAGTCTGAGGAGTCGGGGCAGGAGCAGCCCTCCAAGTTGCCCTGCAAGGAGTCCTTTGGCTCCGGCTGACTGGCCTCGAGCCTGTGAGGCCATTCTCATTGAGGACTCTCCCTTGACAGTACCGACGCTGGGCCAGAAGTTCTTGGCACCTGTGTCTCAAACTGCAGAGCCAACTGGCATGGAGACCAGAATAGCAGCCCTAGAGAACAGTATATCCGCCCTAGTGGCCATGCAGTGGGCATATATGTCCAGTTCGTCCGATTCATCCGCCCCAACGATGGGACCCTCGACTGAGGGCTTCTCCGGATGTTGAGCCGGTCCTCAAGCACCACTGGCCTTGAAAGGGCCTCCAGCCCCAGTCGAGGTTCTGGTCCCGGTCCCATTCCTCGGGCCTTGGTCCTCCTGGCAGGCACCCTTAGCTCAGACCGATGATCCTCTGGAGGTCCTGCACCACAGAGAGTGGTCCTCAACCAAGGTGATCATACGGCATCAGACTTGTACTCCAACTTAGAGTCCGAAAGGTAGACCGAGGACGAAGAGTCCCTTGACACGAGGCGACATCGTGACGTGCCCTCGGACCCATCTCCCCCGGTGACCCGATGCCACTTCCCACCCGAGGATGTTGCCTTCCTTGATTTTGTTAGGGATATGGCCAAGGCTTTCACCATTGAGGCCAAGGAGGATCCGCGAACCAAGAAATTGGAGATATCTCCAATTTTGAGGCATCCCTGAAGGAAAGTCTCTCATGGTCCCTGTGCCCCTGATCCTCATCCGCCGTCGCCTCCGGATGTGGGAGACACCTGCATCAGTACCAGTTGTCAGCAGGTGCCTTGATGCCATGTCCCGGGTATGCCAGAGCTCTGGGTTCCAAAAAGCCCAGCTTCCCCACAACTCAATAGTTGTGGAGTCGGCCATGCGCTGGCTTAACAGCCAAAAACCACACTTGTCAATACAACCAGGCATGGGATGGGGAGCACATTGCAAGAGCCTCTAGACACAAGACTGCTGATCCCAGAGGAAAACCAAAATGCAGCAACCTGCTGGAAATCAGGGTGATATTCCTTGCCGTCAAAGCCTTCTGCCACTAGCTACAGCACCACTCAGTGCTGATCCAGACCAACAATCAGGTTGTGATGTTCTACATGAACAAACGGGGGGACTGGGTCGTATCCCGTCTGCCAGGAGGCAGTAGCCCTCTGCTCTTATGCCACATGCAGAGGGATGCTCCTGAGGGCGGTCTACCACCCGGGCCAGAATAATGTCTTGGCGGACAAACTGAGCAGGGTTCTCCAGCTGCACAAGTGGTGCCTGGACCAGCAGTAGCCTCACAGCTGTTCTGGCTCTAGGGCATCCCAGTGATGGACCTGTTTGCCAGCCTGGACAATGCACAGTTGCCCCTTTTCTGCTCCCACTGACCGCACCCGTCTCAGGTAGTGGTGGATGCATTCCTCATCCCGTGGTTGGAAGGCCTCTTCTACGCTCCCCCCCCCCCCCCAACGCCACTGATAGCCAAGACACTGTTCAAGGCTCAACGCGACAGAGCATCGCTCATGCTGATAGCCCCTTGGTGACCCAGACAACTTTGGTTCCCACTGCTCCTCTCCTTATCTATGGTACTGCTAATTCCCCTGGATTGAGCCCCAGGATTACTCTCGCAGAAGTAGGGCTCTCTCTTACACCCCATCCCGGGGTCCCCCTCTCTCATGGCTTGGCTGCTGAAAAGGTAGCGTAAGCCCTCTTCAACCTTCCATAGGATGTGGAAGACATCCTCCTGGCCTCTCGGAAGGCCTCCATGAGAAGGGCATACACCTTAAAGTGACAACGTTTTTCACTGTGGTGCACAGAAAAAGGGATGAACCAGTTCTCCTACTCAGTGCATGTGGTGCTTCAATACCTGCTCCACCTATCGCAGGCAGGACTGAAGTCGACTCAGAGTACACCTGAGCGCCATCGCGGTGCATCACCACTCGGTCGAGGGGAAGCCCCTCTCGGCTCAGCCTCTTATGTCTCTGTTCCTACGGGGCCTTGATATTCAAACCCCCCCATCTGTTCCCCCAGCGGCCGAATGGGACCGTAATGTGGTGCTCTCGCAACTCACTAAGCCTCCATTTTAGTCTCTAGCGACCTGCCATCTGCTGTACCTCTCCTGGAAGTTCACCTTCCTGGTAGCGCTCGCAAATCCAGCGAGCTCCAGGCTCTAATGGCAGAGTCTCCTTACACAAGGTTCTACAAGAACAGGGTGGGACTTCGCACACACCCTAAGTTTCTGCCGAAGTTGGTATCCCCATTTCACCTTTAATCAGGAGGTGGTGATCTCCACCTTCTTTCCTAGGCCTTACACCTGTAGGGCAGAGATCATTCTCAATACTCTGGATTGCATGAGAACCCTGTCCTACCTGCAATGGACTCGGGGCCACAGCAAAGCTAAACAGTTTTTCGTATCTTATGACCCAAGCCGTCTGGGGCTCCCAGTGACTAAGTGAACTCTGCCACCTGGGTGGCTGACTGCATTACCCTTGCCTATGAGGGATTCCACTAAACCAGAGAGTCATGGCGTATGGTATCATGGCCATGGCTACTTCCATGGCCAACCTACATTCTGCTGCCACCTGATCTTCAATCCATACTTTTGCAGCTCACTACTGCCTGGAGAGGGAGCCCCAATGGGACAGCGCCTTTGACCAGGCTGTACTTGTAATCTTTTTGGGGTGTAGGCAACTCCTGCCCTCCGACTTGTCTGTATTCAGGCTATCGGAATGCTGGTTCTCTGCCAGACACCTGGGTCTTGCGAGAGCCTCTCAGGAGGGACTCAACTACTGCTGATCATGGCTCACCTTTGCAGGTTGCTGTGACATTTTTGTACAGGTTCTCGGTAGCCTGTAGCTGGGGAGTCCCATATGTGAGGACTGCCTTTCTGCTTGTTCCCGGAGAAAGTGTAGTTACTCGCCTGTAACAGGTATTCTCTGGGGACAGCAGGAATCAGTCCTCAGAACACTCCCTCCTCCCCTTGGAGTTGCTGCTTTGCCATCTTTTGTGTTTGCCATTTTAGGTATGTCATTTGACTGATGCAAGATGGCATCCTTTGGTGGGAAATGGACCATGCATGTGTGGTGTATCTCCCAAAGACTTTTCTTTGTTGCAGGCGCCAACATCACCTATAAGTGAGGACTGATTCCTGCTGTTCCCAGAGAACACTTGATAGAGGTGAATAACTATGCTAACCTCATATAAATGAAATCACCCGAACAGTTTGCCACAAAGCAAAGACTCTCCAGCGCCTCCGATCCACTCCTCGAACCTGCAGACTTCCTCACTGTACTACAAGCCTCAATAATACCTCACCTGGATTGCTGCAATCTCATCTACCAAGGACTATCATACTCCACACACCTACCACTCCAAACAGTGCTCCATTCGACTACCAGAATCCTACAAGTAGCAGCAAGGCAAAATCACATCACCCCAATACTAAAACAGCTCCCACTACAGAGCCGTATAACATACACATCTGTCATGCTAACCCACAAAGCAAGCCACTCAACCTCCCCCCCCACACCTCCACTCACTTCTTCAGCTCTCCCAACCACACAGATCTAGACAGACATCTATAATGAACACCCTCATCCCCCACATCAGAACCAAATCCAATCAGCAAGCATGTAAATGAGTCTTCCACCTATATGCTCCCTCCATATGGAAAAAGCTACTGGACCAACTCAGGAACAACACTGACCTAACGACTTTCAGAAAACATTTAGAAACGCATCTGTTGAAGGAACACTTCAACCCAAGCTCATGACTCCTCCCCCTCCCCGAAAGAACATTACAAGATGACTGTCATTACAACTGTACATAGTCAGAAATGTATATAGTTAAGATCTGTGGATCTGTTATACAGTTAAGAACCCTAGGGTTCATAGTTGCATGTTTGTATATAGTTTAATGATAGAGTTATAATGTATTTTACTTTTGTTTCATGTAAGCCGCCTTGACCCAGTGAAAGGTGGTATAGAAATACAGCTAAATAAATAAATAGGTAAGTGTTTTCCTGGCATGGCGGATAAACGAAGCAATTCCTATTTTTCAAGTTATGGTATAATTATTTTATTGGAAACATCCAGAATGCTTGTTCCTTTTCTTATCTTTTCTAATTATGTTTGTTGTAATAAATAGCAAACTCAATAAATGAGAAAAAAACAAAACAAAGAGGAAGCATCCGGAATGTAGCATTGATACATTGCCAGTCGGCATCAAAATACCAACAATACTGTTTTCCCAAAGTTTTTCAAGTTCCTGCGGCCCACCCCCTAAGGTGTAAATAGCACAACTTAAATGCAATCTGCTTATTCTTTACCATCCCCCCAAATTGACACCAATATAACTAGCTAATCAAAGTAAAATGACCCCCAGCACACTGGATACCTTACATGCACTGGGGCTAGACTAGGGAAACTAGTCCATACACAATCTAACAATGCCTTCCCCATTCCCATATCCCAACCTCCTCAGAACTATGATCAACAAAAGAAAGCAGACCTCTTAAAGCCTAGACCACTAATATGCAGGGAGCTTCACGTTGTTGAATACAGACGCCAAACACGTCATCTAAAGTCTCTACTTTCCACCATCCCTGTACCACTCAGGCTAAAAACTCACCTCTTCGAGGCTGCTTTTGCCATCTTGTTCAGTCTCCTGATCCCCTCATAGTCTCCTGCTCTCTAACTATGTATGTCCTTACCATTCCCCTAGACACATCCTAGTCCCCAGCTATTGTGTTGTCTGTCTTGACTAGATTGTAAGCTCTGATGAACAAGGATCATCTCTTATGTCTCTGTATAGCGCTGCGTACACCTTGTAGTACTATACAAATGATCAGTAGTAATAGCAGTACCACTCTCCACAAATCCTACTGATCTCCTTCCTTAGACCCCCCCAACTGGCCAGAGCAGTTAACACTACCTCTCTTCAATCCCAGCCTCCCTCTTCCTTCTTTCTACTAACTACCTAAACGGTAGTGGAGAAGCTTGTTCAGGCTGTGACACCCTTCAGGGTTCTCCTTGTTGATTTATTACTTGACTCCAAGCATTTGGAGAGAGCTGCTGAATATAAGTACCCCAAGTTGCCATAAAAATATTCTATCTTCTCAAGTGCCCCTTAACACCTTCTCTGTCCGTAAACATAAGCCAATACAGTGCATTCTGCTATTGCAGAAAGGAGGGCCCTATCTTCATCACCTAGCAGAGCAGAGTGCTCTTCTTTGCCTCCAACCAGTCTCTTCCCCCCCCCCCCCCTGCTTCATTGCAGCCCCTGAACCATGGAACTCTCAACAAATGTCCAACAATACCATTTGAGACAAAAAAAACAAGCTGGTTGCCCAATAATGGATTTCATATAGTTCCACGTTCACACCCAAAAGAGAGTGACCTGTGAACATGACCAGATCATATGACTCATGGTGGCTGTGGGCCCATTACATTTCAAAGAACACAGGCGGTCGCATACCATGCTCTGAACGCTCAGACAGGGGTGAAGTAGACCTATCGGATCACTTTATACTGACTCTGATAG